>FR997724.1:13346781-14651911 GCA_905475445.1 Ochropleura plecta | reverse complement strand
ACTCTTCTTCTATAGACTTTTTCCACTTATCTTTATCCAGTGATGACAGAGCCTCCCGGTAAGTCATTGGTGTCTCATTTTCTTTGTGTTCTCCACCTTGACAGAGGTAAGTATTAGATTCATGTTTTCTGTTTCCTACTTTATTTCTAAGAGTTATATTACTAGGTCCACTAATATTTATTTCTTTTTCAGGTACATACGCGGGATCATCATCGGAGAAGAATGTTTCTTCATCATCATCATCGGATAATGTTTCAAATGAGTTATTTAACTCTCTTGTGCTTTGATTTATTAGCCCAACAGATTCATTAATGTTCTTTGTTTCATCAGCACATATTTTAACATTATTTGTATTTTCTGTTAGCGGAACCATAGAATACTTTCTTTGTACAGAATTTTCCAGAAATACAACATCTCTACTGATAAGATTTTTTCTTGTTTTAGTATCTAATAGTCTGTAACCTTTAGTGACTTCTGAGTAGCCAATAAATATCATTTTACTTGCCTTTTTTTTTTTTTTTTTTTCGGGTGGGAAATCATCCAATGACTTCCCCCGCTCTGGGTGGAGCGGGGGGGCATGTCAGACTTGTACTGACTAAAACCCACCCATGTTCCTTCTATTGCCCTTTACGTTCCGGGGCCGCGGTATCTCTTTCGAACAACCCGCAACCCCGGCAGGCGGAGGCTCTGGCAAGCCCCTCTGCTTTGCTGACTCTCTTTGAGGCGCGCGTGAAACACGAACGCGCCGTCGACACGGCCTGTCGTCAATCGACGGACGGACGGTGAACTACCCATTGCTCACCGCCCACAGGCCCGCATCTACGGTGGCCGGAAGTCGTCTCGCGGCGCCCGGCGCCATGGGCGTCTCCCGCGGCGGCTGGGTTGGGCAGATGTTCTCTCCCTCAAACGCCCGGCCACCTCCTTTGCTAGCATTACTGCTTCGCAGAAGGTGGTGACCGCTTCCCATTCCCTCTCGCTCCGGACCATGGCCTGAACCAGGGCCGGACGCGAGAGATCGCCGCCGCCGATCGCCTCCACGAGGGCACGGCGGTGCTCCGCCCAAGCTGGGCAGACCGCCACTGTGTGCTCCACCGTGTCCTCCGGGCGATCGTCACAATGGTGACACCCGGGCGCTTCCTCCCGCCCGATGATGTGCAGGAACCTCCCGAAACTTCCGTGTCCGGTGAGGACCTGCGTCAGGCGGTAGGTGAGGACGCCATGACGCCTCTCCAGCCACTCCTCAAAGAGGGGACTTACCGCCGCTATTGTGGCGTGCCCTGCACGGGGTTGCGACAGTCGCTCTCTCCATGCCACCATGAGATCGCACCGGAGGTCTGCCCGCCGAGCGGCAACTTGCCGTGGCAGCGGGTTTTCCCCCCGGTGTAGTGCCTCCGCGCTCCACTCAAACAGGCGCGCGAGGACTATCGCCTCCAGATCCCACGGTGGCAGTCCGGCAAGGAGGATCGCTGCCTCGCCGGAGATCGTGCGGTAGCCCCGGACAAGCCGTATGGCCACCACCTTTTGGGGCGCGTTCAGGTAGTGGGCGGCGCGCCGCCCTAAAGAACGCGCCCATACCGGGGCCCCGTAAAGGGCCATGGACCGCACGACTCCGGCATAGAGCCTACGGCAGGAGGCGTTTGGCCCCTTCAGATTGGGCAGGAGCCGCTTGAAAGCAGCCCCCGTCCGCTCGAGCTTGGGAGCCAAACGTCGGAAGTGTTCGACGAAGTTCCACCGGCTGTCGAGGACGATTCCCAGGTACTTCATCGTCGACCCGACGCCGATGCGAACCCCTCCTACCGTCAACTGGGATCCCGACGGTGGCGTGTTTCCGCGGCCATGAAAAACCATGGCCTCGGATTTGTGCAAGGCCACCTCGAGACCCAGTAGCCGGATCCTCTCCACGACTATCGCAACCCCGCGTGTCATATTGTCGGCCGCCGCCTGGTGCCACCCCCCCTGAGCCAGGACGAGCGTGTCGTCAGCGTAGCAAACTACACTGACGCCGCTGGGGAGGTCGGCGCGCAGCACCCAGTCGTAACCGATGTCCCACAGGAGCGGCCCCAAGACCGATCCCTGTGGGACACCGCACGACATCGGACACCGCACGACATCATTTTACTTGCCTTAGGATCCAGTTTTTGACGTTTAGCATCTGGAACATGAACCATGACTTCACATCCAAAGATTCTAAGGTGTTTCAAATTTGGCTTCTTCGCGTTAGGAACTCAGTTTCAAGAAAAGTTTTAAATGCCTTCGTAAATGGAATAATACGAAATTAACTAATTTGGTAGTACTTGTTTTAATTTTAAGTTGCGGATTGGGCAGTTTCATTCACATTTCGAACATTTATGATGCACATTATGACGATTTTAACTTAGTTATAATGTGATCTGTAATTATGTAGGTATACTTACTGAATACACTATAGAAAAAAAAAAACAAACTAACCTCTACGTTCTCAACTATCTCATCCTCATTTGGGTTAAATGGGAGACAAATATTGAAACAATGCGTTCTATTTCTTCTGCCCTGATCACGTGTTCCTAGGAGCTAATAGATTGACGATACCTGAAAAAAACAATGTAGATATTTTTATGATAATAATCCTAACTAATATTATAAAAGCGAAAGTGAGTTTGTTTGTTTGTTTATTTGTTTGTTTGTTTGTTACCTCTTCACGCTTTAATGGCTAAACCGATTTTGATGAATTTTGGTACAGAGATAGTTGGGAACCAGGAGACGGACATAGGCTAATTTTTATTTAAAAAAAGTGGGATATGAGGGAGAACGAGGGAAGAAAAGGGAAAACTTAGCGTTGCTATTACAAATCAATCAGCCGCAAGAACAAAAACTGCAGGTCTGCTTGGTGTGTTATACCGAATTTAACGCGAGCGAAGCCGCGGGCGAAAGCTAGTAATTTATAAATTAAAAATACAGGTGTTGCTATCATCGGTGGGAAATACCATTTTACATTAATGCGTATTCAAAGTGGAAGCCCCAGCGTAGCCCGCAACATTCAAAACTTATGTTTTTTGCTATCTACAGGTCAGGTTATAAGTTAATTTAAATATAAAATGCGACCGTAACAAATGTTGATTTACTGTACGTTAATTTTACCCCAATAAATGACCATTTCAAACTCACTTGTTGGGGGTTAAAGGAACTGAGAGAATTGTATTGATGATTTGGAAGATTAATAATTCAATATATCCATATTTTTTACGGTCCCAATTCATATTTTAATTAAAATACTACTTGAAACTAACCTGCAAAATGCAAAAACGTCGAAAAAGTTGAATTTCACGGGCTACCCGCCAGGGTATTAAGAAGACTTATTGATTGACAGTAGTCTTTTTATAATCATTCGAATGATCAAACTGTACAGAATGTTGGTATGAAATAGATGACTGGGTGTAATAACGGCGCAAAAGACGTTTTGGAGGGACGAAAGGATGGGGTACGAAACCCTACCCTGCACCCCGTACTGGTGCTGGTTGACAGAAATACAGAATGTGATGAAGGAAAAAATAAGACATTCAAGTTCAATTAGTCGCAGAGATAAGAGATTATTTTCAATGATGAGAAGTGAGTATACTCTCAAGAAAAATACCATAAAAGTCATAACTACAGGAAAAGCTCAAAACTAGATTTATGACCTATTCTTATAATAAAGAAGGCCAAGGTGTTAAAACAACATAGTTACCAGCGCATCTGCCTTCAAACCAGGCGTCCTTGACCTGTTCGAACAACAGGCCTGCCTCGGCCAGCACAGCGCGTAGCAGAGTGAGCCGCCGGCGCTCCGCCTTCGAGCAGTTCAGGAGAGGAGCGATAGCCAAGCGGAATGTGTCCTGCCTGGAATTTGTAAAACACGTGTAGCTAAATATAAACCCGCAAATTACACAAATTTTGATTTCAATTAACTAGATTTACTACATAATCTACTTTATTACGCAATTATATAAATTGTTTTAAGGCGCCTCCCCGACCAAAACGCCCGCCGCGCAAGCCGTTTTTGTGCAGTTTTCTCGAGCTATCTACTTGTTATTTAAAACGAACTAATGAACAAAAAAATACATAAAATTTCTTTATAATCTTGATTCCATTATTGTAGATTTATTTTTTATTTTTACTGAGTAATTATTTAGTAAATCTCCTTACAACAAAACCCCAGAAATGAGAAAAAATATCAATAACATGCATCTCCTCTTAAAGTAAACATTGTTTAATTTTGCTACTGACACTAATGGATACATAATTTTATAATGAACATTTTGGTACAAATATTTTTTCCATAAACCCAAAACTTTATTTTATATAGATTTTATTCCAAAAAATAGGCATTATTCACTACTGTTACTCCTGCGCGGCAAAGAGGGAACGAATGCTCAAGTTTATTTGCGTAGGGTAAGGCCTTAAGCAACTCATCCCTTTGTAAGCCTCTGCTGGTTAAAGAGCGCCACAATATTCGGTTCTTCGGTTTTCACACTCAGTCTGTGCCAGGTGCCTAAGCTTACCGATATGCGGTATCTCTCAAAGTAAAGTTCGTTACAAGACTAGGACTACCTTTTGAACTTTAGTTCGTTAATTACAACTTCAGCTAGCCAACTCTACAATTACGCCGCCACCAGTAACTCCAAATAACTTTTTTTTATAATTTACTAAATGTTGTATCTGAAGAAGCACTAGAGGTGACACTCTTGTATTTATAGTCAAGTCCAAGTAATTACTTTAGCAACCATTTTTATGCAATACCTAGATAAGAATTTGAACGAAGAAAGAACCGTCTCGAGATCTGAAAGAAATGTATAAACGTGATTAATTACTATTATCGACTCGTTTCTTTACCCCTGTAAGTCTCTATAGGTAATTTATTCGCTTCAAAATCGTATATTTTACTCATCACAACAAATAAGTAATGGCTTGTTCATACGAAAGAAAAATGAGGCGTAAATCCTGACTCCCCATATTGAATAGATAAAAATGAGGATGAAGAATTTCTAAAAACTGTCATCACACAAACTTAATATTATACCTAAATACGCAAGTTGTTAGTCTGTTATATTTTCTCGACTAAACGGCTGGTCACTTCGTAATAAAATTGGCAAAGAGATAGATTTCATCCTGGGGAAAGATAAAGGGCCTATGTTCTCAGTTATAAGCGTGATAATATACTTTAAAGAGAGCCTCTGTCCATAGACTACGTACAGGGTTGGACAGTATTTGAATTACTTGTACTTGTATGTACGTAATTGATATACAATTATGTATTTGGTATTTCTATTTAAATTACTTCCTTAAAATGTAATTTGTAATTCGTATTTCAAATACCTGACGTGACGTTGAGGGATTTTGTAAATGCAAATGTTTAGCTCGGCTTAAATCTCGAAGCAATTTTGATGCTCGCCAGAACGCTGATAGAATGCTCGCCACAACTCTCGTTACAATGCTCGCTAAAACGCTCTCATTTGTTTTTCTGTAATGTAACATTCGTGAGAATGCTTAACGCAATTTCGATAACCATAACGCGTACGAAGTCGCGGATGACAGCTAGTTTTTTTAGGATTCCCTACCTCAAAAGGAAAACCCAGAACCCTTATAGAATCACTTTGTTGTTGACCTGTATGTGTTTATCTGTCAGTCTGTCTAGAACCTTTATCTCAGGGCCGCGTGAAGGTTTTGAGTTGAAATCAGATTGGCGATCCCTTGGAGCTCTTAAAAAATAAGGGTTCCCTATCTGGCATATTTGGCATAACATACTTAGCATAATTTTCTTTAAGGTGGATCCACACATTGCGAGCATGCGCTCCGCACGGCGCACAACGCATGCCTCGGCTTGAGGCGTGCGTGTTGACAAATTATACCAACATATGCTCGGGTCGAGCCATCGCGTGCGAAGCAAAAGCTCGAGGCAAGTAGGCGCGCAGACTTGGCAAGGCATGCGCCGTGTGGCGGCCGGCTCATTGCGAGCAGTGCGTTGCGTTTGGATGGTTGTGTCCGCCTCGCTGCGGATGTACGCGCGCATTATGAATGACAAAGAAATGTTAAGAAAAGCAGTTTTATTATACGAAAGCAATAGATTATTATGGGATCCTAAACACAATGTCCTAAAAAGAACTTTTTAACCCACCAACGACGACGACTTTTTTTCTTTCCTTTTCTTTTCAATAATTGAATTAATAATTATAAAAGCAGCCGCGGATACGCGCACGCGATGCAAAGGCGCCATCTTGACTGCTGCTGTGTGGGTTGGATCGGCCCGAGCATGCGCTGCGCGCTGTTTGGCCCGAGCAAACGCAGTTTCATTTTCGCAGTCGAGGCGTGCGTTGACAGGGCATGCCACAATAGTGGCGGTAAGTCCCCTCTTTGAGGAGTGGCTGGAGAGGCGTCATGGCGTCCTCAACTACCGCCTGACGCAGGTCCTCACCGGACACGGAAGTTTCGGGAGGTTCCTGCACATCATCAGGCGGGAGGACCGCCCGGGTTTCACCATTGTGACGATCGCCCGGAGGACACGGTGGAGCACACAGTGGCGATCTGCCCAGCTTGGGTGGAGCACCGCCGTGCCCTCGTGGAGGCGATCGGCGGCGGCGATCTCTCGCGTCCGGCCCTGGTTCAGGCCATGGTCCGGAGCGAGAGGGAATGGGAAGCGGTCACCTCCTTCTGCGAAGCAGTAATGCTAGCAAAGGAGGAGGCCGGGGGTTTGAGGGAGAGAACATCTGGCCAACCCAGCTGCCGCGGGAGACGCCCAGGGCGCCGGGCGCCGCGAGACGACTCCCGGCCACCGTAGATGCGGGCCTGTGGACGGTGAGCAATGGGTAGCTCACCGTCTGCCCGTCTATTGACGACAGGCCGTGTCGACGGCGCGTTCGTGTTTCACGCGCGCCTCAAAGAGAGTCAGCAAAGCAGAGGGGCTTGCCAGGGCCTCCGCCTGCCGGGGTTGCGGGTTGTTCGAAAGAGATACCGCGGCCTCGGAACGTAAAGGGCAACAGAAGGAACATGGGTGGGTTTTAGGCAGTACAAGTCTGACATGCCCCCCCGCTCCGCCCAGAGCGGGGGAAGTCATTGGATGATTTCCCACCCGGAAAAAAAAAAAAAAAAAAAGGCGTGCGTTGATATTGTACGCGGCGCACGCCTCGAACGTGCATGCGCGGCTACGTCCACACCTAACGTAATGCTAATTCAGTCAAAAAAGTATCGGGAATGGATGATTTGTTTATGGTTCCAAATTAAATTTTTAGTTTTTTTTATAGTTGTTAGATTGGCACAACTGTTTTCCATTTTGGCGCGGAGTTTGAGTTGCATCTGTTATTTATATTAAATACAGTGCTGGTTTTAGTAATATCATATATAGTGTGTATTGCGAATTTCATAATGGACAAAAATATCGAACAAAGAGTTTGTCTTAAATTTTGCATCGCCAATGGAATTTCGTGTTCGGAGTCACTGAAAAGTTACAGAAGGCTTACGGTGAATCGACTTTATCAAAAACTCGTGCTTATGAGTGGTTCAAAGCGTTCAAAAGCGGTCGAGATGTGATGGAAGATTTGCCTCGCTCTGGTAGGCCGTCAACGTCTGCAACTGAAGTTAACATCGCAAAAGTGAAGAAAATAGTGACTGAAAATCCCCATTCAACACTGAGAGAGATAGCCGCCGAACTTTCTGTATCTCACGAGTCGATCCGTACCATTTTAATTAATCATTTGGGTATGAAACATGTTGCTGCTCGGCTAGTCCCAAAAGATCTGAATTTTCTCCAAAAACTCAATCGCATGAAAGTCGCTGAGGACATGGTAGAACGAGTCAGTTCGGACCCAACATTCATGAAACGCATTGTTACTGATGACGAGACGTAGGTTTACGAGTTTGACATGCAAACTAGCCAACAAGCTTCGGAGTGGCGCCTTCCAACTGAACCGAAACCGAAAAAACCACGCCAAAGTCGATCAAAAGTCAAAGTCATGTTGACTGTTTTCTTTGACTATCGCGGTGTTGTGCACTCTGAATTCTTACCGGAAGGTCTAACGGTAAATAAAGAATATTATTTGAGCGTTATGCGGCGTTTAAGAGAGCAAATTCGACGAAAAAGGCCAGATTTGTGGAAAGAAAATTCTTGGATTTTGCACCACGACAATGCGCCTTCGCACAAGGCTATCATTGTGAACGAATTTTTGACCAAACACTCAACAAATACCATCCAGCAACCACCATATTCACCAGATATGGCTCCTGCTGACTTTTTTCTTTTTCCTAAACTCAAATTACCACTTCGTGGCACCCGTTTTCAATCGATAGAAGACATAAAGGAGAATTCGCGGCGAGAACTGAACTCAATTCCGGAAGCAGCGTTTAAAAAATGTTTTGATGAATGGATTATTCGTTGGCGCAAGTGTATCGTTTCTAAAGGAGCATACTTTGAAGGTGATAAAATAAATTTGGATGAATAACAGACATTTTGTGTATTATTGATCTTTTCCCGGTACTTTCTTGACAGAGTAGTACGTTGGCTCGCCCTCGCGCGTGCGGAGCGCATGCCTCGCCACGAATATACAGGTCCACACTTGGCGAGGCATGCGTTGTGCGCCGTGCGGAGCGCATGCCTCGCAATGTGTGGATCCACCTTAAACGAACATTTTAAAGGCAGAAAAATTATTTGATATAATTATCGTTTGGCATAATATTTAAAACTTCGAATTTACAATGGCATTCTTTTAAGATGGCAGAATAACATTTAGTACCTATAATTACGATTGGCAGAGTTCAAATTTCGCATAATATCGTTTAGCATAATGTTCATTTAGAGCAATGATTATTTGGTATAATTTCACTTGGCATACCTACTATGCATATGGCAGAACTTCATTAAGAATAACTTTAATAGGTGTATATAAGTCTTTAAACTGACATGGTCACAAACATTATTATTAACGGTTAAAAAACGGGATGTCTGCTTGTGAGACATTTGCGAGTCCTATTTTGGTTGAAATAAAACCCGAAAACTGTGGTAATACGTGTGTACTGAATAAAAAGAATTGGAGTACAAAACAATGCGTATGAACTGTGTGCGGTGAACGAATATAAAAAAAAACATATCGCGGTAGGTAGACGCTTAAATATTAGACGTCATTTTAAACCGATGAGCCGCGACTTGTAGATTCATGTTTTGCTATTGGCGAATGTGTAGGCGCTTGCAGCTGCGCCATGCTCCCCCCGTTGAAAGGCTTCTCTTTCAACTGAAGCTCTTCTTCTGGTGTAGGAAGAGGACACAAGCGAACCACCGCTCGTCGAAGGCAACTTGTTGACGTTTTTACATCTGCCACTCGTACAATGCCATCAGGTCCAGGAAACAGTTTTGTTACTCTTCCGAGTCGCCAACACAAAGGTGGCAGATTATCTTCTTTAATCAAGACTAAGTCGTCCAATTTAAGTTGTGGAGTGTCTTTCGTCCACTTCTGTCGTCTCTGTAGTTCACTGATGTATTCGCCTTGCCAGCGACGCCAAAAATGCTGACGGATTTGCTCCAATCGTTGATACCGCTTCAATTTGTTGGGATCCACATCTTCAAGCAGAGGAGATGGGAACGTAGTTAGCGTTCTCCCGAAAAGAAAATGTCCTGGTGAGAGTGAAAGGAAGTCGTTAGAATTGGTGGACATAGGACACAAGGGGCGGCTGTTTAATATTGCCTCCACTTGTGCAAACAGAGTCTGCAATTCTTCAAAGGTCAGGTGAAGATTGCCCATAACACGTTTAACATGGTGTTTTGCGGATTTGATGCCTGACTCCCAAATGCCGCCGAAATGAGGGGAGTAAGCGGGAATAAAATTAAATTGTATGCCTTCTTGTGCAGCAAAGTCAGAAAACAAGTGTCTATTTGATTTTAAAAATGAGCCTAATTCCTTAGCCGCTGCGACAAAATTACGACCGTTGTCGGAGAATATTTCGGCTGGCTTACCGCGTCGTGCAATAAAGCGTCTTAATGTCATTAGAAAATCCTCCTTTGATAGGCCGCTTACTGCCTCTAAGTGTACGCATTTGTAACGCATGCAAATAAACAAGCACATGTAGCATTTCGTCAGTCTTGCTCCTCTTCCTCTTCGGTTAAGGACGAAGAATGGGCCAGCAAAGTCTAGGCCAACTGAAGCAAATGGAAAGCTGACGGTAACGCGCTGTGAAAGAAGATTTCCCATTTTGGGCTGTAAAGTCTTGCCTTGAAAACGCCTGCATGTCAAGCAACTGTTTACTATGTTTCGAGCCAGATTACGCCCGTTGATGGGCCAAATTATTTCTCGAACTGTAGCTAACAAAAGTTGTGGCCCCCCCTGCAGTGGTGCATCTGACGAATATGTTCTCGTTGAAATAATAATTTAGTTAGAGGGTGAGATGAGTCTAGAAGTATTTGATGCTTCTTCTCATATGAAAAATCAGAAGCTTGAATTCTGCCACCAACTCTAATCAAATCATTATCATCAACAAATCGCCGTCCCCGGGGAATAAAATGGTAATGTGCTATTACGATAGTTTTAAGTTTATTGCATATTCGATATTTAGAGGTCCGATTACACTTGGTCAATTTTTTTCAGACATTTCCTATGGTTATTGTAGAAATTACGAAATGTTCACGTGTATTGTAATAGATTTAACAATATAATTTAATTGTATGCTTAGTAGACTTTTTGCAACGAATAAAATTGTTAGAGATTATTACAATTCTTTCGATACGTTACATTTCCAGTAAGATGCTCTTACCATTATATTCGCGGGAAAAATAGACTACTTAATTTGCGTAAAGCTCAATACAATTTTATTCCGGTAACAGACAATTTTATTTTAATATCGTTAAGTTTTTTACGATATATTTTATTACAAATTAAAGAAAGTAATGTCGATTACTGTATCCGAAAACTTACATATTTTCTGTTATCGGTTTAACGATTTATGCTGTGATCACTTTAAATACGCAAGACGCATCGCTCTCTTTCAAATGCACTTGTGAAACAGTGACAGCACTATGCCCCGCCCCTTACACGTGCCGAACGATCCGCATTGTTAGTTTACGCAATTCAGTCCCATGATTGTGTTCAAGAAAGTGATCGTGTCATAACAATTAGCTTAGTTGAATTATTCGTTTTTTATTATTTTCGAGTGACTATAGTGATTTGTATTATTGAGAATTGGTTTCAAAGGTGTTGTTAAGTTTAAATATTTACAAAAATGAAAAAGCAACTATTGAAAAACCCTCGAGCGAGACGTATGCTGGATTTAATACCTCTTGATAATAATGAAGGTAAGATTAATAGTTACCTAAGTTCTAACACCATTACCTATATGTTATTTCAAAGAAGTTGAAGCATTGATAGGACTGTCATACACACAGAGGGTTTATTTTGTTTTATTTTTTTGTCTCAGGAAATAGTTTATCAGGAGATCAGACCTCAGATAGTCACGCTGCTAAAGCAAGTGTTATCCAAAGTGATGTAGATAAAACACTGTCAAACGAACTAAGAGGTAATTTGTTTCTTTTTTCCTTGCTTAACACTGAGGAAATAATGACAGTAGGTATTATTTCCTCCGTTCTGTCAAGCAAACCATAACATGCTGTAAATAACAACGTAAGTACGTTGCACGCATACGCGCACACATGCGAGCACGCATTTGCGCGCGTTTTTGGGTACCTATGTTCATTGCAATTCATTGTTGTTATATTAACGCAATTTGTATGTATATTTTTATTTTGTATACATTATAGAATAAGAATACATTAACACTTAGCTCTAAAAAAACTGGTTATTAAATCCTCCGTGGTCTAGTGGTGAGAGCACTAGCTTCTAGATCTGATGGTCATGGGTTCGATTCCCGCGGGGTATAACAACATAAATTATTATGTAGGCTGATCACCTGATTGTCCGACAAGATAGATGATGCGTGCTGTCGGAGAAGTACGTAAATAAGTCGGTCCTGCGCCTAATCTCTCGCCGGTCTTGCCAGTCTACCATCCCGTCAGGTTATGGGAGTGATAAAATAGTGGGTGCAATTGTGTATTGCGCGCTTACTTGGGCACTATAAACAACTCCCGCGCAGTTAGCTGGTTTCGATGAGCCCAGTCGCCGTGCCCGAATATCGGGTCAAATATCTGTTATTATTATTACTACACCCTCAGTGCTTGATTTATAACTCACACTTGGCGAATTGGTTTTTAATTAGATAAGATACTTATGCACCTTTTTTATTTTTTAGAAAATCATTCATCTGAATATCCAACTGGAGACATTGATCAAGAACTTGTTTCACCAAGTGTAATCCAACGATCTACGAAAGTGAAACAGTCTTACGACTTAAGAGGTAGTTAATATGAATAGTTTTATCATCTACTAGCCACTCTGTATAAAACATAATTTTTGTTTGTTTGTTTATTTATTGTTGTTTGTTGAGCGTGCACCCAGGAAGGTTTCTCATGGAAAAAAGCATTGCAACGCATAACAGTACTGAATAGACTAATAATTATTCCAAACCTTCATATTTCACCCAAATAATTTCATCCCTTGAATGTGATTAAATCACAAATCTATCAGTATAGCAGTAGTAGTAAACTACACTAGTGGTATTAGTTAAGTACCTAAGTAATTTATATATTATCGTTGCAGATTTAAAAAAACAATATTACGATGAACGGGATAAAGAAAACGAAGATTACTCTACAGATGCCTCTTCTGAGTATTTACCAAGCCCTAACCGTGTAATCCAAACACCAAGCTCCACTTCAAGTTTTGGAGGAGACTCAACTTGTATAGAAAAGCTAATTGAAACCAACAATAAGCTTTGGAGTCCATCAGTAGTTTCTAATTTATCCTTCATTTTAGATAATAATGTGGACTTTGTTGCTTCTCCCACTGCTATTTACAAATTTGCCGGGGCCCCTAGAGTTATATTGGAACAACCCTCAGACGATCATGACAATCGATCTAAAGCACCCCTTCTTACACCATCACGCCAAGAACACCAACTAGAAGAGAATTCAGGAGACGAGACATTAAAATCGAACAATGGAGATAGTACTCTGAACCCAAATGAAACATTAGTTGAAAACAGTCCAAGTATACTAGGTCTTACAGCAGAAGATGACAATCTGCATATTCTACAAAGAATAGAAATGGATCAAACAAGAATAACCACAACAGTAATTAATTGTGAATTAGGTAATTGTCAAGACATGGAAATAGGTCAAGAAGTCCCGCAGATTAACGATACCTATATGGTTCAATCAAATGAATCGTCTTCTTTTGATCAAGAAAATCTACGAACAGAGAATGTGCCTAATGAAGAATTTGAACCTTCTGTAACACAACAATCTCAAATAAACAAAAAATTAAGTAGAAAACGAGTTTGTAACATGGATGAATGGAAAAATAAAAAAAACAAAGCTTTGAAAAACTCTGGAAAATCTTACGAGGGGGTTCGTTCTAAAAAAACTTTCGATGCAAAGAAAATTGGACCACCATGCAAGTGTAACAAAAAGTGCGCAGAAAAATTTACTACTGAACAAAGAGAAAGTATATTTCAGACCTTTTATCAACTCGGGAATCACGAACTTCAATGGCAATATATTGTTCGACACACAGATGTTAAACCTGTAAAGCGAATAACTTTAGATAGAAAAAACAACAGAACACAAACCATAAAATACTCATTTCCTTCAGACGGCTTAAATAATAATATTAACGTTTGCAAAACATACTTTTTAAATACGATAAAAATATCCGAACAAACCGTTTATACCGCATTAGAAAAAATAAAAAGAGACGAAAGTTTAATCGACAAAAGGGGAATTCATAAAAACAGGCCCCATAAAATGGGTGATTCTACGAAAGAAAGCGTGATGGCGCATATTAATATATTTCCTGCTGTAGAATCCCACTATGTCAGGAAAGATATAAAGCGACTCTATTTATCAGAGCACCTAAACATTTCTAAAATGTACCGATTGTATGAACTCTGGTTCCCCAATCAACATTATTCTGCAGAACACAAGGCTACAAAGCGGCATTATGAATATATTTTTAACACGGAGTTTAATTACTCGTTCTTCAAACCAAAGAAAGATTTATGCGGAACCTGCTCCCAATTTGATCAAGCTAATGAAATAACCAAAGTTAGTCTAGAGGCTAAGTATAGGGAACATTTGATGAGAAAGAATAAAGTGCGCCAGTTAAAAGAACAAGAAAAAGCTGCAGTGGATGAAAGAACTACAACTATCGCCATTTTTGATCTAGAAAAGGTCCTCAGTATCCCTCAGTCTGAAGTGGGGATTTTTCACTATAAAAGAAAATACCCCGTTTATAATTTTACTGTCTACGACTCACTGCGAAAATTTGGTAATTGCTATGTCTGGCATCTGTCTATTGCCAAAAGAGGATCGATTGAAATCGGCAGTTGCTTACTGAAGTTCATCGAGCAAGAAGGTCTCAAAGGTATCAAAAATGTATCTTTTTATTCCGATGGCTGCGCTGGTCAGAACAAAAACAGGTACATTTTTGCATTATACCTTTATGCCATAAGAGCTTATGACTTAGAAAATATAACCCATCGATTTTTTGAGACTGGCCACGGCCAGAACGAAGGTGATAGCATGCATTCATGCATATTCATGCATATATTCATTTGACGGGCCTGTTGGTCTAGTGGTTAGTGGCCCTGACTGCTGAGCCGGAGGTCGTGGGTTCGATTCCCACCCAGGACAAACTTTGTGTGATGAGCATGATTGTTTGTTCTGTGTCTGGGTGTGATTTATCTATAATATGTATGTATTTATAAATTATATAAGTATGTATATCAGTTGTCTGGTTACCATAACACAAGCTCTGCTTAGCTTGGGATCAGATAGCCGTGTGTGAGTTGTCCCAAAATATTTATTATTATTTATTATATTTATTATTATAGAAAGGGCAATGAAAAATAAAGTTTTATATACTCCTGACCAAGTTTACAGCATCATCATGAATGCAAAAGTAACTGGAAATAAATATAAGGTCCATGAGATGAAGCAGCGTGACTTTTACAACATAAAAAACCTTATTTCTGGGAAACACTGGCTAAGAGACACTCACGGAAACAAAATAAAATGGGCAAAAATAATGGAAGTGAAGGTATCACGTTTTAAACCTACTATTCTCCAGTTCAAGTATAACTTCGAAGAAGAATATCTGGAACTAGACACGGAGTTACAAATAACTAGACCCAGGCGAGGGCGAAAAGCGACAGCCTCAATTGCAGCAGAAGCTGAATCAATCAATTTGCATTTGAGACAAGCTTATGATCAGCAAATACCTATAAGTAAAGCGCTACATGCAGATTTATTAAGTTTGTGTACTAGTGATGCAATCCCACAGCACTACCATGCGTTTTATGAGTCTCTCACGAGCTGCGAGGATAACCCGAACGAGCATTCAGACTCTGAACTCTCTGAGCATGTAGACGACACGGAGTAGTGCAAATACCGGTATCAGCTTTTTAAAAAATAAGAATTAAGTACTTTGAAATAGACAGTTCCTAATTATTTTGTTGATTTTTATAAACAGTTGTTAAAAATTATGAAAAATAAAAAATTAATAGACAACAGTTGTTTTTTTTCTTCGCATATTACCTTGCACACGTACAAAATATTTATTCAGTATTTAATACTTGCCTACAGTTAGTCTAATAAATTTTCCATAGAATAAACACGTCAGTTGCTATTGCTGTAATCTGTAATTGATCGCTTCCCAGCGAATAAAATGGTAACAGTTCATTACGATATGGGATCCTTTCACAGTTAATCGACCAATAACATAGCAATACAATAATACGGTAACGTATTACATGCGATTTTATGCGAATAATATCGTAATGTTGCTTTACAGTTAAAGTAAGTGCCTTTAATTCATGGTAAAGTTAATTTAATTAGTAACTGCATTTCTAAGAAAGATAAATTATTTAATATAGTTTACAATTCTTTTGTAAAAAATCACCTTTCTTTTGGTATTTGAACAATCCAGCTATGTATATTAGTTTATGAGATATTCACAAAAACTGTTTTTTATTTTTCCTGTAAAATTTAGTTTTTACGATTACCATTTTATTCCCCGGGGACGGCGAAATGGTGATAGTGATAAAATTTTGCATTTACTGTGTAACGATTTATTTTGTTTTAACAGTTTATACTCAACTGAAAATGATTGTTGTTGCGCCATGAAACAAAGGCTATTAAAAGACTGATTTAATTCATGAGTTGTTAAATAGTGGGTATGTTTAGAATGGCGATTTTTTGAATTGTAAATAAATCGTTTCACTAAGGCAATCACTCGTTGGAGTTTAGTAAATGAAGTATACGTAGCAAAATTAATTAATGGTTCTACAATAGTAGTGCATAAATTTGTTTTGATCTCAGGTAAGTGTTCCTTGTTTGTAATATTTGAATTTAATACAGGCCAATCTAATTAATCTTTGTATAAAAACTGTGGGCCGTACCACCACAGGTTTAACTTTGGGAGCTGACTTGGTTCTCTGAAGTGGGTACGTAACGCCAAGCTGACGATTGTGTTAATTCTGTGATTTCACCTATGCGATTTGCAACGAAGGTTTTTAGGGTTCCGTAGTCAACTAGGAACCCTTATAGTTTCGCCATGTCTGTCTGTCCGTCCGTCCGTCCTCGCTTAATCTCTGTGACCGTTAGCACTAGAAAGCTGAAATTTGGTACCAATATGTATATCAATCACGCCGACAAAGTGGTAAAATAAAAATTGGAAAAAAAATGTTTTATTAGGGTAGCCACCCTATATTATGTAAAGTGGGAAGTGATTTTTTTTTTAATTTCAACCCTAACGTGTGATATATTGTTGGAAAGGTATTTAAAAATGAATAGGGGTTTACTAAAATCATTTTTTGATAATGTCTATAATTTCGGAAATAATCGCTCCAAAAGTAAAAAACAATGTGTCCCCCCCCCTCTAACTTTTGAACCATAAGTTTAGAAAATATGAAAAAAATCTGAAAAGTAGAACTTTATAAGGACTTTCTAGGAAAATCATTTTGAACTTGATTGACACAACAGTTTTTGTACAAAAAAGACAAAAAGTTGTACAAAATAATTTCCTCCTCCACCTTTAAACTCATAAGTGGGAACACTTATTGTGACGGACGGGAAACTACGGAACCCTACACTGAGCGTGGCCCGACACGCTCTTGGCCGGTTTTTTAAACTTCTAGGATCGCTGTGAATCCAGGCGAGGACTACGCTGCTATCACACCAATGGACTAGGCGAGAAGGTTTATATTTTATAGCATCGCAAACTGCCCTGGTTAATCTGGCAGCGAGCAAGGCGGCGCAGAGTTCCAAACGAGGAATAGTCATAGGTTTTAAAGGTGATACTTTAGATTTTGAACATAACAATTTTACACTAACATCATTATTTTGATTTGTAGATTTAACATAAATACAAGCACCGTAGGCGCTTTGCGATGCGTCACTGAATGAGTGAATTTCAATAACGTTTGCATCCTCGCAAATGACGTTTCTAGGTATGTGTAAATAGAATAGAAGAGAATAGAAAGATGTTTATTTCCCTGGTTCATATGTTACATTATGTCCACAAGTCGGTGGTGTATCCGGCCTGTGGGTGTGTCAGCTACTTACGGTCTACCTATGTTTGTCTGAAAGAGATCTATATAAGTGTCGTGTAGTGTGTGCTGTGAGATTGTTAATGTGTACTAAAATAAATTTATATAAATTTATGATGTTGTTCTTTATTTCCCTACACTATTTACAGCTAATTACAATTTATGGGGACGTGGAGCGGTCGTTCGTTTGCTGAGCAGCCGACTCCTGTCTGTTTTTGGTACATAGTCGATTTCACCTAGTCTAGTATTAGTTAGGAGGGGGTTGTGTTGTCCGTGTCCGAGGTAAGCGTCACCAGGGGTCTCTAGATCTTCGATATTCATTTCGCGGAGTCGGCGCAGCATGTCCTCGTTTAGGTCTTGTGCACGGAGGTGCCATGGATCCCAGTCGAGAATATCCCAGAGTAATGAGGTTTCAAGGCGTCTTGGGAATTGTCCGCTAGTCTTTAGAGCTATTCGATATTGGCGTTCAATTTTAAGCAAGTTGCTCTTACTGTAACGGGAAAGTAGTACTTGAAGACAGGCCTGAACGACCGCAAGTTTCACAGTCGTAGCTGTCTTGGCGTGCCAGCCTATGATAGGAGCTAGCGCGCCGCGTGCTCGTCGCGCCTTCTGCACGACGTGATGTGTAAATGACATAGGTGATGTAGGTTATTTACAAACTCATTTCAAGATTCATGAACATCCTGAGAAACGGGTTCGTCCCAATCTACTCGAAGGAGCCACAATTTTTGTAGCATAATTTTTGGGTATGATTATGCATGGACTTAGTAGCCCTAGCGGGTAAAATATTTTTAATGAATTTGACATTATGATCCGCTTTGTCAACCTTCCATCAACTGTCATAGGTTTGATAGGAAAGTGTAATTTATCGCTAGAAGGATTCCATCCTAATCCGAGGGTGTTTGGGTTGTCAAGCAATGGTAGCTTGACGCAAAACCTACCTGAATTTAATCGTGTGGTATTAGCGAGGAAATGTTCTTCACATAACCTTTCGCTTGGGGTGAAACTAGTCCTTTGGGGAAGTTCTTCTACTTCCCAGAACTTAGCTAATTTCTCATCAATATTTTTAATTGAATCTGATTTGTCTGAATGATTTGAAGAACTTGAATGGTTGCATTGCATGTACTTGGAATAATTAGAAAACATGGGACCATCGTAGCTGGTCCCATGTTCTTTGACAGCCAAATTTTGAATTTATTAATTTTGGGTTCTTGGGACCCAAAGAATGTTGTTCTGTACCTACGACATCCCAAAATATATCTGCCCCAAGAATAACGTCTGCCTTTGCTGGTGTAGTGGCTACACTATAATCTGGTGTTTGGCTCGGCAACGCACCACCACGTGCTTACGGGTTGACGTTCGGACCATGCTATGGCAACTAGGAACATGTAGAAACTTTACTTTTTTTATTGAGAACAGCGCCATCTCGGCCATGGATCGCTAAAACAAAAATACTATGTTGCAATATGAAATTATATGAAAAAGGCTCTGGGAGATGATAAAACACATGAACACAAAAATAATGAAAAAACTGTGTAATTTTGGAGTACAATAATTATAAATAAAGGTTTTAATCATAAAACTATATTTATGGAATTTTTGGATCGCTTGATAAGATGAAAATATTCTTTTTAAGCTACACATTTTTGGGTAATATTGGTAATTTATTATTATTGCAATGGTAACATTACAATAATGAATGAATGAATGTGAATGTCTGTCAGCGCGGGAGTGCCGGATTTTCTCTCCGTTTTTCGTGCTGATTTGCTTTGCAATTTGTTCTGTTTGTTTCGCAAGTGCATTTGCTAATCACGTCGAGTTGAGCCTCTGTTCCTGTCTACCGTTTGTTCTGTGTACCGTGTCGCCGTGCCGCGTTACCATAATTCTCTGATCATCCTCGTTGAGTTGAGACTACTCCTGTCGTGTCGACGTTTCGGAAAAAAACTTTGTGAAGTTACTGTTCTGTGAACTACTGAGCATAGGCACTCTCTCTTGAGTTTGGACCCATTAGTGCGATTAGTGAATAAGTGAACTGAACACTGAGTGAACTTCCATCAAGCAAAGGCTAGTATGCACTACTTCAAAAATAAAGGGAGGAAGAGGATAAAGCAATCCATGTCTGTGAATGTATAAAATCAATACTAAATAAATTTTGTAAAACGAACAAACTGCATTTCATTTATAATACACACACCCTAAACCACTCTTATAACTCCATAATAATAAACGGAGCCTTTTCAGAAAGAACATCGTAAGCGACTATTTGCACTTTTTACAGGAAAGCGTTTTTCTTTTCTAATTAACAAATATTAGGAAAGAAAAAGTCCTTCTTGTAAAAAGTACAAATTGTCGCTTACGATGTTCTTCCTGAAAAGCTCGAAATCTATGCGAATTGGTATAGCTATACATAAATATAGATCTATATTCATAGTTATAGTACCCAGTGGATAGATGGCGCAACGTGCTGTCGATAAAAATAAGGTAGAGTTGCCTGTCTATACCCTATATACTATTGTAGTCTTTGGTTCGGACAACGACTGACTCCCACTCAGCCCGCGCCTTGTGACGTATGCGCTCGAGACAAATCATAAGTTTATCTACATACACTACATCCCTTCCTTATTTTACTTTATTTAATTTAAATAAGAATACTACCTGTATTGATTTATATTAATCTTGACGGATAGATAATATACTTATGCTTTGCATTATAAAGTACTAGCTTTTGCCCGCGACTTCGTTCGCGTGGAATAGTGACTACCGGCAGATTTTTGGTTTTAGCCACATAGTTCAAAAATTAAATGTGGAAGATATTCAAGGGAACTCTTCAAAAATCAACATAATGAGCTCTGCGTTTGAATTTAAGAGATGTATACTCACTTAGGGCATTAAAGCCGTTATTGCCGATCGAAAAAGGCGAAAATGTTATTTTTTCCTTATTTTCCCATCATTCTACTGATTTGACATTTCAGTTCAAAAGGGAAAAAAGACTGTTTCTCCCTTGACAAATTTTCTTACACCAAGACATTTCTGTATACCACGTTTTTAGTTTTGCCAACCTTTGCAAAAATATATAGGTTTTGTGGTTTCGACACTCTTGAGCACGCAACGTGGAGTTGTCCATGGGAGAAACAGTCTTTTTCAAGATGTACCACCGCAACTTTTAGCGTTTGCCCTTGGGCTTTATTTATGGTCATTGCAAACGCAGTTTTCAACGGAAACTGAACTCTTTTGAATTGGAATGGCAAATCAGTTGGAATGATGGGAATGCAGGGAATAATTACAGTTTCGCCTTTTGCCATTCCAGTCATAATAACGGCTTTAATGACATTTCGTCCTAAATAGGTTATTTGTAACCGTGTGCCGTTACATTGCCTTGGTGAATCTAGGTTTCTCATAAGCATCACAGGAACACCAACTTTCAGCCTCAACTTGTGAGAAGGCACTCCTGATAACTCTAAGGAGTTGAGAAACTCTGTTGGGTAAGATGTCACTTGCTCAGTATCCACGACGTTATCTACTGATAGATACTCGATGACATCTCCCTCTACGTCAGACATAATTTGGTCATTTATCCAGCCTACTATTTCATTTGTTGGCGCCAATATCGCCCTTTCGCATAACCATTCCTGATTTTCGAAAAGATACGAACTTATAACAATTTAAATTTAGAAATTATATTAGAATCTATCCTCTGTAATAACCAAGCTTAAAACTAAATAATTTAAAAGAAACGACTTAAATCTAATTAATTTAAAAATTAAAACGAACTTAGACTTACAATTTGTTTTTACAATAAAATTATAAGTTAAGAAATAAAATTGTAATTAATAAAATTGTAAGTTACAATTTTATTAAACTAACTAACTAACTGCAGTAACTACAAATAATCGAGATTAAACTAAACATACATTAAACATCAACCAGTGCGACTCAACAAATAAACCTTTTAATCGACATACACAACGGAACGGAACCAGTTTAGAATTTACGAAACAGGACCAATCCACATCGGAACCAATTTAGAATTTACGAAACAGGACCAATCCACATAAACTATCATACCACCGACAAATCAAGATCAATTTTTCCACGACAGTACCGAAGCGCTCGGCCGATACCCAACCAAATGCATGTTACGAAACCATAGCGCGATCTATTTCGATTCCAACGCCATCTATCGAGCATAGTGACAACTCGGATTATTTATCTATACTCCGTTCGGGCATTTTCTTTGTACTAAAAGTTTTATTATATTGATATTATTTTTTTCATACCTTTTTACTTTTTTCCGATGAATTAAAACATTATCATGAACCGAACTCGTGTTACGATCGACACAATTGCGCGATCTATAGTACTAATAGAATTATCTATACTCCGTTAGAGCATTTATCATCATCTAAAAGTTGTATTATATTATATTTTTCATACCTTTTTACTATTTATTTACATTTTTCGATGAATTTTCCGATGAATTAAAACAATAACACGAACCGAAAACGTGTAATGACACCATTGCGCGATCAACGCCATCTACTAACACAGAATTTATGACGTATAAAAGTGTATATGCAATGGCACCCAGACTGTACAATAAGTTGCCCAAACAAATTATGGAGTGCAAAAGCCATGAATTTAAAAACCGACTATCACTATTATTGATTGACAAAGTGTATTATTCAGTTAGCGAATTTCTTAATGACAAACTTTAAGAATGTTGACATACATTCAGTCAAAAAAGTATCGGGAATGGATGATTTGTTTATGGTTCCAAATTAATTTTTTTGTTTTTTTTTGTAGTTTTTAGATTGGCTCAACTGTTTTCCATTTTGGCGCGGAGTTTGAGTTGCATCTGTTATTAATATTAAATACAGTGCTGGTTTTAGTAATATCATATATAGTGTGTATTGCGAATTTCATAATGGACAAAAATATCGAACAAAGAGTTTGTCTTAAATTTTGCATCGCCAATGGAATTTCGTGTTCGGAGTCACTGAAAATGTTACAGAAGGCTTACGGTGAATCGACTTTATCAAAAACTCGTGCTTATGAGTGGTTCAAAGCGTTCAAAAGCGGTCGAGATGTGATGGAAGATTTGCCTCGCTCTGGTAGGCCGTCAACGTCTGCAACTGAAGTTAACATCGCAAAAGTGAAGAAAATAGTGACTGAAAATCCCCATTCAACACTGAGAGAGATAGCCGCCGAACTTTCTGTATCTCACGAGTCGATCCGTACCATTTTAATTAATCATTTGGGTATGAAACATGTTGCTGCTCGGCTAGTCCCAAAAGATCTGAATTTTCTCCAAAAACTCAATCGCATGAAAGTCGCTGAGGACATGGTAGAACGAGTCAGTTCGGACCCAACATTCATGAAACGCATTGTTACTGATGACGAGACGTAGGTTTACGAGTTTGACATGCAAACTAGCCAACAAGCTTCGGAGTGGCGCCTTCCAACTGAACCGAAACCGAAAAAACCACGCCAAAGTCGATCAAAAGTCAAAGTCATGTTGACTGTTTTCTTTGACTATCGCGGTGTTGTGCACTCTGAATTCTTACCGGAAGGTCTAACGGTAAATAAAGAATATTATTTGAGCGTTATGCGGCGTTTAAGAGAGCAAATTCGACGAAAAAGGCCAGATTTGTGGAAAGAAAATTCTTGGATTTTGCACCACGACAATGCGCCTTCGCACAAGGCTATCATTGTGAACGAATTTTTGACCAAACACTCAACAAATACCATCCAGCAACCACCATATTCACCAGATATGGCTCCTGCTGACTTTTTTCTTTTTCCTAAACTCAAATTACCACTTCGTGGCACCCGTTTTCAATCGATAGAAGACATAAAGGAGAATTCGCGGCGAGAACTGAACTCAATTCCGGAAGCAGCGTTTAAAAAATGTTTTGATGAATGGATTATTCGTTGGCGCAAGTGTATCGTTTCTAAAGGAGCATACTTTGAAGGTGATAAAATAAATTTGGATGAATAACAGACATTTTGTGTATTATTGATCTTTTTCCGGTACTTTCTTGACAGAGTAGTATTATTTATTTATTCTTGCTTTAGTTCTAACGTTTTGTGCATGTATTTTTAATATTGACATCTAGCTGACATTTAATATAATATAATGTAAACATTGTTATTGTGTTAATTACTTTATTTGATTTAATTTAATATTTTTGTAAAATAAAAAATGTATGCCTAACGGCGGAACATAGATAGTTTCTGACTTCCTTTTTACCATCTATTTTTTACTTACGTTCACAAAATAAATGAATTTGAATCTATCTACGGAGCATAGGAACAGCTCGACATTTATAATACTGAATTGATGCCGACGTTTGACCAATAGATGGCGCTGTATGTCCGGAATAAATTTTATTTTTTATTTTTATTTTTTGTAATAAAAACTATCCTATGTCCTTTCTCAAGTTCCAAACTATGTCTGTACCAAATTTCACACAAATCGGTTCAGTAGTTTAGGCGTGAAGAAAAGACAGACAGACAGAGTTACTTTCGCATTTATAATATTAGTTTGGATTTCTCAAGTTACCAACAGTCGGTTTGGTATAGATTGTACCATTTTTTATCAACTTAAAGAATGACTACATAATTTGCAATTCATAACTAATTATTTTGATTCAATCATTAATTTACCACCTTCCATCTCCTCCCCAAAATGTTTATTGAATCAGTCTGCATTATTTGGCGGAGGATTACATTTCTATATTTTTTTTTTCAAATATACATACTTTATCTCCTGGTATCAAGTCACTTTCTTTTGCCTTCCATTTCGTATATTCTTTACGTAAATGTTTTTTTTTTCTTTGTCCATATCTCTTACCTCTTCGTCTTTCAGTTGACAGTTAATGTCACTGACTGTTATACGGTAGGTTCTTTTTTTACAACACGGTATTACACCCATTTTTAAAAAGTATTTCATTTTGATTCTAGGGTCCTAGTGTACCACCAAAAAAAACTAAAAAAAAATTAATCAATCGATAAGTGCCATGAAACTGCATTTTAATTTTACAATTTCTATTTTCGCGCGTAAAAACACAAAACTCTTGAAGCCATGTTACTCTGTGGTCATGACGTCAGTTGGTCATGTAAACAAATGCGCTGTTATTAGTCTTTCAGTTTCGTTGTATATTTTATTCTTGGTAAATTTGTACTGTCTTTTTTTTACGAAACCGTCTTCCATGGTATTATTACTATTATTTCAATAAAAATAAAATATAAAGTTTTTTTTTAATACAAAAATTACAAACGTTGCTCAGTTGACAGTTGTCACTTTTTGTTTACATGACCGTATGAAGTAATAATCATGGCGGACACACTCTTTGGCGGACACTGTTTCGCTTAGTAAAACAACAGACAAAAAAGTGAAAACTTTGAAATCAATTTTAAAATTGATTTAGTTATTTTATTAACTAAATCTAACATTTTCCGACTGCTTATTGCCTAAGCTATCTGAATTGTATATTTTTAGAATTTATTTCATATAGAGTAAAATACCCTATTCTGTGACAGAAGTTTCAAAACCTTAAACCCAAGAATGTTTTGTTTTGTTCTTTTGTTTTGCAACTTCTTGCTTTATTCGTTTTCAGATAGTTTGTCAAATAACTAATTTAAATTGAGAACTACAACGTAAATCAATAACTATCATCAGTTTACTCCTCTAACATCACATGTTATCTTCTATCATACATTGTACTACTTTTTTATTAAAATTACTTTGTGTACTTCAATACATATCTAGTAGATTCCGTCATTATGAGTTTATTTTGATTTTCAATATCCTCGGTAGTAATTTATTTCATTATCAGCCTAGCCCTTTCCCAGCCATGTTGGAGCCGACTTAAAATCACCGGATGCAACCGAACACCAGCATCTCACTCGGAGCGCCTCTACAACTCAGCTAGTACTGGGCAATACGACACCCCTGTCGGGACCACAACTAAACGTGACGGGCGGTCATCCATCCACAGACCACCCCCGGCAAGGGCGGCCCAACCCAGAGATAGATTCGAGCGGCTTCTACGATTTAGCCACTGACTGCCATAATTTCTTCGGACAGACAAACCTCCAATAATAACCCTAGTAACGCCCGATCTCATAATAAATACAGTTGTGACACTTTTTCCTTTAGAGGCACCAAGCCTGAGGCTTGTGTGCACCACTCCCATATCCAGTCCAATTCAATCCTGCGCAACATTGAATCCGTCGACTTCCTCGAACATCATAACACTAACCTACTCCTGGGAGTTATAGAAAACCTCCTTTTGCTTTTCCTTCTTCTTCTCCTCCTTTTTACTTATTTTTTTTTCGATATTATTTTTCAGTGGCCACTAACTAATTTGGAAAATATCTCTATTACTTTTTTTTTCTGCTTGAAAATCAAATGTCTACGGTGGTGGTATACTAGGCTTATAAGCCTGAAATGATGAGACAATTTGTTTGACAAGTCGAGTAATTTTTTATCCAATACTTTATACACTTTTCATTTGTATCCCGAAGCTCTCCTATTTTTACGTTAAACCCTGTTCGTTGATATATTTTTATGTCCGCACTTGTATTACTATTTTAAACTGGTAAAATTCGAACTTCCGAGCCACAAGAATGCGCGAATGGATAGCCATGCGTCCAATTTAATGGATAGCCAATGCGTTCAATTTAATGGATAGCCAATGCGTCCAATTTAATGGATAGCCAATGCTCCCAATTTAATGGATAACCATTTCTTTTGTGTCAATTGAATGACCAGCTATGCTGCTTCTATTTCTTTTGTGTCAATTGAATGACCAGCTATGCTGCTTCTATTTCTTTTGTGTCAATTAAATGACCAGGCACTAAGCCAGCTTACTTGCTTGATTGTGTTTGAAATTAATTCACAATAACCACCAATCAAACACCTCTGCCTTTCTCTTCGAGAAATATAAGAATGATGTTTTGTCAAAATAACAGAATCACACATTTTCCGACTTAACGTAGCCGGCGGAATCTAAAAAGTTACTTGTTAGGTACACCTCTGCCTTACCCTTCGAGGATCACGAGGCGTGACGTTATAAAATCCATATTGTTGTAAAATCCACTAATCACTTTTTATGTATTTTTTTTTAACCTCAATTATGATCACTTTAGCAATAGTTACTAATTACTAATAAAATAACCAAGTTAATCGTTCTTAAAACGTGTTATCAGTGCTGGTGCGTTCCAATGTAATGAGTCATAGCACATCTCAGCGTAAACAAGTGAGTTATTTTATAAGGCTATGTTGTCGCCTCCGTCATTTATGAAATTATTTCGAATATTCGAATCATAACGGCTGTTTAGTAATTCAAATAACTTAATAGTCTAAAATATAATAATTTAAGGTAAATAAGTTATTTTGGTAAATGTAAATGAGACTAAACTAAAAGTGTTGTGTAAACGCACTTTCTAATATTTCTCTACACCATACTAAGTATTATTTCACTGCAGGCACCACTGTCTTTTTTTTTACTTTTTATTGATTTATCCTCGTCGCCAAATGTAGTGGCTACACTATAATCTGGTGTTTGGCTCGGCAACGCACCACCACGTGCTTATGGGTTGACGTTCGGACAACGACTGACTCCCACTCAGCCCGCGCCTTGTGACGTATGCGCTCGAGACAAATCATAAGTTTATCTACATACACTACAGCTGGTACGTTAAAACATGGGTCAGCCAACTTTATGTAGTCGGGTAATGCAAAACCTTTCATGTTTATAGGAACCTTATGTAGCTCCCCTGTTAGCTCATCAAGCACTAAACAGGGTAAGGTAACGTTGTATGAACTGTTCAGCGATTTGAGTGTAATTTTGCAGGATTCTGTAACCTTATGGCATAGATTATTGCCTATACCTATTATATTTATTTCACGTGTTTGATTTGTATCTAATTGTAATTTATGTTTCAGGTTCTTCGTTATGAGTGAAGATTGACTGCCGCAGTCTAGAAGGGCGCGTACCTTCTCAGTGGTAGCTGTCAACGGGTTCGACACTTCGATAACGACGGTTGATAGAAATACATGATTTGTGTATGGCTCAGAGAAAGTTGAAAGAACTTCAGCGGAGTTCGTGGATAAAACAGGGTTGGATTGATGCAAAAGAGAATTGTATTCCTTAAAAATACAAGGTCCCAATGGACAGTCACTCACTTGATGGCCCTGCCTTAAATAATTAGGACAGAGATTATATTTCTGAACATCAGCTAATCTTTCATCAATACCCTTGTTTTTATATGTGGGACATGAGTAGATTCTGTGTGACTCATTACAAATAACGCAATCAATTCCCTTATTTGTCTGTTGATTGGCAACAAAAGATTTAACGTAAGAAGGTCGATCATATTTATTATCAATGTTATATTGTTTATTGTTTGAACGTGAATATTTATTTTGAGAACTCTGGCCAGGACGAGAAGTTGTCAATGACGTTTTATTAGAGTTATTACGATTCATTGACTCCAAAACACCAGCACGGTCTGTTGTTGAGCTAAGGTTGGCAGATCATCGGCTGAGCCAAATGTATTTTGTGATTCTTCCCACTTCATTAAGCTGTTGCTATCCAATTTGGATGTCATCATAAAAATTATTAAATCGTCCCACTTATCAGTAGGTCGTCCCAGGTTAGCCAGCGCTCGCAAGTTTTTTGTTACGTGATCAGCTAAAAATCGTAACGAACGCTCGGATTCGTTAGTTATAGGATTCATGTTAATTACATAGTTCTGACAAATGATAATTAATTAGCAACCTCTTGTTGTCGTACCGCTCACATTATAATGACCACGCTTCTTTATAATTCAAAGATGAAACTTCAAGATTCGAAACAACACGAGCCGCATCTCCTTCAAGATGTGAAATTAAATAGTGGAATTTATGTATTTCTGAAATATGATCGTTATTATGTACTAAAGCTTGAAAGGTATCTCGAAACTCAAGCCAGCGAAAATATGCTCCGCCAAACTTGGAAATCTCAATCCGCGGCAACTTGAATCCTGTATGATCAGGAATATGAGGATGATGGCATGAAAAGACTGAAGACTTACGGCGCGCTTCAGATTGATTGTTTGCATTTTCAATTAGATTCTTAGCTGTCGCTATGTATGAAATAATAACTTGTTCGATGCTATCTCGTTCATCAATCTCTGAATCTAAATTTTTATGATTTAACACTTCAATTTCAGTTTGAAGATCGTCAAACTTAGTAGACAAACCTTCAAACTTACTTAACTTTAAAGATAACTCGACAAGTTCTACTGGCGACAGTTGCACTGATTCTAAAGTTGAAATATAATTTTTGAACTTTGTTATTTGGCCTTTAATAGAACTACGCCTCAAACTTAACTCTTTATACTTTACTAGCTTTCGCCCGCGGCTTCGCTCGCGTTAAATTCGATATAACACACCAAGCAGACCTGCAGTTTTTGCTCTTGCGCCTGATTGATTTGTAATAGCAACGCTAAGTTTTCCCTTTTCTTCCCTCGTTCTCCCTCATATCCCATTTTTTTTAAATAAAAATTAGCCTATGTCCGTCTCCTGGTTCCCAACTATCTCTGTACCAAAATTCATCAACATCGGTTTAGCCATTAAAGCGTGAAGAGGTAACAAACAAACAAACAAACAAACTCACTTTCGCTTTTATAATATTAGTAAGGATAATATTATGTTTGTCTAACTCAGTAGTCATTGTTGTATTTCTGATTTGAAACTAAACCAATAAAAACTTGTTCACTTAGCTGCACTTTGTTTAAAGTAAGGTAGTGGCTGTTATCTTATCTCACTCCCGTCAGTCCGGCGTCACCTGTGGCGAAGAAACCGGTTCCGCACAGCAGATTGATTGAGCTGCAAGTGGTTTCCTTCGCCAATTCTGGAAATTTCGGCAGAAAGGGTGAAAAGCGAGAAATAACTAATTAAAGTACCTACATGAAAACTGTGATTACTTTAGAGTGAACTAGGTATATCGGCTTTGTTAAGAATATGGTTAATTAAATAACTAGCAATGTTGTTGCTACCTGAAACAGGATTATGTTGAACGATAATAATCGTTTAAATGAATAAAACATTAATGTATCAACGGATAATTGTCTTTCCGTTGAGTTTGCAATAATGTCAACTTGAATGACCTTTGTACCCTGTGGATTTACGACAAAAAAGGAAACAAATTTGATGTAGATTTGATTTATGATGGATACTATTTGACGAGTAACGGTTATATTGCCCTTGTATGCACTGTGGAGGCAATAAAACGATATAATTGATGGAAATTCGTAGATTGGTATGGGTAGGAAATAAGGATTAGGACACTTATCTTTGCGGAAGTTTGCTGCCGTGGTCGTGCCCAAGTCTGCTGTAGCTTGGACGCCGGATCCTGGCGTTCTTTAACCCTGGATGAAGCACGTTCTCCTGACTATGGGAGTAGTGACTTGCAGATTTTTGTTGTTTGATGAATTCGTGTCCTGTCACGGTCGCCAATTTATGTCTGCTTGTGAGACATTTGCGAGTCCTATTTTGGTTGAAATAAAACCCGAAAACTGTGGTAATACGTGTGTACTGAATAAAAAGAATTGGAGTACAAAAAAATGCGTATGAACTGTGTGCGGTGAACGAATATAAAAAAAAATCACATCGCGGTAGGTAGACGCATAAATATTAGACGTCATTTTAAACCGATGAGCCGCGACTTGTAGATTCATGTTTTGCTATTGGCGAATGTGTAGGCGCTTGCAGCTGCGCCACGGGATATTTACCATGTTTGTTGTGAGTTAATTACAATTATTTACAAATAATCTTAAGGCAAAAATAAGATTTTTTGGGAATTATATAGAAAAAAAGATATTGTTTTTAGTAGGTTACCCGGATCTCGTAGGTTAGGTTAGTCTAAACCTTCTACGCACGAGCCGAGCGAGCGTAGCGAGCGGTGCCGCGGTAGCGGCCGGCGAGTGCCAGAAACGACTTGCATTAGAAACAACAAATTTTCTATTAAAGAAACGACTTTCATTAATAGAAAAAAAGGATTGTTTTTAGTAGGTTACCCGGAACTGGACTATTTAGATTAGGATAATTACTTACTGAATTAAATGACATTATTTCAAATTAAATTATTATTATTTTTTTTTTTTTCTTGGGACAACTCACACACGGCTATCTGATCCCAAGCTAAGCAGAGCTTGTGTTATGGTAACCAGACAACTGATATACATACTTAAATAATTTATAAATACATACATATTATAGATAAATCACACCCAGACACAGAACAAACAATCATGCTCATCACATAAAGTTTGTCCTGGGTGGGAATCGAACCCACGACCTCCGGCTCAGCAGTCAGGGCCACTAACCACTAGACCAACAGGCCCGTCAAAATAATAATTCAAATAAATCACATTATTTTAAAGAAATAAATAATTAAAATAAATGACAACAAATAATGACAAAGATGATTCGAACTATAAACTTTCTGCGATATGACAATTCTGCCATTTAATAATTATCGATATGAAATATGTATATGCTAAAAGACGATTCTGACTGTGAACTTTCTGCGATATGATGTTTCTACTTTTTAAATATTATGGATATGAAATTTATGTCTAGAGATGATTCTGACTTACAAAATTATGAGTTTTAAATGCATGATAAATGAGTGTCTGCCAAACAATTTTCTGCGAAATTAAATTTATGCTATCCGTTGTTATGCAAAATAAAATTATGACATAAAAAGTTCTGCTATAAAGGGTGGACCCAAAAAATAAAGTTATGGAATAAAAAACTTTTTTGCAAAAAATAAAACCGACTTCCAAAAAAAAAGTGGAAAATAACTTTATTTCCGGAAGTCGGTGGCTTTTGTTGGTTTCGTTGACTTTTTTGCCACCGACTTCCGGAAATAAAGTTATTTTCCACTTTTTTTTTGGAAGTCGGTTTTATTTTTTGCAAAAAAGTTTTTTATTTCAGCATTTTTAGTTATAGTATTATGATATAATTCGCAAACACGGTTATTTTTAGCTTTTTAGTGCGTAGGTCCCGTCTTAAATACAAGCTTTAGGCAGTTGTCTCACCAACGACGAGAAAACGACTAACTATCGGCTATTTTCTCGCTCAAGAAACGTACAATAGAATACTTTCCGTGTGAATAAAAGAGATGCATATACAAACAGTTGATCGCTGACTGTTCACACTGCCGGCGAGCACTCGCTTCACTAGTTTGTAGCTGAGCGACAAGAGCTATGAAAGATAACACTCACTCGGCGATACTCGCCAAGCGATTAGAAATCACGCCGAGAGAGCAACCAGTGGTCATGTCATTTGGTCGCGTATGAGGTCGCAAGACTGACTGTACGCTTGACTGCGAGCGAGTGATGCGAGTAATCGCCCGCCTCACTCGCACACTCGCTTATAGCCGAGCTACACAAATATCGGAACTACGCACTTGCTCCCCACGTCTCGCTAACTCGTTTCTAGTTCTAGCTCTACTCGTTACTCGTTAATCGTTGCCGGTGAGACAAGTGCCTTAGTTCCACATCACGCTATAGTATTTAATACTATCTAAATTATGCTTTAGTTTAAAACCAATTCAGAAATCATATGCATCATCGCCTAGGGGATACAGCTGATACTTGATCTAATGATTGATTATGTTTCTTAATGACTGGGTGAGGGGAGGGGAGGGGGTACGGGCACCCTGCTCCCACTCGCCTGCCTACCCTGGCGAAACCCATACTTATACATGTGATTGCAGCAATCACGGCAGATTTGCGGTCATTTATTGAAGAGTTCCGTTGTATATCACTGAAGATCTATCACCAAATTAAAATACAATCACCTCAAAAAACTGCGATGACCTTCCAAATCATAGTGCATAGCGTTTTTTGTTCATTTGTCTTCGACAACCTCTAAAATTATATCATCAACGTAGACGAAGTCAATCTAATACGCATTATTAAAGATAACTCAAAAACTACTGGCCGGATCTTGATATTTTTTTTATGGGACCAAACGACAACCACCAGCTTTCGAATAAAAAAAGAATCATCAAAATCTGTTCACCCAAACCAGAGTTATGAGGTAACAAACACAAAAAAAAAAAAAAAAAAAAACATACAGTCGAATTGAGAACCTCCTCCTTTTTTGAAGTCGGTTAAAAAGGGAATCAGAACTTATTATTTTCCATTGACTTATATCATGAAATTTAGCAAGAAGCAATATTATGAAGTACCAGCAAAGGCGAAAATCCGAAACCGAAAATCCGAAAGTCGGTTCCGGGTTTTCGAAATTTGTAGACAGATCACAAAAAAAAAAATAACCGGAACCTATTTCGATGTATGGGGCAACAGTTTTACAACAGCAAATTCAAACGTATCCTTTAAAACAGTTTATCTTTTTGCATGTTCGGTACTTTCATTAGTTATCTACAAGTTTGTACGGAACCCTCGGTGCGCGAGTCCGACTCGCCATGCCCGGTTTTGTTATACAAGAAGTGGGTGTGTAATGTTTGGCATAATAACAAATGCTCTAATTCCACTTGAACTAACGTTCATATGACATAATTTTCATATGAAATAATATCAAATTACACAAATTAAATAATGGCCTAATGTTTCATATCATATAATATTCATTTAACATAATAACATTTAGTATAACGTTCATTTTGAAGTGAAAACTTCTTTAGCGGCGTTGAGCACTTTTTCTGTAATGGGTATAAAATCTTAAACTTGACGCGAGTTTGTGTTTTTCACACGTGACCTGATCGAAAAAGCGTAAGACGGATGGAGAGTAGACAGCTATCCCCTCTCTACGGCGCGGCGAAAATGTATGCCTGGGCCTACTGTTTTTTTTTTTTGTTAAAGTTAAAGATATTCTTTAGTGAGTTATGAGAGCCAAAACACGATTGACCCAATTTGGCTCGATACAAAAAAATCGCAAAGTTTATCCAAAATCAGCATTTTTAAACACGTCCATGAAAAGCAAAACCAGTTTTATTCGATTGTTTTAAGACGAATTTCAATAAAATTTCGTGTACACATTCACTATTAAACATATTAAGGAATTATGGTTTTATTTTAATGAATTAGGGAGTGTCAAATTTTAAAAGGAATTATTAACAAAAAGACGTGCAGTATTTTTGCGCGCAGGCAGGCTAAACCACCGCTCCCGTACCGCGCCAGTCGGCCGCAGCGCGCCTTAGAGAGCACTTGTGTACAACTTTTTTGCGTCCGTTGTCACCGACTACCCAAGAGAATATATCGACGTAGGAAAACGTATTTGCTGTAAGCCTCAAAACATGAAATGTTCACCACAGCCAAAAAACTTTTTTTAAATTAGAAAAAAAATCATTACTCATAAACTATAGATCGTAGGAACATGATTTTAAAAACGTATTTTTATTTTTTTTTACATTACATGTTGGTTATAAAGATATCTTTCTAACTCAATTATTGCCAGTGTTTTTGTGGCTTACAACAAACAAATTATTTTTTACAGATCTCTAAAACGCTGTAACCTTAGAGAATTTTCTATGGCAACAAAATATTTCAATTATGTATAGAACCATAAAATGTTGTAAATGACATACTTATTTTTTTAAGTAAAGCTATGAAGACGTAAGCCATAGTGAAGAATTATCTTGCATTGATGTTGTTGATTTAACTGAATAGAGTGGGAAAAATGTTTTACGAATAAAAGGCAGTTAGTTAGCTGTATTTTTTTAATGTCAACTTTCAAATCGTAATTGTAATAAACACTGCTTTGTGTAACAAACCTTATTAGTATAATGAGTCAATAAAATCAAATTATTAGTAGAAATCAACATAATTATTAATTATAAAAAAATCAAATATAAGTAATCAACAAAATTATTAATAAAATAAAAACATGTACCGCCATGTACTTCAGATCAAAATCAAAGAAAAAACAGAAATAGAAAAAAGTTTGTAAACATCTTCAATCCTCTTCATCAGTATCTGGCAAGCGGTCTACTGTTTTATTATTATTGTCTAGGTCCAGAAATTCTTTTGCATAGTTAGGTGGAATATTTTTTTTTACAACAAGATTTTTCAGATCCTTATATTTTTGGGAAGAAATCGGTAATTTCACTCTATATAAATTTTCCTTCGGTTTGGTGTTACCCATATCTCCCAGTGGAATTTCGGAACATTCAGCATCAGCTGCCATAGATCTTTTGATAAACATCATGTTTGGCTTTTTGTTTTTGAAAACTGCAACACATATCGTACAACACATATATATACATTTACTGAAGAAGTTGGCAGATTCGTCTCCAAATTAAATGGTTGTTAGTTTTTCCCCATGTATTTATGTATTTATAACTCTCTTGACTTTATTTTGTATGTATGTATGTATTTAAGTATTTATCTTTATATTATATTTGTTAATGTTTTCTCGTAACACTTTCTGTTATGCAGCCTGCACCTACTATGTTTTCTCTCTGCATCACCCTAAGGTAGACTGGTAGAAAATGCCTAAGGCATTAAGTCCGCCTTTGTACAGTGTTTATACATGTGCATAAAGTTTTAATAAATAAAAAAATAAAATAAATATCGTAGAAATATGCAGATTTAGATTCTTTTTAAATAATTTATTAACGATATCATTAAAACCCAGGAAAAAGTTTCCATCTCGTACATGAACTTCATAGGGAAACGGGTTTTTTCTAGCAATTTCCATGATCGTCGGCCACTGAGAAGGTGCCCACACAGTTGATTTTCTAACCGCACGCTCTATGGTTGCATGCATACTATCCACTGGCATGTACGTATGACCTGGGATTAGATAATTTATTTGAATTACCTCTAAGTTTTCGCATTTAGACAATGCATAACGGAGCATGGCTAGTACAATTTTATTTTTGTTTTGGCCAAAACAAGAGTCGCAATAGAGTAATAATGTCTTTATGTTGCCTCTTTTGTCAATGGTATTTGTAATATAATTGAACAAAGAACTTGATATCTCGTTTGCTCCTCTGTGAGCATCGGTTTCTGTCCAAACATTGCAAAAACCATTTCGGGTTCCACTCTCATAAATTGTGAAATTATAAACGGCAATTTTGCGTGAATAGTATAAAGACATATTATTAGTACCATGTGGAGTGTTCAATACTTTTTGTAGGTCAAAACTTGCGCAAACAATGCTTCTGTCTTTTTCATATAAATTTTGGTGACACAGGAATCTTTTTTGAGAATCATCTTTGTCTTTTAAGTGTTTGTTTATCTTATCCATCTCTTCTTCTGTAAGTACATCATATGATTTATAAGAACATATTGAACATTTGTCTTTTTTGGGTTTGTGGAATGCAATATTAAAGTTCGTGCCCAAAACATATATATAGCTACGGTAAAGTTTCATTTTATTTATTTTCTGTGTCGGTCACTGTGTTTTTTTTGAGATTCAGTTTTGACATTTTGACAACTATGAGTCTATCAGTCTATGACTGCAACTTGCTCGTTCGGATACACTTCACAATAATTGTTTTTTTTTTGTCTTGGATACTAGCATTTTAATCTCTGTTTTTAATGGCAAGGTGCGTCGAGGATCTTCAATATAGAATAGTTATAAATTGTTAATTTTGTATTTATTTAGAAATAGCTTTGAATAATCTTGTTTACATTGCATTTTTTTTTTCTTATTTGTTATTTGACAGTTCATGTTAGTCAATATGGATGACAGTTTTGTTTCCTGTTCTTCCACTGGTTCCGCTGACGAAAGCTTTGCTAGTGCATTTAGTGACGATTCTGTTCACCTACGCGAACAACTCTCGTCTACCTTTTCTTGCCACAATAAATTTTTCAATGCAGTTCATATCAATGCTCAAAGCATTCCAGCCCATCATACCGATTTATTATCCTCATTTGACTCAGATCTTATTCATGCTGTGCTTGTCTCTGAAACTTTCCTCAAACCAGCTCTGCCCTCATCGCAGTATTCATTACCCGGCTACAAGCTTGTGCGTAATGACAGAACGGGCAAGGGAGGTGGGGGACTCGCCATCTATCTCCGTGGAGATATTGTTTTCAAAATTATCGAGCAGTCTCCGAGTAATTATTCTAAATCTGCTGAACATCTTTTTATTGAAATCACTTTCAACCATACAAAATTACTTTTAGGTGTTTATTATAGCCCCTCATGCCATATTGATTATTTCGCTTCTTTTGAAAATCAACTTGAAAATTTTTCTTCCTTATATGACCACACTATAATACTCGGAGACTTCAACACTTGTCTGATCAAAGACGATGCGCGCAGCCATAAACTCAGGTCCCTTGTCTCTTCTGTAAACATGCACATTCTTGATCTTAATGCTACTCATTATGCTCCTCACTGTAACCCCTCACTTCTGGACCTAATTTTAGTTTCTGACCCAAGCAAAGTAGCCATGTATGGGCAACTTTCTTCCCCGTTCTCTTATCATGATCTATTATTTATCTCGTACAAAATTCGCTTTTAGGGAAAGATGCGGGCAATATTGACTGGTCTCCCGTTTATGACAGTAATGAGCTGAACATTAAGGTCGCTGAATTTACCAAAATAGTGTTGAGGCTTTATGACTTGCATGCTCCACTAAAAAAGGTTAGGGTGAAGCATCTTCCCGCTCCCTGGTTGTCTGACTCAATTAAAAACGCGATGTCTAAAAGGGATAAGGCGAAAAGGCGTTACAAAAGGGACCCCACTGATGAGAACTGGTCTCTTTATAAGAAACTGCGTAATCGCTGCGGTCGTTTGTGTAGGAATGCAAAAAGGCGCCACATACATTATTCTGTTCAAAACTCTAACACAGCACAAGTATGGCAATTCCTGAAATCTCTTGGAATCGGAAAAGTTGCGAATGATAGTGTTCCTGACATTGACCTGGACGAAATTAACTTACATTTTTCCAAATCACCAGTGATTTTGGATGACAACTTTAAATCCTTCACTCTAAACGATCTCTGTAATCTTCCTCGACCAATGTGTACCTCCTTCTCTTTTCACCCAGTTACAGAAGGGGAGGTTAAACGGGCCATTACATCTATTTCCACGAAAGCAGTGGGTGATGATGGGCTCCAACTTCAGATGCTTCTTCCTATCCTTGATAACCTTATTCCTGTAATCTCACACATTGTTAATTATTCTCTATTTACAAGTTCCTTTCCTTCAGCTTGGAAGAAGGCGTATGTCTTGCCTCTTCCCAAAGTTCCAAATCCCTCTTCAGTATCTCAGTTTCGTCCAATTTCCATACTCCCAATCCTGTCCAAAGTCCTTGAGAGTGTTGTTAATAACCAACTTTCTCAATACTTTTTCTCTAATAGTCTGCTTAGTCCTTTCCAATCTGGATTCCGCCCTGGCCATAGTACTGTATCAGCTTTACTCAAAATAACGGATGACATCCGATTGGCCATGGAGAACCGACGCCTGACGGTGCTGGTTCTGCTGGACTTCAGCAGTGCTTTTAATTCAGTTGATTTTGACATCCTCTTAGGTATCCTTTCCTCTTTAAATATATCTCCTTCTGTGACTGCTTGGTTTGATTCGTATCTTCGGGGTCGCTCGCAGTCGGTACACTTAAATGATGTTTGCTCGGATTGGTGCGATCTTGCTGCGGGTGTTCCCCAGGGTGGCGTCCTTTCTCCTCTTCTCTTCTCTGTTTTCATAAACGCTATCACTAAAGTACTAAATTCTCATTATCATCTCTATGCAGACGACCTGCAGCTATATCTTCATTTTAACCTCGAACAGCTTCCTGAGGCCATCGATGCCATCAATGATGATCTTCAAAACATCAGTCAGTGGGCTAAAAAGTTTGGATTATTAGTAAACCCAATTAAATCACAAGCTCTCATTATTGGTGGCAGATACTACATCAATTTACTGAATCACCAGTCTCTACCGCCTATTATTTACGATGGTGTTGCTATAGCTTTTTCCAAAAAAGTCAAAGACTTAGGAGTGTTCTTGGACTGCAACTTATCTTGGAACGTTCACGTTGCTGAAGTAAGCAGGAGGATGTTTTGTTCGTATCGATCCCTTAAACGTCTTCAAAAGTTTCTGCCATTTAAAACCAAAATCACTCTTGCTCAGTCTCTTCTTTTACCTCTTCTAGACTATGCTGATGTCTGTTTTCTTGATGCGACTGAGGAACTTCTTGATAAGCTCGAACGTCTGCAGAACTTGTGTATCCGCTTCATTTTTGGGCTTCGTAAGTACGACCATGTGTCAGAGTTTCGGAAGCAGCTGAAGTGGCTACCAATTCGGCAACGTCGAGATTCTCATACACTTTCGTTTCTCTTTTCTGTTCTTCACAATCCTAAAGCTCCTTTGTATCTTCGGGAACGATTTGAGTACCTTGTTCCTAGAGGTAAACCTTGTCGTTCATCATCATCTCTTCTCCTTCGTTTCCCTCCCCATTCTTCAAGTCGGTATGATGGATCTTTTACTGTTCGCGCTGTACGCCTTTGGAATTCACTTCCCCACTCCTTGCGGGATAGTCCCTCGTTAGACGTATTCCGGAAAGGAATCAGGGAACATTTCCTGTCAATATAATTATTAATACCGTATCTTTGTATCTTATGTTTCTTTTTTTTATACATTTATGCATCCATGTAAGTAATTTTGAATTAATATAAGTGAACTAACAACAGTTCAGTTTTGTAAGTTATTTTAAGCGTTTCTATGTTCTTCTATGCACATCATGTACCTATCCTATTTTACAAATATTTTAATCAATAAGGAAGGTTTGCTGTAAGAAAACCCAAATATGGGTTAAGCTCGCCGTTGTACATAAGCTATACATTGTAATTTGTGTGTATATATTTGATTTGTGCAATAAAGAATAAGAATAAGAATATGCCGAAAACACTTTAAGTGACATAGGATTCTGATCATCTTCTCTACACTTCTCAGCATAAATGGAGTACAAGTTTGTAATGTTTTTTAATTCCTCTGGTAGGTATAACCGTTTACTATCCTTTCTGCAATAGTGAGAAGGCAACAAAGGCAAGCTATAAATAAAAGCTTTGGCATACTCAATAACTTCTGCAGGAGTTTTATTATGTGAAGTGTGTTTGCCTCGTTGGTCAAGTTTTGCAAAGCCTTCATCAGACGAATTTTCGGCAGTATATAGAATAAATCTTTGTGAGACATTAAGAGTTGCAATTAGAAATTGTTGACAAACTTGTCTCCTCGACTCACCTTCGTTTATGAAATAACTGTATGTCACGCAGCGTCTGGAAGTAGCTGGCAAATCGAACTTACTGCGTCTAACACTTCTTTTTACTGTCGCTTGAGCAATCCAATCTCTGCGTCTTTGCTGACTTTCAAGCCCCCAAAAATATCTAAATAAAACACTACGGCGTTCTTCACTAATTTCAGAACAATTGTTTTGGCATGCCTTTCCAATACAAGGATTTTCCTTTATTTTTTTTTCTTCTATGATTTTTCCCTTTGCGTTGGTGTAGCTTTCGCCTTTCAGTTTATTTTTATAGTTGCGTAATTTAATTTGTTTCTTTGTTTTACCTTTTTCAATATTTATAGTCTCAGATACATTTTCTGTGTTTTTCTTCATCGGTCTTTTCTTATTTTTGTTCTTTTTCACTTTAGTTTTCTCTTCTGCTTCACTAGATTCATCTTCCAATTCATCCCAACTGTCAGAATCTTCAGATGGATATGCTTCGTTTAGTAAAATAGTATCTGCGGAATCTTCTTCATCTACAAAATCTAGGTAAGATAAATTAAAATTTAATTTGCGTTTTGATTTTCGACGTTGTGATTGTTTAATTTTTTCACTGTCTTCAGGATGCGTTAAATCGTTAGCATGAATAGTGTTTTGTATGGTGATCTGATGTTGGAGATATGAGTTACTAGTTCCAGGTACTGGAGAATCATAATATTTTGAATGGCTCCTTTCTTGGCTCTTGTAATTGTGACAAATGTCTCTATTCGAATAACTAGAACAGTTATTAGCATCAACATCATATGACGTGCTTTTGGGGACTTTGACAGCGCGGCGTAGGTAAGGATTAAGTAAATCATCAATATGTGCAGCATTAGCATCCAACGGTACGCTTCGGGGGACGCTTACGGCCCGGCGCTGGCGAAGATCAGGTAAAGTATTAATCTGTACAGGGTCGGCATCACACAACGTGCTTCGGGGGACACTCACAGCGCGGCGGCGGTGAAGATCAGGTGAAGTATTAACAGCTACAGTGTCAGCATCAAAAGGCGTGTTTTGGGTGACGGTCATAGCGCGGCAGTGAAGATCAGGTAAAGTACTAACAGGTACTGAGTCAGCATCAAACGGCGTGTTTTGGTTGACGCTTACAGCGTGGCAGTGAAGATCAGGTAAAGTATTAAGAGGTACAGTGTCTGCATAACACGGCGCGCTTTTGGGGTCACTCACAGCGCGGTAGTAGTCAGTATCAGGTAAATCATTACACACAGGTACATCGTCAACATTATCTGGCGTTCTTTGAAGGGCACTCAATGTGTGAGCTTTTGAATAATCTGGCGCGTTTTCACCGTCAAGTAAGTGACCATTTGTATCTAATGATATATCTTGTTCACGATCAACAGTTACAGTCACCATATAGGATGAAAGGTCAAAGTGTGATGGCGAGTAATTAAAAGATTCGCAATTGTCTATTTTGCACGGTGTCATTTGCTTCATAACTTCTTTAGTAGCTTGAAGATAAGTGTTTGGACTACGAAATGTAGGAGTTAGTTTTGCATAAAATGACCTTTTATTACTATCTGGTGTAGATGACAATACTGGGACATTTACACCCTCAGTGTGAGTGCAAGTTTCGATTTGTGTACAGTCGGGGGCACAGTTGGCGAGGCAAAATTACAACGTAACAGCTTGACGTTTAGTTTGACTTACGACCTTATATTTTCAAGCATCGCAAAGGATTGTCTGCGCTGTCAGTGCGTGTGCGTGTATGAGTGATGCCTCAACATTCAACAGATAACACACACACACACAAATTGTAGTCGCATTAGAGCGAAATAACATTATACATATATCTGTTGCATTTACGCGTTATAGTGGCGACCCGTTCGTTACATTGTATTGCTAAAATTCACTTGGTTTTAATATGTGCTGCTAGCTGTTTGGATTTAGCCATGGATAAGCGATCATTGTGTCCCGAGTTCGAATATTGATCAAAAGGTGTAGTTGTTTTTTAAAACCATATTTAGGTTTTAATCAAAAAAATGTTTATGTTTATTTAAATTAAGTTAAATATTACTTATTTTAATATTTACTTCACTATTTATGTAATTTAAAATTTATCTTTTCGGTGTCGAAGGTGAAAATAAAAAAGTCGTGCTGAATGATAATAAAAATGTTTATTCGTTTTATTCTAAAATTAACAAACATTAATGAGAATTGTGACGTCACATTCCAACTTAGATAAAAGAAGTTCACTTGCAACTTTCTAACACTTTTAACAATTTAGTTATTAAACATTTAACATTTTTTTAGTCAATTAACAATAACATATCAAGAAAATGATATTCTAATAACAGAAATATAATTGTTGATACAGGTATCGGTTCGTTAATATTTTAATGTCTTTGGGTATCGGTTTTGTGAAACGATGATGATGATGAGTTCAATGAAAACTAATGTTTATGATTTAGACTTTATGAACATGTTTTATTATTATGTAACGTCACAATGAATGAATGAATTGAGGTTATAGCTTAAGTGTTCATTTTCTTAACGAAAAGAAGATTGAAACTTAACCTCAATTTTATAAAATTAAATGTTACCTACTCAATATTTAGTTACACCGTTTAATAATTAAAACAAAAACATCTAGATATTAATATTTAGTATATCCTCCATTATTTTCAATGCAGTCAAGTAGACATTTGCACATGTTACCATATTACCACACATATTTCGGTTCCTCTTTAATTTTCCCAGATCTCCAAACAATGTTTTTTTAATTGTTGAATACTCTTGTCATGATCCCCCGTGGCTCCCACCTTTGCAACAAAAATATCTCCGGGTGATTGTGAAACTAGTAGCGCACAGTGCTCGCTCGGTGAACAGGACAGTTGACCTGGACAAATGTCCCAGACAAATGTTATATTTATCAACTCATCAGCTGGGTAAATGTTACACAGTAGATTGCATGTCATCTTTTTGTTTGTGTTGCTGTCAGAAAGGGGTTTTTAACTGTAGTTTGGCAAGCCGTCAGCGTAGAGGACACGGCGAACGGTTTGCACTGAGGTATCGCATAATTCTGCAAACCTCGTTGGTGTGAAAGCATTCGTTTCAAACTCGTCAACAATTTGTCGTCGCTGTGCGGCGGCTACCGTTTTCCTCGCATCTTCAATTCAGTGACTTACAGTATTCTTCTAAAACAAAAAGAAAGTGATACATGTATTAAGCAGCTATAACATTTTTTTTATATAATATAAACGGTGGCCAGCGGTTTCACCCGCTGCTCAGCTCCTTTTCTGTAGAGATCCACCCTTTTCACCTAGACCAAGGGGTGTAAAAAATATCCTACGAACTGTTCTCAGACCTAACAAATTAAAATCCTCATGATAAAAAACAACAACCTTCTCCTTTTTTTTACAAGTCAGTGAATAAAAAAGAATTAATCCTTATGCCTCAGATTATTATTAGGCAAATATCAAATAAAAGTTTAAGTTATAATTCATAAATATAATACTCACATTTAGTCCGGTTTATTTAGATAGGTTTTAGTGTCCCATTAAAACCACTTCTATGCAGTGCAATAATAGTCACCCTAGTCACCCTCGCCTCAATATAAATATTTGCCTGCATTTTGAGTTTTGAGAATAATAATTATACCGCTATCTATTAAGCCACACTTCACCAACCAACAACTATGTAATCAATCGACAACGCTAATATTCCGATCAAGTTAAATATTCATAAAAGTCATGTCTACCTCACCGAGATTTTTATTCTTTAGTTACTTTTTATGATCTACCTCCCTAACTTAAAGAATTATTGTGTGAACAAAGAAAACAACGTAAAGAATAAAATATTTCTGTCCCATTACTACCAACCAAATAAGAAGTTACAAAAAGTCTACAATCTTGCGTTAGATTTGAACTCACAGCTAATCGATTCATACGTCTGTCCGAACCCGATTAACCGGTAAGCCATCCTGACTCTAATTAATAAGTTGAAATTATGAGCTACAATCACTTGTTGACGACAACGACTATATGCTTAAAAATATAAGGTCGTAAGTCAAACTAAACGTCAAGCTGTTACGTTGTAATTTTGCCTCTCCAATTGTGTCCCCTGACTGTACCTTGTTTGTAAATAATTTCACTCAAAATCTGAATTTTTGGCTTTTTCTTTTCCAAGTCATCATTTTTGGTTTTTAGCTCATCTATCCACTGTCTTCGTTTCGCCATCTCGCCTGCAAAAACATTATTAAGTATAATTGAAATTTACAATACTTTTACCATTTTATAGACCTTGAATCTACTAATTAGACGACGAACTTTCATTGTAGATGAAGACTGATCATAATAATATCAATTAAGAAAATTTTCATACGTATAGGAAAAATTATTATACAAAATTATAGGAAAAGTACAGGATTTTTTTTTGTCGGTGGGCAAAGCTCATCTAGATATGACTGTGTGAAAGGTGTGTGCTGTCGACGACTTGGGTTCGGTCCAGACAGTTAAAGGTCGGTCGAACAGTGAGCTATATAACACCCCGTCTCCTCAGAGTAGTCCACAGGAAAGGTACAGGTACAGTATAGTTGACATTAACAACATAATCGACCTATATTCATCCCACTCCTGGGCAATATAAACCAGCAATAATTACAAATACAATAACTTGTTTGGTCGTAAGACAACAATCGATAAACCCAATAGTGCACCCTTGCATTACTATAATAAATAATACTACCTACCAACTTAAAAATAACCTTGGTGTAACCTGGATCATTATTATGTCAATATCAAGACCTCTAAGGTATATCAGTCAAAAATACTTATGACAAAAAAGTACTACAAAATAAATTAAATATGGCATTGTGTATTTGTGTCTCTCTTTCATACATTAAATTAAACCAAATACCAATAGGTACCTAATAACGAAACTTTCAATTTTGATTAAATATTCTAATAATACGTATTACAATTAATAATAATTTGTAGAAACACAAGTTATACATACCTTGTACTAGAAATCACTAACTAACACACAATAACTGCTAAAACCAGCACAAATTGGTACAAACAACAGTTTCAAATGACGCGTGTAGACCGAATGCGGGCTGTGACTTGATGTAAGCATGGCGGTGCAGCGAGCACTGGGTTGCAACCAATAGCGTATCAGTATTCGTTGACAAGTATTTATTCGAATTAAAACGTTGTAAGTATAACGTAATTGCGATATAATTTCCGTCAAAAATGTGTTAAATTTTAAATTGTTTGAAAAATAAATGCTGTTTATTTGTAGTAACTGACTTTTAGTTATGAAATACAAACTGATAAAAGTAGTAAATATCTCTGCCGTCTAATAGATAAACCACTAAAATGATGTATGTGTTAGCATTCAAAAAAACTCATCCTGCCAAAATAGCGTAAGCCTCTGTTTGAAAGATTTGCTGACGGCAAGAATGGCGTAAGCAACAAACGCACCAAAAATCCTTGATTTTTGTAGACTTACGACAAAAAAGGTACTTGTATTGTTCAAGAAACTTACGACGTAAGTGACATATTTTTCGTCGTAAAAATATGAGACCCAGATCAATTGACGCAGTATTTTTTTCTGATAAAAATGATGTAAAAAACGTAATTTCGATTTTTTGAGGCTTACAGCAATTACGTTTTCCTACGTCGATATAAGCGTATATTGACACCTAAATACAAAAATGGTGAACAAAAATAATAAAATCAAAAAATATTCACGACTGCAGCTCAAGAAGCTGAAATTGATGAACCTGAATAGGTGAGTTTATACAATTCCTAATCTGCTTCATAACATTTGTTTACTTTCGTAGCCAGCTAAATATTTCCTTTTCATCGACAACACGGTTTTCCATAATTTACTTACTACACTTTGCCTGTGGCTGTTTATTGGAATAAGCATACAACTTTAATTTTATAATAGTAAAAGAATATTATGGTCTAAAATTTTCATTTACTCCAATTACTTCATTTCTATATTATTATGATTTCTTTTGTTTTACATACAGAAATCGTATAAACACTGACATTGTGGATTTGCCAACTGACTCGGAAGGAATGAGTGAAACCGTCACTCCACAAGCTCAACGTTAATAATCAAGTTTTCACTTCTGCCGGCACTCCCGGAGTGCAACCCGTCATTTTTTTATATAATTTTCAATATGTATAATATTCTTTTAATATAACGTTCATTTGACCTAATATTTTTTTGACCTAAAATTCATGTTTAATGGGCACAGTTCAAATTAATGGCACTTAACCAAACCTTAAAATATTCTATGCATGGTCGAGGGTGGTCTTGGTCGACGGAGCCCCGCTTGGCGGGGCTCCTACTTCTGGGTGGTTTATAAAGAAATAACCACGAAGGGGTTCCCTAAAGTCCAAATTGCAGAAAAGTGAAGAAAAAAAAACTTAATACAATATTTATTTAATCATAACATAAATATTACATCTTATTTTAGTTTTAAATTAGAGGCCAAAACCCGAAGGAATTCAATTTCAGTGTATTCCTTTTTTTTTTTAAGAATATTATCGATTCGCTCCTTTTTGTTTCACATTTCTTCGTCTTTTTTGGTGGTGACTGCCCATTAAAAAGACATTCTACTTCGCCCAATATTACTTTAGATTCTAGAAGCAACACATGGGCTAGGCAATAAAACCCAGGGTTTTTATGATTTACAATTTTATTGATTCTATGGTGCCAGGATTCCGCTGAATTTTGGGTTCTCGGTAGCCCTTTATTTTGTAAACTTACAATACTCCATAATTTTGGAGAAAAACAAGGGTCATTTTTGCCGTTTCCTAAAACGTAATCTTTTCCAAACATTGGTAGCTCGCACTATTTGAGAAATGTGAACACTAGTCAACTTGCACCACTGATGTATCAAAATTCAATAATTTCTTTCTCACCTCACGTAAAAGACTTAGGTTTATACATTGACGACTGTTTCAGCTGGAATAAGCACGTGGCTCAACTGAGCCAGAAAGTCACTCTCTCACTGCGGTCTCTCTATAGATTCAAGCACTTTCTCCCTTCTAGCACTAAACTCATTTTGGTACAGTCTCTTGTGCTTCCCATTATCGACTATGCTGATGTTTGTTATTCTGATCTATCCCAGGAACTTCTCAATAAATTGGATCGTCTTGTTAATAATTGCATTCGCTTTGTGTTTGGCCTTCGTAAATATGATCACATCTCTTCCTTCCGTACTCAGCTTAAATGGCTGCCTATACGACTCAGGAGGTCCCTCAGATCTCTCTGTATGCTGTACTCTATCATGAATGATCCGTATGCTGCAGTCGTGAATATTTTTTGATTTTATTATTTTTGTTCACCATTTTTGTATTTAGGTGTCAATATACGCTTATATCGACGTAGGAAAACGTAATTGCTGTAAGCCTCAAAAAATCGAAATTACGTTTTTTACATCATTTTTATCAGAAAAAAATACTGCGTCAATTGATCTGGGTCTCATATTTTTACGACGAAAAATATGTCACTTACGTCGTAAGTTTCTTGAACAATACAAGTACCTTTTTTGTCGTAAGTCTACAAAAATCAAGGATTTTTGGTGCGTTTGTTGCTTACGCCATTCTTGCCGTCAGCAAATCTTTCAAACAGAGGCTTACGCTATTTTGGCAGGATGAGTTTTTTTGAATGCTAACACATACATCATTTTAGTGGTTTATCTATTAGACGGCAGAGATATTTACTACTTTTATCAGTTTGTATTTCATAACTAAAAGTCAGTTACTACAAATAAACAGCATTTATTTTTCAAACAATTTAAAATTTAACACATTTTTGACGGAAATTATATCGCAATTACGTTATACTTACAACGTTTTAATTCGAATAAATACTTGTCAACGAATACTGATACGCTATTGGTTGCAACCCAGTGCTCGCTGCACCGCCATGCTTACATCAAGTCACAGCCCGCATTCGGTCTACACGCGTCATTTGAAACTGTTGTTTGTACCAATTTGTGCTGGTTTTAGCAGTTATTGTGTGTTAGTTAGTGATTTCTAGTACAAGGTATGTATAACTTGTGTTTCTACAAATTATTATTAATTGTAATACGTATTATTAGAATATTTAATCAAAATTGAAAGTTTCGTTATTAGGTACCTATTGGTATTTTCTAAATTATATTATAAGTTACTTGAATATTATAGTAAATGAATAATATGCTAAATGAATATTATGTGAAATGTGCATTATAGGAAATGTTCATTATGTCATATGAAATTAGGTAAAATGAAATTATATCAACAATTCATTATGTCAACTGATCGTTATGTTAAACAAAATTAGGTTAACTAAAATTATGTCAAGTGAACGTTAGATATTTTGTTATTATGTCAATCGTTACACACCCGTAATTTTATTATCCTAATCTAAATAATTCAGTTCCGGGTAACTTACTAAAAACAATCGCTTTTTTCTATTAATCCAAGTCGTTTCTGGCAGGAGGTCGTAGGAGGTCACAGTTTTAACCTAACCTAGTCGATTTTGCTATCTGCATAGTATGCCAAGTGAAATTATACCAAATAATCATCCTTTTTCTGGAGCATTGGACCCGTATGCATAGCTATGGGTCTGATGCTGCAGGAAAATACATGAATTAATGTTTGTAGTTAGGTTTTATTATGTTTGTTTTGATTAAAAGTAAGTACTAACATAGTTACGTAAGTTGTATCACTAACAAATTATGGAGCAAGTTTCCGAAAATAAAAGTTTATTATTATTAAACGGCAGAATTGTCATATCGCAGAAAGTTTATAGTTAGAATCATCTTTGTCATTATTTTTTGTCATTTATTTTAGTTATTATTTAATTGAGTTGGAAATAATGTCATTTATTACAATAAGTAATTATCCTAATCTAAATAATTCAGTTCCGGGTAACTTACTAAAAACAATCGCTTTTTTCTATTAATCCAAGTCGTTTCTGGCAGGAGGTCGTAGGAGGTCACAGTTTTAACCTAACCTAGTCGATTTTGCCATCTGCATAGTGAAATTATACCAAATAATCATCGCTCTAAATGAACATTATGCTAAACGATATTATGCGAAATTTGAACTCTGCCAATCGTAATTATACTAAATGTAATTCTGCCATCTTAAAAGTATGCCATTGGTTATTCGAAGTTTTAAACATAATGCCAAACGATAATTATTTCAAATAATTTTTATGCATTTAAAATGTTCGTTTAAAGAAAATTATGCTAAGTGTGTTAAGTATGCCAAATAAATTTCGGAGCATCAAGATTCTGCCAGATAGAGGGAACCCAAAATGTATACCAATAATTAGTGTATTCATTCAACTATTCACATGCAAAATTTCATGTCATTAAATTCAGTAATTAAAGAAAAACAATATACTGACGAAGCATCGAAAACCTACATAACCCGACCAAGTTCAGATGGCTACAAAAAAGCGGCCGTTCAATATACAATATGTCGATTTGCATCCTCGCCAAAATTTAGGAGGTGCTAATAAAAGTCATAAATAATCAATTAAAATTACGGTACCTGATCAATAATAATATACGGTGCTTTTATGATCTGTCTCTGACTGTTTAAATTAAACAGTATTACAGAATATCTCCACTTCAAAAGTACAGAATCACCTACCTACACAACAAACAGAACAGTGTGCGTGAGCGCATACGTATCATACAGCGGCATGCACGCACACAGATATGCAAAGCTCCGTCTACTTAGTTACCTACTAAACACACGCAGCGTGCGGCGTGCGTTGACCCGCGCATCAGCTGATTAATAAAATGTTAGTTTTGCTTTAAATTACGTTTTATTAAAGTATGCACTTAAAGTATGCACATTGGGCATACTCTAAGAACTAAGACCTAATAAGCGTATTTTACGTTTATATTTTTATCTTTTAAGCCCTACGATTTTTTCTAAATCTGTTTTTTAAACAAATATAAACAAATTCAAAACAACGTATGTAAAAATCTACAGCTCTTTATGTAAGCCCTTTATATGAAAACTAGCTAATGGCCAAACGTTCGCGTAGCGGAAACTTGAATTACTCCGAAGTTTATGCATGCATTCAATTTATTCATACATACACAATTACACACAAAATCACACTAAGTTTTGGACACATCTCTTTTCTTCTAAAGTCTATAAATTAAAAAAAGTTCTGCCAGGACAACGTTCGCCCAGTGGAATCAGTTTTTGGTGAATTTCTCCACAATGGCTGCGTGCACAATTTTTTTTTTACCATACACAATAATACGACGTCATACACTAATATCTGCATAATTAAAATCTTTAAATTCAACAACATTCCGCTGCGCGAACGCACACACGCATTCCCGAGAGGCTTTGACAGAAAGACGGACAACAAAGTGATCTAATTAGGGTTCCGTTTTTCCCATTGAGGTACGAAACTCTAAAAATAACAGAATAGTGGTAGCTATCAACTCATAAGTAATAATAATAAATCGTTTATTTAAAAAAAGGTTATTATTTATACACATACAATAAAATAAAGCATCTTAACAAACAATAGAGTACAGTTGCTTAATTGCCTGAACTAGGTTGGACCTGTGTTTTAGGCTAAAAAGAGTATTAATACTTATTTTAAATAAATAAATTAACAGTAATGTAAAATTAGAGTACCAAAATTGAAAAAATACACAAAAATCAAGTAAGCGTTTAATTTGCAGACAACAAGTAGATCTTCTGTCTGTGCATAAGTTAAGGTTTGAAACAATTCAATTATAGTTTTTTTTTTACAGCTATAATAGTTTAACTTATAGATACTTAGTTTTCTATTTAATCTATTGTACAGAAGTGGGCCTAAGAACGAGACAAATCTTTCCACAAAGGCATGTTTGGAGGGGTGCAAAGTCAGAAAACCTCCACGTGTGCCTAGTGGCTGCTGCTCTCCTCGATCCGTGGAGTGGGAACAGCAGTTGCTGGGCCGGTGCACCCTGGGCGCGGACAGTGGCATTCTCCGAGTAATGGGAAGAAATTCCTATCCCTTGGGGAAGATCTGAAGGAAGGAAGATCACACTGGATACCGTTTTGGTGTTTCAGTTATAACAATACCGACCGTAATTTTCGGTAGGTCGTGTAACATACCTAATAATATTAAGAGTTGTAATAGGTTAGATCCATTAAATAATCCTAATGACTATTGTTTAGATTTAAGATATAGACTACAAATAGCACTTAAAGATGCTAAAACTAATTTAGAGCTTAGTAAGGAAAATAGAAACTTAGCATATGATAAGAAAATATGTAATCCAGTAACATATAGTAAAGACGATTTAGTGTTAGTCAAAAATGAAGGAACGAAAAAATTTGATAATATTTTTAAAGGCCCTTACATTGTAATAGAGGACATGGGTCCCAATGGTAAAATTTTAAAACAAAATAAAATAGAATTAGTTTATAAGGATAGGACGAAATTGTTCCATAATTAAGTAAATGTGTAAAAAAAAAACTATGTATGTGTATTTTTTTTTTCTTTCACCCCCGGAGGTGTAGTGTGTGTAAGTCTTTAGTATGTAAGTATATGTAACCCTAGATAGTTCTTATATGTATGTAGTTAATAAGCAGACACTGTACTTTGCCTTGAGTGCGACACAATAAAGTGAGCCTTTACAGTATAAGCATGTGTCTCATTTCCTACGTCACTTCACTTTATTCTTTTATTAATGGATTTTTCCACTAAAACGTTAGGCACTACCTATGCTTTTACCTCTTAAATAAGTAACCTCTACACTAAAGTGCATAACACCCATGTTATGCTGTTATCTTTGATCAATATAGGTATATAATAAATAAAATAGGATCAAACCTATGTTGCTAAATACTGGACATGGTATTGCTGTGGGCCGAGTGTAATTTTAAATTTTATCCTGTAAAATTAAAAGCACCTAACGAAACATTTTATTCCAGTCTAATGTTGCAGCTTTTGATGGGGATAGTGTGCAAGACAATCCGGCACAGATGCCAATTGTGTCACTAATTGAACCTGCACCGGATGCTCATAGTCCAGAAGCTGTACAAACTAGGGTATGGTTTTAAAAAATTATGATTTAAGCTATTCAATAGAAACAAAAAAAAATTCAAAAACTTATCTCCTATATTTTCAGGTGTCGTTAACTGAGCCAGTAAGACCTGCATCACAGCTAGGGCATCCAGTATCGGAAGGTTTTCAATTCCGGAGTTAATTTACGATATTGGGCCCTCAACTCCGAAATTCCGGAACTGGATCCGAAATTTATTAAAAAAAAAACAAAATACCTTGAGTAACTTTTAATCATTTTTAACATATTAAGCCTTTAACTCAGTCTTGATACGACATGGCCAGTTAACAATATTATTAAAAGAAGGCAAATCTACACTTCTTAAAACTTAAAAATAAACAATTTGAGATCCTTAAAATATTAATGAAAAATAACATAATTAAATTAACACAAGAAATATCACGCTTTCGACTAGTTTACACTACATTACTAGGTAATTTAAATCAAAATACTAAAATGAGCATTTAAGTCTCTCGTCAGTTTTATCATGTTTAACAACAAGCTTTAACTTTTGACATAACATAATCAGTTCACAATTCACATCACAATCATTAAAATTAAACTAGTCTTACTAAGCTTCTTATAACAAATCAACAAATTAACGGCTCAACATCAAATATTATAATTAAAATTATCACAAGAAACACTTAAATATTAAAAAAAGAATTAAGCTCTTGAAATGAGAACTCACTATTAAGAAAGGCGGTCCACTTCATGTGCTACACTGTTCTTGATAATGAGTTCTCAAAAGTAATAGCGAATCTAACATTTTGTCAGAGAGTGAGCTACGTATTCGGTTACAAAAGTAACCAGCGCTCGAAAACACCCTTTCATTCTCGACACTCGTATGATATTTAAATAATTATAAGCTTGTGTCAGATATACACCTCGCTCTCCGCCATTATCGTACATTGCTTTTTCAAATTTGACAAATCCAGAAAGGTCAAAATTTTTAGTTGTATGTTTACGGGGCTTTGTCTGGCATTTATGTAGCTCTTTATCAAGCTGTTTTTGTAGTGTTAAATCATCAACTACAACGTCAACATCAGAAGTAGAAGACGAAGAGTCATCTTGATTTTCTGCTTGCTCAGTAGTAGCTGTAAGGTTGGGCTTGTAATTAAGCTGGCGTAGCAGAGTAACAATATTCTCGCAAATTTCGTCGCTCGTTGGTTTGATAAAAGTTTCATCATCTGCTTGTCTAAAGAAGTCGTTCGAATTGTGCAGATAGTGCAAAACACCTGCAAGTAGTAGTCGCCTTTGCTTGATACGATTTCTCAAGTTTGTAGCCAGCCTAGCACTTAAAAAATTATTCTGTTCGTCGAGTTTTTTAAGCATGAATCGCAAAGCCGTGTCAGCTGTATAAAGAGTCGCATCACGTCGGCACAATGTGAGAACAGACAGTTTTATGACATTCAAGCTGTGATGAATGTTAGTCAGTATTTGAATGTCATCATCTGAAAAGGAAACCTCAGATTTCCAATCTATCAGTGCCTTCAGAACTGAGTCTTTTATTTTCAAAAATACTCCGATCATGTCCGACATACTTGACCAGCGCGTGCGACAATCTAGCTGCAGTTGTATGTCTTTACCGTGTTCCGCATTGACGTATTGTCGTAACAAATCAGCTTTTAGAGGTGACTTTCTTACAGATCTTACAAGGCACCGAACTTTTTTTACAAGTTCCTTGTATGTTTTTGGTTCAACCCGTGCAGTAGGAGTTTCAATTTCTAAACGACTGTCATTCGTTGGTGGCGGTGTGGAATCTGCGTCCTCGTCGCTTCCAGATTCGCTGTCTTCATCAGAATCAATTGCCTCGTTGATGGATACCGGCTGGAGTTCTCTTTCTTCGTTCGTATCTTTATAAAACGTGTCAATTACCGCAAGCTGAATACCGTGAGCGAGACACAATTGGTGATAGCCGTTGCAGTATGTCCCCATTTTTGTCATCACGCTCGCACCGTCGGTTGTAAGGCTAACGACGTCCTCATCCAAAGACACGCCGAATTTAGCGAGATGGTCTCGCAACATATTATATGCTGCAAAAGCTGACATTGATCCAGTAATTTTGACGAGGCCAAGATTCTTGAAATTAAACCCACCGAAACCGTTGCTATGCAAATTTATGTTCATGTATCTTTTGTTCCGCAAGGATGTCCACTCGTCTAAAGTCAGTGCGAATCCGTGGCCTTCTGTTTTTAACTTCTGTATTTTATTTTTTATGTCTGCTTTGACTTCTTCAGCTTGAGTAAATATAATATTTGCTATTGTAGTTGGTGAGTTAGGTAGATTGTGGCCACTTTTTTTGAATATCTTCTTGAGATCTTGACTCTCAACAAAAAAACGGAAAGAATGGAAAATCTTAAGATTTACTGTCGGAACAGAGTTATTTTGTGTTAAGTATTTAATAATTTTTTTTTTGTTTTTGTTTGATTTTGTTAAGATAATGGTGATATTATATCGTTGTCTTGTATAGAATCATGTGTGTGTTGATTAATAGGTACTAAAATAAATAAACACTCAGGAATAAAAAAAGAAAAGTAAGAAACGTTATTTATTTTTTTAAACATTTATCAATAATGATATCGTTGAGGAACGTTAAGCCGTTGGTCCCGGCTGTCATTTGTAGATCTTTGACAGTCGTTACATGTCGTCAGTGTTCCGTAAGTCTGACAACCAGTCTTACCAAGGGGTATCGTATTACCTAGTATTAACTGGTTGTGGAGGTCAGATAGGCAGTCGCTCCATGTAAAATACTGATATTCAGCTGCATCCGGTTAGACTGGAAGCCGACCCCAACATAATTGGGAAAAGGCTAGGCAGATGATGATATCGTTGAGGAACGGAGCAGTGAAGCCTTCATGTCTGGCATATCCTAGATACCACACGATTGAAACTATATGAGCACAAGTGCCGACTGTTCGTCGTCCGGTCAAACACGTGCAGTAATAATTGCATAAAATGTTATGGATATTGGTTTCGTTTTCATTAACATTGTTTTTTACCAATACATAACAATCATAAGTTTTTGACCGTACGTGACGCGACTGTATGCGTCCGCGTAAAAGCCAAGTATCTTCGTTTATGCCATATTCAATTAAATCTTGAAGTGCACTTTCTCTATATATTTCTAAAATGTATAGTCCATTTGACAAATGCTCGTTGCAGTAGGATCGGGCTAGCTTTAGTTGATAGGTGCCCAAAGAAAGTAAAATAATCTGTTCTTCCGTCAGTAGTGGGAAGTTCTGTATTTCTTGACTTTCTATTCTTTGAAAATCTGCTCTTCGGCTATTCAAACGTTTTCTTTCTACATAATCATAAAGTAGATTCGGGGAATCTATTCTCTCCCTAATTATGTTAAGGAAGGCCTCTGCATGAATGTTATCATTGATGGGTATGTGGAAGTTATTTAACATAGCTGCGGCGATTTTAAAATCAATGAACATTTTTGGTAGTGTTTTATTAAAATATTTATGCCGCAAGAAGCAAGGAGACGAATACAAATACTGTACAGTAATAGCAAAGTTATCCAAGGAAGAAATACTACAAGTTAGTGACCTAATCACTTCACCACCGACTACAGATAAATACAAAAACATCAAGGAACGTTTAATTGATTGTTACGAAGAAACAGAACAGCGACAGTTTCAAAAATTAATATCAGAGACAGAACTCGGTGATCAAAAACCTTCGCAGTTATTACGTCAAATGCGGGTCCTCGGGAGAGGAAAAATCAGTGACGAAACAATTAAACTACTATGGTTCAGGCTTTTACCAACATCAGTTACTACGGTTCTAGCAGTTACGGAAGACATGGAAATTGACAAACTGAGCCAAATTGCAGACAAAATAATAATGAATTCAAAAGTAACCGAAATATCAGCTGTTAGCAACGACACTTCAAACGACAACAATACAGCATGCATTTTAACCCAGCTAACAAAATTACAGATAGATATTGACGCAATTCAGCAAGGTCAATATGGCTATCGACCCAACACGCACAATCATTTCAAGAAACGTCAACAATTCCCGATTATGAGGCCGAGAACAAACTATAGAGGAGCAAATCGATTTTGTTACTACCACGAAAGATTCGGAAAATATGCAAGGAACTGCATTAAACCATGCGGTTGGAAACCAATGACTTACGTACGGAACCAGGGAAACGAATAAGAGCACAGACAACGGCGAAACTCTGTGCAATCCACCCATCCAATCGCCTCACCATTACCGACCGAAAAAGTGGTATGAAGTTTTTGATTGACACGGGCGCAAATATCTCAGTCATTAGCAAGCAACAGAGATATTCAATTTTACAAAATGAACAATACACACTATACGCTGCAAATGGGACTAAAATTAGGACTTACGGCGAGAAGACGCTTACCTTGAATTTAGGACTACAACGATGTTATAAATGGAATTTTATAATCGCCGATGTTACACAACCAATAATTGGAGCAGATTTTCTAGAGCACTATAAACTATTAGTCGACATAGCAGGTCGCAAACTTATCGACAAAGTTACAGAGCTGACAACGCATGTAACTTCAGAAAAAGCGACACAACAAACAATTCGTACTATCGCAGTGGGAACGAATCCACGTATTACGCTACTTTTAAACAAATACGAAGACATCACGAAAGAGTCCTCTCTACGCAATGCGCCCAAACATAAGATTGAACACCACATTATCACTACAGGACCACCCGTCGCAGCTCGGGCAAGACCATTACCTCCAGAAAAATACGACATAGCCAAAAAGGAATTTCAAAATATGATAGAACTCGGAATTTGCCGACCGTCAGATAGCCCATGGGCAAGCCCATTACATATGGTAAAAAAGAAAAATGGCGAATGGAGACCGTGCGGAGACTATCGAATGCTCAATAGCACGACAGTGCCGGACAAATACCCACTACCAAGATTAACTGACTTTACATACATATTAGAAAATAAGAAGATACTAAGCAAGATAGATATACGCAAAGCATACCACTGTATTCCTGTTAAAGATATAGAGAAAACAGCCATCATCACACCTTTCGGACTTTTTGAGTACTTAAGAATGCCTTTCGGATTACGCAATGCGGCACAAACATTTCAACGATTCATGGATTCCTTATTTAGAGATTTAAACTTCGTATTTATATTTGTGGACGATTGTCTCATCGCATCGGACAACGAAGATATGCATTATCAGCATTTAGAAACGGTTTTCAAACGTTTACACGAGAATGGAATAACCATTAATCTCGAAAAATGCGAATTTCTCAGAAGGGAAATAGATTTCTTAGGTTATCATATAACGAGCCAAGGAATACAACCTACCGAAGAAAATTACAAAGCAATCATGGAATTTCCCAAACCGAAAACAATTCAAGAATTAAGAAGATTTTTGGGCATGGTCAATTTCTACAGAAGTAATATTCCACGCGCAGCGGAAAATCAAAGAATTTTAAACGAATATCTACATGGTTCAAAAAAGAACGATAATTCACCTGTTCCTTGGACAACGGAAGCAGACAAAGCTTACGAAAAATGCAAGGAAAGCATGAAAAACGCAGTATTAACAGCGCATCCTTCCCGCAACGCATCACTAGCGCTCATGACCGACGCTAGTGCTACTTGCGTTGGTGGAGTTTTACAACAAAAATCCGGACGCAATTGGGAACCATTAGGATTTTTTTCACAAAAATTGAGCGAAACTCAACAAAAATATTCTACGTTTGACAGAGAGCTGTTAGGTTAGGATGTATATTACATGGCCGTCAAACATTTTCACAGATTAATCGAGGGAAGAGAATTTACAATATTTACGGATCACCGACCTTTGACATACGCATTCTCCCAAAAACCATCATCAAACGATACACCGCGACGGGTCCGGCAGTTAGATTTCATTTCACAATACAGTACCAACATCCAACACATAAACGGACGTGACAATATTACCGCCGATGCCTTATCTCGAATAGAGGAAATATACGTGCCATCACCTATCGATTACGCTGAATTGGAAAAATGTCAATCAACAGATAATGAACTAAGTAAATTACATGACAATAAAAGATTAAAATTCAAAAACATTACGCTTCCGGGTTCCACAATAAACATCACCTGCGACACGTCTACTGGAAAAAGCCGCCCCTACTTACCAAAGCATTTTCGCAAACAAATTTTCGATACCATTCATGGTATGAGCCATCCAGGAAAAAGAACTACGAGAAAAATGATAACCCAAAGGTATTTATGGCCGTATATGAACAAAGATATCAATAATTGGTGTAGATCATGTATAGCCTGCCAAAAATCAAAAATACAACGACATACGATATCACCTCCTGGTACATTTATGACAGCGCAACGTTTTGAACATTTACATATTGACATCGTCGGACCACTTCCGATTTCACAAGGGAAGAGATATTTAATCACAATCATAGATCGTTGTACGTCATGGCCCGAAGTATTTCCGGTAGAAGATATAACTGCAGAAACAGTAGCCAAGACACTTTTCGAAGGATGGATTACTCGTTTTGGATGTCCATTGCGCATTACTACGGATCAAGGCCGACAGTTTGAATCAAGAATATTTGAGTCACTCTCACAATTTTTGGGAATACATAAAATTAGGACAACACCTTATCATCCGCAATCCAATGGAATGATAGAGAGATTTCATAGAACTTTAAAGGTAGCGTTAATGACAAGAGAATCCAACGAAAATTGGTTAAAAGAAATCCCAACAGTTTTACTCGGGTTGCGGAGTAGCTTGCGAGAAGACACAGGTTATAGTTCAGCAGAGATGACATATGGAACGCCAATACGACTCCCTGGAGGATTTTTTGAGTCATCAGCAGCACAGTTATCAACGTACGAAGAATTTGTAAAACAAATTCAAAAGGACATCACACAAATGACATCAATTCCGAAAAGAAAAAACCATAACCAAGCTATATTTGTGCATCCCGAACTCAAAGAATGCTCACACGTATTTGTTCGGTGTGATAGAATGAAGAAAGCCCTGACACCGCCGTATGAAGGACCCTACCCAGTAATTAGTAAAACAGATAAAACATTTTGCATTAGAATTAAGGATAAAGAGACAGTGATATCAATTGACAGATTGAAACCAGCATTCATGATCAATGACGAATCAAACTACGTGCCAGATTCAAAGGATTGCGACAGACATTCACACACGTACACTACACGATCGGGACGTAAAGTAAAGCCAGTAGTACGTCTATAAAAAATCGCTGATAGAGGCAAGCTATTCGTATATATATTAACATAGATCTTAACATATACCATTAATTCACAACTACTCGTAACAACAAGACATCTAAAATGGGAAATCAAAGTTCTAAGGACCAGATAACATACAATACGGACAGTTGCCTCAATCAAAACGAAGCGGACAAACTCATAATAAACACTCGTGCAACAGCTAAGTCAAAATTACAGACGTCAGCAAATCACACCACAACAGGCGTCATCAAATTCCACCGCGTACAATAGCATTATTATTTATATACATCAGCAAATAACTAGTAAGGTCAAGATCAAATTTATATTGTAAACACTATTACCATAATATTTATTTTTCTTTTTAAAGGGTACAATATCGTACTGTTACAGTACGATATTTTCGTGCTGTATCTACAATCTACATCGCAATCTTATGTTCTTTATCGCACGTTCAATATCTATTAAATGTTTCTACTATCTGTTATCAACACGAAGTCGTTAGTATTTAAGATGCACCTTTGGATAATTATAACCAGACTATACTACATCTTTTGTCTCATTTATACCTAGTCATATACTGCCAAGAAGTTTGGCAAAGTAAGTAATCGATTGAAAATATCGATATTTTGCTAATTCGTCGGGTAAAATGGCCAGATATATTTAACTGATTAGGTGCGATATAGACGACGGGCGGGCTCAATCTTTATTTGAGTTAAACAGAAGTAAAAGGAAACCAAAAAAAGTGACAAAAAAAACTTAGCCAGACAGACTGGCTCCGTAACGCGTTACGTGACGGAGCGGTTTACCCTCCCATATGAATTAACACTTCAAAAACTAAAACTACAAAATGGTCACACCATAGACGTAACACTACAATTAACAAATAATATTACTAATATCAAATCGATTTAGTGAATCGATTACCAAAAATATTTAATATGGTCACACCTAGACTAGACAGATCTATGATCTATCTGTCAAATCAATGTCCTCATTCAAATTGTTTCGTGCCGTTCGTTTTGCGTCGAGTTGAATTTATTCCTCCCTCCGTGTTTACTTTTTGAAAACTGTCGAGCTGAGCGTTTACGTTCCTCTAGTGGTTTTGTTTTGAGATATTAGACTCCTGTTTTAGTGATAAGTGAGCAAATTGACTCTTTAGTTTAAGTGAGCTTTGGGACTCTTGTTTTAGTGATAAGCGAGTAAATTGTGACACTATTTCAGGTTTTAAGTGAGCCTTGGATTCTTGTTTTACTCTTCAAAAATGTCTACACCTGGTAGAGGTCGGGTAAACCACCCCCTCTCTCGCCGGTGTGTAAATTGCTCCCTACGTGTGGCGCCTAATTTTCGAAGCCGTCAAATCGAAGAATTAGATGAACCAATGCGTATCCTTCTGAGATCCTGGGTAACACCTACACCGGTAAGTTTATAATGTATCATTTACAAGATTTATATGAACATTTACGATGCCTATGTTTGGTCAATCAAGGAATCATCGTCAACTGTAAATATCTATTACTAGCTTTTGCCCGCGGCTTCGCTCGCGTTAAATTCGGTAGCGCCTTATTGATTTGTAATAGCAACGCTAAGTTTTCCCGTTTCTTCCCTCTTTCTCCCTCACATCCCACTTTTTTCAAAAAAATATTAGCCTATGTCCGTCTCCTGGTTCCCAACTATCTCTGTACCAAAATTCATCAAAATCGGTTTAGCCATTAAAGCGTGAAGAGGTAACAAACAAACAAACAAACAAACAAACAAACTCACTTTCGCTTTTATAATATTAGTAAGGATAGTAAGGATTTCCTCTATAACAGAAATAAACAGTTAAGTCCAAAACAGATAAGTATCCAGGCAGCTAACTTTTACTTTAAGGAATGTTATGTGTATAGTTTTCTATGTGTGTCCTAAGTTTATTAACCCATTCTGCCCACAACAATAATGAATGTTGACAGCACAGTGGAAAAATAAAGATTTTTGTCTGGAACTTTTTAGGTGATCATACATTTATTTTCATATAATAGATTTACAATACAATCTAACATTTGTGTTACTTAAAACTATTTTGTAAAGGATTTTAGGCACATGAATAAATGTGCATATCTACTTAAGAATTCAGTTTTTTTTTTTTTGCTATCTTTTCAGATATCCTCTGATGACATCCTGTGTGTTGAATGTTTTGTATTATTACAAAACCGGACATCATCAGATACGAGTCTATCCCTTGTATCCCCTGCTCTTGGACACCTTAACATATGTTTTGCGTGTGGCATGTCAATTGCTAGTCGCAGAACTCACAGAGTTAGTCAAGACTGTCCTCAAAGGAACATTATACTAAGATGGACACCAGCTCATCACGTAAGTGTTTTAATCTTATTTATTTAAACTTAATGTACAATGGTGGTACATAGCAGTAGTAATCTTAGCAGAATTACTATGATTGAACTAACTGAATAAAAATAAATAGTATAAATATAATATTTTTGTTTTTAGATCTTGCATTTGGAACGAGTTTGTCGTGCTTGTTGGGAGGCTGCATCGAGAGAAGTACAGAGGCAACCTGTTGCTGGCGTTAACAGATCCACCGTGGAGTCTGCACCAGTGACTGATAATATGGACAGTAACATCATCGCTGATGCTGTGATTCCTGTAGCACCTCCACTACCACCGCCGGTTCCACAACCGGCACCACTTCAGGAACAACAATTATCTAGAACATCAAAAATTCATTCACAAAAGTACAAACGGGTTTCGGCAAGTTCACGTCATTGCCTATTCCTTGGTTGTGAGAATACTGAACGTCTTTTGGTACCATGCACTATAAAGGAAGTTTTATTGTTACAACATAAAAAGTATATTCCCTTGACCGCAAGAATCTGCAGATATCATTTACACAGCAATCGTTGGGATGAACTAGAAACCCCATATTCAGATTTTACTGGATTTCAAGTAGATGATATTTTCACAAAACTTGAAAAAGCTACTGAGAGACAGTTGGACTTTAATGACATAAACTCAATGGATTCTCATTTATGCCATTTTTGGTTGGGACTTACTGCAGAGCAATTCAATGAACTTCTAAATTGTAACCCTATGTTATATGATCACTTTCCCAATCCATCTGTTGCTCTCAGCATATTTTTAGTAAAACTCCGAACAGGTGACAGTAATCAAAGACTGTCAACACTTTTTAAAATAGCAAGATCCACTTTGGAAAGAAAAATGAATATTGTGAGAAATTGTTTAAATGAACAGTTTGTTTCTCGACATTTAGGAATAAATCACACATCTATCCAAAATGTAGCATCACGGAATAGAATCATTCCAGAGGGTTTTTTTGGGGATGCCAACATGGCTTTAAATGTAAAACCTGCCATTGCGATCTGTGATGGCACATATGTTTATGTGCAAAGCAGCAGTAATTATTTGTATCAAAAGAAAACGTATAGTCTGCATAAATATGCCAACCTTGTCAAACCATTTTTTTTTGTTTGCTGCGATGGATATATTTTAGAGTGTGTCGGGCCTTATGAAGCCACAAAAAATGACTCATCAATTATGAGTGCCTTGTTTGCTACTGAAAATGGTCCCATGCGCTCATTTTTTAGACCCGGTGATGTATTCATTTTAGACAGAGGATTTAGAGATGTGATTCGAGAGTTAGAAAGTTATAATTATAAACCTCACATGCCCGAGTCATTATCCAAAAACGAACATCAATTAACCACCCAGCAGGCTAATAAATCTAGATGTGTAACAATGTGCCGGTGGGTGGTAGAGGTTATAAATGGGTGTTTGGGGTTGGGATGAGATAGGGATAAAACGAGATTTAAGATTATAAAGATATATTTCAACAATACGGATTAAACTACTACAAATGGAAAGACTATTAAAACTAATGAGGTGAATGAGATGAGATTGAGTCGCGCCCGATATGCTCTCCGAAAGCGTACTGACATGTTTTACTTAATTAATGTATAAAATAATATAGGCATCGAGCGCGGTGTCGCATTTATGCTGACAGGTTCATTATTGTTCGGTGAATGACCCGAACATACTCCCGAGGGCGAAAAGGATGAGGTTAGTTAAATGGGTATGAACTTAATATTAACAAGGTGAAAACAAAGTTCAAATAGTACTAAAATAGTAATGTAGGGTTAGTTATGTTATAGGATGAGATTACAGTACCTAATGTTACAAATTAAACCTAATCGGTACAATTCAAATCAGGAAGGGAAAACACGCGAAAGATCGGGGAAGAACCTCTATCTTCCTTTTTTTGTATGCACTCACTAGATACGGCTAGTCGCTTAGGCTCACTTTTCACTAATTTACTACTAGATTGCCCATTTTCCCTAATTTCACTACACTCAATCACAACACTTTCTGCAACGGTGTGTGGAGACGCCAACGCAGTCGCCGCAGATGCTGCCGACTGCTTTGCTGTAGAAGTGGGATGATTTCCTTTGCGTTGCGTTTTCCGCCAACGTCGAAAACAGTAAATAGCCGCCAAAACCACGATTCCCGATATGATGAGATATGTAGCGATATAAAGATGGACATCGTGGTAAGAGATATCGGTGCTTAAAGGTTCGCTCTGTTTCATGATCTCAAGACTTCTCTTAATAGCTTCAAACTGCTTGAGGTTGTCTGAGTTACTGAGATTAAAATCATATGAGATTTCCGGCATTGTGATATTTATTATATGGTTAATAGGGGATATTTCCGGCGTGATAAACTTTGTCGTCGTGCTAATTTTACTCGACAATTTTCGGTTCGAATATACTGTAAAGTCTTCTGTTTTTGCTAAACAGCCTTCCCCAACACGCAACAGACCAGCGCCCGTTAGCTTCACTGCCTGAACTTGATTTTCACACATAAGTTTGATGTTACATGTGTCGCAGCACAAATAATAATATTTGTTTTCCGAAGTCAATTCTCTCCAGTCATTCTTGCATGGGGTGGTTTTCGTTTTACAAGTTCTTGTGCCTGGGATCCGATCGTCTCACAAAGGCTATGATCATCTCTCATGTGATGTATAGGCCTTCTGATATGGCACAGGATAGTTTCAGGATTTTTTAAAATGCATGATTGTAGATCTGTGTCTGTTATAGGTAAATACGAATCCTTTCTCATGTTGATGGCTGCTAATTTAGAGATTGTTTCGACTTCCATCATCATGTTATTGTTCACAATGCGTGGAACCGGGATAAGACTAAATACCTCATAAATATCTCTTTCAATCAGGGGTATTCTTATTTCTATAATTAGGTATTTGTCAGAGTATTTGGCTCTTACTTTGAGCAAGCTGTAGAGATCTTTGAGGTTAAAGTTGTCGACAGGTACCACCAAGTCTCCTGATATTTGCGCTGATATTATGTTTAGCTCTGATCTTAGTTGCTTCGGAGATATCAAATGAAAATCTAATTTTCCACTATAAATATCAGTAACTGTATCTAAAATTGAGTCCTGGATTCGTCGAAGAGTATACAACAAGTTATTTGCGGTGAAAGCAGAAGTTATGAAGTCGGTTACAACGGTTAGGTTTTGTACTTGCAGAGCGAGATTTTTATAGGAATCTTGGAGAGTGTTAAGCTTCTTATTGATTAGCTTGTGGTGTTTGTTTATAGTGCTCTCCATGCGTTTCATGAGGTTAAACTCCGCTTCTACGACTGACGTCTGGTTTTTCCAAAGGTTGTATAAATGGTTTTCGTTTTGTTTTAAGAGGTTAATGTCCCGCTCATATTTCTCTGCAAATCGTTGATCCAAAACTCCAAACAGGCTATTTGCAACGTAGCCCACTCCGTCTATCAAACCGCGGCGCCGGCGTCGTTTATCAGTCATAAATGAGTCATTCATCATGACAATATTATCGTAATGTTTTATTTCTTCGAACTCGTGCTCGAGTTGTAACATGACGCCGTCGCAAGGTGTTTGAGTTTTAATCGTAGCGCATATGGTTTCAAGATACCTGATATACTTTACTAGTGCCGCCGTACCGTCTTGATAAGGATTTGTGTCGTAATAGACAATTAAATGCCAATCATCTCTGACTAAATGCATGTTAGACACCTTGTCGAAATAGACACTATTATTGGTCAGCCGCGTAAAGTTGTAAGATGCTTGAGTGGCGTTTATTAGTGACAGCAAAAATAATGTCAGAGATAAGACCATAGCCGAGAATGATATTGGACGTTTTTTCTTCGCCGCTGGCAATTTATCACCACCTTTTGGGGTGTCTGGATCAGGATCATTTTTATTAGGATTGGTTGGCAGCAAGGACAATTTTACTACGGGGCGTTTTAGGACCCCGTTTTTGGTTTTAAGTGTGACAACCCTTACGTGTCCATCGCTTCCAGGGTGCAGCTCTGTCACTCGACCTAGACTCCATTTTCCTGGTGGAAGGTTGTCGTCCTTTATAATAACGATGTCATCAAGATTAAGATCCTTTTGATATTGTCGCCATTTGGACCTAGTAGCAAGCTGCGAAAGGTAATCAGTTTTCCACTTGTTCCATACATCTTGATAGATTTTTTGCGTCAAGTGCCACCGTGTTCTGAGATCATGCTCTGTTTCGAAGATCGTTAGGTTGGGGCCACTCGCTAAAAAGTGAGCCGGGGTCAAAAAGTCCAGGTCCTCAGGATCTTCTGTTAGAGGACACAGTGGCCTGGAGTTCAAACACGCCTCGAGTTGAGATAGTAGGGTAATGTATTCCTCGTAGGTTAGTTTTTGTTCTCCAACGACACGCTTCAGGTGATGTTTGAGGCTCTTCACTGCAGCCTCCCAGAGTCCACCAGCAGATGGCCATGAAGGAGCATTAAAGTGCCACTCGATGTTCATTTCAGAGATTATTGAGGTTACTTCTTGGTCACACAAGATGTTGGAGATTTCTGCAAACTCTTGTTTTAAGATTTTGTTGGCACCTATGAAGTTAGTTCCCTGATCACTATAGATGTGCCCAGGAACTCCTCTTCGGGCTGACATACGTCGCAGCGCGGAAATAAATGCTGACGCTGTGAGGTCTGAGACGATTTCTAAATGTACGGCTTTAGTCACCATACAAACAAACACTGCGATATATCCTTTACAGGTTTTAATACCACGGCCCTTGTTTGCTTTAATAAATATGTGTCCGGTATAATCTATTCCGGTGTGATAAAAAGGTCTGTTTGGAATCAATCGTGCTGGAGGTAGGTCTCCCATGATTTGCTGTTGAGATATTGGGTTATTCCTTTTACACTTGACACACATTCTTAATCGCTTCTTTGTGACTCTATTTCCTCCAAGAATCCAGTATTTGTGTCTTATGAATCCTGTAGTCATTTTTACTCCGCCGTGGAATACGAGCTCGTGGGATTCATCTATGATGAGATCTGCCAATTTCGATTGATTCGGGATTATGATGGGGTGTTTCATTTCAGGGTCAAGATTTGAATGTTTAAGTCTGCCTCCGACACGAAGTAATTGATTATTATCTAATACGGGATTGAGATTGAGAAGCTGACTTTTCTTGTTAAGTGGTTCATAATTTCGCAACCGCGATATTTCTTCATAAAAATATTCATTTTGCACATGCTTAATTAACATTTCTCTAGCTGTATTTATATTCTGCAGAGTAAGAAAACATGTACGTTTTTTCTTGTAAACAACAATGTCTATGAACTTGTTGATGTAGGCTAAAACTCGAGTAACTTTCCTTAAAGTGCTATATTTTATTAATAGTTGTTTGATGATTAAATTTTCGGGGTTAACAATGGCCGCATTTACTTGCTCCTTTTTTCTGAGCTCTTCGTCAATGATGCTCGAATTTGGAATTGTCATCTTATGCAATTCGTTAGGATTATACTGTGGTAACCAGTCGGGGCCTTGCCACCACAGCGAGTGATTAATTAATTGAGCAGCAAGTAAACCGCGACTTGCGCAATCTGCGGGATTTTCTTTTGATTTCACGTAACTCCAGTTTTTTTTTGGAATTGTTTCAGTTATTATCCTCACGCGATTTGCCACAAAAGGTTTCCATTTCTGCGGTTCGCCACTTAACCAACCGAGAACAGCTGTTGAATCAATCCAACCATACACGTGCACCTTGTAGTTCGATAAGGATAATATGATTTTGCGCATTAGTTTTGACAACAGGAGAGCGCCGCAAAGTTCCAAGCGCGGGATCGATTGTGGTTTTTTCAGCGGTTTTACTTTCGATTTCGCTGCAATAAGGGTCACGTGGGTTTCATTAGGTCTCTGTATTTTGCAATACACGACGCAAGCGTATGCTTTTGTGCTGGCATCGCAGAAGCCATGGAGTTCGACGACATCACTTTTCAGGGTTTGAATCCAACGGGGTACTTTAAAATGAGATATGAGAGATAGATCAGCTTTAATTGCGTTCCATTCTAACAAGATTTCCTGAGGGACAGGGTGGTCCCAACTCAGGTCTGATTTCCATAGTTCTTGGAACAAGATCTTATGTTTTACTGTGACTGGTGCTAGCCAGCCCAAAGGGTCAAAAATCCTGGATATTTGAGATAAGAATTGTCTTTTTGTAAGGATATCTTGTGAGATAAATTGTATAGGATGAAAGATAAATTGATCAGTTTTTGGTTCCCATCGAAGACCTAAAGTTTTGGTTGACTCAGGTTGCTTGAAGTCAAAGTTTTCTTTTTGAGGTGCATCCAAACTATCTATTATTTCCGGTAAATTTGATCGCCATTTTCGCAGATTAAACCCACCAGATTTAAGGAGGGTGATCATCTCCGATTTGAGCTGTTTAGCTGCACTCGCTGAATGTTCCCCATGCATGAGGTCGTCCATGTAAAAAGAGTGTTCTAAGATATCAGGAGCGCAACTTTGCGGATAGTTTGATCTTTCATCGATGGCTAGCTGCTTCAGCGTCATCATGGCCAAAAAAGGTGCAGCTTTTGTACCATAAGTAACTGTCGCTAATTGATATTCCTTTAGAGGTTGATATTGATGATTCCGCCAGATAATTTTTTGATATTTCTGATCGTCGGGATGCAACCAGATTTTGCGAAACATTTTCTCTATATCTGCAGTGAAAGCGAATCTGAATTGTCTCCATTTTAAGATAAGGGACTGAAGGTCCTGTTGTAAATTGGGTCCTCGACACATAAGATCATTGAGGCTATACCCGCTCGAGGTTTTTGCCGAAGCATTGAAGACAACTCGCAATTTAGTGGTCGATGACTCAGCTCGTTGTATGCAATGATGCGATAGGTAGCAGTCCGGCGGTACAAATTGTGCTACGGGTGTCATATGTCCGAGTTCTAGGTATTCGGAAATAAACGTTTTATAGTCACGTGCGAGTGCCGGCTGTTTATTTAATTTACGCTCTATTTGGAGAAATTGAGCAATCGATTTTGTCTTTGACTCGCCTATGTTTTTCTCAAAATTATCTTTAAATGGTATCTTAACGACGTAGCTTCCGTCTTCTCGTCTAAAAGTCGTAGACTGGTAATAATCGATGCATTTTTGATCTTCTTCTGATATCGCTGCAGATTCATGGAGGTCTTCCACTTCCCAAAATTGCTGGATCTCTTCGATATTATTAAGGGTCACATTGCAATGGTACGTTTTGTAGTTGCCGCTCAAGATCCATCCCAACTGGGTTTGTTGGGCAATGGGCAACATACCTTCGGATCGACAGATACCGTCCATAAGGATAGTGGAATAGATATCTGCTCCGAACAAGATATCAATAGGCCTACTTTTGTAAAATTCGGGGTCTGCTAAAGTTATTTGATTAAGAGTAGGCCAGTCAGGCTTAGGTAAAGTACAGCTGGGCAAATTATTTATTAATCTATTCATTATATATACGTCCGTTTCAAAGGTGAAATCACTAACCAACGACGCACATTTAATGGTAAGCATGCCTTTACAGTTGTTTTCCTTATTTCCTATTCCTGAGATATAACCGTTACATTTTCGCCGCGGTACCCTTAACAACTGAGCTGCGCTTTCTCTAATAATTGATGTCTGTGATCCTTGATCTAAAAGAACTCTCATGTTGTGGTAGGATCCATCTGCTGCTTGTACCTTAATTATTGCAGTGGCGAGTAATATTTCAGAAGGTCCACTTAAAGGCGACGCAGCTGCGTTCCCTTCTTGAGATTGTGATTTTGTAATCGTCGCTGCATTTGACCCGGATCGATGCGAGGTAAAAGATTCATGCAAGATGGTGTTGTGGTCTTTCTTGCATTCCTTGCATCTTATTTCAGAAAGACATTCTTTGCCTTCGTGTAAATGTAAACAATTTGTACAAAGTTTCAAGTTAGCAATAGTGTTTTTCCGTTCATTAGGTTGCATTTCCAATAACTTTTGACATGCGTAAATTCGATGATCATTAGTGTTGCAAATAGGGCAATGCTTGCGATAGTTAGTTTTGTGTTTGGACTTTGACGATTGCGAAACTTGATTTGTCGAGTAATTTGTTTTAGGATTGTCGTAATTTCGTTTAAAACTGGAACCCTTTGAAAATGAAGGTTTGCTATTGTTGTTGGAATGGAATTGAGATTTCTGCGTGGAATTTTCAAGCTTTTTACGAGAAGTTTCTAGCGTCATGAACTTAGTTTCTAAGAAATTAAGGAAGTCTTCCAAGACGGGCAACTCTCGTGGGGTTTTCAAAGCTTGTAAATAATCTTCATATCGATGCCTTACGGGCGAAAAAGGATAACCGCCTCTTTTAAAATTTTACAGGGGAGTGATTTAAAGTTCAAAATAAACGAAAAAAAATCATAAAAAATTAAGTATAGCTCCCGAAAGCCTGGAAATGAGTTTTTATAATATTTAGCATGCTATCTATAAGATGGCGTTTTTATTTTTACGTAATTCAGCCTGCAAGAAGCAGTTACTGTCGGTTATCCCCAAATGGTCTTTATTTTAAAATCACCCAAAATGTCGTAAATTGAATTATCAAATTATCTGATGCGAGTAAAAATGACCTAAATTCAACCCATGTTTTATTTAAATTAAGGAAAAAAAGGTCAAGTCTTGGTTTTTAGAGAAAAAAAATGTGATAATATAATCTAACCAACAATGTAACAATAGTTGACTGAAAGGAAAATTGTATCAAGCACATTTTTTGAAAAGATGTCAATTATTTAGTGGATGTATTTTGATTATTTTACTTTAAAAAACTGTTATCTCTGCATTTAACATTTCAAGTTCACCCAAGAGGTATAGGTATACAATAAAAAACCATTTAATTAGGTAATCAGCTCAGTCTTTAATTAACATAAAAATGGCACCTCGCACTTTAATCAAATTAAAAACATACTAAATAACAATTGTTTGTAATAAACCCTCGTATCAAAAAATCACCGTGATCAAATAGACTTAGAACTATTGCAATTAAAGCAACAGCTACTTGTATCACATTGAGATCAATGTTTAAAATCAAATTTATCAAAATAATGAAAACAAATTCTTAAAATTAGTGGCCCTTTCAACATCATAATCACGTCTTGTCTCAATATTTTTACTTAGAACAATTCAAATAATTGCAATATAGGTACCTAATCTAAAAACTATAAAAAAGTTCAACTTTAATAAAGTAACAAATATTCTTATGATAGACAATGTACTGTAAGTATCACAATTTGCTTGCATCAGTCTTTCACTTACAAATACACATAAAAAATGTAAACAAGCAGAGCTTCTTATTCTACGCTGTCATCCTCGATATCAGACTCAGGGAGTGTATCCTTAACATTACTGGAACTAATCAGGCTGTTGTATTCACTATGGAGAAAATTAGGAATTACCTTATCTCTACACAATTTAAGTAAGTCATCATGTTTGGCTTTAGATAAAGGAATTAAAGATTTATAGCATGCTGGTGGACTAATTTTGGTTTTTGGTTGCACTTCAATACTATAAGATTCAGCATCGTCACTCATCGAGTTTTTAACAAAAATCAAATTATCCTTCTTCTTCCGAAAAGTTACAATACGCATCTTACTTATTTTTCCTGTTAAATTTCCTTTAAAGTATTTATCGCTGACTATATCCCATTTATTAAAGTCTGAAAACTGCAAACGCTCGACATTGTACGGTTCTGGATCTTGTCTTGCAGTTGTGAATACTGTATACCATTGTGAAGGTGCATAAATGATTGTATTTTTTAGATTTTTTTCTATCACGGCATGAACGGAATCAACCGGCATGTAAGTATGGCCAGTGAGTAGGAAGTTAAGCTGTATAGTCTGGATATTAACACATGTTTGCAGTGTTGTATGCAGCATTGCCATAATAATTCTGTTTCGGTTCTGACCCGGGCAGCAATCGGCATACAGCAACAAATTTTTAATTGTGCCACGTTCATCAACCGTCTGAATGTACTTATTGAGTATTGTTGCTATTTCGTTGGCTCCTCTTTTTCCATTACATTCATCCCAATAATAACAAAAGACGTTGCGAGTCCCATTTTCATACACGCAAAAATTATACACAGCTAATTTACGAGAATAAAATAAGAGCATACTATCTCCATATGGGGTATTTAATACTTTTTGAAGGTCGAAACTAGCACATAAAGTAGAAGGATCACTTTTATGTATATTCTGATGAGCTTTAAATCTGTTGTAACTTTCTGTTTTTTGTAATTCATGTTGCTTCTTTTCTTCTTCTAATTCAGGATTATCTTTATTTCTTTCAAATTTCAGGCATTTCAAACATTTGTCTTTTTTAGGGACATGGAAACCAATATTGAATTTTTCATTGAATATGGAGCGAAACACTCTTTCGCTTACTATGTCAATTCCTCTCTCTGTATAACTGTTTTTGTAAATTTTGTATAGATTTGCCAAATTTTTCATTTTAGTTGGAAGGTAAACACGGCTAGTGTCCTTGCGACAATAATGGGATGGCACAGCAGGTAAGCCTTTTATAAAGTTGGTAACAGACAGAATGGTTGAATCCTTAGTTTTGTTAGGCGGGTCACACTTACCACGCTTATCTTCTTTAGCTAGTCCGAGTGTAGAATTTTGAACGGTGTATTGGATGAATTTATGGCCAACATCCAAAGTAGCTGCTAAAAATTGCAGACAAACTGCTCGCTGTCCTTCACCTTCAGTTATTGTATATTTGTAAGTAAAGCTTCGTTTATCAGAACTTTGAACTCTCTTTCGTTTCACAACTGTTTTCTGGGTCATAGATACAAGCCAATCTTTACGGCGTTGCACGGATAAATTCCAAAAATAGGTGTGTATACTTTTTCGCTTCTCATCTGACACAGAACCACAATCATTACCGCACTTTTTACCTATGCATGGGTTTGGTTGGATTTCTTTAGAAGATACCTCAGATCCATCATGCTTCACATATGCTTGTCCAGATTGCTTTAGTTTTTGTCTCTCTTTCTTAATATTCTTGCGCTGCTGCTTTGTTGCATTCTCTCCTACTATATTAGGCCCTGGTGCATCTGTTGACGATACCGTATTCCCAGCATCTTTTTCATTATTTTTCTTTCTTTTTCCTTTACTTGTTTTGTGCGAATTATTAGAATCGGATGAGTCTGATGAATCTGAAGTAGGCTTGTATGTATCAGAATCAGTTTCACCTCCAAAAATAGTTGTAAAATCTTCTTCATCAGATAAATAATAATCAAAATATTGCTTGTTTAGTTTGGCTTTACGTTTCTTTTTAGGATTCGATATGCCACTGTTATTTACTTTTGGGTCCGGCCCAGAACTCGTTGATGGTAAATCATCGGCCGTCACAGAAAATATAGGGATTGGTGATATTGATCTTTCAATTTCAGCAATACATGGTTCTGGCAACAACTGAGCGACTGTTTGATCTTTCAAGGCTTCAGACTCCATAAGCAACTGATTAACAGGCTCAACGTTTTCAACCGGAACATAATCGAGTGGTCTTACATTGGCCTACAAATAAAATAATTTCATTAATAAACATAGACAAACAAATAGTAGGTACGCTTATTGTTGGTTACTGTTACCAATAAAATCATACGTTGCTGATCCTTATTTAGAAGCAGTAAGAGGGACCAACATTAGACCCGACGGTATCTACCTAAACTGTCCTACTTAATGTGTAGGTACATTCTTTCGGAACTGAGTAATCTCCTATACCTACGGTACGTAGTAAGTAGGTACATAATAATCTTGTACAAAACATAATATCACGCCTTAATCACTGAAAGGTTAGACAAAGGTGTGCAGTTCACTAACGTTTCACCAATTACGTCCCAAGTAGATATTAGGAAGCGAGCCTATTGCCACCTACCAGGCACAGTTCCAGGCTCTGCTGCTACTAAGAAATTACTAGTGGAAAAACATAATAACACTTTGCCCGACCCGGGATTGAACCCTGTACCTCACGTGCAGAAGTCACGCTTGTGAACACTAGACCAACAACATCAAATAGTAAGTAGGTACATAATCTACTTGTAATGAACATGTCAATAACTTATACCTACACGCTCGCGTATAAACACTATCACAATAAAATAATACCTAACATCGCACGCGGCTCAGCCCGCGCTATTTTAAGTACCTACCTAATCACACAAAATTATGCTACCTACGTAACTATTTTGCGGTGTAAAACTTTATAAATTGGATCAGTAGATTCAAATATTGCACTATGCAAAATGGAACTAGTTTATAATATTAGTGCCTATACCTATAGAATAGATAAGTTACCTACCTACTACTACTTTTATACCTTAACATACATAATTACGATAATTTTGAGAAGTATCTTACCTGAACAGGTTCTGGTATACCAAAATTTATCACTCTTGGTGTCGGAAATGTTATGTCAGAACAGTGCAGTGCTTTGTCAATTATATTCATCGCCCGTTTTCTTGCAGTCATGTTGTTAATCTGAAATATAAGTCACAATTAATCAATATCTTTGAAATTTTAGTTATGTAATCTATTTGTAAACAAGAAATAAATAAATCTATGTCCTTTTTCAGCATGAAATTTAACTTACCTTATAATAAGTAATACTAAATTTATCGCGCCGAAACGGCTCGCGTGCGCACGTGGTGCTTGCCCCGTGGTCACCTGGAGACTAAAATTTGTTCCGCTGCCGCTTGCGCTCGTAGTTTTCAGAAATCGATACCGACAACCGCCAATTTAAATTATTTTTGATTCGATAAGCGCCATAAGTGGCCATAACGCGTAGAGTATGAATTGGGATAAGGATAAGATTTTGGGCTAGCTTTTTATCTAACCGCCAAAATTGTATAAATATCGGGAGGGAAAAAAAGGATAAGCTAACTTTTATTACATATTTGTGTGCGGGTAAATATGTAGTAACCTCCATTTTTTCATTTATTTTTAACGAGGAAAAAAAGACTACAGACCAAACAGAGTCTGCAAAATGCGGCCAAAACGGAATAAACGACTAATTATGTTTTAAACACGAACAGGCATAACAAACTAAATACATATTTCTGAATTTTTACTTCCAGCCAAAATAGTTTAACGTACAATCATTAAAATATTACAAAAAGTCCAAAAGGTGTAACTTCTTTATTCTTAAATAATTCGTAGATCAAACACCAAAAAAATAATTTTACAAAAATTGAAGTCGTTTATAACGAAATAAATTGACAGAAGTCTATATTTTTCCTACCGCGTAACCGACAAAAAGTTTCACGTAGGCAAACGTTACCTAGACCAATCGACGCAGAAAAAAAAGGCGATTCTAAGTATGTATATAACTGAATTTCTCAAAAAATGTCGCTTATCCCTTTTCGGCCGTAAGGCATCGATATGTATCTGCGTCAAGTTTTTGAGACAGAATACATACTAGAAAAGGATCCCAGGAAGATACATCGACTCCCAAGTTCTTGATAGCATTTACACTCTCGTAGGTCGTGTCGTGAATGCGTTTTATGTGATTTGATGATTGATGCTGGCTTACCGGGATATTCATAAGGTTGTTAAGATAAGAGGTGAAAATCAGTCGCTTATTATTATAACGATGATTGAGGATGTTCCAGCATATAGGATAATTATCAGAACTTATTTGCAGATGTTGGATCAGTTTTTCGGGCTCACCTTTGATCTTGCTCTTTAGAAACTGCATCTTTTGTGCATTAGACACTGACGGATTGTTATGTACAGCTTCTGTGAATAGATCTTTAAATGAAATCCACCTGTTGTAGTTTCCATCAAAGGTGACTATCTCCATTTTAGGAGTAGATTTCTCAATATGCGCCACGGACCACATCTTCTTATTGATGTCTTTTTTGATTTTGTTATAATGTTTCTCATATTGAGTAAATTGCTCTTCGTACTCGGAGTTTGATCCACCATATTCGTTGTCCAGGTCCCAATGAAGTGAGTCAATGGCCGCCCAACGAGATTGTATCGTCTTCAAGATGTCTTCAAACTCCCATTTTTCCGTAATGAGATCAAGGTCGATGTTGGAAGTGGTTCTCAGGAAAGCCTTAAAGTTGGTAGCTTGCTTTTTGTACAGTGCTTGCGCATTACTTCCTTCTGGTGTAGGGGTTTTAGGAGCAAGATGAGGAGATGCGTGGCTTGAGGTTTGGGATTCCGCAGGAGGTTGGAACGTAGGAGGTTTGAGTTCAGGGATTTGCGGTTTGTTGGCTAGAGGATTATAGTTTTGAATGGTAGTTTTAATATTATTATATCTTTCTTTCATTTGATCGTATTGCTTTGTACTGAAATATGCATGAGATTGATCACCGTAAGACAGCAAAGACATATGGTTATTATGGAACTCTGTAAAGTATTGTTCCAAGGTAGCTAATCGACGACGTAAGTAGTCAGAGGTCTTGCGCTCGGCACCATCTTTCTTGAAATTGGTGAAGAGTTTATCTACGGCTTCGATTAACTGTTGTTGGGTGGCTAAAATTTCTTCCATCTTACAAAGATATAAAAGAGACCTTACTTGGACTGAAGGCTTCTTTGGAGATCAAATGTCCTTGCGATGGCTGCAAGAACAAACCTGGAGTAACAGCGCGATGAGATGTTGCGATGCTTTCTTAATACCAGGGTCAACAGGATCAGCAGGGTGATGACTCGTGTGCGTCCGCAGCTCCGAGGTCAATTAGGATCAGCAGGATGATGAGATTTGTGGAGTATAAATCCACCGAATTCTGTTCGTTCGTCAGGGTCTAGTTCCAAGCGAGACACTTACACTGCACTATTAGCGCTATTAGAAAGCACCCGCGTAATAGTCCCGCTAACGTGCTCGAAGGACCAATGTTTGGGGTTGGGATGAGATAGGGATAAAACGAGATTTAAGATTATAAAGATATATTTCAACAATACGGATTAAACTACTACAAATGGAAAGACTATTAAAACTAATGAGGTGAATGAGATGAGATTGAGTCGCGCCCGATATGCTCTCCGAAAGCGTACTGACATGTTTTACTTAATTAATGTATAAAATAATATAGGCATCGAGCGCGGTGTCGCATTTATGCTGACAGGTTCATTATTGTGTTTGTTCGGTGAATGACCCGAACAATGGGAGAATCAAAAGAGATTTTAAACCATTTCGCCAGGAATATTTTAATAGAGCGTCAAGTCATCTTATGACTGATTTCAAAATAGCTTGTTCCCTTTTGCATAAGTTCCACCCTACAATTAATGATAGACCCGATGCTGTGGAGTACCTAAATATTGCTCTGTCGAGATTAAATACAATAAATTATTTATCGGAATTTATTCAAAGGGAACATATAAATAGAAGGCGTACGATTTTCCAAAGCATAAACAGCAGTGCTCCTCATCTAAATAACTTTCCAAGATTGTCTTTAATCGAATTAAGAAGATTTGCTTTAGGATCTTACCAATTAAAACAGGCAAGATCCTATTATGGGGAGCATGTGCGGGCGAATGGTACCTACAGTGTAGAAATAAGCAATGAATTATTAGAAGAAGATTTGCCCTTAATATTCGGTGAAAATAATTATCTAGTTAGGGCTAGAATTAAATCGAGACATGTGAGTAGCAGGATTTATTATACATATTTATTAATAACTAGAGATCAACATAGGGCAAATTCTTTAGAGAGCATCGTTGCTTATTATTGTAGTTGCTTAGTGGGAAATCGTACAGTAGGATGCTGCGCTCATACAATGACTGTATTGTGGTATTTAAGCTGGGGTCGCTTCAATGATATAAGCGCCCCAGCTCCATTTCTAGATAATATACTCCTTGAAGAATAAATACCTGCTGTTTTATTTATTGTTGTTCTAAGTAAGCAGTCGTAGAGCAGCTTACTTTAATATAACCTGTTCTTTACCTAAACCCTTCCTACATAAATCTACATAAATACAGTAATCAAGAGAAGCAAGAGAAGATTATATGCAGTGTTTTTTTTTTAATTCAGTTTCATTCAATTCTTAAACAATATTATTTTAATTTGAAATATGTCTAAAATAAAAGAATATTGTTTTATAACCTCAATTTCAGCATCTGAAAAAATAAGATTTCTCTTAAACTAGGGTGAAAAATTGAAAATCGATTTCAGGATCTGAAAAGGCAATTCAAGTTCTACAATACCAAGTTAAAACCACCGCGACACGCGAATTTTTTAAGGGGCCCAAAACTCCTAATTAAATCGGCATTCTCCTTTAGAAACAAATTCTTCTATCTGCACTAGCAATACCTAATATCTTAAAATTGCAACATTTCATTTCATTCAACGAAACAATACATTGTATCTGCAATTTATACAAAAACCAGTAATGTTTTAATAAAATCATTAATTGCATAATATTGCAGTCAGTTTACATAAAACATTTAAAAAATAAAATATTTTTTCGCCTCCTGTAAAGTTGCGTTTTTGCAGTTATTATTTATTGACTCTTCATCGGCGATATGGCAAGTCGTTCTGCCGCGGGAAAACAACCACTATTTTGTAAATAAAAGAATGGCATTAAGATTTCAGAAATAAGTTAAGAATATTTTTTTAACTTACATTGTCTTGTCATTTGTGATGAGATTTTGGGGTGGATAGACTGACCACATACAGCACACATCAAATCATAATGATCACCCTCCAGATGATCAGGCACAATGGGTTGAATATTTTTATTTGGTGAAACAACCCTAGTTCTTCTAGCTCTTAGACAACACGGTACACAAGCTTCATCTTCAGAACGAAGCTAAAATAAAAAATATTAATAAAGAAAAGCTTGCATTTAAAAATGCATGGTATTAGTGGAAAATAATGTACATTGTTTTAACACATGCATACATCAAATCAAGATACCTAATTGATATACAGTACGACACAAAAGAGTTGAAAATAAATGAGGGCGCCACTTTCGTACATGTAGCAACCCAGCTAGTACGGCTCAATCCGTCTTGATACTTAATATTATTTAAAAGCTTATAATATTTCAAGGTAACGAACGCAAGTGTTTATCTTATCCTAGTAATACATATTATAAATGCGTAAGTTTCTTAGGATGGAAGTATGGACGTTTGTTACTCTCACCTACCATCAGGTAAAATTTATGCTCATTATGTTACCTGAGTACAAATAAAATCAGCTATCACATTTATGGTATGATTTATTTAAAATAGGGTATGATATATTGAAATAAAAAACTGGCATGTACAACACATGCAAAACTTATTTATTTAAAAATAGGCTGAAAAAAAAAAAATAAAAAAAAAAAATAAATAAATCAAAACTAAATTTCTCTTCATATGGCAGGAAAATCAGAAAGTACTGTCCGACGCATAGTTAATGAAGGCAGTAAAAACGAAGGTAAATTTATAACACCAGCCAAGCATAGAAGAGGCCGTCCAAAAATAGACCTGGATGACTTTAATCTCTGTGCAATTCGCCAGAAAATACAATTTTCTTACACTGTGCAGAAAGTAGCACCAACTTTGCGGAAGCTGTTGGCTGTGGCAAAAGAAGAATTAGACTATAAAGGAGGCCGTGAGAAATTAAGACAAATATTACATGCATTAGGATTTTCTTACAAAAAATGTTCTACAAATAGAGAATCACTAATAGAAAAAACTAATATAGCAGCAAAGAGAGAAAAATATTTGGAAATAATAAAACGTAATCGGGATTTGCCTGTTGAACTACAAAAACAAATTGTTTACTTAGATGAAAGTTATATCCACAGTTCATATAAATTAAGAAAATGCTGGCAATCTATTAAAATCAAAGGCATAAAGCATGACATTTCAAAAGGAAAGAGATGGATAATTGTCCATGCAGGAACTGCCAACGGATTTGTACCCAACGCTTTATTAATATTTAGTGGTACCAATAAAATGGAGGATTATCATTCAGAAATGAATTCTCACAATTTTACCAAATGGGTAACAGAAAAATTAGTTCCAAATCTCACTGAAGCATCTATAATAGTCATGGATAATGCGCCTTATCACAGTGTGGTGCAGAATAAGGCTCCAACATCAGCTTCCAGAGTTGATGAAATAAAACTGTGGCTGTTAGAAAATAATATCCCACAAGAAAACCAGCATTATTAATGCTTGTTAAAAAGCACAAACCTGAACCCGTGTACGAAATAGATGAGTTGTTGGGAGAACATGGTCATGAAGTGGTACGGCTTCCTCCGTACCACTGTGATTTAAACCCCATAGAGCTCATCTGGGGCATCGCAAAGCAAAAAGTTGCTGCGTGTAATATAGGAGCAATAGATATAAAAAAAGCAACTGAGGAAGCTTTTAATAGCATTGGTCCCGAAACGTGGAATAATTGTGTTGAACATGTAAAAAAAATTGAACAAGATTACTATGAGAGGGGTAGAACACTTTATGAAGATATAGACCGACTAGTAATTCATGTTGGAGAGGACAGCAGTGACAGCGGCTCAGATTCTGAAGATTATCAAGAGCTGGGATCGGACATGTCAGGCGTAGAACATTTCGATAGTGATTAGAAAATGTTATTTTATTCTAATAGATCAAAATCTAAATATTCGACACCTTCAATTCCCTCAGAGTGTGACGTGCTTGCACCTTGGTTTGTATCGTCTACTTGCTCCGACATTGATTCGTCACTGGACTCTATATAAGAGTCATCGTCACTGCTGTCTGCACCAACCTGGATAATTAAACTGTCTATGTCATTGTACAATGTTTTACCACGATTATAATATTCTAACTCGATTTTCTTGACATGTTCGCAGCAGTTTTTCCAATCCTCTACTGTAATGGAATTGAATGCCTCTTCGGTTAGTTTTTTAACATCACTTGCACCCACATTACGCGAAGCAACCTTTCGTTTGGCTAGTGCCCAAATTAATTCTATAGGATTAAGATCGCAGTGGTATGGTGGCAGCCTTACCACTGTGTGACCGTGTTGACCTAGAATCACATCAATCTCATATTCTGGCTCAGGTTTGTGTTTCTTAACCAGCTCCAAAAGAGAAGGTTTCCTTAAATCTACATCAAAAGGCACATTATTTTCTAAAAGCCATAATCGTATTTCATTGACTTTACTTGCTGATGTTGGAGCTTTATTCAGAACAACGGAATGATAAGGTGCATTGTCCATCACTATGATTGAGGGTTCTGTGACATTAGGGATAAGTTTTTCCTTCACCCATTTGGTAAAATTATGCTGGTTCATTTCGGAGTGATAATCTTCTTGTTTATTTACACCGCTAAAAATTAAAAGAGCATTAGGTACAAAGCCCTTTGCAGTACCAGCATGAACTATAATCCATCTCTTTCCTTTTGATATGTCTGTCGTAAAACCTTGAGTTTGAAGTGACTGCCAGCATTTTTTAAGTTTATAGCTGGAGTGGATGTAGCTTTCATCTAAATAAATTATGTCTTTTTGAAGCTCTTCAGGTAAATTTCTATTATCCATTATTATTTTTAGATACCGTTCTCTCTTATGAGCAATAACAGGTTTTTCCATCAAAGCTTGTCTGTTAGTTTTGCATTTTTTGTATAGAAATCCAATCTTTTTAAGGAGTTTTCGCAAGTGTTCTCGACTTCCGTCATAGTCTATATCTTTCTTTAATTGAGCTAGTAATTTCCCTATGGTTGGTACTTCTTTCTTAACAGTATAAAAAAAATGAACTTTTTGTCTTATAGCACATACGTCAAAGTCATCTAAAACCTTTGAAGGACGACCCTTTCTGTGTTTAGCTGGCGTCGAGAATTTTCCACCACTTGCGGCGCCATGCTGCACAATTCTTCGCACTGTGCTTACAGAAACACCTAGAACCAACAAGATAAAACAAAAAAGTTAAATAAGGCCCTTGAATGAAAGTATTTCTCATAATTTTATCTTCACTACTATCAGAACTGTGTGACTAAGTCTCATAGAAAATATGTTTAATACAAAATTAAAAAAAGAAAAACAAATAATTTGGTCTCATTAACACAAATTGTTGTATTGTTGTTATAGGGATTAAATACGTAACATTTTAGCTTTACATAATTCAAGATTGTTTAGTCGCACTATAAATACAGTGCCTTTGTTTATCATAGCATAACCTCAAAAACGATAAACAATAACTATTGTAACTAATAGTTAGCTTGAAAAATAAGCTCTCTGAATGTAACAATGACTTGTAATAGCTGTTTGATGAAACTTTTTTAGTTACTTACCAGTAAAATCAGCTGTGCGGTTATAAACATCGTCCAAATCGGTTAGCAGTTTCCCAGCTTGGAATTCTGCCATACATCGCATGAAAACTTTATATATCATTTCACGTGCACCACCACGAATCACCTTAGGCATGATTATTCTTCTTTCGCCTTCACAAATAAGAAAAACTACTCAAAAAACAGAATTATCGCGTAATAACAAATTATGATTGAAGAGTTTGACAGCTCACGTACTCACTTTAAGTGTTGCCAGAAAAATCAATATGTTAGTTCCAAAATATTTAATTTCTTCTCTTTTATGTCGCACTGTAAGTTATAATAGGTACATTTTGCTATACCTCTCGTGGTTCTTTTTCATTTGCATCTTTAATCAAAATCCTGCATCGACTGATTCATAGTATGCATTGTCCGCATACAACACAAACACTTAGATGGCCTATGCTTCTCCTCGGCATATTATCAGAAGAATGTGAATGAGTAGGTCAGCAGGTGTTATCTAAAAAAATAATTAAGTGATTTTGAGTACGCGCAACATTGCTTTATGACTATGACACTATGACAGTCATACTAACAGAGTAATAACTATTATAACAGGCAAGTAAACAATACATGTAAACGTTCACTCAAGTGTTTATACAGGATATAGGACACATTATGTAGTACAAATTGTAAATATTTATACAACCACAACAGTGTTTGTTATTTTTTCAAATAATTTTTAGATTTGTTTTAGTACACACATTTTATTTTAGTATGACATCGCGTAGATTAAATGTAAGGACTACTTTTTAACACGTAAAAGTTATCACTTCGTAACTGACACACTCGTACGCAAAATGTTATTTGGAAACTACTTACATCTCTAGGATATGTCCACAGCCGAATAGTTTTTACGTTATCTTCACTCTCATCGGATACAGCGTGCCTTCTTATTCGGGACAAGCGAACGTTGCAATTGACGCATTGCAAACTCGACATTTTGATTAAAGCACGTACACACACAGCACAATTAGTAAAGCGTCCTTTCGCGAAAGTACTATCAACAGATAGAGTACGGAGGAGCAGTAGCTCAACTCAACGTAAAAATGGCCAGATTATTTGCTATATTATATATTTATTTATTATGAAGACAACAAGGGGTCCAGTGTGTTAGTAACAAAATTCTTGGCCTATGTTAGTACTTAGTATAGTTAACAGCGATCTGGTTCGATCGACCAGCGAATGCATAAGCGGGCTGTCTGCCCTGGCGGCAATTGAGTGAAGGATGCTATTACGACCATATTGCTCAGATGCAGTTACAAACTACAATGCAAAACAACACAGCACAGAACTGAACAGAGACTCGGAAAGATTTTCGGGATTTTTCTATCCTGTATGATTGCCAATACAATAAAACTTAGATGGCGAAAATAATTCCTATAATTAAATAGTTAATAATTAAGATTGTATGCAATAATTATTCATTGTAAGGTATAATGTGTAATAGGTTAATTATATTTACTGTTATTTCTATTTTTAAATAATTATTCATCATTTTGAATCTCGTGATATTTTTTAAATGGCAACTTCTAAAAACATAAGCACATTTAGTTGCGTTCAGTTTAAGACGATATTACATTAAATTACTTAAATTTTTTAATTAATATAATTAATTAATCCGGACTGCTAAAAATACAAACGTTACATGCAAATGAATGGTTTACTTGCCTTATTAAGTGGTACAAATTCTATCACATAGCAAAAAAAAAAGTAAGTTGTACGAATTCTGCCGTTCGCCTTTTCACAATTGAGAGGAAAGGTAATGCTCTTTTAATCTAATTTTAAAAATTGAAATGCTTTTCAAGTCTCTAATGCTAGGCGGGAGTGAGTTCCACAATCTTACGGCATGGATGGAGAAGGAAAAGGAATAGTAACTAGTTTTATGAGGAAGGGATTTAAGGAGGGATCTGAGGTGCGATCTACAAGGGGTGTCCCGAGGGCGAGCGTAAGTAAAACGCTCACGCAGGTAGGAAGGATAGGACAGGTTATGTAAGATATTAAAAAGGAGACATAGTATCCGGGTGTTCCTGCGAAGGCGGATAAGGAGCCACTTGAGTTCTTTGCGAAGGTTCTTATTTATTAACATTTTTTTTTTTGATTTGTTACATTTTTTAACATTTTAATTTGTTACTTTTATAGCCGATTTCAAAAAGGCAGGAGAATATTCGTACGTATTTTTTTTAATGTCATTCTTCATAGAATTTGGTGTGGATCACCAAATTCCAAAGTATCACAAGATTTTCCCATTACAGGCACCGCTCTTAAAAAATATATTTAATGCAGATTTTATTGAAGTTCAGAAAGACTACAATTATAATATTATGAAGTAAGTACATAATTACCTCGAGAATATTATTTATAGGACATGCGGGCATTCCCGTATATATAATATATTTTTTTAAGGGGAATTAGAAAAAATAAATATGAAAACTTCAATCATTTACTATCAAAAAATATACAACAAAGCTATCAAATTGCAGAAAAATGTAAATATTATTCAGCTTCCACCATTTTTCCCCTTAAAAAGTGAATTTTCATAAATAATTTGTAAACTGACGTTTCTTATCCCCGTTCCTATTCCATTTTAGGGATAGTCTGAAAAATAAAACAAATATACAATCTGTACCAACTTTATTGATTTATTTAAAGTAAATCGGACAACGCAATTAGTTTCGTATAAAAATTCACCCCTCTCCCCACCCCTCCTTTCGAAAAGTAGCCTATAACCATCTCCAAGGTTCCATCTATCTCTGTACTAATAAAATTCAACAAAATAGGTTCAGCGGTTTAGGCGTGAAAGCGTAACACACAAACGTCGAACTCTAGAAGCAATCGGATGACGCAAAAAGAAGTTCATCTCCTTTTCTTACCTCTTTCTCACCCATCTCTCACTTTAAAAAAAAGCTTTCACCCGTGGCTTCGTTCGCGTTAAATTCGGAAAAAGACAGTTCCCTTTTCTTGATTTGCAGGTACTTACCACCTGTAATTTTTGCCCTAGCGCCTTAGTTATTGTAATAGCAACGCTAAGTTTTCCCTTTTCTTCCCTCTTTCTCCCTCATTTTTCACTTTAAAAAAAAAATATAGCCTATGTCCGTCTCCAGGGTCCCAACTATCTCTGTACCAAAATTCATCAAAATCGGTTTAGCCATTTAGGCGTGAAGAGGTAACAAACAAACAAACTCACTTTCGCTTTTATAATATTAGTAAGGATAATTATTATAAAGTAACATTTGATTTGTTTGTTGGTTTACTCAAAAACTACTGGACTGATTAAAAAAATCTTTCACCATTAGAAAGCTACATCTTCACCGAGTAACATAGGCTACATATCATCACGCTACGACCCACGGGAACGGAGTAGTAACCAAAGATGTAATAATAAATATTTGGGTAGAGAATGTTACTTACTTTGAATGCCACTTTCCAAAACATTTGGCTGTGATTAGGGCATCCATTCCGGAATTTCGCAACTCCGGAATTCCGGATAGTTTTTCCGATATTTCAACTCCGGAATTGGGCTCAATTTATCGTATTTCGATATTAATTATTTTTAAGTTAAAAATGTGTGTGTAATTTTTCAACACATCGTTTTACGCGCAATTGTTCCTGTGCGTGTATCATGTACTAGCTAAACGAGTGACTAGACTAACCTATGGTACACCACCGGCACCGCCCCGCGCATCCCCCTCCCCCAGCGGCGTTCACTCCAGTCAGTCGCGCGGTTAGTGTTGGCCACGAGTGTTTGACGGGAGGAGAGCGCTGCGCGTCAGTGAGCACATTTACGAAAAAGCAATTTATGACAAAATGTAAGTAGTTTTTAACATTATTGCGTTTAATCTAAATGTTATGTTTTCAGTGTGTAATAATATGTAGTAATAGTAACTACTGTCAACGTTTATTCTTGCGATTATTGCACATAGATACATCAAGCTGGCCAGCGGACCATTTATTCATTACCTACTATTTACAGTACTTACCTACACCGCGCTAATGGTAAGACTAGCTGGTTTAAAGGACCTATTTGTCTCTATTCTTTATTTTTTTGTCAGCAAATCTTCGGATATATCATGGTAAACTTGAGAGCTCCCTAGTCTCCCACGAAATAACCACGAGTTTTGTTTCGTCTCCCACGAAATAACCACGAGTTTTGTTTCATAGTGCAACTGATTATGTAAAAAGGAATTAAGGCTGTTTGTCTATTTGTGGCTGTTTGTTGTACATATATGCATAAATTGTATAGCAAATTAATGCAATTTAAGTAACTACGAAAAATGACAATATTTTGTGCGAGATGACGCCCTCAAAGTTGTTACGTACGCTCAGGTATCTACCTCTTGCGTATGTACTGATAAGTAGGTATGTATAGTAGACAGATACTTGCATAAATAAAGTATCTGTCTACTGTACAATCTCACAGAAATGTATTATGCTTAACGTGCCTAATTTACGTGTTTTTTTTTCACTTTAAGGTCGTCGTCGAAAAAAAAAGGAATGTCAATACATAAAATTCACCAATAAAAGGACAACGACCAATTTATGGACTCATTTTCTTCGTGCAAGTGACGGTCAATCTGCAAAATGCAAAATTTGCAAAAAAATCTTAAAAACAGTTGGTGGTGCCACTACTGGCTTACACACGCATATGAGGGCAAAACATGCAATAAATTTAGATTTAAAGGAAACTGAAGACGACAACTCTGCTTCAGCATCGAGCATGAGTGATGTTACTCCAGGAACTTCAAACCAAAGTCAACCGTTACTGGCTACAGAAACTAAGAAAAGGAAAATGACAGATTTCTTCAGTTCCAAGTCTAATGAAAAAATGGAGGTGATCATATCGCGAATGGCAGCACTGGACGGTTGTTCTTTCCGTTTTTTTGTTGAGAGTCAAGATCTCAAGAAGATATTCAAAAAAAGTGGCCACAATCTACCTAACTCACCAACTACAATAGCAAATATTATATTTACTCAAGCTGAAGAAGTCAAAGCAGACATAAAAAATAAAATACAGAAGTTAAAAACAGAAGGCCACGGATTCGCACTGACTTTAGACGAGTGGACATCCTTGCGGAACAAAAGATACATGAACATAAATTTGCATAGCAACGGTTTCGGTGGGTTTAATTTCAAGAATCTTGGCCTCGTCAAAATTACTGGATCAATGTCAGCTTTTGCAGCATATAATATGTTGCGAGACCATCTCGCTAAATTCGGCGTGTCTTTGGATGAGGACGTCGTTAGCCTTACAACCGACGGTGCGAGCGTGATGACAAAAATGGGGACATACTGCAACGGCTATCACCAATTGTGTCTCGCTCACGGTATTCAGCTTGCGGTAATTGACACGTTTTATAAAGATACGAACGAAGAAAGAGAACTCCAGCCGGTATCCATCAACGAGGCAATTGATTCTGATGAAGACAGCGAATCTAGAAGCGACGAGGACGCAGATTCCACACCGCCACCAACGAATGACAGTCGTTTAGAAATTGAAACTCCTACTGCACGGGTTGAACCAAAAACATACAAGGAACTTGTAAAAAAAGTTCGGTGCCTTGTAAGATCTGTAAGAAAGTCACCTCTAAAAGCTGATTTGTTACGACAATACGTCAATGCGGAACACGGTAAAGACATACAACTGCAGCTAGATTGTCGCACGCGCTGGTCAAGTATGTCGGACATGATCGGAGTATTTTTGAAAATAAAAGACTCAGTTCTGAAGGCACTGATAGATTGGAAATCTGAGGTTTCCTTTTCAGATGATGACATTCAAATACTGACTAACATTCATCACAGCTTGAATGTCATAAAACTGTCTGTTCTCACATTGTGCCGACGTGATGCGACTCTTTATACAGCTGACACGGCTTTGCGATTCATGCTTAAAAAACTCGACGAACAGAATAATTTTTTAAGTGCTAGGCTGGCTACAAACTTGAGAAATCGTATCAAGCAAAGGCGACTACTACTTGCAGGTGTTTTGCACTATCTGCACAATTCGAACGACTTCTTTAGACAAGCAGATGATGAAACTTTTATCAAACCAACGAGCGACGAAATTTGCGAGAATATTGTTACTCTGCTACGCCAGCTTAATTACAAGCCCAACCTTACAGCTACTACTGAGCAAGCAGAAAATCAAGATGACTCTTCGTCTTCTACTTCTGATGTTGACGTTGTAGTTGATGATTTAACACTACAAAAACAGCTTGATAAAGAGCTACATAAATGCCAGACAAAGCCCCGTAAACATACAACTAAAAATTTTGACCTTTCTGGATTTGTCAAATTTGAAAAAGCAATGTACGATAATGGCGGAGAGCGAGGTGTATATCTGACACAAGCTTATAATTATTTAAATATCATACGAGTGTCGAGAATGAAAGGGTGTTTTCGAGCGCTGGTTACTTTTGTAACCGAATACGTAGCTCACTCTCTGACAAAATGTTAGATTCGCTATTACTTTTGAGAACTCATTATCAAGAACAGTGTAGCACATGAAGTGGACCGCCTTTCTTAATAGTGAGTTCTCATTTCAAGAGCTTAATTCTTTTTTTAATATTTAAGTGTTTCTTGTGATAATTTTAATTATAATATTTGATGTTGAGCCGTTAATTTGTTGATTTGTTATAAGAAGCTTAGTAAGACTAGTTTAATTTTAATGATTGTGATGTGAATTGTGAACTGATTATGTTATGTCAAAAGTTAAAGCTTGTTGTTAAACATGATAAAACTGACGAGAGACTTAAATGCTCATTTTAGTATTTTGATTTAAATTACCTAGTAATGTAGTGTAAACTAGTCGAAAGCGTGATATTTCTTGTGTTAATTTAATTATGTTATTTTTCATTAATATTTTAAGGATCTCAAATTGTTTATTTTTAAGTTTTAAGAAGTGTAGATTTGCCTTCTTTTAATAATATTGTTAACTGGCCATGTCGTATCAAGACTGAGTTAAAGGCTTAATATGTTAAAAATGATTAAAAGTTACTCAAGGTATTTTGTTTTTTTTTTAATAAATTTCGGATCCAGTTCCGGAATTTCGGAGTTGAGGGCCCAATATCGTAAATTAACTCCGGAATTGAAAACCTTCCGATACTGGATGCCCTAGCTGTGATGCAGGTCTTACTGGCTCAGTTAACGACACCTGAAAATATAGGAGATAAGTTTTTGATTTTTTTTTTGTTTCTATTGAATAGCTTAAATCATAATTTTTTAAAACCATACCCTAGTTTGTACAGCTTCTGGACTATGAGCATCCGGTGCAGGTTCAATTAGTGACACAATTGGCATCTGTGCCGGATTGTCTTGCACACTATCCCCATCAAAAGCTGCAACATTAGACTGGAATAAAATGTTTCGTTAGGTGCTTTTAATTTTACAGGATAAAATTTAAAATTACACTCGGCCCACAGCAATACCATGTCCAGTATTTAGCAACATAGGTTTGATCCTATTTTATTTATTATATACCTATATTGATCAAAGATAACAGCATAACATGGGTGTTATGCACTTTAGTGTAGAGGTTACTTATTTAAGAGGTAAAAGCATAGGTAGTGCCTAACGTTTTAGTGGAAAAATCCATTAATAAAAGAATAAAGTGAAGTGACGTAGGAAATGAGACACATGCTTATACTGTAAAGGCTCACTTTATTGTGTCGCACTCAAGGCAAAGTACAGTGTCTGCTTATTAACTACATACATATAAGAACTATCTAGGGTTACATATACTTACATACTAAAGACTTACACACACTACACCTCCGGGGGTGAAAGAAAAAAAAAATACACATACATAGTTTTTTTTTTACACATTTACTTAATTATGGAACAATTTCGTCCTATCCTTATAAACTAATTCTATTTTATTTTGTTTTAAAATTTTACCATTGGGACCCATGTCCTCTATTACAATGTAAGGGCCTTTAAAAATATTATCAAATTTTTTCGTTCCTTCATTTTTGACTAACACTAAATCGTCTTTACTATATGTTACTGGATTACATATTTTCTTATCATATGCTAAGTTTCTATTTTCCTTACTAAGCTCTAAATTAGTTTTAGCATCTTTAAGTGCTATTTGTAGTCTATATCTTAAATCTAAACAATAGTCATTAGGATTATTTAATGGATCTAACCTATTACAACTCTTAATATTATTAGGTATGTTACACGACCTACCGAAAATTACGGTCGGTATTGTTATAACTGAAACACCAAAACGGTATCCAGTGTGATCTTCCTTCCTTCAGATCTTCCCCAAGGGATAGGAATTTCTTCCCATTACTCGGAGAATGCCACTGTCCGCGCCCAGGGTGCACCGGCCCAGCAACTGCTGTTCCCACTCCACGGATCGAGGAGAGCAGCAGCCACTAGGCACACGTGGAGGTTTTCTGACTTTGCACCCCTCCAAACATGCCTTTGTGGAAAGATTTGTCTCGTTCTTAGGCCCACTTCTGTACAATAGATTAAATAGAAAACTAAGTATCTATAAGTTAAACTATTATAGCTGTAAAAAAAAAACTATAATTGAATTGTTTCAAACCTTAACTTATGCACAGACAGAAGATCTACTTGTTGTCTGCAAATTAAACGCTTACTTGATTTTTGTGTATTTTTTCAATTTTGGTACTCTAATTTTACATTACTGTTAATTTATTTATTTAAAATAAGTATTAATACTCTTTTTAGCCTAAAACACAGGTCCAACCTAGTTCAGGCAATTAAGCAACTGTACTCTATTGTTTGTTAAGATGCTTTATTTTATTGTATGTGTATAAATAATAACCTTTTTTTAAATAAACGATTTATTATTATTACTTATGAGTTGATAGCTACCACTATTCTGTTATTTTTAGAGTTTCGTACCTCAATGGGAAAAACGGAACCCTAATTAGATCACTTTGTTGTCCGTCTTTCTGTCAAAGCCTCTCGGGAATGCGTGTGTGCGTTCGCGCAGCGGAATGTTGTTGAATTTAAAGATTTTAATTATGCAGATATTAGTGTATGACGTCGTATTATTGTGTATGGTAAAAAAAAAATTGTGCACGCAGCCATTGTGGAGAAATTCACCAAAAACTGATTCCACTGGGCGAACGTTGTCCTGGCAGAACTTTTTTTAATTTATAGACTTTAGAAGAAAAGAGATGTGTCCAAAACTTAGTGTGATTTTGTGTGTAATTGTGTATGTATGAATAAATTGAATGCATGCATAAACTTCGGAGTAATTCAAGTTTCCGCTACGCGAACGTTTGGCCATTAGCTAGTTTTCATATAAAGGGCTTACATAAAGAGCTGTAGATTTTTACATACGTTGTTTTGAATTTGTTTATATTTGTTTAAAAAACAGATTTAGAAAAAATCGTAGGGCTTAAAAGATAAAAATATAAACGTAAAATACGCTTATTAGGTCTTAGTTCTTAGAGTATGCCCAATGTGCATACTTTAAGTGCATACTTTAATAAAACGTAATTTAAAGCAAAACTAACATTTTATTAATCAGCTGATGCGCGGGTCAACGCACGCCGCACGCTGCGTGTGTTTAGTAGGTAACTAAGTAGACGGAGCTTTGCATATCTGTGTGCGTGCATGCCGCTGTATGATACGTATGCGCTCACGCACACTGTTCTGTTTGTTGTGTAGGTAGGTGATTCTGTACTTTTGAAGTGGAGATATTCTGTAATACTGTTTAATTTAAACAGTCAGAGACAGATCATAAAAGCACCGTATATTATTATTGATCAGGTACCGTAATTTTAATTGATTATTTATGACTTTTATTAGCACCTCCTAAATTTTGGCGAGGATGCAAATCGACATATTGTATATTGAACGGCCGCTTTTTTGTAGCCATCTGAACTTGGTCGGGTTATGTAGGTTTTCGATGCTTCGTCAGTATATTGTTTTTCTTTAATTACTGAATTTAATGACATGAAATTTTGCATGTGAATAGTTGAATGAATACACTAATTATTGGTATACATTTTGGGTTCCCTCTATCTGGCAGAATCTTGATGCTCCGAAATTTATTTGGCATACTTAACACACTTAGCATAATTTTCTTTAAACGAACATTTTAAATGCATAAAAATTATTTGAAATAATTATCGTTTGGCATTATGTTTAAAACTTCGAATAACCAATGGCATACTTTTAAGATGGCAGAATTACATTTAGTATAATTACGATTGGCAGAGTTCAAATTTCGCATAATATCGTTTAGCATAATGTTCATTTAGAGCGATGATTATTTGGTATAATTTCACTTGGTATACTATGCAGATGGCAAAATCGACTAGGTTAGGTTAAAACTGTGACCTCCTACGACCTCCTGCCAGAAACGACTTGGATTAATAGAAAAAAGCGATTGTTTTTAGTAAGTTACCCGGAACTGAATTATTTAGATTAGGATAATTACTTATTGTAATAAATGACATTATTTCCAACTCAATTAAATAATAACTAAAATAAATGACAAAAAATAATGACAAAGATGATTCTAACTATAAACTTTCTGCGATATGACAATTCTGCCGTTTAATAATAATAAACTTTTATTTTCGGAAACTTGCTCCATAATTTGTTAGTGATACAACTTACGTAACTATGTTAGTACTTACTTTTAATCAAAACAAACATAATAAAACCTAACTACAAACATTAATTCATGTATTTTCCTGCAGCATCAGACCCATAGCTATGCATACGGGTCCAATGCTCCAGAAAAAGGATGATTATTTGGTATAATTTCACTTGGCATACTATGCAGATAGCAAAATCGACTAGGTTAGGTTAAAACTGTGACCTCCTACGACCTCCTGCCAGAAACGACTTGGATTAATAGAAAAAAGCGATTGTTTTTAGTAAGTTACCCGGAACTGAATTATTTAGATTAGGATAATAAAATTACGGGTGTGTAACGATTGACATAATAACAAAATATCTAACGTTCACTTGACATAATTTTAGTTAACCTAATTTTGTTTAACATAACGATCAGTTGACATAATGAATTGTTGATATAATTTCATTTTACCTAATTTCATATGACATAATGAACATTTCCTATAATGCACATTTCACATAATATTCATTTAGCATATTATTCATTTACTATAATATTCAAGTAACTTATAATATAATTTAGAAAATACCAATAGGTACCTAATAACGAAACTTTCAATTTTGATTAAATATTCTAATAATACGTATTACAATTAATAATAATTTGTAGAAACACAAGTTATACATACCTTGTACTAGAAATCACTAACTAACACACAATAACTGCTAAAACCAGCACAAATTGGTACAAACAACAGTTTCAAATGACGCGTGTAGACCGAATGCGGGCTGTGACTTGATGTAAGCATGGCGGTGCAGCGAGCACTGGGTTGCAACCAATAGCGTATCAGTATTCGTTGACAAGTATTTATTCGAATTAAAACGTTGTAAGTATAACGTAATTGCGATATAATTTCCGTCAAAAATGTGTTAAATTTTAAATTGTTTGAAAAATAAATGCTGTTTATTTGTAGTAACTGACTTTTAGTTATGAAATACAAACTGATAAAAGTAGTAAATATCTCTGCCGTCTAATAGATAAACCACTAAAATGATGTATGTGTTAGCATTCAAAAAAACTCATCCTGCCAAAATAGCGTAAGCCTCTGTTTGAAAGATTTGCTGACGGCAAGAATGGCGTAAGCAACAAACGCACCAAAAATCCTTGATTTTTGTAGACTTACGACAAAAAAGGTACTTGTATTGTTCAAGAAACTTACGACGTAAGTGACATATTTTTCGTCGTAAAAATATGAGACCCAGATCAATTGACGCAGTATTTTTTTCTGATAAAAATGATGTAAAAAACGTAATTTCGATTTTTTGAGGCTTACAGCAATTACGTTTTCCTACGTCGATATAAGCGTATATTGACACCTAAATACAAAAATGGTGAACAAAAATAATAAAATCAAAAAATATTCACGACTGCAGCATACGGATCATTCATGATAGAGTACAGCATACAGAGAGATCTGAGGGACCTCCTGAGTCGTATAGGCAGCCATTTAAGCTGAGTACGGAAGGAAGAGATGTGATCATATTTACGAAGGCCAAACACAAAGCGAATGCAATTATTAACAAGACGATCCAATTTATTGAGAAGTTCCTGGGATAGATCAGAATAACAAACATCAGCATAGTCGATAATGGGAAGCACAAGAGACTGTACCAAAATGAGTTTAGTGCTAGAAGGGAGAAAGTGCTTGAATCTATAGAGAGACCGCAGTGAGAGAGTGACTTTCTGGCTCAGTTGAGCCACGTGCTTATTCCAGCTGAAACAGTCGTCAATGTATAAACCTAAGTCTTTTACGTGAGGTGAGAAAGAAATTATTGAATTTTGATACATCAGTGGTGCAAGTTGACTAGTGTTCACATTTCTCAAATAGTGCGAGCTACCAATGTTTGGAAAAGATTACGTTTTAGGAAACGGCAAAAATGACCCTTGTTTTTCTCCAAAATTATGGAGTATTGTAAGTTTACAAAATAAAGGGCTACCGAGAACCCAAAATTCAGCGGAATCCTGGCACCATAGAATCAATAAAATTGTAAATCATAAAAACCCTGGGTTTTATTGCCTAGCCCATGTGTTGCTTCTAGAATCTAAAGTAATATTGGGCGAAGTAGAATGTCTTTTTAATGGGCAGTCACCACCAAAAAAGACGAAGAAATGTGAAACAAAAAGGAGCGAATCGATAATATTCTTAAAAAAAAAAAGGAATACACTGAAATTGAATTCCTTCGGGTTTTGGCCTCTAATTTAAAACTAAAATAAGATGTAATATTTATGTTATGATTAAATAAATATTGTATTAAGTTTTTTTTTCTTCACTTTTCTGCAATTTGGACTTTAGGGAACCCCTTCGTGGTTATTTCTTTATAAACCACCCAGAAGTAGGAGCCCCGCCAAGCGGGGCTCCGTCGACCAAGACCACCCTCGACCATGCATAGAATATTTTAAGGTTTGGTTAAGTGCCATTAATTTGAACTGTGCCCATTAAACATGAATTTTAGGTCAAAAAAATATTAGGTCAAATGAACGTTATATTAAAAGAATATTATACATATTGAAAATTATATAAAAAAATGACGGGTTGCACTCCGGGAGTGCCGGCAGAAGTGAAAACTTGATTATTAACGTTGAGCTTGTGGAGTGACGGTTTCACTCATTCCTTCCGAGTCAGTTGGCAAATCCACAATGTCAGTGTTTATACGATTTCTGTATGTAAAACAAAAGAAATCATAATAATATAGAAATGAAGTAATTGGAGTAAATGAAAATTTTAGACCATAATATTCTTTTACTATTATAAAATTAAAGTTGTATGCTTATTCCAATAAACAGCCACAGGCAAAGTGTAGTAAGTAAATTATGGAAAACCGTGTTGTCGATGAAAAGGAAATATTTAGCTGGCTACGAAAGTAAACAAATGTTATGAAGCAGATTAGGAATTGTATAAACTCACCTATTCAGGTTCATCAATTTCAGCTTCTTGAGCTGCAGTCGTGAATATTTTTTGATTTTATTATTTTTGTTCACCATTTTTGTATTTAGGTGTCAATATACGCTTATATCGACGTAGGAAAACGTAATTGCTGTAAGCCTCAAAAAATCGAAATTACGTTTTTTACATCATTTTTATCAGAAAAAAATACTGCGTCAATTGATCTGGGTCTCATATTTTTACGACGAAAAATATGTCACTTACGTCGTAAGTTTCTTGAACAATACAAGTACCTTTTTTGTCGTAAGTCTACAAAAATCAAGGATTTTTGGTGCGTTTGTTGCTTACGCCATTCTTGCCGTCAGCAAATCTTTCAAACAGAGGCTTACGCTATTTTGGCAGGATGAGTTTTTTTGAATGCTAACACATACATCATTTTAGTGGTTTATCTATTAGACGGCAGAGATATTTACTACTTTTATCAGTTTGTATTTCATAACTAAAAGTCAGTTACTACAAATAAACAGCATTTATTTTTCAAACAATTTAAAATTTAACACATTTTTGACGGAAATTATATCGCAATTACGTTATACTTACAACGTTTTAATTCGAATAAATACTTGTCAACGAATACTGATACGCTATTGGTTGCAACCCAGTGCTCGCTGCACCGCCATGCTTACATCAAGTCACAGCCCGCATTCGGTCTACACGCGTCATTTGAAACTGTTGTTTGTACCAATTTGTGCTGGTTTTAGCAGTTATTGTGTGTTAGTTAGTGATTTCTAGTACAAGGTATGTATAACTTGTGTTTCTACAAATTATTATTAATTGTAATACGTATTATTAGAATATTTAATCAAAATTGAAAGTTTCGTTATTAGGTACCTATTGGTATTTGGTTTAATTTAATGTATGAAAGAGAGACACAAATACACAATGCCATATTTAATTTATTTTGTAGTACTTTTTTGTCATAAGTATTTTTGACTGATATACCTTAGAGGTCTTGATATTGACATAATAATGATCCAGGTTACACCAAGGTTATTTTTAAGTTGGTAGGTAGTATTATTTATTATAGTAATGCAAGGGTGCACTATTGGGTTTATCGATTGTTGTCTTACGACCAAACAAGTTATTGTATTTGTAATTATTGCTGGTTTATATTGCCCAGGAGTGGGATGAATATAGGTCGATTATGTTGTTAATGTCAACTATACTGTACCTGTACCTTTCCTGTGGACTACTCTGAGGAGACGGGGTGTTATATAGCTCACTGTTCGACCGACCTTTAACTGTCTGGACCGAACCCAAGTCGTCGACAGCACACACCTTTCACACAGTCATATCTAGATGAGCTTTGCCCACCGACAAAAAAAAATCCTGTACTTTTCCTATAATTTTGTATAATAATTTTTCCTATACGTATGAAAATTTTCTTAATTGATATTATTATGATCAGTCTTCATCTACAATGAAAGTTCGTCGTCTAATTAGTAGATTCAAGGTCTATAAAATGGTAAAAGTATTGTAAATTTCAATTATACTTAATAATGTTTTTGCAGGCGAGATGGCGAAACGAAGACAGTGGATAGATGAGCTAAAAACCAAAAATGATGACTTGGAAAAGAAAAAGCCAAAAATTCAGATTTTGAGTGAAATTATTTACAAACAAGGTACAGTCAGGGGACACAATTGGAGAGGCAAAATTACAACGTAACAGCTTGACGTTTAGTTTGACTTACGACCTTATATTTTTAAGCATATAGTCGTTGTCGTCAACAAGTGATTGTAGCTCATAATTTCAACTTATTAATTAGAGTCAGGATGGCTTACCGGTTAATCGGGTTCGGACAGACGTATGAATCGATTAGCTGTGAGTTCAAATCTAACGCAAGATTGTAGACTTTTTGTAACTTCTTATTTGGTTGGTAGTAATGGGACAGAAATATTTTATTCTTTACGTTGTTTTCTTTGTTCACACAATAATTCTTTAAGTTAGGGAGGTAGATCATAAAAAGTAACTAAAGAATAAAAATCTCGGTGAGGTAGACATGACTTTTATGAATATTTAACTTGATCGGAATATTAGCGTTGTCGATTGATTACATAGTTGTTGGTTGGTGAAGTGTGGCTTAATAGATAGCGGTATAATTATTATTCTCAAAACTCAAAATGCAGGCAAATATTTATATTGAGGCGAGGGTGACTAGGGTGACTATTATTGCACTGCATAGAAGTGGTTTTAATGGGACACTAAAACCTATCTAAATAAACCGGACTAAATGTGAGTATTATATTTATGAATTATAACTTAAACTTTTATTTGATATTTGCCTAATAATAATCTGAGGCATAAGGATTAATTCTTTTTTATTCACTGACTTGTAAAAAAAAGGAGAAGGTTGTTGTTTTTTATCATGAGGATTTTAATTTGTTAGGTCTGAGAACAGTTCGTAGGATATTTTTTACACCCCTTGGTCTAGGTGAAAAGGGTGGATCTCTACAGAAAAGGAGCTGAGCAGCGGGTGAAACCGCTGGCCACCGTTTATATTATATAAAAAAAATGTTATAGCTGCTTAATACATGTATCACTTTCTTTTTGTTTTAGAAGAATACTGTAAGTCACTGAATTGAAGATGCGAGGAAAACGGTAGCCGCCGCACAGCGACGACAAATTGTTGACGAGTTTGAAACGAATGCTTTCACACCAACGAGGTTTGCAGAATTATGCGATACCTCAGTGCAAACCGTTCGCCGTGTCCTCTACGCTGACGGCTTGCCAAACTACAGTTAAAAACCCCTTTCTGACAGCAACACAAACAAAAAGATGACATGCAATCTACTGTGTAACATTTACCCAGCTGATGAGTTGATAAATATAACATTTGTCTGGGACATTTGTCCAGGTCAACTGTCCTGTTCACCGAGCGAGCACTGTGCGCTACTAGTTTCACAATCACCCGGAGATATTTTTGTTGCAAAGGTGGGAGCCACGGGGGATCATGACAAGAGTATTCAACAATTAAAAACACATTGTTTGGAGATCTGGGAAAATTAAAGAGGAACCGAAATATGTGTGGTAATATGGTAACATGTGCAAATGTCTACTTGACTGCATTGAAAATAATGGAGGATATACTAAATATTAATATCTAGATGTTTTTGTTTTAATTATTAAACGGTGTAACTAAATATTGAGTAGGTAACATTTAATTTTATAAAATTGAGGTTAAGTTTCAATCTTCTTTTCGTTAAGAAAATGAACACTTAAGCTATAACCTCAATTCATTCATTCATTGTGACGTTACATAATAATAAAACATGTTCATAAAGTCTAAATCATAAACATTAGTTTTCATTGAACTCATCATCATCATCGTTTCACAAAACCGATACCCAAAGACATTAAAATATTAACGAACCGATACCTGTATCAACAATTATATTTCTGTTATTAGAATATCATTTTCTTGATATGTTATTGTTAATTGACTAAAAAAATGTTAAATGTTTAATAACTAAATTGTTAAAAGTGTTAGAAAGTTGCAAGTGAACTTCTTTTATCTAAGTTGGAATGTGACGTCACAATTCTCATTAATGTTTGTTAATTTTAGAATAAAACGAATAAACATTTTTATTATCATTCAGCACGACTTTTTTATTTTCACCTTCGACACCGAAAAGATAAATTTTAAATTACATAAATAGTGAAGTAAATATTAAAATAAGTAATATTTAACTTAATTTAAATAAACATAAACATTTTTTTGATTAAAACCTAAATATGGTTTTAAAAAACAACTACACCTTTTGATCAATATTCGAACTCGGGACACAATGATCGCTTATCCATGGCTAAATCCAAACAGCTAGCAGCACATATTAAAACCAAGTGAATTTTAGCAATACAATGTAACGAACGGGTCGCCACTATAACGCGTAAATGCAACAGATATATGTATAATGTTATTTCGCTCTAATGCGACTACAATTTGTGTGTGTGTGTGTTATCTGTTGAATGTTGAGGCATCACTCATACACGCACACGCACTGACAGCGCAGACAATCCTTTGCGATGCTTGAAAATATAAGGTCGTAAGTCAAACTAAACGTCAAGCTGTTACGTTGTAATTTTGCCTCGCCAACTGTGCCCCCGACTGTACACAAATCGAAACTTGCACTCACACTGAGGGTGTAAATGTCCCAGTATTGTCATCTACACCAGATAGTAATAAAAGGTCATTTTATGCAAAACTAACTCCTACATTTCGTAGTCCAAACACTTATCTTCAAGCTACTAAAGAAGTTATGAAGCAAATGACACCGTGCAAAATAGACAATTGCGAATCTTTTAATTACTCGCCATCACACTTTGACCTTTCATCCTATATGGTGACTGTAACTGTTGATCGTGAACAAGATATATCATTAGATACAAATGGTCACTTACTTGACGGTGAAAACGCGCCAGATTATTCAAAAGCTCACACATTGAGTGCCCTTCAAAGAACGCCAGATAATGTTGACGATGTACCTGTGTGTAATGATTTACCTGATACTGACTACTACCGCGCTGTGAGTGACCCCAAAAGCGCGCCGTGTTATGCAGACACTGTACCTCTTAATACTTTACCTGATCTTCACTGCCACGCTGTAAGCGTCAACCAAAACACGCCGTTTGATGCTGACTCAGTACCTGTTAGTACTTTACCTGATCTTCACTGCCGCGCTATGACCGTCACCCAAAACACGCCTTTTGATGCTGACACTGTAGCTGTTAATACTTCACCTGATCTTCACCGCCGCCGCGCTGTGAGTGTCCCCCGAAGCACGTTGTGTGATGCCGACCCTGTACAGATTAATACTTTACCTGATCTTCGCCAGCGCCGGGCCGTAAGCGTCCCCCGAAGCGTACCGTTGGATGCTAATGCTGCACATATTGATGATTTACTTAATCCTTACCTACGCCGCGCTGTCAAAGTCCCCAAAAGCACGTCATATGATGTTGATGCTAATAACTGTTCTAGTTATTCGAATAGAGACATTTGTCACAATTACAAGAGCCAAGAAAGGAGCCATTCAAAATATTATGATTCTGATTTGGGATGCCTAAAGAAGCCTCCTCGTGTAGCGCAAGCTGTTCCAGCAGTCTCCAAACCGAACCAAGCGCTCGGCGCATCCTGGACAGTCACACCCAACACCTTCTGTGACTGACCAATTCTTTCTCTGCGGTGGTAGGGATCACACCCGCCTGGCTCGCGACCACCCTCCCACCGGAGCTCGGCGTCAAGCAGGCAACTGTGTTTCGTCGATGCGTGGGAGTACCAGTGCCTTTGGGAATGGGGAGTTAGTAGATGCGTTGTCCGAAACTGGTCGCAGCCTAGGAGCGAACTTCGTCATGGTAACTCACTCTGGAGGGTAGCGGGATCCGAAGCACGGTCTTGCCGTTGGCCGACCGCAGGAAGTTGGGGGCCCAAGTAGCACACTAGCCACGTGCGAAAGGCTGCCCCGCCACCTCGCGAAAAATCCCGATTTGCACCACCGTGCCAGTCGGCGACTGGATGGGAGGACCCGGTGGACATTTTCGGGGGGGTTCGGGCGTCCCCGCAGTCTCCAGGTGAGTTTCCCTCTATGTCAAACTAAGCTCCAGGGAAATGTATAGTCAATCGCCTCCGCCTCACTTTCCCTTTATTCCCAAAAAAAAACAAAACTCCAAAAAACCCATGAAGCGCAAAATAAAAAGAAGTAAGTGTAACCAACGGCAGCACTTCCTCCCTCTTAAAGTTCAATTCACTAACATCCGTGGATTGCACTCAAATATCGATCCGGTCCATCACCATCTTGAGACCGAAAAGCCTCACTTACTCTTTTTAACGGAGACAAAGATAGCAAACCCCTCAGACGTGGCGTACCTCAACTACCCAGGATACTCACTTGAACATAAGTTTAAGAAGCAGGCTGGGGTCTGTGCGTACGTCCGCGACGACATTTGCTGCCAGCGTCTCCGCTGCTGCGAGGTTGCGGGTTTTTCTACTTTGTGGCTGATGGTGAACACTGGCATTTCTAAGTCCATCTATGTCGGTGTATATCGGTCGCATAGTGGTGATCCGGAGACGACTGGACTCTTTGACCATCTTACGGAGGCAGCCGAGTTGGCCCAACTTAAATACCCGATGGCGGAGCTTGTTTTTCTGGGGGATTTTAATGCCCATCATAAAGAATGGTTGTTCCCGTACCAGAAATCAGACCATGCTGGAAGAGAGGCGCGCAAGTTTGCGTTATCGCTAGATCTCGACCAGCTGGTTGATCAAGCTACCCGCGTCCCGGATGTTGATGGCCACACACCCAATTGTTTAGACCTTCTGCTGACAACTGATCCGGACAGGCACTCTGTATCGGTCTGGGCCCCGCTCGGATCGTCAGACCACTGTCTGGTGAAAACTGTATCTACCTGCTCTCCTCCGGATACAACCTCCAGGGGCATGAGGCGAGTATGGAAGTACGGGTCAGCAGACTGGGATGAGATGCGGCATTTCTTTGCATCCTACCCATGGCGGCGGACCTGCTTCTCTTCGAGCAACCCGTCCATCTGTGCTGACGCAATTGTCGACGTGATACGTCAGGGAATGGAGTACTATATTCCATTCTCTGACGTCCCACTTGGCTACGAGGCTCGGCCTTGGTATAATACAGCTTGCGCTCAAGCAGATTTGCGTAAAGAGCAAGCATACCAGGCCTGGGCCTCGGCCCGTAGTGTCGGGTGCGCCAGTCTCGGTGTTCGCAACATGAAGAGAGCCTTTAACTCTGCCGCCAAGGACTGCAAACGGGTGTTACAGAAGGCTCGGTTCGACCATATTGGAAGAATTGGGGCCAAATTGGCGACCTACCCTTCAGGTAGCAAGCAGTTTTGGTCCCTTTCCAAATCGGTCGAATCGAACTTCTGTCGTCCTTCGCTGCCTCCGATGCTGAAACCGGATGGAACACTGGCTCACACCGCGCAAGAGAAGGCAAATTTGTTTGCTACTCTCTTTGCTGAAAACTCGCGTCTAGACTCAGCATCTAATTCACCACCTAACATACCTCCTTGTAACTCCGTAATGCCGGAGATTGCAGTTCACCTTAAGGAGGTCCGTAAAGCCCTATGCAGTCTAGACGTGAACAAAGCCAGTGGACCGGACGGTATACCTGCTCGAGTCCTTAGGAGCTGTGCTCCAGAGTTGTCTCCTGTACTGACTCGCCTGTACCGCCTCTCTCTTAAAACCGGAGTGGTGCCCAAGTCCTGGAAGCTTGCTAATGTGCAACCGGTACCCAAAAAGGGTAGCCGTGCTGATCCTGTCAACTATAGACCAATCGCCATCACCTCCATTCTCTGCAAAGTGATGGAAAGGGTTCTTAACAATAAGCTGCTGACATACCTTGAAGACAATGAGCTCCTCAGCGACCACCAGTATGGCTTCCGCCGTGGTCGGTCGACCGGAGATCTTCTCGCGTATGTTACGCATCGCTGGGGTGAGGCCATCGAGAAACACGGCGAAGCTCTTGCTGTGTCTCTCGATATATCAAAGGCCTTTGACAGGGTCTGGCATGCTAGTCTGCTTGGCAAGCTTCCCGCATTTGGTATCCCTGCTGACTTTTGCAACTGGTTATCGGACTTTTTGAGTGAACGATCGATCCGAGTGGTCATTGACGGCTGCGCATCGGATCTCATGGCAATCAATGCCGGTGTTCCTCAAGGGTCTGTTCTCTCTGCTACTCTTTTTTTGCTGCACATCAACGACCTACTTCAGCTAGGAGCTGTTGGGTACGCAGACGACAGCACAGTCTCAGAGAGATACATTTCCAGTGCAAAAGCCGGTAGGGATGAGATAGCTACTCTTAGAGAGGCCATGGTTGAGCGGATGAATTTGACCTTAAACCTTGTTTCCCAATGGGGTGATGACAATCTGGTCAAGTTCAACGCTCAGAAAACACAGGCTTGTCTTTTCTCAGCCAAAAGGAGCCCATTTAATTTATCCCCTACTTTCCGAAGTACATCTGTACCCATTACCGACCGTCTGGAGCTCTTGGGCATGGAGTTGACGTCAGATCTCAACTTCGGTCCAACCATCGAGTCAAAAGCACAGACTGCAGCTAAAAAGCTGGGCATCCTAAATAAGGTGAGGCGATGCTTCACGCCGGGACAGCTTTGTAACTTGTATAAAGCACAGGTCCGTTCCTGTATGGAGTATTGCAGCCACCTGTGGGATGGCTCGGCAAAATACCAGCTCGCTGCACTCGACTCGGTGGAACGCAGGGCCAAAAGGCTCATAGGCGATGAGATGCTTGTGTCCAAGCTTCACAGCCTGGCGCATAGGCGTAACGTTGCCAGCTTGTCGGTTTTCTACAGATTGTACTTCGGAGAGTGTGCGCTGGAGCTCCATGACCTGATCCCACCATCTCCGTTTTACTACCGGGCTACCAGACGAACGGCAGGGTACCACCCGCACTTGGTCGATATACCGTCTTGTCGTACTAAGCGCTTTTCCTCAACTTTTATTGTGCGCACGGCCAAGGTGTGGAACTCTCTGCCAGCTTCTGTGTTCCCTACCACATACGACCCGTCTGCCTTCAAAACAAGAGTTAATAGGCATCTTCTGGGCTCGCTCGCTCCATCGTAGACCTCATCTGTCGCTTACCATCAGGCGAGATCGAGGTCAAGAGTGAGTTCATTATAAATAAAAAAAAAAAAAAAAAAAAAAGATTCTCCAGTACCTGGAACTAGTAACTCATATCTCCAACATCAGATCACCATACAAAACACTATTCATGCTAACGATTTAACGCATCCTGAAGACAGTGAAAAAATTAAACAATCACAACGTCGAAAATCAAAACGCAAATTAAATTTTAATTTATCTTACCTAGATTTTGTAGATGAAGAAGATTCCGCAGATACTATTTTACTAAACGAAGCATATCCATCTGAAGATTCTGACAGTTGGGATGAATTGGAAGATGAATCTAGTGAAGCAGAAGAGAAAACTAAAGTGAAAAAGAACAAAAATAAGAAAAGACCGATGAAGAAAAACACAGAAAATGTATCTGAGACTATAAATATTGAAAAAGGTAAAACAAAGAAACAAATTAAATTACGCAACTATAAAAATAAACTGAAAGGCGAAAGCTACACCAACGCAAAGGGAAAAATCATAGAAGAAAAAAAAATAAAGGAAAATCCTTGTATTGGAAAGGCATGCCAAAACAATTGTTCTGAAATTAGTGAAGAACGCCGTAGTGTTTTATTTAGATATTTTTGGGGGCTTGAAAGTCAGCAAAGACGCAGAGATTGGATTGCTCAAGCGACAGTAAAAAGAAGTGTTAGACGCAGTAAGTTCGATTTGCCAGCTACTTCCAGACGCTGCGTGACATACAGTTATTTCATAAACGAAGGTGAGTCGAGGAGACAAGTTTGTCAACAATTTCTAATTGCAACTCTTAATGTCTCACAAAGATTTATTCTATATACTGCCGAAAATTCGTCTGATGAAGGCTTTGCAAAACTTGACCAACGAGGCAAACACACTTCACATAATAAAACTCCTGCAGAAGTTATTGAGTATGCCAAAGCTTTTATTTATAGCTTGCCTTTGTTGCCTTCTCACTATTGCAGAAAGGATAGTAAACGGTTATACCTACCAGAGGAATTAAAAAACATTACAAACTTGTACTCCATTTATGCTGAGAAGTGTAGAGAAGATGATCAGAATCCTATGTCACTTAAAGTGTTTTCGGCATATTCTTATTCTTATTCTTTATTGCACAAATCAAATATATACACACAAATTACAATGTATAGCTTATGTACAACGGCGAGCTTAACCCATATTTGGGTTTTCTTACAGCAAACCTTCCTTATTGATTAAAATATTTGTAAAATAGGATAGGTACATGATGTGCATAGAAGAACATAGAAACGCTTAAAATAACTTACAAAACTGAACTGTTGTTAGTTCACTTATATTAATTCAAAATTACTTACATGGATGCATAAATGTATAAAAAAAAGAAACATAAGATACATACATACGGTATTAATAATTATATTGACAGGAAATGTTCCCTGATTCCTTTCCGGAATACGTCTAACGAGGGACTATCCCGCAAGGAGTGGGGAAGTGAATTCCAAAGGCGTACAGCGCGAACAGTAAAAGATCCATCATACCGACTTGAAGAATGGGGAGGGAAACGAAGGAGAAGAGATGATGATGAACGACAAGGTTTACCTCTAGGAACAAGGTACTCAAATCGTTCCCGAAGATACAAAGGAGCTTTAGGATTGTGAAGAACAGAAAAGAGAAACGAAAGTGTATGAGAATCTCGACGTTGCCGAATTGGTAGCCACTTCAGCTGCTTCCGAAACTCTGACACATGGTCGTACTTACGAAGCCCAAAAATGAAGCGGATACACAAGTTCTGCAGACGTTCGAGCTTATCAAGAAGTTCCTCAGTCGCATCAAGAAAACAGACATCAGCATAGTCTAGAAGAGGTAAAAGAAGAGACTGAGCAAGAGTGATTTTGGTTTTAAATGGCAGAAACTTTTGAAGACGTTTAAGGGATCGATACGAACAAAACATCCTCCTGCTTACTTCAGCAACGTGAACGTTCCAAGATAAGTTGCAGTCCAAGAACACTCCTAAGTCTTTGACTTTTTTGGAAAAAGCTATAGCAACACCATCGTAAATAATAGGCGGTAGAGACTGGTGATTCAGTAAATTGATGTAGTATCTGCCACCAATAATGAGAGCTTGTGATTTAATTGGGTTTACTAATAATCCAAACTTTTTAGCCCACTGACTGATGTTTTGAAGATCATCATTGATGGCATCGATGGCCTCAGGAAGCTGTTCGAGGTTAAAATGAAGATATAGCTGCAGGTCGTCTGCATAGAGATGATAATGAGAATTTAGTACTTTAGTGATAGCGTTTATGAAAACAGAGAAGAGAAGAGGAGAAAGGACGCCACCCTGGGGAACACCCGCAGCAAGATCGCACCAATCCGAGCAAACATCATTTAAGTGTACCGACTGCGAGCGACCCCGAAGATACGAATCAAACCAAGCAGTCACAGAAGGAGATATATTTAAAGAGGAAAGGATACCTAAGAGGATGTCAAAATCAACTGAATTAAAAGCACTGCTGAAGTCCAGCAGAACCAGCACCGTCAGGCGTCGGTTCTCCATGGCCAATCGGATGTCATCCGTTATTTTGAGTAAAGCTGATACAGTACTATGGCCAGGGCGGAATCCAGATTGGAAAGGACTAAGCAGACTATTAGAGAAAAAGTATTGAGAAAGTTGGTTATTAACAACACTCTCAAGGACTTTGGACAGGATTGGGAGTATGGAAATTGGACGAAACTGAGATACTGAAGAGGGATTTGGAACTTTGGGAAGAGGCAAGACATACGCCTTCTTCCAAGCTGAAGGAAAGGAACTTGTAAATAGAGAATAATTAACAATGTGTGAGATTACAGGAATAAGGTTATCAAGGATAGGAAGAAGCATCTGAAGTTGGAGCCCATCATCACCCACTGCTTTCGTGGAAATAGATGTAATGGCCCGTTTAACCTCCCCTTCTGTAACTGGGTGAAAAGAGAAGGAGGTACACATTGGTCGAGGAAGATTACAGAGATCGTTTAGAGTGAAGGATTTAAAGTTGTCATCCAAAATCACTGGTGATTTGGAAAAATGTAAGTTAATTTCGTCCAGGTCAATGTCAGGAACACTATCATTCGCAACTTTTCCGATTCCAAGAGATTTCAGGAATTGCCATACTTGTGCTGTGTTAGAGTTTTGAACAGAATAATGTATGTGGCGCCTTTTTGCATTCCTACACAAACGACCGCAGCGATTACGCAGTTTCTTATAAAGAGACCAGTTCTCATCAGTGGGGTCGCTTTTGTAACGCCTTTTCGCCTTATCCCTTTTAGACATCGCGTTTTTAATTGAGTCAGACAACCAGGGAGCGGGAAGATGCTTCACCCTAACCTTTTTTAGTGGAGCATGCAAGTCATAAAGCCTCAACACTATTTTGGTAAATTCAGCGACCTTAATGTTCAGCTCATTACTGTCATAAACGGGAGACCAGTCAATATTGCCCGCATCTTTCCCTAAAAGCGAATTTTGTACGAGATAAATAATAGATCATGATAAGAGAACGGGGAAGAAAGTTGCCCATACATGGCTACTTTGCTTGGGTCAGAAACTAAAATTAGGTCCAGAAGTGAGGGGTTACAGTGAGGAGCATAATGAGTAGCATTAAGATCAAGAATGTGCATGTTTACAGAAGAGACAAGGGACCTGAGTTTATGGCTGCGCGCATCGTCTTTGATCAGACAAGTGTTGAAGTCTCCGAGTATTATAGTGTGGTCATATAAGGAAGAAAAATTTTCAAGTTGATTTTCAAAAGAAGCGAAATAATCAATATGGCATGAGGGGCTATAATAAACACCTAAAAGTAATTTTGTATGGTTGAAAGTGATTTCAATAAAAAGATGTTCAGCAGATTTAGAATAATTACTCGGAGACTGCTCGATAATTTTGAAAACAATATCTCCACGGAGATAGATGGCGAGTCCCCCACCTCCCTTGCCCGTTCTGTCATTACGCACAAGCTTGTAGCCGGGTAATGAATACTGCGATGAGGGCAGAGCTGGTTTGAGGAAAGTTTCAGAGACAAGCACAGCATGAATAAGATCTGAGTCAAATGAGGATAATAAATCGGTATGATGGGCTGGAATGCTTTGAGCATTGATATGAACTGCATTGAAAAATTTATTGTGGCAAGAAAAGGTAGACGAGAGTTGTTCGCGTAGGTGAACAGAATCGTCACTAAATGCACTAGCAAAGCTTTCGTCAGCGGAACCAGTGGAAGAACAGGAAACAAAACTGTCATCCATATTGACTAACATGAACTGTCAAATAACAAATAAGAAAAAAAAAATGCAATGTAAACAAGATTATTCAAAGCTATTTCTAAATAAATACAAAATTAACAATTTATAACTATTCTATATTGAAGATCCTCGACGCACCTTGCCATTAAAAACAGAGATTAAAATGCTAGTATCCAAGACAAAAAAAAAACAATTATTGTGAAGTGTATCCGAACGAGCAAGTTGCAGTCATAGACTGATAGACTCATAGTTGTCAAAATGTCAAAACTGAATCTCAAAAAAAACACAGTGACCGACACAGAAAATAAATAAAATGAAACTTTACCGTAGCTATATATATGTTTTGGGCACGAACTTTAATATTGCATTCCACAAACCCAAAAAAGACAAATGTTCAATATGTTCTTATAAATCATATGATGTACTTACAGAAGAAGAGATGGATAAGATAAACAAACACTTAAAAGACAAAGATGATTCTCAAAAAAGATTCCTGTGTCACCAAAATTTATATGAAAAAGACAGAAGCATTGTTTGCGCAAGTTTTGACCTACAAAAAGTATTGAACACTCCACATGGTACTAATAATATGTCTTTATACTATTCACGCAAAATTGCCGTTTATAATTTCACAATTTATGAGAGTGGAACCCGAAATGGTTTTTGCAATGTTTGGACAGAAACCGATGCTCACAGAGGAGCAAACGAGATATCAAGTTCTTTGTTCAATTATATTACAAATACCATTGACAAAAGAGGCAACATAAAGACATTATTACTCTATTGCGACTCTTGTTTTGGCCAAAACAAAAATAAAATTGTACTAGCCATGCTCCGTTATGCATTGTCTAAATGCGAAAACTTAGAGGTAATTCAAATAAATTATCTAATCCCAGGTCATACGTACATGCCAGTGGATAGTATGCATGCAACCATAGAGCGTGCGGTTAGAAAATCAACTGTGTGGGCACCTTCTCAGTGGCCGACGATCATGGAAATTGCTAGAAAAAACCCGTTTCCCTATGAAGTTCATGTACGAGATGGAAACTTTTTCCTGGGTTTTAATGATATCGTTAATAAATTATTTAAAAAGAATCTAAATCTGCATATTTCTACGATATTTATTTTATTTTTTTATTTATTAAAACTTTATGCACATGTATAAACACTGTACAAAGGCGGACTTAATGCCTTAGGCATTTTCTACCAGTCTACCTTAGGGTGATGCAGAGAGAAAACATAGTAGGTGCAGGCTGCATAACAGAAAGTGTTACGAGAAAACATTAACAAATATAATATAAAGATAAATACTTAAATACATACATACAAACAAAATAAAGTCAAGAGAGTTATAAATACATAAATACATGGGGAAAAACTAACAACCATTTAATTTGGAGACGAATCTGCCAACTTCTTCAGTAAATGTATATATATGTGTTGTACGATATGTGTTGCAGTTTTCAAAAACAAAAAGCCAAACATGATGTTTATCAAAAGATCTATGGCAGCTGATGCTGAATGTTCCGAAATTCCACTGGGAGATATGGGTAACACCAAACCGAAGGAAAATTTATATAGAGTGAAATTACCGATTTCTTCCCAAAAATATAAGGATCTGAAAAATCTTGTTGTAAAAAAAAATATTCCACCTAACTATGCAAAAGAATTTCTGGACCTAGACAATAATAATAAAACAGTAGACCGCTTGCCAGATACTGATGAAGAGGATTGAAGATGTTTACAAACTTTTTTCTATTTCTGTTTTTTCTTTGATTTTGATCTGAAGTACATGGCGGTACATGTTTTTATTTTATTAATAATTTTGTTGATTACTTATATTTGATTTTTTTATAATTAATAATTATGTTGATTTCTACTAATAATTTGATTTTATTGACTCATTATACTAATAAGGTTTGTTACACAAAGCAGTGTTTATTACAATTACGATTTGAAAGTTGACATTAAAAAAATACAGCTAACTAACTGCCTTTTATTCGTAAAACATTTTTCCCACTCTTCAGTTAAATCAACAACATCAATGCAAGATAATTCTTCACTATGGCTTACGTCTTCATAGCTTTACTTAAAAAAATAAGTATGTCATTTACAACATTTTATGGTTCTATACATAATTGAAATATTTTGTTGCCATAGAAAATTCTCTAAGGTTACAGCGTTTTAGAGATCTGTAAAAAATAATTTGTTTGTTGTAAGCCACAAAAACACTGGCAATAATTGAGTTAGAAAGATATCTTTATAGCCAACATGTAATGTAAAAAAAAATAAAAATACGTTTTTAAAATCATGTTCCTACGATCTATAGTTTATGAGTAATGATTTTTTTTCTAATTTAAAAAAAGTTTTTTGGCTGTGGTGAACATTTCATGTTTTGAGGCTTACAGCAAATACGTTTTCCTACGTCGATATATTCTCTTGGGTAGTCGGTGACAACGGACGCAAAAAAGTTGTACACAAGTGCTCTCTAAGGCGCGCTGCGGCCGACTGGCGCGGTACGGGAGCGGTGGTTTAGCCTGCCTGCGCGCAAAAATACTGCACGTCTTTTTGTTAATAATTCCTTTTAAAATTTGACACTCCCTAATTCATTAAAATAAAACCATAATTCCTTAATATGTTTAATAGTGAATGTGTACACGAAATTTTATTGAAATTCGTCTTAAAACAATCGAATAAAACTGGTTTTGCTTTTCATGGACGTGTTTAAAAATGCTGATTTTGGATAAACTTTGCGATTTTTTTGTATCGAGCCAAATTGGGTCAATCGTGTTTTGGCTCTCATAACTCACTAAAGAATATCTTTAACTTTAACAAAAAAAAAAAACAGTAGGCCCAGGCATACATTTTCGCCGCGCCGTAGAGAGGGGATAGCTGTCTACTCTCCATCCGTCTTACGCTTTTTCGATCAGGTCACGTGTGAAAAACACAAACTCGCGTCAAGTTTAAGATTTTATACCCATTACAGAAAAAGTGCTCAACGCCGCTAAAGAAGTTTTCACTTCAAAATGAACGTTATACTAAATGTTATTATGTTAAATGAATATTATATGATATGAAACATTAGGCCATTATTTAATTTGTGTAATTTGATATTATTTCATATGAAAATTATGTCATATGAACGTTAGTTCAAGTGGAATTAGAGCATTTGTTATTATGCCAAACATTACACACCCACTTCTTGTATAACAAAACCGGGCATGGCGAGTCGGACTCGCGCACCGAGGGTTCCGTACAAACTTGTAGATAACTAATGAAAGTACCGAACATGCAAAAAGATAAACTGTTTTAAAGGATACGTTTGAATTTGCTGTTGTAAAACTGTTGCCCCATACATCGAAATAGGTTCCGGTTATTTTTTTTTTTGTGATCTGTCTACAAATTTCGAAAACCCGGAACCGACTTTCGGATTTTCGGTTTCGGATTTTCGCCTTTGCTGGTACTTCATAATATTGCTTCTTGCTAAATTTCATGATATAAGTCAATGGAAAATAATAAGTTCTGATTCCCTTTTATTCCATAACTTTATTTTTTGGGTCCACCCTTTATAGCAGAACTTTTTATGTCATAATTTTATTTTGCATAACAACGGATAGCATAAATTTAATTTCGCAGAAAATTGTTTGGCAGACACTCATTTATCATGCATTTAAAACTCATAATTTTGTAAGTCAGAATCATCTCTAGACATAAATTTCATATCCATAATATTTAAAAAGTAGAAACATCATATCGCAGAAAGTTCACAGTCAGAATCGTCTTTTAGCATATACATATTTCATATCGATAATTATTAAATGGCAGAATTGTCATATCGCAGAAAGTTTATAGTTCGAATCATCTTTGTCATTATTTGTTGTCATTTATTTTAATTATTTATTTCTTTAAAATAATGTGATTTATTTGAATTATTATTTTGACAGGCCTGTTGGTCTAGTGGTTAGTGGCCCTGACTGCTGAGCCGGAGGTCGTGGGTTCGATTCCCACCCAGGACAAACTTTATGTGATGAGCATGATTGTTTGTTCTGTGTCTGGGTGTGATTTATCTATAATATGTATGTATTTATAAATTATTTAAGTATGTATATCAGTTGTCTGGTTACCATAACACAAGCTCTGCTTAGCTTGGGATCAGATAGCCGTGTGTGAGTTGTCCCAAGAAAAAAAAAAAAAAATAATAATTTAATTTGAAATAATGTCATTTAATTCAGTAAGTAATTATCCTAATCTAAATAGTCCAGTTCCGGGTAACCTACTAAAAACAATCCTTTTTTTCTATTAATGAAAGTCGTTTCTTTAATAGAAAATTTGTTGTTTCTAATGCAAGTCGTTTCTGGCACTCGCCGGCCGCTACCGCGGCACCGCTCGCTACGCTCGCTCGGCTCGTGCGTAGAAGGTTTAGACTAACCTAACCTACGAGATCCGGGTAACCTACTAAAAACAATATCTTTTTTTCTATATAATTCCCAAAAAATCTTATTTTTGCCTTAAGATTATTTGTAAATAATTGTAATTAACTCACAACAAACATGGTAAATATCCCGTGGCGCAGCTGCAAGCGCCTACACATTCGCCAATAGCAAAACATGAATCTACAAGTCGCGGCTCATCGGTTTAAAATGACGTCTAATATTTACGAATATAAAAAAAAATCACATCGCGGTAGGTACCGCGATGTGATTTTTTTTTATATTCGTTCACCGCACACAGTTCATACGCATTTTTTTGTACTCCAATTCTTTTTATTCAGTACACACGTATTACCACAGTTTTCGGGTTTTATTTCAACCAAAATAGGACTCGCAAATGTCTCACAAGCAGACATAAATTGGCGACCGTGACAGGACACGAATTCATCAAACAACAAAAATCTGCAAGTCACTACTCCCATAGTCAGGAGAACGTGCTTCATCCAGGGTTAAAGAACGCCAGGATCCGGCGTCCAAGCTACAGCAGACTTGGGCACGACCACGGCAGCAAACTTCCGCAAAGATAAGTGTCCTAATCCTTATTTCCTACCCATACCAATCTACGAATTTCCATCAATTATATCGTTTTATTGCCTCCACAGTGCATACAAGGGCAATATAACCGTTACTCGTCAAATAGTATCCATCATAAATCAAATCTACATCAAATTTGTTTCCTTTTTTGTCGTAAATCCACAGGGTACAAAGGTCATTCAAGTTGACATTATTGCAAACTCAACGGAAAGACAATTATCCGTTGATACATTAATGTTTTATTCATTTAAACGATTATTATCGTTCAACATAATCCTGTTTCAGGTAGCAACAACATTGCTAGTTATTTAATTAACCATATTCTTAACAAAGCCGATATACCTAGTTCACTCTAAAGTAATCACAGTTTTCATGTAGGTACTTTAATTAGTTATTTCTCGCTTTTCACCCTTTCTGCCGAAATTTCCAGAATTGGCGAAGGAAACCACTTGCAGCTCAATCAATCTGCTGTGCGGAACCGGTTTCTTCGCCACAGGTGACGCCGGACTGACGGGAGTGAGATAAGATAACAGCCACTACCTTACTTTAAACAAAGTGCAGCTAAGTGAACAAGTTTTTATTGGTTTAGTTTCAAATCAGAAATACAACAATGACTACTGAGTTAGACAAACATAATATTATAAAGTATAAAGAGTTAAGTTTGAGGCGTAGTTCTATTAAAGGCCAAATAACAAAGTTCAAAAATTATATTTCAACTTTAGAATCAGTGCAACTGTCGCCAGTAGAACTTGTCGAGTTATCTTTAAAGTTAAGTAAGTTTGAAGGTTTGTCTACTAAGTTTGACGATCTTCAAACTGAAATTGAAGTGTTAAATCATAAAAATTTAGATTCAGAGATTGATGAACGAGATAGCATCGAACAAGATATTATTTCATACATAGCGACAGCTAAGAATCTAATTGAAAATGCAAACAATCAATCTGAAGCGCGCCGTAAGTCTTCAGTCTTTTCATGCCATCATCCTCATATTCCTGATCATACAGGATTCAAGTTGCCGCGGATTGAGATTTCCAAGTTTGGCGGAGCATATTTTCGCTGGCTTGAGTTTCGAGATACCTTTCAAGCTTTAGTACATAATAACGATCATATTTCAGAAATACATAAATTCCACTATTTAATTTCACATCTTGAAGGAGATGCGGCTCGTGTTGTTTCGAATCTTGAAGTTTCATCTTTGAATTATAAAGAAGCGTGGTCATTATAATGTGAGCGGTACGACAACAAGAGGTTGCTAATTAATTATCATTTGTCAGAACTATGTAATTAACATGAATCCTATAACTAACGAATCCGAGCGTTCGTTACGATTTTTAGCTGATCACGTAACAAAAAACTTGCGAGCGCTGGCTAACCTGGGACGACCTACTGATAAGTGGGACGATTTAATAATTTTTATGATGACATCCAAATTGGATAGCAACAGCTTAATGAAGTGGGAAGAATCACAAAATACATTTGGCTCAGCCGATGATCTGCCAACCTTAGCTCAACAACAGACCGTGCTGGTGTTTTGGAGTCAATGAATCGTAATAACTCTAATAAAACGTCATTGACAACTTCTCGTCCTGGCCAGAGTTCTCAAAATAAATATTCACGTTCAAACAATAAACAATATAACATTGATAATAAATATGATCGACCTTCTTACGTTAAATCTTTTGTTGCCAATCAACAGACAAATAAGGGAATTGATTGCGTTATTTGTAATGAGTCACACAGAATCTACTCATGTCCCACATATAAAAACAAGGGTATTGATGAAAGATTAGCTGATGTTCAGAAATATAATCTCTGTCCTAATTATTTAAGGCAGGGCCATCAAGTGAGTGACTGTCCATTGGGACCTTGTATTTTTAAGGAATACAATTCTCTTTTGCATCAATCCAACCCTGTTTTATCCACGAACTCCGCTGAAGTTCTTTCAACTTTCTCTGAGCCATACACAAATCATGTATTTCTATCAACCGTCGTTATCGAAGTGTCGAACCCGTTGACAGCTACCACTGAGAAGGTACGCGCCCTTCTAGACTGCGGCAGTCAATCTTCACTCATAACGAAGAACCTGAAACATAAATTACAATTAGATACAAATCAAACACGTGAAATAAATATAATAGGTATAGGCAATAATCTATGCCATAAGATTACAGAATCCTGCAAAATTACACTCAAATCGCTGAACAGTTCATACAACGTTACCTTACCCTGTTTAGTGCTTGATGAGCTAACAGGGGAGCTACATAAGGTTCCTATAAACATGAAAGGTTTTGCATTACCCGACTACATAAAGTTGGCTGACCCATGTTTTAACGTACCAGCTGTAGTGTATGTAGATAAACTTATGATTTGTCTCGAGCGCATACGTCACAAGGCGCGGGCTGAGTGGGAGTCAGTCGTTGTCCGAACGTCAACCCATAAGCACGTGGTGGTGCGTTGCCGAGCCAAACACCAGATTATAGTGTAGCCACTACATTTGGCGACGAGGATAAATCAATAAAAAGTAAAAAAAAAAGACAGTGGTGCCTGCAGTGAAATAATACTTAGTATGGTGTAGAGAAATATTAGAAAGTGCGTTTACACAACACTTTTAGTTTAGTCTCATTTACATTTACCAAAATAACTTATTTACCTTAAATTATTATATTTTAGACTATTAAGTTATTTGAATTACTAAACAGCCGTTATGATTCGAATATTCGAAATAATTTCATAAATGACGGAGGCGACAACATAGCCTTATAAAATAACTCACTTGTTTACGCTGAGATGTGCTATGACTCATTACATTGGAACGCACCAGCACTGATAACACGTTTTAAGAACGATTAACTTGGTTATTTTATTAGTAATTAGTAACTATTGCTAAAGTGATCATAATTGAGGTTAAAAAAAAATACATAAAAAGTGATTAGTGGATTTTACAACAATATGGATTTTATAACGTCACGCCTCGTGATCCTCGAAGGGTAAGGCAGAGGTGTACCTAACAAGTAACTTTTTAGATTCCGCCGGCTACGTTAAGTCGGAAAATGTGTGATTCTGTTATTTTGACAAAACATCATTCTTATATTTCTCGAAGAGAAAGGCAGAGGTGTTTGATTGGTGGTTATTTTGAATTAATTTCAAACACAATCAAGCAAGTAAGCTGGCTTAGTGCCTGGTCATTTAATTGACACAAAAGAAATAGAAGCAGCATAGCTGGTCATTCAATTGACACAAAAGAAATAGAAGCAGCATAGCTGGTCATTCACTTGACACAAAAGAAATGGCTATCCATTAAATTGGGAGCATTGGCTATCCATTAAATTGGACGCATTGGCTATCCATTAAATTGAACGCATTGGCTATCCATTAAATTGGACGCATGGCTATCCATTCGCGCATTCTTGTGGCTCGGAAGTTCGAATTTTACCAGTTTAAAATAGTAATACAAGTGCGGACATAAAAATATATCAACGAACAGGGTTTAACGTAAAAATAGGAGAGCTTCGGGATACAAATGAAAAGTGTATAAAGTATTGGATAAAAAATTACTCGACTTGTCAAACAAATTGTCTCATCATTTCAGGCTTATAAGCCTAGTATACCACCACCGTAGACATTTGATTTTCAAGCAGAAAAAAAAAGTAATAGAGATATTTTCCAAATTAGTTAGTGGCCACTGAAAAATAATATCGAAAAAAAAATAAGTAAAAAGGAGGAGAAGAAGAAGGAAAAGCAAAAGGAGGTTTTCTATAACTCCCAGGAGTAGGTTAGTGTTATGATGTTCGAGGAAGTCGACGGATTCAATGTTGCGCAGGATTGAATTGGACTGGATATGGGAGTGGTGCACACAAGCCTCAGGCTTGGTGCCTCTAAAGGAAAAAGTGTCACAACTGTATTTATTATGAGATCGGGCGTTACTAGGGTTATTATTGGAGGTTTGTCTGTCCGAAGAAATTATGGCAGTCAGTGGCTAAATCGTAGAAGCCGCTCGAATCTATCTCTGGGTTGGGCCGCCCTTGCCGGGGGTGGTCTGTGGATGGATGACCGCCCGTCACGTTTAGTTGTGGTCCCGACAGGGGTGTCGTATTGCCCAGTACTAGCTGAGTTGTAGAGGCGCTCCGAGTGAGATGCTGGTGTTCGGTTGCATCCGGTGATTTTAAGTCGGCTCCAACATGGCTGGGAAAGGGCTAGGCTGATAATGAAATAAATTACTACCGAGGATATTGAAAATCAAAATAAACTCATAATGACGGAATCTACTAGATATGTATTGAAGTACACAAAGTAATTTTAATAAAAAAGTAGTACAATGTATGATAGAAGATAACATGTGATGTTAGAGGAGTAAACTGATGATAGTTATTGATTTACGTTGTAGTTCTCAATTTAAATTAGTTATTTGACAAACTATCTGAAAACGAATAAAGCAAGAAGTTGCAAAACAAAAGAACAAAACAAAACATTCTTGGGTTTAAGGTTTTGAAACTTCTGTCACAGAATAGGGTATTTTACTCTATATGAAATAAATTCTAAAAATATACAATTCAGATAGCTTAGGCAATAAGCAGTCGGAAAATGTTAGATTTAGTTAATAAAATAACTAAATCAATTTTAAAATTGATTTCAAAGTTTTCACTTTTTTGTCTGTTGTTTTACTAAGCGAAACAGTGTCCGCCAAAGAGTGTGTCCGCCATGATTATTACTTCATACGGTCATGTAAACAAAAAGTGACAACTGTCAACTGAGCAACGTTTGTAATTTTTGTATTAAAAAAAAACTTTATATTTTATTTTTATTGAAATAATAGTAATAATACCATGGAAGACGGTTTCGTAAAAAAAAGACAGTACAAATTTACCAAGAATAAAATATACAACGAAACTGAAAGACTAATAACAGCGCATTTGTTTACATGACCAACTGACGTCATGACCACAGAGTAACATGGCTTCAAGAGTTTTGTGTTTTTACGCGCGAAAATAGAAATTGTAAAATTAAAATGCAGTTTCATGGCACTACCGAGGATATTGAAAATCAAAATAAACTCATAATGACGGAATCTACTAGATATGTATTGAAGTACACAAAGTAATTTTAATAAAAAAGTAGTACAATGTATGATAGAAGATAACATGTGATGTTAGAGGAGTAAACTGATGATAGTTATTGATTTACGTTGTAGTTCTCAATTTAAATTAGTTATTTGACAAACTATCTGAAAACGAATAAAGCAAGAAGTTGCAAAACAAAAGAACAAAACAAAACATTCTTGGGTTTAAGGTTTTGAAACTTCTGTCACAGAATAGGGTATTTTACTCTATATGAAATAAATTCTAAAAATATACAATTCAGATAGCTTAGGCAATAAGCAGTCGGAAAATGTTAGATTTAGTTAATAAAATAACTAAATCAATTTTAAAATTGATTTCAAAGTTTTCACTTTTTTGTCTGTTGTTTTACTAAGCGAAACAGTGTCCGCCAAAGAGTGTGTCCGCCATGATTATTACTTCATACGGTCATGTAAACAAAAAGTGACAACTGTCAACTGAGCAACGTTTGTAATTTTTGTATTAAAAAAAAACTTTATATTTTATTTTTATTGAAATAATAGTAATAATACCATGGAAGACGGTTTCGTAAAAAAAAGACAGTACAAATTTACCAAGAATAAAATATACAACGAAACTGAAAGACTAATAACAGCGCATTTGTTTACATGACCAACTGACGTCATGACCACAGAGTAACATGGCTTCAAGAGTTTTGTGTTTTTACGCGCGAAAATAGAAATTGTAAAATTAAAATGCAGTTTCATGGCACTTATCGATTGATTAATTTTTTTTTAGTTTTTTTTGGTGGTACACTAGGACCCTAGAATCAAAATGAAATACTTTTTAAAAATGGGTGTAATACCGTATTGTAAAAAAAGAACCTACCGTATAACAGTCAGTGACATTAACTGTCAACTGAAAGACGAAGAGGTAAGAGATATGGACAAAGAAAAGAAACATTTACGTAAAGAATATACGAAATGGAAGGCAAAAGAAAGTGACTTGATACCAGGAGATAAAGTATGTATATTTGAAAAAAAAAATATAGAAATGTAATCCTCCGCCAAATAATGCAGACTGATTCAATAAACATTTTGGGGAGGAGATGGAAGGTGGTAAATTAATGATTGAATCAAAATAATTAGTTATGAATTGCAAATTATGTAGTCATTCTTTAAGTTGATAAAAAATGGTACAATCTATACCAAACCGACTGTTGGTAACTTGAGAAATCCAAACTAATATTATAAATGCGAAAGTAACTCTGTCTGTCTGTCTGTCTGTCTTTTCTTCACGCCTAAACTACTGAACCGATTTGTGTGAAATTTGGTACAGACATAGTTTGGAACTTGAGAAAGGACATAGGATAGTTTTTATTACAAAAAATAAAAATAAAAAATAAAATTTATTCCGGACATACAGCGCCATCTATTGGTCAAACGTCGGCATCAATTCAGTATTATAAATGTCGAGCTGTTCCTATGCTCCGTAGATAGATTCAAATTCATTTATTTTGTGAACGTAAGTAAAAAATAGATGGTAAAAAGGAAGTCAGAAACTATCTATGTTCCGCCGTTAGGCATACATTTTTTATTTTACAAAAATATTAAATTAAATCAAATAAAGTAATTAACACAATAACAATGATTACATTATATTATATTAAATGTCAGCTAGATGTCAATATTAAAAATACATGCACAAAACGTTAGAACTAAAGCAAGAATAAATAAATAATACTACTCTGTCAAGAAAGTACCGGAAAAAGATCAATAATACACAAAATGTCTGTTATTCATCCAAATTTATTTTATCACCTTCAAAGTATGCTCCTTTAGAAACGATACACTTGCGCCAACGAATAATCCATTCATCAAAACATTTTTTAAACGCTGCTTCCGGAATTGAGTTCAGTTCTCGCCGCGAATTCTCCTTTATGTCTTCTATCGATTGAAAACGGGTGCCACGAAGTGGTAATTTGAGTTTAGGAAAAAGAAAAAAGTCAGCAGGAGCCATATCTGGTGAATATGGTGGTTGCTGGATGGTATTTGTTGAGTGTTTGGTCAAAAATTCGTTCACAATGATAGCCTTGTGCGAAGGCGCATTGTCGTGGTGCAAAATCCAAGAATTTTCTTTCCACAAATCTGGCCTTTTTCGTCGAATTTGCTCTCTTAAACGCCGCATAACGCTCAAATAATATTCTTTATTTACCGTTAGACCTTCCGGTAAGAATTCAGAGTGCACAACACCGCGATAGTCAAAGAAAACAGTCAACATGACTTTGACTTTTGATCGACTTTGGCGTGGTTTTTTCGGTTTCGGTTCAGTTGGAAGGCGCCACTCCGAAGCTTGTTGACTAGTTTGCATGTCAAACTCGTAAACCCACGTCTCGTCACCAGTAACAATGCGTTTCATGAATGTTGGGTCCGAACTGACTCGTTCTAGCATGTCCTCAGCGACTTTCATGCGATTGAGTTTTTGGAGAAAATTCAGATCTTTTGGGACTAGCCGAGCAGCAACATGTTTCATACCCAAATGATTAGTTACAATGGTACGGATCGACTCGTGAGATACAGAAAGTTCGGCGGCTATCTCTCTCAGAGTTGAATGGGGATTTTCAGTCACTATTTTCTTCACTTTTGCGATGTTAACTTCAGTTGCAGACGTTGACGGCCTACCAGAGCGAGGCAAATCTTCCATCACATCTCGACCGCTTTTGAACGCTTTGAACCACTCATAAGCACGAGTTTTTGATAAAGTCGATTCACCGTAAGCCTTCTGTAACATTTTCAGTGACTCCGAACACGAAATTCCATTGGCGATGCAAAATTTAAGACAAACTCTTTGTTCGATATTTTTGTCCATTATGAAATTCGCAATACACACTATATATGATATTACTAAAACCAGCACTGTATTTAATATTAATAACAGATGCAACTCAAACTCCGCGCCAAAATGGAAAACAGTTGAGCCAATCTAAAAACTACAAAAAAAAACAAAAAAATTAATTTGGAACCATAAACAAATCATCCATTCCCGATACTTTTTTGACTGAATGTATGTCAACATTCTTAAAGTTTGTCATTAAGAAATTCGCTAACTGAATAATACACTTTGTCAATCAATAATAGTGATAGTCGGTTTTTAAATTCATGGCTTTTGCACTCCATAATTTGTTTGGGCAACTTATTGTACAGTCTGGGTGCCATTGCATATACACTTTTATACGTCATAAATTCTGTGTTAGTAGATGGCGTTGATCGCGCAATGGTGTCATTACACGTTTTCGGTTCGTGTTATTGTTTTAATTCATCGGAAAATTCATCGAAAAATGTAAATAAATAGTAAAAAGGTATGAAAAATATAATATAATACAACTTTTAGATGATGATAAATGCTCTAACGGAGTATAGATAATTCTATTAGTACTATAGATCGCGCAATTGTGTCGATCGTAACACGAGTTCGGTTCATGATAATGTTTTAATTCATCGGAAAAAAGTAAAAAGGTATGAAAAAAATAATATCAATATAATAAAACTTTTAGTACAAAGAAAATGCCCGAACGGAGTATAGATAAATAATCCGAGTTGTCACTATGCTCGATAGATGGCGTTGGAATCGAAATAGATCGCGCTATGGTTTCGTAACATGCATTTGGTTGGGTATCGGCCGAGCGCTTCGGTACTGTCGTGGAAAAATTGATCTTGATTTGTCGGTGGTATGATAGTTTATGTGGATTGGTCCTGTTTCGTAAATTCTAAATTGGTTCCGATGTGGATTGGTCCTGTTTCGTAAATTCTAAACTGGTTCCGTTCCGTTGTGTATGTCGATTAAAAGGTTTATTTGTTGAGTCGCACTGGTTGATGTTTAATGTATGTTTAGTTTAATCTCGATTATTTGTAGTTACTGCAGTTAGTTAGTTAGTTTAATAAAATTGTAACTTACAATTTTATTAATTACAATTTTATTTCTTAACTTATAATTTTATTGTAAAAACAAATTGTAAGTCTAAGTTCGTTTTAATTTTTAAATTAATTAGATTTAAGTCGTTTCTTTTAAATTATTTAGTTTTAAGCTTGGTTATTACAGAGGATAGATTCTAATATAATTTCTAAATTTAAATTGTTATAAGTTCGTATCTTTTCGAAAATCAGGAATGGTTATGCGAAAGGGCGATATTGGCGCCAACAAATGAAATAGTAGGCTGGATAAATGACCAAATTATGTCTGACGTAGAGGGAGATGTCATCGAGTATCTATCAGTAGATAACGTCGTGGATACTGAGCAAGTGACATCTTACCCAACAGAGTTTCTCAACTCCTTAGAGTTATCAGGAGTGCCTTCTCACAAGTTGAGGCTGAAAGTTGGTGTTCCTGTGATGCTTATGAGAAACCTAGATTCACCAAGGCAATGTAACGGCACACGGTTACAAATAACCTATTTAGGACGAAATGTCATTAAAGCCGTTATTATGACTGGAATGGCAAAAGGCGAAACTGTAATTATTCCCTGCATTCCCATCATTCCAACTGATTTGCCATTCCAATTCAAAAGAGTTCAGTTTCCGTTGAAAACTGCGTTTGCAATGACCATAAATAAAGCCCAAGGGCAAACGCTAAAAGTTGCGGTGGTACATCTTGAAAAAGACTGTTTCTCCCATGGACAACTCCACGTTGCGTGCTCAAGAGTGTCGAAACCACAAAACCTATATATTTTTGCAAAGGTTGGCAAAACTAAAAACGTGGTATACAGAAATGTCTTGGTGTAAGAAAATTTGTCAAGGGAGAAACAGTCTTTTTTCCCTTTTGAACTGAAATGTCAAATCAGTAGAATGATGGGAAAATAAGGAAAAAATAACATTTTCGCCTTTTTCGATCGGCAATAACGGCTTTAATGCCCTAAGTGAGTATACATCTCTTAAATTCAAACGCAGAGCTCATTATGTTGATTTTTGAAGAGTTCCCTTGAATATCTTCCACATTTAATTTTTGAACTATGTGGCTAAAACCAAAAATCTGCCGGTAGTCACTATTCCACGCGAACGAAGTCGCGGGCAAAAGCTAGTACTTTATAATGCAAAGCATAAGTATATTATCTATCCGTCAAGATTAATATAAATCAATACAGGTAGTATTCTTATTTAAATTAAATAAAGTAAAATAAGGAAGGGATGTAGTGTATGTAGATAAACTTATGATTTGTCTCGAGCGCATACGTCACAAGGCGCGGGCTGAGTGGGAGTCAGTCGTTGTCCGAACCAAAGACTACAATAGTATATAGGGTATAGACAGGCAACTCTACCTTATTTTTATCGACAGCACGTTGCGCCATCTATCCACTGGGTACTATAACTATGAATATAGATCTATATTTATGTATAGCTATACCAATTCGCATAGATTTCGAGCTTTTCAGGAAGAACATCGTAAGCGACAATTTGTACTTTTTACAAGAAGGACTTTTTCTTTCCTAATATTTGTTAATTAGAAAAGAAAAACGCTTTCCTGTAAAAAGTGCAAATAGTCGCTTACGATGTTCTTTCTGAAAAGGCTCCGTTTATTATTATGGAGTTATAAGAGTGGTTTAGGGTGTGTGTATTATAAATGAAATGCAGTTTGTTCGTTTTACAAAATTTATTTAGTATTGATTTTATACATTCACAGACATGGATTGCTTTATCCTCTTCCTCCCTTTATTTTTGAAGTAGTGCATACTAGCCTTTGCTTGATGGAAGTTCACTCAGTGTTCAGTTCACTTATTCACTAATCGCACTAATGGGTCCAAACTCAAGAGAGAGTGCCTATGCTCAGTAGTTCACAGAACAGTAACTTCACAAAGTTTTTTTCCGAAACGTCGACACGACAGGAGTAGTCTCAACTCAACGAGGATGATCAGAGAATTATGGTAACGCGGCACGGCGACACGGTACACAGAACAAACGGTAGACAGGAACAGAGGCTCAACTCGACGTGATTAGCAAATGCACTTGCGAAACAAACAGAACAAATTGCAAAGCAAATCAGCACGAAAAACGGAGAGAAAATCCGGCACTCCCGCGCTGACAGACATTCACATTCATTCATTCATTATTGTAATGTTACCATTGCAATAATAATAAATTACCAATATTACCCAAAAATGTGTAGCTTAAAAAGAATATTTTCATCTTATCAAGCGATCCAAAAATTCCATAAATATAGTTTTATGATTAAAACCTTTATTTATAATTATTGTACTCCAAAATTACACAGTTTTTTCATTATTTTTGTGTTCATGTGTTTTATCATCTCCCAGAGCCTTTTTCATATAATTTCATATTGCAACATAGTATTTTTGTTTTAGCGATCCATGGCCGAGATGGCGCTGTTCTCAATAAAAAAAGTAAAGTTTCTACATGTTCCTAGTTGCCATAGCATGGTCCGAACGTCAACCCGTAAGCACGTGGTGGTGCGTTGCCGAGCCAAACACCAGATTATAGTGTAGCCACTACACCAGCAAAGGCAGACGTTATTCTTGGGGCAGATATATTTTGGGATGTCGTAGGTACAGAACAACATTCTTTGGGTCCCAAGAACCCAAAATTAATAAATTCAAAATTTGGCTGGCAAAGAACATGGGACCAGCTACGATGGTCCCATGTTTTCTAATTATTCCAAGTACATGCAATGCAACCATTCAAGTTCTTCAAATCATTCAGACAAATCAGATTCAATTAAAAATATTGATGAGAAATTAGCTAAGTTCTGGGAAGTAGAAGAACTTCCCCAAAGGACTAGTTTCACCCCAAGCGAAAGGTTATGTGAAGAACATTTCCTCGCTAATACCACACGATTAAATTCAGGTAGGTTTTGCGTCAAGCTACCATTGCTTGACAACCCAAACACCCTCGGATTAGGATGGAATCCTTCTAGCGATAAATTACACTTTCCTATCAAACCTATGACAGTTGATGGAAGGTTGACAAAGCGGATCATAATGTCAAATTCATTAAAAATATTTGACCCGCTAGGGCTACTAAGTCCATGCATAATCATACCCAAAAATTATGCTACAAAAATTGTGGCTCCTTCGAGTAGATTGGGACGAACCCGTTTCTCAGGATGTTCATGAATCTTGGAATGAGTTTGTAAATAACCTACATCACCTATGTCATTTACACATCACGTCGTGCAGAAGGCGCGACGAGCACGCGGCGCGCTAGCTCCTATCATAGGCTGGCACGCCAAGACAGCTACGACTGTGAAACTTGCGGTCGTTCAGGCCTGTCTTCAAGTACTACTTTCCCGTTACAGTAAGAGCAACTTGCTTAAAATTGAACGCCAATATCGAATAGCTCTAAAGACTAGCGGACAATTCCCAAGACGCCTTGAAACCTCATTACTCTGGGATATTCTCGACTGGGATCCATGGCACCTCCGTGCACAAGACCTAAACGAGGACATGCTGCGCCGACTCCGCGAAATGAATATCGAAGATCTAGAGACCCCTGGTGACGCTTACCTCGGACACGGACAACACAACCCCCTCCTAACTAATACTAGACTAGGTGAAATCGACTATGTACCAAAAACAGACAGGAGTCGGCTGCTCAGCAAACGAACGACCGCTCCACGTCCCCATAAATTGTAATTAGCTGTAAATAGTGTAGGGAAATAAAGAACAACATCATAAATTTATATAAATTTATTTTAGTACACATTAACAATCTCACAGCACACACTACACGACACTTATATAGATCTCTTTCAGACAAACATAGGTAGACCGTAAGTAGCTGACACACCCACAGGCCGGATACACCACCGACTTGTGGACATAATGTAACATATGAACCAGGGAAATAAACATCTTTCTATTCTCTTCTATTCTATTTACACATACCTAGAAACGTCATTTGCGAGGATGCAAACGTTATTGAAATTCACTCATTCAGTGACGCATCGCAAAGCGCCTACGGTGCTTGTATTTATGTTAAATCTACAAATCAAAATAATGATGTTAGTGTAAAATTGTTATGTTCAAAATCTAAAGTATCACCTTTAAAACCTATGACTATTCCTCGTTTGGAACTCTGCGCCGCCTTGCTCGCTGCCAGATTAACCAGGGCAGTTTGCGATGCTATAAAATATAAACCTTCTCGCCTAGTCCATTGGTGTGATAGCAGCGTAGTCCTCGCCTGGATTCACAGCGATCCTAGAAGTTTAAAAAACCGGCCAAGAGCGTGTCGGGCCACGCTCAGTGTAGGGTTCCGTAGTTTCCCGTCCGTCACAATAAGTGTTCCCACTTATGAGTTTAAAGGTGGAGGAGGAAATTATTTTGTACAACTTTTTGTCTTTTTTGTACAAAAACTGTTGTGTCAATCAAGTTCAAAATGATTTTCCTAGAAAGTCCTTATAAAGTTCTACTTTTCAGATTTTTTTCATATTTTCTAAACTTATGGTTCAAAAGTTAGAGGGGGGGGACACATTGTTTTTTACTTTTGGAGCGATTATTTCCGAAATTATAGACATTATCAAAAAATGATTTTAGTAAACCCCTATTCATTTTTAAATACCTTTCCAACAATATATCACACGTTAGGGTTGAAATTTAAAAAAAAATCACTTCCCACTTTACATAATATAGGGTGGCTACCCTAATAAAACATTTTTTTTCCAATTTTTATTTTACCACTTTGTCGGCGTGATTGATATACATATTGGTACCAAAGAAGATCGGCACTTTCAGTGTCGCTCTATTTGTGAAACGATCATAAACGAAATTGTATGCATTTTATAGATCGAGGACAGTAGTTTATTTTCCCACTTAAATTGTTTTTTTATTTTGTGGGAAAGGAGAGAAAAGGTATAAATAAAGATTTTGTTAAATCAGAAGTAGAAGTAGCAATAACTAAACAGAACACAGGGTGTCGCAGAAGTCATTGCCATTTTCAGTAGAATATTACTCATTAGTAGAATATTAATGTTGGCTGGATGGTTAAAAACTAACAATCACTTTACTATGACATTATGAACACCTTTTTAATAGACATTAATACGAGTGCATTGTACCAATATTAACCATAAACTAACTATATTTTCAAGTAATTAAAGAAAACAACATAATTGGTTGTTTTATAGTTTTTACCTGGCAACATTAACCACATTTTTGACAACTGTCATTTGTGAGCTGTCAGTGTCACAGTCGTCAAACATAAACAAACATATTATTTTCATTTGCGATCCGTTTACCTAGCATTTGTTATTTGTTTGTTTTCTAACTCATTACATTAAACATAAATGAGTAAAGAAAACTGTACTGATGAAGAACAATAACTTGCTACAATCATTTCACAGTGGATACAGCACCGTCAAGTAAATATATTTTCTTGTCTTTTTAAAAACATTTTCTTATTACATATTTCTGTTGTTATGATTATTGAATGCATGAATTATTGTTTTAGCTTATTCCTTCTGATGAAGCATGTGGGCCATGTTGGCTACGAGCTCATAGAATATTGCATTGCAACACTAACACCCAAAACTCTCAGTTTAACACTGCTGCTTCAGAAGATATGTCTGTTTCCCCACACCAAAGCTCTCAACATGAGGAGATTGAAGATTGCTGTGTGAACTGTGACAAAAAGCTGCTGTCTGCAGAAAATAGCATGGTCTGTCTTTTGAAAGTGATCATTTTATGAGAGTTATAAAGCTGTGGACATGTCCTAAAAACGTAAGTTACAGGCTATTATTTTTATAATTTCTTAACTATATTAGTAAGTAAAAGTCGAAAATTCAAAGAGAAATAAATTGTAAATACTTTCTTTTTAGATTATGGACACCGATTATGTGTGCCACAACTGCTGGGAGCTTGTGAACCACCAGGTTTTATCAGAAATTGAAATTCCAGAAGAAAATACAGTGCCACACTGGAAACCAGGAAATACCACAGCAGCAATACATTACACTGCCAAACGTTCAACGAGCTGCTGACACTAAAAGGCATTGCTTGTTCCCTGACTGCAGGAATCTGGAGCGATACCATATTCCAGCCATAATTTATATATGGGTGCTGAGTTACAGCAACTTTTACATACCCAGATGTGCAAAGATAGGCGGTTACCACATGGGTAGAAACATGTTTGGTAAATTGTACATATCCGAAAACGCTGTAGACCATTTTAATCATTCTCAAATCGAGGATATGGTTTTCATATTATCACTACGGTTGTTGCTCTCATGTAATGTAGCCCAGGTACCATAATAGAATGGTACCTGGGCTACAGTCACCAGGACAATATAACTCCACCTGCACAGTTTCTTAATCAAGTCTTACTCCGGCTAGATTCATAAATAATTGTAAAATATGCATAAACAATTGTAAAAAAAGTGATTGTTTCATTTTATAAAACAACATCCTTATTACTATTACCTGCCTACCTCATAGATACCTATACATAACTAACAACATTATATCAATCACCAACCTGATGCTTCACTCAATTGCTGGACTAGGTTTCTCCTAAAGCACGGCATTAATACATTCCTATATACAGAGATGACAAACAAGCACGATTCGCCTGATGTTCCAGCAACATCCGAAGGCATAAATAACCTGTTGGTTTAGATAACAACCTACTGTAGGTTACACGTACATCCTATACGTTTCGCCTCAAAGGAAAAGCGCTATTAAACTACTATTATTCTTTAAATGTGTAGATAAGTACCTACTTTGCATTCTAAAATGAATTCATCTGCTCAATAATCAATACACCTATCTCAGGTCAACTAAAAAAAGATCTGAGATAGCTATATTATTACACGTTTCACAACACATAACCTAACCTTTATGGTAAATATTTAAAAGGATTTTCTGTCAAAACCCCACTACAAAAAAATATGCTATGATTATACTTTATGTTATTAGGCCTTAGATCTATCTCTTTCGGGTGTTTATACTAATGTACGCGAAGTATAAATGCGACACTCAAAGTACATGGGGTTTTGCCAATCTTCTTTCAGCTTTCTAGTGCTAACGGTCCCAGAGATTAAGCGAGGACGGACGGACGGACAGACAGACATGGCGAAACTATAAGGGTTCCTAGTTGACTACGGAACCCTAAAAACCTTCGTTGCAAATCGCATAGGTGAAATCACAGAATTAACACAATCGTCAGCTTGGCGTTACGTACCCACTTCAGAGAACCAAGTCAGCTCCCAAAGTTAAACCTGTGGTGGTACGGCCCACAGTTTTTATACAAAGATTAATTAGATTGGCCTGTATTAAATTCAAATATTACAAACAAGGAACACTTACCTGAGATCAAAACAAATTTATGCACTACTATTGTAGAACCATTAATTAATTTTGCTACGTATACTTCATTTACTAAACTCCAACGAGTGATTGCCTTAGTGAAACGATTTATTTACAATTCAAAAAATCGCCATTCTAAACATACCGACTATTTAACAACTCATGAATTAAATCAGTCTTTTAATAGCCTTTGTTTCATGGCGCAACAACAATCATTTTCAGTTGAGTATAAACTGTTAAAACAAAATAAATCGTTACACAGTAAATGCAAAATTTTATCACTATCACCATTTGTTGATGATAATGATTTGATTAGAGTTGGTGGCAGAATTCAAGCTTCTGATTTTTCATATGAGAAGAAGCATCAAATACTTCTAGACTCATCTCACCCTCTAACTAAATTATTATTTCAACGAGAACATATTCGTCAGATGCACCACTGCAGGGGGGGCCACAACTTTTGTTAGCTACAGTTCGAGAAATAATTTGGCCCATCAACGGGCGTAATCTGGCTCGAAACATAGTAAACAGTTGCTTGACATGCAGGCGTTTTCAAGGCAAGACTTTACAGCCCAAAATGGGAAATCTTCTTTCACAGCGCGTTACCGTCAGCTTTCCATTTGCTTCAGTTGGCCTAGACTTTGCTGGCCCATTCTTCGTCCTTAACCGAAGAGGAAGAGGAGCAAGACTGACGAAATGCTACATGTGCTTGTTTATTTGCATGCGTTACAAATGCGTACACTTAGAGGCAGTAAGCGGCCTATCAAAGGAGGATTTTCTAATGACATTAAGACGCTTTATTGCACGACGCGGTAAGCCAGCCGAAATATTCTCCGACAACGGTCGTAATTTTGTCGCAGCGGCTAAGGAATTAGGCTCATTTTTAAAATCAAATAGACACTTGTTTTCTGACTTTGCTGCACAAGAAGGCATACAATTTAATTTTATTCCCGCTTACTCCCCTCATTTCGGCGGCATTTGGGAGTCAGGCATCAAATCCGCAAAACACCATGTTAAACGTGTTATGGGCAATCTTCACCTGACCTTTGAAGAATTGCAGACTCTGTTTGCACAAGTGGAGGCAATATTAAACAGCCGCCCCTTGTGTCCTATGTCCACCAATTCTAACGACTTCCTTTCACTCTCACCAGGACATTTTCTTTTCGGGAGAACGCTAACTACGTTCCCATCTCCTCTGCTTGAAGATGTGGATCCCAACAAATTGAAGCGGTATCAACGATTGGAGCAAATCCGTCAGCATTTTTGGCGTCGCTGGCAAGGCGAATACATCAGTGAACTACAGAGACGACAGAAGTGGACGAAAGACACTCCACAACTTAAATTGGACGACTTAGTCTTGATTAAAGAAGATAATCTGCCACCTTTGTGTTGGCGACTCGGAAGAGTAACAAAACTGTTTCCTGGACCTGATGGCATTGTACGAGTGGCAGATGTAAAAACGTCAACAAGTTGCCTTCGACGAGCGTTGGTTCGCTTGTGTCCTCTTCCTACACCAGAAGAAGAGCTTCAGTTGAAAGAGAAGCCTTTCAACGGGGGGAGCATGGCGCAGCTGCAAGCGCCTACACATTCGCCAATAGCAAAACATGAATCTACAAGTCGCGGCTCATCGGTTTAAAATGACGTCTAATATTTAAGCGTCTACCTACCGCGATATGTTTTTTTTTATATTCGTTCACCGCACACAGTTCATACGCATTGTTTTGTACTCCAATTCTTTTTATTCAGTACACACGTATTACCACAGTTTTCGGGTTTTATTTCAACCAAAATAGGACTTGCAAATGTCTCACAAGCAGACATCCCGTTTTTTAACCGTTAATAATAATGTTTGTGACCATGTCAGTTTAAAGACTTATATACACCTATTAAAGTTATTCTTAATGAAGTTCTGCCATATGCATAGTAGGTATGCCAAGTGAAATTATACCAAATAATCATTGCTCTAAATGAACATTATGCTAAACGATATTATGCGAAATTTGAACTCTGCCAATCGTAATTATAGGTACTAAATGTTATTCTGCCATCTTAAAAGAATGCCATTGTAAATTCGAAGTTTTAAATATTATGCCAAACGATAATTATATCAAATAATTTTTCTGCCTTTAAAATGTTCGTTTAAGGTGGATCCACACATTGCGAGGCATGCGCTCCGCACGGCGCACAACGCATGCCTCGCCAAGTGTGGACCTGTATATTCGTGGCGAGGCATGCGCTCCGCACGCGCGAGGGCGAGCCAACGTACTACTCTGTCAAGAAAGTACCGGGAAAAGATCAATAATACACAAAATGTCTGTTATTCATCCAAATTTATTTTATCACCTTCAAAGTATGCTCCTTTAGAAACGATACACTTGCGCCAACGAATAATCCATTCATCAAAACATTTTTTAAATGCTGCTTCCGGAATTGAGTTCAGTTCTCGCCGCGAATTCTCCTTTATGTCTTCTATCGATTGAAAACGGGTGCCACGAAGTGGTAATTTGAGTTTAGGAAAAAGAAAAAAGTCAGCAGGAGCCATATCTGGTGAATATGGTGGTTGCTGGATGGTATTTGTTGAGTGTTTGGTCAAAAATTCGTTCACAATGATAGCCTTGTGCGAAGGCGCATTGTCGTGGTGCAAAATCCAAGAATTTTCTTTCCACAAATCTGGCCTTTTTCGTCGAATTTGCTCTCTTAAACGCCGCATAACGCTCAAATAATATTCTTTATTTACCGTTAGACCTTCCGGTAAGAATTCAGAGTGCACAACACCGCGATAGTCAAAGAAAACAGTCAACATGACTTTGACTTTTGATCGACTTTGGCGTGGTTTTTTCGGTTTCGGTTCAGTTGGAAGGCGCCACTCCGAAGCTTGTTGGCTAGTTTGCATGTCAAACTCGTAAACCTACGTCTCGTCATCAGTAACAATGCGTTTCATGAATGTTGGGTCCGAACTGACTCGTTCTAGCATGTCCTCAGCGACTTTCATGCGATTGAGTTTTTGGAGAAAATTCAGATCTTTTGGGACTAGCCGAGCAGCAACATGTTTCATACCCAAATGATTAATTAAAATGGTACGGATCGACTCGTGAGATACAGAAAGTTCGGCGGCTATCTCTCTCAGTGTTGAATGGGGATTTTCAGTCACTATTTTCTTCACTTTTGCGATGTTAACTTCAGTTGCAGACGTTGACGGCCTACCAGAGCGAGGCAAATCTTCCATCACATCTCGACCGCTTTTGAACGCTTTGAACCACTCATAATCACGAGTTTTTGATAAAGTCGATTCACCGTAAGCCTTCTGTAACTTTTCAGTGACTCCGAACACGAAATTCCATTGGCGATGCAAAATTTAAGACAAACTCTTTGTTCGATATTTTTGTCCATTATGAAATTCGCAATACACACTATATATGATATTACTAAAACCAGCACTGTATTTAATATAAATAACAGATGCAACTCAAACTCCGCGCCAAAATGGAAAACAGTTGTGCCAATTTAACAACTATAAAAAAAACTAAAAATTTAATTTGGAACCATAAACAAATCATCCATTCCCGATACTTTTTTGACTGAATTAGCATTACGTTAGGTGTGGACGTAGCCGCGCATGCACGTTCGAGGCGTGCGCCGCGTACAATATCAACGCACGCCTTTTTTTTTTTTTTTTTTTTCCGGGTGGGAAATCATCCAATGACTTCCCCCGCTCTGGGCGGAGCGGGGGGGCATGTCAGACTTGTACTGCCTAAAACCCACCCATGTTCCTTCTGTTGCCCTTTACGTTCCGAGGCCGCGGTATCTCTTTCGAACAACCCGCAACCCCGGCAGGCGGAGGCCCTGGCAAGCCCCTCTGCTTTGCTGACTCTCTTTGAGGCGCGCGTGAAACACGAACGCGCCGTCGACACGGCCTGTCGTCAATAGACGGGCAGACGGTGAGCTACCCATTGCTCACCGTCCACAGGCCCGCATCTACGGTGGCCGGGAGTCGTCTCGCGGCGCCCGGCGCCCTGGGCGTCTCCCGCGGCAGCTGGGTTGGCCAGATGTTCTCTCCCTCAAACCCCCGGCCTCCTCCTTTGCTAGCATTACTGCTTCGCAGAAGGAGGTGACCGCTTCCCATTCCCTCTCGCTCCGGACCATGGCCTGAACCAGGGCCGGACGCGAGAGATCGCCGCCGCCGATCGCCTCCACGAGGGCACGGCGGTGCTCCGCCCAAGCTGGGCAGATCGCCACTGTGTGCTCCACCGTGTCCTCCGGGCGATCGTCACAATGGTGAAACCCGGGCGGTCCTCCCGCCTGATGATGTGCAGGAACCTCCCGAAACTTCCGTGTCCGGTGAGGACCTGCGTCAGGCGGTAGTTGAGGACGCCATGACGCCTCTCCAGCCACTCCTCAAAGAGGGGACTTACCGCCACTATTGTGGCATGCCCTGTCAACGCACGCCTCGACTGCGAAAATGAAACTGCGTTTGCTCGGGCCAAACAGCGCGCAGCGCATGCTCGGGCCGATCCAACCCACACAGCAGCAGTCAAGATGGCGCCTTTGCATCGCGTGCGCGTATCCGCGGCTGCTTTTATAATTATTAATTCAATTATTGAAAAGAAAAGGAAAGAAAAAAAGTCGTCGTCGTTGGTGGGTTAAAAAGTTCTTTTTAGGACATTGTGTTTAGGATCCCATAATAATCTATTGCTTTCGTATAATAAAACTGCTTTTCTTAACATTTCTTTGTCATTCATAATGCGCGCGTACATCCGCAGCGAGGCGGACACAACCATCCAAACGCAACGCACTGCTCGCAATGAGCCGGCCGCCACACGGCGCATGCCTTGCCAAGTCTGCGCGCCTACTTGCCTCGAGCTTTTGCTTCGCACGCGATGGCTCGACCCGAGCATATGTTGGTATAATTTGTCAACACGCACGCCTCAAGCCGAGGCATGCGTTGTGCGCCGTGCGGAGCGCATGCTCGCAATGTGTGGATCCACCTTAAAGAAAATTATGCTAAGTATGTTATGCCAAATATGCCAGATAGGGAACCCTTATTTTTTAAGAGCTCCAAGGGATCGCCAATCTGATTTCAACTCAAAACCTTCACGCGGCCCTGAGATAAAGGTTCTAGACAGACTGACAGATAAACACATACAGGTCAACAACAAAGTGATTCTATAAGGGTTCTGGGTTTTCCTTTTGAGGTAGGGAATCCTAAAAAAACTAGCTGTCATCCGCGACTTCGTACGCGTTATGGTTATCGAAATTGCGTTAAGCATTCTCACGAATGTTACATTACAGAAAAACAAATGAGAGCGTTTTAGCGAGCATTGTAACGAGAGTTGTGGCGAGCATTCTATCAGCGTTCTGGCGAGCATCAAAATTGCTTCGAGATTTAAGCCGAGCTAAACATTTGCATTTACAAAATCCCTCAACGTCACGTCAGGTATTTGAAATACGAATTACAAATTACATTTTAAGGAAGTAATTTAAATAGAAATACCAAATACATAATTGTATATCAATTACGTACATACAAGTACAAGTAATTCAAATACTGTCCAACCCTGTACGTAGTCTATGGACAGAGGCTCTCTTTAAAGTATATTATCACGCTTATAACTGAGAACATAGGCCCTTTATCTTTCCCCAGGATGAAATCTATCTCTTTGCCAATTTTATTACGAAGTGACCAGCCGTTTAGTCGAGAAAATATAACAGACTAACAACTTGCGTATTTAGGTATAATATTAAGTTTGTGTGATGACAGTTTTTAGAAATTCTTCATCCTCATTTTTATCTATTCAATATGGGGAGTCAGGATTTACGCCTCATTTTTCTTTCGTATGAACAAGCCATTACTTATTTGTTGTGATGAGTAAAATATACGATTTTGAAGCGAATAAATTACCTATAGAGACTTACAGGGGTAAAGAAACGAGTCGATAATAGTAATTAATCACGTTTATACATTTCTTTCAGATCTCGAGACGGTTCTTTCTTCGTTCAAATTCTTATCTAGGTATTGCATAAAAATGGTTGCTAAAGTAATTACTTGGACTTGACTATAAATACAAGAGTGTCACCTCTAGTGCTTCTTCAGATACAACATTTAGTAAATTATAAAAAAAAGTTATTTGGAGTTACTGGTGGCGGCGTAATTGTAGAGTTGGCTAGCTGAAGTTGTAATTAACGAACTAAAGTTCAAAAGGTAGTCCTAGTCTTGTAACGAACTTTACTTTGAGAGACACCGCATATCGGTAAGCTTAGGCACCTGGCACAGACTGAGTGTGAAAACCGAAGAACCGAATATTGTGGCGCTCTTTAACCAGCAGAGGCTTACAAAGGGATGAGTTGCTTAAGGCCTTACCCTACGCAAATAAACTTGAGCATTCGTTCCCTCTTTGCCGCGCAGGAGTAACAGTAGTGAATAATGCCTATTTTTTGGAATAAAATCTATATAAAATAAAGTTTTGGGTTTATGGAAAAAATATTTGTACCAAAATGTTCATTATAAAATTATGTATCCATTAGTGTCAGTAGCAAAATTAAACAATGTTTACTTTAAGAGGAGATGCATGTTATTGATATTTTTTCTCATTTCTGGGGTTTTGTTGTAAGGAGATTTACTAAATAATTACTCAGTAAAAATAAAAAATAAATCTACAATAATGGAATCAAGATTATAAAGAAATTTTATGTATTTTTTTGTTCATTAGTTCGTTTTAAATAACAAGTAGATAGCTCGAGAAAACTGCACAAAAACGGCTTGCGCGGCGGGCGTTTTGGTCGGGGAGGCGCCTTAAAACAATTTATATAATTGCGTAATAAAGTAGATTATGTAGTAAATCTAGTTAATTGAAATCAAAATTTGTGTAATTTGCGGGTTTATATTTAGCTACACGTGTTTTACAAATTCCAGGCAGGACACATTCCGCTTGGCTATCGCTCCTCTCCTGAACTGCTCGAAGGCGGAGCGCCGGCGGCTCACTCTGCTACGCGCTGTGCTGGCCGAGGCAGGCCTGTTGTTCGAACAGGTCAAGGACGCCTGGTTTGAAGGCAGATGCGCTGGTAACTATGTTGTTTTAACACCTTGGCCTTCTTTATTATAAGAATAGGTCATAAATCTAGTTTTGAGCTTTTCCTGTAGTTATGACTTTTATGGTATTTTTCTTGAGAGTATACTCACTTCTCATCATTGAAAATAATCTCTTATCTCTGCGACTAATTGAACTTGAATGTCTTATTTTTTCCTTCATCACATTCTGTATTTCTGTCAACCAGCACCAGTACGGGGTGCAGGGTAGGGTTTCGTACCCCATCCTTTCGTCCCTCCAAAACGTCTTTTGCGCCGTTATTACACCCAGTCATCTATTTCATACCAACATTCTGTACAGTTTGATCATTCGAATGATTATAAAAAGACTACTGTCAATCAATAAGTCTTCTTAATACCCTGGCGGGTAGCCCGTGAAATTCAACTTTTTCGACGTTTTTGCATTTTGCAGGTTAGTTTCAAGTAGTATTTTAATTAAAATATGAATTGGGACCGTTAAAAATATGGATATATTGAATTATTAATCTTCCTAATCATCAATACAATTCTCTCAGTTCCTTTAACCCCCAACAAGTGAGTTTGAAATGGTCATTTATTGGGGTAAAATTAACGTACAGTAAATCAACATTTGTTACGGTCGCATTTTATATTTAAATTAACTTATAACCTGACCTGTAGATAGCAAAAAACATAAGTTTTGAATGTTGCGGGCTACGCTGGGGCTTCCACTTTGAATACGCATTAATGTAAAATGGTATTTCCCACCGATGATAGCAACACCTGTATTTTTAATTTATAAATTACTAGCTTTCGCCCGCGGCTTCGCTCGCGTTAAATTCGGTATAACACACCAAGCAGACCTGCAGTTTTTGTTCTTGCGGCTGATTGATTTGTAATAGCAACGCTAAGTTTTCCCTTTTCTTCCCTCGTTCTCCCTCATATCCCACTTTTTTTAAATAAAAATTAGCCTATGTCCGTCTCCTGGTTCCCAACTATCTCTGTACCAAAATTCATCAAAATCGGTTTAGCCATTAAAGCGTGAAGAGGTAACAAACAAACAAACAAATAAACAAACAAACAAACTCACTTTCGCTTTTATAATATTAGTAAGGATTTTTATCATAAAAATATCTACATTGTTTTTTTCAGGTATCGTCAATCTATTAGCTCCTAGGAACACGTGATCAGGGCAGAAGAAATAGAACGCATTGTTTCAATATTTGTCTCCCATTTAACCCAAATGAGGATGAGATAGTTGAGAACGTAGAGGTTAGTTTGTTTTTTTTTTCTATAGTGTATTCAGTAAGTATACCTACATAATTACAGATCACATTATAACTAAGTTAAAATCGTCATAATGTGCATCATAAATGTTCGAAATGTGAATGAAACTGCCCAATCCGCAACTTAAAATTAAAACAAGTACTACCAAATTAGTTAATTTCGTATTATTCCATTTACGAAGGCATTTAAAACTTTTCTTGAAACTGAGTTCCTAACGCGAAGAAGCCAAATTTGAAACACCTTAGAATCTTTGGATGTGAAGTCATGGTTCATGTTCCAGATGCTAAACGTCAAAAACTGGATCCTAAGGCAAGTAAAATGATGTCGTGCGGTGTCCGATGTCGTGCGGTGTCCCACAGGGATCGGTCTTGGGGCCGCTCCTGTGGGACATCGGTTACGACTGGGTGCTGCGCGCCGACCTCCCCAGCGGCGTCAGTGTAGTTTGCTACGCTGACGACACGCTCGTCCTGGCTCAGGGGGGGTCGCACCAGGCGGCGGCCGACAATATGACACGCGGGGTTGCGATAGTCGTGGAGAGGATCCGGCTACTGGGTCTCGAGGTGGCCTTGCACAAATCCGAGGCCATGGTTTTTCATGGCCGCGGAAACACGCCACCGTCGGGATCCCAGTTGACGGTAGGAGGGGTTCGCATCGGCGTCGGGTCGACGATGAAGTACCTGGGAATCGTCCTCGACAGCCGGTGGAACTTCGTCGAACACTTCCGACGTTTGGCTCCCAAGCTCGAGCGGACGGGGGCTGCTTTCAAGCGGCTCCTGCCCAATCTGAAGGGGCCAAACGCCTCCTGCCGTAGGCTCTATGCCGGAGTCGTGCGGTCCATGGCCCTTTACGGGGCCCCGGTATGGGCGCGTTCTTTAGGGCGGCGCGCCGCCCACTACCTGAACGCGCCCCAAAAGGTGGTGGCCATACGGCTTGTCCGGGGCTACCGCACGATCTCCGGCGAGGCAGCGATCCTCCTTGCCGGACTGCCACCGTGGGATCTGGAGGCGATAGTCCTCGCGCGCCTGTTTGAGTGGAGCGCGGAGGCACTACACCGGGGGGAAAACCCGCTGCCACGGCAAGTTGCCGCTCGGCGGGCAGACCTCCGGTGCGATCTCATGGTGGCATGGAGAGAGCGACTGTCGCAACCCCGTGCAGGGCACGCCACAATAGCGGCGGTAAGTCCCCTCTTTGAGGAGTGGCTGGAGAGGCGTCATGGCGTCCTCACCTACCGCCTGACGCAGGTCCTCACCGGACACGGAAGTTTCGGGAGGTTCCTGCACATCATCGGGCGGGAGGAAGCGCCCGGGTGTCACCATTGTGACGATCGCCCGGAGGACACGGTGGAGCACACAGTGGCGGTCTGCCCAGCTTGTGCGGAGCACCGCCGTGCCCTCGTGGAGGCGATCGGCGGCGGCGATCTCTCGCGTCCGGCCCTGGTTCAGGCCATGGTCCGGAGCGAGAGGGAATGGGAAGCGGTCACCACCTTCTGCGAAGCAGTAATGCTAGCAAAGGAGGTGGCCGGGCATTTGAGGGAGAGAACATCTGCCCAACCCAGCCGCCGCGGGAGACGCCCATGGCGCCGGGCGCCGCGAGACGACTTCCGGCCACCGTAGATGCGGGCCTGTGGGCGGTGAGCAATGGGTAGTTCACCGTCCGTCCGTCGATTGACGACAGGCCGTGTCGACGGCGCGTTCGTGTTTCACGCGCGCCTCAAAGAGAGTCAGCAAAGCAGAGGGGCTTGCCAGAGCCTCCGCCTGCCGGGGTTGCGGGTTGTTCGAAAGAGATACCGCGGCCCCGGAACGTAAAGGGCAATAGAAGGAACATGGGTGGGTTTTAGTCAGTACAAGTCTGACATGCCCCCCCGCTCCACCCAGAGCGGGGGAAGTCATTGGATGATTTCCCACCCGAAAAAAAAAAAAAAAAAAAGGCAAGTAAAATGATATTTATTGGCTACTCAGAAGTCACTAAAGGTTACAGACTATTAGATACTAAAACAAGAAAAAATCTTATCAGTAGAGATGTTGTATTTCTGGAAAATTCTGTACAAAGAAAGTATTCTATGGTTCCGCTAACAGAAAATACAAATAATGTTAAAATATGTGCTGATGAAACAAAGAACATTAATGAATCTGTTGGGCTAATAAATCAAAGCACAAGAGAGTTAAATAACTCATTTGAAACATTATCCGATGATGATGATGAAGAAACATTCTTCTCCGATGATGATCCCGCGTATGTACCTGAAAAAGAAATAAATATTAGTGGACCTAGTAATATAACTCTTAGAAATAAAGTAGGAAACAGAAAACATGAATCTAATACTTACCTCTGTCAAGGTGGAGAACACAAAGAAAATGAGACACCAATGACTTACCGGGAGGCTCTGTCATCACTGGATAAAGATAAGTGGAAAAAGTCTATAGAAGAAGAGTTCCAAGCACACAGTAAGAATGAAACATGGGAGTTGGTGAAGAAGCCAGATGGAGTGAAAACTATTGGCTCTAAGTGGGTTTTCAAAGTGAAAGATACACCATCAGGACCACTGTATAAATCAAGGCTATGTGCCATGGGATGCTCACAGAAACATCAGGTTGATTACACAGAAACATTCTCAGCAACTGTCAGGTATGACTTTGTACGAGTTTTGCTTTCTAAAGTGTGTCAGGATAACTTGCAAATAATACAGTTTGATGTTAAAACTGCTTTCCTCAATGGACACGTAACTGAAGATATCTACAGTAAATAGCACGATAGCTAGGGTCACTACCTATCAATACAACACAATATAATATGTTCAGCAAAATCTTACGGATTTACAGTTTTACAAAATTTTCCGAAATACCGAAAAATCTATAACCTTGTAACAGATTTTTAAGCATCCCGTAATGAAAAAAAATATTTTCTAGTACTTTTTTTTACATCAAATTATTCGTGAATAGTTACTTTACTCATTGATAAGTCTTTTTTCTATCAAAGACAAGAATGTTTTCAAGAAATACTATTTTTTGTTTAAATTTGCACAGAACTATTTTCTTATCACAGTTTAACCTACAGTGGTGAAAAAAAATGTATGTGGCAGTTTTGTACAACAAACTTAAAAAATAGCTTGTTTAATGGTGATTTTGGAAAGATACAAAACTAGTACATTTTCATTAAAAAAATACAAAAAAATGCTATTTTTGTTCCAGAGAAGCTGATTTTGTTGAAAATGTAATTAACGTAATTTTGACAAAAACCACTATGAGAATAAGTAATAGCTGCTCATTTACGCGAATTATTATAAAACTAGTTGTGACACGTAAAATGCGACATGCACGTGTAATGACTAAAGGTTTTTACCTGCTCGCCGACCGACCCGACCCGACCGGTTAAAACTTTCTTGTTTTTGATCAAAAAAAATCTTATAATGAGTAGAGTAACCTATTCACGAATAATTTGATGTAAAAAAAGTTCTAGAAAAGGATTTTTTCATTACGAGATTCTTAAAAATCTGTTTCAAGGTAGAGATTTTTCGATATTTCGGAAAATTTTGTAAAACTGTAAATCCGTATGATTTTGCTAAACATATATTGTGTTGTATTGATAGGTAGTGACCCAAGCTATCACCCCCTGCAGTATGTCGTGCTATTTACTGGACACCCTGTATATGAATCCACCAGATGGTTTAGATGTACCGAAAGGGCATGTTTGTTAACTTAAAAGGTCATTATATGGGTTAAAACAAGCACCCAGGTGCTGGAATTTGAGTCTGTTTTAAAGAAATTTGGTTTCACCAATAGTCACTCAGACAAGTGTATCTATACTGGTCAGTTAAATGGTAGCAAAGTGTACCTAATACTGTATGTGGATGACGGACTAATCATTTCTAAGGATAAAAGTGTGTTTAACAAAGTTATTGATGATTTACAAGAAAATTTTGAAATAAAAGTGTGTGAATCTAAAAACTTTGTTGGCCTTGAAATTGAGAAAGGAGAAAACTACATATTTATACATCAGACTACGTATGTACAAAACTGTTAAATGAATTAATATGATTAATGCCAATGGAAACAGTACACCAGTAGAGACAGATAGAAACATTCCATATAGAGAGGCTGTAGGCTCATTTCTTTTTTCTTTTTTCGGGTGGGAAATCATCAAATGACTTCCCCCGCTCTGGGCGGAGCGGGGGGGCATGTCAGACTTTTACTGACTAAAACCCACCCATGTTCCTTCTATTGCCCTTTACGTTCCGGGGCCGCGGTATTTCTTTCGAACAACCCGCAACCCCGGCAGGTGGAGGCTCTGGCAAGCCTCTCTGCTTTGCTGACATCTCTTTGAGGCGCGCGTGAAACACGAACGCGCCGTCGACACGGCCTTTTATCAATCGACGGCGGACGGTGAGCTACCCATTGCTCAGCGTCCACAGGCCCGCATCTACGGTGGCCGGGAGTCGTCTCGCGGCGCCTGGCGCCCGGGGCGTCTCCCATGGCGACTGGGTTGGCTAGATGTTCTCTCCCTCAAACGCCCGGCCACCTCCTTTGCTAGCATTACTGCTTCGCAGAAGGAGGTGTCTGCTTTCCATTCCCTCTCGCTCCGGACCATGGCCTGAACCAGGGCCGGACGCGAGAGATCGCCGCCGCCGATCGCCTCCACGAGGGCACGGCGGTGCTCCGCCCAAGCTGGGCAGACCACCACTGTGTGCTCCACCGTGTCCTCCGGGCGTTCGTCACAATGGTGACACCCGGGCGTTTCCTCCCGCCCGATTATGTGCAGGAACCTCCCGAAACTTCCGTGTCCGGTGAGGACCTGCGTCAGGCGGTAGGTGAGGACGCCATGACGCCTCTCCAGTCACTCCTCAAAAAGGGGACAGTCGCTCTCTCCATGCCACCATGAGATCGCACCGGAGGTCTGTCCGCTGAGCGGCAATTTGCCGCGGCAGCGGAGTTTCCCCCCGGTGTAGTGCCTCCGCGCGCCACTCAAACAGGCGCGCGAGCACTATCGCCTCCAGATCCTACGGTGGCAATCCGGCAAGGAGGCTCGCTGCCTCGCCGGAGATCGTGCGGTAGCCCCGGATCAGCCTAATGGCTACCACCTTTTGGGACGCGTTCAGGTAGTGGGCGGCGCGCCGCCCTAAAGAACGCGCCCATACCGGGGCCCCGTAAAGAGCCATGGACCGCACGACTCCGGCATAGAGTCTACGGCAGGAGGCGTTTGGCCCCCTCAGATTGGGCAGGAGCCGCTTGAAAGCAGCCCCCGTCCGCTCGAGTTTGGGAGCCAAACGTCGGAAGTGCTCCACTAAGTCAGCAGGCCTGACATAATGTTTGCGATTAGCTTAGTCAGCCGATATCTGGATAGTTACGATAGTAGTCACTGGAATGCAGTAAAACGGATAATGAAGTTCCTCATAGAAACTAGTGATTATGGTGTGTACTATACACCTTCACACAACAATATACTATGTAGAATGTTATTGTGATTCTGACTACGACAATGATACTGAAACAAGAAGGTCAATGACAGGATATGTATTCATTAAGAATGGTGCTGCTGTGACTTGGGCCAGTCAGCGTCAGCAAACGATAGCACTATCTACAACTGAAGCGGAGTTTATGGCTGCCTGTAGTGCTACAAAAGAAGTTATTTGGTTAAAGAGACTTTTGTTAGATATAGATGAATATAATCAGGATTTTGTAAAACTTAAGATAGATAATCAAAGTGCAATCTCTGTCATAAAGAATGAAAATTATCATAAACGATGTAAACACATAGATATTAAATACAAGTTTGTTAAAGAGAAATATGAAAGTAAAGATATTGCTCTAAAGTATATAAGTAGTAATGAACAAAGGGCTGATATATTTACTAAACCCTTAGCTTTGTAAATTTCAATATCTAAGAAGTAAATTAGGTATTTGTAAGATGTAACTGTACTTATAAAACTTGATTATGTCATACTTTGTTCATTAATAGCATGTATGTATAAAGTAACTACCTATTGTTTTTGTTTGTTACTATTTTTTTTTATTTTATTTTATTTATTTGGGAAAATTAACAGTTATACATGAATCTTATACTAAGTTATAAATATGCAATAGTTATAAATGTATAACCTACGACATTTTCCACAACATATATTAGAAATTATAAATGCGCTATTCTAAGCTGTTAAAATAAAAGTAGTACAGGTAAACTTAAACATAGACAGGCATGCAAGAGACAGAGAAAGAGAAGTAATAAACTATAATAAATGAATAATAAAATATTAAACTAACTAGGTATTAGAATCCAGATTTTTATTACGAATAACACATCTAAATTTTTGAGCAGTGATGGAAAAGAAGTCGATGTCCACAAAGATCTTGTTGTATTGACTGGTAAGGCGTCGTAAGGGTGCACGCAAGCCGTGTCGACGGCGCGTTCGTGTTTCACGCGCGCCTCAAAGAGAGTCAGCAAAGCAGAGGGGCTTGCCAGGGCCTCCGCCTGCCGGGGTTGCGGGTTGTTCGAAAGAGATACCGCGGCCCCGGAACGTAAAGGGCAACAGAAGGAACATGGGTGGGTTTTAGTCAGTACAAGTCTGACATGCCCCCCCGCTCCGCCCAGAGCGGGGGAAGTCATTAGATGATTTCCCATCCGAAAAAAAAAAAAAGGGTGCACGAATTAAGTTAACAACACTCGAAGAGTTTATAAAAATAACTTTATTTTAAGCGACAGAGTGACGGTGAAGATAATAATGTCTTAATACTAAAGATACAAGGTACTTATAGCTAATTTTATGCTAAGATGACAATTGTGGCATGATGACAATGTCCTACATTATAATTACTTATTCGCTAGATTTGGAAGAACCTACGTTGCTGACAAAGCTAATTGTAGCAGGGTTACTACACTTAACTCACGCAAGCCTGCGTTTGTACGACAAGAGCTCATAAATATTTTAAATAATGGCCCTAAATATTTTAATATCATCTGCGTACAAAAGTAGTTTTGAGTTTTTGAAACATGTATCGACGTCATTAATGAATAAGATAAACATGAGAGGTCCCAAAATGGAGCCCTGTGGTACTCCGGAAGTAACATCTACGGTGACAGAGCAAAAACCATTTATGACAACTCTCTGTGTTCTATTGCAAACATATGAATAGAACCATCTCAAAAGGTCGCCACGTATCCCATTGAACGCAATTTTCTGCAAAAGCAGTTCATGGTCAACCTTGTCAAAGGCTTTCTTGAAATCAGTATATATGGTATCAACTTGAACACGGGCATCCAAGCTGTTAAACAAATAATCTGCAAAGGTCACCAAGTTTGTCGCGGTTGATCTCTTTTTCACAAAACCATGTTGCTGTGGTAATAAAACGTTGTGAATTAGCGGGTACACCTTATCGTGGGTTCACCCTTGTTTGGTCGAACAATGTTTCGTCGAAAATCACTTCGGCGAATTTTAGTTGCAATAAAGTCATTTCGTAGAATTATTCATTTGACCGAATTGGTAAATTTTTATTTTGCATAATTATTTATTTGAACTAATTTCATTTGAACAAATTTCATTTCACCGAATTTTCAAATGCACAAATTTTATGCATATATTCTTTTGACCTAAAATTCATGTTTAATGGGCACAGTTCTAGCCTAACTGAAATGGCACTTAACCAAACCTTAAAATATTCTTTGCATGGTCGAGGGTGGGCTTGGTCGACGGAGCCCCGCTTCGCGGGGCTCCTACTTCTGGGTGGTTTGTAAAAAAATAACCACGAAGGGGATGGCGGGGTCTATTCGCTCGCTTCGCTCGCTCACACGACCCCGCCATCCCCTTCTAACCTAACCTATCCGAGTCGGGGTGCCCTAAAGTCCAGATTGCATCCAGTTTCTCCTGTTAGCAATAGTTGAGGGTGGCGGAGATTATGAATATTATAGTAAATGAATAATATGCTAAATGAATATTACATTACATCAAATGAACATTATACCTTTTGATCATTAGCACAAATGTTGTTATAGCAAATAAATATTCGACGAACTGAAAATTCTGTCAAACGATATTATACTAAGTGATGATTTTCTTAAACGTTGTTCGATTTAGTAATATTGTATCAAACGTTGTTCGACCAAACAAGGGTGAACCCCTTATCGTGTACTAATCTCTCAAAAACCTTTGACAAAGCTGACAATATTGATATAGGTCGATAGTTCTCGACGTCATGCCTAGGTCCAGACTTGTAGACTGGGGTTATATTTGCAAGTTTCCAAGCCTGCGGGAGTATACCCTGTGAAATGGATAAATTGAATATGGTATGCAATGGTATGCAGAGATTAGTAGTGGCAGTCATTTTTATAAATAATACTGGCAAACCGTCTGGTCCAGGTCCTTTAGAGGGGTCTAATGACTTGAGCGCACTCAGTACATCAACTACTGAAAGTTGAATGTCACTTATGAGCGAGCAGTTAGGGGAGCATTCGGTATGTGAAGATGGTACACTTTTTAAGGTGGACGGTTCATAAACAGAATGAAAAAAGTCAGAATGTCTTCGGGGTTATTACAGGGCTGATTATTGTATATCACAGTGGAGGGAATTCCAGTCATGGATTTTTGCTTGGAAATAAACGTCCAGAAATGCTTAATGTTATCGCGGATACCATCCTCCACTGAAGTAATGTATTTTTTATATGACTCTCTGCATCCAGACTGAAATCTCGCGCGGAATATTGATAACTGCTCGTAATCAGATAAATTCTTATACATTTTCCATCTGACCCACGCTTTGGCTTTGTTTTTATAAATACGTATGAGAGATTTCGAGAACCAAACAGGAAAATTTGTTGACCTACTACTAACCAAAGGTACATGTTGTCTTATTATGCCAAAAATAATGTTATAGAAAGTGCTTAAATACTCATCAGGCGTTTGATCATTTAAAAACATATCTTCCCAGGTTATTTCTTTTAAATCTAGATTAATCTCAACATAATTTGCTTTAAAATAATTAAATTTTTTAATTGTCTTACGAGTCATTAAATTATTGGGTAACGAAACAGATATCAACATACAAAATGGGGGATGATGGTTATCTAATTGTAGCAAATAATCTGTGGGAGAGTATGTGGTGCAGTCATCGTTACTAATGGCCAAGTCCAATATTCTCCCATTCAGATTCCTTGCATTATTAAATTGGTGAGCATCGAAAAAGGACATGAACTGGCGTAGGTGAGTACATGTAGGAGAATTACCTGTACAAATCTGACCAGCTTGTGAGGTACCCGCGGTGCACGTGACCCAGTCAATTTCTGGTAAATTGTAGTCTCCTAACAGATAATTTTTTTCAGGATTATTATGTCCAAGTAGAGTTTGCAGTAGCTCGAAATATTCAGCATATATACTTTCAGGCGTCTTGGGTGGTATATAAACTGCAGCGATGATTAAATTTTTATCTCGACCCGAGCGCGGCAACTGTATTAGTATGTGCTCAATGTGCGTATGTACCGAAGAACATGGAAGAAATCTTACCGAACGTAGTCCCTTTAAAACAGCAATGAGAACGCCGCCTCCGTCCTTCCTTTTGGTGGCAGCGCGATCTCTGTCACATCGGTGTACTGCATAACGTTCATCGATGAACTCACTATCAGCTATATCGGGCGTTAGCCAAGTCTCAGTCAAGATTATTACGTCGTAAGAATTAGCAAGTATGTTCATATACAGTAAATGCAGTTTCGTACGGAGCCCCCTGCAGTTTTGGTAATATATTATTAAGTTATCCGCCATTGGTATGTTGAACTATCCAGAATAAAACAATGCCGACATTTATAATTGCAAACAACAAAATCAATAATAAGTAGTATTGTAGTCTTAAGGTGATCAGAAAATATCAATACAAGATAATAAAGCTTCCTTCTGGACACAATAAAGACATTGTAAAATGAAAGTTACTACACCGACGGTTAACTCCGAAGGTGAGGCTATTAGCAAACACCCACCTCTGCCTGTGGACCCTCAAGCCGCCCCTCTACCGCCGGCCGTTACTGGCCAGCCGGTGGAGCCCGGTATCACCGGAGACGAGTTTGCGCTCGCCTGGCAGGTGCAGAGGAGCAAGCGCAAGGGCACCAAGGGGAAATCCTCGGAGAGTACCCAGTGCTGCTGCGCTGACCACCCGAGGCAGACCGCCCCAACTTCTTCGGAAGGGGTCGGTAAAAAGAGGACAAGACTGACGAAGAAAGAGCGTCGTCAACTGTGGAGAGGTAAGAAAACTTCACAAGTAACCATACAGGCTAACGCCGCGGCTACGGGTAAACCGGCCAGCGGTAATGTCAATTTCTCCGCAGGCAAGCAATCGCAGGCCGTGGCTGGCACCAGCCAACCAGGACCTAGCCAACCGCCTGCTAGCGCGGAGGTACAGGGCCAGCACAGGAACCAGCGGCCCGTTCGGATGGATCAGACCGCGGCCAAGCGAGCTCTCAACGAGACCTCATCCCCTCGTGGCGAGCACAAGCGGCCGTGTCTTGATAGATCCAAACGGGTCGCCCACCAGAGCTACGCCCAAGCTGCTAGCACCAACCTCGACGTCGCAGTCACATGCGGCCGCACGGGGCTCATCAGCAGGGAGGTGTCGGAGCAGGTGCTAGCAGCCATACAGAAGCAGATCATTGCTGAGTCCTGCTCCCCCAAACCGGACGTCCCCGCACCGAACTTCAGGGCCAAACCGATTTTCGCCGGTGGGGTCCTTAGGCTGTGGTGCGGCACCGAACACACGCTGGCCTGGCTGGGGAAACTCGTCTCCGAGATGCCTCTTCCCGCCGGCACTTCGCTGGTGATCAAGAGGCAGTCGGAGATCCAGCGCCGCGTACGATGCGGCATACTCATCCCCAATGAGCAGGGGATGTTCACAGAGCCGACCAGTATTGGGCGAGCCCTGTGTTACCAAAACTCCTGGGTGGACATCAGGAGGTGGGTACTGCTGCACGGCGACAAACAGGCCGCGGCATGGTACATTGTGGTTGGCATCCCTGAGGACCAAATTCCGGCCCTGATGAAAGCCGAACGCCGTCTCTCATTTTGCGCAGGGACGGTGTACATTAAATTCCAGGGCCCGAACGGCAAATTTGCCGATGTCCCTCAGGGTTGGGATCCGGCCACAGAAACCATGGTCGCGAAACCGGAGGATGAGAAACCTCCGTCATCAAACTCCGCGGAGCCACCCGCGGACACTCCTGCAGCAGCAGCGCCGGCCGTGGACTCCGCCCCCAGCGTGGACGCCGTCCTCTCATCGGGAGAAGAGATCGACGACATCATCCTGTCGTCGGTTTCGGACCCCGGGGAGGAGGGCTTCGACGCGGGCGACCTGTTCGCCGGGCTGCGACTAGCAGGTGACGAGGAGGGCGCGACCAGCGATGGCGTCCCTTTCGTCGACCTGTAGGGTTCTGCAGGCTAACCTCCACCACAGTCAGACCGCGACGGCTCAGCTACGGAAGTGGTTGGAGGTTCAACAAACAGCCATCGCTTTGATCCAGGAGCCGTGGATCAGGGCTGGCCGCATACAAGGCCTCTCCAATCTTAGGGGTAAGCTCATAGTTACTACAGACCACGACCAACCCAGATCGTGTATCTATACTACAGAAAACCTAAAAACACAGCCACTAACAGATTTCTGTTGCAGGGATATCTCTGCAGCTAGGCTGACTATACAGCGTGACGACACAGAGGTGGAAATTGCCCTCGCCTCGGTATATATGCCTGAGGCTGAGGAACCGCCCCCGCATGACCTCGCCCGCCTCGTAAGACATTGCGAGTCCACCGGGCTGGAGGTTATCATAGGGGCCGATGCCAACGCCCACCACCCTCTGTGGGGCATGGACACGCAGAATGAAAGGGGTAAGACTTTAGTAGACTATCTGTTCTCAACCAACTTAACCCTACTAAACACAGGTTCTGAACCGACCTTTGTAACCAGGCGTAGCCGTACAATTATAGACCTTACTCTGGCCTCGGAGGGCGCAGCGGCAACCACCACCGGATGGCAGGTCTCCAAGGAGGCCTCCTGCTCGGACCACAGGTGGATCCGCTTCGATATCCAGGTTACTGTAACACCTACACTGCCACGGCGCAACCCGCGCAACACAGACCGTGCTGCATATACACGCACCCTTGAAAACAAGCTGGTGTCAATTGACGACTGGGTGACTTACGAGAGCACACCGCAGATTGAAGAGCGGGTAAGTCAGCTCACCAAGTCAATGCTAGACAGCTACCAGACTACCTGCCCCGAAACCGTTCCGCCAAACACATCAGGGAAACAACCATGGTGGGGTGCGGAACTGGAGCGTAAGCGCAGCAAGGTAAGACAAGCTCTAAACAGAGCTATGAATACTTGGGCGGACAAGGATTGGGACGCCTACTACGCGGCCAAATCCAGCTACAAAAAATGCATAAGATTCAGGAGCACCACAGGGTGGCGTAAGTACTGTGGCAACATCGAATCTTGTCAACAAGCTAATAGGGTAAGGAAAATACTGGCACAGCAAAAAACACCTGGGCCTACTGTTCTCCGAAAACCTGACAATACACTCACCACATCACCAGAAGAGGCGATGCGCGTCCTCATTGAAACTCACTTCCCAGGATGCGCATTTACACAGGTGATTGACTGGACAGAGACAACTCAAACGCCATCAGTAAACGACTGGCATTACGCTAACAAGGTGATAACACTGGAGAAAATCCAGTGGGCGATCCGTTGCTTCCATCCTTTCAAGGCGGCAGGCCCAGACGGCATCTTCCCTGCTCTACTGCAGTGGGGTAGCACATCCGTTGCCAGTAAACTGCTGCCCATAATGAGAGCGTGCCTAGCCTTCCGATACGTTCCTAAAGGATGGAGGGAAGTGAAGGTTATATTCATCCCTAAGCCAGGTAAGGGTGACTACACAAACGCCAAAGCCCACCGACCAATCAGTCTGACTTCCTTCCTTCTAAAAACCATGGAGAGGATCTGCGAAAGAGAGCTGAGGGACGGCGTTTTAAAAACAATACCACTCCACGACAACCAACATGCATACAGCTCGGGTAAGTCTACCGAATCAGCTCTCCACCTAGTGGTCAGCCGAATAGAAGAAGCTATACACCAGAAGGGAACCTGTCTAGGAACCTTCATAGACATCGAAGGAGCCTTCGACAGAACTAACTTTTCCAGCATCCGTAACGCTCTGTCTCGACACGGAGTGGAACAGGTAATGATAGACTGGATCACTAATATGCTAAGTGAACGAGTGGTTCGCCTTGCAGAAGTACAGGAGATGGCCTTGATAGCGAGAGGCTGTCCTCAAGGAGGGGTACTATCTCCGCTCCTCTGGAACCTGGTGATAAATGACCTTATCACAAAACTCAACGCGAACCACTTCTTTACAATCGGGTACGCAGACGACCTCACCATCCTCATTTCAGGGAAGGTGACGGGGACAATCTGCAACCTTACCCAACAGGCCCTACGCATCGTTGAAGGATGGTGCAGGGATTTCGACCTGTCTGTAAACCCCAATAAAACTGAACTAGTCATGTTCACCCAAAAGCGAACACTAGGACCTTACCGTCTACCCAAACTATTCGATACTGAACTCCAATTAGCCAGCGAGGTGAAATACCTAGGCGTCATCCTGGATAGTAAGTTAAACTGGAGCAGTCACTTAGACAATAAACTAAACAGAGCCTGTATCACCTTTTGGCAGTGCAGAGGGATGATAGGTAAGAGGTGGGGGCTGTCTCCCAAAATCATCCTCTGGCTTTACTGCGCGGTAATCCGACCTATGGTCACGTACGGGGCCGTGGTATGGTGGCCCCGCACCAAATTGGTGACAGCCTCAGCTAAACTTCAACGTATGCAGAGGCTTGCCTGCACGGCGATCACTGGCTGCATGAGGACTACTCCGACTGCAGCCCTTGAAGCCATGCTAGAACTCCCACCGCTCCACCTGTTCATTCAGCAGGAGGCAACGACGGCGGCATTACGTCTCAAAACACTGCATTTATGGGGTAAGAAATATACACAGCATACCAAGGCGCTGGAGGAGTTCTACAACGAGTTCCCAATAGCCAAAGCAATAAACGATCGGATACCCAAACAATTCGTATTCGATAAGAAATACAAAATCCAGCTCCATGAAGACCACCGTTGCGAAGGGCTATGCCCCGCAGAGGTAAGAATCTTCACAGACGGATCCAAAACAGGTACTGGCACGGGAGCCGGAGTCTTCTCAGAGGACCTCAACATCCACATAGCCGCACCTCTGGGGGTCCACAACACGGTGTTTCAGGCAGAATGCATGGGCATCTCCCTAGCCGCGTCAGCCATCACGGCAAGGAAGGTTGAGGGCCACTCTATTCGCATACTTTCGGACAGCATGGCTGTACTGCAAGCACTAAACAGCCAAACAGTCAATTGTGGGCTAATACATGAGTGTCACCAGCGCCTAAATAAGGTTGGTAATCTCAACAAATTAACTATCCAATGGATCAAAGGACACAGCGACTCCCGAGGCAACGACGCTGCGGACGAACTTGCTAGAAGGGGATCGAGCATGGTACCAGTGGGACCCGCACCTATCGTGCCACTACCATTTGGGTACCTACGTACACTGGTAAGGAAACGCACCAGAGAACAACACCACAAACTGTGGCAGGACCACGGTGAGTGCAGGCAGGCCAAGGAAGCTCTTCCTAGTATCGACGGCCGCTTCACTAAACAGGCGCTACGGATGACAAAACCACAGCTGCGCACAATTACAGCAGCCATTACTGGCCATGGCTCTTTTAATAAACACCTCTTTGTCTTAGGAGTCACAGACAGCCCACTGTGCCGAGCCTGCATGGAGGTAGACGAAACAGCAGCCCACGTGCTTCTGCACTGCCCAGAGGTTGCCCCATACAGGGCAAAGTACTTCGGTAACCCAGGTACTCTTCGCGAGATCGTCAGCAACACCAAGGCGCTGCTGACGTTTTTCGCGGAGCTGGGGTGGATCGAATAATATTCCCACCCATACGCAAAATACGCGCCTCAGACGTGGAGTTGCGGACACCAGCCCGTTATACAATACAATACAATACAAAATGAAAGTTTATAGTTGTAAAACAATATTACAGAATCCATTAATAATAATAATAAAACCTTTTATTTCATGCAAAGTAAAATACAAGTTTAGTTTAAAGAAAAAAAGAATAAATACTGATGTTGTTTACACGAGTTTCACTATTTTACAAAATGATTAAATATCTGTAGTATTATCTTTAAGTAAGTAGTATAGAAGTTTTTGCATGAACCCCTCCTCAAGTGAAGGTGAAGGTCTCCTCTAAAGACTTCCATCTGTCCCTGTCTTGGGCTATTTGCTGCCAGCTGGAACCAGCTATCTTTGTTAGCTCGTCTGCCCATCTCGTGTTGGGTCTGCCTTTGTGGCGTTTGCCAGTTGGACCCTTCCACGCTGTTACCTTGCTGGTCCATCTCTCGTCCTTTAACCTCGCTACGTGCCCAGCCCACTGCCACTTTCGTTTCTTAGCGTACGTTAGAGCATCTGTCGCTTTGGTGGTTTCTCTAATTTTTGTGTGACGGATTTTTTGCATCTTTTTAATATTGAGCATGCTTCGTTCTATTCCGCGTTGGCAGGTAGTGATTTTGCTTTTTGTTTTGGATGTATATTTCCAAGTTTGGCATGCGTAGGTTAGACAAGGAAGGAGGCATGACGTCATAATTTTTGTTTTGATATTTGTTGGTATGTTACTTTTGAATATCTCTTTTAAGGACCAGTACTTGTTCCAAGTGTTTTGTACTCTTCTTTCTATTTCTAGTTCATTTTGTTTTCTTTTGAAGCCAATTTGTTTTCCAAGGTAGATGTAGTTTTCTGTATATTTCAAAGTTTCATTGTCAACTGATATTCTTCTCTGTATAGTATTTGTCATGACCATTGTTTTCGAGAGATTCATTTCTAGTCCTATCTGTTTGCTAGCTGTGTTTAGTGAATCAATCGTGTTTTGTAATTGTGTGCTAGATTCAGACAGCAGGACTAAGTCATCTGCGAAGCGTAGGTGGGATAGATACTTGCCATTTATGTTTAATCCTGTCTTTTCCCAGTTAAATCTTTTTATTATTGACTCTAGGATAGATATAAATAATTTTGGGGAAAGCGGGTCGCCTTGTTTCACGCCCCTTCCAATGGAGAACGTAGGACCAGTGGATTCTAGTTTTATTTTTGCTGTACTGTCTTTGTAAATGTTTTTGATTATATCTATATACTCTTGTTCAACTTTTTGAGCTTGCAGGGCGGTCCATATACTTGAATGTGACACGGTGTCAAAAGCTTTTTTATAATCTATAAATGCAATGTAGAGCCCTCTTTGCTTCTCTTGGTATTTTTCTATTATTTGTTCCAGAGTATGTATATGATCGATTGTTGAAAAGCGCTTACGAAAGCCTGCTTGTTCTATTGGTTGGTTTTCTTCTATTGTGATACTTATTCTTTTGTTGATTATCGAGGAAAACAGTTTGTAGATACATGAGAGTAAGCTTATAGGCCTGTAATTTGTGATATCTTTTGAGTCACCTTTTTTGTAAATTAAAATTATTTCTGACTCTACCCACTGCGATGGTATTTCAGCAGTTTTTAATATAAGGTTAAATAAGTGTGTTAATGGGAGAGTCAGTAGCGGCCAGGCAGCCTTTATAGCTTCGTTTGTAATCCCGTCTGGTCCTGGGCTTTTATCTAGCTTTAGTCTTTTTATTTCTTGTATGACTTCTTTTTCAGTTATTGGTGTTATGTTTTTGCTCTTGTTTGTGTTAATATCACTTGTATTGCCATGGCTGATACACTCGTTTCCTTGTGCCTTATAATATAGGGTTTTATAGAAATGGGTTGCTACATCTATAATTTCTTTGCGTTTGTTTACGGTTTTGTCTTTGCGGTTTAAGCCATCTATCCAATATTTATTTGTTCTTAGTTCTTTAAAGGCTTTTTTTGAGCTTCCTGCTTTTTCCAAATGTTTTTCGATAGTCTTCGATCTGTAGCATTTGTAGTCATGTTTAATGTATTTACTTATTAGTTTATATAGAGCTGATAGTTCGTTTTTTGTGGCTCGAGTTTTTATCTTAGCATGCTGTAACTCTTGTCTTCTCTTGATAAGTTCCAGTGTTCGCTCTTTTAGAACTTTGTGGTTACCTTTCAATATTTCGTTAGAGGTTCGAGCGTCCTTTAAGCTCTGGGTTATAGCCTTGGTTAATGTATTGTAGAAAGCCTGTACTGATGTTTTTTCTTGAAGTTTATGTAAATCTTGAAACCGAGATGAGATGTTTTGTTTATAAGATATTATTTCTTGTTCAGTTTTCAGTGCTGAATATCCATTGTTTTTGTACGCTGTGCGTTTTTTCTTCTGCTTTGTGACAGACATTGTTGCTCTAATTGCTCTGTGGTCCGACGGGTAATTCAGGTTTAAAACTTCTATGTTTTGGAAAATGCTTGGTTGATTTGACAGTACGTAATCAATTTCGTTTTTGTATTTACCATTCGGTGATCGCCAGGTCCATCTTTGGTTTGTTTTTTTATGAAAGAAAGTATTTAAGATGGCAAGTTTGTGTTCTAGGGCGAAATCGATTAGCCTCTGGCCTCTCTGATTTCTTTCACCATACCCGTTTGGTTTCATTATTAGATGATCATCTTTTATTGGTTGTCCTATTTTCGCGTTAAAATCACCCATTATTATATAGTTCTTGTAAGCTTGGTCTAGGGCTCTATTGACATTCGAGTAGAAGGTGTTAATCTCGTCTTCACACGCTGTTTCTGTCGGTGCGTATATTTGTATAATTGACATGGGCAATCCTTGTATGTTTAAGTTCAATAATGCTACTCTATCATTTATGCCCATGAAACTTTCAATCCAGTTCTTGCGGGTTTTATTTATTATGAAACCGACTCCATGTCTGCCGGGTGTGTGTCCCGTGTAACATAGTATGAAATTAGTATATTCTTCTATCCGGGTGCCCGTCCTCCTTATTTCGCACAATCCAACTATGTCGTATTTGATTCTAATGAGTGCTTCGCCAAGTTCCATTAAGCGTTCGTAAGTAGATAATGTTCGGACGTTGTAAGTTACTATGTACAGCTGATCTTTCTTGTTTTTAGTTGAGTTAGGTATTTCTCGGGTTTGTGTCTCTTTTCTTATTATTGAAGAAGTTTGAGATGTTTTCTTTAGAGGGTTTTGGTCTTGATCTTCCACGGTGACCAGCCGGATTGGAAGATGGTTTTCGTTGCTTAGTTGAAATTGATTTAATGTTGCATCGTTGAGGGAGGGGGGTGTTGGTTGCTATGGATGTGAGTTATTGGTTTGGTTCTATGGTGTGTTGACGTTATCGTTTACTAAGTAGCGTAGAATGCTCGGTTTTATTACTCCTTCTGAGACACTGTTTGATCTGGGTATAGACGGGTTTGATTGTTTTATTTTGTTTTTCTTGATGGGTCTTGTGTTACTATTACCAACTAGTGATTGAGAATTGGGATCTGACTCTAGTGAAGTCATCAGTGTTCTTTTGTTGTTTGGTTTCAGTATAATAAGTTTGTCGTATTTTATCGTGACTTTATTTCCTTTCTCGCGCTCTCTATTTGCTTCTTCCTTTAGTTCTTTCCTTTTTTCTAAAATGTACTTAGGGTAATCTTCGCTGAAATAATATTTGGTGTCTTTTAATAACATTTTTTGCTTGAGAATGCTGATCTTTAAACCAAGGGTAGAAAAAGTTACAATTATGGGTCGGGGTTTATCACCTTTTTTCCCCACTCTCTTTATTTCCTGAATATCTCTACAATCCAATTCTAAGGTCAATTTTTCATTTATGAATTGCAATATATTGTTCTCCAAGTTATGGTAGGATGTCTCGCCCTCTTCAATACCGAAGAAAATTATGTTTCTTTCTCTTGCTTTTTTTTCCATATATTGAATCCTTTTTTCTTGTTGTTCAACTTTTTCTTTCAAGGTTTGATGTTTTTCTTCCAATATGGTGAATTTCTCTTCTAATTTGTTAGTTATATTTAGTGTTACCTGTTCTGTCACCTTTTCGCCACTTTTCTGAATTTCTATTTTTTGCATGTTCAGTTCTTTTTGAATATTTTGTAAGGCTTTCATAATTTCCTCCATCGTGTCTGTTTTGTTTTGGTACTTGTTGCGCCCTCTAGTAGTAGAATCCATTATTACAGAGTAAATATAATCCGATATGCTACTAACGCCTACCGTAAAACACATTGCAATCACATCAAACGGACCATTTGCCACAAAATCTATGATTTCAATTTCATTTTGATTTAATATCAACATAAAGTAGTTTAATTGTACACATAGCTTGAAAAACACATGACGCAATATTTTGTAGTTCATGAACAGCGAGGACATGCCTTTACAGTCCGTTTAAATATAAATATAATACGATATGGCTGAAATGCCGCCAACGCCTAGTAAAAAGTACATAACAATCGCATCATAAAGATCTATTACTTTATTTTTTATATAAACAGAACCTATTACGATACACTCAAGATAGCGTACGATTACAAAAACAATTTCTCTCTCGACAAGCAGAATCATTATATTAAGGGAATCTATGACATGAATGCATGCAATATGTTAAAACAGTACAGTCAAAGAAAAAATACAAACACACAGCCAATTGCTGTGCAAATCGTAATGAAAGTAAAGTTTCTTAATTCTCAGCAGTGTAAGGCTTGATTTTAGCGATGTCCTGGGTGGTCCGAATCGCAATGGCCTTAGCGCCTTCTTTTTGGCGGACAAGTACGGTTCCATGCTTAACCCAGATAAACTTGTATTCATGCTTTTTGGCAGCGTCCCGGCATTCACGAAACAATTGTTTCTTTTTTAGAGTTAGGTGTTCGTGCATATAAATTGGCAGTGAGGTACCCAATACTCCCAATTGCTCCGTTGTAAGACCTTTGCAAAGTCGATGACTGCTCAAGATGTTGTCGCGAAGTATTCGAGATGCGAATTTGACTATGATATTTTTAGGCTTGTTGTCATGTCATGCTGGTGCGCGTGTGGTACTCGATGAATCGATATTATGTCGTCCTGTCGAATATTGCACTTAACAGCAGAGCCAATATTCAGCATTAGATTAAGTAGATTTTCATTACGCCTTTCCGGTATGTTACATATCTCTATATTACAATTTCGAGCACCCTGTTCCAGGCTATCTATCTTAGACACTAGATCCGGAACCAGCTTATTTAAACCAGTAGATTCTTGAATTTGTTTCCAACACTGGTCAATTTTTTTGCTCAGATCGGTGTGATCGTCACTAACAAACTGGACTGAGTTCTTGAGAGATTCGACTTCACACGCCAGATTTTCGTGTTTCTCATCCAGCTTAGATACTCGCTGGCGTAAAAGAAGCTGATCCGAACGAAGGGAACTGATATCATTCTTAATCTCAGAAGTAACTTGAGTTAGGGAAGCTAAGTCTCCTTTTATTGATACAACGTTGTCAGATATCTTGGTGATACTTGCTTCCATGTCAAGCCTCCACTCATTCAACGTACTCTTAAACTCCTTAGTTAGATCTTTAATAGCCTGGGTCCACTCACAATCCGGTTGTTTACGCTTACGTAATGACACATTTTGTTCGCCGGTCATTACTATGCTAGATTCCTTATTTAGGTCGGTATCAGAAAGAAACTTTTTATTCTCTGAGAACTGTGACATTTTGTAGCGGCAGGTAGAACTTCTTAATGTATTCAAATTATAGTAGATATTAAATGGAAAAAGTTTTGCGCTTAGTGGGATTCGATCCGGCGTCACTTCGCGCGGGCCTACTGAGACAAAAAGCTTACTCAATTCCGCACGACCACAGCAACTTAATTTGACTTGGCGAAGTTTACCACCACTACCTAAAGCACGGCATTAGCAAACACGCGCTAAGCTCGTTGCTGTCAGTTTCTTTGTTTTTAAAAGTTCAAAGTTCACTTTGAGCACTGAGGAATTATTAAAGTTTTAAACAGTTTTTAGCAAATAACTGAGATTACACTGAGTTTATCGACAAAGTTTGTATGATAATTCTTTAACACTAGCCACTGCATGCCACAATTGAGTTTTGTTAAGTTTAACAAGATATTATACCACTTATTCGATATTATTGTGCGAACTGACTATAACACACGGTACTCAGACGACAGCGCACGCGGGAATGAATGAATATTACTTGTTTAACTATTAGAATGAGGAACGCTGCAATTTGGTGAGAGTGTTGTAGTAATTTGAAATTGGCGCGTTCTTACTACGTAATGACAGATGTCAGGTCATTGAGCTATCTGAGCAATCACTGCTGTAATGTGCATTGTTCTGTCTAAATAAAACTAAGTAATTAATTATAAAGTCGTTTAATTGCAACAAGTCTGAAGTCCTTCAAACACAAATTAACCAACTAACAGGTTTCTGGCGGACAAGTACGGTTCCATGCTTAACCCAGATAAACTTGTATTCATGCTTTTTGGCAGTCGGCTAATAATGAAATCGACGCATTAAATGCAGAAAATAGTAATTTAAAATGTGAGCTGGCAAAATGCCTAAAAATTATAAATGTTTACAAAAAGCTAGACTTCACAGAAAATTCCCCTAAAACCTCGAATAGGAAAAACAAAAGAAATAAAATTCATGACAGCAACAGACAAAATGCACGCTTACAATTTACTACACCAGAAAAACGTTATCTGCCTATCGAAGAAATAAGATGTACACCCGTGATAAATAACTCAAGAGAGACGGTGCAGAAAGATTATAATACTCCAACCAAAAATATTAGGTGCACAAATATGAATAGCAATTTGGAAAAGGCACAGCCAAACAATCCTAATAACACACCGAACACTAAAAATCAGATACCAAAAGTAGACTTGTCGCCTAATGTTACAAAATTGACCCCGCCGATGAAAAATTCGACACCGCAGAAGAAAACAACAAGAACGAACGATCACAACGAAGGCGAACACAGGAAACTGTGTGTTTTAAGTAATAGCACACAAAGAGGCGTACCTACTACAAGCTATTGAGGAAAATTTCTCAGAACAATTTAAATTCTGCAATTATTCACTACCAAACTCTAAAATTTGGAGTTAAATATATCGGTCGTATTTATAGTATTGTGCCGTTTAATTCCAACCACCCCTATAAATGGCAGCCTAACGTGGTGCAAAACATTGATAGAACATTATAGACTAGACGTACTTGTAGGTTCGTGAAGTATATTCGTCACTGGCCTCGTGTCCCGCGGGTGCATTTTCGGTTGTTGCTATGCACATGCGTAGGTTTTTCGCGCGGTTTATTAGTGAATAGATGCTTACAACTAGGAGTGGGTAATATCGCTGTTTTACAATATCGAATCGAAAGTATATATCGATTTTTGATATCGGATTCCATATTCATATATTTTCTGAAACTATATATTGACGTACATGGGTAATATCGCACGATGTTATACCTTAACGTACATATTTTTATTGTGAATAGCGAAACTTATGTGGTAGTTCGCTATATTCATATCGTAAGGCGATTTATCCCTAGGTTGGTTAATAGATAACTTACGATGATTTTTTTAATCAAGGGAAGATAAATTACTTTCATTATTTTTATAACATATTATTATTATATTATTATTATTACATATTTATTATTATGATTGTTAAAAAAGAAAGTGAATTAAGTGAGTATAATCGTACCATTCTTAACCTATGTCGAACATCAGAGAAAACATAAAATTCCTTGTCTTCATCAATGAACTCCCCTTCATACTTTGACCAGGCTTAGGACTGGCTGCATAATGCACTTACGAAACTATTTTTTTTTTATTTATACACTATACCTAAATATAGGCGCCAATCGAAGAAGTTATGCAGGCGTATTTAAAAGCTCATTCGATGATATACATTCAGTCAAAAAAGTATCGGGAATGGATGATTTGTTTATGGTTCCAAATTAAAATTTTTGTTTTTTTTGTAGTTGTTAGATTGGCACAACTGTTTTCCATTTTGGCACGGAGTTTGAGTTGCATCTGTTATTTATATTAAATACAGTGCTGGTTTTAGTAATATCATATATAGTGTGTATTGCGAATTTCATAATGGACAAAAATATCGAACAAAGAGTTTGTCTTAAATTTTGCATCGCCAATGGAATTTCGTGTTCGGAGTCACTGAAAATGTTACAGAAGGCTTACGGTGAATCGACTTTATCAAAAACTCGTGCTTATGAGTGGATCAAAGCGTTCAAAAGCGGTCGAGATGTGATGGAAGATTTGCCTCGCTCTGGTAGGCCGTCAACGTCTGCAACTGAAGTTAACATCGCAAAAGTGAAGAAAATAGTGACTGAAAATCCCCATTCAACTCTGAGAGAGATAGCCGCCGAACTTTCTGTATCTCACAAGTCGATCCGTACCATTGTAACTAATCATTTGGGTATGAAACATGTTGCTGCTCGGCTAGTCCCAAAAGATCTGAATTTTCTCCAAAAACTCAATCGCATGAAAGTCGCTGAGGACATGCTAGAACGAGTCAGTTCGGACCCAACATTCATGAAACGCATTGTTACTGGTGACGAGACGTGGGTTTACGAGTTTGACATGCAAACTAGTCAACAAGCTTCGGAGTGGCGCCTTCCAACTGAACCGAAACCGAAAAAACCACGCTAAAGTCGATCAAAAGTCAAAGTCATGTTGACTGTTTTCTTTGACTATCGCGGTGTTGTGCACTCTGAATTCTTACCGGAAGGTCTAACGGTAAATAAAGAATATTATTTGAGCGTTATGCGGCGTTTAAGAGAGCAAATTCGACGAAAAAGGCCAGATTTGTGGAAAGAAAATTCTTGGATTTTGCACCATGACAATGCGCCTTCGCACAAGGCTATCATTGTGAACGAATTTTTGACCAAACACTCAACAAATACCATCCAGCAACCACCATATTCACCAGATATGGCTCCTGCTGACTTTTTTCTTTTTCCTATGGCGCAAGTGTATCGTTTCTAAAGGAGCATACTTTGAAGGTGATAAAATAAATTTGGATGAATAACAGACATTTTGTGTATTATTGATCTTTTCCCGGTACTTTCTTGACAGAGTAGTATGTACATACTTTGTAGATTACATTATTCACATTATCTATTTACATATTTATGTTAAGTGTAGCTTCTTTATTTACACTATTCATGTTTTATTTATTTCCACTATTTACAAATATTATCACTATTTACATTATTTATTATATTTTTAATATTTACACTATTATATTTATAATATTTACACTATTATATTTATAATATTTACACTATTTACAAATGTATTATTTAGTTTAAAATATTATTTAAATCTATATTTATCCAGGTTTACATTTAAAAATGCCAGCTGATTTACTTTTGATGATGTTAGCCGTGTGCGACGATTATTTATTATCAGTCCCGTTTTGCTGAAAATCCTCTCACATGTAACGGATGTGGCCATGATGTTGCCATATTTTTTCAGCAGTTTCGATAAATATGGATATGTAAACCTATGTTTGCGCCACCATTCAAGAGGGCAATTCCACGTCGTGCCCGTAAATACTGGCAATATGTCATCATTTAAATAGGTATCTATTTCTTTAATTGCCTTTGATACCGGGGTACCAACAGTCTGTGTTTTCCCCACTATTTCGCCCAAAATTGTCCAGGGCGAAAATTTATCACTATTGTCCTGAGACTCCGATGTCGAGACGGGCGCATGCTCCTGTGCTCTGTCTTGTGCTATCATTCCACTTAATAGATCCTGCACCCGTTTTTTTGTGTTTCTTATTTCATTTTCGTCTGAAAAGACAGCCAGTTTGTACCTGGGATCTAAAAAGGTGCTCACTGAAAATGTGCCGCTTCGTTCGATGTTGGCAAATTTCATAATTAGTCCTGTCCTTAAAGTACAAATCAGTTGATTAGATACTTCACAAAACGGCTCTACTAAAAGTTTGTCACATGATGTTATTAAACACCGTGTCATAACTATGACTGAACTACCGGTCATATACTTTTCGCCGCTCATTGATTCAGTAGCATCATCGAAGGGTTTTAATATCTTCGCGACTTCTGTAAGTAGCAACCACTCTTCGTTGCTGATAATAGGCAAGTCTTTTTTGATGACTGCAACTGTTGACCTATATATATATTGCTCTAGTTCCACAAATCGCTTAACCATGTGAAAACTAGAGTTCCAGCGCGTTGGAATTTCTTGTATTAAACGCTTGGGTACACAGTTTGGCTGGTCATTGGTTTGTGCTTTTAATAACTTCTCTAAAGCAGTGCTACTAGTTTTAAAAAAGCGCACAATTTTTTTTATTTTGTCCAACACAAGCTGTAGAGCCTCTTCTTTTATAGCATTTTGTACTATCAAATTAAGTGTATGCCCAAAACAACCATAATGCTTCCAGCCGATGTTGTTTACGGCTTTTTGAATATTCGCAGCATTATCGGTAACAATACAATTAATTTTGTCTAAGGTTAAATTGTATTTATTTACTACCATGTCGTGTAATATTGCTTGAATGTTGTCACTCGTATGAGAATTCTCGAAATTAGAGCAGTCTAGTAAGATGCTCTTCAGTTCTAACTCATCGGTGATATAGTGACCTGTGACAGCCAGATACGATTCATTGGCTCTTGATGTCCACAAGTCAGCTGTTAGGCACAGATGTTCTACGCCGGCCAATGTCGTTTTTAAAGCTTCGTATGTTTTATTGTACAAAGCAGGAATCATTACATTTGAAATAGTTTTCCTAGTCGGGAGTTGGTAACCAGGAATCCATCGAATAATTTTTTTGAATGCTCTTTCCTCTACTAAGGTAAATGGATGATAGCTGTCAATAAACAAATCCAGTAAATCACTATCTATCTTTCTTTTCGTATCACTTGATATTTTTTTTGTAGTACTGTATCGTTCCATGCCTTGTTGTCTTACCTGGCCTGTGGGGTGCACTGCAGTTGAAGCTGGTGCTGTTGATGTAGTGGCGGTTGATGTACCAGCCACTAACATAGTAGTCGCTGCCGAACTTATTGTTGCAGGTGCATCTGCGGCATTAATCTGGCTAGATGATGATGCAGTTTGGGACGTCCTAATTTCTTGTTGGCCAGTAACCACTCTCGAATGAGCATCTAAATGCCTTTTTTTTAAATGTGCCTTTAGATTACCTGTTGTACCTTTGTAACTATAATTGTCACCACAAACACGACATTTAGCTTTTTTATCAATTAAATTTGTTTTATCAAAATAGTCCCACAAAACACTTGAATTAATACGAGACATTTTAAAAATTGTTTATTTAAATATTTACACTTCAGTCTTCACTATTAATTACCCTAAATTACCCTATATCTATTATTTTACACTAAAGTATTATTATCACCATACCACACCTAAAACTAACGTATTTACACTTTTAATTACACGAAATAAATTATTTGAATACTACTAGTACCTACTAATAAACAGAAAGTCAACTTAGACTGCAACTTTAGCTTAAAGGAGACGACTAAAAGTGGGCCTTTATTCCGAAGAAATTTGAACAGCAATATGATATACCTTATTAGAAAGCTTATTTATTATGCTACTCGATTATATATAAATATGATTTTTTCAGCCCCCCGTTTTTGTAAAAGACTGAAGAATGTATTAGTAAAAACAAAACGCACATTTTGTTTTATTTTGGTTTTTGAGACATATAGTTATTTAAAATTGTTCTTAAATTGAGTTTTCTACATAATACTTCTTGATCTTATGATGATTTAAGCTACAGTAACATGCAATTGAGACAAAAATATTTATTTTCATAATATTGCAATATCAAAACGTGGCAGAAAAGACAAATTCGTGAATGTCAGATTGACAATTTGTCAAATAATCCACTTGACGTCAGTTGTCCTTTGACATTAAAATAAATTGTTGATGGGAAATGCAAATTACAATCAATATTATATAATTCCAGATTGAAATGAGCTTTATGATTACCACAAGGCGCAAAGTACTTCATTGCGCCTCGCTGATGGCAAAATAGTCGACACCGGCTCAGTTGCTAAAAGGATGTTTATCTAGCACACATCCATACTTATTATTCCCTTGGTAAAATCCAGTAGGATTCATTAAGGATGAAATAAAAAAGGTGCAAACTATCATGAGACTGCTAGGTATCAGAAACCCAAGCTGCTTGTAGGCCTGCTATTGGGCTTTATCCCTCTGAATGAAGTGTTTTAACTCGGTTAAGTTGGTATAAGCCAGAGGACATTTTGTTTTACAGAGTTCAGATGGCAGTAGCCCAGTAGGTCCATGTAAAATACTAATATTCATGATGAACATGTGAAGTCTAAAGAAAAGAAAGTGTTCTATTTTTCATTTTTATATGTGCATACTTAAACTATAGTAGTCATCATTGCATAGGGATAGAAGTAGGTAATAAAAAACAGGTTATTAATTATTTGTGCTTTATTCATCTTCTTCATTTTCTAAATCACCTCGTACTAAAATATTATCTAAGAAACTGGCAGGTGGGTGAATTACGTTTTCCTGATGCAGCACCCATCCCAAGTACCAAACAATAGTCATAACATGGGCACGGCTCCCAATAGTACGTTTCCCTATAATACAACTGCAATAATATTGTGCAATACGTTGACACCAATCTGTACTCCGACTATTTAAATTCAACAATATATATTTTATTGCTTTGGTGGCGTGACCTTAATCTTCCTCAAAAATGAATTATTTAAATGCTCTAGGCACAGCAAACAAACAGCTGGTCTATGCCACAACAAATCTAACATATCTTCTATTTGCATTCTGTTGAAACTGTGGAATATCCCAGTTATATAACATTAAATGTTCATGACATACTCTAGCATTCTCAGAAATATATTTTTAAATTGAGACAAGATTGATCTTTTTAAATAGTGAGGAACTCTAATGCGTTCAGGGTTCACACAGTCTGGTACAAAACAGTGGGATGCTGTGTCTGATGTGCGAGCATATGAAACTAAATTAATGGTATGGATTGGTGGTTGAATGTTGGACATCTGATCAGCCCAAGATACTGTTTCTGAGCATGGCACAGTTATTGAACTTGATGCAGGAACTGAGTCAACATTCGGTTGTTCTGGAACTGACACCTCATTTACTTGGACTGGGACCACTGGCACTTCAAATTCCATGGGTACAGGAGGTTCCGTTTGTAACCGGGGTATATTATGATAAGCCCTCATCCAGCAAGCATTACATGCCCAAGCTTCATCTGGGACCTGTTAGTAATTGAAATGAATAAACAAAAGTCTATTATTGTGTAAGCAAAGTAATAAACAACTAATGATCTTATTACCTGTCGGTTGCCCTTTTTTGTTTCTTATTTATATAAATGACTTGCCTTACCTCATAAAGGATAATCATGATGTAGTGTTGTTTGCAGACGACACTTCTCTTTTATTTAAACTAAAACGTCAGCAGCTAGCTACTGACGATGTTAATGGCGCTCTAGCAAAGGTCGTTAATTGGTTTAACGTTAATAATTTACTTCTAAATGAGAAAAAGACCAAATGCATTAAGTTTACGTTACCTCATGTTAGACAAGTGGAAACTAGTGTAGTAATCAAGGATGAAGAGTTGAAACCGGAAGATAACAAAGTGTTCTTAGGCTTAACCTTGGATGCTAAGCTTCAGTGGGGCCCTCATATAGATAAGTTGTCAAAAAAACTAAGCTCTGCAGCATATGCCGTTAGAAAAATTCGTGATTTAACTGATTTAGAGGCAGCCCGTTTAGTTTATTTTAGTTATTTCCACAGTGTGATGTTAAATTAAACTGTGTGCAATACATACTAAAAAAATTGTTATATTGTTGATTGGGGTCATCAATAGTTGACAAAAGTGGTAATTTAGTCGAGAGTTTAATTTTAAAAGTTTCTAGGCGACTTTTAGTTTTTGGGTTAACAATGATATCCTTTTTAGCTACTTTTTTGATAACATTTGGAATTGTGATCAGTTGCCCACAATGATCTGAATCTAATAAGTTAATAATTACTTTGTGGGTTGGTATAATATCTGTATAAATATTATCTAGGCAAGTGGCACTAGTCTGGGTTATTCTAGTGGGCTCCAAAAATTTGTTTTCAAGATTGTATGACTGAAACAGGCTTATAATTTTAGTACTTAACCCAGATTTTTCTAACAAATTAATATTAAAATCACCACAAGTGATTATAGATTTATTTGTGGTACAAATTTTATACAACACTTCATCCATTATCTTTTCAAAACAATCATACAAACCTGAAGGGGGTCTATACACACTTAATATGATAAACTGCTCCAATTCTATACAGGCTATTTCGATTGTTCTCTCAACAGACATGCTTACAATATCCTTGCGTTCTTTAAATTTGAGCTGATTATTTACCAAGATTAATGCGCCGCCATGTATAGCTTTTACTCTACTGAATGAACTACCAACGTGGTGATTAATAAAATTAAAAATTAATTGATGACTTTTGAGCTAATGCTCTGTGATACAAAGAATATCTATGTTGTTACAGTTCAGGAAAAGCCCTACTTCTAATTCTTTGTTCAAAAATCCTTGAATATTTTGATGCACCAGGTTGATACAATCAAAATTCCCAATACTTTCAACTGATTTATTATCTGGCTTCCTTACGTTATTGCAAGAGGCTGCCTCTATTGTCTCAATCTCTAATTTAAATGATGAACTGATTCATTAATTGTGATCAAACTATTGGCTGAGTAACTTGACTGAGTATTGCAATGATCAATAGAGGCAACTCGCTTAGCCAAATTCTTGGCTGTAATAGTAAAAAAATATGATAGCGACACAGCTACTTGTCTTCTACAATAGTTTGAAAGATAGTACCGATCCACAAAAAATCTATCTTTTGTCAAATAAAAATAGTTACCAACATAGTTATTGGTGTCAATCAAATGGAATACATTACTATCAAATGTCAAATTATGTAATGTTTTATTCATATTGTATCGTATGTAATTTTCTTCCTGTGGCAAACTTGTACTATATGGAAATGTAAACAATACAATTTGTCTTAAATTCAAGCTCAATAAGGTTCTATGATATTGGAGCAATTCTCCTTTGTTCACATTTCCTCTATTACCAATCAAAATTACTAGTATGGTGTCCTTATTAAATTTACATTTAATTATTTCCTTCATTATATGATATAATGTACATCCTTTTTTTTTTCGGGTGGGAAATCATCCAATGACTTCCCCCGCTCTGGGCGGAGCGGGGGGCATGTCAGACTTATACTGACTAAAACCCACCCATGTTCCTTCTATTGCCCTTTACGTTCCGAGGCCGCGGTATCTCTTTCGAACAACCCGCAACCCCGGCAGGCGGAGGCTCTGGCAAGCCCCTGCTTTGCTGACTCTCTTTGAGGCGCGCGTGAAACACGAACGCGCCGTCGACACGGCCTGTCGTCAATCGACGGACGGACGGTGAGCTACCCATTGCTCACCGCCCACAGGCCCGCATCTACGGTGGCCGGAAGTCGTCTCGCGGCGCCCGGCGCCCTGGGCGTCTCCCGCGGCGGCTGGGTTGGGCAGATAATCTCTCCCTCAAACGCCCGGCCACCTCCTTTGCTAGCATTACTGCTTCGCAGAAGGTGGTGACCGCTTCCCATTCCCTCTCGCTCCGGACCATGGCCTGAACCAGGGCCGGACGTGAGAGATCGCCGCCGCCGATCGCCTCTACGAGGGCACGGCGGTGCTCTGCCCACGCTGGGCAGATCGCCACTGTGTGCTCCACCGTGTCCTCAGGGCGATCGTCACAATGGTGACACCCGGGCGCTTCCTCCCGCCCGATGATTCCGTGTCCGGTGAGGACCTGCGTCAGGCGGTAGGTGAGGACGCCATGACGCCTCTCCAGCCACTCCTCAAAGAGGGGACTTACCGCCACTATTGTGGCGTGCCCTGCACGGGGTTGCGACAGTCGCTCTCTCCATGCCACCATGGGATCGCACCGGAGGTCCGCCCGCCGAGCGGCAACTTGCCGCGGCAGCGGGTTTTCCCCCCGGTGTAGTGCCTCCGCGCGCCACTCAAACAGGCGCGCGAGGACTATCGCCTCCAGATCCCACGGTGGCAGTCCGGCAAGGAGGCTTGCTGCCTCGCCGGAGATCGTGCGGTAGCCCCGGATGAGCCGTATGGCCACCACCTTTTGGGGCGCGTTCAGGTAGTGGGCGGCGCGCCGCCCTAAAGAACGCGCCCATACTTAGGCCCCGTAAAGGGCCATGGACCGCACGACTCCGGCATAGAGCCTACGGCAGGAGGCGTTTGGCCCCTTCAGATTGGGCAGGAGCCGCTTGAAAGCAGCCCCCGTCCGCTCGAGCTTGGTAATGTACATCCTGGCATACAGTTGTTTATAATTGAGTGCCCTGGATATTCATCTTTTAACAAACTACCTAGGTCTTTTCCAATCTCATCACAAAACATTATTATGTCATTATTTACACCTTGTTTACAATGATTTTTAGAACTATTTCTAGGACTATGCAAGTTAACACATGGCTGCAGTAAGGTGGCATGTTTTCATTGAATGGTCTGGTGTAAGTACATGTGAAGTTGGTTGACAGTGCTCACAGCTATTGGTTTGTGAGTTCACCAGATCATTCATCGCCAACACATATTCCCTCATTAGATGTTCAGAGGTATTATATTTGGTAGTCATTGAACTTAACTTCTCTTGTAGGTGGTCAAGTTTGGATTGCAAGTGTTCGGTGTCAATTTTGTACTTCCTAGTGCTTTGTTCCAAATTAAATGAATACATATCTAATTGTTTTATGACATTCAATCTTTCTCTATTTAATTTAACATTTTTAATGAAAAACTTTTGCCTTTTAACCATTCTCTGTGTTTTGACAATGTATTTATTGATTTTAATGTATTTTTTTATTTTATTTTTACTAGTGACTGCCCTTACTGAGTGAGATATCTTAGAATCATCCTCATCTGTCAAATCTATGGTGCAGGTGGGATTATTGGCAGAAACTATTGACGGGGCAATAGGCACCAATTCACTGAACAGACTTTGATTCAGCGAGGCAGTGATGTTGTAATTGGTAGTCTCAAGTTCTGTTATTTGACTTCTAGCCTCAAGTAGCTGCTGTTGTAATAAATGTTTGTGAGCAAGAACTTGTTCATACTCTGTGCTACACTGGCTGAATCCGTCCACAATAACTTGGAGCCTATCCCGGTCTTCTATGGCGACAGTGAATTGAGTGTATAACTGGCCCATTTCTTTTTTTATTTCCTATTTGTTTCATGGGCTTCAAAGAGAACCTTCTCATTGTCATCCAATTCCCTACTTAGTTGGTCACAGGACTGCTTGGACGCCTTTAATTCGCTCAAAGTCTTGTTGGCGAGCGTGGGCGGTACGAGTTAAAGTCATGATTGAATAAGTAGGAGGAAACGTAAAAAAAATTAAAAAAAAAAGATAGGAGAAGAAATTGGAGAAGAGAGTAGGTAACTGTGGCAGCAAGTTTAAGCTATTATAATATGAAAAGCGAAACAAATTAACAAAAAATAGCTTAATTAGCGTGTGCTGTCACCAAACCAAGCAAGGTTATGTTTACGTTCTAAAGGTCTTTAGTTTCGTAAATAACCCGATTCAAAGGTAGACTCTTTTTTAGCTGGTAAAATTATAGCACGCAAACAATATAATAGCAAATAGAATATAAAATATTGTACCTGATATCGAGATGACAATGCAAAAAATCCCCCAAGCCGGTAACTGTCACTGATTCACATAGATTTTAACATCAATTTGTACTTGTTATGTGAATCTAACACAAAAAGAACACACAATTAAACTTTTTAGTTGATGAGCAATTGGAAATATGCTTTAAAAACAAAGAAATTTAATATTTAAAGTATAAAATTAACGGACATTTAAAAATCAGCTGCTAGCTGTAGTGTTGCCACAGGAGGATATTAAGATATGGTATAATATTCTGGGGTAACTCTGTAGACAAGGAATTTGTATTCAAAGCCCAAAAGAAATGCATCAGAGCAATGTGTCATCTAGATAATACTACAAGCTGTCAACCGTAGGTACTTTAAAAAAATAAAAATTCTTACATTGCCTTCCCTATACATATATGAATTAAATGTCTTTGTAAAATCGAATCCCTACTATTATAAGACTGCTTTTAAAAGCTATAATAGACAATACGGTATTACACCCATTTTTAAAAAGTATCTCATTTTGATCCTAGGGTCCTAGTAAACCACCAAAAAAAAACAAAAAAAATTATTCAATCGATAAGTGCCATAAAACTGCATTTCAATTGCACAATTTCTATTTTCGCGCGTAAAATCACAAAAAAGCTTGACGCCATGTTAGGCCTTATTCGCACGGGAGCTTTTTTAACGCCCGTTGAAAAAGCTTTCAAATAGAACAAATGCATTTCCAAGGACATATTCATACGACGGTGCTTTTAAGACGCGACGCTTTTTTATCGAGCAGTGTTGCATTTTGAGCGCTGGGCGTTGGGCTCTACAGGAAATAGATCATATGAAACTCCGTATTATTATTCATACGAGCGGTAAAAAAACGCCAGCGCTTCACTCAGTGCGAAGCGCGCTGGCTCGGCGATCGGACGTGTTTCTTTTGTGTTTACGTTACCAGAGCGGCGTTATGATGGGGGTTGTGGATCCCGAAGTCCTAATTATAGAGGTGGAGTCTCGTCCACTTCTATAGTTATACAAAAGTATTGCCAGAATGTTGTAGACATGCGAAAATAACTAAAAAAACTTATCGGGGTATTGCCTCAATTCTTCGTACAGTCACAGATAATATAATACTTACGTTTTTAATAAACTCTTAAGTATAACGGGCCCTAACGTTTTATTTTCGCCGTCGCATCGCTCCCGAAATCTATCTGGCGCAGCCGGTAGCATTGCCGTAAACCGTTGCTTTCGCGGAAAGTAAAGTGTGAAACCCGGAAAAGTGGAAAAGAACACTAAGGAACTTATTCGCGAGTGGTAACGTAGACTCGTCGTAACTTAAAATCAGTGAGACGTTCTTGGCAATCTTCGAACCAAATAAGCGTAACGATAACGTGGGTGAGCAGAGATGTTGAAAGTTTATAAAGCGGTTGGACTGTGAGTAACCTTCTACTTTCTTCCTAACTTCCCATACTAGTAATGTTAACATAAAATATATTATTGTATCGATTATTTTATCAAATCTGGAAAATCGAGTGAAAAGCTTTTGTGGTAGAAATGAATATCTTAATAATTACTGAAGTGAATATTATTTTCACGCTATTATTTCGATAAGATTTTTCACAGGATTTTCTTTTCTTTTATTTAGTTTAAAAGTTTATTTTTTTATTTTAAATTGTTGCTTAACTTTTGTTCGTTTTACGATTTAATTTAAAATGAATCGCGGCCAGAATCCTGTAAACGCGACAACCGGTGCAGCCCCGACGGCTCGGACCGAAACACCATTTACTATACAACTTGCTGAATCGTTGATGAGATGTTATAAATTTAATTCCAGAATTTAGTGGTGAAACTAATTTACTTAATTTATTTTTAAGAAAGTGCGAATATGTTATTGAAAAGTATCAGGGGACTACGGATCGAAACGAATTTTTAATGCAGAATATTACAAGTAAATTAAAAAGTAAAGCGGCAGCCTTAATTAGTGAAAGAGGTGATTTTGAGACGTATAGCGAATTAAAATCTTTATTGATCCAACATTTTGGGGATCCCAGGAGCGAGGAATGCGTTGCTATTGAACTGGAAACTCTAATAATCAAACAAGGCGAGTCATACTTACAGTTTTGCAGCCGAATTCAAGACATTCGTGCTATATTAATTTCCAGAACAGCTCTACAACGTTAAAAGAAGCTAAAATAATTATAAAAATAATTTATAACAATACTTCTCTTAATGTTTTCCTGTATAACTTACCAGAACACATGGTGCGGATTGTTCGAATTAAAAACCCTACTACATTGGAAGAAGCTTTAAAATATGTCCTTGAAGAAGTTAACTTTCAGGAACAATATAATTTACGTAGTAAAATGTTACAACACCGACCGCAAGGTCATATGTTACCATCACCCAATATAAAGCCCTTGCAAAAAAATAACTACAGACCTTTTACAAACCAAACTCAATTTAAATTTGGCATACCTAATCAAACCTTCTTACGTCCAAATATACCGAATCAACAAATAGGTCGACCGCAAATGGCTCAATTTGGACCACCAGGCGTTGATAGAAGACACCCCTAGCAATTTGGCTTCCGACCTCAAGTAGGAATATTTGGCTACAGACCCCCAACAGCACCACCCGGTTATAGACCCCAAGTTGGACAATTTGGCTATAGACCCGTTCAAGCTTCGGCCTATCGTCCAACTAATAATTTCCACGATAGTGATGTGACAATGAGAACTGCTCCAGCAGCGGTTAAACCACAACAAGGTTTTCCTATTAATGAACTCAATACGGATGGCGAACAATACTACTACGACGTCACTCATGACGATTACATGCAGAATATGACGACACACTGTGACTACGACTATAAAAATATGAATACTCAAAATGTTTGCATAGATGAGAGGCCTAGTGTAGAAATTACCAAAACTGCAGAAAATTTACATTCAACTGAAAATAACAGTGATCCGGAAGCTGTCCAAAATTTTCAAATACATTCAATCCAAACCCGCCTAAATGCCCTAAAAGGTGACGATTTAGACAACAGTTCAATGATTGTTAATATAGATGAACAGAAAGACATGATCAGGCAAAGTACAGACGGTTCTACAACCATTTCCATATCTGACTCTGAAAGAACCGCTACAGCTAGTCCAATAAGTATACCAGAAACTGAGGCAGTTCTTGACGAATCGACTCACTATCCCATACCATCTGAGTCTTCTTCCATACAGACAGTTCATTCGGCCAAGGATCTCGAATCCAATGGAATACCGATCTTGAACGAAGCAATAGATACCAAGCCTAATCAAATACTTGTCTTTAGCTGGTTCCGTAATGAGATTCAAGTAAAAGATTTATCTAGAGATAAACAAAAGGTATTAGAAGTATTTCTGCCTCTTCATAACTATAATCTCATCACAGGATTTTTTAAAGACTACATAAAACCAAAAATTAAGTATTTCATTTATTTCGAAAATCAAGAACTTAGAAAAGATTTCAGTAATATAATAATTTCTCTGTTTAAGAAAGACGTTAAGTTTTACGAATGAAACGAACGTGTCGTTTACGTCGAAGATGAGCAGGAACAAAGAGCTATAGTAATTAAATTACACGAAGGTTCATTAAACGAATTCGTCGTAATTATTATTGGGCAAATTTAATTGAAACTGTTTCCGCGATTATTAACTCATGTGAGCGTTGTAAAGCTTCTAAATATGATAGGAAACCCATTAAACCTTTATTGCAACTTACACAAACTCAACATGCACCTTTTCAGGAAATATTTATAGACTTGTTTAGCATAGAATCGAAATACTATTTAACTTTAATTGATGCCTTTAGTAAGTTAGGCCAAGCCATAGAAATTCCATCTCGTTCGTCACCTGAAGTGGTTAGAGCGTTGATGAAATATTTTTCTTATTACGGCATACCACAGAAAATAAGTTCTGACCCTGGAACTGAATTCAACAGTGAATTACTAAAAGAACTAACAGAATTACATAAAATTAAATTACACATAGGGACCCCAAACAATCCAAACTCTATGGGTCTCATAGAACGTTTTCATTCCACAATTATAGAAATTTACAGATTGGCAAAATATGAAAAGAAGTTTACGGACGCAGCCTCCGTAATGACTTATGCCGTTATGGCCTATAAAAGCACTATTCATAGCACCACAGATTTAACACCGTAAAACTCTACATTTAACTCTGAATTTTATAAAGCTTACAAACAACAATTGATTAGGGATCATAAGAAGAGAACTCAGGCACTCTATAAGTATATTTCGGAGAAAATAAAAGGTCACAAAGAAAAAAAATTAAAGAAACGAGGAGGTGAAGTAGCCAGCTTTAGAAATAGGTAATCCTGTTTTCGCTAAGACCGTTAATAAGAGACAAGCAAAAGATAAGCCTAGGTACCAAAAAACCGTTGTCACAGGCCATATAGAACGCAATGTTATACCAATTAAATTAAAAAATAGGGATACCTCTCAAAAACATAAAACGTCCTCCACAGGTGGAGTTTGATCCTGGTGATATGGACAACAACCAATTGGACTCTCCCAAGCCAGGCCCTTCAAGCAGTAAAGATTAGTCAAAATCCTGGTATTCTTCCGGTGAAGATAGGCCAAGCGTTTATTCAATATGATAAGTGGTCTATTGTTAAAATAATTAATCTTCAAAGCATTAGCACTGACATTTCCTTTAATATTCAAAAATATTCGGAATTCAGCCAAATATTACACATAAATAAATTCTATACAGATGAGTTTATGGCACTTAAATACAAGTTTTGACGGGCCTGTTGGTCTAGTGGTTAGTGGCCCTGACTGCTAAGCCGGAGGTCGTGGGTTCGATTCCCACTCAGGACAAACTTTGTGTGATGAGCATGATTGTTTGTTCTGTGTCTGGGTGTGATTTATCTATAATATGTATGTATTTATAAATTATATAAGTATGTATATCAGTTGTCTGGTTACCATAACACAAGCTCTGCTTAGCTTGGGATCAGATAGCCGTGTGTGAGTTGTCCCAAGATATTTATTTATTTATTTAAGTCGAGTATATTCAAAATCCGACCGAAGAGAAATTACAGCAATTAATTCCATCCAAAAGATTTAAACGTTGTATTGTAAATCCTTTAGGCTCTATAATCAAAATTATAACTGGTAACCTTGATCATGAAGATGCGGTTAGATATGATAACTTAATTTATAATATTCAGACTAAAAAACAGGCAATAGCCAATAAATTCACTGTGGTTTCTGAAATGTTGGATCACTTTCTGAACACTACTGAAATAATTAATGAAAATACAAATAAAATAAACAAGCGCATTAAATTACTTGAAGGCCTTGTAGCTAATCTTAACACAAAAGATAAGCATTCAATTTATATGACCCATGTATTTGGATTACTCAATCAATTTATTGTAAACTTTAGGACTATCATATATAGGAGTACGTGGTGTGGCCCTAGATATGTTCAATGATTACCTCAGAAGGCGTAGCCAATGTGTTAAAATCAACTCCGTCCTTAGTGATGAAGAGTTTATCAGCTACGGTGTTCCTCAAGGTAGTATCTCGGGACCCACACTTTTTCTAATGTATATAAACGACCTCTGTCTACTTTCCCTCACCCATTGTGACATTTTTACCTACGCCGACGACACAGCATTATTGATATCCTATGTGACCTGGGATAGAGCTAAACAAAGCGCTGAACTTACTCTGCAAACTATTATGGATTGGCTTTCTACTAACCTGCTGACGCTCAATATCTCAAAGACCAAAGTAATCCAGTTTAAACCACCAAATTCAATTAATCCACCAATGAAGTCTAACAAAATAATAGCGCATACTTGTCTCGGTGGCTCTCCATGCAACTGCAATTACCTTGACATGGTCACATATGTTAAATATTTGGGTGTCTATTTTGACGTGCGGCTAGATTGGCGCACCCACACTGATACTCTTTGCTCAAGGCTTCGAAAACTTATTTATTTATTTAAAGAGCTCAGACATGCGACTGACTTTGAAACAGCTTCACTAGTGTACCGTTCACTATGCGAGTCACTAATTACTTATTGTATTCCGGTTTGGGGTGGAACCTTCAAAACCGTGATGCTTAGGGTAGAACGAGCTCAGCGGGCAGTTCTCAAAGTTATGTACTTCCGTAGAAGGGACTACCCCACCGCCCTGCTGTACTCAGAAGCCCAAGTACTTTCGGTGAGGAAACTTTACGTCCTTCGCTCTGTCTTGCGCCGACACTCCACCATGCATGCGACGGGCTAGTTTCCCTATCTGTGACTCTGTGCAGTGGCGTACTGCTCTTGCGCGACGTCACTATCGTGCTCTAAGCTCCCAAATCTCGGGAGGTTCCTGCACATAATCGGGCGGGAGGAAACGCCCGGGTGTCACCATTGTGACGATCGCCCGGAGGACACGGTGGAGCACACAGTGGCGGTCTGCCCAGCTTGGGCGGAGCACCACCGTGCCCTCGTGGAGGCGATCGGCGGCGGCGATCTCTCGCGTCCGGCCCTGGTTCAGGCCATGGTCCGGAGCGAGAGGGAATGGGAAGCGGTCACCACCTTCTGCGAAGCAGTAATGCTAGCGAAGGAGGTGGCCGGGCGTTTGAGGGAGAGAACATCTGCCCAACCCAGCCGCCGCGGGAGACGCCCAGGGCGCCGGGCGCCGCGAGACGACTTCCGGCCACCGTAGATGCGGGCCTGTGGACGGTGAGCAATGGGTAGCTCACCGTCCGTCCGTCGATTGACGAGAGGCCGTGTCGACGGCGCGTTCGTGTTTCACGCGCGCCTCAAAGAGAGTCAGCAAAGCAAAGGGGCTTGCCAGAGCCTCCGCCTGCCGGGGTTGCGGGTTGTTCGAAAGAGATACCGCGGCCCCGGAACGTAAAGGGCAATAGAAGGAACATGGGTGGGTTTTAGTCAGTACAAGTCTGACATGCCCCCCCGCTCCACCCAGAGCGGGGGAAGTCATAGGATGATTTCCCACCCGAAAAAAAAAAAAAAAAAAAAAAAAAAAGCTCCCAAATCTACAACAAAATTAACAAAAAGCTTTCTATTTATAAACTGACCCTGCATAAAGTTAAGCATATTCTAAAGCCGTGGCTACTGTCGCTGAACTATGACGAAACAGAGGATATACTTATTTCCATTGCGTAAATCTGCTGAAAACCCTTCCTGATCATTAAATTACACCCACACACGCGCGTGCACACACTCACTCACACAAACCTACACTATCTCTTTCACACACATACACATACACACACACACACACACACAAACTCACACTCCACATACACATACATACTAACTCTTCAAAGTAACAACAGGCTATTTTTTAACCGCTTTTAATTTATCTCTTATTTTATTGTCTTTTTCTTTAATTTTGAATAATATTGTTTTGTTAATCTTGTTGCACATAACACTGTAAAATCTCCTGTGGGAGAGGGCACTGGCTCCTGTAACACAGGTCTTTCACCTAGCACAGGAGTTAAGGACTTCACAAAAAATGTAACCACTTTTGTGTAATAAAGATTATACTTATACCACAGATAATATAATACTAACGTACAGCTCATACAAAGAAACGCGACCGCCATAACTTGCTCATTTCTTCGGGCTATTCGGGCTATTTCTTGAGCCCCGTTTTGTTCCTCACAACGGCGCTAGATGGTGCTTGCAGCGATAGTTTAGTTTACACAAAAAACCAATAGATGGCGATAAAACCATACTGCATGACAAAATTAAGGTAGCCCTTTGACCTTGAAGCTTACGATACTCGGCAATCGCCTACTTTGCGATAGCGCATGATTTCTTGAGCGTGGGATTATATATTATTATCTATGGCGTGGGGTATAGCTCCATGTTTTTCGGCAGACTTAGTTATTTGTTAGGTTCAGCGTAAACTTCAACGCTAATTATGATAATTATCAAGTATTTAAATCAATTAAAATTATTTATAATATCGAAATAGCTCTTGCAATGATAGGAGACACTGAGAAACAGGGAGCAGGCGCGGATCCACCGTTGTGGGCACTGTGGGCCAGTGGGCATGCCCACAACCCCAATTTGCTTGTTGAACCTCATTTGCTAAACATTAAAAAACATTTACAAATTTTGGCTACACTACCAGTCAGCGTAGCCACCGCGGAAAGATCATTTTCAACGCTTCGTAGAATCAAATCTTGGTTGCGCGCCTCAATGGTACACACGAAGACATATCAACCTATACAAAACCAGTTTATACTGATCTCTTAACAACGGATCGTTCACCGTGGATTTCTCGTACGATGATAAATCCGCATAAACTGGTTTTGTATAGGAAAATTGTCGGGGCTTGCTCTCTTAAATATTCATGAAGATGTGCACCTGGATGACGACGAAATAGTTAATGTTTTTGCTAAAAAGAAGCGTAAGCTTTAATTTGTAATTTTAGCATTTATATTTATATAATATAAAGTACTAGCTATTGCCCGCGGCTCCGCCCGCGTATATCCTGTTCCCGTGAGAATTCCGGGATAAATTGTTTCAATCCAGTGTTTAGTCTATATACATACCAAATTTCGTCAAAATCCGCTCAACGGTGTAGGCGTGATTAAGTAACAAACATTCAAACATCTAAATTTTCGCATTTAAGTAGGATGTTGTGTCATTTAATTATACTACAATAAAATTTGAAATATTTTTTTTACACCGTTGGAATAGGTACTACATTTTTACTGATTGTAAGTAGAATAAGGTATAAAAATAAATCTTCACTCGTGTGAAGCAGTTTTGCTAATTTTTTATAGTTATTTAATGTAAAATGGTGTGTAATTTAGTTTGTAATCAATGTTATCATTTGATGATGTAAAGAATATCAAATTAAAAAATTGTTCAAAACATAGGTAAATCCATGATTGTTCATGAGTGAGTTCGTACTCCAATCCAAGTCTCACTTTGCAAATTTTTGGTGGCTGTGCCCACAACCTTTTTTGAGGGCTGGATCCGCGCCTGGCAGGGAGTTATTTTTTACAGACTCAGTTTCGAGTGTGTAGAATATTTTTATTTTAATTACAAGTTGTTACTTAACTAAGTAGGTAGTAATATTTGTATGTTGTGTTGGTACCTACCTATAAAAGTAGGTAAGTATGCTTACCGGTTTGGATATTGGGCGCTAGATGATAGAGTAGGGATAACCTTGCAATTTGTACAGTACACTACCAGACGCCAGTACATCAACTCACCCCAATTTGTCAAATCTAATTTGGTTTGTTCGGCCGCAGTGCCCGCAGTAGGATATAAAATGTACTCTGTGGCCGCAGTTTAAAGGTTTAGAAATTGTACAGTTCTGGCTAGGTTGACCTGCTGATGTCTGTACGCTTATAGAAAAACACTTACGAGATGTATTTAAAGAAATTTATTCTCAAAAAGACTACAGTCATGAGAGTCAGTCAGTGTATGAGAACTTGAGATCCAAAAATTTATCTTTTGCGCATGTGAAGTGCAACAGTACAAGCGCTCAAGATCCGTGCCATTTACTTTCCATTCTAATATTATCCAACCACTTACTGGCATATTGAACTGAATGTGGGGCTGAGTTTGTCTCAGCCGGGCAGCCCCACATTCAGCGTAAAATTATATACAAGCAAATAAAATACAAGCGTAATTTATGAGTAGGTACCTTTAGATTCGAGTCGCTTAATGTACCTACTTATCAGTTTCATTTGAATTGCGTTTTATGCTACAAGACGACATTAACTTAGTCCAGCCCAGTCCAGACCTTGGAACCAGTTCTTTTGTATTTTGAACAATTATTATGCGTTGGCAGTCCTTATTACAAAATCCACTTCAGAGTCGGTTCTGAAGTCGTAATTGTATAAAATACATACAATAAACTGGATCGAAGATTTGGGTGCGATTATAAATAATAGGTAATTATTAAAATATACAATAAATATAACAGAAATCGGATTTTTTGGACGTGTCATGGTGGACGTTCTCGTGCCGCCGGCAAAGGTAATTACGGCTTGTAATGTAGGTACCTACTTATGCCGCCGGGCTAAATCACCTGCCTTAACCCTGCGGGTTCGTTCGCCAGGCTGGCCAGGTTTTGGTGGGCAGAGGTCTACCCAAATAGGAGGATGATGATGATGATCTTTGTTTGAAGGAAAATTTATAAAAAAAAACACAATAAATTATTCTTTTTTTTTTTAATAAGTACTTATCATTTACAATGAGTAAGTAGGACTGCCTCGTCGGTCCAGTAGTCGCAAGCGCTACTACTGAGCAGTAGGATCTAGGTGCGATTCTCGGGTGGGACAAAATACCAATACCTAACCCTATGGGAAATAAGGCGTAATGTTATGTAGGTATGTACCTATTAAGTCGATATATTTATACTTTTTCTGCTATTTTTGAAGTTGACGGAAAATTAATAAGTTTGCCTTTGCCTTTCAGTAAAATGCATAAAAAGTAGATACAGAATAGCAGACAAAGACATACAACAAGACCTTTGGGTATTTAACTGAATCTATAGGTCCTACCTATGTAATTGTTTTATCAAACAGCCTCCACCTGAAGATTAATATATCATACATGAGAAGAACGATGATTAACTATTATTTTGAAGTAAGTACCTATTTAGATAGAATGAAATAGTTATGAAATGCAAATATATTAAATAAAACTTTGGGCATAAAGTCCTTGAAGCCAAAAGTCGCAAAAAATCATTTTAATCTTCATCAAAATTAAGGATAGGTTCCTTAATTTTGATGAAGATTGTAATGATTTTTTGCGACTTTTGGCTTCAAGGACTTTATGCCCAAAGTTGACACTTGAGAGCGCAAAATTGCAAATATATTATTATTCTATGGCGCAGATTAGCGTTTTATTCGTAGATTATAAGTTTATAAGTAGTTTTTAAGTAGGTTTTGTTGTTCTATGTCTGAAATATGTTTTGTTTTATTTAATATATTTGCATTTCATAACTATTTCATTCTATCTAAATAGGTATGGTAAATGGTAATTAATGTGTAGTAAAACTCAAAAAATGAAAACAACGCCATCTATTAGTACAATTAACAGTAAATGATTTACTTAACCACAACGTAGTACAAATTCTTCTCACCAGAGCCAACACCATAATATTATCTAGTAAAATCATGGAATTTGGGACTAGGAGCCCATTATTCCTTTATTTTGTGTTATGGAGATTTTTAAAAACAAGGACATACTTCTTTCATGGTCAAATTTAAACAGTTACACAAACCTCAAAAACAAATCGATACTTATAACGCCATCTATTGAGATTTATTGGAACAATTTTTTCTTTGTTCGCAATGAGACCCCATGCTTATACTTATCTATGTCAAATTTAGCGAAATAGAAACCGCTGTTGCGTTTTGTAAAGTATCTGTTTTGCACAAAGCCGTATTAAACTCTGATGAATTGTTAAGTTTATTAAAACATATTAATGCACATGACCACTTAATGTATCCTGTAAATGATAAAAATTTAATTAATATAGAAGAGTCATTGTCTTTAAAGCTTACCTTAAAAATGAAGAAATAACCTTTATTATTGAAGTTCCGTTAATTTTAAATGTTACTTATAATTATTATAAATTGTATTCCCTTCCTATGGATTCCATGAACCAAACCTTTGTTGTTTTTCCCGAATTCCCTTACCTTTTAGTAGAAGGATCGAAATATCGTCCGATTGATCAACCATGCCAAGAAATAACAGTCAAGGAATACCTCTGCTCTGAAAATAACCTCATTCAATATGTGGAAGAAACCTGTATCGAACAACTAATGAAATACCAGCATAATCTGTCGCGATGTATTTCCCGTCAGATAAAGTCTGAACACCTGAAACTACAGAAGATTAGTCCAAATAGTTGGATAATGTATACCAGACACCAACAAATTATATCGCAAATTTGTGGTAATGACGACACCAAGGAACGCATACAAGGAACATACATTATAACTATAGAACCGCAATGTGATGTTTCTATAGAAAATATCCAACTCCATGGACTCCATGGACATGGATTCTTACTTCCTGCAGACAGAATATAAACCCGTTCCTGTGGTAAACTTACCCGATCTACGAGAACTTACCTCAAACGCCGTGAAAATGGAACCTGTAAACTTGAAAAAATCAAAATCAAAATATTTTTATTTTACATAGGCCTACATGGGCACTTATAAAACGTCGAAAAAAGATGCACGGTTCGGGTTGGTCGTTCCCTATGGAGAAGAACCGGCAAGAAACTCCATGGTTACTCTTTTAAAATCATTTAGTTTTACAATGTTGTTGTTGTTACAGCGTTAGCACTTAAGTATGAGAGGACAGCGTAGGCCCGACAATAAGTCATTGCTTACTTTACAAAAAGTAAAATAAAATAATATGTTAACAAAAGTTTACAAGCGTCTAAGAATCTACAAGGCAAGGAAAGGAGTTAACCTGGATGATATACGTCAACTAAATTACCTTCTGAAGAATAGTGCGAATAGTGAAACCAGTGAAATTAACGGTGATAGTGTCAGTGCCGCTCTTTACTCTCTGTACGCGATCGTCTTTTTATTGTGAATAGCTATAGTTATTTATAAGTATGTATATTTTAAGGAAAATGTGTAAAGGGCAGGATCGTCGTTTGAATGGTGTTGACAATCCTATTCAACAGGAGGAAAATAGAGTAATTCAGAGACCTGTATTATTAGTGCCTTAACTCTATGATGATTACTCCTCATAAATTAGTTATAAAATGTGTGAATATTATCTTCACGTTATCCTATAATCGTTTTAACTACTTAAGTTTTGTCATTTTATAGTTTATTATTTTTGTGAAGTTCTTGGAAAATCTCTGTTTTTCCGATAACTTCAGTCCAAGGGGGGAGTTACATTCTCCGAACTCACCTTATCTATCGCTGTGGTAGAGACACAAGTTTGTACGCTGCACTTTTGTCCTTATCAGCCAGACATGGCGTATGCAGGCGCTCGCCAGCGACCACCAACTTAGCTTTAAGTTCCAAGTATGTAATAGGCTAGATAGAATAAGCAGTCTTGCATCAAACTCTGTAAGCTTGGGTCGTTTTTAATAAACTCTTAAGGCTAGGTGTTCCCGGTTTTGCCAGTTTTAGAATTCACTTTTAAAAGGGAAATCATAACATTTTGAATCTGAAAAAAATATATATTTAGAATACAATATTTCTCTTTACCATGTACCCGTTCAATACACGATGCAATACAATTTTCTCGATAGAAAAAAATGCTGAAGTTACTTCGATTTGCAGTTTTTTTACAAGTAAATTTCATTTTAAACGAGTACTATAATACTCCATATTTTATAAATAATATCAATATAAAGGTAATTCAAATACCATGGTTTAGATTTTTTTGTTTATTTTTCATTGTGTAAATAATTTGTATTTTATAATAGTTATTAAGATAATTTATATTTGTGTTTTGTTTGGTGGAAATGGCAAATAAAAGAAATAAAATTAGGGCTAAATCACGGTTGAAGGCAAAAAAAATCGCGAAAGAAATATGGTAAGTTTTAAATTTTTATTCATTTATTCCTATTGACTCTGGCTGTTACAGTTTTACGAAATTTATTATTTCCCAATATTTAAAAAGGTAGCGAAATGCCTTTGATGTCGGGTGACATCGCCGGCACAACACAGATAGGTACAGAAGTCAATCTCATTTTTATATGCTTCATTTTTCATACTACGTCTTTGAAATATCGTGTCCGTGGCTTCTGTTTCTGTCTGCTTTGTGTCGCTCGTATACCTACCTACAATTGCCGAAACGGATCTTGAGCGATCGGCGTCAGAGTGGGAATCGCTTTCCGTATTCCATACATTGTCGAGCCAATCGTCTTCGTTGTTAGATACATGCAGCAACGCAGGCAACGAATCACGAGTGACGTCTATGACACGCTGGCGCGGCGAGCCAATCACTGACACTCCCCGCCGAATATTTGACTTCTGCGTAACTTGAAGCCAGCTCTCAAGATCCGTTTCGGCAATTGTACACTTAGGTACATTAATCTCAATTTTTTTGTAATACTATTCTATTTTATTGTTTCAGTTCAAAAATGAATCGAAATAAAAATGGCTTATTTGTTGGGAAAAAAATGGCTAATACACATCCGAACTACACGGCAGCTAAATATGCGGATATGGTCTTGATTTATGGAGAATGTCATCAAAATGCCGCCCTAGCGATAAGGACATATCGCGAGAGATACGGCAATTCAAGACAATGCCCTACTAATCCTCGCACTATTATCGGAGCTCTTCAGCGCATACGTGAAAACCGACCAGTGGATCCTAGGTCTCAACCCGCAGATCAACCGTCTACACTACACGACAATACCCAATCCGGTTAACCGAAAATGTGCTACAACATTTCGCAAATCAACCTAAAACTAGCCTCCGCCAGAGCGGCATTTTCAAGGCATTTTCAAGTCCATCACAGAACCGTCCACAAGATATTAAAGCGGGAAAAATGGCACCCATTAAAATTTAGAAAAGTACATTATCTGTTTACGCGTGATAAACTAATAAGGATAAATTATTGTCGCTGGCTGTCCGTTGCAACATGCTGGCCCGCAGGTTTGCACGCTGTACTGATGATGTTAAGATAACGCTGTTTAAGGCCTTCTGCCAGTCGTTTTACACGTGCAGCCTGTGGACCAAGTACACCCAGCGGGTATACAGTGACCTGCGCGTCCAGTACAATAATGCATTCAGGATGCTTTTGGGGTTGTCGAGGCGATGTAGGGTGTCGATGGGTTCGCCGTGATCATGCGGAAGCGAAGCGCTTCCAAGTTGGCGCGCTTGCGCTCGTCCTCCAATGGCATCCTGAATGTGTTTTTAGATCAGTGGGACTCTCCCCTCTTACGAAGGTGGATAAGTGTACAGACACACTTATCCACATAACGAGTGTGATTCACTACGTTTGATATACATTTAATTGTAATACTAACATTAGGCTAAGTTACTTTACTACTAACAATATATGGATTTATCCGAAATAAATTATTTGAATTGTCAGTGGTTATTAAATAAAATTGAAAAGGACAGTGACTTTCTTTCCCAAATTTGTTGAACTGACGAAACTACGTTCACTAGAAACGGCATGTGGAACCAGCACAGTCTGCACCACTGGGCACCCAAAAACCAAAACCCCCGCGTTTGGCGGGAGTCAGCTCATCAGTACAGATTTTCATTAAATGTTTGGGCAGCTATTCACGGTGACGATATCATCGGGCCCGTATTTATTGATGGCACTTTGACCGGAGAGAAGTTTGTTAACTTACTAAATGATACGGTGTCGGAATACACAAATAACCTCAACGTCCACCGATACCAACGAATGTGGTACCAATTAGATGGCGCGCCAGCACATTCTGTATTAACAGCCAGGCAGTGGCTAAATGACACATTTGGTGCGCAATGGATTGGGAGATTTGGACCACGTAGGTGGCCAGTCAGATCGCCAGACCTCACGCCACTCGATTTTATTTTCTGGGGATGCATCAAAGACGATGTGTACTCGGAAAATGTGGACTCGTTGGAACAATTACGACTTCGTATAATAAGCGCGTTTAAGAAAGTGAGGGGAAATGGCTTTACGTGACAATTTATTTTCAAATGTTCGGGAAAACATGAAACGTCGTTTAGACCTTTGTATCCGCCAACACGGTGGTCTAATTGAAAATAAGAAAATTTAAATAAAAACAATTAGGTACTTACCTAAATAAAAATAGTGATAAGTGATAATGGTGGTAATAAATCGAATAGTAAATAAGAGAAGGTGAAAGTGAGTGACTACGCAGCTCCGCTGTAGGTACTGGCACCGCTCGATTTCTTAGATATTTTGCCGTCAAAGGATCGGACCAAATCTCGAGTACCTACTAGGCGCGTATGCGCTGTTGCCAGCGCGCTACGCGAGCGTTGTTGCTTCGAGTAAACGTAAGCCGGCTAGGTAAGAAATTACATGAATGATTTTTTGCACAGAGTGATTCCAATAGTGGATACTTTTTTATTATTTAGTTTGTATGTTTTTTTTTTTCAATTTACGATTTATTTTAATCTATCATGGTTTAAGTGATTAATGGCCACTAGCCCTACCCCTGTTTTAAGTTAATGTCGCCATTAAAGCGCCACGCTGTATGTTAAGTACTTAGAATAATGTTGTCCTATCTCGTATAACCAATATTTTTTGTGACAAAATTACAAAAAACATAAATATTTTGTTTTCACAATCGTATTTTTCTTGGCCAATGCCGTTAGAATACTATTCAGCTTAGATTGTGGCAAGCGAACACTCGCGGGTTTACTTATGTGTGGTTTCACGCGCAACTCGAACGCGCGACCCGACGCGATCTTTGTGGCAAGTGTCGTGACACCCACGACTGCGTCCTTGCGTTACCATTTGGAACAACCGCACTAGAATCTAAAATATCAATTAATTTAATAAGTATAGTTTAGAGTTTATTCCATTTAAAATAGCTACTCAAATTAATTTATTGTGATTGTGTGATTATTACAAATCATAACAAAATCAAAGTCAAAGTCAAAATCATTTATTTCAAGTAGGCCAGTTACAGGCACTTTTGAACTGTCGAAACATTGACAACAATAAAAATGAAGCTACAGTCCCAGACACAAGGCATAATAACTGTGAAAGTACTGTAGTTGCCCATTCCAAAGCGTAGATCTCTATGGAGAAGAATGGGCAAGAAACTCCATGGACACTCTTTTAAATCAGAATATTGTTACAAAATCCTGGTTACATCATTCGTGTTAATGTGGAAAACTATGTGAGAACGATGTAGCAAGACGTGCACATTAAAAGTGTCCATAGTAAAAGAAAAAGAATTTCAAAAATACATAATTTAAAAAAAAAAGCTGTGGCAACTGAGAGATGACCAGTCACAACTGACAGCGCCCGTTCACGAACATGACGCATAGATCAGCACCATTCAACTCAACCATTTTGAAGGGAACTAAATGATCCGACACACGCGCCACCATCAGCGAGACATTTGAGTGAGCATGACATGCTCTCAACCGCCAGAGCAAATTAGTCAATAAAAGACGTAGGTTTCCATTGAATGATAGCTTTGTAGTACATAGTACTCACACAATTTGGGCTATGCGATTATATAATGCTAAAAAATTGAATCTATACAATGCAAAGATAGTTGTACAATCTTCAGCAGCTCCAACAATACTATTGAATGCTATCAATTTATTCGCCCCTGTTCTTGTGGAGCAGGACCGACATTGAGCCAAGCATTTTTGTCAGTAATATAATCGTCCAACTTATAATATGCTTGTTTACATAGTGTGCGTTTAATGCATGTTTTAAATTTCGTCTCACTCAGTTCAAGGATACTTTGTGGAATTTTATTATAGCACCTTAAACAGTACCCCATGAAAGATTTGTCTACTTTAGCGAGTCTGAAGCCCGGCTGAACTAATTGGTTCCTATTTCTGGTATTGTAATTATGTCTGTCACCTCTTTTACCAAAAAGATGCAGATTTTTTCTTACGTACATTATGTTTTCATAAATGTATTGACAGTGTACTGTCATGATGTTAATTTTCTTAAACAGTTCCCTTAGAGAATCGCGCCTACGGAGATTATATATGGCTCTGATGGCTCTTTTTTGCAGAATAAAAATAGACTCGATGTCTGCAGCCCGTCCCCATAACAAAATGCCATAAGACATTATACTATGAAAGTAACTAAAATAAACCAGTCTCGCGGTATCTACATCAGTAAATTGACGGATTTTTCTAACAGCATACGCTGCTGAACTTAGCCGCGCCGCAAGGGATGTTAAATGGGAACCCCATTGAAGCCCTGAATCAAGCGTAATTCCCAGGAAAACCGTTTTATCTACGAATTCTAGTTTCTCTTTATTCAATTCTATATCACAATCATTACTTTTAACATTCGGTAAAGCGAATCTTATGCATTTGGTCTTTTTTTCATTTAATACTAAATTGTTTGCTGTGAACCAATTATGGACCTCAATTAGGGCATTATTCACGCCATCTAGATTTTGGGCCCGTCTATTTATCTTAAAAATTAGGGAAGTGTCATCAGCAAATAACACTAAATTTTGAGACTCATTTTTTAATAAGCAGGGTAGATCATTAATGTATACTAGAAAGAGAAAGGGACCTAATATTGAGCCTTGCGGAACTCCAATTTTTACTTTTAAACCCTGTGAATTAACACCATTTATTTGTACTAACTGTTGCCTGTCACTCAAATATGATTTTACCAAACTAAGAGCAAGATTACCTAGTCCGTAATGCTCAAGTTTCAAAAGTAATGTGTCGTGATTTACGCAATCAAATGCTTTAGAGAGGTCACAAAAAACTCCTATGGCGTCTTGGGACTCTTCCCACGCAGAAAATATGTGCTTTAGTAGAGTTACACCGGCGTCAGTCGTACAACGTCCTTTGGTGAAACCATACTGTTGGTCGTGTAAGATTTTGTTGGTGTTAAAATGATTGAGCATCTGATTAAGCATTACTTTTTCAAACACCTTGCTAAAAACTGGCAACACGGATACAGGTCTATAATTATTCGTATCTTTACTGTCCCCGGACTTGAAAAGAGGTATGACTTTACTGTATTTCATCAAATCAGGAAAAACTCCTTGGTCCACACACAAATTAAAAATTAAGGCTAAGTATGGAGCTACTGTCTCAACTATGGATGTACAGACTTTGATAGACATTCCCCACAGATCTTCGGTCACTTTGATTTTTATTTGCCGGAAAGTTTTAATAACTGTAATAGGGTTTATATGTTTAAATTTAAATTCAGCCGGGCAGCCAGATACATTCGCCTTAAGTACAGCAATTGAGACGTCAGGTGACGAATTTAGAGCTTCTGTAGTTTTTAATGGTATATCGGTAAAGAAATTTACAAATTCTTGAGCCACTTCCTGATTTGAGCTTTTAGGACCACATGCTGTTTCTAATGTATAGGTAGTGTCACGTATTTTATTTCTGTTAGTCTCGTTATTAATGACTTTCCAAACTGTCTTTATTTTATTTTCAGCTGTTTTAATCTTGTTGCTAATGTGCAGGGCTTTGGCAGCCTTGCAAATATTTCTAAAAATTTTTGAATACTTTGCAACATACTTGTTAAATGTTTCAGTGTTTATGTATGGCTTAAGGTCATACAGCTCAAAAAGTCTTTCCCTACTTTTTCTGATACCGCTAGTTGCCCAATCACTAAATATATATTTAGGGCAAACATTTTTTATCTTTTTTTCAAAAGTATTATTGAATTCAGTGTGAACTATTGAAAAGAAATCATCGTACAATTGATTTATATTTACATAGTCAATATCTTGGCTCATTACACTTAACTTGTTCTGTAGGGAAATATTATATTTATTTAATTTGCTAGTTGTTATCGGTCGATATTTAATCTGCAAAGGTTTTTGCAAAGGAGTGTTACACCTAAAAGTTACTGATTGCTTAAAACAAGTTTTTAATTAATCGAATATCTTATTTTATTTTTAATAAAATAAATCAATAAGACAAGTTGACCTACTGGCTGCTTATCTGTAATGCGACACTTCCCGCGACGCAAGCGCACGGCTCGCTTTGCGACAATCGCGGGCAACTCTTGGTAGCGTTAAATGCCTATTTCGCTTGGTCTACCCGCCCTTAAGTATAACGGGCCCTAACGTTTTATTTTCGCCGTCGCATCGCTCCCAAAATCTATCTAGCTACTTGTTTTTCGGCAGACATAGTTATTTGTTAGGTTCAGCGTAAACGTCAACACAAATTATGATAATTATCAAGTATTTAAGTCAATAATGTAAAGTTATTTATAATATCGAAATAGCTCTTGAAATTATATTAAATTTGCTGCAAATAAGATGAATTTAAGCAGGGAGTTGTTATTTAACAGACTCACGAGTGTTTAGAATATTTTTATTTTAACTACAAGTTGTTACTTAACTAAGTAGGTAGTAATATTTGTATGTTGTGTTGGTACCTACAAAAGTAGGTAGATAAGTATACTTACCGGCTTGAATCTTGGGCGCTAGACGATAGAGTGGGGATGACCTTGCGCTTTGTACAAAAAAAGAAATGAAAATAAAGCTAAAACGCCTCTCAATACTATCTATCTACTATCTACTACCTATACCTACATCAGTTAAAAATAAAAACTGTGATAAAAACCTTTCACTACTATACTTAATTAATAATACCTATAATATTGTAAGTGTACCTACTGTGTACGTATGTAAAGAGGGGTGATGAGTCATGTAAATAAAACGACTGTTCCGGCGAGCGCTAGTACAAGACTGAGAAAATGGATTATCATTTATTTCGAAGTAATAATTATTTGCTTACGCACATTATTCCCCCCTTTTTAAAAAATAAAAATCTCTAATACACTATATAAGTAGTACGCTTACATAACGGATTGAAAACAAAAAAAGAAAAAAATTAAAAATATAAAAGGTAAACAATATAAAAAAAAAAAAAAAAAAAAACGATATATAGAATCTTGAATAAGTAAATCACTTGTTGATGATGTTGATGTTACGGGATTGCGAAACGTACCACCGGACGTATGACGCGGCCTGAACGTGTTGTGTTCGGCGCGGTTTCGCTATTTTTCGCTGGGTCAGCACTCTTGCGTTCCTTCACGCTTGTATTGGTACTTTTTATGTGTGCTAAAGGTTCATTTACCTTATTTTCAATTAAAATGTAGGCTGGTTTTAGTCTGTCCACCGATACTACGGATGTTTTCCTTGGCATTTGGATTTTGAAATGCTTTTCTTGCTTCTCTATTACTTGGATGGTCCTTCGTATGACGGGGTCAGAGGTTTCTTGACAGCATCCGTTCTGACGTATACGTATTCGCAATCTTTCATGTCTGGGTGAATAAATGGTTTGTGGGTCGTGGCGTGGTGGTTACTGTTAAACGGACTTAGTTTTGCCATTGTCTTTTGGAGAGTCTGCGCATAGTCTTCTGGTGATGTAATCTGCGTTTTCGGCTCGATAAACATTCCAGGCAAACGTATGTTCGTTCCGTATAACATTTGTGCGGGGCTGACATTTTCTTTCAATCGTAATGCCGCTCTCAATCCTAGAAGGACAAAGGGTAATTCGTACGACCAGTTTACAGTATTACCGCGTGCGACTAGAGCAGTTTTCATTGATCTGTGCCAGCGTTCAACTAAACCATTTGACTGCGGATGATAACTTGTGGTCCTGGTCTTCTTGATACCAAGTGACTTAGTCAGAGCTATGAATAAGTCTGACTCGAACTGTCGTCCTTGGTCCGTAGTTATGGTGTTTGGGCATCCGAATCTCGATATCCAAGTGTTCATGAAAACTTCCGCAACAACTTTTGCTGTTATCTCTGCAACCGGTACAGCTTCCATCCATCTCGTTCCCCTGTCGATCATTGTCACAATGTATCTGTTGCCTCTGGATTCTGGTAATGGACCAACAATGTCTATGTGCACATGATCTAAACGTGCTGTCGGTGGGAAGGTTCCTATTGGAGACGAGTTGTGCCTGTGTGTCTTGCTTTTCTGGCATGCTTGACATGTTTTAGCCCACATACCAACGTCAGTATTCATGCGTGGCCAGAAATAATGCTCGGAGATCATTTTCTTTGATGATCTTATACCGGGATGCGTTATGTTATGCATAGTGTCGAATACTTGTTTTCGAAGTGACTTCGGCACATGGTCTTAGGCTCGGTTTTGAATTTTCGCAAATCAATTGTTTTGTTCCTGATAATTGCATAGTTTTCCAATTAAGGTTATTGTTGTTCAATAGTTGAGTGAGTTCAATGTCATTGCCCTGCATATCTGCTATCTCGTTCCAATCCACAGGTGTTGGACAATCTATTTGTTCGACTCGCGATAACGCGTCAGCTACTGGGTTCATGTTACCGGCTAGGTGACGGATGTCTGTCGTGAACTGTGCAATGAACTCTAAATGACGTAACCTCCTTGGTGCGATCGTTTTGCTTGTGGAGTTTTGTTTGTTAGTAAAAGCGTGACATAATGGCTTATGATCGGTATATACAATCAACTCTCGTCCCTCGACATAAGGTTGGAAATGTGTTACTGCCATGTAGATTGCCAGCAATTCTCGATCATATGTGCTATATCTTGATTGCGTTTCACTCAGTCCCTTTGAGAAAAAGGAAAGAGGCTTCCAGTTTCCGTTTTCATACTGCTGCAAAACGGCGCCTACGCATGTCTGGGATGCATCTGTCATGAGCGATAGCGGGGAATGCGTTGTTGGCGAAGTCAATGTAACAGCGTCGCTTAGACTTGCTTTACATTGATCGAATGCTTCCAGTGCTTCTGGGGTCCATTGTATTTCAGTTTTGTCATTTTTCTTTGAGCCAATTAGGTATTTGTTCAACTGTGCTTGATGACGGGCTGCTTGTGGAATGTTGTTTCGGTAAAAATTAATCATGCCTAAAAATCTTCGTAATTCTTGCACTGTTTTCGGAATCGGGTATTTGTTGATCACTTCGACTTTGTCCGGTAATGGCTTGATACCGTCTTTTGTAATCTGATATCCAAGGAATTCTATTTGAGGTTTACCTAGCACGCACTTTTCGTGATTGATTGCTATGCCGTATTCGTCTAAACGTTTAAACACTTCTTCTAAGTGACGTCGGTGTTCGCTGACTGATGATGACGTCACTAGTATATCGTCAATGTACACGAAAATAAAATCGAGTCCGGCTAAAACTGTGTTCAAGAATCGAACAAAGGTTTGACCTGCGTTTCGTAGTCCGAACGGCATTCTAGGGAATTCGAATAGACCGAACGGGGTAATTACTGCGGTTTTTTCTACATCTTGGACTGAAATCTGATTATAAGCTCTTTTTAAATCGATTTTCGAGTATATACTGGTTCCTGGTAATAGGTACGTGAAGTCTAGTATTCTTGGAATCGGGTATCTATCCGGTACAGTGATCGCGTTCAATCTCCTGTAATCTCCGCATAGGCGTAATTCACCGTTTTTCTTTGCTGCCACGAGCAATGGGCTAGCCCACGGACTCTTGGAAGGCCTACACAATCCTGTTTCTAACATATGCTCTATCTCTCTTTTTACTCTTAGATATTTGTCTGCCGGCAGAGGTCTTGACTTTGAGTAAACCGGGTGTCCGTTGGTAATGATTTGATGTACCACGTCATGCTTGGGTCGCGTCTGTGTGTCGAGCGGTTTTAAAATGTTCGGATATTTTGCCAAAATGTCTGCATAATCGTCGGTCAAATTTACGGTCCGAAGTGTTGGTGTGCTTGACTTCATCAACTTTGCGTTCCTCTGAAGTAAATATTGCGCTTTTCTAAAAAATCGGCTCCCAGTATTGGTTGCGTTATGTCAGCAACGATGAAAGTCCAACGATACGGCCGTCTCAGGTTTAAATTTAACGTCAGCGTTTTGTCACCGTATGTTTTAATTCGCGTTCCGTTTGCGGCATAGATTTTATATGTGTCGTCTATTTTTAAACGGTTTCCTCTTCTAGGTATTGCTGAGATGTTAGCGCCAGTATCAACCAAAAAACGATACCCACTTTTTCGGTCGGTAACGCATAGGCGGTTTGAAGGAATGATAGCGCTGACGACCGCCTCTGTCAACGCAGAACTTAGTTTTCCGACGGCTTTTTCCAGTTGCATGGTTTTTCACAGGTCCGGGCTCGATTCCTGTACCGAAAATGATACTTGCATAACCAGTTTGGGCTGTCAGGCGTAATCCTCGATCTCGAGAGGGATCTTAGGCGTGACCGGCTTCGGTTGCGTCTGTAATTATGACGTCCGTTGCCATGTGAGTTGGCTTTTAACGCTGCTATTTCCATAGTTAATTTACTCATTTGGTTAACTAACTCAACGATAAGCTGATTTGGGCCGCCTGATAATTCCGACACTTCACCTGATCTTCCTTCCAATATCTTCGAGGACATTCCTATTGCCGCCACGTCAGTCTGCTTAAAGTCCGTCGCTCCGCATACTGCTGCCCCATTTCCACAATTTCCGCTTGACGTCATGTCGAAATAACTATTTGCCTCTTGAAAACCAAAACCAGGGAGATCCGCTTGTGGAAGGCTGATTAGGTTGTGCAGTGCAGTTATCACGACACGGGAAAATCACGAAAAAATTACTTTAAATCGCGGCGCGTGTTAGTGATATCGGGGTCACCAATTGTAAGTGTACCTACTGTGTACGTATGTAAAGAGGGGTGATGAGTCATGTAAATAAAACGACTGTTCCGGCGAGCGCTAGTACAAGGCTGAGAAAATGGATTATCATTTATTTCGAAGTAATAATTATTTGCTTACGCACAATATAATTAATAAAAGTACCTACGCTTTTACCTACTTAATATAAAGAAAAACTTAACATAAATTAACCAAAACTCGGTATTTAAAAATCTATGCGTACCTACTACTACTTCACCTAAAAAGAAATAAAATGTAAACTATTAATAATTCGTAATTTGAACGAATACCTATTTAAACACTACCAAAATAACTGTTACCTATTTTATAATATAACAACACAAGAAATCTAAAAATAAATTATTTAAAGACTAAAAGTCGCGCTGATAAGCATTTAATTTTTAATTGTCTGTCAATTAGGTCGAACACTCTGAACGTCTTCTATTCGCATCAACAGCCAAATATTACGGTAGACGCGTCGTTACACAAAAATAATCCTTATAGCATGATTCAGTATTCACGCGCGGTGGCTTATGTATAACTTTGGTGTTTCTATACCGATTTATATAATTCTTTTTTTATTGAATAGGTAATAATGTTAACTTTTTTAATAAGGGATGAGTGAGAGTGTTATAAACCTAAGAGTAGACAAATATAATCCGAAAGCTCCGAACTGCTAAGCTATCGGGAGTTACACGTATTATTGTGAGTCAACCATAAAAGATAGACATATTATGCTGTCGTGAAATATTTTTATATTATTTCAAGGAGAACATTTCCGTTATACATGATTTCTGAGTACTTTTAAGGCGGTACCCTAACCAAATAACTTTGAGCATTCATTCCCTCTTCGCCGCGCAGGAGTAACAGTAGTGAATAAGGGTCCGTTCACACAGACCGGCTCGGAGAGGAGAGCAGATTCTTATCACGTTGAAAACAGAGTTTTTAGTATTTGTAGTAAGGTTACTTTTTGCATGTGCACTGCTTTTGTCAATAAGAATACTTGAAGGCGCTTGGTGTGAAATAATAAGAGGAGGTGACCGGCTCCGATCGCGTGCTCATTCTCGTTCGCGCAGCTGATCGGCTCCGATTGCGTGCCATTTCTCGCTCGCGCTGCCGATCGGCTCCGATTGCGTGCGCGCCGCCCCACGCCGACCGCCATTTTGATAGCACAATCCTTTCAAGGAGCTTGCGCTTTCGTTTGTTTTGTTCTACTTCAAACAATCTTGCTAACAAATATATTTCTTCATCGGAGCTATCTAAATCCATGTTCCGAAAAGCACACGTAAACAAAACTTGGACTGCGTGGAATACTGGCCTTTGTAGTGTATCCACCCGGCTCCGAGCGCATCCGACCGGCTGCAAGTGCATCCGAACGGCTCCGAGCGCATCCGCTTTCAGGTCGATTCCAGCCGGTCTACGTGAAATAGTTGGCGGCTCCGCTCGACTAACTCCAAAAGGATACGATCCGGTCTGTGTGAACGAACCCCTAATGCCCATTTTTTGGAATAAAATCTAAATAAAATAAAGTTTTGGGTTTCTGGAAAAAATATTTGTACCAAAATGTTCATTATAAAATTGTGTATCCATTAGTGTCAGTAGCAAAATTAAACAATGTCAATAATCTGGATCCGCTAAATCTAGATCCGTTAAATGTGGCCATTTTTTTGGTGACCACGTACTCGCAGGATTTTTTTTTTTTTTTTTGAGGGTAGGTGCATAAATAGTCAACACTTGTTCCATATTCATTTATTTCAATTTTAATAGTATATTTTATCAATTATTTAAAATTCCTACCAAAAAATTCCTATATACTTACCATTAAGCACATATTGTGTGGGCAGTAACATACACATGCCCTAAACAGTGTCAATTGTATTTTCTTGCTGGCTTGACTGTCACTTGAACTTTGGACACACTGACTTTTGCACTTAATAACTAAGTCACTATCATGAGCTCTATAGCTGATATTGCGGAGACTCAGCGCATGGTGATGACATCCCTTAACCAGCGGATGGCTGATTTTGAAGACAGTCTGAAGAAGTCTTCGGTCGGAGCGGATTTGGGCAGTCTTCACAAGGATTTTATGGCCTTCAAAGAGCACGTCTGGAGTGTCCTCAGTGCATTGCAGCTGCAGATTGCTGAGGTGAGTGTTATGTTAGATGCTTATAAATGATAGTCCGTTGGGTAAGATACAGGTTTATTGGTAAGAGACACAGGAGATGTTTATTAGTCTACATCATGACATGAAGTGTGGCGGAGCGCTGACAGATCACAGATAATACATTTACTAGTGAAGACCATATTAGTAACATACTAAATAGTGATGTTACAACATCCCCCTTGTTGAGTTCAAATTAGACCCCTGACTGACAATTAATATAAGTGCTATGCTATTTAATTTTATACAAGACAACATGCTTAATTATACTTATAGTTACTTAAACTTTACTTATGACTCTATTTATAATTTAACTTAATCCATTTCTTCAATTAACCTTCTGGTAGGTTTTACAATACGACCTGACCTAGTTGTTACATTTGAGGATTGCTGAGATGAGGATTCTTGATGCCTAGACTCCTGTCTGTCACCTTCCTCTCCCCTTTGTGACGAGTTGGATTGCATGGGAGGGTTAGCACAATTATGAGAATATTTATGTCTTAAGTGTATTCTATTCCTCCTATACCTAACTCCATTGACATCCTCAACAACATATGATCTATTATTTGACAATCTTTGCTTAACAATAGCTTGTTCCCAGTTGCTACTTGGGTTTCTCTTAAAATAGACATGATCATTATGATGTAACATAGACATTGACTTGGCATTTTTATTGTAGTGTTTTGACTTATTTTTATCATTTTTCTTGACAGACTCTTTGTAATCTTTAAATGTTACCACTTTTGGCTTCAACTTCTTATATGATGTTGGAATGTTATCTCTTAAGTTCCTAGACATGAGTAACTGTGCTGGTGATGAAAAATTATTTTTACCTGTATTTCTGTATTGTAACAATGCTATGTATGGATCTGATCCATTTTCTTTGCATTTTCTTAGCATGTTTTTTATGATTTTGACTGAACTCTCTGCTTGTCCATTAGACTGTGAATGATATGGGCTAGTTACAATATGTTCTATGTCCCATTCTTCCATAAAATTTTTAAAATCAACTGACTGAAAAGGAGGTCCACCATCTGATACCAGTGACAATGGCATTCCATGACGAGCAAATATGGACTTTAAATGAGTTATTACATTTTTTGATGTACTGTTGTTATTTAACAATGCAATCTCTATAAATTTTGAATAATAATCAGTGACAATTAAATATACTAAACTATCGAAATGCATTAAATCAATACCGACTTGTTGCCATGGATATTTGCTTATTTCATAATTCTGTAGTGGTTCCTTTTGGTTACATGGTTTGAATTTTGCACATACTAGACATTGTTCTACTAAATTCTTAATATCACTAGACATATTTGGCCAATAAAGAGATTCTTTAGCTAAGTTTAGACATTTATTTATACCTTGGTGACCTTTGTGAATTTTTACTAACATTTCTTTATGCATTGACTGTGGTACTATTAATTTTGAGCCTTTGAATACTAAATCTCTAATTTTATGGATTTCTCCTTGTATATTCCAGAATGGTTTTATTAATGGACTGACACTATTTTTGGTTTTTGGCCAACCTTCATTATAATACTTTATTAATAGCTGCAGGGTTTCATCTTTCTTAGTTTCCTGAGCCAATTTTGTGCTATATTCATCTGTAATTGCTAAGTTAGCATACATTAGATTGACATGACAAGACATTTCTGATTCATTTTCAGGCCTATAATGTTCTTTCAAAGCTGCTCTTGACAATGTGTCTGATATGAACATTTCTTTGCCTGGGACATGTATAACTTCTAAATCATATTTTTGACAAGTTAACATCATACGCTGTAATCTAGCTGGGACATCATGTAATGGTTTTTTAAATAGATAGACTAAAGGTTTGTGATCAGTATGAACTGTGACTCTATTACCATATACATATTGGTGAAATTTTTCACAACCAAATTGAATTGCTAGCAGCTCTTTCTCTATTTGAGCATATCTTTCCTGGGTTTCAGTTAAGGTTTTAGAACTGTATGCTATAGGTTTATTTTCTTGTAAAATGACTGCGCCTAACGCTGACTTTGACGAATCGACTGACAAGACTAATGGAATCTTGGGATTATAATGAGCTAAAACTGGTGAATTTGTAATTTCATCTTTCAGTTTCCTCAGACATTGACTATGATTCTCATCCCAAGTCCAGACTGAATCTTTTTTCAAAAGATTTCTTAATATTTGTGTTTTTTCTGACAGGTTACTTATAAAAGGTCCTAGGTAGTTTATCATACCTAGTATTCTCTGTAACTCTTTGACATTTTGTGGTGTAGGCATGTTGACAATTGCTTTGACCTTCTCAAGATCTGCCCTTGCACCATGTTTACTGAAGACATAACCTAAAAAACATACTTCTGACAGTGAAAATTTACACTTTGACTTGTTAAATTTTAAATTAACTTGACGAGCTCTTTGCATGACTTTATGTAATCTTTCATTGTGAACTGACTCATTTGGTCCATAGACTAAGATGTCATCGATGAATATAAGTACGCCTTCTATGTCACCAAATAGATTCATCATGACTCTTTGAAATATTTCAGACGAGGCATTTATGCCATAGGGTAATCTTAAATACTTATATCTACCAAATGGTGTTTGAAAAGTACATAATTCTGAACTATATTCATCTAAACGTAGCATCCAAAATCCTGAAAATGCATCTAAGTGAGAAAAACATACAGCCCCTTCGAGCTGAGACCTAATCTCATCAATTGACTTGAGTGGATAATGTTCCCTCATGATATTTTTATTTAAATTTCTAGGATCAAGACAAATTCGTAACTGACCTGAACTTTTTACTGTTACAACGACTGAATTAACCCACTCTGTAGGTTTTGTAACCTTTTTTATGACTTGCATTTTCTCCATGCGATCCAACTCCTCACGCAGTTTCCCTTGTAATGCGAATGGGACTTTCCTGGGCGGATCCACACATGGTACTGCATCAGGCTTGAGTTTTAGATGACAGACTGGAGGCAGACAGCCAAGACCCTGGAATACATCATTATATTGTGTATGAATTTGCTCACAAAAGTCTTGTTTTGACACTGAAAAGACACGTTTTATTATACCTAACTTTTCACAAATTGGGAGACCAAGGACATTTGGACACTCTATATCTGGTATAATAAACATTATGTTTTCAACAATGTTCTTATTGTTTAAGCAAAAATTACAACTTAAGTTGACTTTGCCTAAAATCGGAATGGATTTTCCACCAAATCCTGTGACATTTACTTGACATTTGACAAGTGACAATTTTGACAACTTATTTTGACTTTTAACATTTTTAAATGTTTGTTTTGACATTATGTTGACATCTGCTCCTGAGTCTATGATACATTTAACCTTTGTATCACCTACCAATAAGCTAATTTCCCACGACTGCTTTGAATGATTCAAAGTATTGACGACTGATGATCCATTTTGTGACTGACTGGACGACTGTGCCTTATTGTGAAATCCCTCAGACATGTGACTGATTTCATCATTGAGACTCTGACATTTTTTCTTTTGACTTTTTGACTGGACATTGGATCTCTCAGACATGACATTTTTTTCATACATGTGATATGAATTGGGACTCTGACTATTTGACTGGATAATAAATCTATCCGACATGTAATTGTTTTCATACATGTGATATGAATTGGGACTCTGACTATTTGACTGGATAATAAATCTATCCGACATGTAATTGTTTTCATACATGTGATATGAATTGGGACTCTGACTATTTGACTGGATAATAAATCTCTCCGACATGTCACTTTTCTCATCATAGGGATGGATGGATGGATGTGATGTCTTACTGTGTGTCTGTGTGTTCCTGTGTCTCTGACTGAGTGACTGACTGTGAGAATGACTATTATGACTTTGACTCGACGTTTGATTGTGATTATTTAGACTCAACATTTGACTTTTATGACTTTGACCATTATGACTTTGACTATTCAGCATACCTACGAAATAATCTTGACTACCATTATCTGAATTTAACGATTGCAACTGACTGACTTTTTTATTTTTGTGACAAAATTTAGCAAAATGATTGTAAGATTTACATGACCTGCATTGAACTCCTTGAGCTGGACACTTGTAGCGATGAGACTGCCCACAGCGGCTACATGTCTTCAAGCTGCCTGAAGCTGAAGGTGACTCGCGACTGCCTGAAGCTGGCTTGCGACTGCTTGAAGCTGACTTGCGACTGGAAGCTCGCTGTCGACGATCTCCTCGACTACGGCTCCTCCGACTGAGATGCATGACGTTTTCTGACGTTCGTTGACTGGCGATGCTGCTTCCTTTGACTATTTTCTCAGCATCTTGCTGTGCGACTATGAGCGTCCTCGCTAGCTCTTGCATTCTCTGATATGTTAAGTCATGTTCTTGCAGTAACCTTTGACGCACATGTGACAAGTCTAAATTGAGGTTTGCAATGAAAATATCTTTGATGAGCGATTCCCTGAGCGTGCCAAACTCACATTCTCTGCTTCTATTCTCCAAATCCGTGAGGAATTCGTCGATGCTTTCGGATTTTTCCTGCTTGCGTGTGAAGAATAGATACCTGCACATGGTCACGTTTCTTCTTGGCTCGAAGAATTTGTCAAATTTCGATTTGACTTCGTCAAGCGTGCTCTTGTCTATTTTGAGGTTAAATGAGTTAAATATATTGAGACCTCGTTCTCCAATGCAATGTAACAGAATTGCGATTTTCAGGAGCGTTGACATCATTGAGATGCGTCACAGGAATAAGTTTTTGCTGCTTGGCGGTGTGCCTGAGAAGCCTGGTGAGAAACTGGCTGAAAGTGTGGCATCCATTCTGCAAGGTAAGCTTGGCATTACTGATATTACGCACTCTTCATTGATAGTATGTCACAGGTTAGGTTTAGCTTCAGAAGGTCATTCTAGACCTATATTGCTTCGGTTCTCGGACTCTGCTATTAGAGGACAGATCTGGAAAACCAAGACCAAGCTGAAGGGATCCTCTTATGTGGTGTCTGAGTTCCTCACTCGTCAGCGGCAGACTGCTTTTACAACAGCTCGCAAGTTGTTCGGTGTGACTGATGTGTGGACCATGGATGGAAACATTAATGTCAAGCTTCCTAATGGCAAACGTCGTCGGGTTTTCACTGCTGAGGAAGTAATCGCGCTGGGAGCGGAGCATGGCAAGTCGTTGGATCATGTTATTCCTTCGGATTCCAACCCTGGTTCGAATAGCGCAAGCCCGGCGCCGGCGCAAGCTAACACTCGATCAAGACGGTTAGCAAGAAAGAAGTAACTTGTTTTGTATTCTCTATTTATTTGTGTTTTTTGTTGTTTAAAATTATGCTTTCTGATCGTAGATCAAATCTGTTAGATCACGTCACAGTAACTCTATTCGTTTACCGACCTTTGCATTTTTTTTTCGTGTTTTCTTTACTCTAGACAGTCATTGTTTGTATTTGAAATGTCACTGTCACTTCTTATCGAAGTTGTCAAAGCCGCTGTCTATGGTTTTTGTTTTTCATTTACGTTCGGAAACGCGCTTTAGTTTTAATTTGTTTTTTTTTTTTTTTATTTTGTGAACAGTCTGCCGGCAGGTTTATGCAATTGATTTTTAAGTGAATTTATTTCACATTTGAATTCTTTTTTGTTATTTATTATATATATATTTTTATTATATTTTTTTAATTAACTTCACAGTAATTATGTCTGACGATGACTCATTTTATTCTTGTTCTTCCACCTCTTTTTCATCTCTTGACGATTCTCTCCCCGTAAATGATTTTCTAAGTAGCGAATGCCAGCGATTTAACAAGTGCTTTAATGTTTGTCATATAAATGCTCAGAGCATTCCTCAGCACCATTCTGAGTTATTAGATTTATTTCGGGCGTCCCTGTGCATGCTGTTTTAGTGTCTGAAAGTTGGCTTAAACCTGAACTTCCATCTTCTTTGTACTGTTTGCCTGGCTTTATTTTAATCCGCAACGATCGTACAGGTAAGAGAGCCGGGGGTGTTGCCATGTACCTGCGTAGTGATATTCCCTATAAAATTATTTCTTCTTCATCTCCAATTTATAATGGCAACCCTGAGTACTTATTTATTGAAATCATTGTCAAAGGGGTTAAGTCTGTTTTAGGAGTTGTTTACTGCCCTCCTACTATTGATTACTTCTCTTCTCTAGAATCTCTCTTTGAATCTCTCTCCTCAGAATACAAACATCTCATAGTCATGGGTGATTTCAACACTGACCTTTTGAAAGATAACGCAAGAACACGTAGGCTGAATGCGATCTTGGAATCGTCGAGTCTATCTCTCCTTAAACTTGGTCCGACTCATCATAACTTGGACTCGAGTGATTCCTGGCTCGATCTCATGCTTGCATCTTCTGTGGATCTCGTGGCAAACCATGGGCAGGTCGCTGCGCCTGGTTTATCCAGACATGATCTGATCTATCTGGCTTACAAAATGAAACCCCCTAAGCAGAAGCCTGCTGTTGTCTTGATCCGGAATTTTGTAAGATTGGATAAAGATAAACTTGATACCGATGCGCAGGCTCTTGATTGGGACGATATTTCCCAGTCATTATCGGTGGATCAGATGGTGGACACCTTTAACAGGAATGTTCTCCGGCTTATTGACACGCATGCGCCACTGAGGGCTGTTCGCGTTAAGCGCCCCCCAGCTCCTTGGATAACCCCTGGAGTTCGGATGGCAATGAGACGACGTGACCGGGCGTTTAGAAGATATAGGCGGGATCGCAGTGGGGAGTACTGGGACCTGTACAAATTGGCTAGAAATCGTTGCAACCAGATGGTAAGAAAATCTAAACGCCGATACATTTGTGAAAATGTCCTCAATTCTTCGCCGGCTGACATTTGGAAGTTTCTTAAGTCGCTTGGCTTCACAAAGTCCCCCTCTAGTGCTGTTCCTCTTAATTTGCCTTTAAATGCGCTTAATAAACATTTTTCAACGTCAGTTGCGCTTGCGGTTGGTATTAAGTATAATACTATTCAGGAAATTACTTCCAAGCCAATGCTTCCTCCTGACTCCTTTTCTTTCTCCCCCGTGACTAACCATGAGGTCTTTAAATTTTTTACCTCAATTAAATCTAAGGCTGTGGGCTGTGATGGGGTCAGTCGTACTATGTTATCTTTTATGATTGAAAACTTAATCCCAGTTATTACTTACATCATCAATTCATCTCTAAAATCTGGTGTGTTTCCTGCGATTTGGCGTAAGGCTTACATTATCCCTCTTCCTAAAATTTCTAATCCTAGTTTAGCTAATCACTTTAGACCCATCTCCATTCTCCCTTTCCTGTCTAAGATCCTAGAAGCAGTTGCTCTTAAACAATTATCCTCTTTCGTTTTTAAAAATAATCTTTTGTCCAGTTCCCAATCCGGTTTTCGACCTGGCCACAGCACAGCCACAGCTTTGCTTAAAGTTACAGAAGATATTCGAGATGGCTTGGAGAATTCTAGGTTAACGGTGTTAGTTTTAATAGATTTTTCCAATGCTTTTAACACCGTTGATCACGACATTCTTCTGGCCATACTGTCTCAAATTGGGGTGTCTTCTTTGTCACGTAATTGGTTCTCTTCTTATCTTCGTGGTCGCCAGCAGGCGGTGCGTGTTGATCAGGATTACTCTGACTGGTGCGACCTGATGACTGGTGTTCCACAAGGCGGTATACTCTCTCCTCTCTTATTTTCTTTATTTATTAACTCTATTACTGCTATCCTCAAATGTTCTTACCATCTGTACGCTGATGACTTGCAACTATACGCTCAATCAGATATTTCGAACCTTGATGAATGCATTTCATCCCTTAATGCTGATCTCCGAACTATTGAGGAATGGTCTGGCAAATTTGGGGTTTCTGTTAACGTCGGGAAATGTCAGGCCATCCTCATTGGTAGCTCGCACTATTTGAGAAATGTGAACACTAGTCAACTTGCACCACTGATGTATCAAAATTCAATAATTTCTTTCTCACCTCACGTAAAAGACTTAGGTTTATACATTGACGACTGTTTCAGCTGGAATAAGCACGTGGCTCAACTGAGCCAGAAAGTCACTCTCTCACTGCGGTCTCTCTATAGATTCAAGCACTTTCTCCCTTCTAGCACTAAACTCATTTTGGTACAGTCTCTTGTGCTTCCCATTATCGACTATGCTGATGTTTGTTATTCTGATCTATCCCAGGAACTTCTCAATAAATTGGATCGTCTTGTTAATAATTGCATTCGCTTTGTGTTTGGCCTTCGTAAATATGATCACATCTCTTCCTTCCGTACTCAGCTTAAATGGCTGCCTATACGACTCAGGAGGTCCCTCAGATCTCTCTGTATGCTGTACTCTATCATGAATGATCCGTATGCTCCTGATTATTTAAAAACTTATTTTAAAATGTTGGGCAGTTCTCACAGTCGTAACCTTCGGGCTTCCGAAAATCTACTCCTTCAAATTCCTTTACACCGCACCGGTTTTATGTCCAAATCATACGTAGTTTCAACAATAAAGCTTTGGAACGCGCTACCTTTTGGCATTAAAAAAGCAGAAAGTAAATTTGTTTTTAAAAGAAAAGTTCGTAACCATTATTTATGTCCGTCTACCAATTAAAAGTCATAGTAATTACTGTTAAAGTTCTCGTTTTTATTTATTTTTTTAAATGTATTTATTAGTTTATTTGATATGTATATGTGTATTAGTATCCGTATAAAAATATACGTTTTCGTTAACAAATAGTTTTAGATATATTTTATATAATTTTTGTACCCTATCACAATGTTGTCGTATTTTACCCAAAGGTTGACTGGTAGAGAATGCCTTATGGCATTAAGTCCGCCTATGTACCACTATTGTACATGAAGTTTAAATAAATAAATAAATAAATTTGTATTGTCAAGCGCTTGGACATCACGTAGGCTTGTATAGGTAGACTGAAGTTTGAATCCCATTGTGATAGAACTTCTATTTGCACTTCTTGCTTGACAGCAATCTTCATGGCTTCCATTCCTGTAACGATTTTATTCGTAAATTGCCTGTTGAGCTTTAGAACCATGACATGTCCTTGTTCACTTTGTACTGTGACCATTGCAGTAGCTAAGAGACCCATATCTTGTTTGGCAGTGTAGTACGACGCAATCATTGTATTAACTTGGATCTTTTCGTCGCTAAGTGTCAAACGTAGAAGACGTGTGTTGCACGAGTACTGTGTTATAAATTCTAATTATGCAAAAAAAATTAAAGTTCTATATAACAAAATAAACTGTGACGTGTATTTTCAAACAACTGATGTGACTGTGTAAACAGAACATAAAAAAACATTGAACAGTTATTAAATAAATCAAGAAACTTAAACTAAATTTAACATTTTTAAATAACGGGTAGTTTAAAAAAAACACAGTGTCGATTAACTGGAAAGGTTCTGTGCCGCTCCGTGTCGTTCGTGTCCTTGAACAAGCGTTCACACCAAAGCTGGTGTGACGTGCGAAGCTCCGCCTACCGCGCACAGTGTCACACGGTGTACGACAGTTGGAAGAGATCGCGTTCTGTGTCGTACTGTGTCAACGCGTACGTAACAGAGTGTGACCCGTACTACAGTGCAATACGACCCGTTTTTCTTCGTTCAAACTGCACAATGTCAGTTAGACGCTCGCCAACAAAATCTCCCGCAACAACTAAAGTAACACAGGCGAGGTCCGATTCGGATATTCCACAGGCGATGTCCAGTAGCCCTTTCGGAAACGTCAACACTACCTCACGTAGTAAACGCCCCTGCCCAGCATCCTCACCTTCACCCAAAAACAGTGAACTCCAGGATTTCAAACAAGAGATACGCGAGCTTCTGACCTCTTGGAAAAAGGAACAAAAAGAATACCTTACAAAAATAATAAATGAACAAAGTACTCAACTAAAAAGGCTCGTCTCAGACATAGCTGAACTAAAAACACAAAATAAATCAATGCAAGTCAGTCTCGGAAATGGAAAAGACCGTCTCATTCGTTAGTGAACAATATGACGAAATGTCTAAACAAATCGAGTCATTAAAAAAAGAAAAAAGAGCTTACAGAGACAGCATACAACAGCAGGAAGCGAAACTACAAGACCTGTACCAACTATCACGCTCATCCATCGTAGAAATCCGCAACGTTCCCAATAAGGAGAAGGAAACAGCAGCCGATCTTACCGCCATTGTTAGCAAGTGTTGTGTAGGTACGTAGGGACACAAGTGAAACTACTGACAGCTAAAAGCACACTGCTTTATTCGTAGGTCGGGGCAGCGCAGGAGCGCGGCCCACGCACACATATAACATACTGACATACACATATATAACATTTCCTCCCCTTATTTGACCAAATATTACAAGTCATAGGAAGGGTTTGTAATCTACCCTGGGAATGTTTCTCAATAGCCGATCAGGATTCCTTGAAACCGGATCTGACAATACCTCTGCTTCTGCAGATGGTGGTGATTGCAGATTTGCCTCATCAGGTTCCTCTCTTACGGGACTTTGTACCTGTGGGTTGCTTGTTGTCGGTTCGTTATGACAGCTGTTATTGTCATCGAAGTCGTAAAGGTATTGTGGCAGTTGAGAACCATTACCCTTACTGCCTTTATGTAATATTATTTGGTTCTTATGTTTCTTAATTTCACTTGACAAACTTAAATCTTGAATTAGGTAAACCACTTTACCCAATCTCTTTTTAATAATACCTCTGCGCCATTCGAATTTAACATTATTTAGAAACTTTTTATACATTATATCATCCCCTGGCTTAAAGACTTGTTTATTATTTCTTCCACATGAATTAATTCGCGAACACTGTTGACGATTAATATTATTAGTGGTGTTTGTGAGAGAGGCCGCCGGTGGTTTTGGATTTATTAAATCTAAACGTGACCTCAACTTGCGGCCAAACACTAGCTCAGCTGGTGAGAACCCTGTGACAGAATGAACTGAATTCCTGTAGTCAAAGAGATATTTTAACATTTTTAACTTGCAATCATTACACAGGATTTAATACCTTTTTTCACGATTTTAACAAAGCTCTCCGCTTGCCCGTTACTTTCTGGATTGTAGGCTGGTGACGTCAAATGGTCAATGCCGTTCCTTGAACAAAAGTTCTTAAATTCAAATGACGTAAACGCGGTTCCATTGTCACTTACTATTGTATGTGGAAGTCCATACTTGGACATAAAATCGTACAGCTTCCCTATAACGTTTGTGGAAGTTGTAGACATAGTAAGTCGTACAACTCCACCCATTTGGTGTGTGCGTCCACAACCACGAGAAACATCTGATTGTTTAACGGGCCTAGGAAGTCAATGTGTAACCTATAGAATGGCTCTGGCGGGTATCGCCACGAAGCAATCGGTGTTCGCGGCGGGGACGGTCGTAACTGTTGACAGATATCACACGAGTTAATCATTGCCTCCAACGCCGCGTCAACCCCTGGGAACCAAAATCGTGATCTAACCTCTGCTTTGGTTTTCACAATGCCCAAGTGCGAATTATGTAATTCGTGTAAAAGTTTTGAGCGCAACGTTTCCGGAATAACAACCTTATGCCCTCTCATTAGACAACCATTTTCGTATGATAATTGTGTCTTACACAAAAAATATGGTTTAATACACAAATCCGAAAGTAATTGTCTAGGCCAACCTCGATGAATGTAATTAATTACTTTCGCTAAAGTGATATCTTTTGCAGTTTCTTTTTGCAATACATCCAGCGTCACTGGCATACTACCTTCAACCACAAAATTAACATAAGCGGCCCGGTCGATAGGCGCTGCGGCTGCGGCCGCGTGTGCGCAGCTGTCCCCCCGCTCCTCTACCGATTCCCGCTCGTCATGTAAGCTCGCTCGAGACAAATAATCTGCGTTATTATCGGCACTTCGGACATACTCGATCGAATAATTGTACGCGCTTAAAAACATTGCATATCTTTGTAGCCTGTTAGCCGATACCTCAGGTATGCCCTTATGGGGACCAAAGATAGAAATTAGGCCTCTGCCTCGAATTTTGCGGGCAGCGGGGCGGCGGCGGCGGCGGCGCGGCAGCGGGGCGGGCAACGCATACCTGTTCTCCAAACTAGCGGGCAGATCGCGCGGCACTATAGCGGTGTAGTGTTGTGTTCGTGGTTGTGTTGTCGAGATATTTGTTTTTATTCGCCAACGAAATGACTGAAAAACGGCGACATCTTTTTGATTCAAATTTATTCCTAACGCTCGATTTATTGTGGGCAAAAGAAGAAGTGGATCCCTACTATAGGACAAGGAAAATAAATGGCGAGTTTTATCGAAATTATGAAGAACAGACTTTAACTTTAACATTCAGTTCGTTTTTTATTTCTTCCCATAATTGGTTAATTATTCTTCTATTTTTATGGTTCACATCTTTGCTGTTCCATATGGGTGTCCTCTCAAAGATTGCCGAAATAATTAGCTCTTGCACGTCCGAAGACATTTTGATACGTCACAAAAAAAATGTACAACACTATACCTACAATGCAGACGCGCAACGCGGGCGGCCACCGCTTGACTGGAGTGCACCGCTCGTTGCCCGCCCCCGCGCCGCTCCTGCGCCGCTGTATTCGAGGGCCGGTCCATTTGATTACACGCGTAAGATCCTGCCGCTCCCGCGCCGCCGCCGCCGCCGCCCCGCTGCCCGCGAGATTCGAGGCAGAGGCCTTAAGGGTTTGTGGTCGGTACGTAATATAAACGGTTCAGATCTGCCATATAAATGTTGATGAAAACGCTTTACACCAAATATGATCGCTGTGGCTTCTTTCTGTATTTGCGAGTACCGTTTTTCGGCTGATGAGAGCGTGCGGGACGCGAACGAAATGGGCCGTTCTAACCCGTCGCTACATACTTGCGACAAAATAGCTCCTAACCCGTACGGAGAAGCATCCACCGTCAATATTATTTTATAATTTGGGTCAAAATGTGTTAACACTTGTTCCGACGTTAAACATTTTTTAATTACATTGAACGCATTCCGATGAATTGCTGACCAGTGCCACTTAACTCCTTTCTTTAATAGATCATACAATGGACTTAGTATGCTAGACGCTCGAGGAACGAAATTCCGATAATAGTTAACAAGTCCTAAGAATGATTGCAAGGTGTTGACATTAGTTGGAATGGGAGCGTCAACAATGGCTTTTACTTTAGTCGGATCTTTCTTTAACCCGTTTTTGTTGATAACATATCCTAGGTAATTTATTTAATCTTTAAAAAAATCACATTTGTCCTTTCGCAATGTTAATCCCGCGTCCTGAAGCCTTTTGAGAACTATATGTAGTTTTTCAATGTGTAAATCTTCAGTTCGTGCTGTTATCAATATTTTTTTTTTTTTTTTTGCTTTATTGGGACATTTAACAGTTACACATTACAATAAAGTATGACAATTTAAATTATTAAAACTAAGTAAACGTGAAACCCACACCAATGTCCGCAACATAATGGTAAAAGAATAAAAGAGTAATTAAGTGCGCGCGTTCAGTCCTACAGAAGACAAAGCTGGCAAATACATACCAACTTTATCCCCAGCAACACTAAATGAACAAAACAGCCATTCAACACTGCCCATTCCCAAACCACATATGAATGCAAATTGCATTCATATGTAGCTAGGGACAACCAGCATTAGATAGCCGATTCAAGGATTCAATAGCCATCCTTTTGAACATAAAGTTTGAAAGTGCGAAAATATCAAGTTCGATGAAATGTGTGTTATACGTCTCAACGATGCGTCGGAGAGGCGCCCGTGCGCCAGCGTGAGTTCTGCACCTTGCAGTATGAAAGAGTCTGGGCACGCGCGCCTCTCGGCGCATCACAGTTCTTGGTACAATGTAACATAAGTTGTTAGTGATATCAACACAATCGAATCTGTTATTACATAGACCATGAAGCGTCATGACCATAAGTAGACTGCGTCTAGACTCCAAGCTTTGAATATTGTAACGCTTTAATAATAGAGTGTATGGTAATTTTGACTTGGTGCATCTGAAGTGCATACTACGTAGAAATTTTTTTTGAACCATTTCAATTTTTTTTATATAAACACCAAAAATAGGACTCCAAATGGGTACTGCAAATTCCAATTGAGAGCGGACCAAAGCTTTGTATAGAAATAAAAAAGTGGAAGGTCTTTTAAAGTCGTTTGAGGAACGCCTGATAAAACCAAACATACGATATGCTTTATTAACAATGTTTTCAATATGAAGATTAAAGTGCAATTTCGCGTCCATTAAGACCCCAAGATCACGAATGTGGTCGACTCTTTTTAGCAAGATACCTTGTAGACTATAATCAAATAATATAATGTTTTTATTTTTGGTGTAAGTGATTGCATTGCACTTAGGTAGGCTGAGCTGAAGTTTGTTGGACGAACAGTATCTCGAAAGTCTATCAAGGTCCTCTTGTAAAAGTAGACAGTCATGTGTGCTTTTGCACGACTTATAAATCTTGATATCATCGGCATACATTAGAAATTGGGAATTAATGAAGCATTCCTTAATGTCATTGATAAACAGAATAAAGAGTAGGGGCCCCAAAATTGAGCCCTGGGGCGGGGTGCCCCAGGGCTCAATTTGAATTAGAAGTGACTATAATTGACGTTGATTGGAAACCGTTAATTACTATCTTTTGGGACCTGTTAAATATATAAGCCATGAACCATCTTAGCAAGTTGCCACGGATGCCGTTGTAGGCAATTTTATCTAAAAGCAGTTTGTGGTCCACCTTATCAAAAGCCTTTCGAAAATCTGTGTACACAGCGTCAACCTGAACTTGATCATCCATGTTTTTGAATAGAAAGTCTGTAAATAACATGAGATTGGTATTTGTAGATCGACGTTTGACAAATCCATGCTGCTCACCAATAATGTGGTTGTGAATGCGAGAGTACACTTCACTGTGTACAAGACTCTCGAAAATCTTCGACAAAGCGGACAGTAAAGAGATAGGGCGATAATTTTGAATATTGTTTTTGTCACCACTCTTAAAAACTGGCGTAATATGCGCCCTTTTCCAAATATCAGGAAAGGTGCCTTCTCGTAAACATTTATTGAATACAATGTGAAGTGGCAGTACAATACTTTCTCCGGTTTTCTTTATGAAGACGGGAGGCAAGCCATCAGGACCAGCACCTTTATTTAAGTCCAATTGCTTTATTGCTTTATGTACAGCAGTTATTGGTAAATTTATATCAGAGATATAATGCGAATGATTTGCATATGTGCTAGGGGGCTGCCACGTCACAGGGTTTAAATTCGTAGGTTCATAAATAGAGGTGAAAAATGCGGAGAACATGTTACATATTTCAGTTGGATTATTTGAGTTAAGATTTTCAAGAAACATATTTGCTGGAATCTCTGCCTTGCCTTTCAAGCGTGAGACGTATGTCCAGAAATGTTTAATGCTAAGCGGAATGCTGTCTTCGACAGATTTCATGTATCTATCAAAGCATTTGTCACATTCAGATTTAAAACGTTTACGATATGTAGAAAAACTTTCATAGTCCGATGTATTACCGTAAGTTTTCCATTTTAACCAAGCTTTTTCTTTGCTCTTAAAAATACGAATAAGAGAAGGAGAGAACCACAAAGGAAAATAAGAGTTTCTAAGACGAGACAACGGAATATGCTTTTTGATTATGCTATAAATTTGATCGTAAAATTCATTAACCGATTGTTCAGCAGAAAGCCTGTTAAGCAGTTGATTCCAATCTAAAGTGCTTAACTCATTATTAATTAAATCATAATTAGCTTTAAAAAAGTTATGTCGCATAGATAAGTGACGATTCATTGGTGTAGATTTCGTAACTAATTCTGTTAATATCGCGAAAGGCGGGTGGTAAACATCAGGCGGTAGCAATGGTGTACAAGTTTTAGACTCACAGCTAACATTCGACATAAACAAATCAAGTATACGCCCTAAATTATTTCTCAATGTATTATATTGAAAAATATTAGATAAAGACATAAAATTGCATAAATGGCTGCCTAAATTATCAGTCGATTGTGGAACAACATAGCTGCATCCACTACGATCCAGCCAGTTCGTGCCTGATAAATTATAATCACCCGTTACATAGAAAGTGTCAGTACTAGTGTCATTGATAATTTCTAGCAGCCCATCAAAGTGTGATGTGTACAAATCGTCTGGAGAACGTGGCGGTATATAAGCTGCACTTATGATATTGCGCTTTGATGGGTGCGAACTAGGCAGCTGCACTATAACGTGTTCAATATTAGCGTAAGAGGGGCTCATCAAAATGCTAGTTGGTCGTAATGGGCGTAGGACTGCTATCAATACCCCGCCACCATCACGCTTCCCCGTAGTGCAGCGGTCACGGTCGCATCTAAAGACCAAATAACGGTCATCAATAAACTCAGTGTTGGATATGTTTGGAATTAACCAGGTTTCAGTAAGAACTATTACGTCATAGGAAAAAGATAGAATATTCATAAATAATGTGTGAAGCTTGGTACGCAACCCTCGACAGTTTTGGTAATATACCGTTAAATTGTATTTATCCATCGAAATAAAAAAATAATATAAAAAACGTTACTAAACAAAGCCTGGAGTCCAGTTCAAAAACAGAAAAAAATACAGTTTCTGGGTTAAGCACGTTGGAAAATGTATCATGATAATGGTAAACACTCAATATTATAAATCCAAATGTTAACAACATTAGCGAAAACAATTGACAAAAGTGTAGGTAAGTTGATAATATTGCGATTCCAACCACTTTGTAGTAACTATTTTTGAGAATGCTTAGGTGAAATAATATCGCACACCTAGATAAAGAGTAGCACAACTCAAAATACCTCTTTTTTCAGGAACAGCAAAAAACGTTTTACTCGTTTTCTATTTGACCGATTTAAATGATTGTTGGATGAGGTTGTATATTATTTTACTAAGATATTAATTTGATCAATTACTTACCTTCAAATACACGTATACATTTTTAATTATTTTTTTTCGTGTTATATTAGTAATCGTGACTAAATCATTGTTCAATATTTTTATCAACTCAAATTGATTTCATATTAGTGATTTTTTTTAAATTAATCCTGTCTTAATGTGAATATATTTTTTTAAAATCTTTACATAAAGAGTAGTGTATCTAAATTATTATTTGTATAATTATTATAATAATGAAGTAAAACATTATATTTAATTAAGACACATCTTTATTTTGTATTAAGGTAACAAACAAATAAAGATAATCAAAAACACATCACTTGTTCGGAAAATAGAATGAACACCTTACATTATTCTAATTTGAGATCCATTAAACTTTGAACAGGTTAGTAAAACGTTTAACAAAGTAGACATTTTTCTTATAATTTAGGTATTAAGTTCTCTTTAATCAGTACTAGACCATTAAGTCTATAAACTACAGGAAAAGTAGTATATTTTTTTATAAATAGCACAGTCTTTGGAAGATATTTTAAGAATGACTTAGTTACAAAAACACGTACTTATTACTCAACATAACAGGCATGAGAAATGTGGGTACTAGGTACCAACAATTATCTGTTTTCACTTAACTTAAATAACCAAAAAAAACTACAACAAAAAGGTAACATTAATAAAGGCATCTAAAACACTTAACTATTCTATTATTATCAGTCTCATCGAGAGGATTAAACTTATTAGTTAAATCAGACTTTTATTTTCAACCTTTACCTAATATCTATTATAGGCATCTAAAACTATAATAGTATTGTTACAGGCTCACCGACAGAATTGTAAACTGTTTTACTTAATTAAATCAGACTTTTTAGTATTATCTATAGTTATCAAAAAACATAAAAACATAAGTATTCAGATTTTCTTCCAAACAATACCGACATACACCTATGTATGTAGGTATTGTTTGGAAGAAATTTCTTCGCGTAATTTTTATTCTATAAATCTAGTGCATTTTTGTAATAAGAATTGACGTAACTCTGTGGAATAATATTCTTATCAATTAGTTCCGTAATGTCCCGCTTTTTATTGGCACCCAATGGTATTTTTTGCAAATACGCTTGTGTCAAAGTTGGAGAAAATTGGTGATCTTGTGTGCGTCTTTGATTTCTTACAAACGCTTTTTTAAAAACTGTCTCTTCATAAGAAGTTTTATAAAAAAATGACATTGGTTGTTGCTTTTCAACGCGAAGTTGTTTGATATCGTGCCATTTTATTTGTTCTCTGTCAACATTAACAGTGAAATTGTTTCCCCATTCTTCTTGAAGGGCTTTCAGATCATAGAACTTGTCATGTGTAAGTTCTTCCACATGATAAGGTTTCCCAGTCTTTTTAGCTGTTCTTATTAAAGTCGCGTATTGTTGTGGACAGTATATCGGGCCTGATTTAGTGTATCGTTTAACTTGTTTTTCGATAACGCTATGCACATTATCGCCTTCATTTTGCGAATGACCACGAATCAAAAATTTATGAGTAATTGAGTTTACTCTCATGGTTGCAACAGCAAATGCGTAGGCAGACAGCAGATATTTATTTTTTTGCTGCCCACAGCAGTTGTCACTATAAAATATAAGGTCCAGTTCGGTACCCGATGTACTTTTCTCAACAACCATTTGTATATATTGCAGTACACAGGATCCAATTTCCACAGCACCACGTTTGCCTTCGATTTCGTCCCAAAAGAAGCATATTACATCTTTTGCATACAAGTCACTAATCGTGAAATTTAGGCAATTAATTCTAGATTTATAAAAAAACAAGGATACTTGCCCTTTTGGCAATTGCATCACGGCTTGGAGATCGTAAACTGCAACAACTACATCTGTCCTTTTCTTGTCAGCTTCCTTTTCTGATCTGGACAACACTTTCTCTTTCAAATGTTGGTCATAAGCCTCACGCAGTTTTTGTTGTTCTTCTCCGATAGCATTTTTGAATGTTTCACAAAGATCACACGCATCTTTTTTGGGGATGTGAAACGAAATATTAAACTGTGTATTAAAAATACGATTAAAAGTTGATGACGAAGCAAATGGTAAACATTCATTTTCGCGTAGATCTTTATAATCTCGGTATAGATCCGCAAGTGATCTTTCGCTTGGAATGAATTCTCTCGTTGTTTGTGCTCGAAGGTAATGAGATTCTATTCTGGGGATAGACTTAATGAAAGTGACGACACTTTCTTTTATTTCATTATCTATGGTGGAATGCTGTCCGTGCTTACCCCTCCGGTCATCTTCTATGAAACCGCCCTCCTGTCGTTTTGAAAGAGCTGTCCTAATGCATTGGTCGCTTATGTTTAGTGTAGCTTTAAAAAAAGTCTTGCAGACTCTAATACGAGTGTCTTCAACTTCAAAAATAAATGCAGAATTTAGTGCCCTAAAATTTTGGGTACTGCTGTATCTATATTTAGGCTTAATCTCTTGTGTGTGCCTTACAATGAACTCTCTTTGCCGTTGAAGTTCGCCTAGTCCCCAAAATTTGTCGAACAAAGATTTGCGTAATACTTCACTTATTTTAGATTTGCATTTCAATTTGCAATTATCGTGGCATGGAGGCTTAACCGCTCTTTCAGGGACTCTCTTATTAGTTGAACTTACATAAGCCTTTCCGGTATTTCGACGAGATTTCTTAAGATTTGTGAGCCAACCAGCTGGTTTTCTTGTTCTTTTCCTACCCCTTTGAAGGCTGTCAGGATCAACAGACTGGTCTATGATCGGTTGAGAAGTAGAAGCTTCAACAGGTGGATTTTCGTTTAAAAGATTGGGAGAATCCGGCATGGCAGACGGCACAGAGTTACTACCTATTTCTGTATTACTGCTGCTTGAAGAGCTGCTGGAACTACTAGAGGATGAGCTAGAACTAGAGGAGGAGCTGGAGGAACGAGATCTTTTTCTTGTCTTTTTTTTACCTCTTTGTAGGCTTTCAGGATCAGCAGACTGGTCTATGATCGGTTGAGAGGTGGATGGTTCAGTAACCGGATTGTCGTTTAAAAGATTGGCAGAATCCGGCATGGTAGATGGCACGGAGTTGCAGAGTTGAGTTGGTGGTGTAGTCTTGTTGGGACTATTAGAACTGGAAGACGAGGTAGTACTGGAGGATCGATACCTCTTTCTTGGAGCGACGAGTGATGGACGGTAGCTCTCTTTGGGAGGTGGGTTGAAGGGCGGATCCGCATCTGAATCGTCTAAATCGCTACATTCGCTGTTAACCGGAGAAATATAGTACGATGGTTTCACCTGGGTGCTGGCTGATGGTGGTGCTAACGTTGCTGGATTCTTTTGTGACTCCATGGTGCCATTTTCAGAGATTTCTTCCATCACCATGGTGGTATTTGAAGGTGTTGTGGAATTCTCTTGGAGTTGTTTCTCCACATGACTGCGTTCAGGCTCATTTGAACTGGTCTCCATCACCTTCTGTAGAAGTAAAAGGCCACGGCCCCTCATCATCTGTAGCAAAAAAATACGAAGTTAATAAAATTCACGAATACCAAATTAACTCAAAAAAGTTTATAAATTGCAGTATTTTATTAAAGAATTAAAATTTATTAAATCAGTTTCAAAAATACAAAGGCAACTCTAAATATTCCTATAACAAAATAAACAATAGCATTTATTGTTTTAGAATAAGAGCGAATTTAAATTTAACCAGCAATAACAGACCAACTCAAATAGTTCCAAATAATTTCACCAACACTAAACTATTATTAGTTAGTAAAACAAAAATTACTTACATTCGTCAACAATACTGGTATAAGTGGAAATAGTTTGAAGAACACCCAAGAAACAAGACCGATTCAATCACGAATACAAAATCAACTCAAAATAATTCACGCTTTATTACTGCGGTTTGCCACGAATACAAAACTAAGTCGAAATAATTTAGTCTTTGTGCGAGTTGACAGCATATTCCCCTGCGGCTGACATGTCGTAACTGGTGATGCGTTACTGTTGTTGGTGGGGGGTGACCGTGGAGCTACTCAGAAAGACTGACTTACAGCGCCATCTAGTTTTTTAGGAATGAAGTTTGTACACAGGTGTCTTTGGAGTTTATGTAGTTTTCGGCGCTGATTCCGATAATTGCAATAACTCAATTTTGGATTATTTTGAGTTGTGCTACCCTTCATCTAGGTGTGCGATATGTATGTTAAATTACTACGGTAATTAGAACGGCAATAGTATACACACAATTTTATAAATGTTAGCAACAGTTCCAAACACAATTGAGAAAAATGCAGGTAGGATAACAATATTAAGATTCCCGATGCTTCGTAGTATCTGTGTAAGTGAAGGCCAAAGTTAAATATGAGTGTTAAAAATATAACTATTACATTGATTAGGATTAGCATAAGGGTTATAAACACAAAACAATTCCGATATATATTAAAATTTAAGTTGATACATATAATATTTAGATATGTGACGGTCATCGCAGAATATTCTGCGCCCACATCATTTCGTCATAGTCGTAGAATAACGACGGTTTTGATTATTTTAAATATTTCTTTTTTACGTAAAAAGAGCTTATTATGCAGTGCTTTATTAGTGAATAACTCTTTTTTTTTAATATTCTTTAAAATAACTCAGATACTGACTAGGAATACTGACGGATTTGATTTCAAAACGCAGTAAAACGACGTAATATTCTATTCGCCCGTGTACTGCGCTGACCTCTGCCCCCCGCGCCCCGCTTACGCTCGGCGCACTGTTAGTTCCGCCGATGTTCTGAGTAAGGTTGCGCGTGGCTATCGCTTAGCACTAATTATTACACTAGCTTATTTTTATTTAACTATTTTGCTATATTTTCATTTCCCATAGTATTTAATCGTTACTTTGCTTAATTATGTCGACGAAAAGGTCCTTGCAGATATTAGCCTTGTTAAAAACAGCGGATAAAAATGTGAATGATCAAGAAATTGATGATTTTTCAACAAATGAGACCGAAGAACAGTTTTTCCACACTGCAGGTAAGTTATTATTGCTTAGTTTACTATTTAATTTTGAATTTTATTATTGTTTTAGTTGGCATTCGTTTTTTTAATATATTTCCGTCGTACATCGACGGTTAGTCAAATCCGTCGTTGTTCGTTGGCAATCGGAAGCGGTTTGTTTTTTTATCTTAGTTATTACACCAATACAACTTTTGAACTGCTATTAGTTAATTCTATATTTTCAATTATATTCAAACTTAATTTACTTTTCGGTGACGAATATGGAAATCCTACAATGTTCTACGTATTTATAATGAACGTATGGCACAAACCGTCATTTTTTTACGGATAAGTGGATGTCGGATGTGCATAACCGACGTTGTTCTTTGGATAAATTTTTTCATACGTCATTGTTTTGTTATATTTTGCAATTTATACAACTTTTTTACTATTCAATTTTATCTAATTTGGTTATACTTTTAAAACAAACGAAGTAAATTTTTGACATTTTATTTTAGTTGAAGAACAGCCTTTTTCGCCGTTACCTCCAGAAGCGCATGCAATACTGTCGTCCGAAGAAATGCAAGGCGTGTGGGGTGATGTTTTTTCAAACCATGATTGCCAGGAAGAATCGGTCACAGTAACAGATCTCGACAATAAATCACCAGCAGCAACAGCCGTACAGGTACACGACATTATTTCCGAAGATGCGTATATGCCCACAGACCCATTGACCCCCGTTAATATCAGCGATTGCCCGCAGTCCTTACAATCCCAACATAATCAAGACTCTCCGATGCCATTGACACCCATTTTCAGTAATTTACTAGACCAACCTCCACCTTCCACAACCAGCCAAAATAATATTGAAGAGCCTGAGCAGCATGATTTACAGGATACACCAGTTCCATCGCCAGTTAATAGACATACAAAATGTGATGATGTTTTTTGCTGCCAACACGACCCTGATGAGTATGCCTGTCTATCAGTAGACACTGTGGGTACAGACTCCAATTACCCGTCTCCAAAACCCACTACATTGCTGAAGAATAGAGGAAAAAAACGACCTCAGAATCATGAAAGTTGGGGGGACGTCAAGAAGAAAACACTGAAAAATCAAGGCAAAACGTATTGTTCAAAGAGAGGGTGTACTATTGATGCAAAAACAATGGGCGCGCCGTGTCAATGTAGATTTAAGTGTACCACAAAAATTGAAGAAAAGGAGCGCATTGAGATTTTTACAAAATTTTGGGAATTAGGTGTAAGAGAGCGGCAATGGCTATACGTTGCTAATTATACAACAAAACAACAGAAAACTAGGACATTTCGGCGGGAATTAAAACACCAACGAGAATATACGTATAAATACTTCTTACCGAAGAAAAACACGGACGATGTCAGTTATAATAAAATTAATGTTTGCAAAACTATGTTTTTAAACACCTTGGGTATCAGTGAGCGTTTGACAAGAACCGCATGGAGCAAGTACGACGGTAGCACGACTGTAGAACAAGATATGAGAGGCCGTCATACAAATCACAGAAAAGTAGTTAATGACGAAATGCTACTGTCTGTGTGCGCTCATGTCAATTCTTTTGTCCCGATTGAGTCGCACTACTGTCGGAAATCGTCAAAAAGACTGTACTTGGATGGTAGTCTGAGTATTGCTCGAATGTTTAACATGTATCAGGAGTGGCCTGACCTGGATAAATATTCAAACAAAGCTACAACTCTTCGGCAGTACCGTGATATTGTAAACAGTCAATTTAATCTAACTTTTCATATACCAAAAAAAGATACTTGTGACCAATGCCATATATTCAAACAAACTGAGAACCCATCTCAAGAACTGAGAACTGAATATGAAAAACATCAAATGAACAAAAATATTGCGAGACAGCTAAAGAATAACGACAAAACAGAAGCTATGCAGTCCAATGGAACAATCTTATGCGCGACGTTCGATTTTCAAAAAGTATTGACTTGTCCACATGGTCAAATGAGCATACTTTATTACAAACGCAAGCTCTCTTGCTATAATTTTACCGTTTATAACATGGCCACCAAAGAGGGCTATTGTTACGTATGGGATGAGAACGTTGCAAAACGTGGTGCTAACGAGGTTGCCAGTTGCCTTTACGAATTTATTAAAGATTTTTCAGAAAAAGGAGTAAAGGATTTTAGATTTTGGTCGGATAATTGTGGCGGCCAAAATAAAAACCGAATTATATTTTCTTTATATACACATGCAGCAAGGGTGTTTGGTGTCACCATTACTCACCGTTTTTTGGAGAAAGGTCATACCCAAAATGAGGGAGATTCCGTGCACTCAGTTATAGAAAGGGCTGGGGAACACAGACTTATTTATACTCCCGAAGAGTGGAAGATTTTGATTAGATGGGCAAAATCAGAAAAACCATACGAGGTGCGAGATATCACCCAGGATATGGTTTTTGATTTTAAAGAACTACTCAAGAATAAAAATTGGACAAAAAACACCGTAAACGAAAAAATCGCATGGGCAAAAATTAAAGAGGTATATATACAGGAAAGCCACCCCAATAAAATTCAGTATAAATATAGTTTGGGTGATGAATCTATGACTTTGATAACACGTAAAGAGACAAGAAACCGTACATTTATTCTTAAAAAAGCATATTTTCAACCGATCGCTATTTCTAAAGATAAATTTAAAGATTTAATTAATCTGTGCGAGACTGGAATTATACCTACTAAGTACCACGAATATTTTAAAAGTCTAACACATGGCCATACTACTATACCTGAATCTGATGATGATGATTCTGAATAATCTTCATATTAATAATTATAAGATACTTTATTATTACTTTTCTTAAATTTTAAGAGTAACGTTTGAGACTGATAATTACTGTTAATAAGATTTTAGTGCAATAATTGTCGTTGTTATCGTTCTAATATGAATATTTTTTTTCGTTTTTAAGGAGGTACTTTTATTTTTCTGTTCATATCTACATTTGTGATTACTATACCTGAAACTGAAGATGGTTCTAAATAATAATTAGATGTTAATTTAATATTGACTTTTTAGATTTTAAGAATAACATTTTTGAGACTGTAATTTTTTTTTGTTCTATGAAGATACGTTTATGTTTCTTTTGATGTGTACAACATTTGTAATTTGTTAAACAATTGATCTTGTCTTTCAAAATAAATACAAACTCAAAAATATTTATATATTTTTCATTTACAAACTTATCAATTTCAAATCCGTCAACATTTTTTGTATAGATTTCCTTAAACAACGACGGAAACCACTTTGCGTCATGCACAGTGAGAAAAAAATCCGTAAAATAACGACGTATGATAACACACGACACACAAGTTTTCATAGAACAATGACGCAAGTGATATTTTATAAAATTGAGCCGTTTTAGGAAGTTATCTTGTTGGTCATATTATAAAAGTTCAGAAACAGAACAACATGTCCAAATTTCAAGCTTAGCGGATCAGCGGTTTCTAAAATATACCCTTTAACTCCATTGGAAAACTTTGATGCGGCGTACTGTAAAGTTACTGATTTGCAGAACCGTCTTTGTTCTACGATTATGACGATTTGTAGGAACTACGAAAACAACACAGAGTATTACATGAATCAGAGAGCACAGACCATAAGGTAAACAAACTAACAAGTTAAAAAACAAGAAAACTAAATGAAACCGCACTTTTATGCAATGATACCTTTTTAGGAAATTATCCAGACACTTTATTGAAGGGTTTGATTTTAGATAAGTCTTTTTCGGAACGAATAGTAAAGGCCGCTTCGGGGATGTCAGCGCGAACAAGTATAACGCCATGTTTGATCCAAACAAAACGATGCCCATTTTGTTTTGCAATCTCTTTCGTTTGACGAAACAATTTTTTATTTTGAAGCGTAAGATGTTCATTTATGTATACATTCTGCTGTGGATTGCTTCCCAAATTCAGTTCTTCGGATGTGATTCCCTTTTTGAGACGCGCAGCTGCAATGAAGTTGTCACGTTGTATTTGGCCGGAAAGTTTTACAACTATGTTTTTTGGCTTTGATGATTTTGGATTCATGAGAGGGACGCGATGAATAGCAATGACGTCACGAGGTGACAACGGTTGCTTGATTAAGATAGCTATGTTTTCAAGGATCGCCATTAGATTTTCACCACGCTTTTCAGGCAGGTTGCTAATCTCAACATTACAGTTCCTGGATTTCTGTTCAGCAGATTCCAATTTCGCTTCTAATATTGCGATACGTTGATGCACTGCATCAGGAGAAGAAACTTTAACCTCGAGCTGCGTCACACGAGAACCAAAATCTTTCAACTTCTCGTCTAAACAATCATATTTCTCGCTGATAAACTTTATGGATGACTGAACGTCTTCAAATTTGGATAGGAGTAATGCAAATTTTTCATCCTGTTTCATTAAGCAAGTTTCGAGCATAGATTTTATATTTGCCTGGAAATCTTTGAGTTCCTCACGCAAATCGGGGTCCTTATTGCACGCTATTCCTTTGCGAAATGTGACGTAAGGGGGAGGAGACACCTTTTCAATTAAAGACCCGTCGATACTCATTTCACCAGATAGCGGTGAATTGTCGACGTCACAAATTTGATCGTAGGTGCTGTTTACAGTATTCATTGCAGGTTTGAAGATTACTATAAGTCTCTGTTTGCGACACTACTCTGTGCAAATGCAGGTAAACGGGTACACACACAAGCACGAAAATTGCCGATAACACAGATGTGATAATTAGTCACAGACACACTGTTAGGCACACAGAGTTATTATTCATTTACGCACACAAAGTTATTATTCTTTTAAGTTCACTGAGTGAGAACGAGACTATCGGTTTGCTCCGGGGCGCACGATGGAATTTAAAACAATAATGCTGTACTTGCTGTCACTTGGCAGAAAAATAACTTTTCATTTCAAATATCTTTTTTACCCGGCTTTAACTAGTTAATATGATACTTTGAAAAAACGTAGAAAAATAATAGAATTGCCTTCGTATATTAATTACTTTTAGACGCTCCAATAAATTTCAGCTATGATTTCGCCATTGTTCTTTGGTACAATAACTTTTTTTATTATTTCGAACAATCTTATTAGGTAACTATAGTAGTATGCATGAATCAACGACTAATGGCTAATAGATGGCGCTATTTCTGAAATATATATATGCATTATGCAAAAAGACAACAGGAAATAATGGATGTAAGTAAATTAATATGATAATATAATATTGTTTAATTGGTTTTTATTCCGATACAATAAATATTATAATATTGCCTATGTTACAAGATGACACGGAACGTAGTTGGGTCAAGCGACGATGAAAAAGTTTTCCACGTGGGGAGGTGGCAGCTGTCACACGCGTCAGTGAGAAAAAAATCAGTAAATTTTGTAATTTTAACTATTTATTAGTCAATTTCTCTTTTTCTGCACAGACTTTTACATTTCCAATAGCTAGCTCTTTCAAGATGGACTTGAGTCCTCCGCCTGAACCTCCTGATCCCCCAGATGACGTCTTCTCTTCTTCTCCGAGTTTAGGTAAGCGTCGCCTTATTGATGACGAAGCCATCGAAGCTGAGCCGAGTTTAAAAAAGAAAACCGATAAAGAAAGGTCAGTTCCATCCATCCAAACCCTATATGTTCACCCGTCACTTGTAGTGGACGTTAAGGCTTACAATTCCAATGACAAAGGCCCATTCATTGTCCACGTGTCCAGAGTTGAACCAGATCCATCCGCCGGGACGTCCATTCGTCCCATAAAGTTCGGCCAGTTTTTATCACAAAATAATATTAAAAATATTTGTACAGACGGTATTAAAAGAGTGGGCAGAAATAAAATCTCTGTCGAATTCACATCTGGTGCTGCGGCCAATAAGTTTCTAGATCTTCCGGTCCTAGAAGTTCAAAAATATGTTGCTTCAATCCCATCATATAATATATCACTAAAATGGGTGTTGTCCGTCAAGTGCCGGTGGACATGTCGATGGATGAGTTTGTAGAGTCTCTCATTCTCCCTGTCGAATGCGGTATTATTTTAAAAGCCCGTAGATTGAACCGTAAAGTTAAAGAGGAGGGGAAGTCCTCTTGGCTCCCGACACAATCTATCGTCCTGACTTTCCAAGGTCAAGTTCTCCCCCAAAGAATATTCTGCTTCCATACTTCTCTCCCTGTGGAGACGTAACAATTTCCCACTATCCAATGCCTTAATTGTTGTCGTTTCGGTCATGTGAAGGCCCAGTGTCGCTCTAAAGCAATGTGCTTTAAGTGCACTCAACCGCATACGGGTGATTCTTGCAATGTGGTGGAGTCGATGGCCTCTTGTGTCCACTGTTTGGGGCAGCACTACTCTTATAGTAATAGCTGTCCTGAACAGGGTAGACAGAGGTCAATCAAAATCTTAATGTCTCAAAATAATTTATCATATGAAGAGGCTTCACGATCTATTCCGAAGACCTGACGACGACTATTGACGGGCCTGTTGGTCTAGTGGTTAGTGGCCCTGACTGCTGAGCCGGAGGTCGTGGGTTCGATTCCCACCCAGGACAAACTTTGTGTGATGAGCATGATTGTTTGTTCTGTGTCTGGGTGTGATTTATCTATAATATGTATGTATTTATAAATTATACAAGTATGTACATCAGTTGTCTGGTTACCATAACACAAGCTCTGCTTAGCTTGGGATCAGATAGCCGTGTGTGAGTTGTCCCAAGATATTTATTATTTATTATTATTTACCTCTAAACTTTACTCTGAAGCGACAAAAAAATTTCCATCTTCCCAATATTCCAATGCTTCTTCCCAATCCGTTCCTATTTCCCCTTCAACCTCTACCTCTTACAGGAAAACTGTTTTCTCCTCTCCTCGCCCCAGAGCTCCTTTGGGCAAGTCATTCGACAGAGACGCCCACAACGCTATTGTCGCTAATGTTCCGTCAGCTCTCCCCAACGGGTATACCCTTCTCCAACAGAATTCTCCTGCAGGGCCTCCTCAAGAGGATAGTCTGTTAGAATTGCTTTTATCTCTCATTGTTAGTCTTCTTTCCCGTAACAATTCCCATTTACCGCCCCACGTTGCCCATAAACTTACTCATCTTCTTTCAGCATCCAATTATGGACCTAGTCCTCCTTCAGTGGAACGCGAAAAGCATACGACCGAAAAAGCCTGATCTTTTTTACTTAATTAACAAATTTCACCCGTCTGTCATTGCCATCTCGGAGACATGGTTGGTTCCTGGTTCTCATTTCAGGATTCCGGGTTACTCTTGTCTTCGTGATGATAGGGCTGATGGGTATGCCGGAAGTGCCCTTCTAGTTAGGCGCTCTCTTCCGTTCTCCTTTATCCCTCTCCCTTCTATATCCCCTGAAATTAACATTGTTGCCGTAAGAGCTTTTGATATTACTTTCCTCTCGGCATACATCCCTCATCCCCATTCCCGTTTAACCCCTGATCTTTTATGCATTCTTTCATCTGTCCCTTCTCCAATCGTTCTCATGGGTGATTTAAATGCCCACCATCGCTCGTGGGGTTCGAGCTATGATGATAGTTTTGGTCTTTCTCTCCTCGAAATTTTTGATGAAGCAAATGTCTGTGTTATTAATAATGGTTCCCCTACTAGGAGAGTTCGTCCTACTCAAAATCCCAATTCAGCCGTCGATCTTACAGTGTGCTCGGCCTCTCTAGCTTCTATTCTTTCCTGGAATATCTTGCCCAATTCTCATGGTAGCGATCATTTTCCTATTCTTGTGTCTATTTCAGACAGAGTAGTCCCAGTACGTAACTTCAACCCTTCCCTTAAGTATAGACTAAAGACTGACAAGTGGTCTAATTATTCTGCCTCTTTGGATAATAAAATAGAATCACTCCCTTCTCCTGACCACAACAACCTTGTTGATTCTTACTCTAAGTTTGTGGATTTGCTATCTGCCAGCGCTGATGAAAATTTCCCTCTCAAAAAACCTTTCAGCTTTAGAGTTTCCACTCCCTGGTGGGACTCTGAATGCACATCAGCTGTCAAAGCCAGGAAAATAGCAGAGGAGAATTATAATGGTTCAATGAATTTTTCAAACTTTTTTATTTATCAAAGGAAAGCTGCCTTTGCCACTAGACTTCTTTCTAAAAAGAAAAAAAAGGGATGGCTCCGCTATTGCCAGAGTTTATCTCCTCGATCTCCTTCTTCCCAGGTTTGGAAACAAATTAAAAGATATAGAGGTTCTTGTAATATTCCTGTTATTTTAGTAAATGATCCTTCCTCATGGCTTGATTCCTTTTCTGATAAACTATCTCCTCCTTCAGTCCCAAATTTAGACTGCTTTCCCTCTCCTTTAGTTCCTCTTCCTTCCCTAAATGATTTTGATTCTCCGTTTACATTTACTGAACTCCAACTGGCACTTGATGGTCTCATGGATTCCTCTCCTGGGATAGATGGTATTCCGTACTCATTTTTAAAAAATGCCTCAAATTTATCCAAACAATATTATTTAGATCTGCTTAATAACTTTTTTGAACTTGGTTTTATACCTCAACCGTGGAAGAACCAAATTATCATTCCAGTTATTAAACCCGGCAAAAACCCGTCAGAATCAAATAGCTATAGACCCATTGCTCTGTCGTCAGTTCTGTGTAAGATTGCCGAACATATCGATACCAGAAGTATCAATTAATGTAAGGGACAAAACACGGTTTTTCAGGAGAGCCAAAAAACGATTTTATTTTTTGAAATCTGTCTATAACTTTTTACTGTCTGCTCCAATTTTAATTGTGTCTAGAGCAAAGATTCTTAGAATTTCCTCTTCTTTCATGCTATAAACGCAAGATTTAGGAATACCCAGCAGTTTAAAATATAGCATGTCCCTTACGTTAAAAAAATATGTTTAGTTGTGCCTTACGTTACTAATATTTTATGTGTAAACCGTCAAGCATAGTGTAAGCAGCAAGAGCAATAGAAAATTATACGTAATTCTATTGTAAAGGACTTTTACAGTGTTGCAATTTGATGTAACTATAGATTATCTACTAAAATTATGGTATTTTAACACCATGGAAATAGGTTATTTGCATGATTAATGTTAGTTTCAGCTTAGCTAACACAGATTTAAATGAAATTTAGGGACACAAAAATAAAACGATTTATTGTAATTATATATTTTTTTATTTTCGACTTTTATGTCCGCGTAATTATTATAAATTCAACACACTAATCAGTCTATAAAACTTTTTATTAGTTTAAATAAATGTTCTAAAAGTAACAGTGTTCTAATTAACAGTCATACACACCTAGTTATCAATGTAAAAATAATTATGTGTAATTGACTCCGTGATCTCTTTTAATTAACAGTCCTACAAACTCTGTACTTTTAATAATTACGTTTAAATAGCTTTATAATTATAATCACCAAATGAATAAAAAAAATATGTTTTCTCAGACTCAACCAACAGTCTTATTTATTAAGTAATTGAATGAATGTACTGGAAACGAAAGACAGATGAAAAAATATGAATTTCCTGAAAGATGAATGAATAAAATAATATAAATGATATGAATATTAATATAAGAAATTTATATTATTACACAAGAATAAATAATTAGAAATGGGCAGACAGATAATTATGATGATAACTATTAGTAAATTAAACTATTTTAATGGTGACATTGAAATGGTTGGAATGACTTTTTCTATTTGGTATTTTATCTAGTTATCATCATCAGCTGTCATCACATCGTCATCGTCGTCGGTTTCATTAAGGGTATCTTTAACTGGCAATTTATTTGGAAGGTTCAAATATTCACCATGAAATCTTTTTGGTATTATACCGGTGTCGCACAATTTTTTGAGGTCATTGTATTTTGGAATGGAAATTGGGAGCCTCTCTTTATAAAGAGGCGGCAAATTATCTGTGTTCCTTTGACTTATGACATTACTAGTACTTTCAGCTGCAGATTCATTGTTGTCTATATTTTTTGTAATTTTACCTCTAACAGCACTTCTTTTCCCAATCCCTTTACCCTTTCCTCTTGCGTTAGAATTCTTTGGGGGTAATTCTTTGGAGAGTTCTATGTCGTAAGTATTACCAGTCTCTAACATTGTATATTTAACTTCAATTTTGGTCAAAGCATTTTTTTTAAATGTGCACACTCTTATGTTTTTCATACGCAGATCTTTATTTTTAAGAGTAGCTTGAGTGAATACAGAATCCGCCAGATTCTGGAAGTTAATGAAATCTGTATGCTCTAAGACACTCACATTATATGGTTGAGGCCGTTTTCTAGCACTCTCTATGAAACTTGGCCATTGCGAAGGTGCCCAAACAATTAGTTTTCTTACTTCCCTCTCAATAACAGCATGCATGCTGTCAACAGGCATATATGTGTGTCCTGCTAGAAGGTAATTAATTTGTATAACTTTTAGATTTTTAGACTGTTCCAGGAAATGTTTGAACATTGAAAATATAACTTTATTCTTATTTTGCCCCGTGCAGTTGTCACAGTATAATAATAATGTGTTCACAGCTCTGTTATCGAGTTCTTTTAAGTAGTTATACAGACACGTTGCTATTTCACAACTTCCTCTTTTACCATCAGCCTCACCCCATATGTAACAGTATCCGTTCTGCGTTCCACTCTCATATACTGTAAAATTGAACACAGCGTACTTTCTGGAATAATACAACTGCATACTTTCACCATACGGCGTCGCTAAAACTTTTTGAAGATCGAAACTAGATACAACAAATGTGTTATCGCGTTTTTGATTTTGATGAATATGAAAGCGTTTATATGTGGCTTTTTTTTCCAATAAATGAGCTTGTAACTGTTCATTAGTCGTCATATCCGGATTATTTTCGTTTTTAGTACATAAGAGACATTTGTCCTTCTTAGGAACATGAAATGCATAGTTATACTCTTTAAACATACATGTAAATATTTTTTCGCTTAAACAGTTTTCGGACCTTTCTTCACAATATTTAATGTACAACCTGTATAAGTTTGAAAAGTTCTTAAATTGCTCTGGCAGATACAATTTAGTTGATTTTTTTCTACTGTAGTGAGAAGGTAAAGCCGGTAATGCTTCTATGTATTTCTTTGCATTAAGTTTTGTGTTCTCGTCATATTTATTTGCTGCTGTACGTGTTCGACTATCGTCACAAGACAGTCCTTCTTTTGTATGATTTAATGTATACAAAATGTAAGTTTGGCTTATATCGAGAGTCTTCAGTATAAATTGTTGGCACACCTGCCTCCGTCCTTCGTCTTCGTTAATAAAGTACTCATATGTTAACGAACGTCTGCTAACTGCGTTTTTAGTCTTCTGACGTTTTACACTGATTGGTCTAGAACATTGCACAATCCAATCCCGTTTTTTATCGTCATTAAGTGCCCAAAAATAATCAAATATAGATTTCCTTCTTTCTTCTGTAATTTCGTAACATTTCCTGCTACATTTACCTTCTTTACAAGGATTTTCTTGTAACTTTCGGGCTTCTTTTACATTACCAGATCTTGTCTCGTAGGAAAAACCTTTTTCTTTAAGCTGTTTTCTTGTCTTACGTTTATTTTCAGGTATTTTTTTCTTCTTAGGTACTATTTCTATTTGATTTGTTTTTGTATTATTTTTTTTTGACTTGGTTTTCTTTCTTTTTCTATTTTTCTCGTGATCTTCTGAATCACCTGAAGTTTCTTCTTTGTCTGACGAAAGATTAGAACTTCCCGAAGAAAAGTCTTTATCCTCGCTATCCGTTAGAAAATCCATGCAAGATTTCATGAATTTTGATGTTACGCGACGTTTTTTGTTTGAATTAACTTCAGTTGTGACTTCCTTAAAAGGTACGTTGTTATCGATTTCGCTTGATATCAAATCATTACAAGAAGTATTAAAAGTGCCCAAAACATCATCATGATGTAGGCCTTCAGTCATCATCGTGTCTTTGTTTGTAATATCAATAGCTATTACATTTGTGAGTATTGTAGGAGATAAGAAAGTTTCATGACTTCCATTTTCCTCTTGCGATGAGGTTTCGAGAAACATTGTGCAAACAGCGGTGTTCTGTATTGTCTCTGTTGGCTTATGCATGAAGTCTATGTAATTATTAGAAAGTGGCTGGATATTCTCCAGTTCTTCGCCTGTATCATTTAACTCACGTAATGAATGTGCGATCACAAAGGATGCATCAGTTTCTGTTGCAACGTTTAGAGGTGCTTCAATCTGGTCATTCCTGACATTTGATAATACGTTTAAAGGATTTTCAATAACTTGACTACATGGGTTATTATTACTGTTTACAGTAGTACTCGTTGTACTTTCATTAGGTTTATTAAAAAAAGGATGTGATCGAGACACGGAAATAGTTGATGTGTTTATGATGTCCATGTCATTTTCAACAGAACACACGGAGTCATTACTGCTATTAACAATAATGTTAGGTCTATTTGAACTTCTTGTTATTAACTGCGTTTCTGCGTCTACATCACTATTTTCTATAAAACTTTCTGAAGAATCTCTTTTGTTTTCAGTAGACCTAAAAAGAAAACACGAATATGATTACTAGATTTAAGGCATATGGCGGACTTATTGTATGGGTCAACTCAAGTAGAAATCCGACAACACTTTAACGTAAGGGTCATAACAACTTTAGACTCGCATTGTTTATAAAGTAAAGGTCAAATATTATTCTTTTAAATCTTCAAAAAAATATTTAATTATCACAAGAGTATTATATTTGTCAAATTTAATTAATTTCTATTAACGCTATTAATTAGAACGACTAAAATAAGCTAATTTTGATAAACACTTAATTAATGTAAAGTCAAACAAAATAACGAATGTCCCTTACATTAATTTGTTGTATACTTTAAATAATACTAAATGAATGTTGTAGACAAAACCTAAGTATTATACGCAATGTTTAAAACATGCAAATAATGCATAAAACACTATTGCGTAGGAAGCATTGCATGCAAATACGAAAGCACCTGCAATTCAAGCATACTTACAAGAATAAAACCCGGGATTTCAGTATAGCAGTCGTGCATTATAAGATTGTTTTTATTTTATACCTACTAAGGTGTGAGACGAGCAGGACGTACGCCTAATGATAAGCGTCACACCTGCCCATAACAAATGCAGTGCCATTCATAACTTTCAAATACATTACATTTCAATACTTATCCCTCTTTATTCGGCCCGGTATCGGCACAGAGCGAGAAGATACTAACTAGTTTGTACAGGACTACGCAAATAATTATCTAAGTAAAACTTCAACCAATTTACCTATTCTCTAAATAATAAACAAGATCGTTACATAATGGTACATAAAAGTTATTGTCATCGTAAAATTATAAGTAATACATACCTTTCTATGGTTCTCTTCATGTTAATTAATTTTTCCCTTCGGACAAGTAAGGCACTTAACTTATCAGTGATATTACTATTGTTTTCACACATTATTTATTTAAATTACTTGTAGGATACCTTATTACAATAACACATCACTTAATCCAAACATTAGCGTTCATAGATGTAATAGTAACCTATGACACAATCGTAACAACTTCAAAGACTGCGCGCGAATAAACACGAGCGGGGCCGTGGCCGTCGCTTCGCTAAATCTTCCCCTCCCCCGTATACACCCGCACACCTTACGCTCGTCGCGCGCGCCGGAGAGATAACCATTAAGAGAATCAAATTAATGTAAGTACTCGATATTTTAGCAACGATCATTTAAACAAATAAAGTAAAGCAAATATTAATTTGATTTCTAGTTGTTACGTAATAGGCATATTACAGTAAGGGGCTTAAAACAAAGATAGTTTTGTGAGATAATAATGTAAGGGATTAATTCTTAAAAACCTCTAATCATGAATTAAAGTAAGGGACATGTTATTTAAATCGACTGATTTGAGGTTTAAGGTAAGTGTGTCAATTTTTTAACACTATGACTTACTTTATTTTTCAGAGAAAAAAAAATGTAAACGTCTGTTACATCATTTTTTTTGTCATAAATCGTTTTACGCAGGCCAAAATTTTTTACTGTAAGGGAATTTTTTTTAACGATAGAATTTTTTCAATAATACCAATCGATAGAGCTGAACATTCTGAATCCAATGACATATATAACTCATTTTCGCCAAAATGTCCCTTACGTTAATTGATACTTCTGGTATCGATATGATCAAACACCGGCTTGAGTGGTTTGTTGAAAATGGAAACTTATTGCCCGTATCACAGTTTGGATTCCGAAAAGGTATGAGCACTATAGATAGTCTTAGCATATTAATTTCTGATATTCGAATCTCTCTGTTAAAGAAACAGTATTTAGTAGGTGCTTTTCTAGACATTACATCAGCTTATGATAACGTTCAACTTCCAGTGCTCAAACACAAACTTGTCCATCAGTTAAATATCCCTGTGAAGTTAGTTCGTTTTATATGCAACTTATTGATGGAGAGATCCATCTCTATTAAGTCCCAAGATTCTCTTCTTTCCCCTAGGACTATCTGGAAAGGCTTACCACAAGGCTCAGTCTTGAGTCCTCTTCTTTTCAATCTTTACACTTTCGACTTACACCTTTCTGTAGACTCATTTTGTCAAGTTTTGCAGTATGCGGATGATTTGGCTATATACTCTCCTGCTTCTTCTCTGGAAGAAGCTTCTGAGCGCCTAAATTCTGCTCTGGGGTATTTGCATGATTGGCTCATTCAACACGGTTTGTCCTTGTCAGCCGCTAAAAGCACTACCATTGTTTTTACAAAAAAAAAGACTAGTTTCTCCTGTTATTATTAAAATAAATGGTGAGCTTATTCCCCAGGAAAACAAAGTTAAATTCCTAGGTATTTGGCTTGATTCAAAATTATCGGGTATTGCTCACAATGATTATGTTGCCCAAAAATGTGAAAGAAACATCAACGTTCTCCGAACTCTGTCTGGGGTTTGGTGGGGGGCTCATCCATACACTCAAAAACTTATTTATAATGCTATAGTTCGAAGTCATTTTGATTACCGATTGTTCTTATTAGAGCCCTGTAATCAATCTGGGCTTCAAAAACTTGACAAAATTCAATCGAAATGCTTGCGCATCATTATTGGGGCGATGAAGTCGTCTCCTATTAATGCTATGCAAGTCGAATGTGTTGATCCTCCTCTGTCTATTCGTAGACAATTTCTTGCTAATAGGTTTTTCTTCAAACTTGTTCAAAATTCTGACCATCCCCTTCTCGGTAAGCTGGACCAATTATCTTCTATTTTTGACTCTGGCAGTCTTCGCTATAATTTAAAAGTTCCTTGTCTTCTCCGTGCCTACCTTCAATTCTCCCGCCTTCCTAGCCCACTCTTTCAATGCCGTATTTTGCCTCTTTATTCTACCCCCTATAATGCTCTAGTTTTCCACCCTGATGTCCTCTTAGACTTTGGTATTAATAAAAGCACAGTGGAAGCAAATTCGGTGTTTAATAATAGAGTTTCTGTTGATTTCCACAACTGGGTTACTATTTTTACTGATGCTTCAAAAGCCTCTGATGATGGCCCAGTTAGTGTAGCTGTTTGGATTCCATCTACAAAAATTATTTTAAATTACAAGTGCCCCTCGATTACATCTGTTTTTACAGGTGAAGCAATAGCAATTTTTGAAGCCATTTCATTTGTTAAATCTCACAACATGAGTAATTCCATAATATTTTCTGACTCAAAGAGTTGTCTTCAATTTATTATATCCCATCAAAAACAATACTTGTCAAAAAAACCAAGTCTCGCAACTCAGTTGTTCTGCGGTAAAAAGTTGTGAGATCCATGTAATACCAAGTCGGTTATTAATTTATTCAGTCTCTACTTAAGCGACTTTCTGTCTTAATACGTCCAGTCTCTAAGACCACGATCGTGGTCCATAACAATTGAAAATCAATTGTGTCTGGAATCTCCGTACTCGAAGCATTAAGTTGTTACGTACCTAATAATTAACAGCATCTTATAGTGACGCATATCAATATTAAAATTCTTTAATGTTTTATATAAATATATTGAGACTTGGCCATCGCCTGAAAACACGTGTAAATTCAATCGCCTGAAAACACATGTAAATTCAATTATTTAGTGCGATAGCCAAGTCTCAATATATTTATATAAAACATTAAAGAATTTTAATATTGATATGCGTCACTATAAGATGCTGTTAATTATTACGTAACAACTTAATGCTTCGAGTACGGAGATTCCAGACACAATTGATTTTCAATTGTTATGGACCACGATCGTGGTCTTAGAGACTGGACGTATTAAGACAGAAAGTCGCTTAAGTAGAGACTGAATAAATTAATAACCGACTTGGTATTACATGGATCTCACAACTTTTTACCGCAGAACAACTGAGTTGCGAGACTTGGTTTTTTTGACAAGTATTGTTTTTGATGGGATCTCATTTCTTTTTGTATTTTGTAGACAGTTCTACTTTTTTCCTTTTCGGTACCTTCTACTTATTGTATATATGTATATCTACGAGCAACGAATTTTCTTAACCCATTAGAAGTCACCGTACTCAATTGAGTACAGCTATATTTTTAAGTGTGGATATAAGATTCTAAATAATTGACGGTAGTGTGCTTATTATTCCATTTCATTAAAATACTGGTCAAAGTTATACGTATATATTATGTGGGTAGAGTGATTTTTTTTTAATAAAAATTTCAGTTGAAGTCGTGTTACCGAAACACTGTGCGGATAAGTGAATTGTTTTGGAAATATTGTTCAAGACACTGAGAAATACTTTGTTTTCTCATTCAATTACTACTCAATACATGTCAAAGTAAGTTATAAACAACAATATAAGTAAATAATTGTCATTACACAAAAGCTATAGCCATATAAATCTTGCTGTACTCGGTTGGGTACAGTGACAACATACATAAACAAAATAACTTTTTTTTTCTTCAGATTCGTAATAATGACCAAACAAAAATTTTTGGGCCAAAATAGTTACAAAAGGCTAGAAGAAGCCATTGATGCCATTATACGTGATAGTGATGATGATGAGTTTGATATGGCTATCCTACCACTTGATCCCAGTGCATTGACTGATGAAGAAGAAGGGACCGATGAGGATATGACCTCTTTATCCATACCACAGGATGTGCCTGGTACTATTGAGATATTTACGGGTCGCGAGGATGGTGGTAACGAAGATAGTGGTACTGATGATAGTGACCATGAGCCACTGGCGTCTAAACGTAGGCGACCAGATGTGATCCATCAGCCAATTCCAACCTGGCGGAAATGTCCCCCTTCATACACCTCAACTCATTACTCATTTGATTTTTACTGTGGAAAACCGGAGATAACGACTTCTGATCCATTGGGGTTCAGAGTTGTCAAAAATCTATTAGAAAAATTGAACTATACCCCAGCAAATCACGAAGTTTTTTGGCAACTTTTTACCTGCTACGATCTTTTAGTTGACTTGAAAAACCTAAGGTACCATGCTACAGGGACTGAAAGAGAAAACAGGACTAAAAGTGTTCACTGACTGCACAAAAGACATGAAAAAGAAAGACCGCCGTCATATCGCACGATATTATGTACTCAAAGGTAATCAAAGAAAATCGCGTCAGTCTGCATCAGTGGTTCCAGGCCTGCCTTTTTTTTGCGGATGGGATTTTCCCTTCAAAATTGAAAAACAATTGCGGTGTGTTCTTTGCCATTCAAGAGTGCGCTGGCAATGTAAGAAGTGTCTAAAAACACTTTGTGTCGACAAGCAATGTTTCGAAATTTTTCGAACTTAGAAGGTCAGTGTACTCAATTGAGTACACCCCTGTAAATTGCTGAAAACAAACTTTTTGGATTTTTTTCTTTGATTTTATGTTTCTTTGTTTTTATTTGAATACATGAATAAAGGTGGTTCCAAAAAAATATTTTTACTTTTCATTTGACCTCTAATGGGTTAAAGCCCTCTCTCTGACTTATGAACTTTTCTTATTTTTGTAGGTAGCCTTCCGTTTTCTCTTTTCCGGTACTACTTCTTGAGCTTCAGCTACAGTTTTTCTAAGAGCCCACTCCCTGTCTCTATGCGTTTTTCTGGGAGGCTTTGATGTTACAATTTTTGACAAATCTGGACCGCCTAAGTTAATGACCGCCTAAGTAACTTCCAGAAAATCGTAAACGTTTCACCGGTTTACCAGAATCACCACCGAATGATGCTCTCAAAAGGCCGTTATCGTAAACCTCGAAAGCATACGGATACAAAGCGGCGGCCGCCATGAGTTCAGACGTGGAACCATAAGTACTGGTTTTTACCATTGCTGTTGTATACAAATTAGCGTTAATGTAGGTGTCTCCATGCTCGTCACAAGTATGCACTTGTAACTCATCCCAATGCGCTACCACAAACTTGATTATAGCAAGTCTAATATCATGCGACGACTCAATATTCCCATACATAGAGAATGACAAAGAATGAAATAAACACGAACCATCACCAGGTATAGGAACAACCCAGTGTGGACAAGGCTGATTATTCACATACAGTATTACTGAATCCATTGCGACTACCTACAAGTTAGATTGCAAAGTTATTTTTATGCAGAAATAAGATTAGGTAATAAGAAATTTATAAATACTTAGGTACTTAAAGTATCAATATTTAATTTAAATTATTTATCCGAACAACGTCCAAATTGTAAGCAAATAATATCAGTAAACCAATGAGAGTAGCCTTTAGTCGTCAAACTAATATAGCAATCGAAATTATCAATGAAAATCGCAAACTTATAGGTAAGAATTCTGGGCACATCCGAACAGCATTGGGTCGCTCGCGCGTATGAGCGCGGCTGCTGCTCGCTCGGCGACATTCACCTTTTCGCGCGCCCCGCCACTGTCCCCGCCCCGCGCCCTCGCGCTAGCACCGCGCAGCGCGTAGTAACGGCCGCGCTCACTCGCTAGCATCGCAGCGCGTGGTATAATAATTAATTTACAACCTTACGCACTCGTAACGCTCGGAGGTGGACCGCAGCCGACTGTGCTTCCGCTGCGGCCAGCCCGGTCACAAGGCCGCGACCTGCGACGCCCCGCCGCACTGCGACGCATGTGCGACGGCGGCCAGGCCGGCCGGCCGGCCGGCCGGCACGTTCACGCTCGTCCTGGCTCAGGGGGGGTCGCACCAGGCGGCGGCCGACAATATGACACGCGGGGTTGCGATAGTCGCGGAGAGGATCCGGCTACTGGGTCTCGAGGTGGCCTTGCACAAATCCGAGGCCATGGTTTTTCATGGCCGCGGAAACACGCCACCGTCGGGATCCCAGTTGACGGTAGGAGGGGTTCGCCTCGGCGTCGGGTCGACGATGAAGTACCTGGGAATCGTCCTCGACAGCCGGTGGAACTTCGTCGAACACTTCCGACGTTTGGCTCCCAAGCTCGAGCGGACGGGGGCTGCTTTCAAGCGGCTCCTGCCCAATCTGAGGGGGCCAAACGCCTCCTGCCGTAGGCTCTATGCCGGAGTCGTGCGGTCCATGGCCCTTTACGGGGCCCCGGTATGGGCGCGTTCTTTAGGGCGGCGCGCCGCCCACTACCTGAACGCGCCCCAAAAGGTGGTGGCCATACGGCTTGTCCGGGGCTACCGCACGATCTCCGGCGAGGCAGCGAGCCTCCTTGCCGGACTGCCACCGTGGGATCTGGAGGCGATAGTCCTCGCGCGCCTGTTTGAGTGGCGCGCGGAGGCACTACACCGAGGGGAAAACCCGCTGCCACGGCAAGTTGCCGCTCGGCGGGCAGACCTCCGGTGCGATCTCATGGTGGCATGGAGAGAGCGACTGTCGCAACCCCCTGCAGGGCACGCCACAATAGCGGCGGTAAGTCCCCTCTTTGAGGAGTGGCTGGAGAGGCGTCATGGCGTCCTCACATACCGCCTGACGCAGGTCCTCACCGGACACGGAAGTTTCGGGAGGTTCCTGCACATCATCGGGCGGGAGGAAGCGCCCGGGTGTCACCATTGTGACGATCGCCCGGAGGACACGGTGGAGCACACAGTGGCGATCTGCCCAGCTTGGGCGGAGCACCGCCGTGCCCTCGTAGAGGCGATCGGCGGCGGCGATCTCTCGCGTCCGGCCCTGGTTCAGGCCATGGTCCGGAGCGAGAGGGAATGGGAAGCGGTCACCACCTTCTGCGAAGCAGTAATGCTAGCGAAGGAGGTGGCCGGGCGTTTGAGGGAGAGAACATCTGCCCAACCCAGCCGCCGCGGGAGACGCCCAGGGCGCCGGGCGCCGCGAGACGACTTCCGGCCACCGTAGATGCGGGCCTGTGGGCGGTGAGCAATGGGTAGTTCACCGTCCGTCCGTCGATTGACGACAGGCCGTGTCGACGGCGCGTTCGTGTTTCACGCGCGCCTCAAAGAGAGTCAGCAAAGCAGAGGGGCTTGCCAGAGCCTCCGCCTGCCGGGGTTGCGGGTTGTTCGAAAGAAAGAAGAAGGGCAATAGAAGGAACATGGGTGGGTTTTAGTCAGTACAAGTCTGACATGCCCCCCCGCTCCACCCAGAGCGGGGGAAGTCATTGGATGATTTCCCACCCGAAAAAAAAAAAAAAAAAAAAAAAAAACGCACTCGTAATAAGTACGAATACGCACGTAGGTACGTTTTTTGCATTAAATAATTTAATTTACACGTGTTTTCATGACGGGAATACCCATTTTTTGCTCGATTTGGCAGGGGCACTACCATGCGCCTATATTTATATGGGACTAGCTTAAACCCGCGGCTTCGCACGCAATAATAATAACTGCCGTAAAACATCGTTACGAATAAAGCCAATATTGAAAAATTTATCTGAAGACTTGGCTGTATGGGCTTAATTTTCTTTGCGGTCTTTTCTAGTCTAGATTTTTTAGTTTTTCCTTGATTCATACACCAAACACTACTTATATTCCAAATTTGAAGCTTCTAGGTCTGCTAGAAGTGCCTTAGAATTTTGATGATCGGTGAGTCAGTGAGTGACAAAATTAAGAAATTTGACCCGTTATAATTCTTAAAATACTGGTTCAAATTGAATGAAATTTGAAATATACCGTGTCTTCACAATGCCTGCATGGTACTGAAAATTTCAGTCTTCTAGTTTTATCCACAACGAAGTTACAGGGGGTCGAAAATGGTCTGAATTGCTTCGAGAAAAGGATGGTACGGCCATGACGCTTTTTTGCTCGACTTGGTGGGGGCACTGCCGTGCCCCCAGATCTAACCCTTTTAAATGTAAATCAAGATTCCCTATTATTCTGAAAATTAGAGATTTGCTGTTTGAATGCCACAAACTAGGTATTAAAACTGTTTAGCGTGGATCCCAGGTCATGTTGGTATTCATGGGAATGAATCAGTTGATTCATGTGCTAAAAATGCTGTTCTCACAGGCTCCTTAGCCCATTCTGAAATTTACTTTCATGACATTTGTACCACTTTACCGTCAATTTTGTTTAAAACATGGTCTTTAGAATGGCAAATCTCTAAGTCTGTGAAAGGTAAATATTATGGTGATATTCAACCTGTCATTCCCCATAAACCTTGGTTTTTCAAATACAAGTTGGCAAATAAATTAACTACATCAACTATCTGCCGTCTACGTTTGAATCATTGTTGCTCCCCCTCTTTTCTGGCCAAACTTAGGATTAGGGATAGCTTTATTTGTTAATGCGGTTTGGATGATGGAAACGTGGACCATTTACTTTTCTGCTGTCCTAAATTGAAATTCTCTTTACACGAAATTATTCCCCCTCATATCCCTCGTCCCACATCGGTTAAATGTCTCCTCCCCCTTGTGTTCTCTCGTTTTGTATATAAACTGTGTAAGTTTGTTGAAGTTAATAAAATAAAGTTGTAAATTATAACAACTGTTAACTAACATCCCTTTTTTTTTTTTTTTTTTCTCTCTTAGAACAAAATGTCTGAAATGTCTGTGCAGAAAATGGTTCATTATTTGTTTGTTAAAATATTTTAAATCATTTAATCTCTTTGCTGTGTTCTATTCAACAATAATAATTTCTCCAGCGTTTGATTGTCTACCATAGTACCTACGTGATATTGGCAAAATTGTGGTGTCTCCTTCCACAAACGCCATTAAATAAATAATTGAATTGAATTGAATTGACGATGAAAAATAATGCGGGTATACTTAAAAAGTTTTGAGAGTTATTTACCAACAGATTTTTTAATTGTGTTTCGAGTTTGTGTTTGTGTTTACAATGGAGGACCCTGATTTTATTATAGAAAAGAATCAAAAAGGCTTTGATACTATTTTATACAATGGATACCGATATAACAAGATCAAAAGGCGAAACAACGATGGAAGTACTTTTTGGCGCTGTGTAAACAGAAAGGAGTGCAGTGCATCAATTAGAGTGGACTCACATCTGACTACAATTCAACATTGTTCCAAGCATAAATGCCAGCCTGATTATGATAAAAATGAAATATTGGTAAAAATAAACAAATTGAAAAAAGATGTTTGCCAGGATTTGTCACCGATAAAACCGATGTTTGAGAAGCATTTTTATAGGGATATATCCGCTGCCGGACCAAGCACAGCTCATCCAACATTTAGTAACAAAAAAGATATAAAAAATAAAAAAATAAAAATGTTTATTTCATCAACTTATACGTTTTACATAATATGTGTGTGGAAGCACCTTTTAAGCAATGATATGCTTGTGTTAGGTGGTTCCGCTCTTCCAGTTTGCAATAACTAAGTATAAATGCTGTGAGATAAACAAAGATAATCTAAAATAAGCATGCAGTGGACGATGGGCGAAATAACAACGCGCGCGATGTAATAAGTGTGAGGTGTGTCTGCGTGTGTGCGTGTGTCTGCGTGTGTGCGTGTGAGTGTGTTTATGTGTGTGAGTGTGTATGAGTGGGTGTGTGAGGATTTCAGGGGTGTGTGAGTCATTTGTGCTTTGTCTGTTTTGGGGTCAGCCCTACGACTATGTCTTGGGGTCGGAAGACACTGTAATCAGTATCTTCCACTGACTGTAGAGGTCCCTAGTGACCAGTCACGTAGCAGTATGTAATATTGACTCGATTTCTGTGTAGCTTTTGGTTGCTAACCACTGTGTGAGGGTCTTTCGACGGTCACGGTAATTCATTAGGTAAATGCCTAATTCTTTGTTTAGAAAGTTATATATGTGGGTCGACTGTCTATTATATTGTCTAGCAGCGAATTTGGTGTTAACAGGTGTAAGTGGAGCTACTCTGTTCTTCCTCCACTGTCTTGGAAGGGACGAAAGAAAGTGACTTGTGCTTTTTCAGGGCTATCTGAAGGATGTATAATTTCCTGACTGATAGGAGGTTTGAGTTTAAATAGAGACTTTCTGTGGGGTATCTGAGTGGCTTGAAAAACATGACTTTAAGAAGGGCCCTTTGTGCTCTTTCAAGTTCTAGAAATTTGGTCTTGGTCGCTCCACCCCAGACTGTTAAACAATACATTAGGATAGATTGACCCAGAGATACATAAATTTGGTCGATCAGTTTTTTTGTCGCAACGTGCCGTAGTGTTTTAAAAGTCCAGATCAATTTCCGAACTCTATTCATTATAAGCTCTACGTGGAGGTGCCATGATAGTCTTTGGTCCAACATTACTCCCAAGTATTAGGTGTGAGTTACTTTATTTATTGTTAGACAAGAGCAATCAGGGCAATAAGGGTTGAGGCAGTTATGGATTTTGATCCGGAATTCCTGTGGCGGCTGGGTACGACTGGACATGGTAAAGCAAATGAAATTTGTCTTTGAAATGTTCAATGTTAGAAGATGATGGTCTAGCCAGGCAGCAATCAAAGCCAAGGCATGCTCAGCGGTTCGGCCAACGCTGTCCCAGGATTCACCTGAGAAGACAATAGCAGTATCGTCAGCGTATGAGAAAAATTTAGCACCGTCGATCTTCATACTGCAGAGGTTATTAATGTAAATGAGGAACAGCGTTGGCCCGAGCACACTACCCTGCCCGACCCCGTATGTGACAGATATCTCAGAACTGATGGCTTCCCCTATTTTCACCACGTACTTGCGCTCACTCAGATAATTTTTGAATAGTTTGAGGGGGGTCCCTCTGACACCGATGGCTTCGAGTCTGTGCAGAAGCGTGGGGACGGAGACTGTGTCGAAGGCTTTTTTGAGGTCGAGTAAAACAGCCAGGCACTTGCCACCACCGTCTACCTTGGCAGTGACAGTGGAGGCAAGCGCCAGGACTGCATCCTCGGTGCTCATTCCCTGCCTAAAACCGAACTGTGAGGGTGAGAGAATATTATTCTTATTTAGATAATTAGTTAAACGTTGGTTTAATAATCTCTCGATGATTTTAGACAGGGACGGAAGGACAGAGATTGGTCGGTAGTTCGAGGGGTCAGCCTTGTCCCCACCCTTGTGCACAGGTGTAATTACAGCTTGTTTTAGTGCAGTAGGGAATGTACCCTGGTCAAAACAGAGATTTGCAAGATGGGAAACTTTTAAAAAGCTGATAGGAATTTTGTCCCAGCCGGTAGCACTATCAGATTTCAGACTCCTAATTACGGTTCTCACTTCATCAGGGTCTGTGTCTAATAACATAAAAGATGAGACCGGCGGGTTTGCGGGAGTTAATATTTTAGGGTCGATTATTGATACCCTCTTGGGGTTGTTTAAGATGTCGTCAGCAAGAAGTTGACCTATAGTGCAAAAGTATTGGTTTACACCATTTATCGAATCACCTGGAGTAGGGGTTGAATTTAGTAACTCCGAGTTCTGCGCTTTTGCTGGTTTTCGCAAATTAATTTTGTTGATGGTGTGCCATAGCTTTTTAGGGTTTTTTTCGGCCTTTTGTAGCTGGTCTCGGTCGTATTTCCGTTTTTGTTTTTTGATTATACCATTGCAGAAGTTACGATATCTTTTATAGGTGATTTTTAGAATGTCATTGAGTGGGTCCAAATTTAGCTTTTTTTGCATACTATTTCTGTTATGTATACATCGTAGTAAACCGATGGTCATCCAAGGTTTAATCAGTCTATTTTTCAAGGGGATTCTTGTGACGAGGGTGTTGGCTATAAGACAATTTTGCAGTAGAGTTATTAGGTTGTTTGTTAATATTTCAGGGTTAGTTTGCTTTAGTAATTCTTGGGTGTTACTGGTTTTTAACCGACTTCCCAAAAAGGAGGAGGTTCTCAATTCGGCCGGTATGTTTTTTTTTTTCTATGTATGTACATCGATTACGCCGCGGTTAATGGACCGATTTGCGTGATTCTTTTTTTGTTCGACGCGAAATAGCTGCCAGATGGTCCCATAAAAATTTCTTTCAGTTTGGTCAAGTAGTTTTTATTTTATAAGCATTATTGTTATTTGGACGATGTTATTTGGACGATGTTCTTTTAACGATACTTTGTAAATTAGTATGTCGATAACTTTAACATTTCTAATCCGATTTGCGTAATTCTTTTTTTGTTCGTTAGGGTACATATTCAAATTGGTACCCTGGTCATCTAGTCAGCATATGATGATGGGATCCCAAGGAAATCGAGAAGAACATTCAATTTAAAAGCATATAACTGTTACGTTTCAGACAATATCATACAGTTTGTTCAATTATTTGCGTTTGATGATGATTTCCTATGGATGAGCTGATGATGGAAGGTACAACTCCTCAAAGGTTAGGAAGGAGTTCAGAGAAAATTCTTTCAAAATTATACGTACATATGGATAGAGAATAGTATTCCTTGAGGCTATTAGGTTGACCTTGAAGGTAAATCTCATTAACGTTTAGGTTTAATAGTGTTAAATGATTTTCTGTGATTGTTAAATAAATAATAAGCGAACATTCACATCATAGCCTACAGCCATTTTGCCCAGAGTAACATGGGTGTGCGTTCTCCGCCTGGTGCACCTGAAACATCAGATATTTCACGTGGGTTCCCTCTATCTGGCAGAATCTTGATGCTCCGAAATTTATTTGGCATAACACACTTAGCATAATGTTCTTTAAACGAACATTTTAAATGCATAAACATTATTTGATATAATTATCGTTTCGCATAATGTTTAAAACTTCGAATCTACAATGGCATACGTTTAAGATGGCAGAATTACATTTAGTATAATTACGATTGGCAGAGTGAAAATTTCGCATAATTCCGTTTAGCATTATGTTCATTTAGAGCGATGATTATTTGGTATAATTTCACTTGGCATACTATGCAGATGGCAGAATTGGCTAGGTTAGGTTAGGTTAAAACTGTGACCTCCTACGCACGAGCCGAGCGAGCGAACCGAGCGGTGCCGCGGCAGCGGCCGGCGAGTGGCAGAAACGATTAATAGAAAAAAGAGATTGTTTTAGTAGGTTACCCGGAACTGAACTATTTAGATTAGGATAATTACTTATTGTAATAAATGACATTATTTCAAACTCAATTAAATAATAACCAAAATAAATGACATTATTTCAAACTCAATTAAATAATAACCTAAATAAATGACATTATTTCAAAGTCAATTAAATAATAACTAAAATAAATGAGCTTATTTCAAAGTCAATTAAATAATAACTAAAACAAATTACATTATTTTAAAGATTTAAATAATTAAAATAAATGACAACAAATAATGACAAAGATGATTCTAACTATAATTTTTCTGCGACGTGACAATTCTGCCGTTTAATGATTATCGATATGAAATATATGCCAAAAGACGATTCTGACTATGAACTTTCTGCGAAATGATGTTTCTACTTTTTAAATATTATGGATATGAAATTTATGTCAAGAGATGATTCTGATTTACAAAATTATGAGTTTTGAATGTAAGTAGGATAAATGAGTGTCTGCCAAACAATTTTCTGCGAAATGAAGTTTATGCTATCCGTTGTTATGCAAAATAAAATTATGACATAAAAACTTCTGCTATAAAGGGTGGACCCATTAACACTGCTTAGGTGTTCTCCTATTTCTAATTGAATTCGACAAAGAGCTGGCCATTTAATTTTTTTGATAACACCCATTGCTCCGTTGACTAAACCATCTAAGACTGCCATATTTCTCCTTAGCATCACCCTTGAGCCTACACCTATTTTAATGCTATGTAATAAGTCCTCCACAGTTATTAACATCCGCAGGAATGACATTATGTGGAGGGCGCTTACCATAAGTTGACGATTCTCGTGACTCGTCCACAGCATTGATGGTATATATAATAGCCAATAAAAGTTCTTCACGATCTTTCTGTGTTTCCAAAGAACGTGAAATAGCATTACGCGAAGCATTACTTTGAAGACGAGCTTTTTTTTCTGTCCCCGTTTCAAGGGATCTATATTTTTAAAATCATACACTAAAAAGCAAAAAAATAAAAATAAAAAAACTACGTTAAAAAAAACCGACTTCCAAAAATACTAAAAAGCAAAAAATAACTTACTCAATTTATAACACTATCCTCTACTTACCTACTAACTACTTATTCTTTCCGCTTACTGCTTGGTTTGAAGTCGGTGCCAAGCCATATACATTCAGTCAAAAAAGTATCGGGAATGGATGATTTGTTTATGGTTCCAAATTAAAATTTTTGTTTTTTTTGTAGTTGTTAGATTGGCACAACTGTTTTCCATTTTGGCGCGGAGTTTGAGTTGCATCTGTTATTTATATTATATACAGTGCTGGTTTTAGTAATATCATATATAGTGTGTATTGCGAATTTCATAATGGACAAAAATATCGAACAAAGAGTTTGTCTTAAATTTTGCATCGCCAATGCAATTTCGTGTTCGGAGTCACTGAAAATGTTACAGAAGGCTTACGGTGAATCGACTTTATCAAAAACTCGTGCTTATGAGTGGTTCAAAGCGTTCAAAAGCGGTCGAGATGTGATGGAAGATTTGCCTCGCTCTGGTAGGCCGTCAACGTCTGCAACTGAAGTTAACATCGCAAAAGTGAAGAAAATAGTGACTGAAAATCCCCATTCAACTCTGAGAGAGATAGCCGCCGAACTTTCTGTATCTCACGAGTCGATCCGTACCATTTTAACTAATCATTTGGGTATGAAACATGTTGCTGCTCGGCTAGTCCCAAAAGATCTGAATTTTCTCCAAAAACTCAATCGCATGAAAGTCATGAGGACATGCTAGAACGAGTCAGTTCGGACCCAACATTCATGAAATGCATTGTTACTGGTGACGAGACGTGGGTTTACGAGTTTGACATGCAAACTAGCCAACAAGCTTCGGAGTGGCGCCTTCCAACTGAACCGAAACCGAAAAAACCACGCCAAAGTCGATCAAAAGTCAAAGTCATGTTGACTGTTTTCTTTGACTATCGCGGTGTTGTGCACTCTGAATTCTTACCTGAAGGTCTAACGGTAAATAAAGAATATTATTTGAGCGTTATGCGGCGTTTAAGAGAGCAAATTCGACGAAAAAGGCCAGATTTGTGGAAAGAAAATTCTTGGACTTTGCACCACGACAATGCGCCTTCGCACAAGGCTATCATTGTGAACGAATTTTTGACCAAACACTCAACAAATACCATCCAGCAACCACCATATTCACCAGATATGGCTCCTGCTGACTTTTTTCTTTTTCCTAAACTCAAATTACCACTTCGTGGCACCCGTTTTCAATCGATAGAAGACATAAAGGAGAATTCGCGGCGAGAACTGAACTCAATTCCGGAAGCAGCGTTTAAAAAATGTTTTGACGAATGGATTATTCGTTGGCGCAAGTGTATCGTTTCTAAAGGAGCATACTTTGAAGGTGATAAAAAAAAATTGGATGAATAACAGACATTTTGTGTATTATTGATCTTTTCCCGGTACTTTCTTGACAGAGTAGTATATTGATAACTCTAAAATGTGCAAAATTGAAGAACTAAATCGTAGCATAAACCTAGAGCATGCGTCTAAAATTTAGAATTTTAAATGCAATTGGTGCCAAAATTTTTGTTGACCTTATTAAATCATGGAGAATCTAAACACCGCTATTCAGAAATATGACGTCACGTCACAACGCCATCTAGCGTTTAATAGCACAACACGTGATATTTCTTTTTCATTATAGATGGCGCTAATTACTTTTTTGTATAATGTTTATTGTAGGTTTGCTAATTATGCTGTGGCTTGGCACCGACTTCAAACCAAGCAGTAAGCGGAAAGAATAAGTAGTTAGTAGGTAAGTAGAGGATAGTGTTATAAATTGAGTGGGTTATTTTTTGCTTTTTAGTATTTTTGGAAGTCGGTTTTTAAGAGATCTAGTGCGTTTTCTAAGTTTATGGTCGTTCTTGTTTTGGTAACTTTATATGTGTTTTTCAAATTGGATAATTTTAAGAATATCATTGAATGATCGGTGATAGTAGTGTTAATAATTGATATAATTGCGGATTTATTACCAGGTGTCAATTTGAGTATGAAGTGGTCCAAGCAGCTTTTGCCTCTAGTGGGAAGTGAATGTCCGGGAAGTAGGCTATGCATAGCTAACATGTTTAAATAATTGAGCCTGTTTGATCGTTCGTAAGATTGTTCGTCTTGCTTATAGATTAAGTTTATATTAATGTCTCCCGTGATTATTATATTTTTACATGACGCTATGGTCGTCAGGTGGAGGTTTAATGAATAAATGAAATCATCCGCATTAGTTCTTGATGGTGACCGATATATACCTAGGATTATGAGGTCGGGTATAACGTTAACCTGTAGGCAAGAAGCGTGAGTTAATTTGATTTCTTTTATTTTTGTTTTGTGTCTGTTATTTACAAAGGCGACGACTCCGTTGGCTTTGTTTACGTGTCAGGTGGTGTGGTGTGTCGAATAATTTGTCAATTGTGGAATATTTTTGTTTTGGTTCAGTCTACATTCACTTAAAATTATGAGGTCAACGTTAAAATTTTGGTTTATTAGGTTTAATTGTAAGTCATTAAAATTAGAATAAATACTTCTGATATTTTGTGAGATGATCGTAAAATCCGTGTTTTTAACTCTTGTTACTTTGGTAAAATCACTAAATGAACAGATTGAGGCTTGGGCTATTTCTGTTTTGTCTAGTTCGGATAAAACTGTCAGTGTGTCACTCATATTTAGGGGTTTTGTAAATACAGTAAGGCATAGTAACTGAACTAATATCAGTGTGTGTGGAAGTGTGTGTAGTATAATTGTGAGAGTGTGAGATATGTAAAATCTTTGTGAGTTTGGCATGTAAGAGTAGTTTGTTTGTGTATGTTATAAGGATGTGAGTGCGCGCTTGTTTAACAAAATTTCTAATCCTATTTCTAATTAATATTAAGTTATGATAGATACAAAGAAAATATTGCACAAACATAAAACAATAGAGTAAGTATGTTAAACATGGTGAACAAAAACTAACAGAATTTAGTCATATTTGTTGCATAAGTTTGTTGACTTGTATTTCATTTTTGATAATTATTTTCGGCGAGTTATCGTCTTTTTTTATATAAACGCGGCCGTTAGCAGTCCAACAGTATTTAAAAAATTTTGCCTTTGTAAGGTCACGGGCGAGAAAGTGTAAGCGCGCCCCCTTAGCGGTTAGTTGTTCTGATAAGTAGATTGGGGTATATTCATTTGTGGTGAAGCCTAGGTGTTTGGCGCATAACTTCTCTTTGTTTGTCTTGTTAAAGCTTCGCGCCGTTTTCAAGAAGTCAGTTTTCAGGATAGTTGACGACATTTCTATGACGATTGTGCTGTTGTTCGTGTCACCTCGTTTGCTCGGGACTCGGAAAATGTCCGTTATGTCATTACGTTGGATAGTGCAGCTCGTCTCTTTTGACAGGTTTAAAACCATTTTTATTAAGTCGTCTCTGGTTTCCTTGTTGACTTTTGGTACGTTTTTCAACTCAAGATTGGATTTTCGGCTACCTCGCTGTAGGTCCTCGATTTTATCCTCTAATAGAACTATGTAGTCTTGGTCTCTCTTTGCATTAACTTCTAATTGATCAATTTTTTTCTTTAGTTCTTCGTTTTGTTTAGCCAGAGAGACCATCGAATTTTCTATGTTATAATTTGTACTTTTGATTTCAAATAGTGTTGCAGATATATTTTTTATTTCATTGCTTTGAGAAGCCATCAGCTCCGATATCAATGTTTTGACTTCCTCTTTGAAGTCGTGGAAGTCAGCTTCATACTCGTTTTCTCTCGGACGCTTATTACGTAAGGATACGAAGTTGGGCGGCGTCTGCTGGTCAACACCGATGGATACGTTTGAGTCCGATAGTGATTTATTTAATGACTGCGCCATTTTTAGTACTAGGATATTATAACAGCAGAGTGGCGTGTGAAGTATGTGCAGCGGTAGATATACGGCGTACGCCTTAAACTCTTAAAGTGCCAAACGTACTGAGTACGCGATCTGGTACCAGGAGCTTATGAGTCGGAGGTGTTAGTCACGGCGCCCGCGCACACAGTAGTAATTAGGTGCTGGTAGTAGGCGGAACTTGCTTAGCCAATCATCAGCAAAGGAGGCGGAGTCAGAAGCAAGTAGGCGGCGTCAGAAGTAAGTAGGCGGCGTCAGAAGCAAGTAGGACGATCTCGTCCTAGTGGAGTCTCGCCTGCGTGTGCGTTGAGTTGTCGGTGAAGTAAGAAGAGATGCTCACCATACCTTGTAAGTGGCCAGGCGAATTGAAGTACCAGGATTTTATGAGTTCGCAGGAGTTCGAAAATTCATCGTCGGAGCTTAGTGGGATGACTGTGCCATCAAAGGTAATCGGTGAGATTGATAAACTATTCAGCCTTCTTACGCTATGAGGGCTTCCAACAATAACAGCCTGACACTTGGTTGGGTTTACCGCCACCCCGAAACGATCAGACCAGTTTTTAACGACTGCTAAATCCCGGTTTAAATCATCAATCGCATCCGATAAGTTGTCAACACTTGCCTGACAGTAGAGCTGTAAGTCGTCAGCATAAAGATGATACGAACACTGAAGCTGGGTAGTTATGAGGTTTATAAAAATAGAAAACAAGAGTGGAGATAAAATACCGCCTTGGGGGACGCCAGTCACAAGATTACACCAGCTGGAAGAAGATTCTCCAGCGAGAACTGACTGCTGTCGGCCCCGAAGATAGGATGAAAACCATTCCAAAACCTCGTGAGAGACCATATGATAGGAGAGGATAGATAAAAGGACTTCGTGACTGACGGTATTGAAAGCATTGGAAAAGTCAATCAACACTACGACGGAGACTTTAGTGTCTTCCATACCCCGCCTAATATCGTCAGTCACTTTAAGGAGAGCAGTAACAGTGCTGTGCCCCGGTCTGAACCCGGATTGCAACGGACTGATAAGGGAGTTACGGTGAATGAAATAGGACAATTGCTTGTGTACACAGGCCTCAAGTACTTTTGATAAAAAAGGAAGAATGGAAATTGGACGAAAATGACTGGGAAGGGTGGGGTTAGGAATTTTAGGTAGAGGACGCACATGGGCTTTCCGCCATAGAGTTGGGAAATCATTGGAGTAAAGGGAGAAGTTAACAATATGGGAGATTGCAGGAAGAAGATGGTCAAGAGCCGTCACAATCATGCGGCGACTGATTTTATCACAGCCCACAGCTTTGGATTTTATAGAAAGGATAACCTTTTTGATCTCTCCCGGGTCGACTGGGGTGAAGACAAAGGGAGTTATATTGAGTCGCGTCAAACCATCAAGAAAGGCAATGGTTTGACATTTGGTTAGACTTTCTAGAGTGGGAACAGTAGAGAAATGTCGATTGAGATCGTCCAAACCAAATGTCTTAGGAAGGTCTGAATGCCGCGATCTGCCGATACCTAGAGTTCCAAGGAATTTCCAGATATCAGCAGGAGAAGCAGAAGTGATATTATCAAGAATGTGGCGGCGTTTAGCGTTGCGTATCATCTGATTACATCGATTACGAGCAGTTTTGAATAGAGTGCAGTTATCCCCGGACCGATCCTTTTTATACTTCCGGAACGCACGATCCCTTCGTCGCATTGCCATCTTAACTCCCCTATTCATCCAAGGTGCAGGTGGCCGCTTCAGCTTGACTTTCCTGATAGGAGCATGAGTGTCATACAACTGAAGTACAACCGAATTAAAACACATCACTTTGTCATCAACTGAAGTGGCCACCTCCAAGGGTGTCCAGTCAATATTGGATGCATCTTGCAATAGTTTTTCAGTATTCATTCGCCCAAAAGCACGCCTGTTCTGGAACAAAGGTTTGGATTTCGGAGGTTTCAGGATATAAGACAGGAAAATAAGGTCGTGATGGGAAAAGCCAGGAGCGATATGTTGACCGTGAGAGGAGACTAAGGAAGGATTAGAAGTAAGGATCAAATCGAGCCAGCTATCATCGCCAACAGTGTTATGATGTGTGTGTGTGTGTTATGGGTTGGAGAGGCAACACATGCAGACTTGCTGACTCAACCAGATGTAGGAGTTTACGGGATCGAGGAGAGTTGTGGGCTAGGAGATTGGTGTTGAAATCCCCCATGACGATGTGATGTGTGTACTCTGAACCCAAAGATTCTAAGACCGATTCGAATTCGATGAAGTAATCAATGGAAGGGGGACAATACACAACTCCAAGGACGGTTTTAATTCCTTTGATGCAGACCTCCAAAAAAAGAAACTCGGCCAAATTAGTAGAGGAAGAAGTAGCGAGAATTTTAAAAGAAAAATCAGCACGAAGATAAATTGCAACACCACCCCCTCTCTTACCGACCCGATCATTACGTAAAAGAACGAATCCTGGGAGAGGGTAAGTGGTGGATAAAAGATCAGGTTTTAGCCATGTTTTAGATACCAGGATGCCATGAACATTGTCAATAGAAAAAGTATCATACAGCTCATTGTAGTGGCTGGGTATGCTTTGGGCATTGATGTGACAGACGTTAAGAAGCCGGCCAAGATTTTGGTTAAAGCTTTGACGTAAAAGATCACCAAGAGTGTCAGTAATGGAACAAAAACTATCATCAGAAGTGGCAGTAGATTCGTTGGCAGAAAAAAACGATTCATCATTATTAAAAGTTGTCATAATACAAATAAAATGAATAAATACAAAAACTACACAAAAAACTAGTACGGCGCTTGCAACTCTGCACCACCCGCCAGCTAACATCATCAATTAAAAAAGGAAAAAAAAAAAAAGAAAACACTGTAAAAACAAGTAATGGCAATAAGACACAATTAAACAAAATAACGAACACTTAATCACAAAAATAGTTAAGAAAAAAAAAGGCAAAATTACAACATTAACATAGTTTTCAGAACGCACCATACAAGCCCTCAACAAAAATCTAAATTTCGGAGAACGTATCCGATCTAACAAAACGTCATTTATTACGGTGACAGATTTGACAATCATGACAACTACCGAAACGTCAACCATACCATTACCATAACAACTTGCTGAGTGAGGGTAAACCGAACTACGAACACAAAATTTGTAAACTTCTATTTTAGAGGCGAGATAATAAGTAAAGAAGAACCATAATAAAAACAAAGTTAAGCAAGACAACGATAATAAGCTAAAAGTATTAAAAGGTTACAAACAGCAAAAGATGTCAAACTCTAAAGGTAAATAATCAAAGTAATAAGTCGTGAATGTCGTTAGTTAAGTTTAAATCATATTACCATAATTAACGTGTCTTATTTTTCAGGCCATCTCCAGAAGTTTGGACCCTGGGATACTTCAGTAACAGCGGGCTCAATTCTTCAGACGATGTGACCTTATGCTTACTTCCATCGGGAGCTTTAATTACGATGACACCGTCCTGAGTCCAGCACGACCGCATAGAGAAGTGAAGCCTCGCCTTTCCAAAGACAGATTGTCGAGTCTTGGTCAAAAATTCTTTGATGGAAACAGATGTGCCCTTAAGACTTGTCTTCGCTTTCCAAACAGCAGCCCTGTCATCATAGTTATGGAACTTAACTAGAATAGGCCTATGGTGATCATTACTGGGAGCGCCAAGTCTGTGGCAGACCTTTATGGAGGATGCGGTGACTGAATTAAGGGCCAGCTTCTTGTTAATCAGATCCAGAATAACTGTATTGCTGACCTCCCCTTCAACCTCTTTTATGCCCTGGAAGATGAGTGCTTTCCGTCGATGCCTGGTCTCCAGTCCGTCAACCTGTCGAGCACACTCGCTGATCTGATTCCTGAGCAGGCTTAACATACTGAAAATCAGCTCTCTAAAGGTCCGGAACTCTTCAGCTACCCTTGCCACTGTATCCTTGGCAGGACCCGCACACTGGATTTGCGCTTCCAGTTCACTCATCTTCCGGATGAAGCTATCCTCGAGGCTCTTCTGTGCCGTTATAATATCATCAAATTGTGACATTTTAGTTTTTTTGTTCAGTGTAAACACAAAGTGAAGTGATGTTATACACTGTTTATATGTAAAAAATTCGTGAAAAAACTGTATTTTTCTAATTTTAATAATAAACTAGTATTGAAAATATATCTGTCGATTTGTATCACCTACCCGCGAAAAAAAAACTATTTAGTATTCACATAGACCTAAATTCGGATAGAAACACAACTAACGTGATTCCCGTTTTATATGCATTACTACCAAATAAGTCGCAATCCACTTATATCAGATTGTTTGAAATAATAAAAAGTTATGGAATCAAATTAAAAAAATTTAAATGCGACTACGAAGTTGCTGTGATGAATGCAGTGAAGGCAGTTTATCCGCAGTGTGTGGTCAGTGGGTGCTATTTTCACTACCAGAAGGCCGTATGGAAAAAAGCAAAAGACTTGAATGTTACAACAACAAGTGAAGAAAGGCAAATTGTACGTATGGCCAACCTTTTACCTTTGTTACCAGCTGCTAATATTCCAGAGGGTCGCCAAATAATTTTGTCAAAAATAGAAGCGGTCCCTTCAATGCATCAGTTTGGGAATTATTTCGAGAAACAATGGCACAGAATAAGTCCGTCCATCTTGAGTTGTGCAGACCAGCGTCATCGCACCACTAACACATTAGAAGGCTATCATCACAGATTAAATGTATTGATACCGAAAAAACCAAGTCTCTTTTACTTTTTACAAAAGTTGAAGCAAGAAGCCAAACACTGTGATATAAGGTTGAGGGATACTCTTTTCCAGGTTTCACGAAAAAATCGCCGAAACCGTTATATTTTATTTGATAAAAAGTACAAAAAAGTATTAAAAAAAATTAAAAATGGAGAAACATCAGTAGAGTCCTTTTTTAAAAAAAATATTTATATTCAACTACATATTCCTAAGTGATTTATTTCTTATAATTGTTGATTTTTTGATAATTGATTTTATGACTTTTTGATAACTGTTGATTTTTTAAAAATAAAAAGAATAAATGTTTACTTTGGGCTACAAAATGTAGTACGTGACATTATAACCACATATTCCTCAGTGATTTTGTTTCTTAGTTTTTGATAATGATAGGCTTTTTTTAAAAAAATATTTATATTCAACTTCATATTCCTAAGTGATTTATTTCTTAATTTTTATAATTGTTGATTTTTTGATAATTGTTTTCATGACTTTTTGATAACTGTTGATTTTTTGAAAAGAAACCGAATAAATGTTTACTTTTGCGCTACAAAATGTAGTACGTGGCATTATACAAGTTATTTTTTGAAACTAGTTGAAATATATGATTTGCAAACCCTTACATAGCATTTTATTATTTACGATATTCACACACATTCATAGAATTGAAAAATCAGTCATTTGAAGAATCGGTCATTTATAGAATCGGTCTTTAAAAGAATCGGTCTTTTATAGAATCAGTCATTTAAAGAATTGTACATTTCAAGAATTGGTCAATTGTAGACCATGTAGTCATTTCGCGAATCAGTCATTCTTAGACTAAACCTTAAGTGAAGAAAATGAGTTTATTCCAAAAGAAATAGCAATAATGTACAAAGGACGTGTACAAGTACTGTTGATAAAACCACCACGACCATTTTATGACTTGACGAGGAAAAACATACCGGCCGAATTGAGAACCTCCTCCTTTTTGGGAAGTCGGTTAAAACACGGTTACAAGTGGCTTGGATTGAAAAAAATAGAGGAATAAACTGGAACGAAGGTTTTGTACCATATTTTAATTATCAAGCAAACTTTGGGGATTTTTTAAAAAATAAATCTATATTTACGAAAGGAAACGAAAAAGTGTTATGGATAAAAGATATATTCCGAATTAATAATGTATACAATTTAGAAAGTAAGAACTGCCCGAGTTTGTTGACATTATATAACAATTATTCAGATTCATCTGACATTATAAGTTGTATGTATCATACCAATATATGTGACTTAAAAAATGTGTTTTGCTTAAATAAATGGTGTAAAGAAAATCAAGTGTTTTGCCAGTAAGATAAAATAAGAACGATCTTAGTTTTACGAATAAATAATTATAGAATGTTTAACCTACTTATAAATCGAAGTGTGAATATCTAATCTACAAACTTACTTACACATATTCTATTATTTAGGTTAGTGAAAATGTAAGTAATAGTAATGTAAGAAATGTATCATTGCTTATAAAACAATATTTAAATAATTTATTAATATAGAAATAAATATTTAAACTTGACTTACTTGTGAGTTTTATTTCTTTAACACTAAAAATATTAATATAGTTAACCACCTGCCAACCGCATATTATAGTTCGACATCGAAAGCAAAAACAGCTTGTTAATAATGAGCAGTTCATACTGAACAGCTTGTTAAAGGTAATGAGCAGTTCATACTGAACAGCTTGTTATAATAAGCTGATCATACTGAACCGCTTCTTATAATCAGCAGTTCATATTGAACTGCTCTGTTTATTTACACACTCGAACAGATGCTACTGATGAGTATGCGACTACTATACAGGACTTTAATTTTAAAAAAATATGTTTGAATAGAAAACTATAAAATGTTATTAGTAGACCATTTTATGACTTGACAGAGAAAGAATGGTTACAAGTGGCTTGGATTGAAAACAGAGGTATAAACTGAAAGAAAATTTTGAATAATTAAGTATATTATGGAGTTACAGAGGAATAATCTGATACTCGAATGGTTTAACTGTGGAATATAGGGTATTCAGATCACATTGTGGTCTGAAAACCCTATATTCCAACTACTTGTGATAATCAAGTTTATTATTTTTAGTATTTAAATTCAAAATCTTTCTTACTGACAACCCACCTGCATAATATTCGCCGCACATTTTCTCGACATCCGTGTGTCACTAGCAGGATTCAGCAGAATACCAGCGTCAGGTAATCTACCTGGCATTATGCTGAGCTGGACTCCTTTTTGGTGCAATTTTGAGACACACACCGCCCACTAGTGGGCGACCTTAATAAATATATGTGATGTGTCTAAATGCCTATGGGTCGATTTAACTCAGTCTACCTTACTTTTTTTTTAATGTGTTCCATTTTTTTTTCTGTGTGATGTTTTTTTTTATTTTAGCTCTTGTACAGGTTACACTATTAGGGTGTTAGGTATGTTAAATTAAACAACAGTCTGTCTCCAATGAGCACGTCTTACTAGCACGGCGGACCAGCAGCGAGTGAGCGCCCAGTGCATTAATATGACTGAGCGCGCTCCCACCACCGCTCGCCCTACCACTAAGCGTGTCGGTATTTATTATACGCTACATCTACCTTTTACAAAATTTTAAAAATAGCAAAATTTCGTATAAATATAATAACATACAAATCAGTTTATTTCAAGAATAATCATCAAATAATTTTAATAATATTCCGTTAAACAATCACTTATTCATTTTCGTCACACACGTTGTTACTGGCGGTATCGCTATTTCCTGAAAGCTTATTATCCTTATTTGGTCAAACTTCCCACTTATTTCTGCGCAACCGCTGTCCACTATTTATTCACCAATGTGTGTGTCGTATCCTTGAATGTGGTGGATAACTTGTTTTCTTTATTGTATTCTCAACATATACTTTTTTCCCAATATCTTTCCTAGATTCTGTTGCTTTCCTCTTTCTATCTGCATTTTCTTTTCTTTGCAGAATCTATGTTTTTAGTCAAAATCAAAATATTTTTATGTCACATTGGCCTACATGGGCACTTATAAATAACATTCGAGAAAAGGTGCACGGTTCGGGTTGGTCGTTTCCTATGGAGAAGAACCGGCAAGAAACTCCATAGTCACTCTTTTAAAATCATTTGGTTTTACAATGTGGTTGTTACAGCGTTAGTACTTAGATATGAGAGGACAGCGTAGGCCAGGCAATAAGTCATTGCTTGCTTTAAAAAACGCAAAATAAAATAATAAGTTAACAAGCGTCTAAGAATCTACAAGGCCAACAATGTCCACTCATTCACAATAAATTGCTTATAAAGAATCAAACAGTTCTGCCTCTTAACTTCGACATTTGGAAATTTTTGTTTGGAACAACTGGATACCAAATTCTTTACAAAAACTTTCAAATTGAACTAACAAACTGCCGACCATGATCAGCGGTAACGCTTACGGGTGCACCTAACCGAGAAAATACCTCTTTAAGCTCGGAGTGTGCAGAATCTATGTTAAAGGTTTTCATTTGTTTATATCTACTACTAGCCTAATATACGTACTTTATTTTACTAACAATATTTGTACTTGAATAATAAATGTGAGTAACAGCATTATTTTAGGACGCTACTGTAAACTATATTTAATGTCTTTCCATTTGGTGCTGATAAATATAGATTTCGGGCACTGGACACTCGCGACCATGCTACATACAGCTGCCACACACATACTAGTGTTTACCCTTGCGCCTTATTTATTGTAATAGCAAAGCTAAACATTCCCTTTTCTTTCCCCCTCTTTTTTTACTGAGCTTTTCACATATCTTGTCAATATGACTAATCCAGGAACATTTATGATCTAGATCTGTCCCAAGAAAAGTCATACTATCTGATTGTTGTATACTTTTATCTTTATAATTGATGTTCAAATTTATTTTATTCCAATAATTGTTGTTACAAAATTGGACATATTAGGTTTTTCTATGTTGGGTTTAACCTCTCAAGGACCCCCATTATTTACGTCAACTATCCGTCAAGCACCGCCGGGCGGATTCTTATCGTATGTGTAATCTGATTTTAAGACTTGTCTTTACTACAAATACAGTTTTCAATCGATCGAGGTTTGGTGGCACGAATTTGTGCCAGCGGGGCTCAACGGTAATACTTGTTTACTGGCACGTTTTTGTGCCGCTGGGGCTCTAGAGGTTAAAGTTTCTTTTTTTCATCTTAGTTATTACTTTGCTCACATTACTATTGATTTCCTCATATACAGTTTACTTCATTTTTAGGAATGGTTACGGACATATCGTCTGCAAAGACTACGCACGGATCATCAGTTACTTTTGTCAGGTCATTGATATATTTAAAAAAGGGTGGGCCTAAAATATTGCCCTGTGGAACGCCTTTGCAATTGTGACCTAATTTGAATTTGGATGTCAGTTCACCTTTTTGGTTTGGCTTATCCAAAGTAATCTCTACAATGTTCACCATCACTGTCCACTTTGGAACGTAGTCTCATTTTCATGGCTACAATGCCCGGGTGGCTTTGGCCACAAGAATGCGCCAATGGATAGCCATGCGTCCAATTTAATGGATAGCCAATGCGTCCAATTTAATAGATAGCCAACGAGTCCAATTTAATGGATAGCCAATTCGTCCAATTTAATGGATAGCCAATTCGTCCAATTTAATGGATAGCCAACGAGTTCAATTTAATGGATAGCCAATGCGTCCAATTTAATGGATAGCCAATTCGTCCAATTTAATGGATAGCCAATTCGCCCAATTTAATGGATAGCCAATTCGTCCAATTTAATGGATAGCCAATTCGTCCAATTTAATGGATATACAATTCGCCCAACTATTGTTCTATATTTCATTCCTGACTAACTTTACACGCAAAGTAATTGCTACAGGATGATATTGATCAACTACCAAATATAAATAATTATCATCATCAAAAGCTTGTGTTTGTGTATCGTGCCAATAAGAGATGATATCCGTATCTTTGCCTAGTTTTAGTCTTAAAAGTTCGCGCAAGGATTCGGTCTATGTAGCTGAATAAGGGATCCATTTTCCTACATAATTTACTAGCCCTAAGAAGCTTTGTACCTCCCAATTACTGTTGGCACTCGCAACGATTCTATCAGTATCGGGTCATTTAGTTCCCTTCAAAATGGTTGAACGGGGCTGCCGTCATGTTCATGAACGGGCGCTGCAGTCGACTATTAGCCGCCACGGTTTTGTTTAAATTAATTCGTTCATTCATCTATTAAACTCTTGTTTTTGCTTTTACTCTGGACGCTCTTAATGTGCTCGTTTTTGTACATCGTTCTCACATGTATGCATAATCTCAACATGAATGATATATCCATGATTTTGTAAAAATATTATGATTTAAAAGAGCGTTCACGGAGCCCTCTGCCCATTCTTCTCCACAGAGATCTGCGCTTTGGAATGGCAACTGGACAACGTATTTAATTTTTTCACAAGCTACTATGTCTCGTGATTGGGACTGTAGCACAATCCTTTTTATTTTCATGACATTCAATATGCCTGTAAAGGTCTAATCGTAATAAATGCTTTGAGTTTGACCTCTGCCTAACCCTCCAGAGACTACACGCGTGATTTTATGTCAACTAAAACAGTTTATTGACTAGACAATCAGCCATCTTACTTTACTTTGATAAAAACATAGCCTTCGCTTAGCAATTACCGACGCCATGTTTGTAAAGGAAAATACAATAAACAAAGTACATTTTTAAATTCCCACGACGTTCACATGCCTAGCGCGTTATTTAAAACGTTAATTCAGTCATTAATTTTCCTTTCTTCTAATGCATGAAAGTTTCAAAATGAATAACGTTAAATTTGTGTATAATTCAGTTTGAATAATCCAGAGCTTTTATTTTAAAGGGTTTTTTATTAAGCGCGTTTTGATTCGTTTAGCAGAACATTGTTATCTTTTAAAACCCGTAAGACATTTTTTGTAAGCCTGTGCTATGTTCGGCCTCGTCGCTTCGTTCCATAGTGGGCAAAGGATGCTATTCCCTAATGATAGCTCGATTGGCTCTCATATCATATGTACACAGATGCGAACATCGCAATCCGGTTTTGTTTTTTTTTTTTTTTGAGTAAAACTTTCTGCAGGGTTGAACCACCCCATATGTAAGAGCACTGCGCTTTTTTTTTTTTTTTTTTTTGACGTTGCTACATTAGTAGCGATCAAGTACAACTCAGGCGCACGCTCGAGTCTAGTGGCGGTAGGTGTATTTCGACGGTTCCTACGTACATAGGTATTTTATTTTTTTGGAAAAACTTATAGATGACCATTTATACGACACTTATTCGTTGTATTTATAATACTTGTTATACGTCTTATACGATTTCTAAAACAAGGTAAATAAGTTAAATAAAAATCGTATGTATTAATTATTTCAACTAATAAGTTATTATTTTGTCACAAGTCTGCTACCTTAAATAAAATAACATAGCGAGGAAAACTGTTCCACCGTAATACAGTTTATACTAGTACGGGGAACAGAGTGAATCAGTTCTGTGTTAACAACCATCTATAATGAGTACCGACAAAAAGTGTCTACTACCTCTACTGCTTATTTGTAAGTAAGTTGAATTGTGCAAGGTTGTTATTTTGCTTTATTTTATTTTATTTTATTTTCCTTTATTGGCCAACCAACAATTGTTTACACTGATAACATTTACAGTAAGTACCTATATAATATGCAAGGTTAGTGTAACAATTAATTACAGGTTAGCACCGCATGCCCCATAAACAAATAAGATGTGCCACAAGCACTGAACTATTATTAAACATTAATATTTGAGCACTTAACTAAAATTAAAATTAATAAGTATAAAAGCATTACGTAATTAGATTTACAGTACGAAAAGCAAACAGAAACACATAGAAACTGTACATAGCGAATTTGGAAATCAAAATTACAATCAAAAATTAAAATCGAAATTAAATGTCAAATCAAAATCACAATTAATATCAAAATCAAAATTAATTATTAAAATTAATTAAAATCCGAATCAATATTAAAATCTAAATTACAATCACAAATTAAAATCTAAATAAAAGTTAAATTAATATCACAATCAATATTAAAAACAAAATTAAAATTAAAATCGAAATCAAAAGCCAAGTTAAAATCACAATATTAAAATCAAAATTAATTAAATTCCGAATCAAAAGTCAAATTATAATCACAATTAATATTAAAATCAAAATTACAATCAAAATTAAAATTTAAGTTAAAATTAAAATAAAAGTAAAATAAAAGTAAAAACAAGCAAAAACAAATCAAAATTAAATTAAAATTAAACAATTGATATAGTTGTTCTATGAAACTTGGCATATGAGTCAAAATGCACGTCAATAAGATCACTGCAGTTATTTAATAATTTGCAAAGACGAGGAACGACAGAGTTTGCACCCAGTATAGTTCTGCGGAGTGGAGGGTGTAAAGGAGTTATAGGAGCACGAGGGATTCTGGCAGGAGCACGAAACTGAAACTTTGATAGTAGTAGAGGACAATCAATTTTGCACCGGAGTAGCTTATAAACAAAGGAAGAGTCAATGATTGTTCTACGTTTCTCAAGTGAGACCATCTTAAAATAAGATAGTCGGGATTCATAGGATCGAATCCTTTTAGCGTTTCCGCCAGCATAGGCTAGATGCCAGAGGAATCTCTTTTGTATTCGCTCCAGTCGAAGAATGTGCGTAGAGTAATGAGGTCTCCAAATCGTACTGCAGTATTCTAAGATACTACGAACGATGCAGTTGTACAATAAGATCTTCGTCCGATTACGCTTAAATCCAGCAACATTCCTTATGACAAAACCTAGCATTCCAGAAGCCTTTTTGATGACACCCTCGACATGAGGTACAAATGTCAAGGTGCTGTCGAAAACAACTTCTAAGTCCCTTGTTTGATCCACCTCTTGGATAACGTTAGGGCCCACGCGATATACACTAGCAGTTGCTTTCTTTTTTCGAGTGAATTTCACGTGGTAGCACTTTTTTATATTCAAGCTCATTTCATTATCATTACACCATTTAACCAACGAGTCCACATCCCTCTGAAGTAATGTACAATCGTTTTCAGATTCGATTATCCGTGAGAATTTAAGATCGTCTGCATACATAAAACATTCTGAGAATCTTAGGCAGTGCGGGATATCATTAACAAACATAATAAATAGAACTGGTCCAACATGTGAGCCTTGGGGGACACCTGATGATGTTTTGTAGGTTCCCGATTGGAAACCATTAACTGCGACAAAGAAGGAACGATTTTCGAGATAAGACCTAAGCCAATCGTAAAGTGTACCGGTGATTCCATACGCAGATAACTTCGATAGAAGTATATGGTGAGGCACGCGGTCAAAGGCTTTGCTAAAGTCTGTATAAATCACGTCAATCTGCTTGCCGCAGTCAATGGCATCCGATAGCATTTCTGTGAAAGTCGCCAGATTAGTGCAAGTAGACCTAGACCCTACGAAACCATGCTGAGAAAAGCTCAAATACAATTTGAAATGTGCCTGAATGCAAGGACAAACTAAGGATTCGAAAACCTTAGCAAAGGTTGATAAGATAGAGATCGGTCTATAATTTTTAATGTCATCCTTTTGATCACTTTTATAAATTGGAATAATCTTTGCTTTTTTCCATAAATCAGGGAAAACACCTGAGCTAAGAGACTTGTTAAATATTAGTGTTAAAGGGGAAACCAAAGCGGGAGCACATTTATAAATAAATATTGGCGGAATACCATCAGGCCCAGCACCTTTACGAATATCCAATAGTTTGAGCTTGTTCAACAGGCTATCGCGATCAATCACAGGTGCTGTTAGTGGTAGACTGTTATTCTTCATATTATGAAGAAAATCGGACTCAGGTTCACTATGGGTCACTGTCGCGCTACTAAAAGCGGAGGAAAAATTTGACGCGAACATTTCACAAATTTCTGGACCATCTGATGTAAATACGGTTCCATTAGTCATTGTGGCTGGATAAGAGCTAGAGCCACCTTTCTTATCTTTAATATATGCCCAGAAGCGGTTCGGATTTTTAGGTATTTCATTTTCAATGTCTCTAATATACTCATTATAACTATCGGTAGCTAATTTGGAACACCGTTTGCCTAATAATTTGAGCTCGATTTCATCCCTAGGGTTTTTATAGACTTTGAAGCGAGATCTTATTTTTTTCTTTTTCTTTTAAAGCTCTTATTAAGCTTTTATTAAACCAAGGAGGATATTTTTTATATTTAAAAGTAGGTTTAGAGGGTTCGTGCATATGTTTAATATGCAGGATCCTATCATAGAACGTTCGTAGCATTTCGTTAACATCAGCCATTTTTTCAAACAGTTGTTCCCAGTTTATATCGTTTAGATTCTCGCAAATTTTCGTGTAATCAAGTTTATTATAATTAATTTTTGTAGTCTGAGGATTGTATGGAAGTCGGGTTTCTTCACTCGCCGTAATCAGGATTTCGATGGGGGGGTGATGGACATCAATGGTGCTGAGGGAATTTAGGGCCGCAGTAACGCTACCGGTGGGTACATTACTTAATACAAGGTCCAATATTCGGCCAGACATGTTCAGGATGCCATTAAGTTGTGACAATTTATGCATGTGAATAAAGTCAGTCAGTACATTAGCAATGCCAGGAGGAGTATAATTTTTTTTTGCGTCATGTACCAAATTCCATTGTATATTACCCAAATTAAAGTCACCGACAATACAGGCGCACAAGTTTGTCCGTTCAAGAACCACGTTACAGCGGTCCAAAAAATTGTCCAAACTACTACGTAACACAGGGGGTGGTAAATAAACTGCGCACAGAGCTATTCGACGAATGGACATTAAAAAAGGTACCTCTATAATTATCCAAAGATCCTCACATTGACTTTCCCACTGAACCATACGTTTTGAGTTAATTGTTTTTAATATAGCGATCAACACGCCACCCCCGTCCTTTTTCCTACCATCTCTATCTCTCCTATACACTATATACCGATCGTCAAAAAGCTCCGCGCTCAAAACACTATTATTCAGCCATGTTTCAGTTAAAATCACAATATCATAGTTCTCTAAAGACAATTGACGACGAAAATTATGAGTTTTCGTGCGTAGACCTCTTGTGTTTTGGTAATAAATATTAATATTATGAGCTGAGAATTTTAACTACAATTGACACCAAAGCTGCGACTACACTATGTTAATGTTAATGAAAGTTAAAAATTATTTTAACTTATTTAAAGTGTCCATGTTTCTAACCATGATATGATCCGAGTCTTCCACTTTACGCATAAAAATCTTACCACCTCGAATCCACACAAATTTATAACCAAGTTCTTTGGCTTTGATCCTTGCGGCAGCGTGCAGAGCCCTGTATGTGGGGGACAGATGTTCAGTCACGAAGATTGGTGTTTTTGGCCCAGAATAGCCGAGATGCACGCTGTTCAGTTTATTATCCTTATTGTTCTTATTAAAATTAACAATAGCCGCCAGGAATTGGTCACGAAGTCGAGGGGAAGCCAGCTGTACAACTATTGAACGTGGTCTAGTATTATTAGGGTTTAGTTTGGCAACCCTAGTACAATGCAAAATATCTCTGTTTTCCACAACACACGTAGCCACTTTAGAAATTTCTGACACAATATCAAAGAGATTTTCATGTTTCTTCTCAGGTACGCATTGAATTTCAATGTTGTTAGATCGAGTTTGTTGCTCCAGCTGATCTACACGAGCATTTAGCGACTTCACAATGTTGCTGATTTCAAGGTTCTCCTTCCGCAGTTCCATAATGGTCTCCTGAGATGATGCATGCTCCTTTAGTAGGTCCTCATACTGACTGTTCATGAATTTCATCGAGTCATCCATGGCAGAAATTTTCGCATTGATGGGCTGCAACTCTCTATGTAGTATCGTATTGATGGTTTCATTTAGTTTAGACAACATCATCGATAATTCAGTCTTCATAACTTCCTGGATAATTTCGCGAACATCATCTCGCGATAGTACATTCTCAGTAGTCGCCGGAGGTGGGGACCCAAGAGCTTGCCTTTTGTTCCCTCTGGTGGTCGAAACATTACGCAGAGTAGCTTTTTCGTGCTTATTTGTTGGAGATGTGTCATCAGCCATGTTCAATTGTTATTAGTGAAAAAGCGCAAAATTAATTCAAAAATATGTGAATTATGGCAAAAACTAAGCAGTTGCTTCTAAAAAAAGAAGCACATCAACAAAAAAGGCAAGCATCAATAAAATAAAAATGCAAAAAGAACAGCTAGTACTCGGATTTGAACTTGTGCTCCCATCAACGCAGTGTCGCATCAAACTTCTGTTAGCTAAATCGACACATAGAGTAGTGGCGAAATACGCGATCACTATTTCGTACCTGTGTATTGGTGGGCGGGGCAATTGTAGCAATTGTGGATTTGTAACCATATATGGTAGCGCACCGAGCCGTTTCGTGTGTTCTGACTCACCGCCGACCGACGAATAGGAGTAGCGCGCGTAGTGTGACTCACTGTTGTTTGGTGCTTTGTTTCTTCGTTCAAGTTTTAAACTGCTTATTTCTTCGAGATTAATGAAGTTCTCGTGGATGTTATTTCACCACAACGTGTAGTAACCAGTGAACTATTCTATTGGCGCAAAACTGTACCGATAAAGCTAATAAATAAACAGAAAATATTTATTCTTAGCGGAGCGACTCGCAACACGTCTTACTGCTAGCTAGCTAGCTGCTGAGCAATGCTTTATTGAATAAAAACAAGTTTTTTTCAGCATGTAGGCATAGATAATTTATAATCTAAAGCCAATAAAAAAATGCCATTTTCGACATGTCCTAATGCACGCAGGGACCGTCGACTTTGTTTTTTTTCTTTTTTGACGTGATAACGTCTTTAAAATCGTTTTAGTCGGGTGACATGTTCAGAAACTTGTGTCACACCAAAACCTCACGAGCGCGATCGATCGATCGTCTTATTGGTGATAACTTATATCACCAATAAGACGTTATCACGTAAACATCTCGATCGTAAACCTACTTTACAAACAACCAATTTTTTAACGAGATTTTATTTTCTCGACGGAATTACTTCCATTATAGGTACCGTTCCGATTTTCATCGAACTTCCCTTGATCTTATTTCACAAGATCATTTAGGTACTGTTTGGTTACCCAAACTACCTCTTGAAGGAATTATTTCCTTTATAGGTACCGTTCCGATTTTCATCGAACTTCCCTTGATCTTATTTTACAAGACCATTTAGGTACTGTTTGGTTACCCAAACTACCTCTCTAAGGAATTACTTCCTTTATAGGTACCGTTCCGATTTTCATCGAACTTCCCTTGATCTTATTTTACAAGACCATTTAGGTACTGTTTGGTTACCCAAACTACCTCTAATAACCACGTTTTTGTTGACAGAACAGAAGTAAAATAACATAATAAACTACAGTGAGTTATTTAATATCAATTACACTCACACTTATCAAGTTATTGTAACTATATTATTATATTGTTGTGTATGTAAAAATTATATAAAAGAAAAACATATTTAGGGTTATACTGTATACAGGTAAGTAAGCCATAAGTTCTCATAAAGTTTGTCTAATGAATAAGATTTTATAATATAATACCCGGTGACCTGTAATACAGGTGTTTCACTACCCACCACAGGCACCCGTGATTCACAAATATGTTTTAACTTGTTTATGCCAATAAATAATTTATTATTATTCATAATATTTATGAAATCGTGTATTGTAACAATAGCTACTTCGAAAACACTGACATTCAAATTATTAATTATCACCTTTGAAGGTTTTGTTTTGTCAACGACTTTCATTTGTGGTATATTTTGATGTACAGGTACTTCGATTAGTCAATAACGACTATTTAGGTACCAACCAAGTAACCAAATCAGATTTATCTTGAAATATTCCTTTTGTGATCTCAAAGCACACAAATTACCTAAATTAATTAGAATGCTGGTTTCTAAAATAATAGCATACGTAAGCTAAATAAGCCAATCGTTTTAATTATTGTGTCATAACCAAAATTATATTTAAATTCGTTATTTTATTTCAATAATTACGTAACAATTTAATAATTACGTAACAATTTAATAATTACGTACCCAGATTTAATAAAAGTAAGTAATTAATTCATTTTAAAACCCAGTTATGGGCTACATGGAACATCTCAATGAATAAAACTGATTAGTCACTGATTTACCTCTTTATTAACCGACTTCCCAAAAAGGAGGAGGTTCTCAATTCGGCCGGTATGTTTTTTTTTTTCTATGTATGTACATCGATTACGCCGCGGTTAATGGACCGATTTGCGTGATTTTTTTGTTCGACGCGAAATAGCTGCCAGATGGTCCCATAAAAATTTCTTTCAGTTTGGTCAAGTAGTTTTTATTTTATAAGCATTATTGTTATTTGGACGATGTTCTTTTAACGATACTTTGTAAATTAGTATGTCGATAACTTTAACATTTCTAATCCGATTTGCGTAATTCTTTTTTTGTTCGTTAGGGTACATATTCAAATTGGTACCCTGGTCATCTAGTCAGCATATGATGATGGGATCCCAAGGAAATCGAGAAGAACATTCAATTTAAAAGCATATAACTGTTACGTTTCAGACAATATCATACAGTTTGTTCAATTATTTGCGTTTGATGATGATTTCCTATGGATGAGCTGATGATGGAAGGTACAACTCCTCAAAGGTTAGGAGTTCAGAGAAAATTCTTTCAAAATTATACGTACATATGGATAGAGAATAGTATTCCTTGAGGCTATTAGGTTGACCTTGAAGGTAAATCTCATTAACGTTTAGGTTTAATAGTGTTAAATGATTTTCTGTGATTGTTAAATAAATAATAAGCGAACATTCACATCATAGCCTACAGCCATTTTGCCCAGAGTAACATGGGTGTGCGTTCTCCGCCTGGTGCACCTGAAACATCAGATATTTCACGTGGGTTCCCTCTATCTGGCAGAATCTTGATGCTCCGAAATTTATTTGGCATAACACACTTAGCATAATGTTCTTTAAACGAACATTTTAAATGCATAAACATTATTTGATATAATTATCGTTTCGCATAATGTTTAAAACTTCGAATCTACAATGGCATACGTTTAAGATGGCAGAATTACATTTAGTATAATTACGATTGGCAGAGTGAAAATTTCGCATAATTCCGTTTAGCATTATGTTCATTTAGAGCGATGATTATTTGGTATAATTTCACTTGGCATACTATGCAGATGGCAGAATTGGCTAGGTTAGGTTAGGTTAAAACTGTGACCTCAGGGCAGAAACGACTTGCATTAATAGAAAAAAGAGATTGTTTTAGTAGGTTACCCGGAACTGAACTATTTAGATTAGGATAATTACTTATTGTAATAAATGACATTATTTCAAACTCAATTAAATAATAACCAAAATAAATGACATTATTTCAAACTCAAATAATAACCTAAATAAATGACATTATTTCAAAGTCAATTAAATAATAACTAAAACAAATTACATTATTTTAAAGATTTAAATAATTAAAATAAATGACAACAAATAATGACAAAGATGATTCTAACTATAATTTTTCTGCGACGTGAAAATTCTGCCGTTTAATGATTATCGATATGAAATATATGCCAAAAGACGATTCTGACTATGAACTTTCTGCGAAATGATGTTTCTACTTTTTAAATATTATGGATATGAAATTTATGTCAAGAGATGATTCTGATTTACAAAATTATGAGTTTTGAATGTAAGTAGGATAAATGAGTGTCTGCCAAACAATTTTCTGCGAAATGAAGTTTATGCTATCCGTTGTTATGCAAAATAAAATTATGACATAAAAACTTCTGCTATAAAGGGTGGACCCATTAACACTGCTTAGGTGTTCTCCTATTTCTAATTGAATTCGACAAAGAGCTGGCCATTTAATTTTTTTGATAACACCCATTGCTCCGTTGACTAAACCATCTGAGACTGCCATATTTCTCCTTAGCATCACCCTTGAGCCTACACCTATTTTAATGCTATGTAATAGTCCTCCACAGTTATTAACATCTGCAGGAATGACATTATGTGGAGGGCGCTTACCATAAGTTGACGATTCTCGTGACTCGTCCACAGCATTGATGGTATATATAATAGCCAATAAAAGTTCTTCACGATCTTTCTGTGTTTCCAAAGAACGTGAAATAGCATTACGCGAAGCATTACTTTGAAGACGAGCTTTTTTTTCTGTCCCCGTTTCAAGGGATCTATATTTTTAAAATCATACACTAAAAAGCAAAAAATAAAAATAAAAAAACTACGTTAAAAAAAACCGACTTCCAAAAATACTAAAAAGCAAAAAATAACTTACTCAATTTATAACACTATCCTCTACACCTACTAACTACTTATTCTTTCCGCTTACTGCTTGGTTTGAAGTCGGTGCCAAGCCATATAATATTTATGCATAAAAAGAAAAACACTTTTGAAACACATAACTAAGTAGTAAAACATTTGCTTTTGTGTTTTATTAGTGCTAGTTTTATCAACCGACATTATAATGTCAGTTGATATGTATTCATTTCTGAACAAAATTATTTTGTTAAAATAAATTCTATATGAAATCTTGCTTGATGTAGGTTGTAAAAAACAGATTGGTTTAGGCTGAAAAATAACAATATTATTAGTCACACAATCTAATAACCTACCTACTTCATTCCTTAATTACTGTCAAACTATGATCAAATTAGCCTTTACAAAATTATTTTAATTTAACATCTGGCTCTTGAGCCATTTCAATTGAAAAACATTTGTTTTATTCGCCTCATTGTTTTTTTTTGTCATCCCTGACAATGTTTAGATGTGTGGAGGCATAAGATTATTTAATGAGGCAGCACAACATTAGCTTTCTTGAGTCTCCTAATATAATTCGGCATCAATAGTGAATGTGAAAGGGAACAATATTAAGGTGGTTCAGGATTTTTTTTTATAATAAAATTTAAGGTGACATGAGGTTCACCCTGTCATCTACTCAACAAAATAAAGTATACATAAGAGAAAAACCTACCACTAGAGGACGAGGGCACTGCGCTGTCACGTTACCTTGTCACATCGAGAGTTTTATTAAAGCATGATTTGTCGAAGTGCAATGAGTAGACATACCACATTTTTGTCGGGGGTTAATATTTCCAATGCCAATAACAGCTAACCATTTTTTCTTCAAAATTTAATTTACTGGGAATCTGTCGAACAAAAAACCATATCATCATTTTACACAATTATTACATTAGATATTATCGATACTTTGACATCGCTGATTGTAAGCGTCCATCACTAAGTTCAATATGTATGTAAACAATGCAATGAAATAAAGAAAATAACAACGTTTGGAGCTATACAAAAGTGGCACAGGTCTCAATGACCATTCCAAAGATCATCTTGTAACAAAACATCATACATAATTCGTGAAAAAGCAATGAAAACTTGTCACTAACCTGTGAATGGTCAATTCAGGCTGATTTTTGTTTTTCCTTGCACCACACTGTATTATGCAACACGAAGGCATGATTAATTGACGGCCCTGTTGGTCTAGTGGTTAGTGGCCCTGACTGCTGAGCCGGAGGTCGTGGGTTCGATTCCCACCCAGGACAAACTTTGTGTGATGAGCATGATTGTTTGTTCTGTGTCTGGGTGTGATTTATTTATAATATGTATGTATTTATAAATTATATAAGTATGTATATCAGTTGTCTGGTTACCATAACACAAGCTCTGCTTAGCTTGGGATCAGATAGCCGTGTGTGAGTTGTCCCAAGATATTATTATTATTATTATTATAATTGTTTATAGCAAAGCCCAGTGCACCACAATAACTAGTTTAAAGCCGTATTTTTCAATAAAACAACAAAAAATATCTTGGCGCGCAACTGTTTGACAGTTGATGTATGTACCACAAAACTCGGCGCAAATCATGGAGAATCGGTCACGCATAGATAGGCTTATGACGTCACATGAAAGTGTTGCCAAAATTAGCACTTGACAAACTATACTTGTCTTTCTTTTCTTATGCAGCTATAGCTTTATTAAAGAGACAACACTGTTTTTCACATACGTGTGTCGATTTTATAGATATTTGTATAACTATTCTTTCTATAGTAGAATATGCCGTCTCCATAGGTATATCTCAATGCCTCAAACGTTGTCAAACATTGACATACACACGCATGTCAAATTATAGTTATTATAGCTATCTCAAACAACAAAATTTAACCTACACTAACCTAACTTTAAAAGTATAAATAAATTATATTAGATGACTACAAACACATAAATTATAAACTAGATGTCATTTACAGTCTCTATTATAAATTTGTACAAATATATATAGGTTGAGGCATTCATAAGTAACTCCTGAATGCATTGCGGGACCCTATCAGGTTTTTTATAAATTTTTAGAAGTTCAACTGACAACACAAGGCGCTGAATGCTGAAAGACGAACACTCAAAGAAGATATGATGTAAAGTTTGAATTTTTGATAATTGACAATACTCACAATATGGAGATGTAACAATTTTAAGACGATGAAGATGATAATTTAATCGACAGTGACCAAAACGCATACGACAGATAAATGAATAAAATTTTCTATTTATAAATTTGATAGACCTGCAAAACCAAGGTATAGTGTTTGTTTGTACATCTAAAGAGGCAAACCAAGTGCCTTTCTTTTCTATTTGTGTGGACTGGTATAAATGTCTCCCCCACACTTGACGCATACGCTGTTTTATAAGACTAACTGCGTCTGTATGCGGTATGGAAACACTCATATCAACATTCGGAATTAATTCATCTAGTTCAACAATTTTTTTGGCCAAATAATCTGCCTTTTCATTTCCTATGACACCAATGTGTGACGGTACCCAAACAAAACTAACTTCAATATTAGAATGAGACAGTTCAACCCATAACTCTTTTATTAAATAGATTATATAGTTAGTGTTAGCATGTAGTTTATTATTTGCCAGGTTTTTAAGGACACTCATGCTATCACTGACTACAATCCACTTGCTGTGACCTGAATTGCAATTTTTGATATGTTTTAAAGCACTGAGAATCGCAACAGCTTCAGCCGTAAAAATACTGGCATTTTTGTTGATTTTTCGACCAAGACCTATATTTGAAATTGACTCATAAATAGCAAAAGACACTGCTGTATCATTTTTGGAACCATCACTGTACACAAATTTATGATCTGACCACTCTAACAACATTGCATAAGCTTTCTCTTTTGAGGAGAGCTCCTTTTTATTTTTTATAACTATGTCTATTTTTGGAAATTTAGCAATAAAGGCTCCTTGGTAACAAGGCAGAATATGTTTTGATTGATAAATGTTCATATCTTTAATAAAATTCATAAAACTATGAAGCTCCTCTAACATAAAAATTGGTTTTATACCCAAACTAGGGTTGGAATGCAGTAAATTGACTAGGAGACTGTTATTAGATACACTAAAAAGTTTTAATAGGAATCTTTCTTTCAGGTATTGGAATCGAACTTGTAATGGTGGAACATTACATTCAATCTGCATTGCATTTATAGGAGTACTTCTGAATGCCCCAGTGATAATGCGCAAACATTTGTTTTGTAAAACATCTAAACTATTTACAGTTTTGGTATCAGCAGCAAAACAATAAAAACCATATTCAAAATGACTACGCACTAAAGATTTGTACAACATTAGCAAAATTTTTGGGTCAGCACCCCAGTATGAACCAGCTAACGATTTCAATATATTATAAGCTTTATTTGCTTTAGTAATTATATGTTTAATATAACTGTTCCAGGATAAATTATATGAAAAAAGAACCCCTAAAAATTTAACTTCTTGTGAAATAGACAATGCACAATTGTTATATTGCACAGAATGCATATTATGACACTGTTTACCAAACACAACCACTTTAGACTTAGATGGATTGACGTTAAGATCGAGATAAGTGAAATATTCATGAAGCTTTGACAGGGCATCATTGACTTTTTGAAACACCTGTGATAAATTTGTTCCGGAAGCATAAACAACTAAATCATCTGCAAACTGTAAGTTTTTGACCTGAGACCCTAAAATTAAATTTAATCTACGTATATATAATATAAATAATAAAGGTGATAATATACCTCCTTGACAGACTCCTTTTGAAGCAAGTCTGGGACCATAAAGATGTCTATTAGATTTAACAAAGACTTCTCTATTGCTCAGGAAATTACTGACCCAAATTACAATTTTTTCGCTGATCCCTATTTGTAATAGTTCTCTACATAAAATATCTATATTTACACTATTAAAAGCTCCAGCAACATCAAAAAAAACTGCAACCAAGTTATTATTGGCTAATAAAGAGTAATGTATGTCAAGCTGCAATTGACAGACACTTTCCCTAGCAGAACGATTTCTACGAAAACCGAATTGGTTAGAAGATAAAATATGATTTTTTTCAACATAGAATTCTAAACGATGCTTCAACAATTGTTCAAATAGTTTACCAACGCAAGAAGTAAGTGCTATGGGACGATAAGAATCGGTACATAATTTGGGTTTTTCTGGTTTTAAAATTGGTACAAGGCAATCCACTTTCCAGTCTTGAGGTATGGTGTTATTTTCCCATAGCAAATTTAGAACATCAATGAATGCTTTTAAACCAGTACTGCTAAGTTTTTTAAATAATATGTATGGCATTCCATCGAGACCGTAAGTAGTGTCTCTTCGGGAAGAGATGGCGGAAATAAGTTCGCTGACTGTAAAGGGATTAACTAGGAAACTATGGCTAGAGTTTGTATTATTATTAAACGAATAATTTGAGGCATGACACACAAAATCTGGAGTGTACTTCTTCAAAAAATCTAAAATCCATGCGTCATTTTCATGGTTATTAAAATTAAACGTTTTATTATATTTACGCATGAATTTCCATATAATAGATATTGGTGTGCATCTGTTAAAAGTTTCACACAAGGTAAACAAGGTAAACCAGCTTTTTTGTCGCTCTGTTTTGATGGTTAATTTTTTTAAAGCTCGAAGTCTTTTAAATTCTAAATAAGTGACTTCTGAAGGATTATTTTTAAAATTTATATAAGCTTTTTTGAAATTTGAAACTGCCTCTGTACACTTTTGATTCCACCAAGGAAGGGAAGGTCTTCTAATCCTATTTGTGGGATATGAGCGATTGCTGGTATATACGTTAATATTAGAGTTGGAAATGGAATTAGCAGCAGCTGTACGTAAAATAGAACAAAAATGACGATATGAATCGAGAGGACATATATTAACTGTTTTAAAATCAACTAATAATTCATCTACATTATTGCTATACTTTTGCCAATCTACAACTTTGTAGTTTGGGTAGATGGGCAAATGTGCAGTATTAGGACAATTTCCACAAGGATCATTATTTTGACTATTACTAATAACTACTTGTATAATTGCAGGGATATGATAACTACTTCCAAGAGGACTATCATGTACTTTCCATTCGCTACAAAGTGCCAAAGATGGAGAAACCAAAGACAAATCCAGAGCATTAGCACGCCATGTTAAAGAGCCAACAGTTGTTGCCTGACCATTATTCAGCAAAATTAAGTTATTTTCGTCGATGACTTCTAAGATATTTCGACCACGTAAAGAGTCAGAACCACAACCCCAAGATGTGTGATGAGCATTAAAGTCCCCAGCAAATATAAAGGGACCAGGGATATGTTGTAACATCACTATTTAGTATGTTACTATTATGGTCTTCACTAGTCTATGTATTATCTGTGATCTGCCGGCACTCTGCCACACTTCTTCCTGTGATGTATTACTGTGTGTACAACCTGTGTCTCCTGCTAATAAACCAGTATCATACCCAACGGAATATCATTTATTAAGAATCTAACATAACATGGTGTCAGAAGTCATCTGAAGAAAACGAAATCTAAAGAAAAATGCCCAATCCAGTCGGCGACGCGACCCGGCAAGTCGGCCATGACGGTGAGTCAACTTTCAACTCACATATCAAAAATTTCAACATATCGTCGGATCCAGCTCATAACAACGCTGAATCATGGAAAAAATGGTCGCAAGCATTTGAGCTATATTTACTAGCGACAGGCCTTGACAAAGCAACTGAGAAACGCAAAATAGCCATTCTACTGCACTCAATCGGTGAGCGAGGTCTGAACATTTTCAACACATTTAACCTAACAATCAATGGCAGCACGCTTGAAGAGGTGAAAACAAAATTTGACAAATATTTCGAGCCAAGAAAAAATATCACGATGTGCAGATACCTATTCTTCACACGTAAGCAGGAAAAATCCGAAAGCATCGACGAATTCCTCACGGATTTAGAGAATAAAAGCAGAGAATGTGAGTTTGGCACGCTCAGGGAATCGCTCATCAAAGATATTTTCATTGCAAACCTCAATTTGGACTTGTCACATGTGCGTCAAAGGTTACTGCAAGAACATGACTTAACCTATCAGAGAATGCAAGAGCTAGCGAGGACGCTCATAGTCGCACAGCAGGATGCTGAGAAAATAGTCAAAGGGAGCAGCATCGCCAGTGAAAACGTCATGCATCTCAGTCGGAGGAGCCGTAGTCGAGGAGATGGTCGACAGCGAGCTTCCAGTCGCAAGTCAGCTTCAAGCAGTCGCAAGCCAGCTTCAGGCAGTCGCGAGTCACCTTCAGCTTCAAGCAGCTCGAAGACATGTAGCCGCTGTGGGCAGTCTCATCGCTACAAGTGTCCAGCTCAAGGAGTTCAATGCAGGTCATGTAAATCTTATAATCATTTTGCTAAATTTTGTCTCAAAAATAAAAAAGTCAGTCAGTTGCAATCGTTTAATTCAGATAATGGTAGTCAAGATTATTTCGTAGGTATGCTGAATAGTCAAAGTCATAATGGTCAAAGTCATAATAGTCATTCTCACGGTCAGTCACTCAGTCAGAGACACAGGAACACACAGACACACAGTAAGACATCACATCCATCCATCCATCCCTATGATGAGAAAAGTGACATGTCGGAGAGATTTATTATCCAGTCAAATAGTCGGAGTCCCAATTCATATCATCTCAATGATGAAAACTGTGATATGTCTGAGAGATGTAATAAAAATAAACATCTCAATGATGAAAACAATCACATGTCTGAGAGATCCAATGTCCATTCAAACAGTCAGAGTCCCAATTCATATCATCTCAATGATGAAAACTGTGATATGTCTGAGAGATGTAATAAAAATAAACATCTCAATGATGAAAACAATCACATGTCTGAGGGATCCTATGTCCAGTCAAAAAGTCAAAAGAAAAAATGTCAGAGTCTCAATGATGAAATCAGTCACATGTCTGAGGGATTTCACAATAAGGCACAGTCGTCCAGTCAGTCACACAATGGATCATCAGTGGTCAATACTTTGAATCACTCAAAGCAGTCGTGGGAAATTAGCTTATTGGTAGGAGATACAAAAGTTAAATGCATCATAGACTCAGGTGCAGATGTCAATATAATGTCAAAACAAACATTTCAAAATGTTAAAAGTCAAAATAAGCTGTCAAAATTGTCACTTGTCAAATGTCAAATAAATGTCACAGGATTTGGTGGAAAATCCATTCCGATTTTAGGCAAAGTCAACTTATTTTGTAATTTTTGCTTAAACAATAAGAACATTGTTGAAAACATAATGTTTATAATACCAGATATAGTGTCCAAATGTCCTTGGTCTCCCAATAGGTATAATAAAACGTGTCTTTTCAGTATCAAAACAAGACTTTTGTGAACAAATTCATACACAATATAATGATGTATTCCAGGGTCTTGGCTGTCTGCCTCCAGTCTGTCATCTAAAACTCAAGCCTGATGCAGTACCATGTGTGGATCCGCCCAGGAAAGTCCCATTCGCATTACAAGGGAAACTGCGTGAGGAGTTGGATCGCATGGAGAAAATGCAAGTAGTTAAGAAAGTAACAAAACCTACAGAGTGGGTTAATTCAGTCGTTGTAACAGTAAAAAGTTCAGGTCAGTTACGAATTTGTCTTGATCCTAGAAATTTAAATAAAAATATCATGAGGGAACATTATCCACTCAAGTCAATTGATGAGATTAGGTCTCAGCTCGAAGGGGCTGTATGCTTTTCTCACTTAGATGCATTTTCAGGGTTTTGGATGCTACGTTTAGATGAATATAGTTCAGAATTATGTACCTTTCAAACACCATTTGGTAGATATAAATATTTAAGATTACCATACGGCATAAATGCCTCATCAGAAATATTTCAAAGAGTCATGATGAATTTATTTGGTGATAATTATAGAAGGAGTTCTAATTTTTATTGACGATATTTTAGTGTATGGTCCAAACGAGTCAATTCACAATGAAAGATTACATAAAGTCATGCAAAGAGCTCGTCAAGTCAATTTAAAATTTAACAAGTCAAAGTGTAAATTTTCACTGTCAGAAGTATGTTTTTTAGGTTATGTCTTCAGTAAAGATGGTGCAAGGGCAGATCTTGAGAAGGTCAAAGCAATTGTCAACATGCCTACACCACAAAATGTCAAAGAGTTACAGAGAATACTAGGTATGATAAACTACCTAGGACCTTTTATAAGTAACCTGTCAGAAAAAACACAAATGTTAAGAAATCTTTTAAAAAAAGATGCAGTCTGGACTTGGGATGAGAATCATAGTCAATGTCTGAGGAAACTGAAAGATGAAATTACAAATTCAACAGTTTTAGCTCATTATAATCCCAAGATTCCATTAGTCTTGTCAGTCGATTCGTCAAAAGTCAGCGTTAGGTGCAGTCATTTTACAAAAAAATAAACCTATAGCATACAGTTCAAAAACTTTAACTCAAACCCAAGAAAGGTATGCTCAAATAGAGAAGGAGCTGCTAGCAATTCAATTTGGTTGTGAAAAATTTCACCAATATGTATATGGTAACAGAGTCACAGTTCACACTGATCATAAACCATTAGTCTATCTGTTTAAAAAACCATTACATGACGTCCCAGCTAGATTACAGCGTATGATGTTAACTTGTCAAAAATATGATTTAGAAGTTATACATGTCCCAGGTAAAGAAATGTTTATATCAGACACTTTGTCAAGAGCCGCCTTGAAAGATCACTATATACCTGAAAATGAATCAGAAATGTCTTGTCATGTCAATCTAATGTATGCTAACTTAGCAATTACAAAAGAATATAGTACACAATTGGCACAGGAAACCAGAAAGGATGAATCCTTGCAATTATTAAAAAAATATTATAATGAAGGATGGCCAAACAATAAAAACAATGTCAGTCCATTGGTAAAACCATTTTGGAATATTCAAGGGGAAATTCATGTAATTAAAGATTTACTTTTCAAAGGCTCAAAATTAATAGTACCACAGTCTATGTACAAAGGAATGTTAGAACAGATTCACAAAGGTCACCAGGGTATAAACAAATGTTTAAAACTAGCTAAAGAATCTCTGTATTGGCCAAATATGTCAAGTGATATTAAGAATTTAGTAGAGCAATGTCTTATATGTGCTAAGTTTAAACAAAGCAATCAAAAGGAACCACTACAAAATTTTGAAATCTGTAAATACCCATGGCAACAAGTAGGTATTGATTTAATGCATTTTGATAGTTTAGTATATTTAATTGTCACAGACTATTACTCAAAATACATAGAAATAGCATTATTAAATAAAAATAGTACATCTCAAAATGTTATTACTCATTTAAAGTCAATTTTTGCACGCCATGGAATACCATTGTCACTAGTCTCAGATGGTGGACCTCCTTTTCAGTCAATCGAATTCAAATTTTTTTTTGCAAGAATGGGACATAGAACATGTTGTTACTAGCCCATATCATTCACAGTCTAATGGACAAGCAGAGAGTTCAGTCAAAATTATAAAAAACATGCTAAGAAAATGCTAAAGAGTCTGTCAAGAAAAATGATCAAAATAAGTCAAAATACTACAATAAAAATGCCAAGTCAATGTCTATGTTACATCATAATGATCATGTCTATTTTAAGAGAAACCCTAGTAGCAACTGGGAACAAGCTATTGTTAAGCAAAGATTGTCAAATAATAGATCATATGTTGTTGAGGATGTCAATGGAGTTAGGTATAGGAGGAATAGAATTCACTTAAGACATAAATATTCTCATAATTGTGCTAACCCTCCCATGCAATCCAACTCGTCACAAAGGGGAGAGGAAGGTGACAGACAGGAGTCTAGGCATCAAGGATCCTCATCTCAACAATCCTCAAATGTAACAACTAGGTCAGGTCGTATTATAAAACCTACCAGAAGGTTAATTGAAGAAATTGATTAAGTTAAGTTATAAATAAAGTCATAAGTAAAGTTTAAGTATAACTATAAGTATAATTAAGCATGTTGTCTTGTATAAAGTTAAATAGCATAGCACTTATATTAATTGTCAGTCAGGGGTCTAATTTGAACTCAACAAGGGGGATGTTGTAACATCACTATTTAGTATGTTACTATTATGGTCTTCACTAGTCTATGTATTATCTGTGATCTGCCGGCACTCTGCCACACTTCTTCCTGTGATGTATTACTGTGTGTACAACCTGTGTCTCCTGCTAATAAACCAGTATCATACCCAACGGAATATCATTTATTAAGAATCTAACATAACAGGATAGACTTCACCAATGAATCAAATTTATCTTTATTGAAAGCTGGATTAGAGTTTAAAGGACTATAGAAACTGACTAAACTTATCTCCTTGTTACTAACTGTAATTTTAACACAAATGTTTTGTAAAGAATTGTCGAAAAAGGTGTTAATTTTAGTATAGTTAATACTTTTATGAATTATAATGGCAACTCCGTTATGTTTGTTGCCACAATCATTTCTTTCAATACTGTAATTTTTTATTTTAAAGTTATGTTCAGGTTTTAACCATGTTTCACTGATTAATGCTATGTGAATATTATTTGTATAGAGGAAATTGATAAATATGTGTTTGTTACTGTTAAGACTTTGTGCATTCCATTGCATTATATTTAAATTTGATAAATCCATTATGGAGGTGAGGAAATTTTGTTACTTAAAGTTTTTTTTAAAACCTCTTTAATTGAGGATGAATTGATAGGGACATCTTTATTACTAACAATTCTTGTAATTGTTTCTACTAAAATATTTATAAACTTATCAGATTTCATTAAATTATTAATTTGTACATCTAAATTTTTTGCAGTTAATGCTGGAAATGCGTTAACATTGAATAGATCGGAGTATGTAGCGTTTCTTGATTTAATTTTGTTTTCTTCGATTTTTTGTTTTTTTAATGGACAAGATGAGGAGATAGCTATATGATCGCCCTTGCAGTTTGCACATTTGGCATCCTTGGGATCGACCTGACAGTTTTTAAAATTGTGATTTAATGTACAAATCGAACATACCTCTGTATTGCGACAGAATTTAGCAATATGCCCGTACCGCAAACACTTAAGACATTGCTTGACTGGTGGAATGTAGCTATTTACTTCGTGACGCCATGAGTCCAAGTATATATACGAAGGAAGAATGGTGGATGCGAATGTAATTGCAACTGCCTGTGTAGGTACAAATTCTACACCGTTAAAACCTTTTACCCTGCGCATGAAGCGCCTAACTTGAACGACATGTCTACCGGAACTGAAGTGAGGACTCCAGTAACCTCTGTGTCTGCAGCAGGAATTGACGCTTTAAGTCCCAACTGATCCAGTATTTTTTTATTTTTCAAGAACATGTTAGCATTATTTGGCAGGTCGAATGTGATGCCAACCTTATATTTATTTATTGAACGCATATGCATGACGCCTGAAACGCCATGCTCGCGTATACCCTTAGAGAGGGCCATGCGATCTCTGTCGGAAAAAGATTGGTTGTCTTCTTGGTGGTTTAAGAAAACAACCAGCTCTTTTTTGTTTGAGTCCTCTGGATATTTGCGGGTGTAACCCTTAACTTTGTAGATGTCGTATTTATTCTTCGGGTCCTTGTCAATTGCATCCTTATAGGAAATTGTACATACCGCAGATTCCGCTGAGTCTGAATCTGAAGATACCTGCTGAGGATCCGGAGGAGGTTCCCCCTCCTTTCTCTTTCTGTTTTTGACCATGTTGATACCCTATATACCTACTAAGACCTAACACTAACTATGAATACAATTATTTACAATAATACTGTGCAAAATAAATGAATAAATTATTTTAAAACCGAAAAGCGCGCCCTTCTACTTTCACGTTTTCCCGCCTCTCCAGATTGTAGAAAATACTTGCCTCATACTTTTTATTATATGAGGCAACGATACAAAACTGTACGGCCAAAGATGGAGTCATTTGAAGGGCAAGGAAGGTCAATCGTATTTTATTAAAAATATCAATCAAATATGAATATTTTTCATTTTTAATTAGTGCATAATGATCAGTAACGCTATTCCTAGAAACGGTTTTTTAATCACAACATATTAAAAAAAAATGAACAATGCCCAATCCTCTACTTCTGGGTGGTTTAAAAAAAAACAACCACGAAGGAGGTGGCGGGGTCTGTTCGCTCGCTTCGCTCACTCACTACGGCCACCTCCTTCTAACCTAAATCTATCCGAGTCGGGGTGCCCCCAAGTCTGTTGACGGGATAGTCGACTGCGGGTCCCCTACCTTCTGGGTGGTTTAAAAAAAAAAAAACCACGATGGAGGTGGCGGGGTCTCGAAGAGAAACGGAATGAATGTTTCATCCAAAGAGTATAATAATAATATGGGAGGTTTCATCTATAAAATAGTACTCTATGAATGAATGACAAACGAATGACAGTAACACAGTCACAAAATGTCACTTTTTTTTTTTTTCGTTTCGTTTTAACGATTTAGCACGATATTTTACACCGGATTCGCGCCACCGGGTGTCTTTGGATAGCAAGTGTGTCTCGAGTTATTTTAATTTTTGTGTGTTTGTTGATGTTTTTTTCCACGTGGGGAGGTGGCAGCTGTCACACGCGTCAGTGAGAAAAAAATCAGTAAATGTAATTTTAACTATTTATTAGTCAATTTCTCTTTTTAACCGACTTCCCAAAAAGGAGGAGGATTACGCCGCGGTTAATGGACCGATTTGCGTGATTCTTTTTTTGTTCGACGCGAAATAGCTGCCAGATGGTCCCATAAAAATTTCTTTCAGTTTGGTCAAGTAGTTTTTATTTTATAAGCATTATTGTTATTTGGACGATGTTCTTTTAACGATACTTTGTAAATTAGTATGTCTATAACTTTAACATTTCTAATCCGATTTGCGTAATTCTTTTTTTGTTCGTTAGGGTACATATTCAAATTGGTACCCTGGTCATCTAGTCAGCATATGATGATGGGATCCCAAGGAAATCGAGAAGAACATTCAATTTAAAAGCATATAACTGTTACGTTTCAGACAATATCATACAGTTTGTTTAATTATTTGCGTTTGATGATGATTTCCTATGGATGAGCTGATGATGGAAGGTACAACTCCTCAAAGGTTAGGAGTTCAGAGAAAATTCTTTCAAAATTATACGTACATATGGATAGAGAATAGTATTCCTTGAGGCTATTAGGTTGACTTTGAAGGTAAATCTCATTAACGTTTAGGTTTAATAGTGTTAAATGATTTTCTGTGATTGTTAAATAAATAATAAGCGAACATTCACATCATAGCCTACAGCCCTTTTGCCCAGAGTAACATGGGTGTGCGTTCTCCGCCTGGTGCACCTGAAACATCAGATATTTCACGTGGGTTCCCTCTATCTGGCAGAATCTTGATGCTCCGAAATTTATTTGGCATAACACACTTAGCATAATGTTCTTTAAACGAACATTTTAAATGCATAAACATTATTTGATATAATTATCGTTTCGCATAATGTTTAAAACTTCGAATCTACAATGGCATACGTTTAAGATGGCAGAATTACATTTAGTATAATTACGATTGGCAGAGTGAAAATTTCGCATAATTCCGTTTAGCATTGTGTTCATTTAGAGCGATGATTATTTGGTATAATTTCACTTGGCATACTATGCAGATGGCAGAATTGGCTAGGTTAGGTTAGGTTAAAACTGTGACCTCCTACGCACGAGCCGAGCGAGCGAAGCGAGCGGTGCCGCGGCAGCGGCCGGCGAGTGGCAGAAACGACTTGCATTAATAGAAAAAAGAGATTGTTTTAGTAGGTTACCCGGAACTGAACTATTTAGATTAGGATAATTACTAATTGTAATAAATGACATTATTTCAAACTCAATTAAATAATAACCAAAATAAATGACATTATTTCAAACTCAATTAAATAATAACCTAAATAAATGACATTATTTCAAAGTCAATTAAATAATACCTAAAATAAATGAGCTTATTTCAAAGTTAATTAAATAATAACTAAAACAAATTACATTATTTTAAAGATTTAAATAATTAAAATAAATGACAACAAATAATGACAAAGATGATTCTAACTATAATTTTTCTGCGACGTGACAATTCTGCCGTTTAATGATTATCGATATGAAATATATGCCAAAAGACGATTCTGACTATGAACTTTCTGCGATATGATGTTTCTACTTTTTAAATATTATGGATATGAAATTTATGTCAAGAGATGATTCTGATTTACAAAATTATGAGTTTTGAATGTAAGTAGGATAAATGAGTGTCTGCCAAACAATTTTCTGCGAAATGAAGTTTATGCTATGCGTTGTTATGCAAAATAAAATTATAACATAAAAACTTCTGCTATAAAGGGTGGACCCATTAACACTGCTTAGGTGTTCTCCTATTTCTAATTGAATTCGACAAAGAGCTGGCCATTTAATTTTTTTGATAACACCCATTGCTCCGTTGACTAAACCATCTGAGACTGCCATATTTCTCCTTAGCATCACCCTTGAGCCTACACCTATTTTAATGCTATGTAATAGTCCTCCACAGTTATTAACATCCGCAGGAATGACATTATGTGGAGGGCGCTTACCATAAGTTGACGATTCTCGTGACTCGTCCACAGCATTGATGGTATATAATCCAAACTAATATTATAAATGCGAAAGTAACTCTGTCTGTCTGTCTTTCTGTCTGTCTGTCTGTCTGTCTTTTCTTCACGCCTAAACTACTGAACCGATTTGTGTGAAATTTGGTACAGACATAGTTTGGAACTTGAGAAAGGACATAGGATAGTTTTTATTTCAAAAATTAAAAATAAAATTTATTCCGGACATACAGCGCCATCTATTGGTCAAACGTCGGCATCAATTCAGTATTATAAATGTCGAGCTGTTCCTATGCTCCGTAGATAGATTCAAATTCATTTATTTTGTGAACATAAGTAAAAAATAGATGGCAAAAAGGAAGTCGGAAACTATCTATGTTCCGCCGTTAGGCATACAATATTTTACAAAAATATTAAATTAAATGATATTAAGTAATTAACACAATAACAATGATTACATTATATAATATAAAATGTCAGCTAGATGTCAATATTAAAAATACATGCACAAAACGTTAGAACTAAAGCAAGAATAAATAAATAATATGTCAACATTCTTAAAGTTTGTCATTAAGAAATTCGCTAACTGAATAATACACTTTGTCAATCAATAATAGTGATAGTCGGTTTTTAAATTCATGGCTTTTGCACTCTATAATTTGTTTGGGCAACTTATTGTACAGTCTGGGTGCCATTGCATATACACTTTTATACGTCATAAATTCTGTGTTAGTAGATGGCGTTGATCGCGCAATGGTGTCATTACACGTTTTCGGTTCATGTTATTGTTTTAATTCATCGGAAAATTCATCGAAAAATGTAAATAAATAGTAAAAAGGTATGAAAAATATAATATTATACAACTTTTAGATGATGATAAATGCTCTAACGGAGTATAGATAATTCTATTAGTACTATAGATCGCGCAATTGTGTCGATCGTTACACGAGTTCGGTTCATGTTATTGTTTTAATTCATCGGAAAAAAGTAAATAAAAAGTAAAAAGGTATGAAAAAAATAATATCAATATAATAAAACTTTTAGTACAAAGAAAATGCCCGAACGGAGTATAGATAAATAATCCGAGTTGTCACTATGCTCGATAGATGGCGTTGGAATCGAAATAGATCGCGCTATGTTTTCGTTACACGCATTTGGTTGGGTATCGGCCGAGCGCTTCGGTACTGTCGTGGAAAATTTGATTTGGATTTGTCGGTGGTATGATAGTTTATGTGGATTGGTCCTGTTTCGTAAATTCTAAATTGGTTCCGATGTGGATTGGTCCTGTTTCGTAAATTCTAAATTAGTTCCATTCAGTTGTGTATGTCGATTAAAAGGTTTATTTGTTGAGTCGCACTGGTTGATGTTTAATGTATGTTTAGTTTAATCTCGATTATTTGTAGTTACTGCAGTTAGTTAGTTTAATAAAATTGTAACTTACAATTTTAACTTAGACTTACAATTTGTTTTTGTAAGTCTAAGTTCGTTTTAATTTTTAAATTAATTAGATTTAAGTCGTTTCTTTTAAATTATTTAGTTTTAAGCTTGGTTATTACAGAGGATAGATTCTAATATAATTTCTTTTAAATTGTTATAAGTTCGTATCTTTTCGAAAATCAGGAATGGTTATGCGAAAGGGCGATATTGGCGCCAACAAATGAAATAGTAGGCCGGATAAATGACCAAATTATGTCTGACGTGGAGGGAGATGTCATCGAGTATCTATCAGTAGATAACATCGTGGATACTGAGCAAGTGACATCTTACCCAACAGAGTTTCTCAACTCCTTAGAGTTATCAGGAGTGCCTATCACAAGTTGAGGCTGAAAGTTGGTGTTCCTGTGATGCTTATGAGAAACCTAGATCCACCAAGGCAATGTAACGGCACACGGTTACAAATAACCTATTTAGGACGGAATGTCATTAAAGCCGTTATTATGACTGGAATGGCAAAAGGCGAAACTGTAATTATTCCCCGCATTCCCATCATTCCAACTGATTTGCCATTCCAATTCAAAAGAGTTCAGTTTCCGTTGAAAACTGCGTTTGCAATGACCATAAATAAAGCCCAAGGGCAAACGCTAAAAGTTGCGGGGGTACATCTTGAAAAAGACTGTTTCTCCCATGGACAACTCTACGTTGCGTATATATTTTTGCAAAGGTTGGCAAAACTAAAAACGTGGTATACAGAAATGTCTTGGTGTAAGAAAATTTTTCAAGGGAGAAACAGTCTTTTTTCCCTTTTGAACTGAAATGTCAAATCAGTAGAATGATGGGAAAATAAGGGAAAAATAACATTTTCGCCTTTTTCGATCGGCAATAACGGCTTTAATGCCCTAAGTGAGTATACATCTCTTAAATTCAAACGCAGAGCTCATTATGTTGATTTTTGAAGAGTTCCCTTGAATATCTTCCACATTTAATTTTTGAACTATGTGGGTAAAACCAAAAATCTGCCGGTAGTCACTATTCCACGCGAACGAAGTCGCGGGCAAAAGCTAGTAGCCAATAAAAGTTCTTCACGATCTTTCTGTGTTTCCAAAGAACGTGAAATAGCATTACGCGAAGCATTACTTTGAAGACGAGCTTTTTTTTCTGTCCCCATTTCAAGGGATCTATATTTTTAAAATCATACACTAAAAAGCAAAAAATAAAAAAACTACGTTAAAAAAAACCGACTTCCAAAAATACTAAAAAGCAAAAAATAACTTACTCAATTTATAACACTATCCTCTACTTACCTACTAACTACTTATTCTTTCCGCTTACTGCTTGGTTTGAAGTCGGTGCCAAGCCATATATATTGATAACTCTAAAATGTGCAAAATTGAAGAACTAAATCGTAGCATAAACCTAGAGCATGCGTCTAAAATTTAGAATTTTAAATGCAATTGGTGCCAAAATTTTTGTTGACCTTATTAAATCATGGAGAATCTAAACACCGCTATTCAGAAATATGACGTCACGTCACAACGCCATCTAGCGTTTAATAGCACAACACGTGATATTTCTTTTTCATTATAGATGGCGCTAATTACTTTTTTGTATAATGTTTATTGTAGGTTTGCTAATTATGCTGTGACTTGGCACCGACTTCAAACCAAGCAGTAAGCGGAAAGAATAAGTAGTTAGTAGGTAAGTAGAGGATAGTGTTATAAATTGAGTAAGTTATTTTTTGCTTTTTAGTATTTTTGGAAGTCGGTTTTTTTTAACGTAGTTTTTTAATTTTTTTCTGCACAGACTTAGACATTCCCAATAGCTAGGCTCTTTCGAGATGGACTTGAGTCCTCCGCCTGAACCTCCTGATCCCCCAGATGACGTCTTCTCTTCTTCTCCGAGTTTGGGTAAGCGTCGCCATAATGATGACGAAGCCATCGATGCTGAGCCGAGCTTGAAAAAGAAAGCCGATAAAGAAAGGTCAGTTCCATCCATCCAAACTCTATATGTTCACCCGTCACTTGTAGTGGGCGTTAAGGCTTACAATGCCAATGACAAAGGTCCATTCATTGTCCACGTGTCCAGAGTTGAACCAGATCCATCCGCCGGGACGTCCATTCGTCCCATAAAGTTCGGCCAGTTTTTATCCCAAAATAACAATAAAAATATTTGTACAGACGGTATTAAAAGAGTGGGCAGAAATAAAATCTCTGTCGAATTCACATCTGGTGCTGCGGCCAATAAGTTTCTAGATCTTCCGGTCCTAGAAGTTCAAAAATATGTTGCTTCAATCCCATCATATAATATCACTAAAATTGGTATCGTCCGTCAAGTGCCGGTGGACATGTCGATGGAGGAGTTTGTAGTCTCTCATTCTCCCTGTCGAATGCGGTATTATTTTAAAAGCCCGTAGATTGAACCGTAAAGTTAAAGAGGAGGGGAAGTCCTCTTGGCTCCCGACACAATCTATTGTCCTGACTTTTCAAGGTCAAGTTCTACCCCAAAGAATATTCTGCTTCCATACTTCTCTCCCTGTGGAGACGTATCAATTTCCCACTATCCAATGCCTTAATTGTTGTCGTTTCGGTCATGTGAAGGCCCAGTGTCGTTCTAAAGCAAGGTGCTTTAAGTGCACTCAACCGCATACGGGTGATTCTTGCAATGTGGTGGAGTCGATGGCCTCTTGTGTCCACTGTTTGGGGCAGCACTACTCTTATAGTAATAGCTGTCCTGAACAGGGTAGACAGAGGTCAATCAAAATCTTAATGTCTCAAAATAATTTATCTTATGAAGAGGCTTCACGATATATTCCGAAGACCTCTAAACTTTACTCTGAAGCGACAAAAAATTTTCCATCTTCCCAATATTCCAATGCTTCTTCCCAATCCGTTCCTATTTCCCCTTCAACCTCTACGTCTTACAGAAAAACTGTTTTCTCCTCTCCTCGCCCCAGAGCTCCTTTGGGCAAGTCATTCGACAGAGACGCTCACAACGCTATCGTCGCTAATGTTCCGTCATCTCTCCCCAACGGGTATACCCTTCTCCAACAGAATTCTCCTGCAGGGCCTCCTCAAGAGGATAGTCTGTTAGAACTGCTTTTATCTCTCATTGTTAGTCTTCTTTCCCGTAACAATTCCCATTTACCGCCCCACGTTGCCCATAAACTTACTCATCTTCTTTCAGCATCCAATTATGGACCTAGTCCTCCTTCAGTGGAACGCGAAAAGCATACGACCGAAAAAGCCTGATCTTTTTTACTTAATGAACAAATTTCACCCGTCTGTCATTGCCATCTCGGAGACATGGTTGGTTCCTGGTTCTCATTTCAGGATTCCGGGTTACTCTTGTCTTCGTGATGATAGGGCTGATGGGTATGCCGGAAGTGCCCTTCTAGTTAGGCGCTCTCTTCCGTTCTCTTTTATACCTCTCCCTTCTATATCCCCTGAAATTAACATTGTTGCCGTAAGAGCTTTTGATATTACTTTCCTCTCGGCATACATCCCTCATCCCCATTCCCGTTTAACCCCTGATCTTTTATGCATTCTTTCATCTGTCCCTTCTCCAATCGTTCTAATGGGTGATTTAAATGCCCACCATCGCTCGTGGGGTTCGAGCTATGATGATAGTTTTGGTCTTTCTCTCCTCGAAATTTTTGATGAAGCAAATGTCTGTGTTATTAATAATGGTTCCCCTACTAGGAGAGTTCGTCCTACTCAAAATCCCAATTCAGCCGTCGATCTTACAGTGTGCTCGGCCTCTCTAGCTCCTATTCTTTCCTGGAATATCTTGCCCAATTCTCATGGTAGCGATCATTTTCCTATTCTTGTGTCTATTTCAGACAGAGTAGTGCCAGTACGTAACTTCAACCCTTCCCTTAAGTATAGACTAAAGACTGACAAGTGGTCTAATTATTCTGCCTCTTTGGATAATAAAATAGAATCACTCCCTTCTCCTGACCACAACAACCTTGTTGATTCTTACTTTAAGTTTGTGGATTCGCTATCTGCCAGCGCTGCTGAAAATTTCCCTCTCAAAAAACCTTTCAGCTTTAGAGTTTCCACTCCCTGGTGGGACTCTGAATGCACATCAGCTGTCAAAGACAGGAAAATAGCAGAGGAGAATTATAATGGTTCAATGAATTTTTCAAACTTTTTTATTTATCAAAGGAAAGCTGCCTTTGCCACTAGACTTCTTTCTAAAAAGTAAAAAGAGGGATGGCTCCGCTATTGCCAGAGTTTATCTCCTCGATCTCCTTCTTCCCAGGTTTGGAAACAAATTAAAAGATATAGAGGTTCTTGTAATATTCCTGTTATTTTAGCAAATGATCCTTCCTCATGGCTTGATTCCTTTTCTGATAAACTATCTCCTCATTCAGTCCCAAATTTAGACTGCTTTCCCTCTCCTTTAGTTCCTCTTCCTTCCCTAAATGATTTTGATTCTCCGTTTACATTTACTGAACTCCAACTGGCACTTGATGGTCTCATGGATTCCTCTCCTGGGATAGATGGTATTCCGTACTCATTTTTAAAAAATGCCTCAAATTTATCGAAACAATATTATTTAGATCTGCTTAATAACTTTTTTGAACTTGGTTTTATACCTCAACCGTGGAAGAACCAAATTATCATTCCAATTATTAAACCCGGCAAAAACCCGTCAGAATCAAATAGCTATAGACCCATTGCTCTGTCGTCAGTTCTGTGTAAGATTGCCGAACATATGATCAAACACCGACTTGAGTGGTTTGTTGAAAATGGAAACTTATTGCCCGTATCACAGTTTGGATTCCGAAAAGGTATGAGCACTATAGATAGTCTTAGCATATTAATTTCTGATATTCGAATCTCTCTGTTAAAGAAACAGTATTTAGTAGGTGCTTTTCTAGACATTACATCAGCTTATGATAACGTTCAACTTCCAGTGCTCAAACACAAACTTGTCCATCAGTTAAATATCCCTGTGAAGTTAGTTCGTTTTATATCCGCTCGAACGCGGTCAAGGGACTGTGGTCCCTTTTTTCGGTTTCTTCCGTTGAGCGCATCCAAGGGACTGCAGTCCCTTTTTGACGTTTCTTCGTGTCAGTGCGATATGACATCATAATATATTTGTTTCTTTTTATCACACGATGTTTGAATGCTTTTTCTCTTTTCTACTCGAATCTTAATAATATTTTTCATGCTAAAAATACGACAATAGTTCCACAATGGAATTGACGGATTGAAAAAATAATGTCAAAATCAGTCGTTATTTTTCGCGCGTTGTAGGTAGACTGCCGTGGAATGTTTATTGTGTTGTTAAAGTGTATTGTTTAAGTGTTATTGTGTTAAATACGGTGTTTTTAGACAATTAAAATATAGTGTTTGTGTGTGGAACCGAATTTTAACCTGAAGGTAAAGTAAATATTTTACTACTTAGCTTTTAAAAATAACCTTGTTTAAAATTCAAAAACAACAATGGTCATTGTTTACAGATTTAAATAAAACATTTGAAACTCATTGTAAACAAACACTTGTTACGACTTGAAAGAGTCATAAATTAGCTTGAACAAAAACCCCACTTGAGGTGACTCATGTTACGAATGAGTCATAAAACGTAAACATCTTGTGACGTCGGCCATCTGGCGCGGTTTCGCGCCATTTTTTTTGTAACGGGTGCGATGAACGACAGTCATAAAATTATTGGAAAATCACTTTCCGCGTTCGAGCGGATATGCAACTTATTGATGGAGAGATCCATCTCTATTAAGTCCCAAGATTCTCTTCTTTCCCCTAGGACTTTCTGGAAAGGCTTACCACAAGGCTCAGTCTTGAGTCCTCTTCTTTTCAATCTTTACACTTTCGACTTACACCTTTCTGTAGACTCATTTTGTCAGGTTTTGCAGTATGCGGATGATTTGGCTATATACTCTCCTGCTTCTTCTCTGGAAGAAGCTTCTGAGCGCCTAAATTCTGCTCTGGGGTATTTGCATGATTGGCTCATTCAACACGGTTTGTCCTTGTCAGCCGCTAAAAGCACTACCATTGTTTTTACAAAAAAAAGACTAGTTTCTCCTGTTATTATTAAAATAAATGGTGAGCTTATTCCCCAGGAAAACAAAGTTTAATTCCTAGGTATTTGGCTTTGTTAAAATTGTGTATCAAAACGTACTCCACTCTTGTGTTGGCAATACCGGAGAATAAAAACGTCATTACTGTTTAACCGCATACCAAGCACGCAACACGTTGTTTCTTTTAATAGGTTATGGGCCCAGTTAATCGCGTTAGATTGTGAAAATAATCAGTTATTCGGTCAAAAACTGTATTTAGCGTCAGTGTGTCGTGCTACAGTAAAAAACATTTATGAAAATGAGTACGAACTATCTTCTCAACATGCCTAAGTTGAAAGGACGAGAAAATTATACAGAATGGACGTTCGCAGCGGAAAATTTCCTTGTGCTCGAGGACATGAAGCATTGTATCGAGCCAGTAGCAGGAATTGCAGTAACAGCCGCAGATGATGCGAAAACGAAAGCTAAACTGATTATGACAATTGACTCATCGTTGTATGTGCATATCAAAAATGTGACTACGACTAAACAATTGTGGCAGAAGCTGAAAGAATTATTCGATGATTCCGGATTCTCTAGAAGGATCAGTTTATTGCGCCATTTGATATCAATTCGTTTAGAGAGTTGCAGCTCCATGACGTCGTACGTAACATAAATTATTGAAACTGGACAGAAACTAAGCGGCACCGGTTTCAATATTGATGACTGTTGGATTGGATGTTTATTACTAGCTGGATTGAGTGAAAAATATTCGCCTATGATTATGGCAATCGAGCATTCCGGCATTCCCATCACATCAGACGCCATTAAGGTAAAATTATTAGACATGGAAACTGACACCGGAAATCAAGAAGTCAACGGCGCTTTTGCAAGTTCATACTCGCAGAAGGGGCAACATAATAAAAACAAAAAACCTATGCAGTCTATGGCAACAAACCAAGATGGCGCATCAAAAAAAACAAATGTCAGATGTTATAAGTGCAAACAACCGGGACATTATAAGAACCAATGCACAAATAATGATAACAATCAGTCTAGTTATAACAAAAATGCAAGAAAACATACAAATGCATTTAGTGCAGTTTTCCTTAGTGGTGATTTTAATAAATCTGAGTGGTATATTGACTCGGGAGCCAGTTCTCATTTAACAGCAATGGAAAGTTGGGTTATGAATAAAAGAATTAAAAAAGAAAAGGAAATTATCGTTGCAAATAGCAATAAGTTGAAAGTTTCTTGCATAGGAGATGTTAATATTGTTACAAAGACTGATGACTGTGAATATAATGTATCTGTCAAGGACGTGCTCTGTGTTCCAGAATTGACAACAAACTTGTTGTCTGTCAGCCAGTTGATTAAAAACATTAATCCCATAATCGAGTTTCATTTAGTGAAAATGGTTGTAGTGTTTACAACAAGGATGGACAGTTGGTAGCTCAAGCTGCTTTAACCAATAGAGTCTACAAGCTGATGATGCCTGACAATGCTTTAGCAGCAAGTGCAGTGTCAAGTGAGTTATGGCACCGCAGATTGGGTCATGTTAATAGCCAATATTTGAACCAAATGACATCTGCTGTGGAAGGTATCAAGTTATCAGAAAAAGGTGACACATCAAAGTCTTCATGTTCAGTATGTTGCCAAGGTAAGCAGAGCAGATTACCATTTACTCATGTTGGTACTAGAAGTACAGAAAAATTTGCAGGTTCACACAGACATTTGTGGACCAATGGAGGTTATGTCAATGGGTGGATCAAAATATTTCCTGCTTTTTGTTGATGATTATACAAGATAGATCGATGGGTAAGAGAACGAATGTTGAGGTGCCGTGTGGGTTTGTTCGTTTTGAGTACGGCCATGGATGGAGATGAGCGCTTGAAACCCCCTGATAAGGGGGGTGGTGAGTACGAATGTGTGATGGAGACTGAAGGTATTCCGGCTTCTGCAGCTTCACAAACTCTTTCTCGGAAAAGAATGGCTGACAATCTGAGTACTGAACCACCGTCCAAACGTACCATTACTGATCCAGAGAGTGGTCTTGGATCAGAATCTAGTATATATAAACACCCATCTCTTGAAATAAATTGCCGTAAATATGACATTGATGACTTTGGTCCATTTATTGTACATGTGTCCCGCATTGCTGATTCCCCGAATTCAGGTGTGAGCTTAAAACCTATAAGATTGGGGTCGTTCCTGGTTGAAGGTGGCGTCCAACACGTTAAAAAAGACGGCATTAAGCAGATTAGTCGTAATAGGTTGTCGGTGGAGTTTGGCTCCGCTAACGCAGCTAACGAGTTTCTTGAGCACGGACTTTTGAACAAACATAAACTAAAGGCTGAAATCCCATCGTACAATGTTTCCCGGTTAGGTTTAGTTCGTGGTGTTCCTACAGATTGGTCTATGGAGGAATTTGTTAATGCCACTGAATATAAAGAAGGACATGGGAAGATTGTGAAAGCTCGCCGTCTAAATCGAAAGGTCAGAAATATAATAATATAATATAATCTTTATTGAATCTAAAGCCTACAACTAAAATACAAGGTAAAGTTAAAATGACGGGTTAGACTTATAACAAATTTAAAAAAAGAAACATGAAACCCTGACCTCTAAACTAGATAGAACCTGTATCTTAGAGATCAGTGTCCCTCTGCGGACAATGTTTGAAGCCAAAAACATATTGGATTAAACAGTTAATTTCTTTACATCATGATTATAATAAAAAGAAAAACTAAAAAAATAAATAAATAAAAAAACACGATTGAATTAAATTACAGTAATATGTAGGGGAGTGAAGGTGTGTGTGTGTGTGTGTGTGTGTGAGAGAGAGTGTGTGTACGCAATGTGTGAGTATATGGGTGAGTTTAGATTGGCATATGCTTAAGTGGGAAATTTATAGGTGGCCTTTAAGAAGGTCCTCCGTATTTTGATGATTTAGTGTTGACAGATAAACAGTTAGTGTTTTTTTGCACTCATGCTTTGTTTTTGAAAAAAGGTTCAACTCTTTGTTAAAATAATTATACAGTTTTATGCTGTTTATATAATATTGTTGCCTGGCAAATGAGGTCCTGTGAGATTCTTGTGGAAAGATCTTATGCCTATGTATAGTTCTGCCAGCTGGTGCCGTTTGAGGGCGGGAAGAGTGTTTTCGGATAATCATTTGAAGCAGATAAAGCTGTCTGACAGTCAGCACGCCACATTCAGCATATAGCTGAAAAGTGGGACACCGTCGTGGACGAGACCTCATGACTTTCAAAACCGCCCTTTGCGCACGTTCGAGCCTTATGAAAGCGTTTAAAGTAGCACCCCCCCATACGGGAATGCAATAGGTCAAAACTGACCGGCACAGTGCAAAATAGACTAATTTCAGGGTACTACTGTCAGCTGATTTACGTAGTTTTAGCGACATTCTCAGACAGAGCCATGACCGCATCTTCGGCGCTCATACATGTTCTAAAGCCGAATTGGTTGTGAGATAGAATATTGTTAGTTTCCAAAAAGCTCACGAGTTTATTATTTAAGATACGTTCCAAAATCTTAGATAGAGCGGTAAGAATCGAGATCGGTCTGTAGTTATTGACATCGTCACTGCGCCCAGTCTTGTGAACCGGATGAACAACAGCTTTTTTTAATGCAACAGGGAAGGTTCCAGTCGAGATTGAGATATTGCAAATATGTGTAATTACTGGTACCAGAACAGATCTCGCGCGCTTGATTATTAGGGCGGGGATACCATCCCAACCAGCAGCACAGTCAGATCTGAGGCTAAGAATTATATCTTCGATGTCTTTTTCATTGACCTCAAGAAGGACCATTGAACCGCTGCTGTCGTTTAAAACTGGCATATTAGGAGTTATAGAGGTCTGGGTTATTTTTGATGCCAAATTTTCACCTATGCTAGCAAAGAAGTTATTTACTATATTTAAAGAGGACTTAGGAGACTCTGAAAGACAAAGTAGTTCATTGGAGGAAACACGGTTCGATTGTATGTCGGACACTTTTTTAATCACATCCCAAGTTGCCTTTATATCATTTTTTGCCTTAGCAAATTCTTCCTTTTCATAAGCTTCTTTAAGCTTCCTTAACAATGAGTTACAGAAGTTTCGGTAACGGGTGTAGGTTATTTTAAGTATTTCGTCACTTTTATCCTTCTTTAACTTAATATTCATACTATCGCGATGGTGAATGCAACGGACCAAACCGGGAGTGATCCACGGTTTAAGAATTCGTTGTCTTCTAGGAACAGTATATTCTTGCGTATGCAATTTAATAATAGAAGACAGGCCTTCTATAAAAGTATCCGCCGCCTCATTAGGGTCCTGAATTTTTTGAATAGGCGACCAGTCATTGCTATTTATATCATCTATAACTGTGTTGTAATTTATTTTGTACTTAGTTTGAATAGTATTCGTGTATTTGTTCTTACTTTGGAGGAATAGAACCAGTGGGCCGTGATCAGTTATAGATGACTCAACGACGATCGTCGTTGCAGCCTTATTTGTTTTTAGAAGGACGTGATCTAAACAGTTAGACAGGCGGGTGGGAAAAACATGAGCTGGAAGAAGTCCCATTGCAGCAGTGCAGGATAAATATTCGTCTGTTTCTGTCATTATTACCGTCTTTTATATCGATGTTCAGATCACCCATTAAGACTATATTTTGAGAGGGTACTCTAAGAACCTGATCTAAACTGTCAAGGAATTTGCTTATATCTTTAATGGAGGGAGAACGATATAGAGCAACTATTGCTACATCACCTATGTGGCATACTAGGCAGTTTGCATCCACAAAAAGTGGTTCCTCCACTTCACATTTTAGAGTGGATTTGACGTATACAGCACATCCGTCATTTTGATTATAGTTATTTTTTGTACAATAGGAATTGTAGCCATCCAAGATCGGTAACTGTGACAGTTTGCTCAACCAACATTCGGATAAAATAATAACGTCGCTCTGAAAGCCCAAAAGCTGCATCAGTACGGAAATTTCATCAAAGTTTTTGTTTATACTACGTATATTTAAGTGCATAATTTTTAATCCTTTTTCAGGTTGTAAGATGTACTGCAAACAGCTTTGGGGTTGACCCTTAACCGATTTAGATATGCTAAGTGAATCCAAGTCAATATTGACATTATTTAAATTAGCCATTTAAACAACAGAAACGTTTTAAACAATCAGATGTGCTATACATTGCAGGAAATAAGTAACTGTGTGTACATTTTTTATGGAAGGACGTTATATTATAAAAGCGTATGTAAGTGCAATGAAGTGTATAAGTGCGAGCAGGCATGGATTTGGACGTGTGTGTGGAGTAAAGACAGTTATTTCTACTTGTATGAGATCGACATGGTTGTGTATAAGTGTGATGGATGAATGGTGGTTTTAATTTTAACATGAGCATAATAATAAATACGGACAAAAAAATTATATCTAAAAGTAAACAATAATGAAATTGGTTGAGGGTATTTGTACTGAGTTTTTTGACGTTATACATAAGTAGTCATTGTTGTGTTTTTATGTTTGATAGACACTGTTCTGACTTAATAAGGATTTGCTTTTCGCCGACTTCTTTACGGATGAAAATATTACCGTTCGATACCCAACAAAACTTATAGCTATTCTCTTTAGCGTAATTCCTTGCTAGATAGAAGATTCTTCTTGAAGAGGGCGGTAAGTACTCGGCAACATAGATTGGCTGGCGATTTCCAGAAATGCCAATTGTCTCAGTATTCAATTTGTCAGGTAGGCTTTTATTTTTATTAAATTTTACAACTGAACCAAGGAAAGTAGTTTTTTTTGTTACAGTCGCGAATTGTGCAACAATGCTTCTATTTACTCGTTCTTTTCCAGGAAGCCTGTACACGTCTCTCAGATCATTTGGAGATATATCCAGGTTCAGTGCTGTGCTTAAATTGGTTGCTAAAGATATTAGCTCATTTACAGATTCGTTTTTTTTAAACGGAATATTTCTAATTTCCACACTAGAATTGCGTGACATAAACTGAAAATCCTTTATCTTTTTCTCTAATTCCAGGATACAGTCGTGCAAATTCTTTTTCTCCATTTCAAAAGCAGCTACTTTCTTTTTCATATCTTCGTAGTTTTCATTTATAAATTGCATAGACTTAAGAACCTCACTATTTGAGTCTTTGATACTTTGGTTCTGGATTTTTAGTTCCGCCACATCGGCTACCAATTGCTTTAAAATAGTATCTTGTTCGGCTTTCCACGACAGAATCGTTGCCTTTAACTGTTCAAATTGGCTCGCATCACAACACGGATCTTCTACTCGCATACGCTTTCGAGTGTTCACGTTTAGCGAGTTATCACTGAGTCCAGATAGGTCAGGTTCAGATTGCACTTCTATCAAGGTAGTTTCTGATTTTGTTGGAGGCGATCGCGCTGTGCGTGGCATTGTAGTAGGTAATTTAAAAAGCAAAGAATCGACTTCTTGATGTGAAAAGGAATGCAATATAGTTAAATAGGCAGTATAATATTATATTACTCACCCAAAACAAACATCAAAAATATCTCCTTTATGCAGCGCTTGACGCAAATCAAATCATCAAATAAAGAATCATCCAGTCGTCCTTGGCAATATTAATCCTTCGACCAAAACTGAGCGTAGCAACGTGCGAGTTGTAAGACGCTTGACCTTGAGGCGATGTCGGTCGTTGACCCCAGTGTGTAGATGTGCCGTCGCTCACTCGGTGACTCATGCGCAACACAACGTGTTTACTTAAATATTGCAAAATTTTTAGCTTTGATTTTGAGTTTATTCATTACACTTTTGATGTTTACGAAAACAAATGATTTCAACAGGTGGCTTGTTGCTTAGGTAACACAAACGATATAAGTAACTTGATAAGATTTGACTTTTAACACTGTTTTCGATTTTTTAACTTGCGAGGACAAGGATGTCACGTCTAATCGCGATTACGTCCGCGGGGGGATGAGAAAGGACGATGGTTCTCCTGCGTGGTTGCCTACACAGTCGGTTGTGTTGACATTTGAGGGCCAATCCCTCCCAAAGAAGATATTCGCCTTCTACACCTCTTTGATAGTCGAGGTTTATCAACTTCCTACCATCCAATGTAGGAAGTGCCTTAGGTTTGGCCATGTCCAGAATGCTTGCCGTTCAAATGCCCGTTGTTACAAATGTGGACAGTCACACTCTGGTGATACCTGTAACATTCCCTCTGACCATGTCAGGTGTCTTCTGTGTACTGGGAGACACCTTGCTACTGACCCGTCATGCCCCGAATTTGACAGACAAAAACGAATTAAAAAAACAATGTCTGAGCAATGTATCTCATACATGGAGGCTTCTGCGCAGGAACCTTCTATAAGACGGGCCTACTCTGACGTCGCTAAAACTATGTTTTCGCAAACTCTGCCTCAGTCAGTAAACTCACCATCTTCCTACGCAACTCCCGAAACTACTCCGCAAAAGAAATCTTTTCGTAAAACTGTAGTAACTCCTGCCCGCGCGAGGACTCCCCTCCCGGAGGGCTACAATCGTCATGCTCACAATGACATTATTAGAGAACCATCATCATCTCTTACCAATGGCTGTGGTCTGAATAGCTCTCATGCACGGCCCAATGAAAATCTTCCTGAATTGTTAGTTATGCTTATAACAAATATCCTCGCTAAATTTAGCGAGGTGTTACCGTACGACGCTGCCCCTTTACTTGTCAGACTCGCTGAAATTGTATCCAATGGCTTCCCCGGGCTTAACCCGAATTCTTCAGTGGAACAGTAGAAGCATTGTCCCTAAAAAACCTGATTTAATTAATGCTCATACTGTTTCTGTTGCGGCCATCTCTGAGACATGGTTGAGGCCTGGGTCCCGCTTTAGGGTCCCGGGGTTTGCCTGTCTGCGGGATGATCGTGATGATGGTAGGGCAGGATGTGCATTGTTGATTAAAAGATCCTATCCGTTTTCTGTTATCCCTCTTCCTCCTCATTCCCAAGAAATTAACGCTGTTGCGGCTTGCATAGCTAATATTAATTTTATCTCAATTTATATCCCTGATCCTAAACTCTCCCTGATTCCTGACCTTTCTACAATTTTATTCTCAGTCCCTTCTCCACTTATCATTTTAGGAGACTTCAACTCCCACCACAGTTCCTGGGGATCATATCACACAGACTCCTTTTCCCCCTGGTTAGTGGACCTCTTTGCTTGAATTTTGTAACAGAGAATTTGATATATATTTACAGAATGAGGGTAAGTATAAATCATCAGTAAACAAATCCGTACACCCCGGAGCAAAATGGTTTGTGTGAAAGGACAAACCGAACTGTCATAGAAAAGGCAAGATGCTTATTGTTTGATTCAGGTCTTGGAAAAGAGTTCTGGGGCGAAGCAACAAATACAGCTGTATATCTTCAGAACCGCACACGCGTGGCATCGGGGTTGTCAGGAAAAACACCATTTGAAATGTGGATGGGAATAAAACCAGACTTAAGTCATTTGAGAGTTTTTGGCAGTAAAGTTATGGTTCACAAAGAAAAAAGAAAAAAATGGGATAAGAAGTCTGAGATACACATTTTGGTGGGATATCCAGATAATGTTAAAGGCTATAGGATCTATAATCCAAGGAATAAAACTGTAACAACCAGCAGGGATGTTATAATTATGGAACATAAACAAAACACTGATGTTACCATTCCAGTTCAAGAATCATTTCAAAGACAGTCAGATACTGAAGAGGATATTGATGAAAGCAGTGTTACAGACACTTCTTCTTCACAACTAAGTGATGCTGATACAACATTTGTCCCAAGTGAGTACGAGGCATGTGAAGATGAGACGGCTTTGAAAAACAGATCTCCCAAACCTGTTAGAGAGAGAAAGAAGACAGATAGGTATGGGTACACAAACATGTGTATTACTGAGGAAATCCCAGATGACGCCAGTGGACTGAGTTTAGATGAAGCTTTGAATGGACCTGAAAAGGAGCAGTGGTTGAAGGCTGTGAATGAAGAAATTCAGTGTTTCGAAGATAATAATGCGTGGGAATTAGTTGACATTCCAGTGAGTGGTACAGTAGTGAAGTGTAAATGGGAAAAGAAATTTGACAGTGAAAATAATGTGCGTTACCGTGCAAGGCTTGTGGCCAAAGGTTTTATGCAAAAAAGGGTGTAGATTACGATGAAACGTTTTCACCAGTGGTGCGTCATGCTACACTTAGACTTTTGTTTGCATTGGCTGTAAAATTAAACTTAGAAACAACACATCTTGATGTCACAACTGCCTTTTTGAATGGGGACCTTGAGGAAACCATATTTATGCAAAAACCAGAAGGTTTCCCTGATTCTCAAGCAAATGGTAAAGGCGAACGGCAGAATTCGTACCGCATACTTTTTTTGTTGTTATGTGATAGAATTTGTACCACTTATTAAGGCAACTAAACCATTCATTTTCATGTAACGTTAGTATTTTTAGAACACCGCATTAATGAATTATATCAATTAAAAGATTTAAGTATTTAATGTAATATAATCTTAAACTGAACGCAACTAAATGTGGTTATGTTTTTAGAAGTTGCCATTTGTAAAATATCACGAGGCTCGAAATGATAAATAATTATTTAAAAATAGAAATAACAGTAAATATAATTAACCTATTACACATTACACCTTACAATGAATAATTATTGCATTCAATCTTAATAATTAACTATTTAATTATAAGAATAATTTTCGCCGTCAAAGTTTTTTTGTATTGGCAATCATTTTTTTGACAGGATAGGAAAATCCCGCGGAAATCTTGCCGAGTCTCTGTTCAATTCTGTTTTATAATTTGATTGTAATTTGTAACTGCATCTGAGCAATATAGCAAATTATCTGGTCATTTTTACGTTGAGTTGAGCTACTGCTCCTCCGCACTCTATCTGTTGATAGTAATTTCGCGAAAGGACGCTTTATTAATTTGTACTGTGTGTGTACGTGCTTTAATTAAAATGTCGAGTTTGCAATGCATTAATTGCAGCGTTCGCTTGCTCCGGTTAAGAAAGCACGCTTTATCCGATGAGAGTGAAGATATCGTCAATACTATTCGGCTGTGGACATATCCTAGAGATGTAAGTAGTTTCCAAATAACATTTTGCTCACGAGTGAGTCAGTTACGAGTGTTAAAAAGTAGTCCTTACCATTTAAATACCCCATTTAAATCTAAACAGTATTTGAAAAAATAACAAACTGTTGTGGTTGTATAAATATTTACAATTTGTCCTATATAATGTACAAACACTTAAGTGATTTACATGCATTGTTTACTTGCCTGTTATAATAGTTATTACTCTGTAAATATGAGTGTCATAGTCATATAAAGCAATGTTGTGCGTACTCAAAATCACTTAATTATTTTCAGATAACATCTGCTGACCATGTTTGCCATGCATGCTGGCAGCTAGCTACTCATTCACATTCTTCTGATAATATGCCGAGGAGAAGCATGGGCCATCTAAGTGTTTGTGTTGTATGCGGACGATCCATACTACGGATCAGTCGAGGCAGGATTTTGATTGAAGATGCAGATGAAGAACAACAAAGAATGGCTAACACAGTTGCTACTTGGATCCAACCACGAGAGGTAAAACCACATGTGCCTATTATAATTTTTATCAATTAGGTATCTTGATTTGATGTATGCATGTGTTAAAACAATATTTATTTATGTGTTAATTTACATTGTTTCATGCATTTTTAAATGCAAGTTTTTCTTTAATAATATTTTTTTGTTTTAGCTTCGTTCTGAAGATGAAGCTTGTGTGCCGTGTTGGCTAAGAGCTAGAAGAACAAGGGTTGTTTCACCAAATGAAGATATTCTACCCATTGTGCCTGATCATATAGAGGGTGATCATTCCTATTTGATGTGTGCTGTATGTGGTCAGAGTCTAACCACCCCAACATCAGATCAAGAGTGGAATCGCGACAACACTGCTCGATTGTTGGAGCACCAGCAGGTATATATGAAATAATAATTATATTTATAGTAATTAGCTTATAAAAATGTGTCATGCAAATAACAATTACTATTTTATGTTGCTAAATCTGGGACAGTCATGATGTTGGCTCTACTATCAACAAAAGGATACTGGTTTTTCCATTGTCACATAGGGCTATGTGACAATGGAAAAACCTCTCTCACATATAAACACAACATAGATATTTTTGGTAAAGGTTTTCTGTAAGGTAAAAACCAATCATTGTATGTCAAGAACTATTCTGTAGCTTGGTCATGATGGGCGCAATTTATGTCTATCAAACTTAGTGTTTAATTTGTATTTCATCAATGTTATTCATTTACAGATGTCATCCATGAATGAAGTTTGTGGAGTTTGCTGGGGCCAAGCTCGAGATTTGAGCTTCTATGTTCCAGAAGGACCAGAAGAAAGACCCCAACATATTGTGTTGCCCAATATAAGAAGAGCGGCTGAAACACCAAGACACTGCATTTTCCAAGAGTGCATGGAACCAGAGCGAAATATTGTGCCTGAAGAAACCAGGCAAGCCGTATTAGTTAAGTATCAATATTTTATACCAAGAGGAGCTCGTATTTGCTCCTTACATAGACAGGACGCTAATTATGAAAACCTGTATACTGCTGACTATAGCCTTAATAGCTTTACTTTCACACACATAGAGGAGATCATTTTTATATTAATGGAAGGGTTAAAGAACATCTCTTATGAGAATATTCAAAACTACCCCGATAACCAAGTACAATACTTTATAGGCATAAATAAACAACAACATCAACATATATTGGATGTTACACCGAGGCTTAGGAATATGCATCGGGGTAGTTTTGCATTAACAGCCTTATTGTGTAAATTAAGGACTGGGGATTCAGGGGACAGATTGTCATGTCTATTTCAAGTTCCAAGAAGGACCCTAGAGACATTAATGTCTGTAGCAAGAAATATTTTGCTAACTGATTATGTTCCACAATTTCTTGGTTTTTCTCATTTAAGAAGGGAGCAAGTGGCAGCAAGAAATTCATACATTGCCGATCACATTTTTGGTGAGCCTTATGCACCAGCTGATCAAAAACCTGCAATCACAATAGCTGATGCAACATATATATATACACAGAAAAGTAGTAATTACTTGTTCCAAAAGGATACATAATCCCTCCATAAATATAGGAATTTATTAAAGCCTTTTATCCTCTGTGCCTCTGATGGATATATTATAGATGTACGCGGACCATATAGTGCCACTACAAATGATGCCACCATAATGAATGATTTATTAAACCAAACTGAATTTAATGATTTTTATAACGAAAACGATATCTTCATTGTAGATAGAGGTTTTCGTGACTGCATGAATTGTCTGCATCAGAAAGGATACATAGGTCATATGCCTGAAACCAGAGAAGACGGCCAAATACAGCTATCTACTCTTGATGCCAACCATTCACGCTGTGTCACTATTAACAGGTGGGTAGTAGAAGCTGTGAATGGCCGTTTTAAGAGAGACTTCAAAATATTCCGCCATGAATATTTTAACCGTGGTTGTCGCAATTTAATGGCAGATTTTAAAATAGCAGCTGCTCTGCTGAATGCGTTTACTTCGCCATTTACAGATAATATACATGCAGACCAGTTTGTGTCGATCATATTTGAGCGCCTGTTTTTAACGAATACTATAGCTGAATTAGTAAGGTTACATAATTTAAACAGGCGCGCTTCCTGGTTTGTACCCATAGATGCGACAACCCTCCCCTTTCCGCGGTTATCTATGGAAGAATTGATATTATTTGCTTGTGGTATATACCAAATTCGCCAGGCTCGTTCTTATGTGGGTGAGCATTTTCGTTTTCATGGAGTCTATACATTAGAGGTATCTCGAGAGAGAATACATGGCCTAGAGGGAATAAATCCAATGTAAATGTGCTAAAATAAAGTCCCGCCATTCTTCTGCTAGAACTTATTTTGTTTTCATAGTTGCAGAAACAAATATGAATGGTCGGGACGCAATCAAAAGTTATTGCTGTAATTGCATTGTAGGTTTAAGAACAGTGGGATGCTGCTCACATGTTATGAGCATTATTTGGTACCTTAGTTACGCTCGCCATGAAGGTATGACCCGACCTGCCCCTTTCTTAGATGAAATAATATTAAGAATCGATTAGGTAATTATAAGAATGGGCCCACTCGCTGCCCGACCGCCGCCACGTACGGAAGTGCTCTACCTGCTCGCCCCCGCTGCCATTGTTTCAGTGCTCGCCCGGTTCGTGACGTCATCCGTAGTCTCAGACTACGCCCGCAACAATAGGGAATATGCATAATATTTAAATTGGTCTCAAATATTTTTTTCTAGATTCTCTATAGTTTTTACATTATACTTAAAAGGTATTTTTTTATTTAGTTATTATTTAAACCAGGAAAATATTATTTAAAAAGTGAAAAATAACGGAGGGAAATTCAAACTGTCAAAACGCGTCACTATTGTTCGAAACGAAATGTGACGTCACTGGTTACCTTTTGCATTTATCGTTGATTTATCGGCGTCGATATTCATACTGTATTAGTATAGTGTTTGTGAGAAAAAATATTTAAAACTGTATTTCTGTGGTTACTTCATGAAATATAATTGTAGTAAATTTAAGACGATGACAGAAACTGGTTTTGTCAAAGCACAATCAGATAATCTACCGAGAATAGATGCATTTATGATGTCTGCATATTTTGCATCAAATCTCGATTTTATGAGCGCAGGGAGAGATCAAAGGAGTGAAAGATGAAAGGTAATTATTATGTCACATGGTATACCTATTGTAATAAATAACATATTTTTTTGTTCATGTTTAAATAATACAATAAAACATTAACTATACATAACCATGTGTCTTTAAAATTGTTCCTAAACTCATAATTTTTTTTTTAACTGTTGATTTTGTTTTTCTCCTTTCTGTTTCATTATGTTATATTCAATGTAATTAACTGTTTCTTCCTTAACCTGAAATCAATTATCAATAATCAAAATTTCGTAAAAACGCAATAGGGATAAGGAAGCTCTTTAGAGAAAAGAGAAAATTTTAATGGACTTTTGTAAACTTGTGAACTTGGTTAGTTACCTATAGACCGAATCTTCTACTGTTTAATAGCTAATTCACACAAGTTGTACATAAATATAGAATACTTACGTTAAAATGATCTTCACAACAAAATACAACCGATAATAGAGATATATTATCCCTTTTCATACTCTTACACCATTGTTTACGTAATTTTGCATCGCGTGGAATACGAAAAATCACTTTATCTGCTGTACTAAAGGTAGTGTTTCTACATTTCGGTACCATACAATACAGTTTGTAACAAGGTTTTTTAACTTCTTCCATGGTTTGTTTAGCAATTAAAACTGAAAATAAGTATTAAGTAACTGAAACGCTACTATAGTGAACAAACAGACACCAGGAAACAAACATCACCAATGACGTCATCATAAGCGCGCGCAAAATGGTGGCGTTTTGACAGCTCAAATTTATTCAATGTTTTAAATTTCACTTTGAAAAGTAACTTGACTATTTTCAAGTCTATTTATATTTTTTTCTATGTTATAAAGATGTATATATGTTTAATTTAAGACATAAAAAAAAATCATGCATATTCCCTATTGCTGTCTTTTTCAAGACAGCTCTTGTAACAGTGTTTCTCGTTTTGGAGATTCTGTCGATACGTAACTTGCCCCCTCTGGGAAAACCCACTGTTTCGTGGTTCTTGGTGGAAACCTTACGGTGCCAACGAAGCCAAGAGGTGTTGACCCGATACACCGAGTCTACCCCATTCAGGGGTGACCAAATTGGAAGGGCACTGATCACGCGGCCTTGGGGGATCTCCTAGTCACGCTCAGTTGCTTAACCCCGTTCTCTTTCAGCTTGCACCCAGGACGTCTGGGTGTTTCCAACCCCAGTGGCCCGGATCGGTCGCAAGACCCATAGGGCCCCGCTGCACAATAAGACTGGCAGTGGGTTTACAAGCTTAGGGCACACCATAGGTACACACCTACCTGTCACACAATCCCGACAGGGGGGCTACACACCCCCGGGCCCACCCACCCGAGGAGTTAGCTTTTTAGGGCTTTAGGGAGAGCTTCACTCTCATGTCGGTTAACCGCCCTAGGTCGGAAACGGAATTGTATAAAATCTGGTTCTTCTAACCTGACAGACAGATGTGTTGCTGGGGAGTTTGTTCCGCCACTTCTTCTTCCCAGCTAAAACACTAGGAAGTGGCGAAGGGCAGGGCGTTTTTGTGGGACTGTCTCTTGTAATGTGATGTTGAAAAAGTGCTGATTATCAGCCTAATTTGAATGAATGACTTTTGATTTGACTCTACGTAAATTCAGACATAAAGCGCCGTAATTCCGTCCTCGCCGACGAGGCCCGTCGCGACGTCCCGGTAACTGCCCCACCCGTCCCTTGCAAGAGCCAGCTCGCGCTGCTGAGCCAGTAAGTTTAAATCAGTCCATAAATAATATCACTCAGATCCAGCCTGTCCCTTGCTCTCCTCCCTCAGCGACGCCCTAAGCCGAGGCTCGTACCCCACAGGGGGTGCCCTTAGCGTGTAGTCGCTTAGTTTGTAAGTTTTTACCCTGGCTGGAGGTTTTAATTTTTAAGGCATCCACAGGATTTGCCCGGTTAAGCAGACGACAACCTCCTAGGTTGAACTGCGAGATGCCATTCATAAAAAATATATATAAGAACAATAAAATAATTGTAAAAACAAAGTTGTTTTATTTACCCACACTCAAATTCCATCAGCACTTCATCATTCATCATTATCAAACTCTCTTCTAAAGCACCCCACTGAATAGGTACAATTCTCATGTCAATATGCTTACTTAATGATAAGTAAAACACTACAAAGATAAAGCTCTCTTAAAGCTATCTAGAACATATCCTTTTTCACCAAAACAATGTTTATGTGCCTACACGTAATAATATTAGGACATAACCTCAAAAATAAAACTGGTTATAACTTTTAGGTCCCAGGTGCTAAAAATCTAAGAATTTTAAAAGGGCTTGCCTATCGTATTGACTACCAATTGAAACAAAAATATATCCAAAACACGATATTTTATTAGCGGTACTAAACTCCCATACAACCCTGCCATTCGCCTTTTAAAACTTAAAAAAGCTATCTATGGTCTTAAGCAATCCTCAAGGGCCTGGTACAGGAAGGTAGATGACTGTTTATTAGGTATAGGTTATAAACGTTCTAAAGTTGAGTCTTGTTTATATACTAAAATTAATAATGGATGTATAACAATTGTTACACTGTATGTCGATGATTTCTTTGTTTTTTCAAATGAGGTCTCAGAAACAGTAAGTTTAAAATAGGTTTTATCTTCTAAATTTAAACTCAAAGACATGGGAGTTATAAAGCAATGTCTAGGTATGAGTGTTAATGTGGATAAAAATAAAGGTGTTATCACACTAAATCTAGAAAATTATATAAACCAATTGTTAATAAAGTTTAATATGACTGAGAGTAAAACATTTGATACTCCAATGGAGGATAAGCTTCATATTACTAAAGAAGAAAATTGTAACTTGAAAGTTCCTTATCAACAGTTGATTGGTAGTCTTATGTATCTAGCTGTGTTAACAAGACCTGATATTATGTATTCTGTAAGTTTCCTTAGTCAGTTTAACAATAGTTTTAATAACAAACATTGGATGTATGCCAAAAGAATTTTAAAATATTTAAATAAGACAAGAAACTTTGGTTTAACATACACTAGGGAAGGTAATTGTGAACTTGTTGGATATGTTGATGCTGACTGGGGAAACAATATTGTTGACAGAAGGTCATACTCAGGTGTATGCTTTGTACTCTGTGGTGGTGCTATTTCATGGTCTTCTAGAAAGCAAAAATCTGTTGCTTTATCAAGCACAGAAGCGGAATACATGGCTATCACAGAGGCATGTACTGAAGCAATTTACTTGCGTAATATATTATTAGAAATATCTGATAATGTATGTAGTATTAAGATTTTAAATGATAACCAGGGAGCACTGAAACTGTCTTCGAATGATGTTTTTCACAACCGTACTAAACACATTGATGTGCGCTATCATTTTTGTCGTGACTGTGTGAACAATAAGATTGTAAACCTACAATATTTGGAGACAGCCAGAATGCCCGCTGATTTATTAACAAAAAGTTTGGGGTGTGTCAAACATTATATGTTTATGGAAATGTTAGGTGTACAAATTGTAACTTAAAATTGTACATGCATATTTAGATTTTTTTTTATGCAGGAATAATAACTATGTATTAATTTCATAACATAATGATGGTTAGTTTGTAACTTTGTTTTGATAGGCCTGGGTGTTAAAATTGTGTATCAAAACGTACTCCACTCTTGTGTTGGCAATACCGGAGAATAAAAACGTCATTACTGTTTAACCGCATACCAAGCAACACGTTGTTTCTTTTAATAGGCTTGATTCTAAATTATCGGGTACTGCCCACAATGAATATGTTGCCCAAAAATGTGAAAGAAACATCAACGTTCTCCGATCTCTGTCTGGGGTTTGGTGGGGGGCTCATCCATACACTCAAAAACTTATTTATAATGCTATAGTTCGAAGTCATTTTGATTACGGATTGTTCTTATTAGAGCCCTGTAATCAATCTGGGCTTCAAAAACTTGTCAAAATTCAATCAAAATGCTTGCGCATCATTATTGGGGCGATGAAGTCGTCTCCTATTAATGCTATGCAAGTCGAATGTGTTGATCCTCCTCTGTCTATTCGTAGACAATTTCTTGCTAATAGGTTTTTCTTCAAACTTGTTCAAAATTCTGACCATCCCCTTCTCGGTAAGCTGGACCAACTATCTTCTATTTTCGACTCTGGCAGTCTTCGCTATAATTTAAAAGTTCCTTGTCTTCTCCGTGCCTACCTTCAATTCTCCCGTCTTCCTAGCCCACTCTTTCAATGCCGTATTTTGCCTCTTTATTCTACCCCCTATAATGCTCTAGTTTTCCACCCTGATGTCCTCTTAGACTTTGGTATTAATAAAAGCACAGTGGAAGCAAATTCGGTGTTTAATAATAGAGTTTCTGTTGATTTTCACAACTGGGTTACTATTTTTACTGATGCTTCAAAAGCCTCTGATGATGGCCCAGTTGGTGTAGCTGTTTGGATTCCATCTACAAAAATTATTTTAAATTACAAGTGCCCCTCGATTACATCTGTTTTTACAGGTGAAGCAATAGCAATTTTTGAAGCCATTTCATTTGTTAAATCTCACAACATGAATAATTCCATAATATTTTCTGACTCAAAGAGTTGTCTTCAATCTATTATATCTAACCCTTTTAAATGTAAATCAAGATTCCCTATTATTCTGAAAATTAGAGATTTGCTGTTTGAATGCCACAAACTAGGTATTAAAACTGTTTTAGCGTGGATCCCAGGTCATGTTGGTATTCATGGGAATGAATCAGTTGATTCATGTGCTAAAAATGCTGTTCTCACAGGCTCCTTAGCCCATTCTGAAATTTACTTCCATGACATTTGTACCACTTTACCGTCAATTTTGTTTAAAACATGGTCTTTAGAATGGCAAATCTCTAAGTCTGTGAAAGGTAAATATTATGGTGATATTCAACCTGTCATTCCCCATAAACCTTGGTTCTTCAAATACAAGTTGGCAAATAAATTAACTACATCGACTATCTGCCGTCTACGTTTGAATCATTGTTGCTCCCCCTCTTTTCTGGCCAAACTTAGGATTAGGGATAGCTCTATTTGTGAATGCGGTTTGGATGATGGAAACGTGGACCATTTACTTTTCTGCTGTCCTAAATTGAAATTCTCTTTACACGAAATTATTCCCCCTCATATCCCTCGTCCCACATCGGTTCAGATTCAGATTCAGATATATTTATTTGCAACAATGTAGGTACACGTATAAGATGATATGTACATAGTTTAAAGTTTCCGCTACACTCTACCTTACGGCATGCAAATTTACAGAATAAATTAGTACTTTATCGTCAAACATCATGTCGTTCTAATTAACAATAATCAATAAAATATAAATAGCCATTGAAAATTGAAATGAATTGCATTGTTTTGAATTATAATTAAGCATATAGGTACTCTACGAACACAAGTGAAAACTTACAAATTACTAGGTCATATTTCGCTATCATTTAAAAAGTCATTTGTACAATAATAAATTAATAAAAAAAAATCTAATAATAATGCATAATAATAATAAATTTATACTTTATCGTCAAATATCATGTCGTTATAATTAACATTAATAAATACAATATAAATAGTCATTGAAATTTGAAATGAATTGCGCATATTGGTACTCTACAAACACAGGAGAACACTTCCAAATACAAAGTCATATTTCCCTATCATTTAAAAAGTCATTTATACAATAATACGTTTTGTCTTGTGGTTAAATGTCTCCTCTCCCTTGTGTTCTCTCGTTTTGTATATAAACTGTGTAAGTTTGTTGAAGTTAATAAAATAAATTTGTAAATTATAACAACTGTTAGCTAACATTCCTTTTTTTTTTTTTTTTTTTTTCTCTCTTAGAACAAAATGTCTGAAATGTCTGTGCAGAAAATGGTTCATTATTTGTTTGTTAAAATATTTTAAAATAAAAAATTGAATTGATGTATAGTGATGTGAATTATATCAAATTATAGATTAAGTCATAACTAAGCCACCGTAAAAACTTGGTTTGATTTGACAATGAGGTAAAAATGTTACAATGAAAACAATATTTGAGGTTATGTAGGGTAGGTAACATACACTTACCTACTTAACTGTCAAACGTACATTAGTACAAACTATCAGTTTTAGAACTATTGCATAATAATATTATCTAAGTATCGACCTTCATGAATAAAGTACCTACTTTTATTATTAGTTGAATAAGTGGTATGATTGGTTGTTCTTACTTGTTGAAAAACAACAGGAAAAAAGTTGGGAAATTAAATAAAAATAAAACAGCACAATAATTAGTTTCATTATTTTATTCTAAATCTTCTCTTACTACTACATCATCTAAAAATGCTGCTGGAGGTTCTATATTTCTTTGGTACCTAGCCCATCCAAGGTACCACACCAATGTCATCACATGTGCACAACAACCAACAGTGCGACGTCCTACAAGGCAGCTGCAGCAATACTCAGTTATGCCTTGTCTTCCATTTAAATTATTTTCAATTAAAATGTACACATAGTATTGCCGCCTGCCAATATGCCTTGATTTAATTTTTCCTCTTATCAATGAATTTTCCCCACTACCTCTTAAATTAAACTCGTCCATGTTTAATATTTCTCTGCACACTTCAATTCTGTATCCACCATGGAAACGTATATGCTCGCCATAATATGATCGTGCTTGACGTATTTGGTACGTTCCCATGGCGAATAATATAAGATCGTTATATTCTAGACGGGGGAACAAAACATTATAATCATGAGCTGTGATACTCCTGAAAAAGGATGCCCGTCTATTGAGATTTAATAAATTAACTGCTCTTGATAAATTATTTTCTAAGGGCATCCTTTCTCGTATCAAATGAACAATTTGGCCAGCATCAACTCTGTCATGTAGGCGAACACCAAACTTATTTAGTAATCCTGCTGCTATTTGAAAATAAGCCATCATATTTGGCACTGTTTTGTTGAAGTGGTCAAACCGAAATAATCTATAATCTCTTTTAAAATATCCATTGACCACTTCAACAACCCATCTGCAAATTGTTACACAGCGACTTCTGTTAGCTTGGGCAGTAGTCAATTGGTGTTCACCTTCATTTAGAGACTCTGGTACATAGACCTTGTAATTGCAGCTCTCTAATAAGTTGATGCTGTCCCTGAAACCCCGATCTAAAATAAATATATCATTTTCTTGAAAATATTGTCTGATTGGGGAATTTTCATTGATGAATAGAGACGTCATTATGTCTGCATCTGATGTGGTAGCCTTGTAGGGCCCATAACACTCTAAAATATATCCATCACATGCTACAAGCATAAATGGTTTGAGCAGATTTCGGTATTTGTGTAAAGAGTATGATTCTTTTTGGAACATATAGTTACTACTTTTGTTTAAATAAATATATGTTCCATCACAGATTACAATTGTTTGCAAATTGTTTTCATTATATATTCCATTTGGAATAGTCAAATTGTGTTGAAGCAATTCTTCTCTACTTAAATGATTTAACCCTAAGTTCCTTGGGACAAAGTCTTAAAACAAAATATCTCTTACTTTTCTCATGAGACGTTCTATTGTTGTGCGTGGTATTTGTAAGAGCGTGGAAATTCTTTCATCGGAATCTCCTGTTCGCATCTTTATAAGGATGCATGCTAGTCCTAATACCTCTGTGCATTTCTATGAGTCGAGGTAGCTCTGTTATTAAAGATATTAAATTATCTTTGGTTATACCCATCCAGTACCTACACAAATGATCATCCATTTGTTCAATTGATTCCAGGCTGCTAAAATGAAGAAATGGTTTATCTACATTTATAAATGACAGCATGTGTTCTAATTGTTGAACAGTGAAGTTAGATTGGCTGTTCTCTGCATCATACAGGGCATCCCAACTATTTTGTATTAAGTGGTTTGTGCAGACTCTGGCAAGGATGGGTACATAAAATCTATAATTGATTAGAAGTGTTCTTCGTAGTGGATCTGACACTCTGTGAAGACTGGAGATTTGATTGCACCCATAAAAAAGACAATGAGAAGCCGTATTTGGAGCTCTTCTATAATTATGCATAATAGTGTCCGGACAGTCAGGGACGAGTGGATGGTCAGTCAGTTCCTGGTGAATTTGAGCTTCTGGACTTGCCAAATCACTGGATTCCTCTGAAGCCTCATCTGGGTTTGCAGGGGGCACAACATCCGCAGGTGGCACTGGAGTTTGCGATTGAAGTCCTGAACTCCCAGGTTGCACGTCAATATTCGCAAACACGTTTCTTGTTTCGTCATGTGATTCGGTACGAATGGCGTCTCTTTTCACCTTCATAAAACAGGCGTGGCACAGACGATCAGATGGCGATATCTACAAACAAAACAACAATATATGTAACTAAGTTATCAAATTCCCAAAATCTTCTCTTTTATCTGAATTGTAAAAAAAAGCAAAGATTTATTTTCCAGTTGCATATTATTGCATATTATTTATTTATATATTTGAATTAATCTGTGATAGTACTGTAACTTTTAAGTTCAAGTGTTGAATGTCTGTAGTAGTACTGTAACTTCTAAGTTCAAGTGTTGAATGCAGTTACCAGAATACAACAGTAAATGAAAACACTTGATAATATCAGCTGTTCAGTTCATTTTATCGAGTTATGCATTGTTTTTTTCTTCGCATTTCAGCGTTTGTTTTATACCAAACATTTTATGTTAATGATAAGTATTTATAAACTTAATAACTACAAAAAAGTAACTTTAGTAAACAACGGGGCAACGAGTAAAACTATTTTTTATATTAACCTGACGAGGTGCTATTCTACTCTCAACTATTTCAATCATTTTATTATGATGCGAAGATGTAGTCACACTCAGAACCAAATGGCTTTGCAGTTTGGCCAATGATCGTCCACACAGCAAGCAAACTTCTTTGTGTCCACGACGAGATGGGCCTGCAGATCTATCATTATTTCCATGAAGCTCAACATTGACACTTTGCATTGCCAAATAAAAGCATGCCTCGCAAATAAAGTCCTCTTCAGTAACCTAAAAAAAAAATTAATGATTAATACAGGTAGGTAGAATAAATACTTATTTAGTACAGATAAACAAGTATTTCAAATGGCACTTCCTAACATTCAACAATGAACCTATTAGAAGCTTGGTAGGTAGAATACCTGACACCGCGCGACACACGACACTGTCTCTTTGTGTGAATTAGTTTTATTTTCGTATAGTTTATGTATTAAATCAAATAAGTGTCATATTAATTTAATGTTTGTATTATAGTATTTTATAAGGTCCTTGCAGCTGGAGTTAAATAAATAAGTATGTTTTTCATTAAATATAAACTTACAATGACCGGAGATATCCAGTTGCAGATTAAAGAGATGACTCTTGTGTTTTGTTCAAAGACGAGATAGCGGCTTTGTGTGTTTGATGAAGTCACACATATATTGCAGTTGATACAATGTATCCGCTGTGACATCAGCGGTCTCGTGCATTCACTCATGGTGTTCTGTTTAAGTGCAAACGAAGACAAGTCCAAAATCACAAAAGCACTAATCAGTATCCGTGTAACACTAGCCGAAGTAAACGTAAGCGTAATCAGTGTCCGTGTAACACAAGCCAAAGTCAACGTAAGCGCAGGGAATCGGAGTCCGTAGTGAATGCAAATGTCGTCAGAAAGAGGAAACTCAAACTCAAACTCAAAACCATTTATTTCAATTAGACCATAACAGGCACTTTTGAATGTCAAGAAACAAAACTAATCTACAGTCCCGGTCACAAGGCATAATAACTTGTGAAAGTACTGTAGTTGCCCATTCCAAAGCGTTGATCTCTATGGAGAAGAATGGGCAAGAAACTCCATGGACACTCTTTTAAATTATAATTTTTTTACAAAATTGTATTTACATCATTCATGTTGAGATTATACAAATATGTGAGAACGATGTAGAAAGACGTGCACAGTAAGAGCGTCCAGAGCAAATAAAAAGCAAAATTTAATCCCAAATAAGTTAAAAATGAACCGTGGTAGCTAAAACAATGACCAGTCCCAACTGACAGCGCCCGTTCACGAACATGACGTATGGATCAGCCCCATTCAGCTCGACCATTTTGAAGGGAGCTAAATGACCCGACACACCCGCCACCATCAGCGAGACATTTAAGTGAGCATGACACTATCAACCACCAGGGCTTCGTCAAGTCAATAATAATACATAGCACTCACATATATGGGCTTAATAATTATACAATACTAGAGAATTGATTCTATACATTGCAAAGATAGTCTTTCAATCTTCTGCAGCTTCCACTATAGCTTCGGATACCAATCAATGAGTTTACCCCTATTCTTGTGGAGCAGGACCAGCATTGAGCCAAGCATTTTTATCATCAATATAATCCCCCAACTTATAATATGCTTGCCTACATAGTGTGCGTTTAATACAAGATTTAAATTTCGCTTCATTCAGTTCAAGAATGCGGGGAGGTATTTTATTGTAGCATTTCAAACAGTACCCCATGAAAGATGAGTCTACTTTAGCTAACCTGAAACCTGGTTGAACTAATTGGTCCCTATTTCTAGTATTATAATTGTGTCTGTCACCTCTTTTACTAAAAATATGCAAGTTTTTCCTGACATACATGATGTTTTCATAAATATATTGACAAGGTACTGTCATGATGTTAATATCCTTAAACTGTTCTCTTAAAGAATCTCGCCTACGTAGGTTATATATGGCTCTGATGGCTCTTTTCTGCAGAATAAATATAGACTCGATGTCTGCACCCCGTCCCCAAAGTAAAATACCGTATGACATGATACTATGAAAATAACTAAAGTAGACTAGCCTCGCGGTATCTACATCAGTAAACTGACGGATTTTTCTAACAGCATATGCTGCTGAACTAAGGCGTCCTGCAAGAGATGTTATATGCGGACCCCATTGTAGCTTTGAATCGAGTGTTATTCCCAAGAAAACAGTTTTTTCGACGAATTCTAGTTTCTCTTGATTCAATACTATGTCACACTCACTGTTTTTGACATTTGGTAGAGCAAATCTTATACACTTCGTTTTTTTCCCATTTAATACTAAATTATTAGCGGTAAACCAATTATGTACCTGCATTAGGGCATTATTTACGTCGTCAAGATTTGTGGCACGTCTGTTTATCTTAAATATTAAAGAGGTATCGTCAGCAAACAACACCATTTGTGGTTGGTTTTTAAATAAATGGGGTAGATCATTAATATATACTAAAAAGAGGAAGGGACCTAATATCGATCCTTGTGGTACACCCATCTTTACATTTAAACCCATTGAATTGACACCATTTATTTGTACTTGCTGCTGTCTATCATTTAAATACGATTTTACTAAACTAAGCGCAAGTTTCCCTAGGCCGTAATGTTCAAGTTTTAAGAGAAGGGTTTCGTGGTTCACGCAATCAAATGCTTTTGAGAGGTCACAAAAGATCCCTATGGCATCCTGTGCTTCCTCCCACGCAGTAAATATGTGTTTTAATAGGGTGACACCGGCGTCAGTCGTACAACGTCCTTTGGTGAAACCATACTGTTTCTCATGTAAGATTTTATTGGTGTTAAAATGGTTGAGCATTTGGTTAAGCATTACCTTTTCAAAAACCTTGCTGAAAACCGGCAAAACGGATACGGGTCTATAATTATTGGTGTCTTTACTGTCCCCAGATTTGAAAAGTGGTATTACCTTGCTGTATTTCATAAGGTCCGGGAAGACTCCTTGGTCCACACACAAATTAAATATAAAGGCTAAGTACGGTGCTACAGTCTCAATGATAGCTTGACAGACTTTAATAGACAATCCCCAAAGGTCGTCGGTTAATTTGATTTTTATTTGTTTAAAAGCTTTAATGACTGCAGTGGGGTTAATATGATTAAATTGAAACTCAACCGAGCATGGTAAAACGTTTGCTCTTAATAAGTCAACAGAAAGCAAGGGTGACGAATTTAACGTTTCAGTAGTTTTAATTGGGATACTAGTAAAGAAATCCACAAATTCTTGAGCAACTTCGTTTTTAGTGGTTAGAAGACCACGTGAAGACTCTAGTGTAATATCATTATTATATTTTTTATTTCTATTAGTTTCACTATTGATTATTTTCCAAACCGTCTTAATTTTATTATCGGCGGATTTAATCTTGTTGCTTATGAATAAGGCTTTAGCTACCTGGCAGGTGTTTTTAAAAATTTTTGAGTAAGTAGCAACATAGCGATTGAATGTTTCCGAGTTGATGTAAGGCTTAAGGCCGTAAAGCTCAAACAATCGTTCCCTACTTTTTCTTATACCCTTAGTTGCCCAATCACTGAACATAAACTTTGGGCTAATAGATTTAGTTTTTATTTTTAGCGTATCATTGAACTCTGTGTAGACAACCGAAAAGAATTTCTCATAAAAATGATTTACATTATTAATATCATATCCCGGAATGCCTAGATTACGTATTAAATTATTATTAAATTTATTTAAATTACTGGGTGTTATTTGTCTAGACTGTATCTGAATTTTTTGTGATGATGTGTATGACTCGAATACGACGGTTTGGCCGCTGTGATCAGAGGGAAGATAATTTACAATGGATTTATCTAAGTAGTCGCAGCAACAGAAAACATTATCAATACATGTAGCGGTATTTGTAGTAATTCGGGTTGGCTCCGAAAACACATTTAACAAGTTAAATGATTTAAAAAGATTTAAGAATCTACTGCAATTTGAATTTTCGTCCAAAATATTGATGTTAAAGTCACCACAAATGACTAGCGATTTATTACCCGTTGCAAGTTTTGCCAAAGCATCTTCCATTACTGACTCGAATATAGAGTAGTTTTGATAATTTGGGGGCCTGTAAACGCACACTATGACATGCTTATCTAGCTCAACACAAGACAGTTCAATATTATGTTCAACCGATAGATCAACTATATCAATACGACTTCTAAATTTAATACTATTTTTGACTAAGATTAGTGAACCCCCACGCATCTTAGATTTACGGTTAAAGCAACTGCCTACACTGTAATTTTCATAGTTAATTAACATTTCATGATCTTTTAACCAATGTTCGGTGAAACAAACAATATCAAACTTGGTATTTTCTAAAAACAATTCAATCTCTAGTTGTTTTGAAGAGAAACCTTGAATATTTTGATGAAATAATTTCAAGGAATTCTGCTTAGCCCCTTTTTTTAATTTAACTGTTTGATAGCAAGAAGGTACCTTGGTGTTAGTGAGTGTAACACTTATGTTATTTATATCTTCTGTTGTCTTACTAGCTAGTTTAAATGAGCCGGAGTGAGCGACAATACTCCCCCGCCTTCCTTGTAAAAAGGTATATTAGTAGTAGTACTAATAGTCGCAGTATTAATAATAGAATAAAACATAGACATAATATTTATGTCCGAGTGAATATTATAAGCTAATAGCCTAGCTATTTTGTGTCTACAACTAGTAGGTAGAAACACACTACCCCGTGTCGACCTAAGTTTATCAACAACAGTGTTGATATCAAGATATACAAGTTTGTCACAATAGTGACCTACCAAGAAATGTACATGCTTATTCAGCATGTGAATATAATTGTTTAGTTTGTTTGACTTTTTATATAAGTATGGAAAAGCACACAATATTATTTTACGGCAATTTAACTTTAACAACTCAGTTACACTGTCTGTGATGTCTTCTTTTGTGATTGTAGAACAATTTCCTATAAATATAGTTAAATCAGTACTTTTACTATAAACATTTCCAGTTACTGATGCCATTATCTGCTTATAAGTTAACCCTGGCATACAATTATTTTGACTGGGAAAGCTCAGGTTATTACTTAATAATTTACCTACACCCCTTCCAATACTATCTGAGAACATTACTGAATGAGAACATTCACAACTATCACATATCTCAGTCTGTACCACTTGTAAGTTATTTTGTGGAATATTAGCTGTATCTTCGTTGATTATACAGTCCTGAGGCAAATTCTCAGCCTGGGACGGGTCCTCCATTACCTCAGGCTGGATAGTGTCATGGTTGGAAACTGTCTGGCAACTACATTGACACATCACCAACTCATTTGCTGCAAGAATATGTTCCCTTATTTGGTTCTAAGAACTCAAATATTTACTAGAAAGGGAACTAAGTGAGTCCTGAAGTGCCACTATTTCAGATTGCAAATGCTCAGTATCAATATTATAGATTTTAATACAGTCTTCTAATTTGATTTGATAATTTTTTAACTTTTTTACTAAATCAACACGCTCTTTTCTTAGTGGAATATTTTTAGAAAAGTGTTTATGGGTAAGGCCGCGAAAATTAACACAAAATAACACAAATGTAACACGGCCTTTTTGTGTTATCGTAACACAAAAGCAACACAATAGTAACATATTATTCTCATTAAGGGAATTTCACAAGGTATGTTTATTTAGCATTATTCTAAAAAAATTTTTAGGAGTTATTTTAAGAGTTATTTATAGATGTAGTTAATAAAGAAAACAACATTACTTGTAATCATCTTTTTATATTCGTGTGACAACAAGTATATGACAAAATTATACCTACTTCAAAATCAAATTTTAAAGTTTAAAAACAAAACATAACTTACAATCAACAACTTAAACTTTCACATATTTTAGGAACATTTATATACCTATACTTAAATTTGAACTGCACAATAAGGTAACAATCAATTGAAAATCAACATCTTATGAAGCTAACTTGCACATTATGAGGAAGTCTAATATTTTAGAAACATAATTTAAAATAAAAAAACATAACCCTCCTTCTGGCGCAGTCGGGTAAAAACACTCTTTATACTATCAAATGTAATTTTTGGTATTCAAAAATCAACTACTAATTAAGATGCTTTCACCGCCGAAACTAGCACCACCAACATTTTATTTCTTTTACTCTTGAATCAGATAAAATTTTAAAAATCCAAAATTTTGTTATGTTAGTATCCTGTAGTATTTTTAGAACCATTTTCCTTTATTGTTGCACTTGATAAATTATTAAGAGAATTACTGATTACCGCCAAAAGTGGTCACTTTTGGCGGCAATTAGTGATCTTAATTTATCAAGTCTAGAATCATGAAAAGTGATTTTTAAAAATACTACCTACAGGTTATTTACTAGCATAATACAATTTTGGATTTTTCAAATTTGATCTGATTTTAGAGTAGAAGAAATAAAATGTGGATGGTGCTAGTTTCGGTGGTGTAGTCGCGTGAACAAGTTTAATATTGTAGAAACATGATTAAAATCAAATCAAACTACAAATAGAAGTGACAGAAACTTCAATAACAACAACCTATTAATAGGTAAAATTATGCTTGTCTTAAAAACTATACGATTAAAAAAAAAACAAAAGCGACAAACATTACTTTGACAGAAACATCAGAATTAGTCTCGTAATATAAAAAAACTTTAATGCCTAAGTAAAGTATACAGTGTCAAAATTGTCCTGTAATAAATACTCGCTATTTTCTACAAAAAGTAAACTTACAGTTTTTACGATGGAATCTGCAGGAACAATATCAACATCATTTTTTCTTGTTAGCAAAAATTTCAATTTGGGAGTTATTACAGTTTTCAGAAATCGGACTTTGTATAGGAATTCATCGTCTTTTTTTAGAACCTCAAGTATAAAACCTACGTAATATTTCCATTGTTTTCTTTGGTAATACCGGACAATCACATTGTCGTTGATTCTAACTTTATCGGGGCTGAATTTTAATTCATCATCGACATATTGTGTTTTAGGAAGTGATTGTGAAGTACACGGCATATTTGCATTTTCTTTCTCAATATCGTTGACATTATATTTTTTTTGGAATATTTTACTGTCACTCAAGTCATAGCATGCAGTATTTTCTTCACGGTACTTTATTTCGGACAAAACCACCACATTGTCCCTTTTAACCGGTAGGCCTTCCACTTCAATTCCATCATCTTTTTTTTGTATTTCAATGGCGACACTGTCAGAAATAGTTTTGGGTCCTTGGATAACAATTGTAGATAAAACCTCGATTTTTTTATTGGGTCCATAGCGACGTTTAATTAAACCAGTTTTTTCGTCTAGTTCCAAGTAATTTATTGTGTTTTTACTACTTGAATCTATATGTGTCTCTTCAAAAAAATCATTATCGGAATCTTCAGGCATAAAACAAGTGGTATCACTATCATCTGCGTACTGAATTTCTTCAGAGGATTCTGAGCTACTTGTATCTGTACTATTGCGTTTAAGTTTCTTTGGTCTGTTTTGTTCCGCAGTATTTTTATTAATGCTTTTTCGTTTTCTAGCTGATTGTGGTGTCTTTTGATTCAGGTTTAATAGATTTGTAAAATCGTGGAACTTTGGGGAGAAACACATGCAATCTCCACTGCCGTCTTTACAAAAACAACTGAAGTCTCTGTATTTTAATTTTAATTTCTCTTTGGTTATTAATTGATGGATTTTCATGGTTCCTATCAATGGGGTTAGTGTTTGAGCTATTGATGGTTCTAATAGTTTAATTTCTGGTGCCACGTAAAAAAGTCGGATAACGGTTTCTGTCGATTTTAGGACATCGAACGCAGTCTGGGCATTCGGTATATCTACTCCCTGACTAACTTTTTGGTCAAGAGCACGCTTTATTGCGCCGCCCACACCGTCAGCCGCCCCCTTACCGTGCGACGCCTCGAAAACAATTCCAAGTACCTCCCAAGAATCCATAATCGTATATGTTTCGACTGAAAAGATAGAATTTTTTTTTCTGCCGATATTGAGTGGTCGGCCCGTCGGAGAAGAAATGGATAGTGGTCACATTTTGGTCAGTATCTTTAATATAATTTAAAATTGGATGTAGGTGTGCCCAAATTGCTTCGGGATTATGCTGATTATCAGGTGAAATAGTGCAAAATGACATCGGATCCTTATTTTTGCGATAAAGTATACCTGTATGTAAAGTTATTTGTTCTTTGATGAAATGTGTAGCTTGTACTTCTTTATGATATTTGCAAGTGTAATTTTCCGAAAAATCTATGTGTATTAGTGCCTCGTTTTCTTTTAAATTATCTATACAAGTTCTGTATTGATGATACTGATAATAAAAGTTGTACACGTGCTTTTTAAATGGGCACATCTGTTTATGAAACAATTCGATTAGGTCATTAACTGTTCCTTGTTTGGTGGTTTTCATCATTTTTTTGGACTTCTTTCTGTCTCCATCTTTAGTATATTCATACTCCTTAAGTGCCCACACATTCCATTGTACTTCCGCGTCTTGGTCTAAGTCACCACCGTCAATTTTCTTATCAGAGCATTTGACACAATCACCATACATACAATCTTTTGAATTTAAGTCACAGACCATATTAGATATTACTTCATTTATATGATCGCTGTTGAGTAGTCCCAGATACTTCAGTATATCGATCATAAATTGCATATTAGAATGCTTTATACAATCACAGGTGTCACGATTGCTGATTTTTGGTGGAAGTACATAAAACGGGCGGTACTTTTTAAAGGTACTGAAACTAATTCTGCCATGTTCCGAAACATATTTTGCGTGTAGTGTTTTAAGATTATCCAATAAATATCGAATTTGTTTCTTTTGCTTTTTAAATGTTCTGTACTGTTTCTTGCCCGCTGTAGTTCGAGTTACGTCGTCTCTGTTATAAAATGATATTATTTTTCTTCGTAGCTCAACAGACTTTTTCTGAGATCCCCTGAATTTTCTGGGTTTATATTTCAATCCTAAGACAGCATTCAGTTTCGTAGTATGTCTATATTTTTTTGCAATGTCGCTATGTATAATTTTCCGTATAACTTTCTTTTCTTCATGGGAAGATTTTTTATACTCAGATTTAATTGCTTCTTTGAGTAAATCATGCTCGAATATTTTTTTCTTAATCTCTTCTTTTTTTGGTGTCTCTATATTTGGTATTGTCGTATTTATGAAGTCCGTTGTTCTTTTCATTGGTGTATAGTCCTGTCCTGTCGTCTCTTGTATCACTTCTGCTTCTTGATTTTCTTCAGTCTTTTCGGCCTCTTTAGTCTCTTGAATTTTATCAGTCTTTTCAGTTACCTTTAATTTTTTCATTAAAATTTTGTAATCATCTTTCATCTTTTGAATTTTCTCTTGTTGACTCTGAATCTTTTTTACAAATCTCCTGAATGCTCTCTGCAAAGCTGTAATTTTTTTTTCTAGTCGTAAATTTTCATTTTTGAATTTGTGTTCTATTTTACGTTGAACTCTGAGCAAAGCAGCATCCGAAATTGTTCCTTCATCGGATTTTACTGACACATTCAATTCCTGCGTCGAAGTCTGTGGAGATCTTTTCTTTTTTTCGTCTTCTTTCCATTTTATTTTTAACTCATTTTTTTGTTCTTCAGTTAAATTAGCCATCCGATTTCTGTAATTCCTTTGTGTTCTCTCATTGTTCTGTTTTTTTTGGAGCTCAAATTTTTCAGGATTTGTTTCCTTTAACTTCTTTCTATAATTTTTTTGTCGTTCCGCAGCTGATAGTGGCATGATCTACAGAAAAATAAAATGAATTAGAGTTCTAATAAGTCTGTAACAACTTGGGTCAAAGTGAGCACCTACTAAGGCTTAGTGACAACTACCTACTACTGACTTCAACCGTTAGCTTAGTTTCCTCCAAAGGGGTCCCCAAGACCTATATTGAAATCATCCGCGACATGTACCATTACTCCGATTGCATAGTTGGGACAGCTGTTGAAGACACCAACCCCTCTCCATCACTGTCGAGATCTACCAAGGCTCGGTCCTCGGTCCGTACCTGTTCATATGATATTAGACGAAGTGTCAAATAGCATTAGGGACCACGTGAGCAACCGCCGTGGTTTCTCATGTATGCTGATAATATCTATATAAAAGTAGGAAAGTGGACCCTGGGCTCGGGCTCCGAAGCCTTGTAGTTGAGGATACAATTGGGAAAACGCTCAGATGATTGAGAGTGTCCACCAAAATACCGAAATTAATATTATCTATACTACTACAGAACAACGGCAGGTTATATGTACTTTTGGTTTTGGCTGGTACTGATACATGTCGCTAGCACTACTAGCGCTACAACTACTCCCCGGCTATCATAATAATGATGTAACACCTGGCATTATTTTCAGCCTATTCATGAATATGAACATCTTTTACTTTCGGAGCCGGAGTTTGAAGTGGCGAAAAAGAAAGTCAGCTGTCCCATACAAAAGTTCGAGACCTTACTGCACCTAAACTAAATGTATGAAACAGCTGTTCTTTTTTCTTCGTGATTTCAGTGATGCTCCCATGGTAAAAGTTGTTCATGAGTCAGTACAGAGATGGTTGAAGGGTTAAAGGTCTTTAAAATATTGCCAGGCGTTCAAATAAGATATAGCCTATGATACTCTTACAATTTTAACGGTTGAAACATTAATTGCCAAAATCGGGTTATTAGTTTTGGTACTATATTGGAACATCCATACACAGTACTTACATACATTTTTATACAAACATTGCTAAAATCATAATCCTTTCTTTTGGTTTTCGGCGTGTAAATAACCATTTTTTTTTTATTAACAGTAAATGTTGTAAAAAGTCTATTTTTGCATTATGTATAAGCCTTTACAATTGAATTGTGTTACGTAACACAGCATTTGTATCACGGATAACACGGAAGTATCACAAAAGTCACACAATTGTCACACAATTCTGGCGTTTTTAGGTTATAATTTCTAAATGATAAACAATTCCACCATTTTACCTTCTAATAAACGTGAAGTACACTTTTCTACGATGACTACATATAAAGTTTTTAAAAAGAAACTATATTTACCTTACTTTATTGTTGAAAATCTGTTTTATTTCCGGGTGTCATCAACCATGCAGCCACTTTCTCGTCGAGTCGTAGACAAACTAACATGGCGATTTTTACTTTTTTAACTTGTTGACAAGCAATAGTGTTGCCATTTTTCAAATTACTTTTTCCCGGTTTTCGTTTTGAAACTTTGGGTAGTAAAATGCATAACACAAAATATTGTAACACAATAGTGAAAATAATTGACCATCACTATTGCGTATATAAAACACGTTTTTTTATATCAATTTCAACAATCATGGCTCTCATTGCAAAGTTGACTACCTACTCAACCAGGGTATCAAAAGTTTTTTTCATATTATCAATAACAAAAAGTTTAATTCACGGTTGCAACTGAGGTATACGAAAAAAATGGCATATTTTGGCCAAAAATTTACTGCTTTTTCAAAAAGAAATTTGTTTTTTCACAAAACTGAATAAGTCAAACAGATGGTTTATTTTTGGAAGGCAGGATTATTCAATAGGTAATCGTATACAAATAGTTAAAATACATTTCACGTTATTTTTTTTTATGAAATGAATCAGTACAATTTAGACACGCAACAAATGGTGCTAATTTTCACGGCCTCACCCTTATATTGTTTCCTAAATTGATAACATTTTTTTATTAATCTATTTAGTTTAGCATATTTTTTTATTGCTTACTGTATAATTATGTTTCAATAAGGAATCTTCAGTCAAATCAATAGTTATTAAGGAAGGGGAGTTACAATTACTGTTTAACAATTCTGTATATAAGCGGTTAGTTTCTATAACCTGAGTACTTTCTTTTAGTCTCTGTAACTTTAAGATGCGACTATTGGAATGAATTAATTCATCTTCTAGGTCCCTAATTTTAGATAAAGCCTCCTCATACAAATTGCTGCAATTGCTGAAACCATCCGTGACCACCTTCAGCTGATCCCGTTCATCAACAACGTCCAAGTATTGCTGATGAAGGTCTACTAACTGCCTTTTCAAGGAAGAGTTTTTGTTGTTAACTTTGACGACTTCCACCTCACTTTCTTCTCTCTCCTGTAACAGCTGTTGGACTTGGAGCTTTGATTCTTTTAGTTCTTGGAGGGCCGTTCTTAACTTATGATCCATCTCCTGAGCAGTAGCCTTACGGGTCATCACAGGCATGGTTTCAGGATTACTTACTGAAAGATAGAAATAAAGAAACGGTGAGAACTAGCAGAAAGACAAATACAGAAAAGTTAGCGGTGAAAGGAAAAAATAAATCAAAACAAAGGGCAAAGTCTTCAGTTATAAAATTAAATGAGGTAGGATGTTAAATTAAGTTTAAAAGATAATCTTTATATTAAGTTAATCTAATAGAATATTGAATTTTACTGGATTTTTTATCAACCTATTTATACTTTTTCATAAGTGGGTAGGCTGCTTAGATGTATAACAAAAAAAAAAGTGAATGTAGTTCATTCAAATATTACTTTTAGACAAAATTATCATTAATGTTATTACTAAGCTTGAATATAAGAATAACAGAGTTATGGAAAGACTATCACAATGTTGTTGTGTTTATAAATTTCAATCTTAGGTTGTCAACAAAGCGATTTAGAACCATAATAGGGTAATAAATCAGCACAAAATTAAAACTGGAATTGGCATAGATGTGCTATATAATTAATGTGACGAGTGTGTGCTATTATTTAATAAAAGTTAACAATACTTCCCCTGAATTGTCCGCTTAAATAAGTGCAGGTAAAACGTCAGCTGATGTTTGTAGGTTACCGGTAACAATGTATTACCGAAAAATGTTATGGATTATCGGGAAAACAATAATCCTGGGTATTTACACATTTACAATCCGATTGCACAAATAATTTCACTATTTTATAACTTATTTACTAATTAAAATTAATTTTAAAATACGGAGCCAAAATTTTACATGTCACTCGGGCAGTGTTGCCACTTTTACCTCCTTTTACCTTTTACCTCTGTATTACGGTGGATCAGTTTTCCTCGCTATGTTATTTTATTTATGGTAGCAGACTTGTGACAAAATAATTACTTATTAGTTGAAATAATTAATACATACGATTTTTATTTAACTTATTTACCTTGTTTTAGAAATCGTATAAGACGTATAACAAGTATTATAAATACAACGAATAAGTGTCGTATAAATGGTCATCTATAAGTTTTTCCAAAAAAAAAAAAACGTGGAAAAAATAAAATACCTATGTACGTAGGAACCGTCGAAATACACCTACCGCCACTAGACTCGAGCGTGCGCCTGAGTTGTACTTGATCGCTAAAGCGCAGTGCTCTTACATATGGGTGGTTCAACCCTGCAGAAAGTTTTACTAAAAAAAAAAAAAACGGATTGCGATGTTCGCATCTGTGTACATATGATATGAGAGCCAATCGAGCTATCATTAGGGAAAAGCATCCTTTGCCCACTATGGAACGAAGCGACGAGGCCGAACATAGCACAGGCTTACAAAAATGTCTTACGGGTTTTAAAAGATAACAATGTTCTGCTAAACGAATCAAAATGCGCTTAATAAAAACCCTTTAAAATAAAAGCTCTGGATTGTTCAAATTGAATTATACACAAATTTAACGTTATTCATTTTGAAACTTTCATGCATTAGAAAAAAGGAAAATTAATGACTGAATTAACGTTTTAAATAATGCGCTAGGCATGTGAACGTCGTGGGAATTTAAAAATGTACTTTGTTTATTGTATTTTCCTTTGAAAACATGGCGTCGGTATTTACTAAGCGAAGGCTATGTTTTTATCAAAGTAAAGTAAGATGGCTGATTGTCTAGTCAATAAACTGTTTTAGTTGACATAAAATCACGCGTGTAATCTCTGGAGGGTTAGGCAGAGGTCAAACTCAAAGCATTTATTACGATTAGACCTTTACAGGCATATTGAATGTCATGAAAATAAAAAGGATTGTGCTACAGTCCCAATCACGAGACATAGTAGCTTGTGAAAAATTAAATACTGTAGTTGCCATTCCAAAGCGCAGATCTCTGTGGAGAAGAATGGGCAAGGGCTCCGTGAACGCTCTTTTAAATCATAATATTTTTACAAAATCATGGATAATATATCATTCATGTTGAGATTATGCATACATGTGAGAACGATGTACAAAAACGAGCACATTAAGAGCGTCCAGAGTAAAAGCAAAAACAAGAGTTTAATAGATGAATGAACGAATTAATTTAAACAAAACCGTGGCGGCTAATAGTCGACTGTCAGCGCCCGTTCATGAACATGACGGCAGCCCCGTTCAACCATTTTGAAGGGAACTAAATGACCCGATACTGATAGAATCGTTGCGAGTGCCAACAGTAATTGGGAGGTACAAAGCTTCTTAGGGCTAGTAAATTATGTAGGAAAATGGATCCCTTATTCAGCTACATAGACCGAATCCTTGCGCGAACTTTTAAGACTAAAACTAGGCAAAGATACGGATATCATCTCTTATTGGCACGATACACAAACACAAGCTTTTGATGATGATAATTATTTATACTTGGTAGTTGATCAATATCATCCTGTAGCAATTACTTTGCGTGAATAAAGGCAAGCCTGTGAGGGAGATTCAGAGCTAAAGTTAGTCAGGAATGAAATATAGAACAATAGTTGGGCGAATTGGCTATTCATTAAATTGGACGAATTGGCTATCCATTAAATTGGACGCATTGGCTATCCATTAAATTGGAGGAATTGGCTATCCATTAAATTGGACGCATTGGCTATCCATTAAATTGGACTCGTTGGCTATCCATTAAATTGGACGAATTGGCTATCCATTAAATTGGACGAATTGGCTATCCATTAAATTGGACGCGTTGGCTATCCATTAAATTGGACTCGTTGGCTATCTATTAAATTGGACGCATGGCTATCCATTGGCGCATTCTTGTGGCCAAAGCCACCCGGGCATTGTAGCTTTGCCAAACTTCTTGGCAGTATATGACTAGGTATAAATGAGACAAAAGATGTAGTATAGTCTGGTTATAATTATCCAAAGGTGCATCTTATATACTAACGACTTCGTGCCTGATAAACGTTCGTTCGTTCGTTCGTGCTTGATAACAGATAGTAGAAACATTTAATAGATATTGAACGTGCGATAAAGAACATAAGATTGCGATGTAGATTGTAGATACAGCACGAAGATATCGTACTGTAACAGTACACCCCCCTTTAAAAAGAAAAATAAATATTATGGTAATAGTGTTTACAATATAAATTTGATCTAGACCTTACTAGCTATTTGCTGATGTATATAAATAATAATGCTATTGTACGCGGTGGAATTTGATGACGCCTGTTGTGGTGTGATTTGCTGACGTCTGTAATTTTGACTTAGCTGTTTTTTTATAGACGTACTACTGGCTTTACTTTACGTCCCGATCGTGTAGTGTACGTGTGTGAATGTCTGTCGCAATCCTTTGAATCTGGCACGTAGTTTGATTCGTCATTGATCATGAATGCTGGTTTCAATCTGTCAATTGATATCACTGTCTCTTTATCCTTAATTCTAATGCAAAATGTTTTATCTGTTTTACTAATTACTGGGTAGGGTCCTTCATACGGCGGTGTCAGGGCTTTCTTCATTCTATCACACCGAACAAATACGTGTGAGCATTCTTTGAGTTCGGGATGCACAAATATAGCTTGGTTATGGTTTTTTCTTTTCGGAATTGATGTCATTTGTGTGATGTCCTTTTGAATTTGTTTTACAAATTCTTCGTACGTTGATAACTGTGCTGCTGATGACTCAAAAAATCCTCCAGGGAGTCGTATTGGCGTTCCATATGTCATCTCTGCTGAACTATAACCTGTGTCTTCTCGCAAGCTACTCCGCAACCCGAGTAAAACTGTTGGGATTTCTTTTAACCAATTTTCGTTGGATTCTCTTGTCATTAACGCTACCTTTAAAGTTCTATGAAATCTCTCTATCATTCCATTGGATTGCGGATGATAAGGTGTTGTCCTAATTTTATGTATTCCCAAAAATTGTGAGAGTGACTCAAATATTCTTGATTCAAACTGTCGGCCTTGATCCGTAGTAATGCGCAATGGACATCCAAAACGAGTAATCCATCCTTCGAAAAGTGTCTTGGCTACTGTTTCTGCAGTTATATCTTCTACCGGAAATACTTCGGGCCATGACGTACAACGATCTATGATTGTGATTAAATATCTCTTCCCTTGTGAAATCGGAAGTGGTCCGACGATGTCAATATGTAAATGTTCAAAACGTTGCGCTGTCATAAATGTACCAGGAGGTGATATCGTATGTCGTTGTATTTTTGATTTTTGGCAGGCTATACATGATCTACACCAATTATTGATATCTTTGTTCATATACGGCCATAAATACCTTTGGGTTATCATTTTTCTCGTAGTTCTTTTTCCTGGATGGCTCATACCATGAATGGTATCGAAAATTTGTTTGCGAAAATGCTTTGGTAAGTAGGGGCGGCTTTTTCCAGTAGACGTGTCGCAGGTGATGTTTATTGTGGAACCCGGAAGCGTAATGTTTTTGAATTTTAATCTTTTATTGTCATGTAATTTACTTAGTTCATTATCTGTTGATTGTCATTTTTCCAATTCAGCGTAATCGATAGGTGATGGCACGTATATTTCCTCTATTCGAGATAAGGCATCGGCGGTAATATTGTCACGTCCGTTTATGTGTTGGATGTTGGTACTGTATTGTGAAATGAAATCTAACTGCCGGACCCGTCGCGGTGTATCGTTTGATGATGGTTTTTGGGAGAATGCGTATGTCAAAGGTCGGTGATCCGTAAATATTGTAAATTCTCTTCCCTCGATTAATCTGTGAAAATGTTTGACGGCCATGTATATTCCTAACAGCTCTCTGTCAAACGTAGAATATTTTTGTTGAGTTTCGCTCAATTTTTGTGAAAAAAATCCTAATGGTTCCCAATTGCGTCCGGATTTTTGTTGTAAAACTCCACCAACGCAAGTAGCACTAGCGTCGGTCATGAGCGCTAGTGATGCGTTGCGGGAAGGATGCGCTGTTAATACTGCGTTTTTCATGCTTTCCTTGCATTTTTCGTAAGCTTTGTCTGCTTCCGTTGTCCAAGGAACAGGTGAATTATCGTTCTTTTTTGAACCATGTAGATATTCGTTTAAAATTCTTTGATTTTCCGCTGCGCGTGGAATATTACTTCTGTAGAAATTGACCATGCCCAAAAATCTTCTTAATTCTTGAATTGTTTTCGGTTTGGGAAATTCCATGATTGCTTTGTAATTTTCTTCGGTAGGTTGTATTCCTTGGCTCGTTATATGATAACCTAAGAAATCTATTTCCCTTCTGAGAAATTCGCATTTTTCGAGATTAATGGTTATTCCATTCTCGTGTAAACGTTTGAAAACCGTTTCTAAATGCTGATAATGCATATCTTCGTTGTCCGATGCGATGAGACAATCGTCTACAAATATAAATACGAAGTTTAAATCTCTAAATAAGGAATCCATGAATCGTTGAAATGTTTGTGCCGCATTGCGTAATCCGAAAGGCATTCTTAAGTACTCAAAAAGTCCGAAAGGTGTGATGATGGCTGTTTTCTCTATATCTTTAACAGGAATACAGTGGTATGCTTTGCGTATATCTATCTTGCTTAGTATCTTCTTATTTTCTAATATGTATGTAAAGTCAGTTAATCTTGGTAGTGGGTATTTGTCCGGCACTGTCGTGCTATTGAGCATTCGATAGTCTCCGCACGGTCTCCATTCGCCATTTTTCTTTTTTACCATATGTAATGGGCTTGCCCATGGGCTATCTGACGGTCGGCAAATTCCGAGTTCTATCATATTTTGAAATTCCTTTTTGGCTATGTCGTATTTTTCTGGAGGTAATGGTCTTGCCCGAGCTGCGACGGGTGGTCCTGTAGTGATAATGTGGTGTTCAATCTTATGTTTGGGCGCATTGCGTAGAGAGGACTCTTTCGTGATGTCTTCGTATTTGTTTAAAAGTTGCGTAATACGTGGATTCGTTCCCACTGCGATAGTACGAATTGTTTGTTGTGTCGCTTTTTCTGAAGTTACATGCGTTGTCAGCTCTGTAACTTTGTCGATAAGTTTGCGACCTGCTATGTCGACTAATAGTTTATAGTGCTCTAGAAAATCTGCTCCAATTATTGGTTGTGTAACATCGGCGATTATAAAATTCCATTTATAACATCGTTGTAGTCCTAAATTCAAGGTAAGCGTCTCCTCGCCGTAAGTCCTAATTTTAGTCCCATTTGCAGCGTATAGTGTGTATTGTTCATTTTGTAAAATTGAATATCTCTGTTGCTTGCTAATGACTGAGATATTTGCGCCCGTGTCAATCAAAAACTTCATACCACTTTTTCGGTCGGTAATGGTGAGGCGATTGGATGGGTGGATTGCACAGAGTTTCGCCGTTGTCTGTGCTCTTATTCGTTTCCCTGGTTCCGTACGTAAGTCATTGGTTTCCAACCGCATGGTTTAATGCAGTTCCTTGCATATTTTCCGAATCTTTCGTGGTAGTAACAAAATCGATTTGCTCCTCTATAGTTTGTTCTCGGCCTCATAATCGGGAATTGTTGACGTTTCTTGAAATGATTGTGCGTGTTGGGTCGATAGCCATATTTACCTTGCTGAATTGCGTCAATATCTATCTGTAATTTTGCTAGCTGGGTTAAAATGCATGCTGTATTGTTGTCGTTTGAAGTGTCGTTGCTAACAGCTGATATTTCGGTTACTTTTGAATTCATTATTATTTTGTCTGCAATTTGGCTCAGTTTGTCAATTTCCATGTCTTCCGTAACTGCTAGAACCGTAGTAACTGATGTTGGTAAAAGCCTGAACCATAGTAGTTTAATTGTTTCGTCACTGATTTTTCCTCTCCCGAGGACCCGCATTTGACGTAATAACTGCGAAGGTTTTTGATCACCGAGTTCTGTCTCTGATATTAATTTTTGAAACTGTCGCTGTTCTGTTTCTTCGTAACAATCAATTAAACGTTCCTTGATGTTTTTGTATTTATCTGTAGTCGGTGGTGAAGTGATTAGGTCACTAACTTGTAGTATTTCTTCCTTGGATAACTTTGCTATCACTGTACAGTATTTGTATTCGTCTCCTTGCTTCTGTGGTGCTAATATGGCTTCTAGTTGCGTGAACCATAATCTTGGTTGGTCTTTCCAAAATTCCGGAATGCGGGATAAAACCGAGGTGCCAGCAGCTACTTCAAGTGTTCCTTGCTGATTTATGTTCGCCCTGCACGGTGATTGTGCCATGTTTCTTGCTGCGTATTCGTTCGTCGGGGTCACCAATTTGCCAAACTTCTTGGCAGTATATGACTAGGTATAAATGAGACAAAAGATGTAGTATAGTCTGGTTATAATTATCCAAAGGTGCATCTTATATACTAACGACTTCGTGCCTGATAAACGTTCGTTCGTTCGTTCGTGCTTGATAACAGATAGTAGAAACATTTAATAGATATTGAACGTGCGATAAAGAACATAAGATTGCGATGTAGATTGTAGATACAGCACGAAGATATCGTACTGTAACAGTAGCCATGAAAATGAGACTACGTTCCAAAGTGGACAGTGATGGTGAACATTGTAGAGATTACTTTGGATAAGCCAAACCAAAAAGGTGAACTGACATCCAAATTCTAATTAGGTCACAATTGCAAAGGCGTTCCACAGGGCAATATTTTAGGCCCACCCTTTTTTATATATATCAATGACCTGACAAAAGTAACTGATGATCCTTGCGTAGTCTTTGCAGACGATATGTCCCTAACCATTCCTAAAAATGAAGTAAACTATATATGAGGAAATCAATAGTAATGTGAGCAAAGTAATAACTAAGATGAAAAAAAAAGAAACTTTAACCTCTAGAGCCCCAGCGGCACAAAAACGTGCCAGTAAACAAGTATTACCGTTGAGCCCCGCTGGCACAAATTCGTGCCACCAAACCTCGATCGATTGAAAACTGTATTTGTAGTAAAGACAAGTCTTAAAATCAGATTACACATACGATAAGAATCCGCCCGGCGGTGCTTGACGGATAGTTGACGTAAATAATGGGGGTCCTTGAGAGGTTAAACCCAACATAGAAAAACCTAGTATGTCCAATTTTGTAACAACAATTGGAATAAAATAAATTTGAACATCAATTATAAAGATAAAAGTATACAACAATCAGATAGTATGACTTTTCTTGGGATAGATCTAGATCATAAATGTTCCTGGATTAGTCATATTGACAAGATATGTGAAAAGCTCAATAAAAAAAGAGGGGGAAAGAAAAGGGAATGTTTAGCTTTGCTATTACAATAAATAAGGCGCAAGGGTAAACACTAGTATGTGTGTGGCAGCTGTATGTAGCATGGTCGCGAGTGTCCAGTGCCCGAAATCTATATTTATCAGCACCAAATGGAAAGACATTCAATATAGTTTACAGTAGCGTCCTAAAATAATGCTGTTACTCACATTTATTATTCAAGTACAAATATTATTAGTAAATTAAAGTACATATATTAGGCTAGTAGTAGATATAAACAAATGAAAACCTTTAACATAGATTCTGCACACTCCAAGCTTAAAGAGGTATTTTCTCGGTTAGGTGCACCCGTAAGCGTTACCGCTGATCATGGTCGGCAGTTTGTTAGTTCAATTTGAAAGTTTTTGTAAAGAATTTGGTATTCAGTTGTTCCAAACAAAAATTTCCAAATGTCGAAGTTAAGAGGCAGAACTGTTTGACTCTTTATAAGCAATTTATTGTGAATGAGTGGACATTGTTGGCCTTGTAGATTCTTAGACGCTTGTTAACTTATTATTTTATTTTGCGTTTTGTAAAGCAAGCAATGACTTATTGCCTGGCCTACGCTGTCCTCTCATATCTAAGTACTAACGCTGTAACAACCACATTGTAAAACCAAATGATTTTAAAAGAGTGACTATGGAGTTTCTTGCCGGTTCTTCTCCATAGGAAACGACCAACCCGAACCATGCACCTTTTCTCGAATGTTATTTATAAGTGCCCATGTAGGCCAATGTCGTTTCCGGAGGTAGAACTGTCAACAACATTGTGATATCTTAGTGAAAGAATTAAGTGATTAAAATAGTTACAGTGAGCTTTCGGCACAAAATCCACCATAAAACAAGCAAAACACCAGTGCAGTGTCTAACAATAATCAAGCTCAGTGCTATTGTTGGTGAGCATAAATAAAATTGAATATCTTCAACATAACTATTTCGGAGGTTATAATTTACTAAAGACATTACTCATAGATGTCATTGAAACGTCAATACACTTTTTGACAGTTTTGAGTTTGACACTGAAATTATACAGGTTGCCAATTACAAAAATAAAATCTCACCATTTTTACCAGTACGTTCCAATAAACGCAAATACTACTTCGTAAAAATACAATGGAAGGTCAATTTCAAATACTATTTGACAAAATGAAAATTGAGATGCAGAACCAAACTGCTGAATTAAAGGATTCCATTACAAACAGTATTATGGAGAAAATGGATGAAAAGTTAATCCCTTTGGTAGAAGAAAATAAAATCCTAAAAATCAAAGTTGAAAAATTAGAACAAGAAATAGAATTTTTGAAGAGAAGTGAGAAGAAAAATAATGTCATTATATATGGCTTGGAAGAAAAAGGGACGTCAACTTTCGAAATACTACAGGAATTTAAAGGACATCTGAAACAAGATTTGAATATTTCTATAGAAGATTTTGAAGTCAACAATATTTACCGCATAGATAAAAAAAATGGAGTAAATAATAAACCAAGACCGGTACTATGTTCGATGTTATATAATTGGAAAAAGACGGAAATTATCAAAAATAAAAAGAACTTCAACAAAATTTATATTAGTGAAGATTATTCAAAGGAAGTGTTGGAAAAGCGGAAAACTTTACAAGCTAAACTTGTTGAAGAAAGAGAAAAAGGTAATCTTGCATATTTGAAATATGACAAACTAATAGTTAAAGAGAATAAGAAGAATCAAGACAAACGGAAAAGAGAATCATCTACCTCACCCACTACCTGTCACTCTTTATCACCCAATAACCAACCTAACAAAATTCAGATTGTAGCTTCAATCAAAGCGAACAGAGCAAATGCCTTTGAGATGATGCGAGGTAGGTCCAACTCTCTTTCAAATACTTCTACTAAAGGTAAACAATAGCAATTAAGAACCGGCAAACGGAAAACAAAACTAACCGACGAAACTGGCAGCAATGAAACAAAAAACCACGAACCTCCCCCAAGCCGACTGGTCCTCGTGGGGGAAAACGACCACAACCCTCCAACCACACAAAAAAAAAATCGCGACAATTGCGAAAGCAGAAACAGAAAATCTAACATACTCTGTATTGCAACCCTCAACGTACTCACACTAAAAAACGACGAAAATCTTGAAGAATTAACTTATGCGTTAAAACAAATCAAATGGGACATCGTGGGCCTGAGCGAAGTAAGACGAATGGGTGAAAGAATTATTTCCTATCCAGATTTCTTGCTTTACCACATGGGAACGACCCCAGGTCATCATGGAGTTGGCTTTGTGATCAAAAAATATCTCGCAAATAATGTGGAAAGTTTTATAGGAATATCAGAGAGAATAGCGGTCATGAATATAAAGCTACCGGGATACAAAGATGCCTGGTCTATCATACAAGTGTACTCTCCTACGGAACTATCCGATACAGAATCAATAGACTCGTTATACCTAGACCTAAATAGAACCATTCAAATTCATGCTCACAATAACCTGGTCGTTATGGGAGACTTCAATGGCCAAATTGGAGTTCGACAACCAGAAGAAGACTCAGTCCTGGGACCATATATATATAGAAAAAAGATTAGAAGCAGAAATGGAGAGAAACTAGTTAACTTTGCACTAGAGAATGGCTTAAAGATCTTAAACACAATGTACAAGAAGAAAGAAAGTAAAAGGTGGACTTGGATATCACCAGACGGCAAAACGAAAAATGAAATAGATTTCATTATGAATAATAAAAGTATATACTTCTCGAACACGAAAGTCATAAGCAATCTCAACTTTAATACTAACCATCGAATGATTCGAGCAGAACTGTTGACAACTCCACCGAAGAACCCAAGACCGAGAAATAACAAAAGTACAAAATCTACTAAAGATCAAACAGCTCAAATAGCCAATTACCTAACGTCGAAAATTATGGATTACAATAAAGAGACAACAGACATGGGAGTGCAAGAAAAATACGATTGGTTAGAAAGAACAATAAAAACATCTATTCAACAGGGAACTAAATGTAAAGATCTGTCGAAACAATGGATGACTACCCGAACAAATAGTCTACTTAATCAAAGAGCCGATCTAATTAAGGGAAAATATACCAATGACAATCGAAAGAAAATAGCAATATTGAGTAAAGAAATTAAAGAAAGTATTAGAAAAGACAAAAATCAAAAAAGAATGGAAACTATAGAGAGGCACATTATACAGACAGGAGGAATAAAAAAAGCATATAAAGAGCTAAATATCAAAAAGGACTGGATCGTACAGATGAATGATAAAAATAGAAAAGAGAATCGTAGGCAAGGAATACTAAAAATTGCTACATCATATTATAAGGATTTATATGGAAGCTCCACGGCGGAAATAGAAAAAGAACTCTCAGAAATCTCACCCGTACCCAGCATCATGCAGGATGAAATAGAATTAGCCATAGAAACCCAAAGAGATGACAGAGCGCCAGGTCCCGATGGAATAAGCAATGAAATATTGAAACAAGCGAAACAGAAATTATCGCCTATTCTCAAAGCTATTTTCAGTGATATTATAAATACAGAAACAATTCCACAGCAATGGAGCCAATCCGAAATCATTCTTCTGTACAAAAAGGGAGACCACTACGACATCGGAAACTATCGTCCCATAAGTTTGATGTCGAACCTATATAAAATATTTGCAAAGATCTTACTCAAACGAATTGAAAGAAAACTCGACGAACAACAACCAATTGAACAGGCAGGTTTTAGGAAAGACTACTCAGTACTTGACCACATCCATACTGTTCGGCAAATAATCGAGAAATATACAGAATATCAACTTACATACTATCTAGCATTTGTCGATTATAGCAAAGCATTTGACTCATTAATACATACAAACATCTGGGAGGCTTTAAGGCAACAAGGAATTGAGAAAAAGTATATAAGACTGATTAGAAATATATACAAAAACAGCTCGGCGTGTATACAGCTAGAAAAGAAAGGAGAATCATTTAAAATACAAAAAGGAGTAAGGCAAGGAGATCCACTTTCCCCAAAACTTTTTTCAGCTGTTTTAGAAATGATCTTCCGAAACATCGAATGGAAAAATTTAGGTCTAAATATCAATGGCCGCACACTAACACACTTAAGATTTGCCGATGACATTGTGCTATTTGCAAGAACCCCAACAGACTTGAATAGAATGCTAAGCGATCTGGCATACGAGAGTGAGAAAGTGGGACTAAAATTAAATCCAGAAAAAACAAAAATTATGACCAATTCAGGTAGAAGCAGCATAAATGTAGGAGAAACAGAAATGAGTTATGTTCAAGAATATATATACCTGGGACAGCTGATATCACCTAAAGATGATATTAACAAAGAAATTGAAAGAAGGATAGCAAATAGTTGGAAAAGGTATTGGAGCCTAAAGGAAATAATGAAAGATAAAAACCTACATATAGCAACGAAAAGCAAACTATTCAATGTCTGCAGTTTACCCATTCTAATGTACGGAAGTCAAACTTGGGCCATAACAAAAAACACTAGCCATAAAATTGCTACCTGCCAACGAGCAATGGAGAGAAGCATGTTAGGTGTAAATAGAAGGGACAAAATAAGAAACACTAACATTAGGAAAAAGACCAAGGTACAGGATGTAACCCTAAAGATAAAAAGATTAAAATGGAAGTGGTCTGGACACATGGTTAGAGGAAAGGACAAGTGGAGCAAAATAGTTACACAATGGTATCCGAGAGAAGGTAAGAGGAAAAGAGGGAGACAGCAAAAAAGATGGGACGATGACATCAGGCAAGTGGCAGGCATAACTTGGAGTAGAGTGGCCAGAGAGAGACAAGAATGGAATAGGTTGGAGGAGGCCTTTGCCAACTGGAAAACGGATCTACAACAAATAAAGAAGAACCAAATACGTGAATAATTAGGTAATAGATAAAAATGTTGTTTTAGTAAAAGGAAAGAAATTGTTAATCTTATATCCGAATAAAAGGCTTTATTATTTTTATTATTATTATTATGTAGGCCAATGTGACATAAAAATATTTTGATTTTGACTAAAAACATAGATTCTGCAAAGAAAAGAAAATGCAGATAGAAAGAGGAAAGCAACAGAATCTAGGAAAGATATTGGGAAAAAAGTATATGTTGAGAATACAATAAAGAAAACAAGTTATCCACCACATTCAAGGATACGACACACACATTGGTGAATAAATAGTGGACAGCGGTTGCGCAGAAATATAGTAAGGAAAGTGGGAAGTTTGACCAAATAAGGATAATAAGCTTTCAGAAAATAGCGATACCGCCTGTAACAACGTGTGTGACGAAAATGAATGAGTGATTGTTTAACGGAATATTATTAAAATTATTTGATGATTATTCTTGAAATAAACTGATTTGTATGTTATTATATTTATACGAAATTATGCTATTTTTAAAATTTTGTAAAAGGTAGATGTAGCGTATAATAAATACCGACACGCTTAGTGGTAGGGCGAGCGGTGGTGGGGGCGCGCTCAGTCATATTAATGGACTGAGCGCTCACTCGCTTCTGGTCCGCCGTGCTAGTAAGACGTGCTCATTGGAGACAGACTGTTGTTTAATTTAACGTACCTAACACCCTAATAGTGTAACCTGTACATACCATAAAGTATGAACGAAATACAAAATCAATAAATAATAACTGTACTAAAACTGCGTCCAAATGTCAAACACAACGTATAACGGAACGGTCCTTCAATGCATTTGAAATGGCTGCGTTCTGTATTAATAACAACGCTTTATTTGGTGGCTGTTTTAAAATTAACTTTTCTTTTTTTTCACATTACTAATTCTGCTGTAATTTGGTACTCCGTGCATAGCAAAAAATTACTTATTTTATACGCTAAATAACATCACTATACACACAACGTTCTGTCAAAATGTTTGACAGGTCATTATTGGACATGATTCTTTCATCAATTTAATCTCTTTGCTGTGTTCTATTCAACAATAATAATTACTGATAAAATCTCCAGCGTTTGATTGTCTACCATAGTACCTACGTGATATTGGCATAATTGTGGTGTCTCCTTCCACAAACGCCATTAAATAAAAAAAATTGAATTGAATTCTTTCATCAAAATCCGTTCAGTAGTTTTTGCGTGAAAGAGTAACAAATATACACACAAACTTTTGCTTTTATAAATATTAGGAAGGATTTTATTTTACTGCGATATCATTTTAATGGTTTTACTTGACGTGTTCTTTGTCAGTATTTAATAACTGGATTAAATTAATGTAAGTTAAGACTATAAATTGTTGTACTATAAAACAGTTTTACTTTTCAGAGAAAGGAATTTTGCCTGAAGAAGCTAAAGCTACAGCTGAAGTACTTATTTTTTTTGATGCTCTCTTTGATTCTGTTAATGGAAGTTATGAAAATTCACAAAAGCGATCAGGAAAACTTCTATTGCACTCAGTGACGCCAAATTCGACTCACTTCAAAGTCTGGAAAGAAGCCAAGCTGCTAATGAAAACAATGAAATTTGTGACTAAAGATGGCAAAACTTCAGTTGTACTATCAATCACAAACTGGATAATTAGTTTAGAAAATATTGAATATTTGACCAATAAATTGTTCCAGGAGTACAATTGTAAATCTAAAATTTTTTTGGTTGTGTTTGTAGTGTATGTAGATAAACTTATGATTTGTCTCGAGCGCATACGTCACAAGGCGAGGGCTGAGTGGGAGTCAGTCGTTGTCCGACCGTCAACCCGTAAGCACGTGGTGGTGCGTTGCCGAGCCAAACACCAGATTATAGTGTAGCCACTACATTTGGCGACGAGGATAAATCAATAAAACCTAAAAAAAAAAGACAGTGGTGCCTGCAGTGAAATAATACTTAGTATGGTGTAGAGAAATATTAGAAAGTGCGTTTACACAACACTTTTAGTTTAGTCTCATTTACATTTACCAAAATAACTTATTTACCTTAAATTATTATAGTTTAGACTATTAAGTTATTTGAATTACTAAACAGCCGTTATGATTCGAATATTCGAAATAATTTCATAAATAACGGAGGCGACAACATAGCCTTATAAAATAACTCACTTGTTTACGCTGAGATGTGCTATGACTCATTACATTGGAACGCACCAGCGCTGATAACACGTTTTAAGAACGATTAACTTGGTTATTTTATTAGTAATTAGTAACTATTGCTAAAGTGATCATAATTGAGGTTAAAAAAAAAATACATAAAAAGTGATTAGTGGATTTCACAACAATATGGATTTTATAACGTCACGCCTCGTGATCCTCGAAGGGTAAGGCAGAGGTGTACCTAACAAGTAACTTTTTAGATTCCGCCGGCTACGTTAAGTCGGAAAATGTGTGATTCTGTTATTTTGACAAAACATCATTCTTATATTTCTCGAAGAGAGGCAGAGGTGTTTGATTGGTGGTTATTTTGAATTAATTTCAAACACAATCAAGCAAGTAAGCTGGCTTAGTGCCTGGTCATTTAATTGACACAAAAGAAATAGAAGCAGCATAGCTGGTCATTCAATTGACACAAAAGAAATAGAAGCAGCATAGCTGGTCATTCAATTGACACAAAAGAAATGACAAAATTATTTTGCATTTTCGTAGAGCAGTATACTTATACATTTATACTGATCATTTAATTGATATCAACATAATGAGATAGAAGCAGCATAGCTGGTCATTCAATTGACAACGTTTGACATTATTCAGAGGAAATAATATATCCTCAACAGCATTATATATTGTATATAATGGTCATTAAATTGACGTGATAAAAGAGCAGATATTTCTGATCATTAAATTGATATTGAACTAACAATAAACTGGCTGGTTCCAGATATAACATTAACATGTCGTAACTGATGCTTGAGAAGTTCGACTGCGAAGGAGAACCTTCGGTTGGAGCCAGACGTTATTTATCTCGATGTTTCTGGTATTGTAAGTGCAAGAAGAAAAGGGCAAGCTTAATGGATTTTGGCGGTTTAGAACTGCAACAAATATTTTATAATGTTCCTGATGTAGGTATCTGCCACAGATGGAGCAGACGTCTTCCAGATTGCAATCGATGAACTTGATACTTACTTTACTCCCAAACAGAGCAAAGTTTATGAAGGACACTAGCTTTTGCCCGCGGCTTCGCTCGCGATAAATTCGGTAGCGCCTTATTGATTTGTAATAGCAACGCTAAGTTTTACCGTTTCTTCCCTCTTTCTCCCTCATATCCCACTCTTTTTAAAAAAATAATAGCCTATGTCCGTCTCCTGGTTCCTAACTATCTCTGTACCAAAATTCATCAAAATCGGTGTAGCCATTAAAGCGTGAAGAGGTAACAAACAAACAAACTCACTTTCGCTTTTATAATATTAGTAAGGATTAGTAAGGATTAGGCCTTTACGGGGCTGTTCGTTAATTCAAGAATTACTCTTGAATTATAGGGAAGTGAAAGTTAACGTTTTCATGCTGCGTTGAGGATTGATAGAGAAGAAGTTATAGATCAACGGTTTATCGTTGCAAATTGTGGATGTTAATAAGGAGAAAACCATCAGTCAGTGTACACTCAAGATAATCCTCTATGTTCTCTGATGTAGCTATAAAGTCGCAGTTTATATTGCTGTTTGTTGCTCGTGTTTGCCACCTGACTGTGTGCCAGTATTATTTCATAATTATGGCTCGTTTAGCTTATACTCGTACAAAAGGTCTGTGGGATGCGTTAACTTTAGCTACACAGTGCGCTGTGAAAGGTACTCTAGTCAGGTTCATTTATAGAACTTGTATGTCTGTAGTTTCCATATGAATATTAGTAGTCATCAAGTTTGTGTAAACAATAAGAGTGAAACTAGAGTGTCCATGGAGTTTTTGTCCATTCCTCTTTATAGAGAACTACGCTTTGGGACGTTTTTTTAAAATTCAAAAGTGTTAGTGACTTGATCAAGTGGTGGTTTTAAATAATACCAAAAAATTACATATTATAGAAAGAGTCTCTCATACATGAAAGGAGGAAGGAAATATAAATAATTCAATATAATAATCACTTAAATAATAAACAAGATATGTAAATACTGTTTGACAATTTTGCAATTTTTAAATTGGAATAAGTTGGATATAGTGAAGAGGCCTGCTTATTAACGAATAAATATATTAGTTCACAGGGTACTGAGTTGCAAGTAGGTACTAACTTTAATGTGGGACTAATGTAAATGTAATATACTATATTAATTATTATACTATATTAATTAGTATGACATTTATAAAAAAGTAAATAATTAGTTAAACATCAAATATATACATATGTATAAGTTTTATGTAACAACAACACACCTTAATGTATGTTGTTTGTATTAAATTTATCCAGAGTGGTGATGGCCTAGTCCGACCAAGGTCGTGGGTTCGAAACCAGGCAGGCTTTATGTGTTGTCACTCATCACCAATGCTCTTTAAACGGTAAAGGAAAACCTCGCGAGGAAACCGGCATGTCCTAGAACCAATGCTACTAAGGCATGCGACATATACCATACACTGTTTTAGTACGGTAGATTACGAGCATCATAAATTGGGCGCATTGGCTATCCATTAAATTGGGTGCAATGGCTATCCATTAAATTGGACGCATTGGCTATCCATTAAATTGGACGCATTGGCTATCCATTAAATTGGACGCATTGGTTATCCATTAAATTGGGTGCAATGGCTATCCATTAAATTGGGCGCATTGGCTATCCATTAAATTAGGTGCAATGGCTATCCATTAAATTGGACGCATCGCTATCCATTAAATTGGACGCATTGGCTATCCATTAAATTGGGTGCAATGGCTATCCATTAAATTGGACGCATTGGCTATCCATTAAATTGGACGCATTGGCTATCCATTAAATTGGACGCATGGCTATCCATTAAATTGGACGCATTGGCTATCCATTAAATTGGACGCATTGGCTATCCATTAAATTGGACGCATGGCTATCCATTAAATTGGACGCATTGGCTATCCATTAAATTGGGTGCAATGGCTATCCATTAAATTGGGAGCATTGGCTATCCATTAAATTGGACGCATTGGCTATCCATTAAATTGGACGCATTGGCTATCCATTAAATTCGCGCATTCTTGTGGCTCGGAAGTTCGAATTTTACCAGTTTAAAATAGTAATACAAGTGCGGACATAAAAATATATCAAAGAACAGGGTTTAATGTAAAAATAGGAGACCTTCAGGATACATATGAAAAGTGTATAAAATATTGGATAAAAATTACTCGACATCAAATTGTCTCATCATTTCAGGCTTATAAGCCTAGTATACCACCACCGTAGACATTTGATTTTCAAGCAGAAAAAAAAAGTAATAGAGATATTTTCCAAATTAGTTAGAGGCCACTGAAAAATAATATCGAAAAAAAATAACTAAAAAGTAAAAAGGAGGAGAAGAAGAAGGAAAAGCAAAAGGAGATTTTCTATAACTCCCAGGAGTAGGTAAGAGTTATGATGTTTGAAAGAGTCGACGGATTCAATGTTGCGAAGGATTGAATTGGACTGGATATGGGAGTGGTGCACACAAGCCTCAGGCTTGGTGCGTCTAAAGGAAAAAGTGTCGTTACTAGGGTTATTATTAGAGGTTTGTCTGTCCGAAGAAATTATGGCAGTCAGTGGCTAAATCGTAGAAGCCGCTCGAATCCATCTCTGGGTTGGGCCGCGCTTGCCGGGGGTGGTCTGTGGATGGATGACCGCCCGTCACGTTTAGTTGTGGTCCCGACAGGGGTGTCGTGTCGTATTGCCCAGTACTAGCTGAGTTGTAGAGGCGCTCCGAGTGAGATGCTGGTGTTCGGTTGCATCCGGTGATTTTAAGTCTGCCCCAACATGGCTGGGAAAGGGCTAGGCAGATAATGAAATAAATTACTACCGACGATATTGAAAATTAAAATAAACTCATAATGACGGAATCTACTAGATATGTATTGAAGTACACAAAGTAATTATAATAAAAAGTAGTACAGTGCCGCTTTGTTCTCCTTTTGACCTTAGTGATGTTTCTGAGGATGACGTTAAGAAATTTGTCCTTGCTATTACTTCTTCAGCCGTCGGTTACGATAAGCTGTGTTCTAGAATGATTGTTCTTATCCTTCCGTCTTTACTTCCTGTTTTAACTTATATCTTTAATTACTCTTTTTCAAATTGCTCTTTTCCAACACTCTGGAAGAAGGCTTACATCATACCTTTACCTAAAAATAACAATCCATCCTCGCTATCTCACTTTAGACCTATTTCTATTTTCCCATTTCTTTCTAAAGTTTCTGAGCACTTAGTTCATAAACAATTAACATTTTTCTTGACGTCAAACTCTTGAATATCTTCCTTTCAATCCGGTTTCCGATCGGGTCACAGTACTGTAACTGCACTTTTGAAAGTTACTGACGATATCCGCTGGGCTATGGAGAATAAGTCTCTTAGTGTTCTTGTATTGCTTGACTTCAGTAGCGCCTTCAACTCTGTGGATTTCGACATTTTACTAGGGATCCTCCATTCTATAAATTTCTCTTCTTCCGCTTTAGCCTGGTTTAGTTCTCATCTTCGGGGACGCTCTCAGTGCGTTCGCCAAGACGAGACACTCTCTGACTGGTTTTATCTCACCGAGGGGGTTCCTCAGGGTAGCGTTCTCTCTCCTCTTCTTTTTTCAATTTTCATTAACATGGTTACCAGTGTGATCTCTTCTAGTTTCCATCTGTATGCAGATGACTTGCAGTTATACCGGCATTTTATGGTTGCTGATGCGGACTCCGCCATTGCTGCTATGAATCATGACCTGGCTTGTATCAGCGCCTGGGCTAAATCATTCGGATTGCAAATTAACCCAACTAAATCTCAGGCCATGATCATAGGCAGCCGTTTTGTTCGTACTGCTGCTGTTGTTGCGTCTTTGATGCCTTTGTACCTCGATGGTGTTCGCATTCACTATACAGATACAGCTAAAGATCTGGGTGTAATTGTTGACTGCAATCTGTCGTGGTGCGCTCAAGTGAATGATGTCAGCCGTAAGGTTCATTTTTCTTTACATTCGCTGAAATGCCTTCAGAAGCTCCTGCCTTTGAAGACTAAAATTTCTTTGGCACAAACCCTTATTCAGCCGATCATAGATTACGCCGACTCCTGTTACCTTGATGCTACTGAGGAGCTATTAAATAAGCTTGAGCGCCTGCAAAATTTATGTATTCGTTTTGTTTTTGGTCTCCGTAAATATGATCACGTTTCTCACCTTCGCAAAGAACTCAAGTGGCTCCCAATCCGCCTTCGCAGGAACACTCGGATCCTTTGTCTCCTCTTCAACATCCTACACAACCCTTCCTATCCCTCTTACTTGCGTGAACGTTTTTCCTATGCCCGTCCTAGCGACGCACCGTGTAGATCCCACCTCAGATCCCTTCTCAAATCCCATCCGCACAAGTCCAGTTATTATTCTTATTCCTTTTCTGTACACGCTGTTAGGTTGTGGAACTCACTGCCGCCTAGCATTCGCGATTTAAAGTCCTCTATTTCCCTATTTAAAAACAGAGTGAAAGAGCATTACCTGTCCTCTCAATCGTAATATATGTATTTATTTGTGGATATATATTTAGGCATTATGTATTTATACAAGTATTTATTAATATTTACTTATATATGTAGGTTATAATAGGTTAAGGCACACACACATATTTTTCTATTACTCTCTCACACACTATCGTCTACATTTCGTTCTCATATCTCCTTTCGCAGGTCTGCTGGCAGAAATTTCTTAAGAAATAAGCAGTACCTTTGTACTCAAATTTTATATGTTTTTTATCCTGTCTAGTTTACTGTGTGTACATAAATAGTTAAATAAATAAATAAATACAATGTATTGATAGAAGATAACATGTGATGTTAGAGGAGTAAACTGATGATAGTTATTGATTTACGTTGTAGTTCTCAATTTAAATTAGTTATTTGACAAAGTTTGGAATTATCTGAAAACGAATAAAGCAAGAAGTTGCAAAACAAAAGAACAAAACAAAACATTCTTGGGTTTAAGGTTTTGAAACTTCTGTCACAGAATAGGGTATTTTACTCAATATGAAAGAAATTCTAAAAATATACAATTCAGATAGCTTAGGCAATAAGCAGTCGGAAAATGTTAGATTTAGTTAATAAAATAACAAAAACAATTTTAAAATTGATTTCAAAGTTTTCACTTTTTAGTCTGTTGTTTTACTAAGCGAAACAGTGTCCGCCAAAGAGTGTGTCCGCCATGATTATTACTTCATACGGTCATGTAAACAAAAAGTAACAACTGTCAACTGAGCAACGTTTATTTTTGTATAAAAAAAAAACTTTACATTTTATTTTTATTGAAATAATAGTAATCTTTTTTTTTAGTACTAAGACATATCAAAATAAAATATACGTGTTTAATAAAACGTGTTGAAGTTTATTATGGCAAAATTTACGCACTGGTTAAAAATTTAGTGTTACCTAATTGAATTAAAATGTTTTCAATTAAGATATTGTTCCTCAAGCTGTGAAGGTCCAACAATTGCAATATAAGTGCAGTCAATACACCCAATCACACCATGAAGTCTATACTTGTCATAAAATCTAAAACATTAATTAAAGGTATAATAATATTGAACTACAATAGATTCCTTTAGTTACTATTTTGTGGGAATTTTATATATTTTCTATGAATGTGGTGAATTGAGGGTGGTTGTGACCTCCTTCAATATTATGCCCTACAGACCCTTGCTAACATCCGCGGGCATAAAAATTCAAAGCCGTAAGGATCTTAAAAATATGATAGGATGAAATTATGAACTGTGAAATGCAGTTTTATTGAACAATAACATCATAAACAAACACTTCCTACCTTCATTGTGGGCACGATTCCATGACGCCTTGCCTTTGGGGGTAACAAAGGCACTAATTCTTAGCACAGTTCTTCAAACATTTGCAGACTGAGTCTAAAATTTCCTATGAACTCAATGTCGGGAATTCTGTTTATCACTAATTGAATGCGAAAGCGCCGCCGGATCCTCCTGCGTTCTATACGTTCTTCACGTAGAGCCTCTATTATAAGAAATCTTAGCCATTTTAAACAGATATTCACAATAATGCACTCTTACGAAAAACAAACGATAACAATTTTGGTTTCGTAAAATTGAGGTTAGAATTCCGACAAAAAATCTGTCAAATTTGACGTTTCTTCCGTAGTTTGCGTCGGGGGGGGACAATGCCATAGTGACTTAATATTTGAAAGATACTAGCGCCATCTATTACACCGTTCCTGGAAATAAATCACATTAGTACATTCAAGTCCGTGAGATGGCATTCAAATCGCAAATAGACTAATTATGTTATTTGAAATTATTTGTTTCTTTGATTAGATTGCCAAATTATTTGATTGGAGTACCTAAAACTGTTTTTATATCAATAAAAATATTGCATTCGATGCTCACAAAACAACATTCAACAAAAAACGTCAAAACACTAACATTGTCACATTATTGACATTATCACAAAATGGTGGCTACGACTTGCGTTGGCGCATTTATGTAGATTTTATTCCATTTTGTGATATATTCTGTTTTGTTCGAGTTTACAATACTCCAGATAGTGGTTTTAATGGCGAAAACTGCCTTTTTCTCCATTAAATACCTTTAGCAAAAAAATTACATCGTTTTAAACACCTTAGCAGACAATAGGCATAGTAGATGTACGGCTTGCTATACTAGCTATAGGTATGTATATACACATATATGGATTAGTTCAGGAGCGGAGCTACCAGATGGCAGCAGTAACAACGGGTACCAAAAAATCTGTCAAGTGGGCTCTCTATTTCATCTATATAATAGTACTCTATGGTTTGCGTGAATTAGAGTAGGTTTATAAATTTTTATATCAAATAAACTTCGGACGTCCGAAATTTCGAAACGAATGAAACCGTGGTAGCAAACGTACGAAGTTTCGGCCGCAATTTCGTTTTACGTAGAATTAGAGTAGACCCCCTGGTCCTCGACCATTGACATCTGCATGGCGGAGCAGCCATTGGAAGGAGGTGCTATAATTATCGCGCTCAGTAAATCACTGGGTTGGAGTGTACGAAACGGGGCACTGAGGAAAAAACACTTAAAAAAATTTTGATGAAATTTTCAAAGTTAATAATACTTTCTTTTTATGATTTTATCGTATGGGGGACATCAAAAGGAACAACTTTTTCGCGGGAATTTTTTTTGTGAGGTCAATGACCGTTGAGATAGAAGGTAAAATGTAACCCTCATTATTAAGGCGTCTGGGACTTAGAAAAAATTTCATGACTGACATGACGGCTCCGGGACCCGACGGGATGTGGGAGGACAAGGGTAGGCAAACACTGGGGGACACTCAACGTGACCTTCACTTCGAGGTCAATGACCTTGGTCTCAAGGTCAATGACATTGGTCTCAAGGTCAATGACATTGGTCTCAAGGTGAATGACCTGGACTTCAAGGTCATAGTATGAAAATGACAGAAAATAATAATAATAATAATAATAATAATTTATTCAAATATAAACGTTCACAAAAAATATTAAGTCAACAGTAATAATATTTTCCATACAATTATAGTGCCTAAAAATAAACTAAAAATATTAATAGTATAGGTGCAAGTAATGGTGGTTCGGAATTGCAATGTTAGGTAGCGACCCGCCCGATCTAGGTTAATAAAAACCTGTGTTTCGGGCCATCAAATAAAAAAAAATACCGGAGAACACTTGAGGTCAGTGACCTTGACCCTAAGGTCGTTGACCTTGACCTTAAGGTCAAAATATAAACACGAGAGAAAACGCGAGGGGACACTCAAAGTTAATAACCTTGACCTAGAGCGAGCGAAGCGAGCTCGGAATTTTAGGCACCCCGACACGGACAGGTTAGGTTCGAAGGGGTTGACGGGGGCTAAAGTATGCGAGCGAAGCGAGCGAACGAAGCCCCCGTCACACCAACCCGACAATTTCCACCAACTTAGACAGTTCATTGGCCTTGCCTCTTATTTTATAAAAATTATTTCGAGGTTTTCGAAAATTATGACGCCATTGTTTCTTCTTATTTCCACTTCTAAATCATTTGTTTGGAAACTAGAGCATGAGGAAATTAGACAGCGAATAATTTCAGTCAACACTAGTAAACCAGTTCTAATGATTTTAACCCTGATTTCACCATGGAATTGCATACAGATGCTAGTGCAGAAGGCTATGGCGGCATTCTGTTTCAGAAGACTGACGGTATATTGCAGGTCGTCGAATACTTCAACAAGTGTACTACAAATATCGAGGCATAATACCATTCTTACGAGTTGGAAACCTTGGCCGTAGTAAACGCTGTAAAACATTTCCGGCATTACTTGCACGGTCGTCATTTTACCGTCGTAACCGACTGCAAGTCTCTGAAGACCTCTCATAATAAAGTTGATCTGACCCCTAGAGTACACCGTTGGTGGGCTTTCTTTCAGGCATTTGACTTCAAATGCCTGAAAGAAAGCCGAAGGAAAATGAGTCATGTGGACTTTCTTTCCCGAAACCCACTTCCAAACACCCCAAAGATCCAAACAGTTAAACAAAAACGTGTCGATATTGCCAATTTACCCGAAAACTGGCTTTTAGCCCAGCAGCTTCGTGACTCTGAAATCCAATCTCTTGTTTCTAAACTCAAATAAAGTCAGTTACCACCTGATGACGCTAAAACGTACGAACTGCGTTCCAGAGTATTATTTCGTAAAATTCAAAAAAATAATCGTACTTGTTGCTTGCCTATAGTTCCACGCGCATTCTATGGTCCGTAGTGAATCATGTTCATGAGGCAGTTATGCGCCTTGGTTGGGAGAAGTCACTTGAGAAGCTTTGCGAGTGTTCAGTAACACTCGCAAAGCTTCTCAAGTGACTGTTTAAAAATATTTCCAAATATGTGCGTAAGTTTGTAGATAATTGTATTACATGTAAGGTTTCTAAGTCTAGTTCCGGCAAGGTGCAAGCTGTACTCCACCCCATAGCAAAGGTATGCGTCCCTTGGCATACTGTGCAGGCGGATATAACGGGCAAGCTTAGTGGGAAAAATGATACCAAAGAATACGTAATAGTATTCATTGACGCTTTTACAAAATTTGTTTTATTATACCATACGTTGCGACTTGATTGATACACCAAGTATAATTGAGGGACTTAAATCTAGTATTTCCCTTTTCGGTGCTCCCAGCCACGTAATAGCAGACCAGGGACATATATTGGTTTAATCGAAATAGCTACTAGTCTTTTAAATTGTAAAGATGCCGAGACGGAGTCGGAAGATAAAGAAAGTACAACTGATTCAAATTATGACAATGATAACTCTGACACCTTGACCGTATGCTCAAACACTGTTTCCGTCGATTCGAGGACGCTCAAACACTCTCAGTGCATGCTTAGATCCTGAGACTTGGCACGCTGAGACTTGTACAAAACGGAAATTCATTCAGAACAAGACGATTCATAGCCGTAGGTAAGTAGACCGACCTGTATGAATCTCTTTCCTGCCAAATAGTCAGACGAAATATGTCGTCCGAGTCAGTATCAGATTGACTTGTCACTGTGCTTTTGTTCTATGAGACGAAATATGTCGTCCGAGTCAGTATCAGACTGACTTGTCACTGTGCTTTTGTTCTATGAGACGAAATATGTCGTCCGAGTCAGTATCAGACTGACTTGTCACTGTGCTTTTGTTCTATGAGACGAAATATGTCGTCCGAGTCAGAGCCCTTTAAGTCGCCTGACTTGTTCTGGTAAGACGAATATTGTCGTCAGAGTCAGAGCCTTTTAAGTCGGCTGACTTGTTCTGGTAAGACGAATATTGTCGTCCGAGTCAGAGCCCTTTAAGTCGGCTGACTTGTTCTGGTAAGACGAATATTGTCGTCCGAGTCAGAGCCCTTTAAGTCGGCTGACTTGTTCTGGATGTTTTGCAGATTATGGTAAGACGCATATTGTCGTCCGAGTCAGAGCACTTTAAGTCGGCTGACTTGTTCTGAATGTTTAGGACTTAGTTTAAATTTGTTCTGCAATAACAAAACCAAAATATTGCATATCTTAAAGGTTATTTCATTAAATAGAAAAACACGTGTGCGTTCGCGCAGCGGAATGTTGTTGAATTTAAAGATTTTAATTATGCAGATATTTAGTGTATGACGTCGTGTAATTGTGTATGGTAAAAAAAAAATTGTGCACGCAGCCATTGTGGAGAAATTCATCATAAACTGATTCCGCTGCGCGAACGTTGTCCTAGAGGAACTTTTTTTGAAATATAGACTTTAGAAGAAAAGAGATGTGTCTAAAAATTTGTGTGTATTTGTGTGTAATTGTGTATGTATGAATAAAATTTGTGCATGCATAAACTTCGGAGAAATTCAAGTTTCCGCTGCGCGAACGTTTGGCCATTAGCTAGTTTTCATATAAAGCGCTTACATAGAGAGCTGTAGATTTTTACATACGTTGTTTTAAATTTGTGTATATTTGTGTAAAGAACAGATTAAGAAAAAATCGTAGGGCTTAAAAGATAAAAATATAAACGTAAAATACGCTTATTAGGTCTTAGTTCTTAAAGTATGCACTTTGGGGTCTAGATTTTCACGTTTATACAAACCTTGTAAGTGTCTGCAACATGTTGCCAAGTATCAATGATGTCACCGGATGCGGCAGCCATCGAGGCGGAGCTATATGAGGGGTACAGAGCGGCGAAGACCGCCCTCCTAGAAGGTGTCTTGCGGGCCAAGGATCTGGCCCGCGAGGAGATGCTGGAGTCTCTGGACGGGGATCCGTGGGGGCGCCCGTACAAGATGGTGCGGGATAAACTCCGCACCAGGGCCCCCCCGCTGACGCAGAGTCTCCGGCCCCAACTAGTTGAGGATGTGGTGAGCGCTCTGTTCCCTTCGCGAGGGGAGCATGCTCCTCCGCACATGGCTCCGCCGCTTGCGGTGCCACAAGCGGACCACGAGGACAACGACGACGACGACGTTCCGGAGGTGACTGGGGTAGATCTGAGAGCGGCGGTGGGCAGGCTGAAAGCCAAAAACACCGCCCCGGGACCCGATGGCTTGCATGGCAAAGCCTGGGTCCTGGCCCTGGAGGCTCTCGGGCCCCAACTACTAGGGCTCCTAAGCGCGTGTTTGGAGAGGGGCCAGTTCCCACTTCGTTGGAAGACGGGGAAACTGGTCCTGATACAGAAGCCGGGGCGCCCTGCGGACTCTCCGTCCGCATTCCGGCCCATTGTGCTGCTCGACGAGGTGGGCAAGCTCTTTGAAAGAGTAATTGCAAACCGCCTCGTCGGGCACCTTGTGGGGACGGGGCCGGATCTTGCGGATCACCAGTATGGTTTCCGCAAGGGGCGCTCGACGGTGGACGCCATCATGCGCGTGAGAGCCCTCACGACGGGGGCTGCAGTGTCCAGGGGTGGGGTTGTCGTGGCGGTGTCTCTCGACATCGCCAACGCGTTTAACACCATGCCTTGGGGCTGCATCAGGGAGGCACTCCAATACCATCGGATGCCGACCTATCTTCGTCGTGTGGTCGGGGCATATCTGACGGACAGGGCCGTCATATACCCCGGTCGCTCTGGAGAGTGGAACCGGCGAGAGATGTCGTGCGGTGTCCCACAGGGATCGGTCCTGGGGCCGCTCCTGTGGGACATCGGTTACGACTGGGTGCTGCGCGCCGACCTCCCCAGCGGCGTCAGTGTAGTTTGCTACGCTGACGACACGCTCGTTCTGGCTCAGGGGGGGTCGCACCAGGCGGCGGCCGACATCATGACACGCGGGGTTGCGATAGTCGCAGAGAGGATCCGGCTGCTGGGTCTCGAGGTGGCCTTGCACAAATCCGAGGCCATGGTCTTTCATGGCCGCGGAAACACGCCACCGTCGGGATCCCAGTTGACGGTAGGAGGGGTTCGCATCGGCGTCGGGTCGACGATGAAGTACCTAGGAATCGTCCTCGACAGCCGGTGGAACTTCGTCGAACACTTCCGACGTTTGGCTCCCAAGCTCGAGCGGACGGGGGCTGCTTTCAAGCGGCTCCTGCCCAATCTGAGGGGGCCAAACGCCTCCTGCCGTAGGCTCTATGCCGGAGTCGTGCGGTCCATGGCCCTTTACGGGGCCCCGGTATGGGCGCGTTCTTTAGGGCGGCGCGCCGCCCACTACCTGAACGCGCCCCAAAAGGTGGTGGCCATACGGCTTGTCCGGGGCTACCGCACGATCTCCGGCGAGGCAGCGAGCCTCCTTGCCGGACTGCCACCGTGGGATCTGGAGGCGATAGTCCTCGCGCGCCTGTTTGAGTGGCGCGCGGAGGCACTACACCGGGGGGAAAACCCGCTGCCACGGCAAGTTGCCGCTCGGCGGGCAGACTTCCGGTGCGATCTCATGGTGGCATGGAGAGAGCGACTGTCGCAACCCCGTGCAGGGCACGCCACAATAGCGGCGGTAAGTCCCCTCTTTGAGGAGTGGCTAGAGAGGCGTCATGGCGTCCTCACCTACCGCCTGACGCAGGTCCTCACCGGACACGGAAGTTTCGGGAGGTTCCTGCACATCATCGGGCGGGAGGAAGCGCCTGGGTGTCACCATTGTGACGATCGCCCGGAGGACACGGTGGAGCACACAGTGGCGGTCTGCCCAGCTTGGGCGGAGCACCGCCGTGCCCTCGTGGAGGCGATCGGCGGCGGCGATCTCTCGCGTCCGGCCCTGGTTCAGGCCATGGTCCGGAGCGAGAGGGAATGGGAAGCGGTCACCACCTTCTGCGAAGCAGTAATGCTAGCAAAGGAGGTGGCCGGGCGTTTGAGGGAGAGAACATCTGCCCAACCCAGCCGCCGCGGGAGACGCCCATGGCGCCGGGCGCCGCGAGACGACTTCCGGCCACCGTAGATGCGGGCCTGTGGGCGGTGAGCAATGGGTAGTTCACCGTCCGTCCGTCGATTGACGACAGGCCGTGTCGACGGCGCGTTTGTGTTTCACGCGCGCCTCAAAGTATCAATGATGTTCCGTTAGTAATTAAAGAGTTATAGGACAATTTACCATGAATAGATCACTGTTTACAAAGCAGTCAAATATCACGACGTTCTAAAGGAATTGCATGGTAAAATGTATGCCAATAATTAGTGTATTCATTCAACTATTCACATATAATACTGACGAAGCATCGAAAACCTACATAACCCGACCAAGTTCGGATGGCTACAAAAAAGCGGCCGTGCCATATATCTAACAAACGTTCTTAACCTTCCAATATAGTATTTATTAATTTGGTACAGTTGCGTACACAAGCGCTAGGAAAAAATAAAACAATTGCATTTCTTGAATGAAAAATATTTTAAAATAATAACGCCACTATCTACGATAAAAAAAAATCGATCTACGATTAAACGTTATTTTAAAGCTTGTAACTGCCTTCAAATGTATGTGAAGTTTCATTAGTATCCTGTAAGTATTTAACAAGTTATGATGATATTCAGTTCTTCACGAGCACGGTCTTGATGCGCGCGGTGTTATTTGGCCACTGGATTGGATATATGAACTGAATATTATACGCTAATATAGTTCTAAGTTGAGATGGAAGGTGGTAAATTAATGATTGAATCAAAATAATTAGTTATGAATTACAAATTATGTAGTCATTCTTTAAGTTCATCAAAAATGGTACAATCTATACCAAACCGACTGTTGGTAACTTGAGAAATACTTTATAATGCAAAGCATAAGTATATTATCTATACGTCAAGATTAATACAAATCAATACAGGTAGTATTCTTATTTAAATTCAATAAAGTAAAATAAGGAAGGGATGTAGTGTATGTAGATAAACTTATGATTTGTCTCGAGCGCATACGTCACAAGGCGCGGGCTGAGTAGGAGTCAGTCGTTGTCCGAACGTCAACCCGTAAGCACGTGGTGGTGCGTTGCTGAGCCAAACACCAGATTATAGAGTAGTCACTACAATTATCATAGTTAGTTTCATAGTCTTCTAAGTAGTTTGGTCTTTTAATTGTTCTTTGCGGTCTTGCCTGTGAATTACTTTCAGTATTACCTCTTTGTTGGTTTTTGTCAGATTTATCTTTTTGTTCTATTGTGTCACATCTAGTATTTGAGTCTTTTCCAATATCTTCATTTGTATCACAACCTATAATGTCATCCTCATTTTTATCATCATAAGTATATCTGTGTTCCTTCTTTGTTTCTTCATTTATTGGTTTGTACTTGATATCTTCCTCATCAAATCTTACGTCTCTTGATATTTCAATTTTGTTTTCTTTTGGATTCCACAGTCGATAGCCATTGGGTGCATATCCTACCATTCTCATTTCATGAGCTCTCTTATCAAATTTGTTTCCTCTCGGTAGTTGAATAGCCCATGCTTTGCTTCCGAAAACACGCAGTCTACTCAAATCTAAAGAACCAAACATCACTTCTGCTGGTATCTGGAAGTTAGTAGCTGATGAGGGACATCTATTTAATTGATATGCTGAAGCTACTATGGCCTCTCCCCATAAGTATTTTGGAAGATTTGTTTCTATCATCTGTGTTCTTGCTTTATTATACAAAGTCCTATTCATTCTCTCAGAAACTCCATTTTGTTGGAGTGAATAGGGGTGAGTATATTCAATGTTAATTCCTTTCTCCATACAAAAAGATTTTATTGTTTTATTTTTAAATTCACCACCATTGTCACATCTAATTCGTTCCACTTTAGTGTTTTGTTGATTCTCAATATTTTTTATATATCTAATTAAGTTGTGAGTGGCTTCATCTTTACTTTTGAGTAAATAAATTACTACAAAATGTGAATAGTCATCAACAATTACCTGATAGTATAGTTCTTCATTGATCCCTTTTATGTTTGCAGGTCCGGCTACATCAGTATGAAGAAGTTCACCAATACAGGATGACCTCCTCTCCGGATTGTGCGGAAATGGCTGACGAGTTGACTTACCAATCATACATGGTCCACATTGCTTCTTAGAGACAGGAAGCTGCATAAGTTTTAGACTGTACCTGTTAACATGTCCTAATCTATTGTGCCATAAAGAATCTGAACTACGACCACACAAATTATGTTCTGAAGATAAAGATGCTTTTAAGATAAATAGTTTTCCTTTACAAGACCCTGTAATACAATCTTTTGAATTATTTTTGCGTATTTTGACTCCATGTTGATTAAACTGAACATTACAATTTTTTTGCACTATCTTTTTAACTGAGATAAGGTTGAATGATAAATTATCTATTATAAGAGCACTCAAAGTTAACTTATGTCCATTACACATCAATTTTATTGTTCCTTGCTTCTTGGCTGTCACATAATCTCCATTTGCAATATATATCTTTATTTCTTGTTGTAGTGTATCAATATCGCTCATGTATTTTTCATATTTAGCTTGAATAAGATGTTCTGTACATCCAGAATTTATAATCCACTCTATATTCTGATCATTTCCTCCGACTAAATTACAATGATTGTCAGTTCTTGATAGAAAAGAAAATTCCCGTTGATCCGTCTCTGTAGTTACAGCATGACTTTGGCTCTGATGGTACACTCTGCCTCGGCTACGTCCTCTATAACCTCTTCCTCTGTAATTTATATTCATTGTTCTTATTTATTTATTTATTTAACGATTTATGTACATACACACTGAATACAGAAAAATAAAAGACAGGAACAGAAAACAGGTACAAAGGTAATGCTTATTTCTATAGAAATCTCTTCCAGCATACCTGCGAAAGGAGAGTAAATAAAAAGAGATGTAGACACAGTGCGTAAAGAAAAAAGAGAAAAAAAAAATACATAAAAACATGAGCAAATAATGTGTTACGCAAGCGTAGTATATCCAAAGCGCTGACTAAGGACGGCCTCAATTAATTATAACAAACAAGTAAAATGCGCAATTAGCGACACGAGGCAAATGCGCTGAATGCACAAAATACCGCGGCACCATCGCGCCACCGCTACATGAGGTCGGCCACTTCTATTCCGGCTTCGAAGGAAGGCATAACTTTAGATTTAGCTAGATATAGTTTTCATTTATTGTAAGTTCTTTTGCTTTTATTAAATCAGTTTTAGAATCTAAATTGGTTTTTTTTAAGTATCCCGGCCGCAGCCTTCGTAATTGGCGCAGTCGGTAGGATACTCGAGGTTAGCTAGGTCTATCTTATATCGATATTATCGCTACCGCGCGTGAGCGATCGCGGCTAACCTGCTGTCAAGCTTCATCGAGTATCCGAACTCAAGGATTGCTGCCGGGAGAGAACGGGATCCAGACATCGACCCCAGAGACCGATATGAAGGTTATGTGAGTACACTTGAATTATTCCCTGTGTTGCTTCCTGTGTATCCAAGTCACTTAATCCTTCAAAATTTTCCACCCACGTAATTTAGGACCTCGCGAGTCTACATCAGGTAGACCGAATAGTAGGCAATTAGTGCTAGATTCGAGTAGAGACATAGATTTAGGTTTTAATAGCCTAATAGAGGACCGCGAAATGTCGAGTGATCCGGACACAATTTTTAAGGCTCTGCGCCCAGTTCCCGAGTTCGATGGGAACCCTAACGTACTCACGCGATTTATTAAATTATGCGACCAGATAGTTAGTACTTATTTAAGTAATGTACCGGGTAGTGAGTTAGGTAACCTATGCCTTTTGAACGGGATATTAAATAAAATAACAGGCGTTGCGGCAACTAGAATTAATTCGAATGGCATCCCAGATAGTTGGGCAGGAATACGAAATACCCTAATTAATAGCTTTGCCGACCAGAGGGACGAAACAGCCCTCTATAATGACCTCCTAGTATCAGCTCAGGGTAATAGTACTCCACAAGAGTACTACGACCAATGTCAATCGTTATTCAGTACCATTATGACTTATATATCGTTGCATGAAACAGTGACTACCACCATAGAAGCGAAACGTACACTATACAAGAAATTAACAATGCAAGCGTTTGTACGTGGCCTTAAGGAACCTCTAGGTTCCCGAATACGTTGTATGCGTCCTGAAAGCATAGAGAGGGCGCTGGAGTTCGTCCAAGAGGAACTAAATGTGATGTACTTGCAAAATCGTAATGATAGTGCGAGTGTAAAAAGGCCACTTCCAACCGCTCCCATGCCCAAATTACTAACACAGCCCACAGGTTTTCTACCCATGTCGATGCCGAAACCCTTTGGTCACCAACCGTTTCCAAACTGGCAACGGCCACCGGCTCCGCAAAGCAGTTGGAGACAACCTATGTTCCAACCACATGGCGCGCCACGTGCGCCCAACGCACCTAATAACCAAACACGTACGCAGCAAATGTTCCGCGCGGCACCGCCTAACTATAACGCTCAGAGCAACGTATTTAGAGTTCAGCCACGTGCCCTAGCCCCGGGACCTCAGCCAATGAGCGGGGTCAGCCATTTTGTTGCTAAGCCTATGCCAAGTAGACCTCATGACTGGGGCAAGTTTGGCAATCCGGCTCCGACAAATTATTTTAAAACCCGCGAGATGAATTTCAACGATTGCAGCGAAAATAACTACGATTATTACCTCGTGGAGGAACCCTACTCTTATGACTACGACCATGCTGACTATAACGTTTACTATGACGACGGTAACCACTATTACGTACAGGACTTCGGACCCGCTATGGTGCCCGAGCAAAAACCGATTCAACCCTCTACAGCATGTGAGGACCCCCAACCCTCGACTAGTAACGCAAACCAGGATTTTCAGATAAAATCCCCATTAAAACCCTCAAAATAGAAGTTAACTTGCAAACGCAACGACAGTTGCCCTACATAAAAATATCTGACCCCCCACTAAACCTACTCATTGATACCGGAGCAAACCAGTCATTTATTAGTCCTACAGCTGTACAACGGTATTACTCGGAATACCCTCTTAACTATGATCCCTTCGAGGTAACTAACGTCCACGCTACAACTAGAAACGATTATTCAATAACTATACCAGCCTTCCGTGAACTCAATGACCCTAACGAGATTAAATTATTCATATATGACTTTCACAAATTTTTTGATGGACTTATCGGACTAGATTTACTGACCAGATGGAATACGAAGATTGACTTAAAGGACAACCTACTGATTACGGCTACCGCTAGGAACCCTATCGTAATGTTTAATTCCCGAAATGTAAACCTTTATGAGGCTGTTATACCAGCCAACACAACTAAGCTTATCAGATTACCTATAAACGCTAAAGACGGTGACGTACATATCCCACAACAATACCTGTGCAATTGCATTGTAAGCGAATGCATTACAACCGTTTGTAATAACCGCGGCATTATAGAAATTTTAAACCCATCAAACAACGATACTATTCTATCCCTAGACCACCCGGTAGAAGCTGTAACTATAAGTAACATCGAATGCATGAACCTGGAACAAATACCTGACACATCTCGCATTAATAAAGTAATATCTAAATTGCGAACAGATCATCTTAATGAGGAGGAGAAAATTAACTTAGTTAATATTTGCTCGAAGTATGCAGATGTATTTTACATAGAAGGCGAACCCTTATCTTTCACCAATAAGGTGAAACACCGTATACGGACTGTAGACGACGCACCTATCTATACCAAGACTTACAGATATCCTTTCGTTCATCGCCAAGAAGTTAGGGAGCAAATTTCAAAAATGCTGGAACAAAATATCATTAGACCCTCCGACTCAGCCTGGAGCTCTCCCATTTGGGTAGTCCCTAAAAAAGCAGACGCTTCCGGGAAACAAAAATGGAGGCTCGTAGTAGACTTCCGAAAACTAAATGAAAAAACCATAGACGATAAATACCCCATACCGAACATAACAGACGTCCTAGACAAGTTAGGGAAGTGCCAGTATTTTAGTACCCTTGACCTTGCCAGTGGGTTTTACCAAGTTGAGACAGACCCTGACGACATCCACAAGACAGCATTCAATGTAGAACATGGGCATTTTGAGTTCCTAAGAATGCCCATGGGTTTGAAGAACTCCCCGTCAACATTCCAACGGGTAATGGACAATGTGCTGAGAGGCCTACAAAACGTGATCTGCCTCGTCTACATGGATGACATCATAGTCTATAGTACCTCGCTTCAGGAGCATCTAAATAACCTAGAGAAAGTATTCCAACGACTCCGAGAATCTAACTTTAAGATTCAGATGGACAAGTCCGAATTCTTGAAGTTAGAAACCGCTTTCCTAGGTCATATAATAAGCAATGAAGGAATCAAACCAAACCCGGACAAAATTACAGCTATACAAAAATACCCCATACCCAAAACCTCAAAACAGATAAAACAGTTTCTCGGACTTATAGGATACTACAGAAAATTCATACCCGATTTCGCTAGAATCACGAAACCATTTACTCAGTGCTTAAAGAAAGGTAGGATCGTCACACTTAATAAAGACTACGTTGACTGCTACGAACGATGTAAAAACCTCTTAACAAACGACCCGATCTTACAGTACCCCGACTTCAATAAGGAATTCATATTGACAACAGACGCCTCTAACTTTGCGATAGGAGCCATATTATCACAAGGGCCAATAGGATCAGACAGACCGATTTCATACGCATCACGAACACTAAACGAAAGCGAGATAAACTACAGTACCATTGAGAAAGAGCTTCTCGCCATCGTGTGGGCCACTAAGTACTTTCGACCCTACCTCTTTGGACGTAAGTTTAAGATAGTTACGGATCATAAGCCACTACAATGGATTATGAGCTTGAAAGAACCTAACTCGCGTTTAACTAGATGGAGATTGAAACTCAGTGAGTACGACTTCACTGTAGTGTATAAAAAGGGCAAAAACAACACCAACGCTGACGCCCTCTCGCGAGTTGAAATACATAATGACGAGATAAGCTCGATTACAGTGAATCCTTCCGAAAAACCCCCGTCAATAGCAGACTCCAGTACTGAAACAGCCCACACAAGTAACGAGAACCCCATACTCGAAGTACCAATCACCGACGAACCTATAAATAAATTTCACCGACAAATAATCATGACAGTAGTAGGAGACATAAAAAAAAGACCGACCGCGACCAAACCGTTTGACACACATACTCGCACCTCTATACAAGTTTCACAAACTAACCTAATAGATGACGTCATAGCCGCTATAAAAGAGTACGTAAACCCGAAGGTGAAGACGGGTATTATTATTAACCCCCCTTTGAGCATGTATGACATCATTCCTATAATACAAGATAACTTTAAAAGCTCTGCAATGAACCTCGTGTTATGTAAATCCGAACTCGAAAATGTAAAAGAGTACCTTAGGCAGCAAGACATAATTAGGCATTATCATGACGGAAAAACTAATCATCGCGGCATAAACGAATGTCACCTAGCCCTCTCGCATAAGTATTACTGGCCGAAAATGAGAGACCACATTACAAAGTATATTAATGAATGCACTACTTGCGGTCAGGCCAAATATGACCGAAGTCCCATCAAACAAAAGTTTAACATAGTGCCACCAGCCACTAAACCGTTTGAAATAATTCATATGGACCTCTTCACGGTCGAAAATGAGAAATACCTAACATTCATTGATGTATTTTCAAAATACGGACAAGCATACCTTATGAGAGATGGTACCGCAATTAGTATCTTACAGGGCCTACTACAGTTTTGCACTCACCATGGTTTTCCTGTAACTATAATAACGGACAACGGTACCGAGTATGCTAATCAGCTGTTCGCTGAATTCACTAGACTCCACAAAATTAATCACCATAAAACACTAGCTCACAGTCCTAACGATAACGGCAACATAGAAAGGTTCCACTCCACGTTACTTGAACACATAAGAATCCTACGTATTCAACATAAAAAAGAACCCGCAAACAATCTAATACCATATGCCTTACTCGGATATAACAGCTCAATCCATAGTTTCACTAAATGCAGACCATTTGACATAATAACCGGGCACTTTGATAGCCGAGACCCGTGGGACATTGATCTAAGTAGCCACCTATTGCAACAATACATATTAAACCATAGAGATCAAATGAAAACAGTATACCAAATCATAAATGAAACCTCTCTTAGTAATCGCACCTCTTTAATCGAAAACCGAAATAAGACCCGCGAGCAGGAGGAGGAGTATCAACCTAAACAACAGGTCTTCATAAAAAACCCATCAGCCCCGCGGCAAAAATTAGCCCCCAGATACACACAGGATGTAGTCTTAGCAGATTTACCTATCCACATTTATACGTCAAAGAAACGCGGCCCCGTAGCAAAATCACGACTTAAACGCGTACCTAAGACTGCTAAATTGTTGCAGGATGACGCTGCTACTGACGATATATGCAATACGGAGCCAGGAGATAAAACTTGAAAGTTTAGACTCTGGAATTGGATTACTACCCTTTAAACTTGGACCGCTCAGACTAATAACCCATTATCATACTTTCCTCCAATATGTCAACCTGGACGACATTGAAAATACTCTTTCCACCCTTCAAACTCAATTCCGTTACATTAAATTACACATGATGAATAACACATATTCTCTCTACGAGTATCAAATAGACTACCTTTCGGATAAATTAAGTAAAGTCACTGATCAGCTACGTACCCTAGAGCCTAGACGTTCAAAAAGAGGTCTTATAGACGGCCTAGGATCTGTCATAAAAAGCGTTACAGGTAACCTCGATTACTCGGATGCTGTTCGATATAATAATGCCATAAAGACGTTGAGAAATAACCAAAAGAAGACTATAGATGAATTTAACGAGCATATCAGCATCAGTAAAGAGTGGATGCTAACTCACACTAATATCATAAATAAAATTGTCGAAAACCAGAGTAAAATCAACACCACACTAAGTCTATTAATAAAACAGGCAGAAAGTAGCATAAATATGATCCAAGTCGCTAAGTTCAATCAGCTGTTGACTATCGTCAGCGAAAACATAGAGGACGTGTTATCGGAATTATATAGGATAGAGAATATTTTATCGTTCACCCGCGCGATGACTATTCATCATAGCATGTTAGGAATAGACATCTTGGGTAACGTAGTAGACAGGCTTAAGGAAATTTATGGTAATCACCACGTAATAGAGTTAGAATTACGTCAGTACTATGACATCATTAAAGCTGGGTATTATTACGACGACAAGAAAATAGTAATAGCATTTAGGTTTCCCATAGTCTCAGAAGATACCTATACACTTTATAAACTCTCCATAGTCCCGAACAAGAACAACCAAGTCCTCATACCTCCTTATCCTTTCATAGCAACCAATGGGAACACGTTCATGTACATGGAGGCAGAATGCCCGAAGCTAAATAATAATCGGTACCTCTGCGAACAAAAAACAAATCACTATATCCAAACTCAAGCTGACTGCGTGCAAACCTTCATTTCAAGCAAGACATTACAAAAATCCTGTAAACTAACGACCGTACATCTATCAAAACCGGCTGTAGAAGAATTAGATAGTAGACATTACGTTATATCATTCCCTCAATCTACCAGAGTTCAGATGAAATGTGGAAGCGACGATTACGACACACTGAGGGGAAGCTACCTTGCCACTATTCCATTGCACTGCTCGATACACACAAACGAAATAACCTTAATAAACACTAAGGACGAGATAAAAGGCCAACCTGTAAAAGTATTGAACATTCCCTACACTACTGAAACACAGGAGATAAGCTTACTACATGCAAATTTAACATCTATTAACTTGGATAGACTACACACTATTCAGGACAGAATAACTCTTCAGTCGCCGATTTCATCGTTTGAAACAACTGAAACGCTATATCATACTACTATACCGTTTTATGTTATACTGTGTATCGCAGCCATACTTACAATTGCGATGTTAACCAGAAGATATTTTCCTGGAAGAAACCTTTCCAGAAAACCGAACCAAAACGACGCTGTACCCACAGGACCAGGAAATCATGAAAACGCAGTTCCTGTAACATCTGAAACGCATACGCAACGAGAAAACCTACCAGCAACATTTTCACTGAGCGTTTTAAAATAGTTGCTGAACTACAGGCGGAGGTGTTACGCAAGCGTAGTATATCCAAAGCGCTGACTAAGGACGGCCTCAATTAATTATAACAAACAAGTAAAATGCGCAATTAGCGACACGAGGCAAATGCGCTGAATGCACAAAATACCGCGGCACCATCGCGCCACCGCTACATGAGGTCGGCCACTTCTATTCCGGCTTCGAAGGAAGGCATAACTTTAGATTTAGCTAGATATAGTTTTCATTTATTGTAAGTTCTTTTGCTTTTATTAAATCAGTTTTAGAATCTAAATTGGTTTTTTTTAAGTATCCCGGCCGCAGCCTTCGTAATTAATGACTAAATACAATATAATAATATACAAACATACATACAATTACAAAGACAAATATATAACATAAATACAATATAAAATAAAATAATAAATACCTATGCAACTATGGTGAAATAGAAAGATAATGTTCTTTTACTCTTCTCTTAAAAACTGAAACAGTTTGGCAGTCCCTAATGTCAGGCGGAAGCGAATTCCACAACCGCACAGCGTGAACAGTAAAGGAGTAGGAGTAAAAGTCGGTAGAGTGGGGAGGGGGTTTGAGGAGATTCCTAAGATGCGATCTACAAGGAGCATCAGAAGGACGGCAATAGGAAAAGCGTTCCCGCAGGTAGAATAGCGTTTTAGGGTTATGAAGGATGTTAAAAAGCAAACAATATTCGAGAGTTCCGGCGAAGTCGAATTGGGAGCCACTTGAGTATTTTGCGAAAGTTGGAAACATGATCATATTTTCTAAGGTTAAAAACAAAACGGATACAGATATTTTGCAAACGCTCAAGTTTATTTAAGAGCTCCTCGGTGGCATCCAAATAACAGGCATCAGCGTAGTCTATGATGGGCTGGATGAGAGTCTGTGCAAGGGAGATTTTAGTCTTCAGAGGCAGAAAGCTCTGGAGACATTTGAGCGAGTGGAATGTGTAATGCACTTTTCGACTCACTTCAGCAACCTGAAAAGTCCACGACAAATATGAGTCCATAACTACCCCCAAATTCTTAGCCTTCGTTGCGTAATCTATCTGAACTCCATTCAGACAGAGTGGAGACAGCGATGCAACATCGAGCCTGTTCCGCATATACCTGCCACCGATGATCAAGGCCTGAGATTTATTAGGGTTGATCAGCAGTCCAAAGGACCGCGACCACTCACCAATTAAATCCAGATCCTTGTTCATGGCAGATACCGCCGCTTCAGCATCTTCCCTCACAAAATGTCGGTACAGCTGCAAATCGTCGGCATACAGATGGAAGAAGGAAGCAATGACTCTGGTGACAGAGTTAATGAAAATAGAAAAGATGAGAGGAGAGAGAACGCCACCCTGAGGCACACCCGCATCAAGTGAGCACCAATCAGAGAAAGACTCATCAAGACGAACACGCTGCGAGCGGCCTTTCAGATAAGACTCGAACCAAGATACAGTGGAAGAAGAGAAATTAATAGATTTGAGGATCTCAAGAAGAATGTCAAAATCAACAGAGTTGAAGGCGCTGCTGAAGTCCAGAAGTACGAGTAGAGTGAGAGATTTGTGGTCCATAGCGCAGCGGATATCGTCAGTAACCTTTACAAGAGCCGATACAGTGCTATGACCAGGACGAAAACCAGATTGAAAATTACTCAGAAGGCTATTCCTAGATAGGAAGGCGGTGAGCTGCTGATGTACAATGTGCTCAAGAACTTTAGAGAGATAAGGAAGTATGGAGATGGGTCTGAAGTCGGTCGGAGACACCGGGTTTGGAATTTTAGGTAAGGGGATAATATGGGCTTGTTTCCAAACCTTGGGAACAGTGCAGGAAAACAAGGAGTAATTAAAAATGTGAGTCAATACGGGAAGAATAGTGGAAAGGATAGGAGCTATCATTCTTGAGCAAACGAGGTCGTTACCAACTGCAGAGGAGGAAATGGCACAAATAGATTTCTTAACCTCACACTCACTCACTGGGTTTAAACTAAACGCAGAACATTGTGGCAAAGGCAAACCGGAAAGTTTATTCAATGTAGCTGACTTGACTTGTGGATCTAAGGTTACAGGGGGTAGTGAGAAATGATTGTTTAGAGCGCACAAGTCAATGTCAGTTCTAGAAACAACTGGAGATTTGCCAATGCCGACAGTTTTTAGAAACTTCCAGACTTCTGTGGAGTTACGGTTGTCGAGAGAGTTGTGGAAGTAGCGTCTCTTAGCATCTCTACACAAACGACTGCAGCGATTTCGCAACATTCTGTACGCAGTTAGATTGCGATCAGAAGGACAGCGTTTCAACCTCCTTTTAGCTCTATCCCTACCTGCCATCGCATCCTTAATGGCAGGGGTAAGCCAGGGAGCCGGAACATATCGGATCTTTACTCGACGAATAGGGGCATGACGATCGTATAAACCCAGCAATATACTATTAAAAGTACGAACCATATCGTCGATACACGAGCTTTCGAGGATATCCGTCCAATCAATGCCGCCAGCATCACGCAGCAAAGCCTCCAGGTCTAAGCCCTTGTAATTCCTAAGGAGCATATAATGTGGCTTACGCTTAGGAGGGCGTATCTTATAGGACAAAAAGACAAGATCGTGGTATGAAAAACAAGCAGTAAGTTGTCCGTGGATAGATACATTGCTACAGTTAGATACGATCATCAGGTCTAAAAGAGAAGGGGTACAATTCGGAAAATGATGAGTAGCAGAAAGTGGCAGAATACTAAGATTAAAAGAAGAAATAAGAGATTCAAGTTTGTGAGTACGGCTGTCATTTTTAAGTAGGCAAGTATTAAAGTCACCCATCAAGACTACGTGATCATAAGTGGGACAAAAATTATTTAAAAGAGAGTCGAAAGAGTCAAAGTAATCAATGTTCAGATTAGGACTATACACCACCCCCAAAAGCATTTTAACGCGACGTAAAGATATTTCAAGAAATAGATGCTCCGCTGACCCCGAGTACGGAGAAGGCGATGTACTAATAACCTTAAAAGGTATATCAGCACGCAGATAAATGGCAACCCCACCGCCACCCTTTCCAGTTCTATCATTGCGAATAAGAACATAACCGGGAAGGGCATAATGAACTGTTAAAAGTGAGGGTTTAAGAAAAGACTCAGAGATCAGCAAAGCATCTAAGTGAGCACAGTTAATGGAAGCCAGAAGATCAGGGTAATGGCCAGGAACACTCTGGGCATTGATGTGAGCTATATTAAGATTGTTGGGAAGGTGGGAAAATAAATTGGAAATCTGATCGCTAAGAGTCAGCGGAGAGGAAGTACCACTAGAAGCACTAAGGAAACTGCTAGAAGAGGAAGAACAGGAAAAAAAATCTACATCGAGATCAATATCCATCATAGTTAGAATAAATTAATATATATATTATTATATATGTATAGAATTATAAAATAAAAACACTAAATTAAATAACTACTCAAGTGCACCTATTATTGTTTTCCACAAAACAAAAATATTAAATAAAGATGCACAACTAATAAAACCACCTAGACGCTGTAGTAGGAAGAGATTTTAACAACATTGAATAAGTTCGTAAAATTAAAACATAACAATAAGAAATAAAAAAAAAAAAAATATGCAAACATACTAGAATATCGGCCACAACACTAGTTTAAATACAAAGACAATTACATTATGTTTCGGAACGAAAATTTAGGATTTAACATTACCATACAAACTTAGTATAAGAATGACACTGACAGATGTCATGTCACGACAACAAAAACAGAAACATCTACCGGCTAACAATAACGAAAAGAAAAACTAAATACGTACAAAACAAAAAGTGAATACTAAGGGTAGATCAACAACACAATAAAATTTAAGTTTAAAGGTGGACCGATATTACACTAAGAAACTACAACAGGCCAACCAACCTAGCGCCGAGCCCTCCTCACAAGCTTGCCTTTGGGGGTTGTTAATACAGGCGATTTAGATGCTGCTGCGGGCGAGGTAGAAGTTACCGGTATCGGCACAGGGACATCGGGAGTGGCGGCACAGACGGGAACGGGGAATAACGCAATTAACGTCTCAAGCTCACCCATACTTGATATAGTCCGCCGTGACTTGTCAGGCGTCAAAACAATGACCTTTCCCTCTGCAGACCAGCAATTATTAACGCTGAAGTGCCTACGAGCCGCAATAAATACCTGGTGCCTTGTTTTGGTGAGGAACTCGGAGATAGTGATGCCGCTGCCCTTGAGTGATGTTTTACTGTCCCACACCAACCGACGATACTCCATGGAACTGAAACGCACCAGCACAGGTCTTGTTTTACCTTGGGAGGCACCCAGCCTGTGGCAAACTTCTAAATGTTCCAATTTTAAGTCTTCTATCTTCAGTTCCTTGGAGATGATGCGCAGAATCGAGTCATTCAGTTTTTCGTTGGGTACCTCAGCAATGCCGTGAAACAGTAAGACCTTTCTTCGCATGGCAGTCTCATGTCTGTCCAGACTTAAAGAAAGATTTTCAATTTGTGATTTGAAGAGCAGCAAAGTTTGACAGACAAAGGACTTAAAGTCTGAGAAATCCAGGGACAGCGCAGCAAGATCTGAGTGTTCAGGGATAGTGCCAGCTGTAGCTCTCTGCAGCTTATCTTCGTACTCACGCATACGAGAGCTAAACAGCTTCTCCATTTGCTCCACACTGTGCACAAGTTTGCTGTCCATGTTTAGTTGCTAAGTTAGGTGTTGTGGTTGATGTTGAGAGAAAGTGAAAGGATAGTTCAAAGCGAAGGTGGGTTTATCAGCTATTAACACATAAATATGAGGAAAATAAACAATTAACTATTTTTAAATTAATAATAAATAGAGAGTCAACAAATTTGCGTTTATATGTCAAGCCTACCCACATGGGAATCACCCTTCCACTTCCACTATTTGAATAACATTCGTAGCTTTTGTGTCCTTCTTTTTTACATTTATAGCATATTATTGTACTAGACTTGAATGCTATGTTGTCAGTTTGCTCATTTGGTTTTGTGTTCTTTAGTTCTTCATCCAGCAATCTCGCTTTAAGAAAATCTAGTGACAACTTCTTATTCATTGTTTCCAGTGCGGTTACCACAGTGCTATAATTTTCAGTGAGTCCTAACAAAAGGTAAGTAATTTTTTCTTCCTCATCAAGTTTTTTATCTGCGTTTTCAAGTTCTCTAATGATAGACTCAAAGGCGAACGGCAGAATTCGTACCACATACTTTTTTTGTTGTTTTGTGATAGAATTTGTACCACTTATTAAGGCAACTAAACCATTCATTTTCATGTAACGTTAGTATTTTTAGCACTCCGGATTAATGAATTATATCAATTAAAAGATTTAAGTAATTAAATGTAATATCATCTTAAACTGAACGCAACTAAATGTGGTTATGTTTTTAGAAGTTGCCATTTGTAAAATATCACGAGGTTCAAAATAATAAATGATTATTTAAAAATAGAAATAAGAGTAAATAAAATTAACCTATTACACATTATACCTTACAATGAATAATTATTGCATACAATCTTAATTATTAACTATTTAACTATAGGAATTATTTTCGCCATCAAAGTTTTTTTGTATTGGCAATTTTTTTGACAGGATAGAAAAATCCCGAAAATCTTTTGTGCTGTGTTCTTTTGGTTTGTAGTTTGTAACTGCATCTGATCAATTTAGCAAATTATCTGGCCATTTTTACGTTGAGTTGAGCTACTGGTGCTCCGTACTCTATCTGTTGATAGTACTTTCGCGAAAGGACGCTGTATCCGATGAGAGTGAAGATATCGTCAATACTAATCGGCTGTGGGTATATCCTAGAGATGTAAGTAGTTTCCAAATAACATTTTGCGTACGAGTGTGTCAGTTACGTTAAGTGATAACTTTTACGTGTTAAAAAGTAGTCCTTACCATTTAATCTACGCGATATGATACTAAAATAAAATGTGTATTCTAAAACAAATCTAAACATTATTTGAAAAAATAACAAACACTTGTGGTTGTATAAATATTTACATTTTGTCCTTTAAAATGTGTCCTATATCCTGTATAAACACTTGAGTGATCGTTTACATGTATTGTTTACTGGCCTGTTATAATAGGTATTACTCTGTTAGTATGACTGTCATAGTGTCATAGTCATATAAAGCAATGTTGTTCACTCAAAATCACTTAATTATTTTCAGATAACACTCTGACTTACTTGCTGACTTACTCATTCACATTCTTCTGATAATATGCCATCTAAGTGTTTGTGTTGTATGCGGACAATCCATACTATGAATCAGTTGATGCAGGATTTTGATTAAAGATGCAAATGAAAAGAACAAAGAATGGCTAACACAGTTGCTACATGGATCCAACCACGAGAGGTATAGCATATATCATATACACATATATCTTGATTTGATGTATGTATGTGTTAAAACAATGTAAATTATTTTCCACTAATACCATGAATTTTTAAATCCAAGCTTTTCTTTATTAATATTTTTTATTTTAGCTTCGTTCTGAAGATGAAGCTTGTGTACCGTGTTGTCTAAGAGCTAGAAGAACTAGGGTTGTTTCACCAAATAAAAATATTCAACCCATTGTGCCTGATCATCTGGAGGGTGATCAATATGATTTGATGTGTGCTGTATGTGGTCAGTCTGTCCACCCCAAAATCAGATCAAGAGTGGAATCGCAACAACACTGCTCGTTTGTTGAAGCAGGTATATATGAAATAATAATTATATTTATAGTAATTAGCTTATAAAAATGTGTCATGCAAATGGCAATTACTATTTTATGTTGCTAAATCTGGGACAGTCATGATGTTGGCTCTACTTCCAACAAAAGGATTTTCCATTGTCACATAGCCCTTCTTCTCATATTAACACAACATACATATTTTTGGTAAAGGTTTTCTGTAAGGTGAAAACCAATCATTGGATGTTATAGACTATTCTGTAGCTTGGTCATGATGGGCGCAATTTATGTCTATCAAACTTAGTGTTTAATTTGTATTTCATCAATGTTATTTATTTACAGATGTCATCCATGAATGAAGTTTGTAGAGTTTGCTGGGGCCAAGCTCGAGATTTGAGCTTCTATGTTCCAAAAGAACCAGAAGAAAGACCCCAACATATTGTGTTGCCCAATATAAGAAGAGCGGCTGAAACACCAAGACACTGCATTTTCCAAAGAGTGCATGGAACCAAAGCCAAATATTGTGCCTGAAGAAACCAGGCAAGCTGTATTGGTTAAGTATCAATATTTTATACCAAGAGGAGCTCGTATTTGCTCCTTACATAGACAGGACGCTAATTATGAAAACCTGTATACTGCTGAGTATAGCCTTAATAGCTTTACTTCCACACACAGAGGAGATAATTTTTATTTTAATGGAAGGGTTAAGTAACATCTTTTATGAGAATATTCAAAACTACCCCGATAACCAAGTACAGTACTTTATAGGCATAAATAAACAACAACATCAACAAATTGGATGTTACACCGAGCCTTAGGAATATGCATCGGGATAGTTTTGCATTAACAGCCTTATTGTGTAAATTAAGGACTGGGGATTCAGAGGACAGATTGTCATATCTATTTCAAGTTCCGATAAGGACCTATTTTGCTAACTGATTATGTTCCAGGATTTCTTGGTTTTTCTCATTTAAGAAGGGAGCAAGTGGCAGCAAGAAATGTTTACTTATTCCAAAAGGATACATATTCCTTTCATAAATATAGGAATTTATTAAAGCCATTTGTACTCTGTGCCTCTGATGGATATATTATAGATGTACGCGGACCATATAGTGCCACTACAAATAATGCCACCATAATGAGTGATTTATTAAACGAAACTGAATTTAATGATTTTTGTAACTGGATGGGATGCTGCTCACATGTTATGAGCATTATTTGGTACCTTAGTTACGCTTGCCATGAAGGTATGACCCTGCCCCTTTCTTAGATAAAATAATATTAAGAATCAATTAGGTAATTATAACAACAATAAAATTAATGTAAGTTCCTGCAAAAACAAAGTTGTTTTATTTACCCACACTCAAAACTGCGTCAGCACTTCATCATTCATCATCATCAAACTATTGCAGACCACTGCTGGACGTAGGTCTCCTAAAGCACTCTACTGAATAGGTACAATTCTCATGTCAATTTGCTAACTTAATGATAAGTAAAACACTACAAAGATAGCACCAGCTATCTAGAACATATCGTTTTTCACTAAAACAATGTTTATTTGCTTACACGTAATAATATTTTTTAGGACATAACCTCAAAAATAAAACTGGTTATAACTTTTAGGTCCCAACTCCTAAAAATCTAAGAATTTCAAAAGGGCTTGCCTATCGTATTGACTACCAATTGAAACAAAAATATATCCAAAACACGGTATTTTATTAGGGGTACTAAACTCCCATACAACCCTGCCGTTCGCCTTTCAAAAAATACTCCTCCGATTTCTCATTGCTTTGTAGTTTTAGGGTTAATAACTTTTTCCTTAGATGTATTCGACTTACCATGGATTTTCGCTCGAAAATAGAGCACAATGTGGCAAACATTTCTTTTGTTGTTGTTGCATCTTCTATCAAATCCAAGTGTTTGTCGGTGATGCATTGTACAATGAGTGATTTGGCACGCGAGTCACTTTTCTTGTCGACATTTTGGTCGTCCTCGTCCAACGTGCTCAAAAATTGCTTTTCTTCTAATAGGCATCTTACTCTGAATTTCCAGTTATTGAAGTTTTCCGCAGACAATTGCGGCAAAGCGTTCGTGGTGCCCATAACCTTTTAATAATATACGACTTCTTATAATGGGTTTAATCAATTTTTATTATACTAAGTACGCGTCCCAGTTTCCAAGCGAGAGGGGGCGCGTTGTCGTCAGCTAGCAGCACCATATCTCCCACGTCCAGCTTTGACGTGTTTGTCCGCCATTTTGTCCTTTGTTGTAACTCAGAAAGGTACTCCTTCTGCCACCTTTTCCAGAAATGTTGCATCAGCTTCTCAAGGCGCTCATATCGTCGCAATTGGCTTTCCTTCACGTCTTCCAGGTTTGGTGTTGGCAGAGCGATCAGCGGTCGGCTAATGATGAAATGTCCTGGGGAGAGGGAAAGGAGGTCGTTAGGACTGGATGAGAGAGGGCACGAGGGACGGCTATTGAGGATTGCTTCCACTTGTGCGAATAAAGTAGAAAGTTCCTCGAACGTCAAGTGACATTCGCCTAAAACTCGTCGTAATAAATGTTTTGCCGACTTAACCCCGGCTTCCCATATGCCACCAAAATGAGGAGAGTAAGCCGGAATGAATTTAAAATTGATAGATTGCTGACTTGCAAAGTCAACTAAAGGTTCATGGTTCTGTTTGATGAACGAGCTTATTTCTTTCGCGGCAGCTACAAAGTTAGTACCATTGTCACTGAATATTTCAGTTGGCTTGCCACGACGAGATATAAATCGTTTTAATGACATTATAAATGCATCCTTGGTTAAGTCACTTACTGCTTCAAGGTGTATGCATTTGTAACGAAGGCAAACAAAAAGACATAAGTAACATTTTACAATGCGACAGCCGCGCCCTATACGGTTTACTATGTAAAATGGGCCAGCAAAGTCAAGGCCAACGGATAAAAAACCGGCCAAGAGCGTGTCGGGCCACGCTCAGTGTAGGGTTCCGTAGTTTCTCGTCCGTCACAATAAGTGTTCCCACTTATGAGTTTAAAGGTGGAGGAGGAAATTATTTTGTACAACTTTTTGTCTTTTTTGTACAAAAACTGTTGTGTCAATCAAGTTCAAAATGATTTTCCTAGAAAGTCCTTATAAAGTTCTACTTTTCAGATTTTTTTCATATTTTCTAAACTTATGGTTCAAAAGTTAGAGGGGGGGGGACACATTGTTTTTTACTTATGGAGCGATTATTTCCGAAATTATAGACATTATCAAAAAATGATTCTAGTAAACCCCTATTCATTTTTAAATACCTTTCCAACAATATATCACACGTTAGGGTTGAAATTCAAAAAAAAATCACTTCCCACTTTATATATAGGGTGGCTACCCTAATAAAACATTTTTTTCCAATTTTTATTTTACCACTTTGTCGGCGTGATTGATATACATATTGGTACTAAATTTCAGCTTTCTAGTGCTAACGGTCACAGAGATTAAGCGAGGACGGACGGACGGACGGACGGAAGGACAGACAGACATGGCGAAACTATAAGGGTTCCTAGTTGACTACGGAACCCTAAAAATGGATAGTCTGGCGTTATTCGTTGAGACGGTAAGTTACCCATTTTAGGTTGTAAAGTTGTACCTTTTAAACGCCTGCAGCGTACGCAGTTATTTACTGTGCGCCTCGCTAGTATCCTACCATTAATTGGCCATATCGTTTCTCTGACAGTAGCCAATAACATTTGAATGCATGGTGTTAATATGTTGTCTAATAAAATAAAGTGTAGCGAACTAATTTGTTATATTATCTGGGGTAATACAAACATAATCCATAGTGGCAACACTATGGTTATGTTTGTCTATGCCCGACACACCGCGCACACCGTTCAGACAAGTCGTTACCCGTCGAATTGAATTGCATTGTAAATTAACCCACGACCGTACTTGTATCGTGGACATCATTGTGAATATCATATTGTAATACCGTAACTATAAGATACATTTTGTGTGTCAGTAATAATCAAAAACTTATCTTTGTGGAAACATCATTATACAATCGTTTTATACTGGACCGGTCTTTCATTGGACAAACTAGGCGCTATCCCGCGCCTAAATTGGTGACCCCGACGGCGCCCGACGTACGAAGATCTTAACCATCGGCGTAGCACGTCGGTAACAAGAAGACCTGGGTTCCAGATCCTTGCAGCGCATCGAACTCGCATTCATCGAGGAAGCGATAACTACCTACCAACTCGCCAGCTTTAGCGCGAGTTTGCCGGCTAACTTCATAGTTTCAAAAGTTTAACCAGTGTTATAGTGTATATAAGTGCAAATTGTGTAAAGTTCGTAAATACAAATTTTCAAAAAAAAAAAAAACAAAAACATTCAAAATCAAATTTTCTCCGCGACAACAACGCCACTTTTTCACATGCGGGTTTTCAGAGAAACTGAATGAATGTTGTCAATGTTGGCGCGCGAAGTTTGACATTTGACACTACGTCATCGCTCGCAAACGTCAACCAGCCGCGTTCCAGAGCCGGAGATATCGCGTTATGCGTCATTGAAGAACGGTGAGACATCAAAAACCTGTAAGTTTTAACTTTTGCATGGACTTTACTGTTGACTGTAACAGACTGTAATAGAGCACACCCTCAATATTATGAGTGCTTCAATGGTTTTTTATCTGGAACTATCTGGCTGAAACTTCTACTAATCATTACGTTTTAACTGAAAAATTTATATTTAATTTAAAACTTTGTCCTCTGTTTTTACACTTATTTAAAGTAATTTTGCATAATTAGTATAATCTGATACTGGTGTTATACTGCTACAAGCCTAATTTTTTTACAAAATCTGAAGTTTTACTGTTTTAACTTAATAAATATGTTACATTTTACTTGTATGTTGCATGTATAATAATTTCAGTACTGTTCTTTTATAATTATTTTGAATGTGCAAGTTGTTTGTTGTCTGTGATTAATTTGTTATATGGTTTGCTGCGCTACATTTTATTAATTAATGCTGTAACTAATTATTGTGTGTTTGTGTTTGTTAATGCTAATATTTTTTAATTATTGACACTATGGCTACGGAAGGAAAAGACATTTTCCAAGACTCTGAGGCCGAAACTGGTGGTGGACAGTCAGCTGGCGTTTCTCAATCTAGCTCTCAAAACATTTCAATAAACAGAGTATCTATCCGTGTTCCTCCCTTCTGGTCTGACCGACCTGGTCTTTGGTTTGCTAGTTTAGAAGCACAATTTCACATTAATAACATTACACAGGAGACAACAAAATATTACCATGCCATCAGTCAACTCGACACTAAATCTGCAATTGAAGTCGAGGACATAATTACAGATCCACCGAAAGAGCAACCATACTCTACTCTAAAAAAAGCCCTTATAACTCGCTTCTCAGTTTCTTATGATGAGAAAATTAAGAGGCTCCTGGAAAAAGAGGAGATGGGGGATAGAAAGCCCTCATCATTCCTGCGTCACCTTAGGGCTCTTGCAGGTTCATCTTTTACAGAGCAGATTCTAAAAACGATCTGGATGAATCGGTTACCTCCACGTGTCCAAGGGATTTTGGTGGCACAAAGCCTGTCATCCCTTGAAGATCTGGGCGATTTAGCTGACAAGCTGCAGGAAATCAGCTCCCCAGCGGCGCAAATTGCAGCTAGTAGGGCTGCACCATCTCTAAACGATGATACTAGGGAGCAATTAAGTCTACTCCAAAAACAAGTTGCGGATCTTACGCAACTAGTAACTTGTTTAACTACAAGCAATAACCACCGACGTACTAATAACCGTAGTCGCAGTCGTTCTCGACGGCCATCACCCTCTCACAACAACCAACTATGCTGGTACCATAATCAGTTTGCTTCAAAAGCAACAAAATGTATACAACCCTGCACTTGGTTTAACTCTGCCTCTCCGGGAAACTGCAACAGCAGTCAGTAATGGCGACCACTGACTGCTCCCTTTCAAGTCGCCGTCTATTCGTAACAGATCGGTATTCGGGCCGACGATTTTTAATCGACACCGGATCCGATCTATCATGCCTTCCTAGACGGGTCTCTGATATTCGGGGTAACAAGCAGCCGCTACCTTATGATCTTATAGCAGCGAATGGTTCCAAAATAAATACTTTCGGTGTTGTAGAGCTCAAACTTAATTTAGGATTAAGACGTGACTTTGTGTGGAAATTTATAGTTGCAGAGGTCGGAACTCCAATAATTGGCTCAGATTTTCTGGCCCATTATCATCTGCTACCAGACTGTGCACTTGGAAAATTAAAGGACGATAGAACTGGATTGTCTACCGTGACGGAATTATCGTCAATAGATCAACCCAGTATTAAGGTCATCCAATCACCTGACTCTCCATATGCACACATTTTGTCCGAGTTCCCAAGCATCTTACGACCTCCTGGCGCTCCTACGGAACCGAAGCACTCCACGGTTCATTTCATCAACACCACCGACGGTCCACCAGTGACAGCGCGACCACGTCGCCTCGCTCCACAAAAACTCCAAGAAGCTCAAAAGGCATTTGAAGAGATGGTTCGGGTAGGCACAGCTAGACCTTCTAGCAGCGCTTGGTCCTCTCCACTGCACCTCGCACCTAAAAAGGATGACACTTACCGCCCATGTGGGGACTTTCGAGCGCTTAATGCCCGCACTATTCCGGACCGCTACCCCGTCCGTCATGTGGGGGATTTCTGCCAGAACCTTTCCGGATGTTCAGTATTTAGCACTTTAGATTTAGTTAAAGCCTATCAACAAATTCCTGTAAACCCTGATGATATTTGTAAAACAGCCATAATTACACCTTTTGGTCTGTTTGAGTTCCCCTACATGACGTTTGGCCTGAGAAATGCCGGGCAGACTTTTCAGAGGTTTATTGACGAAGTGGTACGGGGATTTAGCTTCTGTTTTGCGTACGTGGATGACATCCTGGTTTACTCAAGAGACCCGAGAGAGCATGCTGAACACCTCAGGCTCCTGTTCCGTCGACTGCATGAGTATGGAGTGGTCATCAACCCAGCAAAGTGCGTTCTTGGCGCAGCCGAAGTTACCTTTTTGGGTTACCGCATTAACGCTGTAGGCACACACCCACCCGAAGATCGCATCCGTGCACTGATGGATTTTCCTCTTCCCAAGACAGTACAAGGCGTGCGCAGATTCCTGGGCATGGTAAACTACTACCGCAGATTCTTGCCCAACGCCGCCAAGTATCAGGCTCCATTAATTGACGCAGTCGCTGCAACAAACAGCAAGGGCGCAAAACCATTTCCATGGACACCCGAGCTCGAACAAAGTTTTAATGATTGCAAGAAGAGTGTGACTGATGTTACTATCTTGTCGCACCCAAAATGTGATGTCCCATTGGGCCTTTTCACCGATGCATCCAGCATGCACATAGGCGCATGCTTACAACAGAAAATCAACGACGACTGGCAACCCCTCGCATACTTCAGTAAAAAACTAACTACCAAACAGACTGAGTGGCCTGCATATTATAGGGAACTTCTAGCTGTGTACGAGAGCGTTCAACACTTTCGGCACATACTAGAAGTGCAACACGCAACAATATTTACTGATCACAAGCCATTAGTTTACGCCTTCGTTCAGCGACGCGAAAAACTACCACCAACACAACTCAATCAGTTAACTTTTATTAGTCAATTCACTACCGACATACAATACATAAAAGGCCCTGACAATGTGGTTGCTGACGCCATGTCACGGATTGAATCCATTTCTTTGGAGGAGGACTGCCAAGCTCTTGCCGAGTCTCAACAAAATGACGAGGAACTCAAGGAGATGTTTTCATCTTCTTCCATGAAGTTGGAAAAAGTCGTTGTCCCCGGAACCAACACATTCATAGTATGTGACACATCAACAGGTAGACCTCGCCCATATCTCACTTTACCTTTTCGTCGAACAGCTTTTGATCGACTGCATGGTCTCAGTCACCCAGGCGTGAGGGCATCCTTACGTTTGGTGGCTGAGCGATACGTATGGCCACGGATGAATGTTGACTGCCGGAAATGGGCAAAGTCATGCATACAGTGCCAGCGCAATAAGATCACTAGGCACACCTCTGCGCCCCTAATATCTTTTCGTAGCCCTTCAAGTAGATTCTGTCATATTCATATCGATATCATAGGTCCACTGCCATTCTCAAATAATTACACATATTGTCTCACTGCGGTTGACAGATTCACGCGATGGCCCGAAGCGTGGCCTATGTCATCTATCACGGCGGAAGAAGTGGCAGACACGCTGGTATCCGGTTGGATATCCCGTTTTGGGGTACCAAGCACCATTACGACCGATCAGGGTCGTCAATTCGAATCCAACTTGTTTCGGCGCCTCATGAACGTGTGCGCAACAAAGCGGATTCGAACAACCAGCTACCACCCGTGCGCAAATGGCATGGTAGAACGTATGCACCGCCAACTAAAAGCTTCCTTAATGTGCCATTCCCAAACATGGAGCAAAGCGCTCCCACTAGTACTTCTTGGTATGAGGACCTCGCTCAAAGAGGACTTGAACACCTCATCTGCTGAATTAGTATATGGAGAACCTCTCCGCCTTCCTGGAGAACTAATTGTGCCAGCGGATGAACCCAGGAGTCCGAACGACGCCGCAGATTTCGTCACGGAGCTGAGAAGCCGGATGGAGGTTTTACGCCCAATTCCAGCCTCACGCCACACTCGCCCGTCATCATTTATATTCAAAGACTTGGCGACTTCGACTCACGTTCTGCTCCGCGACGATACTGTTCGACGGCCTCTGCAACCTCCTTACACTGGTCCATACCGTGTCCTGAGGAGAAGGGACAAAACCCTTACTTTGGACATGAATGGAAGAGAGGCTACGGTCAGCATAGACCGTGTTAAACCAGCTTACCTGGACGTCGAAGCGTCTTCCTCACCACCTCCACCTCAAGCATCTCCTTCCGACCAGACTCCTGTTCCGCAATATCAATCCGTTCCAGCACGCTCATCTCCTCCAGCTCCTATTACTTCACCACCTCCAGCTACTGTCACCACCAGAACTGGCAGACGGGTTAGATTTAGGGACATTTTAGATTTATAATTGTATTTTGTGTTTGTTTTTTGTATATACCCTTTTTTTCTCCGTAGGGGGGTGGTGTAGCGAACTAATTTGTTATATTATCTGGGGTAATACAAACATAATCCATAGTGGCAACACTATGGTTATGTTTGTCTATGCCCGACACACCGCGCACACCGTTCAGACAAGTCGTTACCCGTCGAATTGAATTGCATTGTAAATTAACCCACGACCGTACTTGTATCGTGGACATCATTGTGAATATCATATTGTAATACCGTAACTATAAGATACATTTTGTGTGTCAGTAATAATCAAAAACTTATCTTTGTGGAAACATCATTATACAATCGTTTTATACTGGACCGGTCTTTCATTGGACAAACTAGGCGCTATCCCGCGCCTAAAAAAGTTTTGTTAAAGTATGCGCTGCATGAAGTAATATTGGATTGGATGTTTCTTTTCGAATGAATACCTGGACGCATCGATTCGTCCACCGACACGAATTAATTTGTATTCATCTAAGAAAGGCGATAATGCTAATAACTTACTATTTTTATTTAATTGCTTACCAGTTACCAGCTGGTCGTATTCAATAGAAAACGATTGACCTTGGGAGATAAGACAAAGCGTGCGGAATGACTCACGCAACTCATTAGCGGCCAATGTGCCAACTCGTTTGTTATGTTTATTTTTTAAATTGAATATGAATCTAAAAACGTACGCAAATGACCGTTCTAACTTAGATAACGATGAATATTTTTCAAAATCGATAATGGGTGACTTAATGACTGTCGGATGCGCCTTTAATTCGGGTAATATTTCTAAATCTTTTAGGTTGGATTTAGGCCATTCGGTTTCGTTATAAATTAAAAAACAAGGCCCTGTCCACCAGAGTGATATCGACGTTAGTCGTTTAGCATGCACTCCCCTTGATAATAAATCAGCAGGGTTTAAATCTGTAGGTACATATCGCCACGCCGAAGATGAAGTTAATTCTTTGATTTCCGTGATACGATTAGCTACAAATATTTTTAATTTATTGACGTTACTACGTATCCAGCACAACACTACGTTTGAATCACACCAGTGTATTAGTTTGTCTGGCTTGTACCTTAATGAATCTACCACTGATTTTACGAGTTGAGAAGCGAGTAAGGCGGCGCACAGTTCCAAACGTGGTATGGTAGTGCTTTTTAGTGGCGCTACTTTAGACTTTGCGCACAATAGTCTAACCGTGACGTCACGTTAGCGCTGATCGTTCTCATATAAATACATGCGCCATACGCATAACTTGATGCATCACTAAACGAGTGTAATTCGATGACCTTTGGTGAGTCACCTAGAACTAACCTCAGTATGCGTAGATTGTGCAAGTATTTTATGCTTTCAGAGAAATCGATCCATTCTTCCTTTATATCTTGAGGGACGGGCTCGTCCCAGTCAAGTTTAAGTTGCCAAAGCTTTTGTAACATTATTTTTGGTCTTATTACAATGGGACCTAATATACCTAATGGGTCAAATATTTTGAAAGCGTTTGACATAATAAATCGCTTAGATATAATAATTATGATTAGTGTCGTGGGAAAATCCCTTTATAGGAAAGCTCAAGGTATCACTGGCAGGGGCCCAGCCCAAGCCTAGGGTGCTTGAAGACTCACTAAAAATGGCGTCGGAATGCACTGATAACGACATCGCTCATATTATAAACCAAGGCTGCTCAACCCCAGGCCCGCGGGCCACGATGTGGCCCGCGAAAGAATATTAAGTGGCCCGCGCATGTTTTGAAAATACGCACCAAATTCAAAAATCCCGCCGCGCACGGTACAGACCGATTCAAAAGTTAACTGTCACGCGGGCAGTGATACGGTCTTTGACCCCGCGCGCGTTGCGTTCTCGTCTCACTATAGTTCGAGAAACAATTGAGTGCGTACGTGTATTAGTGTTATAGTTCAACTGACTGTTGAATTGAAAGTCAAGTTTTTGAATTCATGTTTTTATCAATTTCGTATTTACAGTAGATGTCAAAGGTAAGTGATTCATGAAGTGCATAATTATAACTAAATATAACTATTTTTCACGGAAATAAGTTGTGTATTGATTTTTAGCATAACCCAACTTACATGCACAACTTATATCCGCATTTTTTTTTATTTAGTTACGATTAGTTGTGCAAAATTAAGATAATATTGTGCATAATTTATGTTTTCGTAAAGGTTTACGTAGGTATTACTTAGGTACCTATCTACCAATTTGAATAGGAAAATATACCGTACCGATACAAATATGGTTGTGTCTTCTTTTGCCAATGTCATTGCGTTTTTGTGTACAAAAACGTTAAATAAATAAATATGATTTGTTTCAGTATGGCTCACAGCAAAGCGAGTAGTTCAAAATCAACGGAGGCCTATCGTGTTTTTCATGATGAATGGGAAAGTAAATATTGTTTTATTGAAAGCAAGGCGCGTAAACCTACATGTTTACTTTGTTTCACTACAGTAGCTATTGCAAAAAAATATAATTTAGAAAGGCATTATAAGCAAAATCATAATAATTTTGAAAAAGATTATCCTGTTGGTAGTGCTATCAGAGAAGATTTTTTAAAGAAAAAGAAACGGGAACTATTTAACCAACAGAATATTTTCGTTAAAAGGCACGACGAGTTTGAATCCATGGTCAAAACCTCTTACGAGATTTCTTTGCTCTTAGCGAAAAAGAAGAAATCGTTTTCCGATGGAGAGATTGTTAAAGAGGCTTTGACGATATTTGTTCGAAATTGTGATGATAAACAAGTCAAAGCTAAAGCGGACAATATTTCACTCTCACGGCACACTGTCACGAGACGGGTGGAGGAAATGGCAGCTGACATCAATGAGCAGATTCAGAAAATCGTAGCTGAGTGCAAATACTTCTCACTGGCGATAGATGAAACTTGCGATTTAACAAGTAGATCTCAGTTGGCTATTTTTGTGCGGTGTGTTGACGAAAATTGGAATGTATTGCAAGATTTACTAGAAGTCTGTCAGCTAGAAAGTACAACCCAAGGAAAAGACATATTTTTGAAAATTAAGCATTGTATAGAAAAAAAGAGTTTATCATGGGATAAATTGATATCTATGTGCACTGATGGTGCACCAGCAATGATTGGTAAAAACAATGGTTGTGTGGCTTTATTACAGAATTTCTTAGGTCGAAATTTATTTTCTTATCATTGCATTATTCATCAGGAAGCCTTGTGTGCTAAGGATTTGGAGTTGAATAACATTATGGATCCTGTAATTCGCAGCATAAATTACATACGTGCAAAAGCTCTCAACAGACGTCAATTCCGACTATTATTTGAAGACGAAATCAAAGAATATGGAGAGTTACAACTGTACTGTGCTGTGCGATGGCTTTCAAGGGGCAGCATGTTGAAACATTTCTTCAACTTGCGAGAACAGGTGTTGCAATTTTTAGAGCAGAAAGGGGCTTTACCATTGGAAGTTGATTTGCTGAAGAATACATCCTGGTTGAGTAATCTTGCATTTCTTGTTGACATTACGAATTACCTCAATATTTTGAATCTCAAATTACAGGGTAAAGATTGTTCACTTCCGACTATGTTCAATTTGATAAGCGGATTCAAAGCAAAATTAAATCTCTTCTCAATTAATTTGGCCACAGAAAATATTGATCTCTTCCCCACACTAAAAAGTTTGAAAGAGGAGCTCAATATTGCCTCTATTAATTACTCTGAATACCAATCTAAAATTGAATGCTTATCACAGTCGTTTGAGAGGAGATTTCAAGATTTCGAAAGTAAAAAACAAAATTTACAAATTTTCATAAATCCTTTCACAATAAGTTTGACTGAAATAGTAACTTATCCTGCAAATATTCAATTAGAACTTGTTGAACTGCAAAATCATAGTACGTTAAAAAACATTTTTGCTAATAAGTTGTCTTCGAAAGTTCAAAACTCTTCAGAAGATTTTGCAGATTTCTGGAAATTAGTACCGAAAGGAGAATTTCCAGCAATAACTGACCTGGCGTTACAGTTTTTAAGTAGTTTTGGATCAACATATGTATGTGAAAAGGTTTTTTCAGATCTTAATTATGTAAAAAATAAATACCGCACATCATTAACAGAACAACATATTTGTGACTTGTTGTTACTGTCAACGTCAGATTTGTCGCCAAACATAAGTAAATTAGTAAAAGATAAACAATTGCAGAAATCACATTGATTAAACAAGAGTTCAATTTGTTTCAATTTAGTTTATGATACTGTTCTGGGACACTGTTTGCTCCAAATAAATAAAAACATAAATGTTATTTTCTTAAAAATTGAGTTTTTATTGCGCTTGTCCTGAGAGTAACTGAAAGAGGAAATGTAAGTGGCCCGTAGTTAAGAACTGAATCCACCGTTTGGCCCGACTCTTCAAAAGGTTGAGCAGCCTTGTTATAAACAAAGATTTCTACGTTGACGATCTGATATCGGGTTGTGACGATAAAATGGAATTATTAGACATTTGTAATAAAGTTTCTACGGTATTACAATCGGGTTGTTTCTGTTTACGAAAATGGTTATTTAATTTCGATTTGTCAACTTTAAACGCGTCAAAGAATTTATCTCTAGGCGAAACCTGTCAAAGTAAAACTTTAGGTTTAGGTTGGTTCGCAAATACAGACGAGTTACATTATACAACTAAACTTAAATTAAGCGGGAGTCACGTTACTAAGCGAATTATGTTATCGGCAATCTCGCAAGTTTACGATCCGTTAGGTCTATTAGCGCCTATTGTAATACTTGCAAAAATATTACTACAGAAATTATGGATGTATAAAATCGGATGGGACGATCCGGTACCTCATGATATTTTAATTAATTGGCAAAAATTCGTTGACACTCTTGACTATTTGGGTAAATTACGTATACCACGTCAGGTTATAAACAGTAAAATACAATATAGAGAATTACATATATTTACTGACGCCTCTCAATGTGCTTACGGCGCTTGTGCTTACGTGCGTATGTACTCGGATAGCAATACTAATGTATCCGTAGCTTTGTTATGCGCTAAGTCGAAGGTCGCGCCTGTCAAACCCATAACCATACCGCGTTTGGAATTATGTGGGGCACTATTAGGTGCAAAGTTGTACACGAAAATTAAAAGTTCACTTCGTTCGAAATTCACTAATGTTTATTTTTGGTCCGATTCCACAATTGTGCTGGGATGGCTACGAATGCCACCTAACACTCTTAAAACGTTCGTACAGAACAGGGTGGCTCAAATTAATGAACTTACGGGTAGTTTACCATGGTTACACGTGGGAAGTAAATCCAACCCAGCTGACTTGGTGTCACGCGGGATCACGCTGAACGCGCTGAACACAGCTGATATTTGGTGGCACGGCCCGACATTTTTGCACGAACGGCTGTATGATCTTAGTTATGATCACAGTTGTCATAATGTCAACTTTAACGAACTGCCCGATATTAAAGTAACCACTACACTGTTAGTACATCATACTAATGAGAATACTTTTCCGTTCGAGAGATTTTCTTCTTTTACTCGCATGAAGCGTGTATGTGCTTATATTTTACGTTTCATTGATAACGTCCGTAATAAAATAAAGGTTAATCGTCAATACGGCCCGCTTCAAGTAGATGAGTTAAATAAATCTATTAATAAATTAACTCAAATGTCACAGAGTCAATCGTTTCCTGATCTTGATATTTCATCAAAGGGGAATGTAACCTTAAAGGCTAACCGTAGTATTTCCGGTCTTAACATATTTGTTGATGATAATAACATTATTAGAGTTGGGGGTAGATTAGATAATTCTTTAAACTTTTCATACAATAAAAAACACCCCATCCTGTTGTGTAGCAAACATACTTTTACACGCCTGTTATTTCAATATGAGCATAAGCGCCAGCTTCATGCCGGTCCTCAATTATTGTTAGCTAGCATACGAGAAAATTGGTGGCCCCTCAGAGGCCGCAATCTGGCTAGAAACGCTGTACATACATGTGTGACATGTACACGTATTAAAGGTAAAACTGTTTCAGTTCAAATGGGTAACTTACCTGTAGAGCGGTTAGAACCAGGTTATCCCTTTATAAGGTGCGGTGTAGACTATGCAGGACCCATGTTTATTTTGAACCGTAAAGGGAGGGGCGCTAAATTGGGAAAATGTTATATTTGTTTATTTGTTTGTTTCTCAACGCGTGCAGTTCACTTAGAATTAGTTACTGATTTAACAACTGATGCTTACATATTAGCTCTAAAACGGTTTATGTCTCGACGGGGTAAACCTGCTGAAATATTTTCTGACAATGGTAGGAATTTTGTTGGAGCAATGAAGGAACTTACACAATTTCTTAAGAATATTTGTGATAATATTACGGAGATCTTAGCTGAGGATAATATAAAATTTAATTTCATACCACCGTATACACCGCATTTCGGGGGATTGTGGGAGGCAGGAGTAAAGTCTTGCAAATATCACATCCGTCGTGTTATTGGTAACGCGAACTTAACGTACGAGGAGTTTAGCACGATCTTAACACAAATCGAGGCCGTCCTAAACTCTCGACCCATGTATCCACTGTCCACAGACCCAACTGACCTTCTTCCCCTCAGCCCTTCTCTGTTTCTGATTGGCCGACCGCTCACCGCACATGCCAGCCCAGACCTGACAGCTACAGCTTCACATCGCCTATCCCGTTACGACCGTGTGGAACAGATGCGCCAGCAGTTCTGGCAGAGATGGTCAAAGGAGTACATAGCGGAGCTACAGACCAGAACGAAGTGGAAGACAAGTAAGGAAGAATTGATACCTAACACTCTTGTACTCATCAAGGAGGATAATCTTCCCCCTCTCAAGTGGCGCTTGGGAAGAATTCTCCATACCTGTCCTGGGAAAGATGGCCTGTCAAGAGTCGCTGACATCAAAACGGCGACCGGGACGGTGCGAAGGGCATTCTCAAAAATATGTCCTTTGTTACCGCCAGAAGAGAAGAAGACGGATACACAATAAACATCCATTATCCATTCGAAGCTGTCAACGTCATCGGTACTTCGTTAGAAAGCAGGAACTTCCAAGGCCGGGGGCATATGTTAACGCTATCTAGTGGAGGAGGACGCTAAATTACGTGTGGCCCTCTACCGTCAAGTGGACCGAGGCTTGGCGGCAGCGAATCACAGCGAATGGGAGCGGAGCAACGACAGTGCGCGGAGCGCTGATTGGTCGACGCTGAGGAACTCGCGCCGAGAACCTTCCATTCGTTCGTTCCACGGCGCGTCTGTCGTTAGACACACAAGAAAAAACATGGTAGTCGGTTCACCATCGAAATCTTTTTCTTCATATATAAATACACATGTAAATTCGTTAATAAACGTCTTAACAGTATAAAAATAAATCTAATCATTGAAGAAGCCTGACCCGCAAACCCCACAAACAACCGAGGAAATCGGCGCTGCCCGGGACCAGTACCGTTCCTCGTTCCTTCGCAGGTACACAGCCTACACCGACGGTTAACTCCGAAGGTGAGGCTTTTAGCAAACACCCACCTCTGCCTGTGGATCCTCAAGCCGCCGCTCTACCGCCGGCCGTTACTGGCCAGCCGGTGGTGTTATAAAAAGTTATTAATGTGCAATGTAATAGGGTCTAGGTGTGAGTGAGACAGAGATACAGCTTACTCTCTCTAACTGTCATGGCGTTTGTTCTGTATTTGGTTAGGCGTTACTAAAACGTAATAAATATGTTTCTTGAAGTTCAAGCCCATCTTTCATTTATATTTTATCTGGTTATGGGCCCAGATAACGAACGAAAACAGAAAATTATAAAAGTTTAAAAGGAAAGTAAATACTGTAGTGTAAAAGTGCAAAAACCGGCGAGCGTTGGCGGCAAAAATTTTGAGGTTAAGTCGGGAAGGAAATTACTTGTTCGAAAAAGTTCAACAAGGCAGGAAAGTCTACAGGAAGGAAGAAAATGGAGACCGTACAGAACAATCATTTTACTATAAAACTGGAAGGTGCCAGAAACTGGAACATATGGAAATTTCAAACGTCCGTATTACTGCGTGGTCAAGGTGTCTACAATATAGTGGATGGAACTTCGGTTAAACCTGAGGATGAAGTACAACGAAATCGTTGGGAGGCTCAGGATGCGAAAGCTCAAACGTTGTTGGTCACAAGAATGTCGGAAGAAGTCATGTTACATATCATTTCGTGTGAGACCTCAGCTAGTATGTGGCAGAAACTACTGAGTGTCTATGAACAGAAGTCTGAAACAAGCATCCACATATTACAACAACGTTTCTTTCAATTCAAATATGATGAAAATTCAGATATGTCCGTATTTTTATCGAAGATACAGGAGATGCAAAATCACTTGAAACAGCTCGGCGAAGCAATATCCGATAAGTTTGTTATAACGAAGATTTTGATGTCGTTACCGGAAGATTATAAGCATTTTGTCTCGGCGTGGGAATCCGCTCCAGACGATAAGCAAACCTATAATAATCTAGTCGCTAGGTTGTTAATAGAAGAAGAGAGAATTAAAGAAAAAGGCGGAAGCTCGCAATCATCGGCAGCGTTTGTGGCTAAAAAAACAAACAGGAAAACTGCCAAATGTTTTAAATGTAATAAACCAGGACATTATATAAGTGAGTGCCGATTTAATAAGACTGATGATTTTCGTAATTCCAAGGATCATCATTTGGAAGTGAGGTGTTATTACTGTAATAAGCCAGGACATTTAAAAAGTCAGTGCCGTTTTAGAAAGGACAAAAAAGGTAATGCATTCTTGGTCATGGACAAAATTAGTGAATATAATGCATATTTTAATAAAACAAAATGGCTGGTGGACTCGGGTGCAAGCGAACATATGTGTTGTGATTACGAACTATTTAATTCTTATTGTTCCGTAAAAGGTAAATCGGTAATTGTGGGAAACGGAACGCAAATTAGTGTCAAGGGCAGCGGACAGGTGACAGTACAAGTATGGAACGGGAACGAATGGATCGACACTACCATAGATAATGTACTACATGTTCCCGAACTGTCAACCAATTTGTTCTCTGTGAACCGCGCAACAAGTAAAGGTTATGTTATTGTGACAGGTGAAAATGAATGCAAGTTTTATAAAGAAAATATGGTGATGGCAGTTGCTGAGCGTAATGGGAGCATGTATTATTTGAACTTTCGTTATCATAATACGTCCGAAGCCAATGTTGCGGAAATAAAGCGTTCAGTTTTGCACGAATGGCATGAAAAAATGGCGCATCAAAACATGACTTATGTGAAAGAAGTGTTGAAGAACAATAAAGTTGATATTAATACTCAATTGTCCGACTCGGCGACATGCGAAAGTTGCATGAAAGGTAAAATTCACCGTCTGCCTTACCCTAGAAGTGAAAATGTTAGCTCCAGGACATGTGAAATAATTCATGCAGATACATGCGGACCGATGGAAGAAAGTTCTATTGGGGGTTCGAGGTATTTCGTCGTGTTCAAGGATGATTTTTCAAAATACAGGGAAGTATGTTTTGTTAAAGGAAAACATGAAATTAAACTGTGTATTAGAAATTTTATTGCTCGGGCTGAAAATGAGACTGGAAATCGAATCAAGATTTTTCGTACTGACAACGGAACTGAATTCATAAATAACGAGGTACGAGAAATGTTTCAGGCAAGAGGAATAAGTACATCAAACATCAGTGACTTTTATTCCGGAACAAAATGGTCGAGCTGAACGAGAAAATCGAATTTTAGTAGAAGCGGCCCGTTCAATGTTATTTGCGAAAAATTTACCTACCAAACTATGGGCAGAGGCTATAAATACAGCAGCATATGTAATTAATAGAACTGGAAAAAGCTCAGTTGATGGAAAAACTCCATATGAATTATGGTCAAACAAAACATTTGATATCAACAACCTTAAAGTGTTTGGCACTCCAGTATATGTCCATATACCAAAAGAAAAGAGGCGTAAGTGGGACCCTAAAGGTGAAAAAGGTATTTTAGTTGGTTATGGAGAGACAACTAAAGGATTCAGAGTATTTTTCCCACACATAGATACTGTAGAAACAAAAAGGGATATTATTTTTGTGAAAGAAATTAAAGAACAAGAACCAGAGTCGACAACGGTGCCATGTGTATACAACCAAGTGGAGGAGTTCAATCCGGATGATGTTGGGAAGGAGAATGTTGAAGATCAAGCGCGAGTTGTTGAAGAAGATGATAGCACAGTGAATACCTTACAGAGTGATTCTGACTGCAGCTTATATGAACCAAGTGATAGTAGTGAAGGTGAAAATTCTGAAAATCCACCCATAAACCATGAAAACAAGCGTGTCAGAAAGCAGACTAAATTCTTTAATTGTAATAATGTTTTGGTAGAAAATTGTGAGCCTAAATCGTATGAGGAGGCTATGAAGAGTCCAGAGGCATCTGAGTGGAAGAAAGCGATCCAGAGGGAACTACAGACATCATCTGCCTAGCCTTTTCCCAACTATGTTGGGGTCGGCTTCCAGTCTAACCGGATGCAGCTGAATACCATTATTTTACATGGAGCGACTGCCTATCTGACCTCCACAACCCAGTTAATACTGGGTAATACGATACCCCTTGGTAAGACTGGTTGTCAGACTTTCGGAACACTGACTACCTGTAACGACTGTCAAAGATCTACAAATGACAGCCGGGACCAACAGCTTAACGTGCTTTCCGAGGCACGGAGGAAACTCGGTATGTAACGGGTGGTCACCCATCCACAGACCAACCTAGGCAAGCGCGGCTTAACCTAAAGATCGACCCGAGCGGCTGCTATTTATTTAGCCACGAGCTCCATTAAAAGAAAATAATACGTGGACAGTGAGTGATCTACCAGGTAATCAGAAAGCAATTAGTACTAAATGGGTATTTAAAATAAAACAAAACAACAATGATATTCAATATAAAGCTAGGTTGGTAGCACGAGGCTTTGAGCAGGAAAATGTATTGAGTTATAGTGAAATATATGCCCCCGTGGCTAAGTTGGCTACTTTTAGACTGTTTATAGCTATTGCAACAAAATTCAACTTACCTGTATATCAAATGGACGTTACGGGAGCATTTCTATATGGCGAAATAAATGAAAGTGTATACATCAGATTACCTGATGGAGCCTATGAAAATAACAATTGCATTGTAAAGCTAAATAAAGCCTTGTATGGCTTAAAGAAATCACCAAAGTACTGGAATGATAAATTCAACTCTGTGCTAATTAGAGAAAATTTTAAAAGATCTGAATGCGATCCTTGTTTGTATTCTAAGTGTAATGAAACTGAAAAGATTTATGTACTTATATATGTTGACGACTTATTGATTTTCGGTAGTAATGAAGATTCTGTGTCACATTTACAGTCAGTATTAAAAAAGGAATTTAAAATGAAAGATTTGGGTCTGGTCTCTGATTTTTTAGGAATTAATGTAAAGCAAAATTTAGAAACTTGTGTTACAGTATTATGTCAAAGAAATTATTTGGAAAATGTTCTTAAGAGATTCAATATGTATGAGTGTAAACAAATTAGCACACCTATGGACCAGAATTTTAATGTAAAGGAACTTGAAAATAATAAGTGTACATCTGAAACTGAAAATGTATGTAGACAAATAATTGGATGTTTGATGTATGCAGCTTGCGGTACCAGACCAGATATTTGTGCTACAATATCAATCTTAAGTAGATATCAAGATAGGGCTAGTAACATGTTATTAGTAGCTTTGAAAAGAGTTCTGCGATACATCAAACACACATTAGACTATGAATTGATTTTTAAATGTAATGATGATGAGCTGGTGGGATTTTGTGATGCTGATTGGGGAGGAGACCTGACAGATAGGAAATCTACCACAGGCTACTGCTTTAAGTATGCAAACTGCCTAATTTCTTGGTGCTCAAAGAAGCAAAGCACAGTTAGTATTTCTTCCAACGAGGCTGAATATGTGGCAATGAGTATGGCAGGAGCTGAGGCATGTTGGCTAAGCAATATGTTGTGTGATTTTAATATAAAAAAATGTAACTCCAGCTATCTTATTCTGTGATAATCAGTCTGCCATGGTTATTGCTAATACCAACACTGTAAAGAGATTAAAACACATAGATATTAAATATCATTTTATTAGGGAACTTATTGAGAAACAAAAACTATGTATTAAATATGTGAAAACTGAGGAGCAAATAGCTGATATGCTGACTAAAGCTTTGAAAAATAATTCATTGTTAAAATTTGTAAATATGTGTGGTTTAAAGTAACTCAACTGCATAGAATGTTATTAGAATACATATTGTTACAGTAGTTGCAAAGTTTCTTTTCTCAGTAGATAAGTTAGTTTTAAGTTAATAGTAGATATACATCCAGTTTATTACATTGAGAGGGGGTGTTATAAAAAGTTATTAATGTGCAATGTAATAGGGTCTAGGTGTGAGTGAGACAGAGATACAGCTTACTCTCTCTAACTGTCATGGCGTTTGTTCTGTATTTGGTTAGGCGTTACTAAAACGTAATAAATATGTTTCTTGAAGTTCAAGCCCATCTTTCATTTATATTTTATCTGGTGGAGCCCGGTATCACCGGAGACGAGTTTGCGCTCGCCTGGCAGGTGCAGAGGAGCAAGCGCAAGGGCACCAAGGGGAAATCCTCGGAGAGTACCCAGTGCTGCTGCGCTGACCACCCGAGGCAGACCGCCCCAACTTCTTCGGAAGGGGTCGGTAAAAAGAGGACAAGACTGACGAAGAAAGAGCGTCGTCAACTGTGGAGAGGTAAGAAAACTTCACAAGTAACCATACAGGCTAACGCCGCGGCTACGGGTAAACCGGCCAGCGGTAATGTCAATTTCTCCGCAGGCAAGCGATCGCAGGCCGTGGCTGGCACCAGCCAACCAGGACCTAGCCAACCGCCTGCTGGCGCGGAGGTACAGGGCCAGCACAGGAACCAGCGGCCCGTTCGGATGGATCAGACCGCGGCTAAGCGAGCTCTCAACGAGACCTCATCCCCTCGTGGCGACCACAAGCGGCCGTGTCTTGATAGATCCAAACGGGTCGCCCACCAGAGCTACGCCCAAGCTGCTAGCACCAACCTCGACGTCGCTGTCACATGCGGCCGCACGGGGCTCATCAGCAGGGAGGTGTCGGAGCAGGTGCTAGCAGCCATACAGAAGCAGATCATTGCTGAGTCCTGCTCCCCCAAACCGGACGTCCCCGCACCGAACTTCAGGGCCAAACCGATTTTCGCCGGTGGGGTCCTTAGGCTGTGGTGCGGCACCGAACACACGCTGGCCTGGCTGGGAAACTCGTCTCCGAGATGCCTCTTCCCGCCGGCACTTCGCTGGTGATCAAGAGGCAGTCGGAGATCCAGCGCCGCGTACGATGTGGCATACTCATCCCCAATGGGCAGGGGATGTTCACAGAGCCGACCAGTATTGGGCGAGCCCTGTGCTACCAAAACTCCTGGGTGGACATCAGGAGGTGGGTACTGCTGCACGGCGACAAACAGGCCGCGGCATGGTACATTGTGGTTGGCATCCCTGAGGACCAAATTCCGGCCCTGATGGGACGGTGTACATTAAATTCCAGGGCCCGAACGGCAAATTTGCCGATGTCCCTCAGGGTTGGGATCCGGCCACAGAAACCATGGTCGCGAAACCGGAGGATGAGAAACCTCCGTCATCAAACTCCGCGGAGCCACCCGCGGACACTCCTGCAGCAGCAGCGCCGGCCGTGGACTCCGCCGCCAGCGTGGACGCCGTCCTCTCATCGGGAGAAGAGATCGACTACATCATCCTGTCGTCGGTTTCGGACCCCGGGGAGGAGGGCTTCGACGCGGGCGACCTGTTCGCCGGGCTGCGACTAGCAGGTGACGAGGAGGGCGCGACCAGCGATGGCGTCCCTTTCGTCGACCTGTAGAGTTCTGCAGGCTAACCTCTACCACAGTCAGACCACGACGGCTCAGCTACGGAAGTGGTTGGAGGTTCAACAAACAGCCATCGTTTTGATCCAGGAGCCGTGGATCAGGGCTGGCCGCATACAAGGCCTCTCCAATCTTAGGGGTAAGCTCTTAGTTACTACAGACCACGACCAACCCAGATCGTGTATCTATACTACAGAAAACCTAAAAACACAGCCACTAACAGATTTCTGTTGCAGGGATATCTCTGCAGCTAGGCTGACTATACAGCGTGACGACACAGAGGTGGAAATTGCCCTCGCCTCGGTATATATGCCCGAGGCTGAGGAACCGCCCCCGCATGACCTCGCCCGCCTCGATAGACATTGCGAGTGCACCGGGCTGGAGGTTATCATAGGGGCCGATGCCAACGCCCACCACTCTCTGTGGGGCATGGACACGCAGAATGAAAGGGGTAAGACTTTAGTAGACTATCTGTTCTCAACCAACTTAACCCTACTAAACACAGGTTCTGAACCGACCTTTGTAACCAGGCGTAGCCATACAATTATAGACCTTACTCTGGCCTCGGAGGGCGCAGCGGCAACCACCACCGGATGGCAGGTCTCCAAGGAGGCCTCCTGCTCGGACCACAGGTGGATCCGCTTCGATATCCAGGTTACTGTAATACCTACACTGCCACGGCGCAACCCGCGCAATACAGACCGTGCTGCATATACACGCACCCTTGAAAACAAGCTGGCGTCAATCGACGACTGGGTGACTTACGAGAGCACACCGCAGATTGAAGAGCGGGTAAGTCAGCTCACCAAGTCAATGCTAGACAGCTACCAGACTACCTGCCCCGAAACCGTTCCGCCAAATACATCAGGGAAACAACCACGGTGGGGTGCGGAACTGGAGCGTAAGCGCAGCAAGGTAAGACAAGCTCTAAACAGAGCTATGAATACTTGTGCGGACAAGGATTGGGACGCCTACTACGCGGCCAAATCCAGCTACAAAAAATGCATAAGATTCAGGAGCACCACAGGGTGGCGTAAGTACTGTGGTAACATCGAATCTTGTCAACAAGCTAATAGGGTAAGGAAAATACTGGCACAGCAAAAAACACCTGGGCCTACTGTTCTCCGAAAACCTGACAATACACTCACCACATCACCAGAAGAGGCGATGCGCGTCCTCATTGAAACTCACTTCCCAGGATGCGCATTTACACAGGTGATTGACTGGACAGAGATAACTCAAACGCCATCAGTAAACAACTGGCATTACGCTGACAAGGTGATAACACTGGAGAAGATCCAGTGGGCGATCCGTTGCTTCCATCCTTTCAAGGCGGCAGGCCCAGACGGCATTTTCCCTGCTCTACTGCAGTGGGGTAGCACATCCGTTGCCAGTAAACTGCTGCCCATAATGAGAGCGTGCCTGGCCTTCCGATACGTTCCTAAAGGATGGAGGGAAGTGAAGGTTATATTCATCCCTAAGCCAGGTAAGGGTGACTACACAAACGCCAAAGCCCACCGACCAATCAGTCTGACCTCCTTCCTTTTAAAAACCATGGAGAGGATCTGCGAAAGAGAGCTGAGGGACGGCGTTTTAAAAACTATACCACTCCATGACAACCAGCATGCATACAGCTCGGGTAAGTCTACCGAATCAGCTCTCCATCTAGTGGTCAGCCGAATAGTAGATACATCAGAAGGGAACCTGCCTAGGAACCTTCATAGACATCGAAGGAGCCTTCGATAGAACGAACTTTTCCAGCATACGTAACGCTCTGTCTCGACATGGAGTGGAACAGGTAATGATAGACTGGATCACTAATATGCTAAGTAAACGAGTGGTTCGCCTTGCAGAAGTACAGGAGATGGCCTTGATAGCGAGAGGCTGTCCCCAAGGAGGGGTACTATCTCCGCTCCTCTGGAACCTGGTGATAAATGACCTTATCACAAAACTCAACGCAAACCACTTCTTTACTATCGGGTACGCAGACGACCTCACCATCCTCATTTCAGGGAAGGTGACGGGGACAATTTGCAACCTTACCCAACAGGCCCTACGCATCGTTGAAGGATGGTGCAGGGATTTCGACCTGTCTGTAAACCCTAATAAAACTGAACTGGTCATGTTCACCCAAAAGCGAACACTAGGACCTTACCGCCTACCCAAACTATTCGATACTGAACTCCAATTAGCCAGCGAGGTGAAATACCTAGGCGTCATCCTGGATAGTAAGTTGAACTGGAGCAGTCACTTAGACAATAAACTAAACAGAGCCTGTATCACCTTTTGGCAGTGCAGAGGGATGATAGGTAAGAGGTGGGGGCTGTCTCCCAAAATCATCCTCTGGCTTTACTGCGCGGTAATCCGACCTATGGTCACGTACGGGGCCGTGGTATGGTGGCCCCGCACCAAATTGGTGACAGCCTCAGCTAAACTTCAACGTATGCAGAGGCTTGCCTGCACGGCGATCACTGGCTGCATGAGGACTACTCCGACTGCAGCCCTTGAAGCCATGCTAGAACTCCCACCGCTCCACCTGTTCATTCAGCAGGAGGCAACGACGGCGGCATTACGTCTCAAAACACGGCATTTATGGGGTAAGAAATATACACAGCATACCAAGGCGCTGGAGGAGTTCTACAACGAGTTCCCAATAGCCAAAGCAATAAACGATCGGATACCCAAACAATTCGTATTCGATAAGAAATACAAAATCCAGCTCCATGAAGACCACCGTTGCGAAGGGCTGTGCCCCGCAGAGGTAAGAATCTTCACAGACGGATCCAAAACAGGTACTGGCACGGGAGCCGGAGTCTTCTCAGAGGACCTCAACATCCACATAGCCGCACCTCTGGGGGTCCACAACACGGTGTTTCAGGCAGAATGCATGGGCATCTCCCTAGCCGCGTCAGCCATCACGGCAAGGAAGGTTGAGGGCCACTCTATTCGCATACTTTCGGACAGCATGGCTGTACTGCAAGCACTAAACAGCCAAACAGTCAATTGTGGGCTAATACATGAGTGTCACCAGCGCCTAAATAAGGTTGGTAATCTCAACAAAATAACCATCCAATGGATCAAAGGACACAGCGACTCCCGAGGCAACGACGCTGCGGACGAACTTGCTAGAAGGGGATCGAGCATGGTACCAGTGGGCCCCGCACCTATCGTGCCACTACCATTTGGGTACCTACGTACACTGGTAAGGAAACGCACCAAAACACAACACCACAAACTGTGGCGGGACCACGGTGAGTGCAGGCAGGCCAAGGAAGCTCTTCCTAGTATCGACGGCCGCTTTACTAAACAGGCGCTTCGGATGACAAAACCACAGCTGCGCACAATTACAGCAGCCATTACTGGCCACGGCTCTTTTAATAAACACCTCTTTGTCTTAGGAGTCACAGACAGCCCACTGTGCCGAGCCTGCATGGAGGTAGACGAAACAGCAGCCCACGTGCTTCTGCACTGCCCAGAGGTTGCCCCATACAGGGCAAAGTACTTCGGTAACCCAGGTACTCTTCGCGAGATCGTCAGCAACACCAAGGCGCTGCTGACGTTTCTCGTGGAGCTGGGGTGGATCGAATAATATTCCCACCCTTACGCAAAATACGCGCCTCAGACGTGGAGTTGCGGACACCAGCCCGTTATACAATACAATACAAGCTATCCAGCCTCACCAAGATTGGTCTCCATAACAAAACACAAACCTGAAGTTCCTAAATCTGTTCGCCTAGCTGTCACAAATCATCAGCCAGTTAGAGGAACTTCCAGGCGTTGCAGTAGATGCAGCACGAAAAAAGAACCCGTGCGAACAATTTGGGGCTGCAAAATATGCAAAGTTCCCTTATGCTACCGAGAGGGCAAATCTTGTTTTGAGGACCACCACAAACAATAATTTGTTTCTTTGCAATACTCACGCTCTATCATCATATCATTATCATTTTATAATAATAAAAAAATGTTACTATATTTAGCTGTTTTCTTCACAGTGGTCACCCACAGTAACCACCCCATATCTGACCCCCCCATCAACCCACATACGAAAAACCGCAAAATCTACTTAAAAGTAAGCCTAAGTAATACAGAATACACAAAAATATTAGTTTTACTCTTAACCTAAAAATCTGTGCCGCAAAGAGTTAAATTCTACAAAAGAATGCATGACTGTTCTGTCTGACGTTGTAAATATTGTTTTACATTTCTCACATTTTTTTTCATAATTTTTTATCAAAAATCCGCACACGTAAGCACATGCTTGTGATTCACCCTTCTCCTCAAATACATTCTGATGAATGTTATCATTTAATCTCAATAACGATGACATTGATGTTTCTTGGGTATGCTTAGCTGTCTGATATTTTCCGCAAAAAAACATTTTAAAATTGTCAATAATGACCTCATTGTTGTCGAGCTCACAATTTCCACCACCAATGTGAGAGAGGTTACTTAATACAGACGTTTTTAAGCCCGCGACAAACTGGCCAGTGGTAGGACTGCAGTTTGAACCACAATTACTGCGAATGCACCCAAATAAGTTTTCAATTGGATCTTGTTGCAGCCTGCGAGTCGCTAGACTTTTTATTGATTTATGCTTTTGGCGCAAACTCTCCCACAACATTTCAATTCCATTAAGCGTCCACAGCCAACCTATCTGCGATGGTGCCCATAAATTTGAGAGATTGCATAAATAATTTCATTTCACTTATAAAGGCGAATGGCAGGGTTGTATGGGAGTTTAGTACCCCTAATAAAATATCGTGTTTTGGATATATTTTTGTTTCAATTGGTAGTCAATACGATAGGCAAGCCCTTTTGAAATTCTTAGATTTTTAGGAGTTGGGACCTAAAAGTTATAACCAGTTTTATTTTTGAGGTTATGTCCTAAAAAATATTATTATGTGTTAGCACATAAGCATTGTTTTGGTGAAAAACGATGTTCTAGATAGCTGGTGCTATCTTTGTAATGTTTTACTTATCATTAAGTTAGCAAATTGACATGAGAATTGTACCTATTCAGTAGAGTGCTTTAGGAGACCTACGTCCAGCAGTGGTCTGCAATAGTTTGATGATGATGAATGATGAAGTGCTGATGCAGTTTTGAGTGTGGGTAAATAAAACAACTTTGTTTTTGCAGGAACTTACATTAATTTTATTGTTGTTATAATTAACTAATTGATTCTTAATATTATTTTATCTAAGAAAGGTGCAGGTCGGATCATACCTTCATGGCAAGCGTTACTAAGGTACCAAATAATGCTCATAACATGTGAGCAGCATCCCATCCAGTTACAAAAATCATTAAATTCAGTTGCGTTTAATAAATCACTCATTATGGTGGCATTATTTGTAGTGGCACTATATGGTCCGCGTACATCTATAATATATCCATCAGAGGCAAATGGCTTTAATAAATTCCTATATTTATGAAGGGAATATGTATCCTTTTGGAATAAGTAATTACTACTTTTTTGTATATATATTTATATTGCATCAGCTATTGTGATTGCAGGTTTTTGATCAGCTGGTGCATTAGGCTCACAAAAATGTGATCGGCAATGTATGAATTTTTTGCTGCCCTTCATAAATGAGAAAAACCAAGAAATCCTGGAACATAATCAGTTAGCAAAATATTTATTGCTACAGACATTAATGTCTCTAGGGTCCTTATCGGAACTTGAAATAGATATGACAATCTGTCCTCTGAATCCCCAGTCCTTAATTTACACAATAAATAAATAAATAAATATCTTGGGACAACTCACACACGGCTATCTGATCCCAAGCTAAGCAGAGCTTGTGTTATGGTAACCAGACAACTGATAAACGTACTTATATAATTTATAAATACATACTTAATATAGATAAATCACACCCAGACACAGAACAAACAATCATGCTCATCACACAAAGTTTGTCCTGGGTGGGAATCGAACCCACGACCTCCGGCTCAGCAGTCAGGGCCACTAACCACTAGACCAACAGGCCCGTCAAAAGGCTGTTAATGCAAAACTATCCCGATGCATATTCCTAAGCCTCGGTGTAACATCCAATATTTGTTGATGTTGTTTATTTATGCCTATAAAGTACTGTACTTGGTTATCGGGGTAGTTTTGAATATTCTCATAAGAGATGTTACTTAACCCTTCCATTAAAATAAAAATTATCTCCTCTGTGTGTGGAAGTAAAGCTATTAAGGCTATACTCAGCAGTATACAGGTTTTCATAATTAGCGTCCTGTATGTAAGGAGCAAATACGAGCTCCTCTTGGTATAAAATATTGATACTTAACCAATACAGCTTGCCTGGTTTCTTTAGGCACAATATTTGGCTCTGGTTCCAAGCACTCTTTGGAAAATGCAGTGTCTTGATGTTTCAGCTGCTCTTCTTATATATGGCAATACAATATGTTGGGGTCTTTCTTCTGGTTCTTTTATTTATTTATTGTTTATTTATTTATTCATTAAATGCACAATGTACAAAAAAGTTACACGCTAGGCTTATAACTAGTGAGTACATGACCCTGTTAGGGCGCAGCAAAATGACTTAAAACTAATAAAATTATATTGCAGAATATATCACGTATGGTAGGAACTTTCACAATATTATATTATTTAAACTTATATCTAGCCATAAACAAAATAAACAATATTCAGTAAACTTATATCTAGCCTTAAACAACATAAACAATATTCAGTAAACTTATATCTAGCCATAAACAACATAAACAATATTCATTAAACTTATATCTAACCATAAACATTTAGCACATACATAATTATATTTTAATACTAGCTTTCGCCCGCGGCTTCGCTCGCGTTAAATTCGGTATAACACACCAAGCAGACCTGCAGTTTTTGCTCTTGCGCCTGATTGATTTGTAATAGCAACGCTAAGTTTTCCCTTGTCTTCCCTCGTTCTCCCTCATATCCCACTTTTTTTAAGTAAAAATTAGCCTATGTCCGTCTCCTGGTTTCCAACTATCTCTGTACCAAAATTCATTAAAATCGGTTCAGCCATTAAAGCGTGAAGAGGTAACAAACAAACAAACAAACAAACTCACTTTCGCTTTTATAATATTAGTAAGGATTCTATTTTAACTTTGGATCTTCTATAAATTCTTGGATACTATAGTAAGCTTTATCTAAGAGCAATGACTTTAAACGGGCTTTAAATATTATCAATGTTTTTGTGGACCGTATATTTTCAGGCAATTTATTATATATCTGTATACTTCGGTATTCTGGGCTATTTTTATACATTTGGAGTCTAGGTGCTGGTAAAATTAATTTAGTTTTACGGCGCTCGTTCTTGTCGAAATTAAACAGTTGGATATTTTTTTTAACAAAAGTGGCTATTTCTAGTATATATATGGAAGACAAAGTTAATATTTTTTCATTTATGAAGTGGGGTTTGCAGCTGTCTCTAGGTTTTATCTTAAATAATATTCGAATACACTTCTTTTGTGCAATAAATAGATCATTGGCATCTACACTGTGTCATCTACACTGTGTGTTCTTCTGGAACATAGAAGCTCAAATCTCGAGCTTGGCCCCAGCAAACTCCACAAACTTCATTCATGGATGACATCTGTAAATAAATAACATTGATGAAATACAAATTAAACACTAAGTTTGATAAGACATAAATTGCGCCCATCATGACCAAGCTACAGAATAGTTTATAACATCCAATGATTGGTTTTCACCTTACAGAAAACCTTTACCAAAAATATGTATGTTGTGTTAATATGAGAAAAAGGGCTATGTGACAATGGAAAAACCAGTATCCTTTTGTTGATAGTAGAGCCAACATCATGACTGTCCCAGATTTAGCAACATAAAATAGTAATTGCCATTTGCAGTGTAGGCAGTTGCTTTAACCGTAAATCTAAGATGCGTGGGGGTTCACTAATCTTAGTCAAAAATAGTATTAAATTTAGAAGTCGTATTGATATAGTTGATCTATCGGTTGAACATAATATTGAACTGTCTTGTGTTGAGCTAGATAAGCATGTCATAGTGTGCGTTTACAGGCCCCCAAATTATCAAAACTACTCTATATTCGAGTCAGTAATGGAAGATGCTTTGGCAAAACTTGCAACGGGTAATAAATCGCTAGTCATTTGTGGTGACTTTAACATCAATATTTTGGACGAAAATTCAAATTGCAGTAGATTCTTAAATCTTTTTAAATCATTTAACTTGTTAAATGTGTTTTCGGAGCCAACCCGAATTACTACAAATACCGCTACATGTATTGATAATGTTTTCTGTTGCTGCGACTACTTAGATAAATCCATTGTAAATTATCTTCCCTCTGATCACAGCGGCCAAACCGTCGTATTCGAGTCATACACATCATCACGAAAAATTCAGATACAGTCTAGACAAATAACACCCAGTAATTTAAATAAATTTAATAATAATTTAATACGTAATCTAGGCATTCCGGGATATGATATTAATAATGTAAATCATTTTTATGAGGAATTCTTTTCGGTTGTCTACACAGAGTTCAATGATACGCTAAAAATAAAAACTAAATCTATTAGCCCAAAGTTTATGTTCAGTGATTGGGCAACTAAGGGTATAAGAAAAAGTAGGGAACGATTGTTTGAGCTTTACGGCCTTAAGCCTTACATCAACTCGGAAACATTCAATCGCTATGTTGCTACTTACTCAAAAATTTTTAAAAACACCTGCCAGGTAGCTAAAGCCTTATTCATAAGCAACAAGATTAAATCCGCCGATAATAAAATTAAGACGGTTTGGAAAATAATCAATAGTGAAACTAATAGAAATAAAAAATATAATAATGATATTACACTAGAGTCTTCACGTGGTCTTCTAACCACTAAAAACGAAGTTGCTCAAGAATTTGTGGATTTCTTTACTAGTATCCCAATTAAAACTACTGAAACGTTAAATTCGTCACCCTTGCTTTCTGTTGACTTATTAAGAGCAAACGTTTTACCATGCTCGGTTGAGTTTCAATTTAATCATATTAACCCCACTGCAGTCATTAAAGCTTTTAAACAAATAAAAATCAAATTAACCGAAGACCTTTGGGGATTGTCTATTAAAGTCTGTCAAGCTATCATTGAGACTGTAGCACCGTACTTAGCCTTTATATTTAATTTGTGTGTGGACCAAGGAGTCTTCCCGGACCTTATGAAATACAGCAAGGTAATACCACTTTTCAAATCTGGGGACAGTAAAGACACCAATAATTATAGACCCGTATCCGTTTTGCCGGTTTTCAGCAAGGTGTTTGAAAAGGTAATGCTTAACCAAATGCTCAACCATTTTAACACAAATAAAATCTTACATGAGAAACAGTATGGTTTCACCAAAGGACGTTGTACGACTGACGCCGGTGTCACCCTATTAAAACACATATTTACTGCGTGGGAGGAAGCACAGGATGCCATAGGGATCTTTTGTGACCTCTCAAAAGCATTTGATTGCGTAAACCACGAAACCCTTCTCTTAAAACTTGAACATTACGGCCTAGGGAAACTTGCGCTTAGTTTAGTAAAATCGTATTTAAATGATAGACAGCAGCAAGTACAAATAAATGGTGTCAATTCAATGGGTTTAAATGTAAAGATGGGTGTACCACAAGGATCGATATTAGGTCCCTTCCTCTTTTTAGTATATATTAATGATCTACCCCATTTATTTAAAAACCAACCACAAATGGTGTTGTTTGCTGACGATACCTCTTTAATATTTAAGATAAACAGACGTGCCACAAATCTTGACGACGTAAATAATGCCCTAATGCAGGTACATAATTGGTTTACCGCTAATAATTTAGTATTAAATGGGAAAAAAACGAAGTGTATAAGATTTGCTCTACCAAATGTCAAAAACAGTGAGTGTGACATAGTATTGAATCAAGAGAAACTAGAATTCGTCGAAAAAACTGTTTTCTTGGGAATAACACTCGATTCAAAGCTACAATGGGGTCCGCAAATAACATCTCTTGCAGGACGCCTTAGTTCAGCAGCATATGCTGTTGGAAAAATCCGTCAGTTTACTGATGTAGATACCGCGAGGCTAGTCTACTTTAGTTATTTTCATAGTATCATGTCATACGGTATTTTACTTTGGGGACGGGGTGCAGACATCGAGTCTATATTTATTCTGCAGAAAAGAGCCATCAGAGCCATATATAACCTACGTAGGCGAGATTCTTTAAGGGAACAGTTTAAGGATATTAACATCATGACAGTACCTTGTCAATATATTTATGAAAACATCATGTATGTCAGGAAAAACTTGCATATTTTTAGTAAAAGAGGTGACAGACACAATTATAATACTAGAAATAGGGACCAATTAGTTCAACCAGGTTTCAGGTTAGCTAAAGTAGACTCATCTTTCATGGGGTACTGTTTGAAATGCTACAATAAAATACCTCCCCACATTCTTCAACTGAATGAAACGAAATTTAAATCTTGTATTAAACGCACACTATGTAGGCAAGCATATTATAAGTTGGGGGATTATATTGATGATAAAAATGCTTGGCTCAATGCTGGTCCTGCTCCACAAGAATAGGGGTAAACTCATTGATTGGTATCCGAAGCTATAGTGGAAGCTGCAGAAGATTGAAAGACTATCTTTGCAATGTATAGAATCAATTCTCTAGTATTGTATAATTATTAAGCCCATATGTGAGTGCTATGTATTATTATTGACTTGACGAAGCCCTGGTGGTTGATAGTGTCATGCTCACTTAAATGTCTCGCTGATGGTGGCGGGTGTGCCGGGTCATTTAGCTCCCTTCAAAATGGTCGAGCTGAATGGGGCTGATCCATACGTCATGTTCGTGAACGGGCGCTGTCAGTTGGGACTGGTCATTTTTTTAGCTACCACGGTTCATTTTTAACTTATTTGGGATTAAATTTTGCTTTTTATTTGCTCTGGACGCTCTTACTGTGCACGTCTTTCTACATCGTTCTCACATATTTGTATAATCTCAACATGAATGATGTAAATACAATTTTGTAAAAAAATTATAATTTAAAAGAGTGTCCATGGAGTTTCTTGCCCATTCTTCTCCATAGAGATCAACGCTTTGGAATGGGCAACTACAGTACTTTCACAAGTTAAAAGAAGTTTGGCTATAGTTCCTTCTGCGCATGCGGCCTCCCTGGTAGCTATAATCAGCACAAATTTGTGGATGTCTCTAACTATTCTCAATCTTATTTATTTTTGTGATCTCTTTAATCATTTTGTTTTTTTTTTGCAATAGTTGTCAAATCACATATTTATATCACCCTTGTTCTGAATAGTTACAGTACTGATAGCAACATCAGTGTGACTCGTCTTTTAGTTATTATTTTGTTTTTGCAATATTGTTTTATTTTATTTTTATTTTTTTTTACTCTTGTATAGATTCTTTTCTACCTATTCGTTGTGAATGAGTGGACATGGTTGGCCTTGTAGATTCTTAGACGCTTGTTAACTTTTGTTAACGTATTATTATTTTATTTTAGTTTTTGTAAAGTAAGCAATGACTTATTGTCGGGCCTACGCTGTCCTCTCATACTTAAGTGCTAACGCTGTAACAACAACAACATTGTAAAACTAAATGATTTTAAAAGAGTAACCATGGAGTTTCTTGCCGGTTCTTCTCCATAGGAAACGACCAACCCGAACCGTGCATCTTTTCTCGACGTTTTATAAGTGCCCATGTAGGCCTATGTAAAATAAAAATATTTTGATTTTGATTTTGATGTACGCAAAATGTTATTTGGAAACTACTTACATCTCTAGGATATACCCACAGCCGATTAGTATTGACGATATCTTCACTCTCATCGGATACAGCGTCCTTTCACGAAAGTACTATCAACAGATAGAGTACGGAGCACCAGTAACTTAACTCAACGTAAAAATGGCCAGATAATTTGCTATATTGCTCAGATGCAGTTACAAACTACAAACCAAAACATGACAGCACAAGAAAAGATTTTCGGGATTTTTCTATCCTGTCAAAAAAATTGCCAATACAAAAAAACTTTGATGGCGAAAATAATTCCTTTAGTTAAATAGTTAATAATTAAGATTGTATGCAATAATTATTCATTGTTAGGTATAATGTGTAATAGGTTAATTTTATTTCCTCTTATTTCAATTTTTAAATAATCATTTATCATTTTAAACCTCGTGATATTTTACAAATGGCAACTTCTAAAAACATAACCACATTTAGTTGCGTTCAGTTTAAGATTATATTACATTTAATTACTTAAATCTTTTAATTGATATAATTCATTAATGCAGTGTGCTAAAAATACTAACGTTACATGAAAATGAATGGTTTAGTTGCCTTAATAAGTGGTACAAATTCTATCACAAAACAACAAAAAAAGTATGCGGTACGAATTCTGCCGTTCGCCTTTAAGGTGAGGCGACGAAATTTTTTAATTGGTCGCAAAAGGTTTTCCTCTTCGAAAATCCACCGTATCGCTGTTGAGAGTGTCGAACAGCTTGTCCATTTTAGAAATCAGATCCGCAGTCACAGCCGCGTCAGCAGTTAATTCACCTGTAATATAACATAATATATCATTTTATTGTGATTATGTAAAATATAAGAATGAATCAATTTAGTTACTACCAGCTTCACAGTGACGAAATCCATATGGTAGCAGTGAAAGCCTTTAACATCTCCTTTGTTTCATGCTATATTCCCCACCCTAATAGTAGAGCTATACTAGAACTTAACAATATTCTTTCTACCATACAGCCCCCTCTTATAGTGCTAGGAGACTTTAACTGTCATCACACTATGTGGGGGTCCCACTACATAGATACATCCTCTCCCTTTTTAACTGATTTAATGGATGACATCAATCTTTGCCTACTAAATGATGGATCTCCGACTCGCAGAGTACCTCCTGGTCAAAATAATAGTGTACCTGACCTTTCATTCTCCTCTCCTTCCCTGGTAAATTCTCTCTCTTGGTCCGTGTTACCTAATTCCCACAGCAGCGACCACTTTCCAATTTTAATCAACTTTCTCCAATCTTTTACTCCCCCCCCTGCTCTTCCTCCCTTTTTTTTTTTTTTTTTTTCGGTTGGGAAATCATCCAATGACTTCCCCCGCTCTGGGCGGAGCGGGGGGGCATGTCAGACTTGTACTGACTAAAACCCACCCATGTTCCTTCTATTACCCTTTGCGTTCCGAGGCCGCGGTATCTCTTTCGAACAACCCGCAACCCCGGCAGGCGGAGGCTCTGGCAAGCCCCTCTGCTTTGCTGACTCTCTTTGAGGCGCGCGTGAAACACGAACGCGCCGTCGACACGGCCTGTCGTCAATCGACGGACGGACGGTGAACTACCCATTGCTCACCGCCCACAGGCCCGCATCTACGGTGGCCGGAAGTCGTCTCGCGGCGCCCGGCGCCCTGGGCGTCTCCCGCGGCGGCTGGGTTGGGCAGATGTTCTCTCCCTCAAACGCCCGGCCACCTCCTTTGCTAGCATTACTGCTTCGCAGAAGGTGGTGACCGCTTCCCATTCCCTCTCGCTCCGGACCATGGCCTGAACCAGGGCCGGACGCGAGAGATCGCCGCCGCCGTCTACGAGGGCACGGCGGTGCTCTGCCCACGCTGGGCAGATTCCTTCTCCTTTCTCCCTTACAGCGATATAGACTATCAGATGCAGACTGGGACAAGTATTCTTTAGCCTTAGACTACAAATTATCTGGTCTACCTCCTGTAGATCCTTCAAATTTTTTAGTGGCCTATGAAGATTTCGTCTCGTGTATGCTTGCCGCTGCTGATCAATCTATTCCGCTCAAGAACTCGTCTCGTGGGCTCATCCCTTCTCCCCCTTGGTGGGATTCAGAATGTACCAACATGGTCCGTTTGCGCAATGAGTCGGAAAATTCATATGCAGCGGACTTAACTATGGCAAATTATATTAGTTTTAAGAAAACTGGCGCTAAAGCCGTTAGACTTTTAGCCAAGAAGAAGGCTGTAGGTTGGCAAAAGTTCTGTGAATCCTTATCTCCTCGTACATCTTTAACTGTCGTATGGCGTAAAATTAATAACTTCCGAAGAATATTCAAGGACCATAATAGTTCCTCAAATGACCCTACTATCTGGCTTGATAATTTTGTTAATACTTTAGCCCCCCCCCTCTGTACCACATTTAGATTGCTTTCCTTCTTTTCTGATTCCCTCTACTACAGCTGACAGAATGAATGATCAATTCTCGCTTGCGGAACTTACATGTGCTTTAGATCACCTTAAAGATTCCTCCCCAGGCATAGACGGTATCACGTATTCCTTTTTCTGTAAATCTAGTCAATCCTCAAAATTATATCTTTTAACAATTATCAATTCAATTTTCTTATCTTCGAATATACCTGAGTCATGGAAAACCCAAATTATAATCCCCATCTTAAAGGGAAAGACCCAAATCTCTCCACATCATATAGACCTAATGCCTTGTCGTCGGTTTTGGCAAAGATCGCAGAGCATCTTATAAAAAACAGACTGGAATGGATCCTTGAAAATCGTGGTTTACTCTCCAACACTCAATTTGGATTTAGACGTAGTACGGGTACGATCGACAGTCTAAGCATTCTTACCTCCCAAATAAGGCTTGCATTCTCCCGCAATGAACACGTTATTGGGGTCTTCCTTGACATCTCGTCAGCTTATGATAACGTCCAGCTTCCGCTACTCAGGCAGAAAATGCTTGAGCTGAGTATTCCCGTGAGACTGGTAAATTTTATCTTTAATCTTTTTATGTGCCGTTCTATTCGTGTACGCTTTCAAGGCGGTCTTCTGTCTCCCCGTGTTGTCTGGGGGGGTCTCCCGCAAGGTTCTGTCTTAAGTCCAATCTTATATAACCTATAAACCGCTAGCCTAGACTTGACCGTTAATTCATTTTGCGATATCCTGCAGTATGCTGATGACATTGCCTTATTTACAAGTTGTTCTTCTGTGTCCAATGGTACTCTTAAATTAAACTCTGCTCTTGGTTACTTAAATGATTGGCTCTCAGACCATGGACTGGAGCTTTCTATTCCTAAGTGTCAGGCTGTAGTATTTTCCCGTAGAAGAAATATTCCTCCAGTTAACATCTCCGTTGCTGGAGAGCCCATTTTGATTCAAGATAAAGTTAAATTCTTGGGTGTTATTCTTGACTCCAAAATGACAGGTTTATTTCACTTACAATACATATTTAATAAAAGTGAGAAGTCCATCAATGTTCTCAGATCTTTATCTGGAGTTCGTTGGGGTTCTCATCCGGCCTCCCAAAAATGCCATCGTTCGCAGCCACTTTGATTATGGATGCTTTATACTAGAACCTTGCAGTAAATTGGCTTTGAGTAAACTAGATAAGCTTCAATCTAAATGCTTACGCATTATTACTGGTGCACTGAAATCATCCCCAATTAATGCACTACAAGTGGAATGTGTAGAGCCTCCTCTTCATCTTCGTAGACAATTTTTAGCGGATAGGTATTTTTCGGTAGCGTCTCAATTTCCCTCACACCCCCTTCTTAGAATTCTTCGTCTACTTTCTCGATCTATCGAAACTTCAACTTATTGGAGGAATAAATCCCCCCCCCCCTATTAGTGAACAGTTTTAATAATAATAAGACTCTTTCATCACCAGTTATGCCTCTGGATAATCATCCCCTTTTTCTGGTCCCTTATGATTCGGTGATCTACCAACCCAGAGTGATACTGGATTTTGGTATACGTAAACAAAGTCGCGATCCCAATAATTTTTTTAATAAAATTTTACAGAAGAAATGGGCAAATTGGATTCTATTATTCACAGATGCGTCGAAAATAGATGGATCTCATTTAGGTTCGGCCGTGTTCATACCTATGTACAATGTTGTTTTAAGTTTTAAGAGTCCTCCTGAGTGTTCTATTTTTACAGGAGAATCCCTAGCTATATTAGAAGCAGCAAAATACATTGATGCCAATCAACATCATTTTGATAAATCCTTGATTCTCACAGACTCTCTTAGCTCTCTCCAAGATTTATTGAAAATTCCATTTCGCAGCAAAGATAACTCCATAATTATTCTCAGAATTAAGGAAATTCTCTATAGGCTAAATCAATCCGGCCTGGAAACTGTCTTGGCATGGATTCCGGGACATACTGGCATATTGGGTAATGAAGGAGCTGATTTCTATGCTAAGCAAGCTATTCAGACAGGTTGTTCGTCTTTCTCTAACATACCGGCTCGGGACGTCCGTTGCCTGGCTAAACCACGTCTCATGAAGTCTTGGGATGATCTGTGGCAAAAATCTAGGGTAATTAAGGGCAAATATTATGGCAATATTCAACCCAACATCCCAGTTAAACCTTGGTTTGTCAAAAATAAGAAACCAAATAAATTAATCACATCCATCATTATACGTCTCAGATTAGGACATGTTTGTTCTCCAGTGTTTTTGGCTAAATTACGCATTCGGAATCATTCCCTTTGCGAGTGTGGTGTAGAAGAGGGAACTCTTGAGCACATATTTTTCTCTTGTCGTAATCTTTTAGTCCCGCTATATGATATACTCCCCCCTAATTTCCCCAGACCTATTAATATCCCATTCCTTTTAACACTCGTTGATTCCCCACTAATTAAAATACTTAAAAAAATTATATTATTAAATAACATTAACCCGTGAGAAGGCGCGCCTCTATTTGATACATGGATAGGCGCGCGTAAGCAAATTGCTCACACTACTTTTAATGCTCATATTTCTACTTTTATGGTAGTTATTGACTTGTAATGGATTTATATGAATAAAACAAGGTTTAATAAGTAAGAAAACAAGTATTTTTATTAAAAATATGTAACATAAATGCAACTTCTAAAACAAATAACGAATCAACTAATTTTTATTTTCTAATTTTGTCAGTCTTCATTCAAATCACTATAAAAAATCTTACATAACAAAAACTTAAAAAAATTACTTTTCCATGTAATCTGGACAAGTGTGTCTCTCAAAACAAATCGAACACATATATGTAGCATGTTCGATGCAGAGTAATTGCTTACACAAAGGGAAAGCTTTTTTTGTCCGTCTATTCTTACGTCTAGGGCATATAGAACAGTAGGCTCTGAAATAGGACTAGGAGCTGGCACAAATCGCTTCATTAGAAACTTGAGATCTGACGATATGTTCTCCATGCAAATTCGGCGTGAAATATGTGGTTTTACCAGCTCAATCATCCACAAACAATGAAAAGCATTGCAAGGGTTCTTTTGCATTCTTGGCTACGTTTTTGACTCCTGGTAAGTGGATAACGATATTACAACTCCTGGTACGTACGTTACGTAAAGGCTTATGCATAAGCCATTTCGTTGATTGATCTTTTCCAGGATAATATGGGGTCCTACCTCTTGGTTGTGTTGGCGCAGGAGTTGAAATGTCAGCTTCCGTTTTATCCGAAGATTGCTCTGTATCTGTTGCATGAGGGCTGCAAATGTTAGAAGCATCGCTTTCTATGATGTTGTTCTCCATCAAGGTCCGCATCTAATGCTGGAAGAGGCTAGAAGGCTGGAAGAGGATTCCGGTGATGAATCACCGGAATCCTCTTCCAGCCACGAACAAATTTGTTCTTGACGTCGGTCGCCCATTTTACACGTGTGTTGGTAGCTAAAAACAAAAAAGATTATTATTAAAATATTACTATAGAGTATTTACGTAATAATTAACCAGTTTAATATAAATAAATAAAATAATATAGTCTAGAAAATACAATTATACTTTTTAATTGGAAAAATAAATACTTACACGGATGGGCGCGTGATGAGCAAATTGCCGCACGATGGTACACGGCCTCCACAAACACTTAGCTGCGCAGTCGCAACAGGACTGATCGGCACGCGAGTTGCGTCACGGGGGAGGGGGTGAATAGTTAGGAAGGTACCTAGGCGCGTGAGACGTTAGGGCGTCGGTATCACCAAAAAATTTAGCTTTGAATTTTTGTGTGAGCAAATTGCTCATAGCGCGCCTTCTCACGGGTTAAGCTGTAACAGCAATTCTTAACCTTGGTTTATTGTGTTCGTCCCATAATAAGATTAATTTGTGTTGTCTGATTATTAACAATTTATACTAACAAATATAATGTGTTGTCCTTACAGGTTACCCAAACAGATCCAGTTTTAATTAACCGTACTAAAGGCTGTATAACCGGTCAACCTCAGAAAAATACACTTTGTTTCCTTCAACCTTGACATTGGCAGAATCATCGATAAAACGATGGAGCCATTAATATAAAATTGGAATTGGAATTGGATACTACCAGCTTTCGCCGGTGGCTCCTCCCTTGTTATCAGGATGAGTACTACCTATGTCATTCCCAGGGTTCAATCTATCTCTACATAAAAAAAGTTCAGCAGTATTTTTGAAAACATAACTGTTTGTTATGTGTTCTACAAATGTAACAAAGAGTCAGACAGATAGAGAAACTGATCTTTTTTCACATTTGTAATATTATTATATTGATTTTTAGAACAAATACAATTCAATAAACCTAGTTAGTTACCTTGTGATATTTTAGCAAACATGCCAGCAGCAACTGTGTGGCTCAGCACTTGAACGGCTAGTTTTACCCTCATCTTTTGTTTGGTGTTGGGATTCAGATGTTCTTGTCTGAGAGAGGGTGCAAACACAACGTTTGGATTTGAGTTGTCCAGTTCATAAAATTTGACAATGTGACTCCATTTGGCTTCACCTGAAACATTATTATGACCAGTTTAATTACATTGTGACAATGAATAGGTTTTATTCTGAGAGAGCTCAGAACTGCCAATTATCTATCAAATTTATGTAATGATTACCTGTTCCCTGGTGTCCATCAGCCGATGTTATATTTGTTAAGCATTGTATGTCATACTTAAAGAATAAATTTCTGAAGCACTTAATTAAATGAGGTGGATCAAAAAGTGCAATGATTTTTTTATTATTTATTTTAAAATGTGGACAGCTAGCCGTTGCTCCTAAAATGGTTAAAGCCCTTCTGTTGACACCATCCATGTCACACACACAAGCCGCTATATTAATGCCATGTTGATAACATTGTTCAAGCACCTGAAAAAGAAACATAATTTGAACTTCATATCATTGCTATATTGGTAAAGTTTATTAGTTTATAGCTACTGCACTACCATAGAGACAGTAAATTATTAACATTACACATCCGTATAGTGAGTATAAATGAAACTTACTTCTTTTATTAGGACTGCTAATCTATCTGCAGTGACTGTAGAGCGTGATAAATAATAAGCCATGGGTTGCTTTATTTTTTTTCTAATGCCAGCAACCATGAATACTAGGGCATAAGAGACTAGCTGCGCTGTTCTACCCTGCACACCATGGTCTTGGAAGCCCTCAATGCTATCTTCTTTTACATTATACTGTAAATGTTTTTTTAGTGCTATTTCATCAAACATTAATGTGTATTCATTATTAACAGCTTCTTGGGTTAAGGAAAACTTTCCAACAATTTCAAACAGCTGTTTGTTGATGCCAACATTAAATTTGCATTTTTGTAATAGCACTTTAAAGTTGTTGGAGCGGGAAGGCTAAACATTCGCCTTAGTAGCCTGTAGCAAGTAGGAGACCTTTTATACAGTCTTAATGCAGTTATTTTATCTTCTGCAGTCCATCTACGCCCCTTAGCACTTTTCTTAAAATTTCTAATTTGAGCTTGCAATAATAAAGCAAAATTTGGACTTATTTTATTTGTGAGTTTTGTCACAGCATCACTGGTGCTTAATTTTTGAAGATATTTCTTGGTTTTCATGTGTTTCAACTGTTTTTTCAAGAGGCAAACTTTTCGCAAATGTTTTCAGCATTTCATAATTTTTTAACCGACTTCAAAAAAGGAGGAGGTTCTCAATTCGACTGTATTTTTTTTTTTTTTTTTTTGTGTTTGTTACCTCATAACTCTGGTCTGGGTAAACCGATTTTGATAATTCTTTTTTTATTCGAAAGCTGGTGGTTGTCGTTTGGTCCCATAAAAAAAATATCAAGATCCGGCCAGTAGTTTTTGAGTTATCTTTAATAATGCGTATTAGATTGACTTCGTCTACGTTGATGATATAATTTTAGAGGTTGTCGAAGACAAATGAACAAAAAAAAAACGCTATGCACTATGATTTGGAAGGTCATCGCAGTTTTTTGAGGTGATTGTATTTTAATTTGGTGATAGATCTTCAGTGATATACAACGGAACTCTTCAATAAATGACAGCAAATCTGCCGTGATTGCTGCAATCACATGTATAAGTATGGGTTTCGCCAGGGTAGGTAGGCGAGTGGGAGCAGGGTGCCCGTACCCCCTCCCCTCCCCTCACCTAGTCATTAAGAAACATAATCATCAGATCAAGTATCCTCTGTATCCCCTAGGCGATGATGCATATGATTTCTGAATTGGTTTTAAACTAAAGCATAATTTAGATAGTATTTAATACTATAGCGTGATGTGGAACTAAAGCTCGTATTTAAGACGGGACCTACGCACTAAAAAGCTAAAAATAACCGTGTTTGCGAATTATATCATAATACTATAACTAAACGGTGACGGTCGATTACGCGCGCTCGTCGCATACAGACGTATCCATCAATGCATTATTAAATAAAATAAATTAACGCTTGCAATAAATTCTGACCCAGTTTAAGTGTATTAGTCTGTTATAAAAATCAACGTAGTAAGTGATTTTCTCCCATTACTATGGACTAACTGGATTATAAACAGGTATTATAATCTGAAAAATGGAAGGCAGTCCCTTTAATCGAAGTGGGCGGACACAACGCAGCCCTCCGTCGACACCAACACCGAGACCACCTCAACAACCCCAGCAATATCAAGAAGAAGCCGTTGCTACAGTCTCTACTTCGGAGATTCAGAGCTGGCTTGGGTCCATTGATAAATACCTTGATGACATATGTGTCATTGCTTCTGAGGGCAAACTAAATTCTGACCAGAAGCAAAAAATTGGCAATATTTGCCGAAAAATTGGACATGGAGTTTCGCAAATGGCTGTTCAATACCAGTCCCTAAAATCAAGAGCCCTACAAACACACACTGCCCTGCAAACCATGACCGAAGCCCGAGACCTAGCGGACTGTCTCACGGAGATGAACCGCACTATTCAGGAGTCCTGTATGAAACAGAGTGCATCTCCTACATCTTTTGCCGATATGGTAAAGAAGGGGTCCAGCAGTTTTATTCGTCCCAATAAACTTAGCTCCGTGGCGATATATCCATGCGACAACTCGAAGACCAGTGACGAAACCAAGAACATGGTGCAAAAAATCATATGCCCTGGTGACTTGAAACTGAAGGTGCGAGGCGTACGCAAAATAGGGAAAGGAGGACTTATCATCAGCACTGAGACTAAGGATGACCTAGATAAGCTCAAAAAAACAGTCCAAACCGCTTCGTCAGGGCTTACCGTCGACGAACCTCGAAAACGCAAACCTCGCATTATTGTTATAGGAGTTCCCGCATCCATGGCTGAGAATGATGTTTATAAATGCATTTATGACCAAAACATAACAGAAAAACTGTCAGATATAACCCTGGAATCTTTTTTGGACTCAATTAAGCTTAGCCACAAATCTGGCAGAAAAGACGCTGAGAATTGCAATTATATATTAGAAGTTCCAGCGGTCTTTCGCAAGGCGCTCATCACACAGGACAGACTATTTATAAATTGGACATCCTGCCCGGTACGAGACTTCACCCTGGTAACGAGATGTTACAAATGCCAGCAGTACGGACATGCAGCTAAGACATGCAAGATAGCTGCCCCCACTTGTGGACATTGCGGTGAAGAAGGCCATTCTAACCAAGACTGCACTAAGAAAGCCGATGACCCAAAATGTGCTACATGTTTACGCTTTAAAAAACAAGCTAATCACAAAACGGGAGACGCAATTTGTCCAGCCAAAATAGCCGCCGAATACAGGTACATAAACTCAATTGATTATGAAGGCGCCTAAGAGCGCCACATATTAGTTTAAATCTTAGACGTAATTCTTTGTTGTTATTTTTTTAAATATAATGGATATTAGTTTAATTACTGACATAGACAACTCATTTCTAACTGAGTCAAAGTCATGCGACGTTGAGGACTGCAAACAACTTCTTTCCCAGCATCAAAAGTCACTAACTATACTAACCCAAAACATTCGTAGTGTTTATAAGAACATAGATAGCTTTAACATTCTTCTTCACAGACTAAACTTTACTTGTGATATCATGGTTCTAACAGAGTGCTGGCTAACAAAGCGCCAAGATAATCTTCCGGCAATACCAGGATATAAGTTATTTTACACTAAAATGAACCATAATCAAAATGATGGTGTCGTTGTTTTTGCTAAGGAATCATTAAAGGTCAAAGTTGAAGAACCTGACCTACAGGATTGTATGAGTAACTGCCTAATCATTAAAATTGACTCAACTACAGCGATTATTGCTATGTATAGATCCCCTTCCGTTAGAAATTTAGCCTTTTTCCACAGTTCCCTTAACCGGATCTTTCAAGCGCTTAGCCCATTTAAGAATGTGATACTAACAGGTGATATTAACATTAACATTGGCACTCAAAATTGCGATGCCAGGGCCCAAGATTACCTTAATATCTGTTCATACCATGGTTTTCTCCCTGCTCATACTTTACCCACCCATCAAAGCGGTTCTTGCCTCGACCATATGATGATCAAAACCAGCTATTCATATATTACGCTTGTTACTAACTCAACAATAACCGACCACCATTCTGTCTTACTAGCCATAAAATTATCGCTGCCTAAGCAAAATCGACTTCAGAACAAGACTAAACTAAACATAAACACACTCGAATATGATTTACGCAACATTGACTATAGCCTAGTTTATAATACTGCTGACGCTAATTCAAGTTTATCGTACTTAAGAACGTTTATGCCAATGCAGCGCACAGCGATTGTAGGTAAATTTACTCACACAGCTTTATAGCAGACAGCCGTGTGTGTTGGAGCGTACGGCCCCGTATCATACAGCGCATTGATCATTTTGATACTTGGCCAGCTATTTTATTAGTACCTATGGAGTGTTTTAATTTCTTTGTATTATTTTTGAAGTTGGGATTTAATTAATTGATTGTAATTGATAAGCAATATAATATTTTGTTTAAAAACGGTAATGTTAAAAGTAAATAAAACATGTCGTGTAAAATAAATATATATATATATAAATCTTGCTTTACGGGGATCTACAATCTCAAAAGATATTTATTATAAAAACAGACCAGCCGATGTTCCATGTTTTCGCTCCAAAATGTAAAGCCCCTGATTACCTTTTCTGTTTTCAATTTGTGATCTTTCCCTGTCCACATAGCAAAGACACGGTAGTTTTGTTAGTTATGTGTAGCTGCCCCTGTATTTGATAATACCAGTCATGGCGTCGATTCACAAATTCATTTACTGTCCAATTTTTTTTTTGGCTTATATTGAGTCTGATCCAAATGCTGAACTAGGACATTTAATTTAGACGATTCCATCAGATTCGATCAGTCCATCTAGCGAAGCATCTGTGATCATAATTTTTATTTCACTTAACACATGATACTGTGAAAGTAAGCATAGTATACTAACCTATCTGTGTCTACATCAGTTAACTGCCCAATTTTCCTTACTGCATTATGCAGCTGAGCTGAGCTGAGCCTACCCGAAAGAGTTCTAATGTGCGCGCCCCATGGCGTTTTGAATCGATAGTCATCCCCGAGAACACAGTTTCCGCTATAGACAAAACATCGCCTTCTTCATTCTTTATGGAATGGTTATTGACTAACCTGGTTTCTATGCCGCCAATATCTCCCAACATGAAAAATATCTCTCAGGCATGCTGGTTGCCTCACTCAAACATTGTGAGGAGAGACCGTTAACCCAGACTAGGAACTTCTCCTATATCGTGGGTGCTTTTACAAACAATTAAACTTACATACACAAACAGCCAGACCCGAAACAATAAATATTTGTTCCGTGCGGGAATCGAACCCGCGACACGCAGACGGCACGTTGTACCGTCACAATGTTTTTGTGAAAACATCCGCGTTAATCTGAAACTTGGCTATACTAACAACACTACACTACACGATTCTATTATAAATTATAACTAACGGCTCAATCAAAATTAAGAAAACACCATTTCTTTGGATACAAAATTCTAAGAAAAAAAATACCAACAAGAGTATTTTCATTTACGTTCTGGTTTTCGAGTATTTGAACTTCTTGGTTCTGCCTATAACAACAAATAAGTTACTACAAAAACTTTTTATAAAAACGACTTTCGAAACTTATTTCTCAGTTTTTAGTTGTATACCTAAAAATAACAACTCATTACAATTCCAACAAACCCAAACACGGCTATGTTCACCGTAATAATATAAAGTTCTGGTATCTTTCGGCTTCATCATCAGTTCTACTTTATTAAGTGGTACTCTATATACAAATGCTTTACTTGTTTTGTTTGTGTTTGTGTTCCTATAAAATTGAGAGTTATCTCGATATTGAAATCGAGATCCAAATGACCATAGAATTACCTGGAAACTTTACCCTTTCTAACAAAAAAAAATATTTTCTAAATCAGTCTAGTCATTTTCGAGTAAAAGATTCCGATGAATTGAGAGCCTCCTCCTTTTTTCAAGTCGGTTAATAAAAATCTGAATTGTTCATAACCTTCGCCATATTTTCGTATGATGTTCTTTTTGTCCAATATGCTTTCTTTTGTTTGCCATATATCTGCAAAAAGTAGGTAAAATAAAAATACAATTACAGAAGTCTAATTTAATCTTCTTACGTTCATTACAAAAAAATATTTACTCACCACAATTTTGTTCTAAAAACTGTATTAAAAAAAAAATCAATAGTGTCACGATGTCGCGGTCGCGCTATAAACTCGAGAAATAAGGATAATATTTTACGCAGCGCGCGGCGACCAGAGCGACATAGGTCCTACCTCGGCAAGGCCTCGGCCGGCACTGAGCGCTGATGCCATTTCGGGCCGATTATATACTAAGACTAAAAAATCATTAAAAATTAACAAAATAAGTTATTTAAAAAATATTTATCCCATGTTTTAGAACGTTAATGTCTTCATTTACTAGGTCTAAAAAAAATAGAATTGCTTCAGTTTTACCCTTATCCAACACGTTTAATATCTCGAAAAATGGCTAAAAGTTACGGTTTTTAAATATACTTTTCTTGAATGAAAACTTAAAGAAATTGTATTTTTTCTAAAACCATACACTAGTAAATGTTATTGTTTATTTAAAAGTGATTTTTTTAATAGTTTTTAATTTACGGTTTTACTAGTATCTGGAATCTAAGTAGACCGTCGACCGCCAGTTTTAAAAAAAGGGTTGAATAAAAACTGTTCTTATAGGAATACCACACAAATATTTGAAAATGTTTTAAAACCAAGCACTAGATTATGAAATTTCCAATCATATGGTGCCAGTTTTCAATCTAGTATGCAAGCACATAATGGTTTTATTGTCTGTCGAAAATGGTTAATTTTGAAGATTGAGTGAATTTTTCGAATGAACGCTCTTAATAAAACATGTCCAACAAGCAATATTGCGTAACACGACCGTTGTGACTGTACCTAATCGTCTTCATAACATTAAACCTTGGATTACTCCTGGACTTATTCGGTGTATTAGACACAGGGATAAACTTCACCAGAGGACCAAGAAATACCCTGACAATTTAATAATTTTAAACAGCTATAAAAGATACAGAAACTTCTGCAACAATCTCTTAAAAAAAGTTAAAATTAATTATGATAAAAAAGAATTAACTAAAGCAGGTAAAAATAGCAAACAAATTTGGAAGCATATTAAAAGCGTCACCTATATGACTAAACCACGTGAATCAAATTCGAGGTTATTGCTTACTAATCCTTCGCCTCTCCTATCCGCTAATAATGTTAACAATTTTTTTATAAATGTCGGGAAAACTTTGGCCGAACAGATTCCGAAACACTGCGCACAGCCTCCTCTCAACAATGTAGACAACAATTGTTCTGTGAACTCATTTGTTATGCTGGATACCGACGAAGACGAAATAACCCGCATCATTTCTGGCCTTAAAGATGACTGTGCAGTTGGATGGGATAATATAAGCAATAAGATCCTTAAACTCTTTAAGCATATATTGGTACCTCCCTTAACGTATATATTTCAAATCTGTCTGACCAAAGGAATTTTTCCTAAGTGTTTAAAAAAGGCCGTTGTCATCCCTATCTATAAATCTGGGGATAGGGACTTGGTTAATAACTATAGACCAATATCATTACTCCCTTCAATCTCAAAAATACTTGAGAAAATTATAAACAACAGGCTAGTTAGCTATTTTGAAAAAACCAACTTCTTATCACCTGCGCAATTTGGTTTTAGAGCCAAGTTATCTACAACCGATGCGGTGCATAGCCTGACCGATTATGTCTCAGAAGAGCTAGGTAAAGGGAACCAGGTCCTAGGAATCTTCCTTGATTTAGCGAAAGCCTTCGACACTGTCTCTGCTTCATTACTCCTAAGCAAACTAGAGGCTATAGGGATAAGGGGAACAACGCTGACATTACTTGCTGACTATTTAGCCGACCGTCATCAATGTGTTAGAATTGGTAATTTTACGAGCGATGAGCAGAAAAATACGGGATTTGGTGTGCCCCAGGGAAGTATTTTGGGCCCTACCTTATTCCTGGTGTATATTAACGACTTATGTAATCAAAATCTCAAGCACGGCAAAATCATATCATATGCTGACGACACGGCGTTATTATTTACTGCTAAAAACAATACCGAACTGTTCGAAATCGCTCAACTAAGTTTTAATACTGTGACAAATTGGCTTCAAAACAACTTACTAACATTAAATGCTGACAAGACCAAATATATTCACTTTTCAATGCGCAAGCCACAACAAAACACTGCTAACTTTCACATGTATGCTCATCAATGTGGTAACCCATCAGTCAGTATGTGCAATTGTCCTTCTGTCCTCAAAACCTCTTACATTAAATACCTCGGCGTGATAATAGACGACACCCTCTCTTTTAGAAATCATATTGAGAGTTTGGTTAAAAGAGTGCGCAAGTTAATATACGTATTTAAAAAAATACGAAATTTTTCAGACTCAAAATTAATTACACAAGTTTATTTCGCCCTATGTCAGTCTATAATTCAATACTGTATTACTTCATGGGGTGGCGCACCAAAAACTATCTTGCTTCCTCTTGAAAGAGCTCAAAGAGCAATTTTAAAGGTAGCAAACTTCCTTCCTTTTTTCTTTCCCACAGATCAGCTATATAAATCCTGCAATGTATTGACTGTTCGCCAGCTTTTCATTACGCACTTAGTATTAAAACAGCACACTAAGCTCGCGTACAATAATGACAATACTAACAAGAGACGGAATGATATTGTATGCACGTTTAATGCAACCTCCAAACACGCCTTTGTGGAAAGATTTTTCTTGTTTTTAGGTCCATTTCTGTACAATAGATTAAATAGAAAACTAAGTATCTATAAGTTAAACTATTATAGCTGTAAAAAAACAATAATTGAATTGTTTCAAACCTTAACTTATGCACAGACAGAAGATCTACTTGTTGTCTGCAAATAAAATGCTCACTAGATTTTGTGTAATTTTTAAATTTTGGTACTCTAAGTTTACATTACTGTTAATTTATTTATTTTAAAATTTGTATTAATGCTCTTTTTAGCCTGAAATACAGGTTCAACCTAGTTCAGGCAATTTAAGCAACTGTGCTCTATTGTTTGTTAAGATGCTTTATTTTATTGTATTTGTGCCCCCTTTTTATAAATAAACGATTTTTATTATTATTATTTATTTTATTTTTATTAAACCCAAAAGGTGCTAGCCATTAGGCTGATCCGGGGCTACCGCACGATCTCCGGCGAGGCAGCGAGCCTCCTTGCCGGATTGCCACCGTGGGATCTGGAGGCGATTGTGCTCGCGCGCCTGTTTGAGTGGCGCGCAGAGGCACTACACCGGGGGGAAACTCCGCTGCCGCGGCAATTGCCGCTCAGCGGACAGACCGGTGCGATCTCATGGTGGCATGAAGAGAGCGACTGTCGCAACCCCGTGCAGGGCACGCCACAATAGTGGCGGTAAGTCCCCTCTTTGAAGAGTGGCTGGAGAGGCGTCATGGCGTCCTCACCTACCGCCTGACGTAGGTCCTCACCGGACACGGAAGTTTCGAGAGGTTCCTGCACATAATCGGGCGGGAGGAAACGCCCGGGTGTCACCATTGTGACGATCGCCCGGAGCACACAGTGGCGGTCTGCCCAGCTTGGGCGGAGCACCGCCGTGCCCTCGTGGAGGCGATCGGCGGCGGCGATCTCTCGCGTCCGGCAATGGTTCAGGCCATGGTCCGGAGCGAGAGGGAATGGGAAGCGGTCATCTCCTTCTGCGAAGCAGTAATGCTAGCAAAGGAGGTGGCCGAGCGTTTGAGGGAGAGAACATCTAGCCAACCCAGCCGCCGCGGGAGACGCCCCGGGCGCCGGGCGCCGCGAGACGACTCCCGGCCACCGTAGATGCGGGCCTGTGGACGGTGAGCAATGGGTAGCTCACCGTCCGTCCGTCGATTGACGACAGGCCGTGTCGACGGCGCGTTCGTGTTTCACGCGCGCCTGAAAGAGATGTTAGCAAAGCAGAGGGGCTTGCCAGAGCCTCCGCCTGCCGGGATTGCGGGTTGTTCAAAAGAGATACCGCGGCCCCGGAACGTAAAGGGCAATAGAAGGAACATGGGTGGGTTTTAGTCAGTTCACGTCAGTTCACTTCCCCCGCTCCGCCTAGAGCGGGGGAAGTCATTAGATGATTTCCCACCCGAAAAAAAAAATACTATAACTAAAAATGCTGAAATAAAAAATTTATTTCCGGAAGTCGGTGGCTTTTGTTGGTTTCGTTGACTTTTTTGCCACCGACTTCCGGAAATAAAGTTATTTTCCACTTTTTAGTTTTTTGTTTGGAAGTCGGTTTTATTTTTTGCAAAAAAGTTTTTTTTGTCTTCAACTGGAATTTTGTTACTAATTCCAAAGGGTCCTGGGAGATTAGCAGGATATATCCACAAGAGGCTGTGATGGACCAGCTACAGGTTCTCTAATATTATCTTGTAGAAATGGCATGGTTATATCCTGCAAAGAAACAAAATTATAATGTATTACTAAACAATTTTATAGTTTTAACTTAACACCATCCTCCTGCTCTTATTTCAATTTATTTGGGGTTGGTACACACTCAGTGTTCACTTCTTCCCACAGAACATATATACCCTAAAGGGCTTCTTCCCTAGCTATCTCAACCATAGACTAATATATATAAAATGAGAATCTCAACTTTGACACAACCCATCACAATTATAGGAATATTATCAATGTCATTTTATCTATATTTCAGTGATATTCCTATCACATTAATGCCACACATTATTGAAGCAAATCTGTTTGCAAAGCTTTCCATTGCCGGCCGTCGAGTTGGGGGTTGATATTTTTTTTACAGAAAGGTTAAATTATTATAATTGAACACATGTGAAGTCTCAACATGCGGAGACGTGTACTTTTTGAGAAAAAAAATGTTGAAAATAAATATTTTTCCAGTATTTATATCAATTCCTACCACAGATTATATAGAATTCTCGCTATGGAACGTTTCGTTTCACCAACGGTTAAGTTGTCTTACGTTTGGTAACACAGCGTGTTCGCGTTTGATCGCGTTTGATAACACACATTACTTTATAGGAGAAACTGATTGCAATCTGGACTTTAGGGCACCCCGACTCGGATAGGTTAGGTTAGAAGGGGATGGCGGGGTCGTGTGAGCGAGCGAAGCGAGCGAATAGACCCCGCCATCACCTTCGTGGTTATTTTTTTATAAACCACCCAGAAGTAGGAGCCCCGCGAAGCGGGGCTCCGTCGACCAAGCCCACCCTCGACCATGCATAAAATATTTGAAGGGTTTGGCTAGTAATAATCAGCCGCAGCTGCGGCTTATTATTACTTTATAGGAGAAACTGATTGCAATCGACTTAAAAATTAAAAAAACTCGAAAAGGGGTAGGGGGTAGTCGATGAGTATACCTACTTGGGCCAACTAGTGTCTTTTACGAACCCTTATAGGATCACTTTGTTGTCCTTCCGTCCGTCTGTGTGTCAAGACCCTTTATCTTGGGATCACGTAGAGGTATCGAGTTGAAATTAAAACCATATACAATTTCCACCACGGATCTTGAGCGCTTGGCGTCATAATGGCGATCGTTTTACGCATTCCATACATTGGCGACACAATCGTCGTCCTTGTTAGATACATGCAGCAAGCGCAGGGAATGAATCACGAGTGACGTCTATGACCTTAATTCTGGAATCAAATCCTAGACTGGAGTCCTGGACTCGGATCTGTACTCGAGCCCTGGATTCAAGTCCTGGACTCGAGTCAACATTCGAATACCAAACAGAGAACTCAAGTACTGGGCTCGAATGGTAGAATCGAGTCAAGATTCGAATACCGTTTAAACTGACTCGAGTCGGCTCGAGACTCAAAAACAGCTACTCGGTACATCACTAGTCGTATTATGACGCTAGTGACGTTCCATTTTACGTAGAGGTTAACAGATTTGTGCAAACATGTTATGTTTATTTAAATTTACAAAATAACGACATAGGGGCTGATATTAATATTGGTAAGATTTACATTGATACAAATAAAGTACCTAAAAGTAACCAGAAATAATGCCAATAAACTTAGAATTAAACGAGTTAGAATTGTTTTAAAAATGCTTGAAATGAAACGAATTCACCACTCATTTCGTATTGTGTTGCCATTAAGCATAATTGATACTATTTTCATTATTTTATTTTCTTTTTTATTTAATTTTAAAGATAAGTTTTAATACACATACTTAGTTTATAAAAAACATTGTTTAAATTTTTTGTAAAATTCAATAGGAGTGAATTGGCTATGCATATGCCATCTGTTGAGGAAAGATGAAACTATTGTCCGAGTCTTTTTGTCCATAGAAGTTACGAATGTACTGTACTGAGTGAAAAGACCCTGTGTATAACATATATCTGTATATTAGAATATCATTGGTTTTTGCTCAAGCAAATTTTCATGGATGTTTTTAGACACAAGTTTTAAATGAGAACACAGTTTGGGTTTCTTTTAAACGAAATAAATTTATCTTAGGTTGTATATTTCGGCTGGAGCCAGGACTTGGTGAAGGCAAGTGGCCTCATGAGGTCATCCTGGGCAGGACCTTGACCGATTCTCGGACATGTTGTATCAAAAACCTCAGTATATTGTTGATAACTGATTTATTAATACAAAATTACAATCAACTAATCGTTTCACTAATAAACTTTCACAATAAATTGTATTTATGACTCAGGTGTGATCCGCATCACAATTCCGAGGTGTTGACACTGCGACTGCTTCGGTAAAACTGACTCGTGCCCGCTAGCGCGCCGCCTTATATTACTCGTCCCCCACCTCGCCTGACTCATGGAGTGGTACGGTGATGTCACATTCGCACGTGCACAACGCACGTGCGCTGTTACAGCTGTGTTTGCTTCCTTCGCGCCGACACGGCCATTCTGCACAAAGGTCGCCCTCGACCTTAAACAAAGAAAAACTGCGCAGAATATCAAGGTTCAACTATGTCACACATTACAAACGTAAGGAGGTTCCTGTCCTCATCTTACATACGATACACATTGGGAAGTAAGGAGGCCCCTGTCCTCAACTTACGGATAAAGCATACTTGCAAACATAAGGAGGCCCCTGTCCTCAACTTACGTCCAGTACATACCACAAAGTAAGGAGGCCCCTGTCCTCAACTTACACATACTTGCAAACATAAGGAGGCCCCTGTCCTCAACTTACGTCCAGTACACACCACAAAGTAAGGAGGCCCCTGTCCTCAACTTACACTCAACACACATACTTGCAAACATAAGGAGGCCCCTGTCCTCAACTTACGTCCAGTACACACCACAAAGTAAGGAGGCCCCTGTCCTCAACTTACACTCAATACACATACTGCAACCATAAGGAGGCCCCTGTCCTCAACTTACGTCCAGTATGTACTACAAAGTAAGGAGGCCCCTGTCCTCAACTTACGTTTAATACATATCGCAAAGTAAGGAGGCCCCTGTCCTCAACTTACGTCCAATATATATTGCAAAAATAAGGAGGCAATTGTCCTCAACTTATATTATGAACAAGTTATGCAATACTTTTAGAACAGTTATGGAGTAATGAAGTTTATTACCTTTACTACTGTAGACCTTCCTCCTGAAGTTGAGTCGAATCGTTAGTCAGCCGGTTGTCGTTTGGTTCTGGTATTGCAATTAGCAATAAGACTGCCAAGACTGACTGAGTTGGACAGTGTAGTCTGTCTACACTCGGTCGTTCCGCTAGTTACTAGTTAACTGCATCCCTTCTACGAGCGTGTCCAAGAGCGCGCGCGGCATGGCGCGAAGACGAATTCTTAGATGGCGCTGTTTGCATTGTGCCATCAATCCACGACACGGCCATCCCTGACTAGCACCCGTCTTCGAGTGTAGTTCCTGTGGACAAAATATGCTCAAAGAGTAATCTAGCTCGGCTATCCTGCCAATAGAAACAAAAGATATCTGGGTTCAGTTATTAACTCAAATGGTTTTACAATGCCCTGTCACAGTGCTTCCTGCACCACATAATTCATTGAAAAGAAATCCGATCAACAAGTTACAAAACAAAGTAAATCTAACAATTCTGTTACTTTTATTATAGTTCATAAGCAATGCATACTCAAATCTAATTCTCGAGGAACTTTGTGATCGTGGATCTTCCTCACACGATCATGAGGGTATTTGTATATTCGCTTAGAGTCAAGCGCTTTTAGTAGGTATCTATCCCCGTCTAACACTTCAATGATCTTAAATGGGCCTTTGAATTTAGTATCTAATTGTTTGATTCCTTTTCCTCAATTCAATTAAATAATCGTTAACAACTAACTTAGAAACCTGAGCCTTATTTTTATAAAATCGATTTTTATCGCAATTAGCATTTTTGCAATATTCTGTGTCGCACGCTCTCTCATCTCATCTAAATTAACGTCAGTCACGTCATCATCAACGGTCACTAAGCCAAGAGGACGTGCTACCCCTCCGATCATTAACTCAAAAGGGCCAGATTCAGTCACCCTATCAATGGTAGAGTAAATGGCCAACTGAACCTCTCCCAATGGTTCCTGCCAAGAGCCGTCACGACTAGTCTTTTCAGTTGTCAACATAATCTTTGATGAGAGAGCATTCGGCACCAGAATCGTAATAAAAATGGATACGACTCACCAGAATTCATCAGCGTACCGCTGGGATTACCGACGTGTTGCACCACCATCACAGAATGCCGCAAAGCTACTGGCGTTAATACCTCCTCCTGCTCCTCGGCCAAATAAATTTAACCCTCTCAGCCTCATCTGCCATCCTCCCGAAGTAGGACGACTCAACATGTCCAGTCCCGCCACAGCAATTACACTCGGGCTCCGGACGCTCTGCGCGGCTCAAGGACTCGCTGGAACCAACGGCCCAAAACCGCCCGACCGCGTCCTTCCACTGCCCCTGCCACAATGTGCCCGTACATGTCCTGGCTTAGTCACAATAAATGAGACCACAAGAGCCATTGTAGCGAAGGGCTGCCCTCTAGGGGGCGTCCTCTCGCCCCTACTATGGAACCTAATAGCGGATAGCCTAATCCGATGCCTAAACGCCGAAGGCTTTTACACCATAGGCTACGCCGACGACATCGCTACCTGATGCGCCAAGCCCTAAGAATAATGGAAAAATGGTACGAAGAATACGAGCTAACCGTAAACCCCTCCAAAACCGAACTAGTCCTTTTTACTAGAAGAGGAAACTGACAACACTACAGCTGCCGATTTTCTTCGGCACCACGCTAAGCCTAGCAACTGAAACCAAGTACCTGGTCGTTTATCTGGACAAACAACTAAATTGGGCAACACACGGACTATATCACCACCAAAGCTAGCATATCCCTATAGCAGTACAAAAGACTACTCGGCAGGAATTGGGGTATAAGCCCCAAAATTATGCACAGGCTGTACCCCACAGTCATCAGACCCATAATAACATACGGTTGATGATGATGTCCCAGAACAGAACTGAGCACGACCCAAAACTGCAACGCCTTGCCCGTGTAGCGATCACCAGTAGCATGAGAACCGCACTAACAGCAGCCCTACAAACAATGCTAGGGCTCTCGCCCCTACATCTCGCGGTACAGGAGGAAGCGGCTTCAGACTAGAAGTCTCTGGCACACTGAGTAATGACTCCAGGATAAAGCACACCAAAATCAAAGCAGGAGCTGTCTAAAGGCAACCCCTGTTAGCAGCACCGACCGATAAGATCACCAAGATACATTGCCTCCAAAAACATTACAACATACAGATCACGGAGGAACCATGAGAATACTCGGGACCAAACAAACTGAGAAAATATACAGATGGCTCGAAAACTAGAACAGGAACAAGGGTTGGGGTCTTCTCCTACGACATTTACATTAAAATTTCTAAACCACTCGAAACGCTCAACACAGACTAACAGACTGAATGTATGGGCATCATTCAGGCCGTCGTAGCCATCGAGGCCAGTGGAGTCGCGGACACCAACATCCGAATACTCTACGACAGTACCTCTGTTCTCCAGTCCCTAAACAATAGCTGCTTCAACACAGCTCTAATATACGAATGCCGCAACCTACTAGAACGAATGACCGCACACAACCGCAATACAGTAACCTTATAATGGATCCAAGGACACAGTGGCTCCCTAGGCAACGACGCAGCGAATGAACTCGTCAGACGGGCGTCCATCTCTCCAGCACTAGGACCGGAGCCAATTGAACCCATCCCTTTCAGCCAGATAAGCAGCTGGCTGAAGGAACACCTTTTCGAATGTACAGGAATCACTGAAATCCGGAAAGTGACACTGGGTACACTAGGGTCACTTGCGGACGGACGCCCTCAAGAACCCATCTGCTTCTGGAAGGAGGTGGGCTGGCTAGAGTAGCGGCCACCAGGTACACGGCATACGCACAATGGTCCACTGCAAGGACTAGGAGTGGAAACCGGACCCCCCCCCCCCAAGAAGCGGAGTCCACATGAAGAAAAAGAAGATGTCCTGCTTCCCACACCCATAACAAAGCATACGACCGTCTCCAATGCTTCCCAATCCCGGTCGCTTTGCAGGTGTTTCACCCCGTCGAAGCTCTCGCTGTTCGACAGCAGCCGCCACCGAAACCAATTCGGGAACTGAGGAACATTAACCAGACAACAAACGCAATCTAAGGAACTCATCGTTGACGCCGCCAATCATGGCCCCCACAGCATCCCCATCCTTGTCACCATCAATGACCCGTCTCCAGACAGGGGCCCGGTTGTCGCCAAAGGCACCGGTACCCTCCTCCATGTGAGCACTCGGAGCCGAGGAAGCTCCGAGGTCCATCCCGCTTCTGATTTCGGCTGGAGCCAGGACTTGGTGAAGGCAAGTGGCCTCATGAGGTCATCCTGGGCAGGACCTTGACCGATTCTCGGACATGTTGTATCAAAAACCTCAGTATATTGTTGATAACTGATTTATTAATACAAAATTACAATCAACTAATCGTTTCACTAATAAACTTTCACAATAAATTGTATTTATGACTCAGGTGTGATCCGCATCACAATTCCGAGGTGTTGACACTGCGACTGCTTCGGTAAAACTGACTCGTGCCCGCTAGCGCGCCGCCTTATATTACTCGTCCCCCACCTCGCCTGACTCATGGAGTGGTACGGTGATGTCACATTCGCACGTGCACAACGCACGTGCGCTGTTACAGCTGTGTTTGCTTCCTTCGCGCCGACATATAGGATAAAGATGATGAGGTTATTATCACAAAAAACGGGGTGTGTGTACTTATGTACACGCGTTAGAAGTTTTACTTCTTTTTCGTGTTCATCATCGTTAATGAATTCGAGGATCGAAGACACTTTGAATAAAACTCTATTACTGGCCCCGTGTGGTAACCCATCCATTTCCAAACCTTGGCAAGGGTTGCTTAACCTGGCCCCCTGTGGTAGCCCATCCATTTCCAAACCTTGACAAGGGTTGCTTAACCTGGCCCCCTGTGGTAACCCATCCATTTCCAAACCTTGGTGAGGGTTGCTTAACCTGGCTCCGTGTGGTACTGGTAACCCATCCATTTCCAAACCTCGGCAAGGGTTGCTTAACCTGTCCCCGTGTGGTAACCCATCTATTTCCAAACCTTGGCAAAGGTTGCTTAACCTGGCTCCGTGTGGTAACCCATCCATTTCCAAACCTCGGCAACTGTCCCCGTGTCACGTGTGGTAACCCATCCATTTCCAAACCTCGGCAAGGGTTGCTTAACCTGTCCCCGTGTGGTAACCCATCTATTTCCAAACCTTGGCAAAGGTTGCTTAACCTGGCTCCGTGTGGTAACCCATCCATTTCCAAACCTCGGCAAGGGTTGCTTCACCTGTCCCGTGTGGTAACCCATCTATTTCCAAACCTTGGCAAAGGTTGCTTAACCTGGCTCCGTGTGGTAACCCATCCATTTCCAAACCTCGGCAAGGGTTGCTTAACCTGTCCCCGTGTGGTAACCCATCCATTTCCAAACCTTGGCAAAGGTTGCTTAACCTGCCCCCCTGTGGTTACCCATCCATTTCCAAACATCGGCAAGGGTTGCTTGGAATGTGAAATAGATTTAATAAAAACACCAAAATAATATTTACTAGCTTCTGCCCGCGACTTCGTCCGCGGAAAATTTCTTGTTTTAACATAAGATTACACTCGATTGATATTACTGTATTTAATTTTATTAGTAAAATATTTTTTGGAATCAGATCAGTAACTTCAAAGATTACCGAAGTTCTCTTTCTGCTCAAGGTAACTTAACCCTTAGTCGCCTTTTACTTATTTATGTTAGGTATCTATTTTATTTAAAGCTTCTCTATATACAATGTTTGAGGTTGTTTTATTTTCCGGTAACAGAATAATCTGCTTTTCGGATGATCCCACTCTTGATAGACCAACATATAATTGCCCATGGGAAAAACATTCTTTTCGTAGGTCAATGCCAACCAAAGAGAATGTTTGTCCCTGGGACTTGTTAATAGTCAGGGCAAATGATGTTTTATTGGAAACTGGAGTCGTTTAAACGGTATGGGTAGGTCCGTCGGAATTATTGGAATTTTTGGGATGTACGCTAACTGGCCAGCTCCTGGGCCGATGAGAATGGTCGCCACAATTAGGTTGTCTTTTAAATCTTTTATAATCGTAACCGAACCGTGCTTATTGAATAAGCAACTGACATGTAATATTTAGAACTCTAACTAACGACAACGTGGGCATAATAATTCGAGAGGGTCATCAATCCACGGAAAGTCTTAACACCGCGATTCAGAAAAATTATTTTATGTCTATTATGTCGTGAATATCACTGTATTTTTTAAACAATTTTATATTTTTATGCGCGTACAAAAGGTTTTCGTAAATAAACTGAGAGGGCACAGTAAGTATATTAATATCTTTGAATTTTTCTCTGAGGGAGTGTCTGGGACTTAATTTATAAATTGATCGAATTGCCCTCTTTTGCAAAATAAAAATTGACTGAATATCGGCGGCATGGAAATAACTAAAATAAACTAAACGGGCTGTCTCTAAATCAGTCAAATCACGAATTTTTCTGACGGCGTATGCTGCAGAGCTAAGTTTTTTTGACAACTTATCTATATGAGGGCCCCACTGAAGCTTAGCATCCAAAGTTAAGCCTAAGAACACTGTGTTATCTTCCGGTTTCAACTCTTCATTCTTGATAAGTACACTAGTTTCCACTTGTCTAACATGAGGTAACGTAAACTTAATGCATTTGGTCTTTTTCTCATTCAAAAATAAATTATTAACGTTAAACCAATTAACAACCACTGCCAGAGCGCTATTAACATCGTCAGTAGCTAGCTGCTGACGTTTTAGTTTAAATAAAAGAGAAGTGTCGTCTGCAAACAACACTACATCATGATTATCCTTTATGAGGTAAGGCAAGTCGTTTATATAAATAAGAAACAAAAAAGGGCCAAGAATTGAGCCTTGTGGTACTCCCATTCTTACTACAGATCCGGGAGATCTTTTCCCGTTAACATCAACTCTTTGAATCCTACCACTCAAATATGATGTAAGAAGATTCAGAGAGGCGTTCCGGATTCCGTAGTAGTGTAGTTTCCTGATTAATGTTTTATGGAGAACGCAATCGAAAGCCTTGGACAAATCGCAAAAAATGCCCAAAGCATCGCATTTATCTTCCCAGGCATTATAAATGTGTCCTAAAAGTCATCAGTAGTTGAACGACCCTTTGTAAAACCGAACTGTTTATTATGCAATAACTTATGTTTGTTGAAAAATCTTTGCATTTGTTCCAAAATTATTTTTTCAAAAATTTTACTAAATTTTGGTAGCACAGAAATTGGTCTATAGTTAGTGGGGTCTGATGTACTACCCGATTTAAACAATGGTATTATTTTACTATTTTTCATTAGATCAGGAAACTCACCGCGGTCAATACAATCATTAAATATAACAGCTAGAGAAGGAGCTACAATGGTTATAATGGACTTAGCAACGTCCACAGAATGACCCCATAGATCAGCGGTCTTCTTAACATTTAACATATGAAACGTTTTAATTATATCATTACAATTGACATATTGAAAATTAAATTCGGAATCATTGAATGGAACGTTTTCCTTTAGTAAAGCATCTGCAGCAGCAGGTGACGAGTCCAGCGCTTTAGTAGTCGATACAGGAATATCCGCAAAGAAATTTTCAAAAGCTGTAGCAACTAGAGTATCTGATTTTATGATATTATCGTCGATAGCAAGGCTGTAGTCACTACTTCGCTTGCAAGACCTTCCTGCTTCGCTATTAATAATGTTCCAAGTCGTTTTAATTACGTTACTACTATTTTTAATTTTTGAACTCAAATAATGTGACTTAGCTATAGCACAAACTTTTTTAAAAACTTTAGAATAATTTTTAACATACAAATTAAATTCTACAGTATTAATACAAATTCGCTCTTCATACAGCTCATATAGCCGTTTTCTACTTTTATGAATACCAATGGTGGCCCAGTCATTGAAAGAAGCGTTATTAATAACCGAGATAGTCTTAGGAACAAACGTGGTACTAAACTGTGTGCAATACATACTAAAAAAATTGTTATACTGTTGATTGGGGTCATCATTAGTTGACAAAAGTGGTAATTTAGTCGAGAGTTTAATTTTAAAAGTTTCTAGGCGACTTTTAGTTTTTGGGTTAACAATGATATCCTTTTTAGCTACTTTTTTGTTTACATTTGGAATTGTGATCAGTTGCCCGCAATGATCTGAATCTAATAAGTTAATAATTACTTTGTGGGTTGGTATAATATCTGTATAAATATTATTTAGGCAAGTGGCACTAGTCTGGGTTATTCTAGTGGGCTCCAAAAATTTGTTTTCAAGATTGTATGACCGAAACAAGCTTATAATTTTAGTACTTAACCCAGATTTTTCTAACAAATTAATATTAAAATCACCACAAGTGATTATAGATTTCTTTGAGGTACAGATTTTATGCAACACTTCATCCATTATCTTTTCAAAACAATCATACAAACCTGAAGGGGGCCTATACACACTTAATATGATCCTTACTCCTTACTAATATTATAAAAGCGAAAGTGAGTTTGTTTGTTTGTTTGTTTGTTACCTCTTCACGCTTTAATGGCTTAACCGATTTTGATGAATTTTGGTACAGAGATAGTTGGGAACCAGGAGACGGACATAGGCTATAATTTTTTTAAAAAGAGTGGGATATGAGGGAGAAAGAGGGAAGAAACGGGAAAACTAAGTGTTGCTATTACAAATCAATAATGCGCTACCGAATTTAACGCGAGCGAAGCCGCGGGCAAAAGCTAGTAAACTATAAAAGAAAAATATAAAAGATAGATATTATGGTATCGCGGACTTTTTTGTAGAAATAGTTAAGACGAACCAGGTAGCCATACATTGTTTTTCATTTTAAGCAACTGTTTAGGCAGCGCACGCAAATAATTCTGTTTTATGAGGTATTTTTTTCCGACTTGCTAGACAAAAGTTGTGATAGCTCGGTTAATATACATGTTATAGAAACAATTTATAGCCTATAGCACTCAGGAATAATGTAGCTTTCTGCCAGTTAAAAAAAATTTAGAATTGGATTATGAGTTCCAGAGATTACCCCCTACATACAAATTTACAAACTTACAAATTTTACCTCTTTATAATATTATTATATTATATTATATTATATACAGGAAAATTTTTTAACCAGTGCGTAAATTTTGCCATAATAAACTTCAACACGTTTTATTAAACACGTATATTTTATTTTGATATGTCTTAGTACTAAAAAAAAAAGTTATCGCTCACGAAACATGTTTACATTTAAACCATATTTTATTGTCACTCGCCGGGCGATCGGGCGGCGCGCGGCGCGTGCCTAGGTACCTATCAGCTGAGGCGCGAGCGTAGGTATCAGCTGAGTCGGCGCGAGCTCGCCGCTGCGACGACGTACCTACGCGGTGCGGTTACTGACCTTTTTTAGTTTGGACTGCGATATGAAGTTACTTGTTAACGTAATTCCAACTTTTCCTTCATACTTTCATGGGCTTAGGACCATCAAAATGCATAATAATAAACTTGAATGAAGCACTAAGATAGGTATGCAACATAAACATGAAAACATTTAATTGAAACCATTGCATTATGGCGTATTTAAAAAATTGGAATCAACTTGTATTTACAATAATGTTCAATCAAAAATAACCTACACACTAAAATTGTTCATAAGAAATTAAACCGCTTACCCCCACATGTCACTAATCACAGTATTTTAACAATTGTTCAAAATGAAGTCCTCCTCTTTCCAGGCATAAACGTGCACGTTTTAATAAATTTGCATTTAGTTTGTTTAGCACTGTACTTTCACTTTTCACTTCATCAAAAGCGTTTATTATTTTTAATTTTAAGTCATCTAGGCTTTGGGCCTCCTCTACATACACCCGGCGTTTAATTTCTCCCCAAAGAAAAAAATCGCAAGGAGTAAGGTCCGGAGACCTAGCCGGCCACGGTACGGGGCCGCCACGACCGATCCAATTTTCCCCGTACTTTTGGTTCAGATAATTACGGACACTTATCGCGTAATGTGGTGGAGCGCCGTCGTGCTGGTAGAAGAAGTTATTTAGGTAGCTCACTGGGACTTCTTCAATTAACTCTTCGATGGTCGTTTCCAGCATTTCTAAATAACGTGGCCCAGTCAAGGCGCCGCCGTCGATAAAAATGGGTCCTATTATTTTATTTTTAATAATCCCCGCCCATACGTTAGCACTAAAACGTACTTGGTGATGCGTCTCTCGTACCAAGTGGGGGTTATTTAATGACCACCAATGCTCATTATGTACATTGTACAGTCCTACACGTGTGAACAAGGCCTCATCAGTCCACAAGATGTTGACATCAGGATGATTGAGAAGCCAATCGCATAGGGCTCGACGTGGTGCTGGGTCTGGGTCGTGGAGCTGCTGTACCGGCTGGAAGTGATACGGGTGGAGTCCGGCTGTATTAAGCAGCTTCCACACCGCGTGTTGGCTCACACCGAAGCGACGTGCCGCGTCGTAGGTGCTGGCTCTAGGATCCCTCTCAAAAAAATCAAAAATGGTTTCTTCGACTTCGATCGCCAGTCGAGGTCTGCCAGATCCTTGTGCATGATTCGGGGTCGTAAACTGGCCGTGATCAAGCAGCCTCTGATTAACTGCTAGAATGGTCCTTTCATTAGGGACGGCGGGGTTACGGATCCCCTGGGCTCGCATACGAGGTACGCTTTCCCTCTCATACATTCTTCGAGCTGCTCGTAGATTCTCGTTGCTTAATAAATACACTCGCACCATTTCGTAGTATTCGCGGTGAGTAAAGTTTGACATCGTGATTGATACGACGCGGGTACGCGGCAACTGCAGGGCGCAGGGGTTGCGCGGGGTAAGAACGCTCGGACGTCAGGACACCAATTGCGCGTGAAACGTACTGACGGCGGGCGGGCGGGCGGCCGCCGGCGGCCCGGCGCTAGCGCATTCCCCACCCCCTCACCCCAGCCATGCGCCCGGGCGGCGCGGCGGCCGCGAGTTTTCATTGATAGTATGGCGAATAGATTATGTCCATGTTTTGCTTATTTCAAACTCGGATAAGGATGAAATTTTTTTGAAAATTTTTTTTTTAACTAAACACGGAAATGTGTTCTATTACTGACACTGAACTACCAAAAAAAATTTACGCACTGGTTAAAAACTTTTCCTGTATATATTATATTATTAGTATATTAGTATTAGTATATTATTATTAGTATTAGTATAGAAGTATAGATTTATTATGAAACACGTGTTCTAAATATAAAAATACTAGAATTTACAACTTGAACATAGTTATCGATTTTCATGCCACCTAAAACTAACTTCACGATGTCGCGGTGCGCGCGCATCGTAAAAATTCACTCTCATCATTTTTTTCCATCGCGCCAAAAGAAGTATAACTTCAAAAACATTATTAAACGAATCAACACTGGTTTGCCTGTCTCGTTTTGCACCCTTTGTTTTATTGATATGGTCCAAACTGCTTGCGGAGGGCCTATCAATAAAACAAAGGGTACAACCGAAATCCTTTTGAATAGAGCAGGTTGAAAGCTTTTTAAATAAGTTGTATTATAATCTTGAAAGTTTCATTCACATGTTAGTAGATGGCAATGGCACTGTCTTAAATTTTTTGTAAGAAACCGGGAAAAGTGTAATCTGTTCCACGCTAGTTACCCAAGCGTCAACAAAAAATAAATATATTTTATTCTCCGTTTTTAACGTGTTGTGCATTATGTTACGAATAGTATTTATAATATTTTAATATTTTATATAATTTAAACGTATAAATTACAAAAAAAAAACGTAATAAAAAGTTTTTTTTTAATATGTAAGTCTGGAACGGGTAAAACTTTAGAATAGTGCTGCAGGAGGGGGGGGGGGGTATTGGGAGGGGAGGGGGAGGGGGTTGACCCCTCCCCCCTAGTACCACTCCCATGACAAGGTAACTCACCGTTTCCGAGAAAAACGATCTTTTGTTAACTAACCTCAAAACACTCAAAAAAGGAGGTGGCGGGGTCTGTTCGCTCGCTTCGCTCGCTCACTACGACCCCGCCACCTCCTTCTAACCTAAATCTATCCGAGTCGGGGTGCCCCCAAGTTGTGAGCTCGCTTCGCTCGCTCTTGTTGCGTCTTATGATCTCAGCATAATTATCTAGGATGATATAAGAGAAAATAAAAAACAAAACGTTAGGTGTGGCTTGAAGGCCGTGCATTGTCTAACGTCGTTTACACAATGCGGTCAGTTAAGCCTATTTCTCATAAATGTGGCTATCACTTACAAAAACAACTATACCAACCCGCCTGGTACTCTCAGAGATCAATCTCTGTTCAACGCATTAATCTCTAAGACTACCAGGCGGGTTCATGTGGGGAACAAACAAAAAAACTTTATTATATTATGTAAATAATATGTCCTTTGGTGCGAATAAGTCACATTTAGCCAAAACTGCAAAATTGAGTGCCAAATTGTTATAATAAGCATGTTACATTACCTGTTAGTTTAGTTAACATGGAACAATTTATAAGCAACAGTTTCAACCTACTATAGATAGTAATCAAGTATTAAGGAAATACATCCTATAAGTCCTCTCCTGCAAAATTAAAAAAGAGCTGATGCATCTTTGTTGCACTAATGTTACAGTAATAGGTTATTAAAAAATATTTACTCCGATCATATTTTTTTGAAATGTAACTGGATATCAAATTTTACCTAGACAAAATGTCCAAATGTGTATACCTATATATATATATTTCTAGTTATGTATTCATAACTAGAGAATATTGTTTGTTTGTGTAAACATTTATGTGACCATTTCAGGTGTAGATGATACAACTTTGCACATTTTTCCAAATCCAGAGAAGGATCTGGATCGGTTCAATAAGTGGATATATGCTATTGGTGGAAATGTATTAGTGATAGATCCTCATAAAGTTTTTAAACATGGAAGAGTCTGTCACAATCATTTTGATGCTAAATACTACACCTCAAGTAGAAGACTTAGTAAAAATGTAGTTCCATCATTGAATATACAAGGTAAAATTTTCATGTAAATACATAATTTGTTGTGAATTTTGTCATAATCCAGTCCGGGTTTTGACACTTTATTCATAATGGTGTTTTGAACAATCTTACCAATTTTCAGTTGGGTGGGAATTATTGTAACCTCACCCCTATTTTTTGGTTCATTTTGAGTGGATTATTATGTATATGTAAGTTTATTATTATAAAGTTTTGTTTTTAAATCTTGGATTGTTGTGTGAAGGGATATTAACAAGTCTGTGTTTGTGTGTTAATCTGTCACAACCAAATATTTTAATTAGCTGTTCAATCAAAAGCCTAGCCTCTTTACAATTAACACTTTCTACAGATAACAAACATGCTACTGGAAATCTATAAAAATGTCACTTCAAATCTGTATATTTTTTTTTTTTTAAATCTGGTGAACTATACAGATTTCCAGTGACATTTATAAATCTAAGCACTACTATTTCAACATATTTCAGTGGATAGAGAAGATAAAAGATACTACATATTCTTATCAATTGGCATTTCAGGCATCCATTCATATTCAAGATTACCTATGCAAGACTTGACAAACTTAACAAGGGAAGCAAATTTTACGGATCAAACAGTGGAAACGACACAGCTTTCTTTTCCATCTCTGTTTGAACCAACTCCTTCGACTTCTGCAAAACCTATTCCATCAACATCAAAAGGTAATACCAAAACATTTTGTGATCATCTGCCTAATGTTTTCCCAATTATTTTGGGGTCACCTTCTGGTCTAACCGGATGCAGCTGAATACCAGTATTTTACATGGAGCAACTGTCTATCAGACCCCCACAACCCAGTTAGTTCCAGGTAATACGATACCCCTTGGTAAGACTGGTTGAAAAAGAGTACAATTGACAGCCGAGACCAACAGCTTAACGAAATGTGTTTTTCAAGGCATGGAGGAAACTCGATATGCAATGGGCGGTCACCCATACCTGGATGACCGAGCTTTGCTCGTTTTTCTTTTTGGTAAATCGACCTTATAATAAAACCTAGCTAGAGATTTATCTAAATCCCTGCATACTAAATTTCATGAAAATTGCTGGAGCCATTTCAGAGATTCAGATTATATCCTAACTATATCCTAATCCTAACTTCCTTCCTAACTAATATTATAAATGCGAAAGTAACTCTGTCTGTCTGTCTCGCTTTCACGCTAAAATTACTGAACCAATTTGAATGAAATTTGGTACACAGTTACTCTAGAGCTCAAGAAGGACATAGGCTACTTTACGAAAAAAGTTGTAAGGGGTTGGAAATGGCAAATTATATAAATACATACCATATATACAAGAATTGCTCGTTTAGAGGTTATTGATAGGAATAGATAGATATAGATGATATAGATAAACAATTTGTCAACAAGATTGAAAGGTGATACTTTTTTTTTCCACAGGTGGAAAGAACAGAGTGATAAACTTTGATCATGATGCACTTATTTTAAAAAATAAAATAAGGAGACTGCAAGGTCAAAAAGACTCTGCAGTGACAAGACTGAAAAAGGCATTAATACTGTCTGAAAACAGGACATTTCAAAAGGCTCTTGGAAAATTTTCTTCACCTGCTAGTATATTTACAAATCTACAGTTTCGCGAAGCCGGGAAACATAAATTAGGATGCAGATTCACGAAGGAGGAAAAAATATTATCTTTGGCTCTATATAAACAGGGACCAAGAGCATAGATGGCTCAAAAAAAAATTTGTATTGCCTTCCCCACTGACTCTCAGCCGGATGATTTCCACTGCTTCACTACGCCCTGGAATAAACGAAAATTTATTTCAACAATTAGAAAAAAGGGTTTCTAAAATGACTGAGACAGAAAAGATGTGCATTTTAATGTTTGACGAAGTTTCACTTAGCCCACATTTTGACTATAATCGTCGAACCGACTGTGTGACAGGTTTTGTTAATAATGGAATTAAAACTGAAGATAAAATAGCAGATCATGCCTTAGTGTTTATGGTGAGAGGAGTGCACAAAAACTATAAGCAACCATTGGCTTATACCTTCTGCTCTAGCACCACACCAGCAAATGAACTGGCGGCTCAAATAAAAACCCTAATTAGAAATTTGAGGTCAATAGGGCTTAATGTTATAGCTACTGTTTGTGACCAGGGTGCTACAAATGTTAGTGCTATTAATTCATTAATGAATATCACAAAAGCAAATTATTTAAGAGCTGGCGAAACAGTTAGACATAAAATATTTGAAATAGATGGAGAAGAGGTTATTCCTCTCTATGATCCTCCACATTTAATAAAAGGGATACGAAATAATTTATTGACGAAAAACTTGGAATATGAAATAAATGGAGAAATAAAAACTGCAAGTTGGGACCATGTAGTTCAATTATATAAAGAAAACCCTGCATTCCAGGGCATAAGACTAATGCCAAAACTAACAGAAAGACATGTTATACCAAAAAAAATATCGAAAATGAAAGTTAAATGTGCCACCCAGGTATTTAGCCAAACAGTAGCAGCATACATGGGTTATTTATCAAGTAAGTAAAATATTTATCAGTGTTTTGTCTTAATGAGCATAAAAATAATAAAAAAAGTCTTCAGTGCAACTTTGTCCTACAGCTGTCTGCTACAGCAGCAGTTACTTATTTCAGCAACTATTGTTTAACTATTTTACAAAGTTTTTAATAATAATTAGTCTTAAATACTATTTTGGGCATTCTAATAGTGGTTTTTAATGTTTAATTTATCATATGCACTAAAGCTTAAGTACATACATATCAGATTGTTTTAGAGATTGAATCAACACTACACACTACTTATCTTGATATCAACACTGTTGTTGATAAACTTAGGTCGACACGGGGTAGTGTGTTTCTACCTACTAGTTGTAGACACAAAATAGCTAGGCTATTAGCTTATAATATTCACTCGGACATAAATATTATGTCTATGTTTTGTTCTATTATTAACACTGCGACTATTAGTACTAATACACCTTTTTACAAGGAAGGCGGGGGAGTTTGTCGCTCACTCCGGCTCATTTAAACTAGCTAGTAAGACAACAGAAGATATAAATAACATAAGTGTTACACTCACTAACACCAAGGTAACTTCTTGCGTGTGCGTTCGCGCAGCGGAATGTTGTTGAATTTAAAGATTTTAATTATGCAGATATTTAGTGTATGACGTCGTATAATTGTGTATCGTAAAAAAAAAATTGTGCACGCAGCCATTGTGGAGAAATTCACCAAAAACTGATTCCGCTGGGCGAACGTTGTCCTGGCGGAACTTTTTTTAATCCATAGGGTTTAGAAGAAAACAGATGTGTCCAAAAATTAGTGTGTATTTGTGTATGTATGAATAAAATTAGTGCATGCATAAACTTCGGAGAAATTCAAGTTTCCGCTACGCGAACGTTTGGCCATTAGCTAGTTTTCATATAAAGCGCTTACATAGAGAGCTGTAGATTTTTACATACGTTGTTTTGAATTTGTTTATATTTGTTTAAAAAACAGATTTAGAAAAAATCGTAAGGCTTAAAAGATAAAAATATAAACGTAAAATATGCTTATTAGGTCTTAGTTCTTAAAGTATGCACTTTGGGGTCTAGATTTTCACGTTTATACAAACCTTGTAAGTGTCTGCAACATGTTGCCAAGTATCAATGATATACTTGGCAACATATCTGCCAAGCACGCTTATTAGGTACGTAAAATACGCTTACCTAATAAGCGTATTTCCCAGGTCCAGGACGCGGCGACCACGCTGCGTCGCCTAGTGGCTTCGGTGGAGGAGGTATATACCTACCGTTATGATTTTTTAGTGCTACATACGGCAAATAATTCAAAAGTATTAATAGGTTAATATTATTTCATTATTTGTTTTAATTCGACAGATTCGTGGAATATTGCTTCCAATCGCCGACGTGCCGGATCGCATGCGGCGATTGGAGCAAAATTTACACCCACTGTTGGTGTGCAGGCCGGAGGACGGAGAGTACATGGACATGACGTGAGTACATACCTACTCAACTGTTAAAATTGTGTCCGTTACTGTCAAGTCTGCTATTTTTTATAACTTCGTCATTCCATCACGATCCCATTGTCATTTTGCTAAAAGTTCGTAATCTGCTAAATCACAATGGTCGATCATTGGTCGGCCAATGGTCTCGTAATGGAATCGTACTAGAATGACATGTTTGTTCAATGACATGTCGTGTTGCCATTACTATAAAACCAGTTAGTAGAAATGAGTTTCGAGAAACGACTACTAAATTTGAACGTTTTTTCAAGCTAGATTTTATTTATACATATTTTTACAAATTATTTATTAGTGTTAAAAGCTATCTGAAGTAGTAAGAACTTCGTAAATAGCAAAAACATAAAATTTATGTGTACCTCAATGTTGTGAAACTAATTCAATTCAATTATTTATTTAATGGTTTGTGGAAGGAGACACCACAATTTTGCCAATATCACGTAGGTACTATGGTAGACAATCAAACGCTGGAGATTTTATCAGTAACTAGCTGTGCCCGCGACTTCGTCCGCGTGGAATAGTATTTTGGGCATCATATTTATTTTTGCAAACAACCTCCTCAGCTTTATAAATTATAACTGTTACCCACGACTTTGTCCGCGTCTTAGCCCAAGTTCCGGAATTCTGTGAGGATAAACGTTGAGAACGTTCAGCGCTTGATTCCCGTAGTCGGTTCACCAAAGTTCGAGAACTCTGTGAGGCTAAACGTTGAGAACGTTCAGCGCTTGATTCCCGTAGTCGGTTCACCAAAGTTCGAGAACTCTGTGAGGCTAAACGTTGAGAACGTTCAGCGCTTGATTCCCGTAGTCGGTTCACCAAAGTTCGAGAACTCTGTGAGGCTAAACGTTGAGAACGTTCAGCGCTTGATTCCCGTAGTCGGTTCACCAAAGTTCGAGAACTCTGTGAGGCTAAACGTTGAGAACGTTCAGCGCTTGATTCCCGTTCTCGGTTTATCAAAGTTCGGAAATTTTGTAAGGATAAACGTTCAGCGCTTGCTTCCCGTTGACGGTTTGCCGAAGTTCGGAAATTTTGTGAGGCTAGATACTGCGAACGTTCAACGATCGATTCATTAGCACGGTTTTGTTCACTGATTCCTCGTTGAGTGGCCAACCTATGCATATTTTCATTCTCTGTTTCACTGCTGCGCAAAGCTCGCAGCCGCTTTGCGGTAACAGTCTGCCGAGAAAGCGGAGTTCTTTTTCTAGGCATTATAGTGACGAAGAAAGAAAATAGGAAATGAAAACTTAACCAAACCGTAACTCGTAATCAAGAAAAAACAAACGTAAGGTTAATAATTTTATTAGGATCCTAATTATTGTTACCTATATTTGGTACTTACGTAAAATATAAGGTTAACCAACTGTGTACTTAAACTAAAACCTAACCTAATAAGGGCTGATTTTTTAATAGTCAGATAATTTTTATCTGAGGAATAAAAATAGCAGTTTGACATATTTTCTATTGATGAGCTGTCAAACCGCCATTTTTATTCCTCAGATAAAAGTTATCTGACTATTGAATAAACAGCCCTAAGAATAATTATGTAGGTGACACCTATTTACAGGTATTACAATTTTTTTTTAATAATTGTGAAATTTATAAAAAAAAAATAGCTCATGAGGAGCTCGTGGCTAAATAATAGCAGCCGCTCGGGTCGATCTTTAGGTTAAGCCGCGCTTGCCTAGGTTGGTCTGTGGATGGGTGACCAGTGACCACCCGTTACATACCGAGTTTCCTCCGTGCCTCGGAAAGCACGTTAAGCCGTTGGTCCCGGCTGTCATTTGTAGATCTTTGACAGTCGTAACAGGTAGTCAGTGTTCCAAAAGTCTGACAACCAGTCTTACCAAGGGGTATCGTATTACCCAGTATTAACTGGTTGTGGAGGTCAGATAGGCAGTCGCTCCATGTAAAATACTGATATTCAGCTGCATCCGTTTAGACTGGAAACCGACCGCAACATAGTTGGGAAAAAGCTAGGCAGATGATGAATAATTGTGAAATTATTAGAACCAAAATATTATCCTTGACAATCGTAGAGCTATACCCCCCCTCCGCGTCGCCCGCAAGCAACGCCTCTCCTCGCCCATGCCCAGCGTCATGTTTTGCACATCATGCGGCGCGTGTGAATTTTATATCGGAGTTATTTTAAAATTGTAATATCTGATGTTCATTGAAATTAAGTGATGTCAAAGACAATTTTGTTCACAATTAAATACTGTTAATCAACAACACATTTATTTGGATAAAGATTAATATTATTATGTTGAAACTACTTGAAACAACTCTAACAAATAATTGGTAATCATGCATTAATTTTGACCAAATTTGATTACCATAAAAACGGTTCTAGTGACTTAATCTTAAAAGATAGACATATACCGTCACGGACATTTTTTTAGATCATTTCAAGAGGAATAATTCTTTTCTACATATTTTTTTGATATCTTGAACCGTTTTCGCAGCGCACGCAACGGAAGCCCTCAAAGATGAATAATTTTCCCCGTTTTTTTCACATTTTCCATTGTTTCTTCGCTCCTATTAGTCGCAGCGTGATGTTATATAGCCTAAAGCCTTCCTCGATAAATGGTCTATTCAACACAAAAAGAATTTTTCAATTCGAACCAGTAGTTCCTGAGATTAGCGCGTTCAAACAAACAAACAAACTCTTCAGCTTTATAATATTAATAATAATAATAATAATATAGTATAATATAGTATATAGTATAGATTATTATTGTTGAATAGAACACAACAAAGAGATTAAATGATTTAAAATATTTTAACAAACAAATAATGAACCATTTTCTGCACAGACATTTCAGACATTTTGTTCTAAGAGAGAAAAAAAAAAAAAAAAAAAAAGGAATGTTAGCTAACAGTTGTTATAATTTACAACTTTATTTTATTAACTTCAACAAACTTACACAGTTTATATACAAAACGAGAGAACACAAGGGAGAGGAGACATTTAACCGATGTGGGACGAGGGATATGAGGGGGAATAATTTCGTGTAAAGAGAATTTCAATTTAGGACAGCAGAAAAGTAAATGGTCCACGTTTCCATCATCCAAACCGCATTCACAAATAGAGCTATCCCTAATCCTAAGTTTGGCCAGAAAAGAGGGGCAGCAACAATGATTCAAACGTAGACGGCAGATAGTCGATGTAGTTAATTTATTTGCCAACTTGTATTTAAAAAACCAAGGTTTATGGGGAATGACAGGTTGAATATCTCCATAATATTTACCTTTCACAGACTTAGAGATTTGCCATTCTAAAGACCATGTTTTAAACAAAATTGACGGTAAAGTGGCACAAATGTCATGAAAGTAAATTTCCGAATGGGCTAAGGAGCCTGTGAGAACAGCATTTTTAGCACATGAATCAACTGATTCATTCCCATGACTACCAACATGACCTGGGATCCACGCTAAAACAGTTTTAATACCTAGTTTGTGGCATTCAAACAGCAAATCTCTAATTTTCAGAATAATAGGGAATCTTGATTTACATTTAAAAGGGTTAGATATAATAGATTGAAGACAACTCTTTGAGTCAGAAAATATTATGGAATTATTCATGTTGTGAGATTTAACAAATGAAATGGCTTCAAAAATTGCTATTGCTTCACCTGTAAAAACAGATGTAATCGAGGGGCACTTGTAATTTAAAATAATTTTTGTAGATGGAATCCAAACAGCTACACCAACTGGGCCATCATCAGAGGCTTTTGAAGCATCAGTAAAAATAGTAACCCAGTTGTGGAAATCAACAGAAACTCTATTATTAAACACCGAATTTGCTTCCACTGTGCTTTTATTAATACCAAAGTCTAAGAGGACATCAGGGCGGAAAACTAGAGCATTATAGGGGGTAGAATAAAGAGGCAAAATACGGCATTGAAAGAGTAGGCTAGGAAGACGGGAGAATTGAAGGTAGGCACGGAGAAGACAAGGAACTTTTAAATTATAGCGAAGACTGCCAGAGTCAAAAATAGAAGATAATTGGTCCAGCTTACCGAGAAGGGGATGGTCAGAATTTTGAACAAGTTTGAAGAAAAACCTATTAGCAAGAAATTGTCTACAAATAGACAGAGGAGGATCAACACATTCGACTTGCATAGCATTAATAGGAGACGACTTCATCGCCCCGATAATGATGCGCAAGCATTTTGATTGAATTTTGTCAAGTTTTTAAAGCCCAGATTGATTACAGGGCTCTAATAAATCCGTAATCAAAATGACTTCGAACTATAGCATTATAAATAAGTTTTTGAGTGAATGGATGAGCCCCCCACCAAACCCCAGACAGAGATCGGAGAACGTTGATGTTTCTTTCACATTTTTGGGCAACATAATCATTGTGAGCAATACCCGATAATTTTGAATCAAGCCAAATACCTAGGAATTTAACTTTGTTTTCCTGGGGAATAAGCTCACCATTTATTTTAATAATAACAGGAGAAACTAGTCTTTTTTTTGTAAAAACAATGGTAGTGCTTTTAGCGGCTGACAAGGACAAACCGTGTTGAATGAGCCAATCATGCAAATACCCCAGAGCAGAATTTAGGCGCTCAGAAGCTTCTTCCAGAGAAGAAGCAGGAGAGTATATAGCCAAATCATCCGCATACTGCAAAACCTGACAAAATGAGTCTACAGAAAGGTGTAAGTCGAAAGTGTAAAGATTGAAAAGAAGAGGACTCAAGACTGAGCCTTGTGGTAAGCCTTTCCAGATAGTCCTAGGGGAAAGAAGAGAATCTTGGGACTTAATAGAGATGGATCTCTCCATCAATAAGTTGCATATAAAACGAACTAACTTCACAGGGATATTTAACTGATGGACAAGTTTGTGTTTGAGCACTGGAAGTTGAACGTTATCATAAGCTGATGTAATGTCTAGAAAAGCACTTACTAAATACTGTTTCTTTAACAGAGAGATTCGAATATCAGAAATTAATATGCTAAGACTATCTATAGTGCTCATACCTTTTCGGAATCCAAACTGTGATACGGGCAATAAGTTTCCATTTTCAACAAACCAGTCAAGTCGGTGTTTGATCATATGTTCGGCAATCTTACACAGAACTGACGACAGAGCAATGGGTCTATAGCTATTTGATTCTGACGGGTTTTTGCCGGGTTTAATAACTGGAATGATAATTTAGTTCTTCCACGGTTGAGGTATAAAACCAAGTTCAAAAAAGTTATTAAGCAGATCTAAATAATATTGTTTGGATAAATTTGAGGCATTTTTTAAAAATGAGTACGGAATACCATCTATCCCAGGAGAGGAATCCATGAGACCATCAAGTGCCAGTTGGAGTTCAGTAAATGTAAACGGAGAATCAAAATCATTTAGGGAAGGAAGAGGAACTAAAGGAGAGGGAAAGCAGTCTAAATTTGGGACTGAAGGAGGAGATAGTTTATCAGAAAAGGAATCAAGCCATGAGGAAGGATCATTTGCTAAAAATACAGGAAGGAGATCGAGGAGATAAACTCTGGCAATAGCGGAGCCATCCCTCTTTTTTCTTTTTAGAAAGAAGTCTAGTGGCAAAGGCAGCTTTCCTTTGATAAATAAAAAAGTTTGAAAAATTCATTGAACCATTATAATTCTCCTCTGCTATTTTCCTGGCTTTGACAGCTGATGTGCATTCAGAGTCCCACCAGGGAGTGGAAACTCTAAAGCTGAAAGGTTTTTTGAGAGGGAAATTTTCATCAGCGCTGGCAGATAGCGAATCCACAAACTTAGAGTAAGAATCAACAAGGTTGTTGTGGTCAGGAGAAGGGAGTGTTTCTATTTTATTATCCAAAGAGGCAGAATAATTAGACCACTTGTCAGTCTTTAGTCTATACTTAAGGGAAGGGTTGAAGTTACGTACTGGCACTACTCTGTCTGAAATAGACACAAGAATAGGAAAATGATCGCTACCATGAGAATTGGGCAAGATATTCCAGGAAAGAATAGAAGCTAGAGAGGCCGAGCACACTGTAAGATCGACGGCTGAATTGGGATTTTGAGTAGGACGAACTCTCCTAGTAGGGGAACCATTATTAATAACACAGACATTTGCTTCATCAAAAATTTCGAGGAGAGAAAGACCAAAACTATCATCATAGCTCGAACCCCACGAGCGATGGTGGGCATTTAAATCACCCATGAGAACGATTGGAGAAGGGACAGATGAAAGAATGCATAAAAGATCAGGGTTTAAACGGGAATGGGGATGAGGGATGTATGCCGAGAGGAAAGTAATATCAAAAGCTCTCACGGCAACAATGTTAATTTCAGGGGATATAGAAGGGAGAGGGATAAAGGAGAACGGAAGAGAGCGCCTAACTAGAAGGGCACTTCCGGCATACCCATCAGCCCTATCATCACGAAGACAAGAGTAACCCGGAATCCTGAAATGAGAACCAGGAACCAACCATGTCTCCGAGATGGCAATGACAGACGGGTGAAATTTGTTCATTAAGTAAAAAAGATCAGGCTTTTTCGGTCGTATGCTTTTCGCGTTCCACTGAAGGAGGACTAGGTCCATAATTGGATGCTGAAAGAAGATGAGTAAGTTTATGGGCAACGTGGGGCGGTAAATGGGAATTGTTACGGGAAAGAAGACTAACAATGAGAGATAAAAGCAGTTCTAACAGACTATCCTCTTGAGGAGGCCCTGCAGGAGAATTCCGTTGGGGAGAGATGACGGAACATTAGCGACGATAGCGTTGTGAGCGTCTCTGTCGAATGACTTGCCCAAAGGAGCTCTGGGGCGAGGAGAGGAGAAAACAGTTTTTCTGTAAGACGTAGAGGTTGAAGGGGAAATAGGAACGGATTGGGAAGAAGCATTGGAATATTGGGAAGATGGAAAATTTTTTGTCGCTTCAGAGTAAAGTTTAGAGGTCTTCGGAATATATCGTGAAGCCTCTTCCTATGATAAATTATTTTGAGACATTAAGATTTTGATTGACCTCTGTCTACCCTGTTCAGGACAGCTATTACTATAAGAGTAGTGCTGCCCCAAATAGTGGACACAAGAGGCCATCGACTCCACCACATTGCAAGAATCACCCGTATGCGGTTGAGTGCACTTAAAGCACCTTGCTTTAGAACGACACTGGGCCTTCACATGACCGAAACGACAACAATTAAGGCATTGGATAGTGGGAAATTGATACGTCTCCACAGGGAGAGAAGTATGGAAGCAGAATATTCTTTGAGGTAGAACTTGACCTTGGAAAGTCAGGACGATAGATTGTGTCGGGAGCCAAGAGGTCTTCCCCTCCTCTTTAACTTTACGGTTCAATCTACGGGCTTTTAAAATAATACCGCATTCGACAGGGAGGATGAGAGACTCTACAAACTCATCCATCGACATGTCCACCGGCACTTGACGGACGACACCCATTTTAGTGATATTATATGATGGGATTGAAGCAACATATTTTTGAACTTCTAGGACCGGAAGATCTAGAAACTTATTGGCCGCAGCACCAGATGTGAATTCGACAGAGATTTTATTTCTGCCCACTCTTTTAATACCGTCTGTGCAAATATTTTTAATATTATTTTGTGCTAAAAACTGGCCGAACTTTATGAGACGAATGGACGTCCCGGCGGATGGATCTGGTTCAACTCTGGACACGTGGACAATAAATGGACCTTTGTCATTGGAATTGTAAGCCTTAACGCCCACTACAAGTGACGGGTGAACATATAAAGTTTGGATAGATGGAACTGACCTTTCTTTATCTGTTTTCTTTTTTAAGCTCGGCTCAGCTTCCATGGCTTCGTCATCCATAAGGCGACGCTTACCTAAACTCGGAGAAGAAGAGAAGACGTCATCTAGGGGATCAGGAGTATTCAGGAGGTTCAGGCGGAGGACTCAAGTCCATCTTGAAAGAGCTAGCTATAGGAAATGTCTTAAGTCTGTGCAGAAAAAGAGAGATTGACTACTAAATAGTTAAAATTACAAAATTTACAGATTTTTTTTTTCTCACTGACGCGTGTGACAGCTGCCACCTCCCCACGTGGAAAAAAAAAAAACGTTGTGAAACTATACAACTCAATAATATTTTATCTGTTTAGCTGTCACAGTCAAATGTGACATGTACGTCATTTAAACAACTTCGTTAACTGTTTTTAAATCTAGCGGTGGTTTTTTTTAGGACGTTGAGGTGCCGTGTGGGTTTGTTCGTTTTGAGGTTATTTTCCTTTGAACCCAGTTATTCCTTATATTTTTGTGTGGTGTTGGTTATTATTAACTTTGAATAGGTGAGTGAACCTACATTTATTGTTGGCCAGTACGGCCATGGATGGAGATGAGCGCTTGAAACCCCCTGATAAGGGGGGTGGTGAGTACGAATGTGTGATGGAGACTGAAGGTTTTCCGGCTTCTGCAGCTTCACAAACTCCTTCTCGGAAAAGAATGGCTGACAATTTGAGTACTGAACCACTGCCCAAACGTACCATTACTGATCCAGAGAGTGGTCTTGGATCAGAATCTAGTATCTATAAACACCCATCTCTTGATATAAATTGCCGTTAATATGACATTGATGACTTTGGTCCATTTATTGTACATGTGTCCCGCATTGCTGATTCCCCGAATTCCGGTGTGAGCTTAAAACCCATAAGATTGGGGTCATTCCTGGTTGAAGGTGGCGTCCAACACGTTAAAAAAGACGGCATTAAGCAGATTGGTCGTAATAGGTTGTCGGTGGAGTTTGGCTCCGCTAACGCTGCTAACGAGTTTCTTGACCACGGACTTTTGAACAAGCATAAACTAAAGGCTGAAATCCCATCATACAATGTTTCCCGGTTAGGTTTAGTTCGTGGTGTTCCTACAGATTGGTCTATGGAGGAATTTGTTAATGCCACTGAATATAAAGAAGGACATGGGAAGATTGTGAAAGCTCGCCGTCTAAACCGTAAGGTCAGAAAGGACGATGGTTCTCCTGCTTCGTTGCCTACACAGTCCGTCGTGTTGACATTTGAGGGCCAATCCCTCCCAAAGAAGATATTCGCCTTCTACACTTCTTTGATAGTCGAGGTTTATCAACTTCCTACCATCCAATGTAGGAAATGCCTTAGATTTGGTCATGTCCAAAATGCTTGCCGTTCAAATGCCCGTTGTTACAAATGTGGACAGTCACACTCAGGTGATACCTGTAACATTCCCTCTGACCGTGTCAGGTGTCTTCTGTGTACTGGGAGACACCTTGCTACTGACCCGACATGCCCCGAATTTGACAGACAAAAACGAATTAAAAAAACAATGTCTGAGCAATGTATCTCATACATGCGAGGCTTCTGCGCAGGAACCTTCTATAAGACGGGCCTACTCTGACGTCGCTAAAACTATGTTTTCGCAAACTCTGCCTCAGTCAGTAAACTCACCATCTTCCTACGCAACTCCCGAAACTACTCCGCAAAAGAAATCTTTTCGTAAAACTGTAGTAACTCCTGCCCGCCCGAGGACTCCCCTCCCGGAGGGCTACAATCGTCATGCTCACAATGACATTATTAGAGAACCATCATCATCTCTTACCAATGGCTGTGGTCTGAATAGCTCTCATGCACGGCCCAATGAAAATCTTCCTGAATTGTTAGTTATGCTTATAACAAATATCCTCGCTAAATTTAGCGAGGTGTTACCGTACGACGCTGCCCCTTTACTTGTCAGACTCGCTGAAATTGTATCCAATGGCTTCCCCGGGCTTAACCCGAATTCTTCAGTGGAACAGTAGAAGCATTGTCCCTAAAAAACCTGATTTAATTAATTTAATTAATGCTCATTCTGTTACTGTTGCGGCCATCTCTGAGACATGGTTGAGGCCTGGGTCCCGCTTTAGGGTCCCGGGGTTTGCCTGTCTGCGGGATGATCGTGATGATGGTAGGGCAGGATGTGCATTGTTGATTAAAAGATCCTATCCGTTTTCTGTTATCCCTCTTCCTCCTCATTCCCAAGAAATTAATGCTGTTGCGGCTTGCATAGCTAATATTAATTTTATCTCAATTTATATCCCTGATCCTAAACTCTCCCTGATTCCTGACCTTTCTACAATTTTATTCTCAGTCCCTTCTCCACTTATCATTTTAGGAGACTTCAACTCCCACCACAGTTCCTGGGGATCATATCATACAGACTCTTTTTCCCCCTGGTTAGTGGACCTCTTTGACGACATTAATGTATGCGTCATAAATGATGGCTCTCCTACCCGTCGTGTATATCCCGGTCAAAACCCGAAATCGGCAGTTGATATTTCAGCCTGCTCTCCAGAACTTTCATGTCTATTAAATTGGAACACATTACCCCACTCTTTTGGCAGCGATCATTTCCCTATTATTATATCAAAACCTTCCTCGGTAGTCCCAATCCCTACTCCCCAACCTCTCCTGAAACATAAAATACAAGAAGCTGATTGGGAAAAATTTTCTTTTTATGTTGAGCGTAATACAACCAATTTGGACCAAAATCCTTCTCCCCAAAATTACTTACATTTTCGTAATACACTCATTGAAGCTGCCAACTTATTCATCCCCAGGAAAAAGCCTTATACTTCTAAACTTGCCTCACCTCCTTGGTGGGATTCTGAATGCACCTCTGCTGTAAAAGAAAGAAATAGTGCTGAGGACGTCTTCAACGAATCCTTAAGCCTGGATGATTTTAGAATTTTACAAAAAGTTACTGCCCATACTAAAAGACTACTTTCTAAAAGGAAGAAGAGAGGATGGAAGGGGTTTTGTGAGAGTTTGTCCCCCAGAACTCCCCCGTCACTTGTATGGAGAAATATGAAACGGTTTAGGGGTTCGTTGAAGCCTGACTCTCTTCACTCTTACGATTCTTCGGTTTGGCTGGAGGACTTTGCAGATAGCCTAGCCCCTCCTTCTGTCCCCTGTGATTTCCCTTTTTCTGTATCCTCTCCTAATTTAACTTCCTTTGATGAAAAGTTTTCTTTCGACGAATTGAATACGGCACTTACAGGGTTGAGAGATACCTCTCCAGGTGAAGATGGTATCCCATACAGTTTTATTACAAAATTGAACACATCTAGTCTTCAGTATCTTTTGGACATCCTGAACGATATTTTTATTACGGGAGAAATACCTGATGACTGGAAATGCCAAATTATTATACCTATTTTAAAACCAAATAAGGATGCAGGCAAGGCTAGCTCATATAGACCAATTGCTCTTTCATCAACTTTAAGTAAAATTCTAGAACATCTCATTAAAAATCGCCTAGAATGGTTTTTGGAAAGTAGTGAGTCTCTGGCAAAGAGTCAATTTGCTTTTCGTAAAGGCAAAAGCACAATGGATAGTCTGAATATACTTACGACTGATATACGTCTCTCCTTGTCTAAAAAAGAACACCTTGTGGGATGCTTTTTAGATGTTTCAGCTGCCTATGACAGTGTCATTATTCCGTTGCTCAGAGCAAAAATGCTAGAGCTGAGTGTTCCAGTGAAATCGTACACTATATCTGTCAACTTTTTATGGGCAGAACTATTAAAATACGAAACGGCGGCTTCCTCCTTCCACCTAGAACTCTATGGCAGGGCATCCCGCAGGGATCAGTATTGAGCCCCTTACTGTACAGCATTTATACTTATGACCTTGAGCAGTCAGTCCTTCCCTTTTGTAATATCCTGCAATATGCAGATGATATCGCCTTGTATGCAGCTTCTGATTGTATTTATACAGCAACTTCTAAAATAAATGAGGCTTTAAGTTACCTAAGTGTCTGGTTAGACGAACATGGCCTTTCATTATCCCCATCTAAAAGTGCAGTCGTTGTTTTTTCCCGGTCAAGATTCACTCCATTTGCAAACGTCACATATGAAGGACACGTCATCTCTAATGAACCCTTTGCCAAATTTCTTGGAGTTTTCCTGGACTCCAAAATGACTGGTGTCCCTCATCTAAATTTTGTAGTTAACAAATGTGAAAAAGGTATTAATGTCCTTCGTGCTCTTTCAGGTGTTTGGTGGGGTTCCCATCCATATAACCAAAAACTCGTCTATAATGCTCTTATTCGCAGTTGTATTGACTATGGTTCGTTCATTTTGGAACCCTGTAATAAAACAGCCCTAAAGAAATTTGACAGCATACAGGCTAAATGCCTACGTATTATTCTTGGTGCTATGAAATCTTCGCCAAAAAATGCCCTTCAAGTGGAATGCTTAGATCCTCCACTATTCCTCCGCAGACAATATCTGTCTGATAGATTCATCTTTAGGGTTATGTCATGTTCGTCTCATCCACTTATTCCTCGTCTAGAGAGTCTTTCTGAGGAGGTAGCAAATAATCGATATTGGCATCATAAGGAAACCCCCAAAATTATTAAGAGTTTTTTAAAAATTAAAAATCTTTCTGCGCCTGTTCATAGTTGTAATATCAACCCTTTATTCCAAACTAATTATTCTTCGCTTATGTTTACTCCTAGGGTAATTCTGAACTTTGGAATTGGAAAGGATGACCCTGCAGCTAATCAAAACTCACCACACCAGACTTCTATCCGATTGGCAAGACTGGATACCGGTGTTCACCGATGCCTCCAAATTAACCTCCGATGACAATGTTGGAGCTGCGGTTTGGATTCCAAGATTCAATGTGACTTTATCCTTTAAATGCCCTTCTCAGACATCTGTGTTCACAGGTGAAGCTGTTGCCTTATATGAAGCACTTCTATTTGCCAATTCTCATGGTTTCCCCAAAACTATTATTTTTACAGATAGTAGAAGCTGCTTACAAAAACTCTGCAGTAACCAATTCAAAATGAAAATTAAGCTCCCTCTTATTTTCAAAATTAAGGAGTTATTGTTTAGTTGTAGTCAAAAAGGTCTGGATATAGTCCTTGCTTGGATCCCTGGACACTCTGGTATTACAGGTAATGAGACGGTGGATTCTTGGGCTAAAGATGCTACAAAAACCGGATCAGAAAAGCACACTGAAATATACCACACAGATTTGTTACCTTTAGCGAACCTGCATACGAGGAATGATTGGCAAGAATTATGGGATTCTTCAAGACTTACTAAAGGGCGTTACTATGGTGATATACAACCTCTGATACCACAGAAACCCTGGTTCTTCAGATTTCGAAAAGGTAGCAAGCAAGCCACATCTTCCATCTGTCACCTTCGTTTGGGTCATGCATGTACACCGGTCTTCCTTGCCAAAATCAGAGTACGCGATAGTTCTCTTTGTGAATGTGGTTTGGACGATGGGACGGTAGATCACATTTTTTTCAATTGCCTTAAATTAGCATTTTCTTTATATGACGTTCTCCCTCCAGACATACCTCGGCCTATTAACTTTCAGTCTCTTCTCACTTATTCGCACACTCCTTTTATAGTTTACTAGCTTTCGCCCGCGGCTTCGCTCGCGTTAAATTCGGTATAACACACCAAGCAGACCTGCAGTTTTTTCTCTTGCGCCTGACTGATCTGTAATAGCAACGCTAAGTTTTCCCTTTTCTTCCCTCGTTCTCCCTCATATCCCACTTTTTTTGAATAAAAATTAGCCTATGTCCGTCTCCTGGTTCCCAACTATCTCTGTACCAAAATTCATCAAAATCGGTTTAGCCATTAAAGCGTGAAGAGGTAACAAACAAACAAACAAACAAACTCACTTTCGCTTTTATAATATTAGTAAGGAAGTAAGGATATAATGAAATATATTTCGTTTCACGATTTAAAGTTTTAAAATCTGTCATTATAGTATTTTATTTATGGTCTGAAGTTCTTTTTTTTTTTTTTTTTCTCTAGGCATACACTATTTTCTTTCTTCCTACTAACACTTTCCATTCCCAACTAATATATTTTTCTTTGCACGATATCGTTATTGTCCTGTGATGTTTGTGTCGTCATTTAATGTTATTTGTTTTAGGTATCCTGGACCAAACTCCTATCACTCTCAAATTAAACACCGAACATTTGCCCTGCGTGTCACTCTCATACAACGTTGTAACTGGCCAAATACGTCTCACACACAAGAGACGTGAATGCCACGATAGGAAAAAAAAAAAAATCTAGCGGTTATTTTATTATAATAGTGTTACTTATATTTTTGTTTGTTTATTTAAATTATCTTTTTATTTATTTAATTTTATTACAATGGTTCTAATAGAGCAAATTTCCGCATTACTCGATTTTCTTGAAATTCACCAAGAACTGGCGCTTGGCCACTGCAGCCGCACTAATGAAGGGCGAAGTTTAGCAAAAAGATATTGGGTAGAGTGTGCCCAGATTCTTAATTCAATATCAGTGGACTGTCCCAATAAAACGCCAACAGAGTGGCGCACAGTAAGTACCCTAATACAGTAATATTAAATAAGACATGCATTTTAAAATATAATGTATCATCAAAATAATTTTTGCATTTTTTTTAGTTTTACAACGAGTACAAAAGCAAAATGCTTAAAAAAATTAAATCACAAAAGAGTGAAATAAGTGCAACAGGTAAGCAATTTTTTTTTGTTGGTAGCTTTTAAGAATTATATTTAAGTTAAGCATTAAGTAATAATTGTATAATATGCATTGTAGGTGGCGGTGCTGCAAAAAAAATTTCCTTAACCCCACTCCAAGAGCGCTTATATACAATCTTAGGCAGAGATGTGGGAGAACCACTTCCAGTCAGACATAACCCACTCACTGTAAGCATTGGAACATTGGTTTTATCTTATATCATTCATGTTTGTGTGTTCACTATCACATTTTATTGACTTGCTTGCTTTGTTTTATTAACTGTGTTTTTTTTGTTAAATAGCCAACTATTCCGCTTCCTGTGGCGCATGCTACTAATAATTCACAATATGAGAACAATTCTTTCTCGTAAGTGGTACTTTGGTGCTAATTTTCTAAGCTTTCCTCATCCTACCTAAGTAACTTGTTCCTTATCTATTTTAATAACATTGTTTTTATTTTTACAGCTTATTAGATAATTATGTTTTGCCTGAAGCGATTGTCACAGATGAGCTTGCGGAAATTACTGAATATCAAGAAATAAGGTATACTAGGTACTTTCTTCAAATGGATTTAAATAAATAGGATAACTTGTAGACTAATGTCATTGAAATTGTTTATTTTTCAGCTTGGAACAGGAAAATATAAATAAAGAAGGACCTCCATCCACTAGCGTCCAGCCTCCAAAGCGGCGCCGTCGCCAAAGATCTGAAAGGCATCACGAAGCAGAAAGTAAAGATCTTGCAATTATTTGTTTTGACCATTTGGCAAAGTATGTAGCCTGATATAACAAAAAATATTTTTTATAGATAGGGACCATGCAGCTCTCAAAGCTGCGCATGCCAGGCTGGAGAATATTGAAGCCAGGAACGCCGAGGCCACTCTAAAACAGGCTCAGGCGACAAACAATTTAGCTGCAGCCATTGATCGTCTGAGCTCTGTCTCAGAAAAAATTGTGGACCTTATAGGCCAATTTGTGACTTCTGAGCCAAAAAAGGTAATTGCTGTCGATTGATTAATTGGTATTCATCTTTATGAAATGGTTTCACCCAAAATCGGAACTTCTACTCATTGTGTGTGCTACAAACAAACTCACAATAAGTATTATGGACCATTGAAAACAATACAATAATGAATACCCAAAAAGCAAGCTAAGCTTAAAAGCTTGTGTGTGTAGGCTCACATCAGTAGTAGCAGATTGGCCAGAATCTAACCTCTTATTTATTTAATTGGTACACCAACATCACACCAACACATGCTATATAATATGAAGTAGCAACTTTTGTATTGGAGCCATTTTTGTTTTCACAGAAACTTCGCAGGATTTTAATCTCATCAGATTCTGAGTCAGACTAAAGAGGAATGAAGAATGCATAAGGTAATTTTGTCAGACCATATGGTTGTTGATTAGATGAATGAAAACAGTGTTTATAAATAGAATATTCATTTATTTAAAATCTCTGATTTGTGAAAAACTGTGGATCTGTAACAAAGAGTTAAAATCATTTTAATTAAAATAAGAGCATTTTCGTACTTCACACTATTGAATATTGAATTGGGTTTACATTACATACCTGTTAATTTAATTTATGCATTTCTCCACAGTCTGTCAACAAGAGCCTGCTGTAGTGCCCGACTTTCAAGAAGATCCCGGTTCACCCTTCGATGGTCTTCATAATTAGGTGCTGCATAATTATTTTCTTCCTAAATTAAAAGACTGATTAGTGATTATAACATGTTATTGTTTTTATATTAAAACTTTGTATTATGTGTGAAGACTGATTATTGATTTGTTATTAATATTACAGATATTATAAGTTTCTTTCATTATTTAAGACGAGATGTATTTTAGTTTTATATAGTTTACTAGCTTTTGCCCGCGGCTTCGCTCGCGTTAAATTTGGTAGCGCCTTATTGATTTGTAATAGCAACGCTAAGTTTTCCCGTTTCTTCCCTCTTTCTCCCTCATATCCCACTCTTTTTAAAAAAATAATAGCCTATGTCCGTCTCCTGGTTCCCAACTATCTCTGTACCAAAATTCATCAAAATCGGTTTAGCCATTAAAGCGTGAAGAGGTAACAAACAAACAAACAAACAAACTCACTTTCGCTTTTATAATATTAGTAAGGATTTACATGACATTTCTCAATTCTTTAATTGGTTTGAAAGTAAAATTTAATGTCGTAAAATAAAAATTTTGTTAATGAGAAATAAAGAGTAATTTCAATGTTGATTTTTTTAACATAGTAGTATTATTTAAAATTCCTACCTCATTATAATATAATAAAATAATGGAATAGAAATCACATACCTGTTGCAAGCGAAGTGCTTCTGCATAAACTTCATCAGGTGGCAATGGTGTTCTTGTGATGTTGGCAATGTTGTGTAATATGCAACATGCATTTACAATCTTGCCTGCAGTTGTTGGGGTATAATGTAAAGCACGTGCTACAAGTAAACACCTGCAAAAAATATTTTATAAAATGGAGTTAAAACTTACTTTAATACAACCCTATTTAAAAACAATAGCCTAGAAATGCCTTTTGCCTGAAACGTGCCTTTAATACACCTATACAGCGCTCTACTGTATTGCGTGCAGTCACATGTTTCATATAATAATGATGCTGTGGTGTCCCATCTACAGTATTGAGGATTGGGGTCATTATTGTTTTCCTTAATTGGATACCCACTGTCACCTGAAAGTTATAATCATTATTCTAGCAAAAATTAACACAAACATGATAAAGGTATATATATAAAGTAAGTAGTAAAGTATATATATAAAGGCATGTATAGGTTATAGGATATTATTCACGACAAAAATATTGTAATACCTAATAAAAAAACTTGTTCATTAGTATTTTCTGTAATTTCCTTTAAGTGGCGACTGAGTGGATGGCTTTGCCATACAGTTGAATCATGTGCGGAGCCTGGGCTGCTTGGGTCCACACATAAAATATTTAAATCAGCATCACAAATCTGTAAATGAATTAAATATAAGGTATAATTAATTCTGTTTAATTAATTATTATTACATATCATTTATTGTGTAGTTGATACACATTACATTACTTTCTAGCCAATACATATCTACTTACTATCATAACGTTAAGGGAATGGAAGCCCTTTCTGTTGTAATACCGTTCCTCATGTATGTGCGGCCTTAATATTGCAATATGGGTGCCATCAATACAACCCAGGACGCCAGGAAATTTGAATTTCTGATAGAACCTGGAATGTTTTTGTAACTAAATAATTCTGCTTAGGTACAGCAGGTAATATAAACAAATTAATCACATTATATTTCATTTCTCACTTAGCCTTTATAATATTCCTTTCATCACACTGTGCTGGCCATTTAATATATTTGTGATATATTTTGTTTAGTGCCTCTGTCACTTCATTAATGGCCCTGGACACAGTAATTTGTGAAACATTATGGAGGGCACTCTGTCCAATTAAATTTTGGTAAGACCCTGATGCATGAGTTCCCTGATCTAATGAAAAATAGTAAAATAATACCATTGTTTAAATCGGGTAGTACATCAGACCCCACTAACTATAGACCAATTTCTGTGCTACCAAAATTTAGTAAAATTTTTGAAAAAATAATTTTGGAACAAATGCAAAGATTTTTCAACAAACATAAGTTATTGCATAATAAACAGTTCGGTTTTACAAAGGGTCGTTCAACTACTGATGACTTTTAGGACACATTTATAATGCCTGGGAAGATAAATGCGATGCTTTGGGCATTTTTCTTTGCGATTTGTCCAAGGCTTTCGATTGCGTTCTCCATAAAACATTAATCAGGAAACTACACCACTACGGAATCCGGAACGCCTCTCTGAATCTTCTTACATCATATTTGAGTGGTAGGATTCAAAGAGTTGATGTTAACGGGAAAAGATCTCCCGGATCTGTAGTAAGAATGGGAGTACCACAAGGCTCAATTCTTGGCCCTTTTTTGTTTCTTATTTATATAAACGACTTGCCTTACCTCATAAAGGATAATCATGATGTAGTGTTGTTTGCAGACGACACTTCTCTTTTATTTAAACTAAAACGTCAGCAGCTAGCTACTGACGATGTTAATAGCGCTCTGGCAGTGGTTGTTAATTGGTTTAACGTTAATAATTTACTTCTGAATGAGAAAAAGACCAAATGCATTAAGTTTACGTTACCTCATGTTAGACAAGTGGAAACTAGTGTACTTATCAAGGATGAAGAGCTGAAACCGGAAGATAACACAGTGTTCTTAGGCTTAACTTTGGATGCTAAGCTTCAGTGGGGCCCTCATATAGATAAGTTGTCAAAAAAACTTAGCTCTGCAGCATACGCCGTCAGAAAAATTCGTGATTTGACTGATTTAGAGACAGCCCGTTTAGTTTATTTTAGTTATTTCCATGCCGCCGATATTCAGTCAATTTTTATTTTGCAAAAGAGGGCAATTCGATCAATTTATAAATTAAGTCCCAGACACTCCCTCAGAGAAAAATTCAAAGATATTAATATATTTACTGTGCCCTCTCAGTTTATTTACGAAAACCTTTTGTACGCGCATAAAAATATAAAATTGTTAAAAAAATACAGTGATATCCACGACATAAATACGAGGAACAAACATAAATTTGTTGTTCCAGCAACAAGGCTCAAAAAAATAGGGGGTACGTTCACATGCCAATGTATACGTTATTATAATAAACTCCCAAACGATGTTCAAACACTAAGCCTCAATAAATTTAAATCTTTTGTAAAACGTAAGCTATCTCTGAAAGCTTACTATAATGTTAATCATTACCTTGAAGATAAAAAGGCTTGGGATTAAGCTGCTCCAATTTAATTTACTCAGTGAGTGTCAAAATTTTTCTTTGTTTCATTTATTTATTGTTAATTCCTTTATTTTATACACTGACATTTGATGATTTGACATTATTATTTATATTTTATTAATTTTTTATTTTTTTGTACTTTACATTTTTTTTTATTATTATTTTTGATTTGTGACATTTTATGATTTCATTATGATCTCATTAATTTAATTTTGTAAATATTTTCTAGTCTGTAGTTGTTTATTGTAAATGTGAGGACCATGTGGACCATCACTTTTATTTACTTTGTTTGTTTTTGACGATTGTCTGGCAGTTTGAGTACTATAAGGGACCTACACAAATGTCCTTTTTTTGGTATTGTTCGTCGTTTCGTTGAGCTCCTTGGGTTTTGAGTCGAGCTACACGATAACTGACAAATGCGTGCACTGACTGGACAGGTCCACTCAATCTGTGTGGTGCTTTCTTAAAAAGACCATTTCAGACACTAGTCTGCATAGTCCTCATGTAAGTTGACCAAGATATTTTGTCTGGACCTTAAAAGAGGCTATGACCTCTGAGTTTGTTTCGGCTGTTTCTTCTCAGAGTAGTCGGATACGAAACACAGACCTCATCTAGTTTAAAAAAAAGACGTGTAAAAGTGTTTGTGAAAACCTACTTGCAAAATAAACATCATTTATCATTTATCATAAAATGCAAGTGTTATTAGAATCTGCAATAAAAATATAACATTAACCTATTTCGTAATTATAGCTATAGAATAATAAATAAATAGGTACCTAGTTATAGTTTTCTCACCTTTATTTCTACCGATACACTATCATTTCGACGCGGTCTGGCCATAAGAGGAATGAGTTCTTCAATTAACCCCCTTACTGAGTCTTTTCCAAGGCGAAACGTTTTTACAAATGCCGCGTCGGAAATATCAATAAAGGGGTTTGTAGTCATTCTCATAAAGCGACGGGCTCGACGACGTCTTTTTCTTTCCGCTCTTCTTCTTTCTCTAGCATCCACTGCGTTGGCTAGCTCAAGAATATTTGTTCGTAGTGAATACATTTCTTAAATGCTCCACAATAGACGTGAGACGTATATACTGGAATAGGTTTTTGGAATAGGTTTTTGGCTGGACGCGTAAAGACTTATTCCGTGCTCACCACATAAACGCGTCTCGAGTATTTAGGCGTACGACGTTTGACAATTGACGCGAACTACCACACTCGTGTCTAGTTGGGAGTTTGCGACTCACTCACACCAAAGAATACTATAATACGTATGACGTATCACACAACAAGCTCGGGCGGTCAGTTTCGGTAAAATTCGTCGAAACTCGGAGACGTTCGGTTTGGTACTCGAAGATTGTGAGTCGATTTATTACCTTTGCAATTCTAAACCTTATAACAATACATTTAGAGTTACTATTACTTTGGCAAGCAGTGTTCATTATTGTTTGTTTACATACGTACGTACTTACCACTTCATCAAAACAATTTTCGTTTATTTTTTCAAATCACTCAAATCAGTACGTCGCTCTACGTCACAGGAATGGTGACTATTGCTTATTGTTTTGTATATTTACCCAATCCTAGATGAATAAAAAGTGACTTATATTGTAAATAATAAAGAACTGACTTTTGTTTAATTCGTGGACGGGTGTTATGGTGTATAGTGAATTGTTATTCTATTATAATCAATTGTTAAGTATTATAAAGTAAAAGTGATTTGTAAATAACTTGATATTCATTTAAATTGAAATTAACGATGGCTCCGAAGAGAAGTGTCGCATGGGACCATTTTGACGATAAAGGGGACTATAAAGCACAGTGCAAAATTTGTAAAATGAAAATTTCATTTAAGGCATCAGTTTCTAACTTGACGAAACATTTAAAGAGACGACATGGTACTATACGTTTAGTGCCTAGAGAAAATGAACAAGTGGAACAGATACAACCAGAACTTCCAGAACCTTTACCATCAACTTCAGCAACTTCTCAAGAAACCGGCTCTGCAAACGTTTTAGGTAATTCATCGAGAATTATACGAACTACCACAAATATTACCTCATATTTGCGGAGAGATTGCTCAAAAATAAAAACAGTCAAAAAACAGTCTGACAGTCCTAAGCCTGTATAAAGTATGAAGGGAAGTTTTCAATAAGATTTACTTAATTTAAAATATTTTAAAATGAAGAATAGCTATGAATACCCCTAGGTACACATACTTAGTCTGATAGACGTTTATAATCCATAAAACGAAAATACTCCATTACTTGCGAAGACTCGCTGGTTATGAAACGTTCATAAACTTGAGACGCCTAAATACTTGTGGACCTAGTTTTTGGAATAAGTATTTAGACGGACGCGTACTTCTAAGACTCAGTACGCATTTTACCTAGTATATCTCACCTCTACTCCACAAACACGATGGATAGCAAACACTTTTTGTCAAACCGAGCTACTAAAAGCAATGACTGCACAATGACGTTGTAATGGTAGATCACTGATCAAAGGAACTGTCAAAATTTTAGTAGATTACCGCATGCGTCAGCCATTCGTTTGGTTTTTTTTCCACGTGGGGAGGTGGCAGCTGTCACACGCGTCAGTGAGAAAAAAATCAGTAAATTTTGTAAGTTTAACTATTTATTAGTCAATTTCTCTTTTTCTGCACAGACTTAGACATTCCCAATAGCCTAGCTCTTTCAAGATGGACTTGAGTCCTCCGCCTGAACCTCCTGATCCCCCAGATGACATCTTCTCTTCTTCTCCGAGTTTGGGTAAGCGTCGCCTTATTGATGACGAAGCCATCGAAGCTGAGCCGAGTTTGAAAAAGAAAACCGATAAAGAAAGGTCAGTTCCATCCATCCAAACTCTATATGTTCACCCGTCACTTGTAGTGGGCGTTAAGGCTTACAATGCCAATGACAAAGGTCCATTCATTGTCCACGTGTCCAGAGTTGAACCAGATCCATCCGCCGGGACGTCCATTCGTCCCATAAAGTTCGGCCAGTTTGTACAGACGGTATTAAAAGAGTGGGCAGAAATAAAATCTCTGTCGAATTCACATCTGGTGCTGCGGCCAATAAGTTTCTAGATCTTCCGGTCCTAGAAGTTCAAAAATATGTTGCTTCAATCCCATCATATAATATCACTAAAATGGGTGTCGTCCGTCAAGTGCCGGTGGACATGTCGATGGATGAGTTTGTAGAGTCTCTCATCCTCCCTGTCGAATGCGGTATTATTTTAAAAGCCCGTAGATTGAACCGTAAAGTTAAAGAGGAGGGGAAGACCTCTTGGCTCCCGACACAATCTATCGTCCTGACTTTCCAAGGTCAAGTTCTACCCCAAAGAATATTCTGCTTCCATACTTCTCTCCCTGTGGAGACGTATCAATTTCCCACTATCCAATGCCTTAATTGTTGTCGTATCGGTCATGTGAAGGCCCAGTGTCGTTCTAAAGCAAGGTGCTTTAAGTGCACTCAACCGCATACGGGTGATTCTTGCAATGTGGTGGAGTCGATGGCCTCTTGTGTCCACTGTTTGGGGCAGCACTACTCTTATAGTAATAGCTGTCCTGAACAGGGTAGACAGAGGTCAATCAAAATCTTAATGTCTCAAAATAATTTATCTTATGAAGAGGCTTCACGATATATTCCGAAGACCTCTAAACTTTACTCTGAAGCGACAAAAAATTTTCCATCTTCCCAATATTCCAATGCTTCTTCCCAATCCGTTCCTATTTCCCCTTCAACCTCTACGTCTTACAGAAAAACTGTTTTCTCCTCTCCTCGCCCCAGAGCTCCTTTGGGCAAGTCATTCGACAGAGACGCTCACAACGCTATCGTCGCTAATGTTCCGTCATCTCTCCCCAACGGGTATACCCTTCTCCAACAGAATTCTCCTGCAGGGCCTCCTCAAGAGGATAGTCTGTTAGAACTGCTTTTATCTCTCATTGTTAGTCTTCTTTCCCGTAACAATTCCCATTTACCGCCCCACGTTGCCCATAAACTTACTCATCTTCTTTCAGCATCCAATTATGGACCTAGTCCTCCTTCAGTGGAACGCGAAAAGCATACGACCGAAAAAGCCTGATCTTTTTTACTTAATGAACAAATTTCACCCGTCTGTCATTGCCATCTCGGAGACATGGTTGGTTCCTGGTTCTCATTTCAGGATTCCGGGTTACTCTTGTCTTCGTGATGATAGGGCTGATGGGTATGCCGGAAGTGCCCTTCTAGTTAGGCGCTCTCTTCCGTTCTCCTTTATCCCTCTCCCTTCTATATCCCCTGAAATTAACATTGTTGCCGTGAGAGCTTTTGATATTACTTTCCTCTCGGCATACATCCCTCATCCCCATTCCCGTTTAAACCCTGATCTTTTATGCATTCTTTCATCTGTCCCTTCTCCAATCGTTCTCGTGGGTGATTTAAATGCCCACCATCGCTCGTGGGGTTCGAGCTATGATGATAGTTTTGGTCTTTCTCTCCTCGAAATTTTTGATGAAGCAAATGTCTGTGTTATTAATAATGGTTCCCCTACTAGGAGAGTTCGTCCTACTCAAAATCCCAATTCAGCCGTCGATCTTACAGTGTGCTCGGCCTCTCTAGCTTCTATTCTTTCCTGGAATATCTTGCCCAATTCTCATGGTAGCGATCATTTTCCTATTCTTGTGTCTATTTCAGACAGAGTAGTCCCAGTACGTAACTTCAACCCTTCCCTTAAGTATAGACTAAAGACTGACAAGTGGTCGAATTATTCTGCCTCTTTGGATAATAAAATAGAATCACTCCCTTCTCCTGACCACAACAACCTTGTTGATTCTAACTCTAAGTTTGTGGATTCGCTATCTGCCAGCGCTGATGAAAATTTCCCTCTTAAAAAAACCTTTCAGCATTAGAGTTTCCACTCCCTGGTGGGACTCTGAATGCACATCAGCTGTCAAAGCCAGGAAAATAGCAGAGGAGAATTATAATGGTTCAATGAATTTTTCAAACTTTTTTATTTACCAAAGGAAAGCTGCCTTTGCCACTAGACTTCTTTCTAAAAAGAAAAAAGAGGGATGGCTCCGCTATTGCCAGAGTTTATCCCCTCGATCTCCTTCTTCCCAGGTTTGGAAACAAATTAAAAGATATAGAGGTTCTTGTAATATTCCTGTTATTTTAGCAAATGATCCTTCCTCATGGCTTCCTTCCTTTTCTGATAAACTATCTCCTCCTTCAGTCCCAAATTTAGACTGCTTTCCCTCTCCTTTAGTTCCTCTTCCTTCCCTAAATGATTTTGATTCTCCGTTTACATTTACTGAACTCCAACTGGCACTTGATGGTCTCATGGATTCCTTTCCTGAGATAGATGGTATTCCGTACTCATTTTTAAAAAATGCCTCAAATTTGCTTAATAACTTTTTTGAACTAGGTTTTATACCTCAACCGTGGAAGAACCAAATTATCATTCCAGTTATTAAACCCGGCAAAAACCCGTCAGAATCAAATAGCTATAGACCCATTGCTCTGTCGTCAGTTCTATGTAAGATTGCCGAACATATGATCAAACACCGACTTGAGTGGTTTGTTGAAAATGGAAACTTATTGCCCGTATCACAGTTTGGATTCCGAAAAGGTATGAGCACTATAGATAGTCTTAGCATATTAATTTCTGATATTCGAATCTCTCTGTTAAAGAAACAGTATTTAGTAGGTGCTTTTCTAGACATTACATCAGCTTATGATAACGTTCAACTTCCAGTGCTCAAACACAAACTTGTCCATCAGTTAAATATCCCTGTGAAGTTAGTTCGTTTTATATGCAACTTATTGATGGAGAGATCCATCTCTATTAAGACCCAAGATTCTCTTCTTTCCCCTAGGACTATCTGGAAAGGCTTACCACAAGGCTCAGTCTTGAGTCCTCTTCTTTTCAATCTTTACACTTTCGACTTACACCTTTCTGTAGACTCATTTTGTCAGGTTTTGCAGTATGCGGATGATTTGGCTATATACATACATATAATATGTTGTTGGACGATACGGAAAAAAACGCAGTTTGATTTATCTAAAAAATAGAAAAATTTAATGTTAGTATAACTTAAATATCACAACCAAATGGAAAACACATGTTTAAACGTACGATGTACTAACCTAAAAAATAGAAAAATCGACAATTAAAGGTTTTTACTTCCAGTATATTAGTAGATCGACACTGTATCACTTCAATTAAGTTTACTTCTTCTATTTTCTTTATTATTTACTTTTAATCTCAACTTTTGTATAGTATTATAATTTTAACGAGCAGGCTAAAAATTCTCTCACATCTTTTTGACGTGGGCTGTCACTGTTCGTATGCAGTGTCATACTTTTAGGCGACGTACACATAAATAATAAAGTTAATACTAGGCTATGTACACAACATACAGTAAACAAAGCTTACATCCCTTACCTTCCCAGCTTACTTTGACGGGCCTGTTGGTCTAGTGGTTAGTGGCCCTGACTGCTGAGCCGGAGGTCGTGGGTTCGATTCCCACCCAGGACAAACTTTGTGTGATGAGCATGATTGTTTGTTCTGTGTCTGGGTGTGATTTATCTATAATATGTATGTATTTATAAATTATATAAGTATGTATATCAGTTGTCTGGTTACCATAACACAAGCTCTGCTTAGCTTGGGATCAGATAGCCGTGTGTGAGTTGTCCCAAGATATTTATTATTATTATTTATTATTTATCCCCCCCCCCCTAAAATCGAAAATTAACTTATGGTTAATTTGAGTAATCAAACTGAGGAATGAGCTTTGTTACATGGTAAAGTCCTAAGGACTTTTTATTCTTTCCAGTGTTAATCCTGCATATTGAATCTGATATCATTTCTTCTATTTCAAATGGACCGATTCTAATTTCATCCATTTTTGATTTGTTCAACTTATTACAGTCCATTACGTAAACCATATCACCTTTTTGAAATTTGTAATCTATTCTACTTTGGTCAAAAAGGGCCTTGTTCCTTTCATGTGATTTCTTTGATCTGAGAAATGCTATTTGTCGGTCTTTTTCCAGTTCTCCAGGTTCCGTTTGTGTCTTTTTTAGTTCTTCTGGTAGTAAGTCGGTTGGTTCTCCGTTTAACAGATATAAAGGTGAATAACCTGTTACTGAGTGGTTTGTTGAGTTGTAGGCTTTCACACAATCCATTGCTATGGTTGTCCACGCAGTCTTTTTTTCTTTGCTGTTCAAAGCACATCTAATTTTATTGACCAGAGTCTGGTTCAGTCTTTCATTACGACCATTGGAGAAAGGGGCATCCACTGCTGTTAAAATTAAATCAACAGAGTGATCCTTTAAATAATTTTTGAATTCTTTTGAATTCAGTGCTGGATATTGATCTGAAAGCAATATCTCCACTTCATTGTCCTTGATCACTTGCTCCATCAGTTTTATATAGTCCTTAGCCAGTTGTGTCTTCGAGCACGAAATGTAAGCATAACGTGTGAAATGGTCCATCAACAAGTGTAGATACTTTTTTGAAGACCTGTTGCTACCAAATCCTCCTATTGTGTCTATTGACATAATTTGGAAAGGTTTTACTGCTGGTCCTAATTGTGACATTAGTCCATACTTTATATTTAAACGTGTGTTATTCTTAATACAAAGGAGAAACCCAAACTTCATACAAACTTGGGCCTGACGTTACAGGGCTGGAAACTGGTCATAAAAGAGACCATTTAGGAAGGTTTCACTAGCCTAAGTTTCACGTCTCTCTGCAATGGCCAAATTGGTAAAATCAGACTATGTTTACATTTTAGGTTATATTTATTATTTGAGGTATTTAAATTAAAAATTGATATTATTGAGGCTTTGTTTAACCCTTAATTGGTCGCGTGGGGTGTCATGCACCCCAGAGCAGGTTTTCAGGCTCACAACTTTTTAAAATTTGAATTTAGCGCATTGGCCTTCTAGGTAGCTTCGTAAACACTTAAAACGTACACGATTCAGTTGCGAGCGATGCTCTGTTGTGGACGGTTGGACTCGGAGAGCGTGTTTGGGGTGCACGACACCCCAGGTGACTGTTTGTGTGGTCTAAATTCCGAGGTAGTGGATGATTGTTAATTTCATTATATCCGTTTTAAAACATTGTAATTTGACAAGTAATAAATGTTAAAAGTGTTCAGTTATAATACTTCGACATTTTTGAGGTTCAAACCAGTTCAGACCATTCAAACAGCCCTCTGATACCAAAAGTTTAGTAAAACGATTGTGTGAACCTATTTCCGGAACTGGAAGAAATGTTACCATGGACAACTGGTTTACTAGTGTCCCACTGGCCAAATCGGTTTTAGATGAACATACATTTACCATGGTGGGCACACTAAGAAAGAACAAGCCCGAAATACCAAAGTGTTTCTTATTGGATAAAACACGAGAGGCGACTTCTAGCATATTTGGTTTCCAAAAAGATATATTATGACTTTGTGCTCATATTTACCGAAGCCAAGAAAAGCAGTTCTATCGACAATGCACCACGATAATAATATTGAGGGTGAGAAAAGAAAGCCCAAAATTATTCATTTTTATAATAAAACGAAAGGGGAGTTGATACAAACGACCAAATGTGCGCCAGTTATAATGTAGGAAGACGAACCAAAAGATGGCCGATGGTCATATTTTTTCATTTTTCAATATCACAGGTATCAATTCCTTTGGTAAATACAAATCTAAAATTGACTTTAATATATCCCAAAGAGTATTTTTAAAGCGACTGGATGTTGATTTAGTCAAACCTCACCAAATATCAAGAGCCAGCATACCCACACTACCACGACCGCTGCAAAAACGACTAAAAACACAACATGGAATTCAGGACCAAGAATCTATTTCTGAAGGAGGCCGATCGCAATCATACAAAAGGTGCCATGTATGTCCAAGAAGTAAGGACAGGAAAACAAAGACTCAATGTTCGAAATGCCAAAAACATGTGTGCAATGACCAATATGAATATAGTCTGTCAAAATTGTGACGATAAAAACTAGGATTAGTAAAAAAATATTTTTCATATTTAAAAAAAGATAATTATGTTAAAAATACGTTTAAAAGTTGATTAATATGTAAGTTCAAATGTTCTAATTAATAAAAGTCAGATTTTGCATGTATTTCGTATTTTATTTAATTTCCTAAATCTGGGGTGCCAAACACCCCTCGCGACTGCTTATGCAACTTTTTAGGCGCGCCCAATTGAGGGTTAATACACAAACCGGGCGTACACATTTGCTGTGCTACAGCGCCTGCATCCATATCCATATCATGATGAGATTTTAGGTATAAAGCGTTTAGGGGGCCCCGAGTTCAGATTTGTCTTACTGAATACTTTTATTACTGAATACTTTGACTACCTTGGTGCCGTGCCCAACCTAGATACCATATTATGCTCATGGTGTGGGCACAGCAACCAACCGTTCTTTTGCCAACGATACAGGTACAATAGTATTGGATTATAGAATCCCTTCCACTTAGAGAACTGTCAACCAACACATAAACGAAATACATTCTACTACTAATATGCCTGGATTTTATTCTTCCTCTTAACATCCAGGTTGATTCTGATCTTGACAGCTCTTGCTGTAGGTCAGTATCCACCTCTCTACACACTTCTATAGCGTATGAGCCATTATCTCTTACATGCTCCCCATAGTAAGATCGGGCCTGTTTAATTTGGTATGTGCCCAAGGAGACAAGAATAAGGTCACTGTATGATAACTCAGGAAACTCGCTAACATTATCTCTAACAACATCTATTGCTTCGAACTGTGCCCTACGTCGATTTATATTATTGCTAATCACATAGTTACTTAATGTATTTTCCACATACATATACTGATTAATTTTTTGTAGGATTTCCTGAGCATCACTACGGTTTGCGATAGGAGGGTGGAATGCATTTATTAATGCGGCAGCCACTTCAAAGTGAACCATAACGTTTTTTGACGCTCTATTAAAATAATCTTGGCGAAAAATCTTAAAATCTCGCTTGAACCTACCATTAACGACTTCTACAACCCATCTACATATTGTAACTGTTCTCGATTTATTGGCTTCGAGGGTTGAAAGTTGAGATTCACCTTGTTGTAACGAAGATGGTACATATGTCCTGTAGCCACATTCATTAAGTAAGGGCAAGGCATCCCGGAAGCCCCTATCCAATATAAATGCATCTCCAGTTTCAAAATACTGTCTTAGAACAGACTCGTTTCTAAATTCTTTATTAATTATTTCAGCATCTGAAGTAGTCGCTGGATAGGGGCCCCAAACATCAATTATGTATCCATCTGTACAAACAATTAAAAATGGTTTTATAAGATTTTGATATTTATGCAAACTATATGTCTTTTTTTGGTACTTATAATTGGAACTTTTTTGCACATAAACATATGTGCCATCTAGAACTACTATAGATTTTACTTCATTATTATGGCTACCAAACAATTCATTTGGAATAAGAAGATTTCTTTCAATTATTTGCTGCTTATTAATATGATTAAGTCCCAAGTGACGGGGCACAAAATAATCATATAAGAGACTTCTAGCTTTACCCAGTAAAGTACTTAAAGTAGTTTTAGGAATTTGTAAAAGTGTTGACAATCGATCATCTGAGTCCCCGGTCCTAAGTTTAATTAAATAAGCAGCTAATGTGGTAGATCCTTTTTTAAGGTTTAGGAATTGAGGGACTTCATTCAATATCTGTCTGAATTGCTCTTTGTTAAAACCAACCCAGTGGTAAAAAATATGATCTTCCATAGACTCAACATTTTCAAAATCCAAAATATTAGAATCAGACTCTTTTAACAAAAACATATCTTGAATTTGATGTGCATTAAATGTGTTAATAATATTATCACTAATATCATTAAGAAAGTCCCACGATGTGCATGTTAAATGAATATCAATTGTATTTATTAGTTTATTTGATATGTATATGTGTATTAGTATCTGTATAAATATATATGTTTTCATAAACAAATAGTTTTAGATATATATATTTTTGTACCCTATCACAATGTTGTCGTATTTTACCCAAAGGTTGACTGGTAGAGAATGCCTTACGGCATTAAGTCCGCCTATGTACCACTATTGTACATGAAGTTTAAATAAATAAATAAATAAATAATATCACAAAGGCGATTATTTGGAGGTACATAATAGTTATATATATAATTATACATTTTAAGTAATTGTTTTCGCATTGTGATTGTTATTCGGTTTCTTTCAAGTCTCCGACATCCTTGAAAAAAACATCTACTTTCAGTTTCAACAGCTCTATAATAATCTGGTAAAACAATAAGAGTTCCAACAGTAGGTGCCCTGGGTGCAGAATAAGTTTCTACTCTTGTTGGAGGTTCTTCTAAATGGGGAATGTCCTGAAATGGCTCATTGACAGCTGATGACGATGTACCAGATGTTGAGGGGCCTGAATGGAAATGCCGGGATGCTCTATTTGCTCGCACCCAACAAGAGTGACATACAACACTTGAAGCACCCACCTGAAATTAATATTACTTACATTAAAGAGTGCCTTTACACCAGAGGTGTGTGATACGTTATGGCCCCCTTTGAAAAATACCTGATGTAAAAGCTTGACCGTTCTTACACTATCTATTTCGTTAAATGTTTTAGCATACCAAATAACATTTATAATGTCCTTATTATGAAAACTAAACTAAAGAACATACTTAATAAATCATGAATTAAACTAATATACTAACCGTGCGAGGAAGGATCCATTCTCTTATAACTTCGTGTATTCTGCGTTCTTGCACTGTACCAGTCCTAAGTTGATGGCAACGAACTCTTCTCAGAAGAGAACGTCCACAGTGAATACACACTCGCCGGTGTACTATAGGCATTTGTCCACTCTCTTCCGGTCTTTGCCCATCAAGAGTATTAGCATGATTCCAGCAAGCTTGGCAGACAAAGTCATTTTCATTGACCTGAAGCAAACATTTATCATTTGGCTAATAAATCAAGCAAGCATTTAGCAATAAATATCTGTGTGGCACATTTGGGTAAACATAAGAGACAGGTAATAGGTCGTAATTAATCACGCAGATTCAGTCCAGATTGGTAATGCCACATGCCTTTGAATATGATTTTATGTAGATTCAGGTATCATTTTTATAAAAAAACAAATAAAGACAGGTATACTAAGTACAAGCGATAACACTTTAGTTTGGTGACATTAATTAATTACATAATAGGTACCAAAATGTAATGTTATAGACAGACTGAATACTAACCGTTTGGGGCGCAACCCATTCTTGTATAATTGAAAGAATCATTTCATCTTCCAATCTTCGCCTTCCAATTGTATTGCAGCGGTCTGTTGCTATACCACAATTAATGCACAGGCTCATGATGTCGATAATAACCAGTCGTCGAAAAGCAATTTACAAATCCGGTTTTCTAGCAAAGGTCAGCAGGGGAGGCAGGGTACGGTGTCCAATGTTGAAGCGAGGGTCAGTCAAAAGGCAATCAATTTCGGAGTCCAGTATTTGAGCAGAGGTCTTAAAAATAATTAATCCCGACAAATACCGAAAAGCACATTCACTTGCGCAAAATACGAATTACAACTACATTCAATTTGACATTCAGTGCGTTCCGAATTACGTCAAAATCGTTGTTGGCGCATAGGGCGTCAAAACTCTTTCTCTAATGGTCGTGGAACACCATTAAGCGTGGTACATTGTAACCTGTGAAAGCTAACATCAATATTTTTGTCTATTCTATTCTATTTTTATTATTAAATGGCAAATAAAGTCGATGTCGACTAATATTTTTGTCATTCGGAACGCACTCACAGCCATAATGCCAGTGCCAGCGTTTGTGAAGTTAGTGTCGTATTAACAAATAAATGCTGTAAGGGTTTACAAAGATTGTTTATAACATAAAAATAGAAATCTACTTATTTTCTATACTTGGCCATTGTAAATGAAGCTAAGATTTAAATGGGTTAATCAAGTAAAATAGACGGTTTTTTTGGTACATATCTGATTCGTGTAACGGTTGGCCCAAAAACGGGTTTCTCCTTTCACATTGCCGGCAAATTATCTTTATATTATCCAGCAGGTTGGGAGCTGTGTACAAAGGTCTTAATTTTGACTCCATCTGATTTATTCCTATATGACAGAAATGTTCATGCACCTTTTTTATCAGTATCTTACTGTAGTCTTCTGACAAAACAATTTTCTTCTTCTTATTGTGTTGCTTGTAATATATACCATTTTGTATAATAAAATGTTGTTTATTCTTTATAACTGAATTTTTTTTTGATCATCTAATATTTCCTCATTTTTTACAATATTTACTGTTTTCAAGTTGTCTTCTTCGTTTTCATGGCTTTCATATACTGGATTTCTGCTTAAGCAGTCTGCTTCCGCATTGTTTCTGCCTGGGTTATATTTTATTATAAAGTTGTATTGAGATAGGTAATGAGTCATGTCTCCCAGTTCATCGTCTGTTCTATTCTTTATGTTCAGATTTTCTAGGGGCTTGTGGTCTGTATAAATTGTAAATGAGTTTCCTATTAGCCAGTGTTGCCAAAATTTCAAATTTTCTTTTATGGCTAAGCATTCTAAAAATATGGCTTTCTTCTTCTTTTGAGATTCGTTTAATTTCTTCGAGAAGTATGCCACTGGTTTGATTTCTCCATTTTTCTGTGTTTGTTTTAATATTGCACCAATTCCTTTTATACTTGCATCGGTGTAAATAAAAGTCGGTGCCTCTCTGTCGAAAATTGCCAAAATTGGTGCCGAGCATAAATATTTTTTTATTCTTTGGAAAGCATTTTCACAATCAGCCGACCAATCATAATTTATGTTTTTTCTAAGTAAGTTGTGTATTGGATCAAGAGTTATTGCTGCATTAGGAATATATTTATTATAAAAATTTACTTTACCTAGAAATTGTCGTATTTGTTTTTTGTTTTGTGGTGCTGCAAATTCTGCTATCGATTTAAGGTTATCTTTCAGAGGTGTGATTGTATTACCTTTTACTATATGTCCCAAGAATCTTACTGACTGTGCTGCAAATTTACATTTTGTTAATTTCAGACGGAATCCTTCTTCAGCAATTGCATCAGCAGTTTTGATAAATGTTCAATATGTTCATTAAAAGTTTTCGAGAATACCATTATGTCATCAATGTAGTTGATTACAAAATTTGACAGGTTATGTTTTCTTATTATATTTGTCAAATTCTTTGGAAAATTGCTGGAGATGTTTTTAGTCCAAAAGGAAGGCAAGTCCATTGGTAATGACCTTCCTGTGTAACAAAACCTGTTTTCTGTCTATCGCTGATTCTCAATGGTATAGACCAAAAAGCAGAATTAATATCGAGAGTCGTGAAATACTTACAGTTTATTGTTTTTACCATCAGATCATCTATTAAAGGAAATGGCTGTGGTTGTGGTACAACAATTTTATTGAGTTCTCTGAAGTCGATGCATAATCTTGACTTTTTCCCTTCATCCCGTTTGTATGCCAATGTTACTGGTGCTGCGAATGGGCTATAAGACTCTTCAATCAATTCATTCTTTAGCAATTTGCCAATTTGTTTCTCGATTTCTTCTTTATCATCTAATGAGCATCTATATGGTCTTTTTGAGCAATATTGCTCCACTTGTAGATCTATGAATGCTTCATAATTTTCCACTCGGCCTACATCATATTTATCTTTTGCAAATATATGTTTATAACTGTCTAATAATGCACAAATTTTTCTCCTCTTGTTTTCTTCCAAGTAGGCAATATCTATATCAAATTGATTCACATCTATGCCCTCATTAAAATTTATTTCGTAATTCAATCTTACTGGTTTTAACTCTCTGGTTACAATTTCATGAATGTTATGTTTTGTTTCTTCAGTGGGCCTCATATATTCATTTACACTTAGGTTGGCATTTTTTTGAAGTTGGATGTTTAAGTTCCCGTCATGGGTCAACCCAAACCTCTTTATTGTATCCAGTCCCAAAAGCAACTCATGAGTGAAACTTTTATCATTGCAAATAAATGCATTTATTTCGTCTTCAATATTTAGTATTTTTCCATTAAATTTTATTAAACCTGTTGTTTTTCCCCCACCACCAATTGTATTGAATTTATTTTCAAAGTAATTTATCTTTGAATTTTTTACTTTTATTAATTTGGAATTTATTAAGGTTATATTTGAGCCGGGGTCATAAATACCAGTGCATTTCAAGGTGTCATTCAGTATAACCTCAACTTCTATTAGTGGGGGAATATTTAGTTTTTTGTATCCTGGAATTGTTCAATCTCTAACATCAAATTTTTACAGTGTTTTACACTGTCATTACTGTTCTTGTCTTCTTTGAACCAACACAAATCTTCAGAGTGAAATCTGTTTTTCTTTCCAATCTTGTAACATATTTGACATAGTCTTTTTTTTAAATTCTAGTTCGGGTTCAGTTGAACTTTTTCTTTCAGTAAAACTTTTTTGTACATTTTTATTTTGATTTTCATGCATACGTAGGGCACTAAACAGAAGAGTAGGGTTTGTCATCTCTTGTCTATCTAGTTTGCTTCTAATATAAGCTGGCAATCCTGTGACAATTAAGTCAGTGAGAGTTCTGTTATCAATATCACTGTTAAACTCTAAAAGCAATCTCTGTTTTTTCAATGCATATTCCAGTAGAGAGCCATTGAAATGTTTGTAAGTCAATGCATAGGTTACAGAGGACCAACTTTTATCAGCAAATGTGTCCAAAAAACTTACTTGCCATATTTTCCACTGTGAGTTCAAACTATGCTTAATTAACATTGACTCATACCAGTCACTTTCCGAGTCGTTCAAAAACAATCTCAAGGCACTAATTTTTTCTGTATCACTAGTTAAATCGAATCTTGTACATTCACTCTCAAAACTCTGCAACCATTGTTTAGCATTGGTGATCTTATTATCAAACTTTTTCAAAACAAATTTATCAGTTAATTTGCTTAAATTGTTATGTTTTTCTTTATTGTTAGTGGGTTTTTCACTTTTTTCACTTAGTTTCTCTAAAATTTCTATCAATTTTTCATCCATAGTAGGTTGGCTTGTGGCTTTGGTTGCTTCTTGTAATAAATAATCACTAAACATAATATTTCCAGTATCATCTTTGTAGAGGGCTAAAATATCACTTGGTAGCTTTATCCACACCTTTCTATTATTACCTCTTCTCTGTAGTGTTTTTCTTATTTTCATAAATTCTGGTAACTTTGTTAGTTGAAGGTGGTGTTTTGCTGCTTGGAAACATGGCGGTATGAGATATGTAATCTCATCGTCGGTTGTTATCGATTTTATGATTATAATATTATTCTTCGGATCTTCATCCGCAGCCAACTCAACCTCAAATTGCAATCTCGACATGATCTACTATTATCCAATCAACTCTGACAATTGTCGATTTATAATATGTTGTTGGACGATACGGAAAAAAACGCAGTTTGATTTATCTAAAAAATAGAAAAATTTAATGTTAGTATAACTTAAATATCACAACCAAATGGAAAACACATGTTTAAACGTACGATGTACTAACCTAAAAAATAGAAAAATCGACAATTAAAGGTTTTTACTTCCAGTATATTAGTAGATCGACACTGTATCACTTCAATTAAGTTTACTTCTTCTATTTTCTTTATTATTTACTTTTAATCTCAACTTTTGTATAGTATTATAATTTTAACGAGCAGGCTAAAAATTCTCTCACATCTTTTTGACGTGGGCTGTCACTGTTCGTATGCAGTGTCATACTTTTAGGCGACGTACACATAAATAATAAAGTTAATACTAGGCTATGTACACAACATACAGTAAACAAAGCTTACATACATATATATACATTCATAGCGCGCGCACGATTAGTTGCAAACGGACGCGTTCACTTTTATCTTCACACAAAATTAAATCTATATTTTTCTCTTCATTTAAAATTAGACTTTACTACTTGGAACCGTAATTCCAAAGTTGTCGCGCAGTCTCAAATCGTAGTGAATCCCTTCCTTACCGCTCTCGCCACAGATCTGAGAACAGATAGACTGCTAAAATGTCGGAATCACCTAACAAACTGGGAGGATCCGCCCCGGATCTCTCTGTGGACCACAAAGCAGAAATATCCAAAGCAAATGTCACTCATCGTCGTAAGCGTGGACATGATGACGAATTCTTCCAGACATTTGAGGAGTTCACCAACAAAATTTATAAAACACTGAACGAGTGGAAAACGGATTTTGGACGGGACATATCACAAATCAATTCTACTTTGAAGAACCTTAACGAAAGCTCCCAGGTATTAAAGACAGAAATAGCCGGTATAAGAGAGGAATACTCAGAGATTAAGAAGACCGTTAATAAATTGGAGACAAGACAGACCAAAATGGCAGAGGAACTTGCTTCATTCCAAGAGTCGATGCAATTTCTCAGCAATGAAAATGAAGACATAAAGAAGAAACTCGAAGTTACTGCTAGAGTTAGTAGCTTAGCTATTTATTTTCTTAGTTTTCTATTTATGTTATTAGCTTAGTTATTTTCATAGTATAATGTCATACGGTATTTTACTTTGGGGACGGGCTGCAGACATTGAGTCTATATTTATTCTGCAGAAAAGAGCCATCAGAGCCATGTATAATCTACGTAGGCGCGATTCTCTAAGAGAACTGTTTAAAAAAATTAACATCATGACAGTACCTTGTCAATACATCTATGAAAACATCATGTACGTTAGGAAAAATCTGCATCTATTTAGTAAAAGAAGTGACAGACATCACTATAATACTAGAAATAGGGACCAACTGGTTCAGCCAGGTTTCAGGCTAGCTAAGGTAGACTCCTCTTTTATGGGGTACTGTTTAAAATGTTACAATAAAATACCTCCACACATCCTACAACTGAATGAATCGAAGTTTAAATCTTGTATTAAACGCACACTATGTAGGCAAGCATACTATAAGTTGGGGGATTACATTAATGATATAAATGCTTGGCTCAATGCCGGTCCTGCTCCACAACCATAGGGGCAAACTAATTAATCAGCATCTGAAGTTATTGTGGCAGCTGAAGAAGATTGTAAGACTATCTTTGCATTGTATAGACTCAATTTCCTAATATTGTATAATTGTAATGCCCATGTGTGAGTACTATGTAATTTTATTGACTCGACGGTTGCCCTGGTGGTTGAGAGATTGTCATGCTCACTTAAATGTCTCGCTGATGGTGGCGGGTGTGTCGGGTCATTTAGCTCCCTTCAAAATGGTCGAGCTGAATGGGGCTGATCCATACGTCATGTTCGTGAACGGGCGCTGTCAGTTGGGACTGGTCATCTCTTAGCTACCACGGTTTGTTTTAATTCATCTATTAAACTCTTGCTAATTATTGCTTTTACTCTGGACGCTCTAAATGTGCTCGTTTTTCTACATCGTTCTCACATTATGTATAATCTCAACATGAATGATGTATCCATGATTTTATAAAATATTATGATTTAAAAGAGTGTCCATGGAGTTTCTTGCCCATTCTTCTCCATAGAGATCGACGCTTTGGAATGGGCAACTACAGTACTTTCATAAGTTATTATGTCTTGTGACTGGGACTGTAGCAGCATCATTTTTTTGTTCTTGTTTTTATGACATTCAAAAGTGCCTGTAATGGTCTAATTGAAATAAATGCTTTGAGTTTGAGTTTGAGTTTGAGAGATTTGAAGAATCTGAATCTGGTTAAAACTGAACTGGCCGAGCTCAAGGCTCAGAATAGAAAACTAGTATCAGGCGCAACCGCAAGTGAGCAACGTGAAAGGCAAATGAATATTGAGATTGTTGGCATACCAGAACATAAGGATGAAAACTTGAACGATATTATGTTAAAGATAGGTCAATGCACTGATGTAGAAATCACTAAAGAAGATATCATTCAAGTTAATAGAGTGACTGCGAAGACTAAGATTCAAGGCAGGCCAAGAAATATAGTAGCGAAATTGCGCACTCGACAGCTTAAAGACAACATAATCTCTCAAGCTCGTAAACGTCGCTTGTCAACCAAGGATCTACAAGTTCAAGGCAAATCGGTTCCAGTTTATGTGAACGAGCACCTGACAGTATACAATAAAAATCTACTCAAAAAAACCAAAGAGACAGCCAAAATGAAGGAATACCAGTTTACGTGGACAAAAAACTGCAAAATTCACGTGAGAAAGGCAGTCACAGTTCCAGCAATCTTCATAAGGGACGAAGAGGATCTGAAAAAAATTGTTTAGATTTTCTGGCAAGTCCTTTCATATTTAATATTTTTTGTCATCACCTTAATCTTTCATTATTTTTAAATACTTCTTACCTAAGATTGTTAAGTACGGAGTTGATTGTCTGTTGTCATTTTTTGCCGAATCTACGCTAACTGTGTTCTGTGTTTTGGTTGAGCTATGCGTGGTCACTGACGACTGTGTAAAGCAAACGCGCTTAACAAAGGTGCGACCTTTGAGGTATGCACTAGGTACGCATCATACTCGCATTATGGTCACTCATGCCACGGGAACTAAAAAAACACGATTGGATAAAAAATATATTTTTAAAATGTTATTTAAATATAGTTATAACAATTTTCAAAACCAAATTATTAAACCAAAAATACTGTATACCAACCTTCATGAGTACAATTTATTGTCTTAATGAGAATTCTGCACAGCTATTTATGAATTACAGGTTAAACAAACTCCATAATCTTACGACTTGCCTCATCAATATAATTATTGCAGCTTCTACCAACACATTGTTCCAGAACGCACCTACACGTAGCGAATGGGTTTTATGTTTTAAATATCGAACATTCTTTTGTTTCTTTTTATTAATGTACCCTAAGTTTTTTATATTAGTTATTTGTTTATTGTGTGGGACCAAAATGGATCGCAGTTCTTTTTTTACAATTAGGAATAATAGATTGATTTTAAATCATTATGCATATACTAGCTTTCGCCCGCGGCTTCGCTCGCGTTAAATTCGGTATAACACACCAAGCAGACCTGCAGTTTTTACTCTTGCGCCTGATTGATTTGTAATAGCAACGCTAAGTTTTCCCTTTTCTTCCCTCTTTCTCCCTCACATCCCACTTTTTTCAAATAAAAATTAGCCTATGTCCGTCTCCTGGTTCCCAACTATCTCTGTACAAAAATTTATCAAAATCGGTTTAGCCATTAAAGCGTGAAGAGGTAACAAACAAACAAACAAACAAATAAACAAACTCACTTTCGCTTTTATAATATTAAAGTAAGGATTTCTTTCCCGAGGGCCTTAGCGTTACATGAATTAATGATTAATTGTATACTTTCACCCACTAGTTGCTACTTATGTACGGACAATTTATGCCGAATCGTCCGTTGTTTGTTAGTCTTTGGAGATAAATCATCAGTTAAAGAAACTTATAACAATGAAGCCCGTTAACATAAGTATTTATTATCAGAATTGCCGTGGATTAAGAACTAAAACAACACAATTCAAACAAAATATTATGTGTAATTGTTACGATTTAATTATAATAACAGAAACATGGTTATACGACGGCATTTTTGATAGGGAATTGTGTGACGATAGGTATGACGTGTTCCGAAAAGACCGTGATTTAGCTGCAACTGGTAAATCGAATGGTGGCGGTGTTATGATACTCTCACGGCACGAGTTGGGTGCGTGGTGCGTTGGGCACGAGCAAAATGCAATTGCTACGGAATTGTTAACAATAATAATACCGGCTCGCGCGCTGTCAGCAACAGCTGATCTTTGCGTAAGTGTTGCCTACGTACCGCCGGATGCTCATCGCATACCCTCAGATATTGATTATATCTTGCAAGAAGTAGCGAATATGTTTACTAATGACATCCATACTTATAGTTACCTGCTTGTAGGTGATTTTAATCTTCCATGCATAAAATGGAATACAAGTGGACCATCTTTTCTGAAACAGGGCGCTGTCGAAGTGCAGAATGCGGCCGTGCGTTTGGTTAGTGATTTGTCGTTTTTAGGCGTTGCACAATACAACTTCTTGCCCAACAACAAGGGACATACTCTTGATTTGGCCTTCTCCAGCTTGCCCCTAAAAATAAACGAATGTCTGTTGCCCCTTCTGTGTCCTGACCTACCTCATCCAGTAATTACCATAGAAATAACTGACCTCACAGTGGCTCCGCTCCGTGAGTTATGTACACCTAGGCATAACTACCGCAAATCTAATTTCAGCATGTTAAATAATTGCTTTTCTAAAATTGACTGGATCTCAGCTTTAGACAACATGACAACAAATGAAGCTGTTAACATATTCTACAAAACCATTCAAACGGAGATTGATAAACATGTTCCTTTCAATAGAAGGTCAGGATCTCGTAAATATCCTGTTTGGTATGACAAATCATTAATTAAAATAATCAAAGAAAAGAACAAGGCACACGCACGTTGGAAGCAATTTGAAAATTTACTTGACTACGACGAATTCTCAATGTTGCGTAAAAGACAGCGACAAGTGCAGGATATTTGTTATAACAGACACTTGCTAGAGATAGAACACAGCCTGAAAAATTATCCAAAGAAGTTTTAGACGTACATAAAGACCATGCGTGGTGGCTCTAACTATCCAAAGATGTTATCTCGTAATAATGTAAATTACTCTGAAGGAAGTGGAATTTGCGAAGCTTTCAATGACTTCTTCCTCTTTGTCTTTAAACCATCCGACTATAGCCTCACAAGTACGCTGATTGCGGACGAAAACGACAACTGTCCGGATATCATATCCAATCTGCAATTTACATCTTCAAATGTAGAGAAGTCGTTAAGTGCTTTAAGTGTCGAAAAGGGTGCTGGTTGTGACGGAATACCTCCAGTATTTTGGAAGAACTGTGCTAAATCTCTAGCACCCCCAATTTGCCTTATATTTAATCTCTCTTTAAGAGAAGGCACGTTCCCAAATGAATGGAAAAAGGCATTTATTATTCCAATTCACAAAAAAGGCTCGCGATCAATGATAGAAAATTACAGGGGTATTTCAATATTAAACACACTTGGTAAAGTATTTGAAAAACTGGTATACAACGCCATCTATCCATATATCCTCAAAGGAATCCCTTGCAAGCAACACGGTTTCTTAAGGAAACGCTCAACTGTCTCAAATTTGGCTAGCTTTTCCAACTTTGTTCTGGAGAATACTGATAACGGTGGGCAGGTTGACGTGATCTACACAGATTTCGAAAAAGCTTTTGATCGCGTGGATCACGTAATCTTGCTCAGAAAGTTATACAAATTGGGCATACGAGGCGATCTCTTACGATGGGTTCAGTCATATTTATTAAGGAGATCACAGGCCGTAGTTCTAGGAGGATACCGTTCCAACTTTACAGAAATTCCTAGCGGTGTTCCACAAGGATCTCATTTAGGGCCTTTATTTTACAATGCTTATTTGTTTGACATCACTGATGCTTTTGAATACTCCGAACACTTAATGTACGCCGATGACAAAAAATATTTTGTAGGATAAAATCCTCCAATGATTGTAGGGCCCTTCAGAAGGACCTAGATAATTTATATAATTATTATCAAAAAAATAAAGTCACAGTAAATGTCAATAAGTGTCAGTGTATTAGTTACACGCGTAAAAAAAGCCCTATTGATTATACGTATAATTTTAATGGAATGATTATAAACAGAGTCAACATAGTTCGTGACTTAGGAGTTTTGTTCGACTGTAAATTATCGTTTTCTGATCACATTAATCTTGTTAGCTCTAAAGCTTATAAGAACCTAGGATTTGTTCTTAGGCCATGTAAGTTATTTAAAAATATTGGTGCTCTCAAATCGGTATATTTTGCATACGTGCGAAGTGTTTTAGAATATGCGAGTCCAATTTGGTCCCCCCATTACATAATTTATAAGAACCAAATAGAACATATTCAAAAAAAAATCGTTAACCACCTCAACTACCGCCTCCGAAAACCTCCGATGACCTACGAAGACAGCTGTCGTACATATGGTTTGCTAACACTGGATGAAAGGCGTAAAGTAATGGACATGTGTTTGCTTTACGATATTCTTAATGGACGTCTGGATTGCTCGGAGTTGGTCGCACTGGTAACATTTAACACTCCCCTACGGCGCACTCGTCATACGTCACTGTTACACGTGCCTAGGCACTCCACTAACTATGCCAAAAATTGTGTAATGACACGCATTGCTCGTATTTACAACGCAGAATTTTCTAATGTTGACATTTTTAATTTTAATAAAGCAGTATTCAAAAAACAAATAACAAAAAATTTGAATGAAGGCAAATAAATGGCAACCAATCATTCAATTTCTTTTTCTTAGTGTAACTTTTTCGATATTTTATTTTTAACTTATATGTGTAGTATCGTCATTGTTAATTTTATTATAATATTTTATAAGTCCGTTTGTACATACACTAAATCCCAGTTACACAGGGAAACCTATTATTAGCCATATTAGACTGTTACTAAAATAATTTGAAATGTATTGTAAGTATCGCTGTTGGTTACCTAAATAAAGAAAATAAAATAAAATATACCCTCCTGCTTCTTCTCTGGAAGAAGCTTCTGAGCGCCTAAATTCTGCTCTGGGGTATTTGCATGATTGGCTCATTCAACACGGTTTGTCCTTGTCAGCCGCTAAAAGCACTACCATTGTTTTTACAAAAAAAAGACTAGTTTCTCCTGTTATTATTAAAATAAATGGTGAGCTTATTCCCCAGGAAAACAAAGTTAAATTCCTAGGTATTTGGCTTGATTCTAAATTATCGGGTATTGCCCACAATGATTATGTTGCCCAAAAATGTGAAAGAAACATCAACGTTCTCCGATCTCTGTCTGGGGTTTGGTGGGGGGCTCATCCATACACTCAAAAACTTATTTATAATGCTATAGTTCGAAGTCATTTTGATTACGGATTGTTCTTATTAGAGCCCTGTAATCAATCTGGGCTTCAAAAACTTGACAAAATTCAATCAAAATGCTTGCGCATCATTATTGGGGCGATGAAGTCGTCTCCTATTAATGCTATGCAGGTCGAATGTGTTGATCCTCCTCTGTCTATTCGTAGACAATTTCTTGCTAATAGGTTTTTCTTCAAACTTGTTCAAAATTCTGACCATCCCCTTCTCGGTAAGCTGGACCAACTATCTTCTATTTTCGACTCTGGCAGTCTTCGCTATAATTTAAAAGTTCCTTGTCTTCTCCGTGCCTACCTTCAATTCTCCCGTCTTCCTGGCCCACTCTTTCAATGCCGTATTTTGCCTCTTTATTCTACCCCCTATAATGCTCTAGTTTTCCACCCTGATGTCCTCTTAGACTTTGGTATTAATAAAAGCACAGTGGAAGCAAATTCGGTGTTTAATAATAGAGTTTCTGTTGATTTCCACAACTGGGTTACTATTTTTACTGATGCTTCAAAAGCCTCTGATGATGGCCCAGTTGGTGTAGCTGTTTGGATTCCATCTACAAAAATTATTTTAAATTACAAGTGCCCCTCGATTACATCTGTTTTTACAGGTGAAGCAATAGCAATTTTTGAAGCCATTTCATTTGTTAAATCTCACAACATGAATAATTCCATAATATTTTCTGACTCAAAGAGTTGTCTTCAATCTATTATATCTACCCTTTTAAATGTAAATCAAGATTCCCTATTATTCTGAAAATTAGAGATTTGCTGTTTGAATGCCACAAACTAGGTATTAAAACTGTTTTAGCGTGGATCCCAGGTCATGTTGGTAGTCATGGGAATGAATCAGTTGATTCATGTGCTAAAAATGCTGTTCTCACAGGCTCCTTAGCCCATTCGGAAATTTACTTTCATGACATTTGTGCCACTTTACCGTCAATTTTGTTTAAAACATGGTCTTTACAATGGCAAATCTCTAAGTCTGTGAAAGGTAAATATTATGGAGATATTCAACCTGTCATTCCCCATAAACCTTGGTTTTTTAAATATAAGTTGGCAAATAAATTAACTACATCGACTATCTGCCGTCTACGTTTGAATCATTGTTGCTGCCCCTCTTTTCTGGCCAAACTTAGGATTAGGGATAGCTCTATTTGTGAATGCGGTTTGGATGATGGAAACGTGGACCATTTACTTTTCTGCTGTCCTAAATTGAAATTCTCTTTACACGAAATTATTCCCCCTCATATCCCTCGTCCCACATCGGTTAAATGTCTCCTCTCCCTTGTGTTCTCTCGTTTTGTATATAAACTGTGTAAGTTTGTTGAAGTTAATAAAATAAAGTTGTAAATTATAACAACTGTTAACTAACATTCCTTTTTTTCTCTCTTAGAACAAAATGTCTGAAATGTCTGTGCAGAAAATGGTTCATTATTTGTTTGTTAAAATATAGAGAGGAACGGATAGAATCCTCGTGCTGGTATGAGGACTAAAACACGATGTGGTGGTTGAGTGGACTGTATAATATTAAGGGTTTCTTAAAAAGACTGACAAACAGAATATAGAATTAAAAGCGGCGAGAAAAATGTTTAGAGGTAACGCTCGGTGGCGCGATCGGTGACGCAGTGCTGTGCCGGCCGGTGCGCGGTGGCAGCTCGAGCGCCCCCCCCGCGGCTGCAGCTCCCCGCCCGCGGTCGCCCGGCGCGGCGGATATTCTCGACATGCTCCCGGCGTTGAAGACTAGTCTTCAAGGGTTAAACTGGAAGAGGACAGATGGTGTTGTAAGCACGTCGGACTATGCCCCGTTTCGTCCTTACGTCTGCGATTCTGCTTATTCCATCTCGTCCAGGTATGACGCGTATAATGCGGCCGAGTGGCCACATGAGTGGTGGTGTCTGTTGCTCTTTGAGCACCACCATGGCTCCCTCTTGTAGCACCCCGTTGGATGTTTTTCTGTTGGAGGTAAAATATGTACTCGTTAGAGAACCTATTCCAGAACTGTTGCTTCAGGTGCTCGATACGCTGGAAACGTTCTGGTCTATGACTTGCGGATGCGGCAAGGAAGTGAGAGATCTGCCAATGAGGAAATGGGCAGGAGTTAAAGGGTATAGGTCTGATGGATCAGTAGAAAGAGGAGTAAGAGGACGAGAGTTTAGATTAGCTTCAACCTGAATCAAACACGTTGACATCTCTTCATAAGTAAGATGCGCGAGCAGACTCCCACAAGCCACCGAAGTGTGGGGTATATGCGGGGATAAAGTTAAAGTTGATACCTGTATCTGCCATTTCTGAAGAGAAGTCTTGTTTTAATATACCAGCTATCTCATTTCAGGTGCCAATAAACGTTGTACCATTGTTATAGTATTGTCTTTGGTTTACCACGACGAGCAATGAACCTATTAAGCGCTGCAATAAAAGCATGTTTTGTTAGATCTGAGACAAACTCCAGATGAACCGCCCTCGTGGCTAGACAAACAAAAACACATGTATGATTTGATTAATCTACATCCTCTACCTTTGCGGTCGGCTAGGAGGATGGGTCCGGCATAGTCTGTGCCAATCTCTAAAAAGGGAACTTTTTAAGGCGATTTTTGTTTGGTAATGGTTTACCTGTAGATAACAATTTGTACTCTTCAGGAAACATTTCCCTCTGTACTGTTTTAATTATGAAATTAGCGCTGTAGGACAACTCTGAATTAGTGAGAGTAATATTGTGATTATGTATCCCTTTACAACGATTAATAAATCTGAGTATGTATGCTAATTGACGTTTTAAATGTGAATAATTAGATGATTTGTTAATTAAATTTTGAAATGTATTATCGTAAATATTAGGATTAGTTACAGGTAATGATTGGTTATTAATGACAATAGAATGTGATTTTAATAGTTCAGGTAGTATCGTGCCTACATCTGTGTTAGGCATGGAAGGCCAAAGAGCTGGGTCTGTAAGTAAAAATGAAGGCCCTGACCACCACATGGAAGATTGCCCTATGAGGTCAGCGCTCAGACCACAGGAGACCAGATCTGCAGTGTTGTCCTTGGACGGCACATAGCGCTAGGTGTAAGTACCAAAGCCTTCCCGTATCTCCGAAACTCGATTCCTAACAAACGGCTTAAGCGTGTTAGGAGAAGAAGACGAAAGAATTTTCTAATGTCTGAAGATATGACGTACTTATGCTGACGCAACCCCAACAATATGGATGTTAAGTCATCCTAGACTACGGGTCCTATGCCTTGAATGTCTTTAAACGACTTACCAGAAGTTGTGACGGCTGATGCGTCGAAGACAACTCGAGGCTTGGTCGTTGTACTGGACTCTCTAAAGACACCATGACGTGGAAGGAAATATGCATGTGATGAAGAAGGTTGAGAAACTTCGCTCACATGACCTAATGCTTCATACTCTTGTAAGAATTCTACGTAGCGATGCTTAAGTGGTGGGTCTCTCTCAAGTCTTCGCTCTAACGATAAAAAGCGACGCTTTGCCACCTCAAGGCCAATTAATTTACCCAATGCTTCAGGGGATTCTTTTAAGGGGATGGTGACTACGAAACGCCCATCAGCATTACGCCTAGTAGTGTTTATGTAGTTCTGTTCACATGCTCGTTCTTCGGACGTGAAATTGAACTTAGGTGGGATGGAATCAAGTATGTGTGTTGTGTGTTGTATGTGTGTGAACATGCACACCGACGGATCGGATATGTTAGGCTGAGGTATGACACCTGATATGAGCCAACCGAGCTTAGTCTCGAAGAGTGTCGGCATATGTCTGCCTAACTGTATACGGTTGCGACCAATCACACTCCAAAAGATGTCGGCTCCAACAAGTATGTCGATGGTGGAAGGGACATTGAAGGATGGATCAGCCAGACTTACACCTGCTGGTAGCTGCAAGTCGGTTAAGTCTACGTACGTATAAGGTATGTGTGTGGTTATGTTGGGCAAGACAAAACAATCAACGTCAACGTGATAAGACCCATCGCAAGATTGTAAATGTAATAAGCAAGATTGCGTAATGGTAGACACTTGACTATTTATGCCTGCAACATGTGAGCTTACACTACGAATAGGTAAATGCAGCTTACCACAAAGGTCCTTGGTAACAAAATGTGCCGTGCTTCCATTGTCAAGTAAGACTCTGGCGCTGTGCGACACCCCGGAATGGTCCGTGACTCTTACCAAAGCAATACATGACGAGATGAAAGTTCATGATTAGTGCCAGCTAAAGTTATGTGCTCCCTACTAGAGCTAGGATCATCATCATGTGAATGTAACATTGTGTTATGCCTTTTTGTGCAATACTTGCAATGACCAAGTGGACAAGTAGCCTCTAAATGACCTGGGCGTAAACAATTCAAACAAAGTTTAAAGTCTTTCACTTTAGATATGCGTGCAGCTACTGTAAGCGCCTTAAATTGATCACAACTAAATATGTAGTGACTTTGTTTACACAAGGGACATGAAATATTAAATTTTCCCTTACTTGTTGATACAGAAAAGCTTTTTGGCTTACTGTTTGATGACTCAGGCTTCGATTTTATACTTCTAGTCTCTTCAAGCGTTTCTAAAAGATTGCAGCGGTTAGAAATAAATTTAGTGAACATGTCTAAGGATGGATACTCAGTCAGACTGTTCCTATGTTCTTCCCATTGTCTGCTAGTAACAGGATCCAACTTTGATGCCATTAAATGTATAACCATTTCACCCCAATGCTGTACAAACAGCCCTAGCGTTGCCAGTGACCGCAGGTTTTTCCTGGTTACATCAACTATGTGTCGTAATCCCTGACTACTCTCTTTTTGAAGCTGTTCCACATTAAATAATGCTTGAATGTGATTATTTATTAATAATTGTTTATTGTCGTATCTTTCACATAACAATTGCCATGCAATGTCGTAGTTATCCCCTCTGAAATCTAAACTTTTAATAACAAGTGCTGCGCTGCCGTTGAGTGACGAACGTAGGTAATGAAATTTATTGATATTGTCTATGCTTTTCTCCTCGTGAATTAATGAAATATAAATATCCTTAAACTCCAGCCAATCCTTATAGCCGCCGCTAAAGTGAGGTAAATGTATTTTAGGTAGTCTAACATTATTATTATGTCTAGTAACCACTGAAAGTTGCTCATTGGAGCCTACCTTAGACGCAAGTTGAGCGCGATGCCGTGACAGAAGCGCGCGAGCAGATGATAGCTGCTTGTAGTAGTTGCTCTCAAATTGCTCACGTTCAGAAAATTGCTCGTCGGGCTTGGCAGACAGGTACTCCAGTTGACTCTGTAATTGATCATAAGTGGCATATAAGGCAACAATTTTTTCAATTCTTATCTCTAACTCGATAAGTTGTTCCTCACTAAGCTGCTCACACGACTTAGTGGTAGTGATAAACGATGTGAATTGAGTAAGCTGCGATTTAACTGAGGCACGCTTTTTTGTAAGCTCTTTAATCTTCATTTCTTCAGCCATGGCTAAATAGGCAGGAAGCAGTAAGCGCTAAAGAAAAATGCAAGTAGGAAAGAAAAAGCTTATTAAAGAATAAATGCTAAAGCATTGACAAATACTCTTATGAAAGTGCGCCTGTTTACCAACCAAAAAGCAAACAGCTGATCGATGAATGCGTTGCTATTCAAAACCAGTAGGCGGTTAAAAAAATATTTGAATTTAAAATGTCAAACTGACATCAGAAAAAAAGTAAAAATAAACGTAGGTACTTGTGGAACTATAATAAAATCTTATGACTAGATTAATAAGCACTAATTACTATATACTAATGGATAGGAATCTACTTCACTGGGAAAAACTACTTTATTAGGAAAAGATCTACACGATTAAGTTGTTAGTTGACACTAAACAACAATGAAAGGATAACACGGCGGATTGATAGTGTACGACTAATTCTACTTGTTAAACAAGCTTATAACTAATGTTATGCGTTAAGTAGGTATCACTAGGAAGAATAGGTTTCTACGAATGTATGATTCACTGGTCTAATGCACTATCTAATTCTCTAGTGGAAATGAAAGGTTAGTATATGAGTTATGTACGAATGTTAGCAAGAATATGGAAAGATCTCACAAAATCCGTTGACTGCGAGTCCGAACCAAACGTCCTCTTGCTTCAACTGGATTGCGATGTTCTTGGGCTCTGCTTGGGCTGCTACGCTGCGATGACCCAGCTGTGATGACCACTGAAGAACTGCTTGATCCGTTGACTGCGAGTCCAAACCAAACGTCCTCTTGCTTGAACTGGATTGCGATGTTCTTGGGCTCTGCTTGGGCTGCTACGCTGCGATGACCCAGCTGTGATGACCACTGAAGAACTGCTTGCTCCAACAAATACGCCTCTTCAGAAAGGCGCCGAAGATGATGACCGAAGACTGGAACCAGACGCACGAAGGGCGAGAAGTCGTCTTGATCTTGAAATTCGGTTTTCTAACGGCCGTTTTCAAATTTCGAAAATCCGCTTGTCACTCCCAATAACTGATCAACTTTCACGTCGAAGGACCATAGAGAGGAACGGATAGAATCCTCGTGCTGGTATGAGGACTAAAACACGATGTGGTGGTTGAGTGGACTGTATAATATTAACCCTTAATTGGTCGCGTGGGGTGTCATGCACCCCAGAGCAGGTTTTCAGGCTCACAACTTTTTAAAATTTGAATTTAGCGCATTGGCCTTCTAGGTAGCTTCGTAAACACTTAAAACGTACACGATTCAGTTGCGAGCGATGCTCTGTTGTGGACGGTTGGACTCGGAGAGCGTGTTTGGGGTGCACGACACCCCAGGTGACTGTTTGTGTGGTCTAAATTCCGAGGTAGTGGATGATTGTTAATTTCATTATATCCGTTTTAAAACATTGTAATTTGACAAGTAATAAATGTTAAAAGTGTTCAGTTATAATACTTCGACATTTTTGAGGTTCAAACCAGTTCAGACCATTCAAACAGCCCTCTGATACCAAAAGTTTAGTAAAACGATTGTGTGAACCTATTTCCGGAACTGGAAGAAATGTTACCATGGACAACTGGTTTACTAGTGTCCCACTGGCCAAATCGCTTTTAGATGAACATACATTTACCATGGTGGGCACACTAAGAAAGAACAAGCCCGAAATACCAAAGTGTTTCTTATTGGATAAAACACGAGAGGCGACTTCTAGCATATTTGGTTTCCAAAAAGATATATTATGACTTTGTGCTCATATTTACCGAAGCCAAGAAAAGCAGTTCTATCGACAATGCACCACGATAATAATATTGAGGGTGAGAAAAGAAAGCCCAAAATTATTCATTTTTATAATAAAACGAAAGGGGAGTTGATACAAACGACCAAATGTGCGCCAGTTATAATGTAGGAAGACGAACCAAAAGATGGCCGATGGTCATATTTTTTCATTTTTCAATATCACAGGTATCAATTCCTTTGGTAAATACAAATCTAAAATTGACTTTAATATATCCCAAAGAGTATTTTTAAAGCGACTGGATGTTGATTTAGTCAAACCTCACCAAATATCAAGAGCCAGCATACCCACACTACCACGACCGCTGCAAAAACGACTAAAAACACAACATGGAATTCAGGACCAAGAATCTATTTCTGAAGGAGGCCGATCGCAATCATACAAAAGGTGCCATGTATGTCCAAGAAGTAAGGACAGGAAAACAAAGACTCAATGTTCGAAATGCCAAAAACATGTGTGCAATGACCAATATGAATATAGTCTGTCAAAATTGTGACGATAAAAACTAGGATTAGTAAAAAAATATTTTTCATATTTAAAAAAAGATAATTATGTTAAAAATACGTTTAAAAGTTGATTAATATGTAAGTTCAAATGTTCTAATTAATAAAAGTCAGATTTTGCATGTATTTCGTATTTTATTTAATTTCCTAAATCTGGGGTGCCAAACACCCCTCGCGACTGCTTATGCAACTTTTTAGGCGCGCCCAATTGAGGGTTAAGGGTTTCTTAAAAAGACTGACAAACAGAATATAGAATTAAAAGCGGCGAGAAAATGTTTAGAGGTAACGCTCGGTGGCGCGATCGGTGACGCAGTGCTGTGCCGGCCGGTGCGCGGTGGCAGCTCGAGCGCCCCCCCCCCCGCGGCTGCAGCTCCCCGCCCGCGGTCGCCCGGCGCGGCGGATATTCTCGACAAATATTTTAAATCATTTAATCTCTTTGCTGTGTTCTATTCAACAATAATAATTACTGATAAAATCTCCAGCGTTTGATTGTCTACCATAGTACCTACGTGATATTGGCAAAATTGTGGTGTCTCCTTCCACAAACGCCATTAAATAAAAAATTGAATTGAATTGACCCGCTTGTCATTCGCATTTTAGTGCTCAACCGTTTTGCAAACTTTTTCGCACCAAAAACTTTTTAGTGTATCAATTATGCCTAAACGCAGGCATAATTTCGATTATCTAAGTGAGAAACTAAAAAAGCTTCAAAAGCAGATAAAACGTGTTCGGAAACAGCAAGATTCCTCGAGTTCTGGTGATAGCTCGGGTGAACAAGGCGAACCCAGTAACAATAATACTAATGACGGTACGTAGATAATTTAACTACCTATTTAAGTCTTACTTTCCTTTCACAATTGTAAACGATACAATGCAATCGAGCTGTTAGCGGACTGTCTCACCGCATTATACTATCGTACCTACCTATTATCAAAAAATATCTTACCTATTGCTACGAGTATAAGTTTCTTTATTCTCTGGACCTAAATAAAATGCATTTTCGAGCTGATTTATGGACTGTCTCACTGCAACTATTATTATGAATGTGCTCGGGCTGCTCCTTGGACTGTCACACTACATTCTTAAACATGATTGTACTTGGTAGTTTGTTTAAACCATGCAATCCTAATAAGCGATCGGATCTGCCTATGGGCTTTTCCAATGCACTCGAAACTGCACACTTTCAACACCACAATACCTACCTACTTATCTAGTTAGACTAGAGTATAATAAATTCACATAAATTATGTGCTAAGTGTGTGTAGTATTTTTTCAATACTCATGCTGCTTTAAATCATTCCAGACAACTTATTGGAAGAATTTATGGCAGAGCCTGCAAATAATGAGGATGTTCCGGATGTTCAGAATAATGATGATGTTCAGGAGACGATAGAAATACCTCCACCTGAGTCCCCAAAGACTGATCTAGACGAAACAAACAAGGATCAACCCTCAATTGAGATAGCCCTTGACACAGAAATACTGGAAATTCTCGGAGATGATCCTGGCAACAAAGAACATTATGGGCCAGAAATACACAAAGAGTTGGCCAGTCGACTGTACCATATACAACAAATTGCCAGATATAATAAAAAATGACACAATTAAAAACTTTAAAAGGAAATTAATGGCCTTCCTAATAGAAAAATGTTATTATACAATTAATGATTTTTTATTGGACAAAACTTTTTAATCTGCACATTCAATATATTTAATATTATTTTAAACATATGTCCCTTATTTTTATTATTTTTAATTTTAATCTATCTTACTTTCAATTTGACATTTTTCTATAATAATTAATTTAAGTATAACTTGACATTTTTGTATATTAATTAATTTAAGTATAATTTGACATTTTTCTATATTAATTAATTTAAGTATAATTTGTAATTTTTGTATATTAATTAATTTAAGTATAATTTGTAATTTTTCAATTTAAATTTTAATAACTGTAAAAACTTAATTTGAATTTTTTTAATAGAACCTTTAATACCTATAATTTAAAATATTTGCATGCCTATTTTCAGGCAGAATGTGCACGGCTCACTCTTATTTCTCCATCTGTATTTTAATGTAACCCACATTCGTTGCAAATAAATAAATGATTGATTGATTGATTGAACATGTTGCAACCTCTGGGCTTACTAAAGAAGCCAAAAAAGAACTCCAACAAAGGTACTTGTTGCCATCAAATGGTGTTCTACTTGGGGCACCCTCAATAAATGCTGAAATAAAGGCTGCCTTGCCAGAGTCTCTGTCTAACCGAGATAAGGCAATAGAAGCTGAACAAAAATTTCTTGGTTCGGCTATTTCTTGCATTGCATCGGCCACATCTCAGATGCTGGGTTCCCAAGATAAGAATCATGAGCTTCTTAAAAAATTAATGGATGCAAATAGAATATTATGTGATATACAACATTCTGATTCCATTACAAGAAGAATGTTTAGCACATCTGTACTTAAAAAGGATGTAAAAACCCAGATACTTAATTCCAAGATTGATAAGCTTTTGTTTGGTGAGAACCTACCAGATACACTTAAAACAGCCAAGGCCGTTTCCAAATCTAGTGCCGAAATAAAAAGCACTTACAATAACAATAAGAAGCCACAGCCGTCAACATTCAAGAGCAATCATTTAAACATGAAGGGCCCGGCGGCTCCAAACCGGAAACCGCCGGCAACAACACAGAAGTCGCGGCAGACTGCCCCTCACCAGAATCAGCACAACAGATCATACAAGACGTCATCACATCCGCAGAAGTTCAACAACTTTCGTCGACCATAGAGGAGGTAACTTATGCGGGACGTTTATCTAGATTCTATACTCAATGGTTACAAATTACTAAAGATAAGACGATCCTATCATGGATATCTGGCTATAATATCACATTTTCTGAACCTGTAGAACAACTCATGTTACCTACAATTCCTAGCTACTCATTAACAGAAATAGCACAGTATGAGGAAGCTATATCAGATCTTCTTAGGATAGGAGCTATATCCCCATGTACACCATGTGAAAACCAATTCATCTCTAGTATTTTCTTAACACCAAAACCAAACGGAAAAATGAGATTCATTCTTAATCTAAAGAACCTAAATAAACACATCCAAACAAACCATTTTAAACTCGAAGACTTGCGCACGGTTCTGAAACTAGTATATAGAGATAGCCTCATGGCAACAATAGACCTGAAAGATGCGTATTTTTTAGTAAAAATGGGTGATGATTCCAAGAAATATTTAAGATTTATCTTTAACAATATTCTGTATCAGTTTAATTGCCTGCCATTTGGTCTGAACACATCACCATACATCTTTACCAAAATTATGAAACCTGTGGTAAAAATATTGAGATCAGCTGGCTATATCTCTAGCATATACCTAGATGATCTTTGCTTGATATCTGACACCTAAGGAAGCTGCCTAGAAAATGTAAACATAACCAAAAAGTTTCTTACTAGTCTAGGATTCATAATAAACACAAACAAGAGCGTCCTCACACCCTCTCACATGTGTAAATACCTTGGCTATATCATTAATACCCATGAGATGAACATTCAACTACCTTCTGATAAAAGAAATCGCATTATTAGCGAAATAAAACATTTCATGAACTTACAAAATTGTAAAATAAGATTGTTTGCCCAACTAGTTGGTCTACTAGTGTCTGCTTGTCCAGCTATTGAATATGGGTGGCTCTACACAAAGCAATTAGAACGCTGTAAATTTCTAAACCTCCAAGGTCATGAAAATTATGAAAAACTCATGAAAATTCCTTTTTCTTTACGGCCAGACCTTGAATGGTGGCTAAAAGCCCTCCCTCACGCTGTAAAAAAGATTAGAGAAGACAACTTTAGTTTGGAGTTATACTCTGACGCCTCAACTACGGGGTGGGGCGCTGTCTGTGGGAGTGACACTGCCAGTGGCCCATGGTCCAATGCTGAGAAAAAATTTCACATTAATCAACTAGAACTTCTAGCCGCATTCATCACTCTTAAGACTTTTGCAAAAACTTGTTCAGACTGCCAAATTTTAATACACATAGATAATTCTACTGCTATTAGTTACATCAACCGAATGGGCGGCGTGCAATTCCCTCACTTGACTGAAGTAGCAAAAGCCATTTGGCAGTGGTGTGAACAACGTAAAATCTTTGTAGTGGCCTCATATATCAAATCAATAGACAATGAGGTAGCTGACGCGGAGTCTCGCCGTTCTCATCCCGATATCGAATGGGAACTAAAAGATACAGCTTTCCAAAAAATTATAACAAAGTTTGGTTCCGCTCATATAGACCTATTTGCCAGTCGCATTAATAAAAAATGTCACACTTATGTCTCATGGAAACAAGACCCTGATGCATTTACTATTGACGCGTTTACTATAAACTGGGCTTCTTTTTACTTTTATGCGTTTCCTCCATTTGCTATTATCCTAAAAACCCTTCGTAAAATAATAACAGACCTAGCCAAAGGCATTGTCGTGGTTCCAATGTGGCCCACACAGCCATGGTACCCAGCATTTAGGAAATTATTAGTATCTGAGCTAATCATTTTCGAACCTACCAAAAATGTTATTATCTCCCATTCCAGCAAAGGACAGATTCATCGGAATCTTACCCTGGTTGCCGGAGTCTTGTGCGGGCGGCGCTGTTAAAACGAAGCTTACCACCATCATCCATTGACATCATGCTGGCATCGTTAAGTAGTAACTCCATCAAACAATATGATGTATGCTTAAAACGATGGTACAACTTTTGTTCTAAAATAATTATAATGTTTTTGAAAGTTCAGTACCTAGGATCATATATTTTCTTACTCAAGTATACCAATCAGGTATTCAATATGGAACACTAAATAGCTATAGAGGAGCCTTATCTCTTATAATTGGTTCACTTGTATCATCAAAAGTTGGTATCAATCAGCCCGTTCTTCACATACCTTTCTTCACAGACAAACGGGAAATATGTCCAGCCACTACTTTACTCTCATACATTAACCAAACCGCCGCTTTGCGCAAAACAGACAACCTATTTATTTCATTTAAAAAGCCTCACAACATTGTGACCACTCAAACGATTAGTCGGTGGATAAAGGGAACATTAAAAGACTGCGGTATTGATGTTAACATATTCACGGCACATAGTACCCGCCATGCCGCTACCTCTAAAGCTCACCAATTGGGCATCAACATCGATACCATCCGCCAGACCGCTGGCTGGAGCGGCACTTCAAAAACGTTCGGACGGTTCTATAATAGATTGATTGTAGGTGATGATGATCACACCTCCCTAGCTAGAGCCATAGTAGATAATTTGTGATGTGGAGTTCTCTCTTGTTTTTGGTTTTAATAATAATAAAATTATTACTTTGAACTGTGATTTCCTACTGATTATAGCTAATTATATTATATTTTTCAATTCTTATCTCTAACTCGATAAGTTGTTCCTCACTAAGCTGCTCACACGACTTAGTGGTAGTGATAAACGATGTGAATTGAGTAAGCTGCGATTTAACTGAGGCACGCTTTTTTGTAAGCTCTTTAATCTTCATTTCTTCAGCCATGGCTAAATAGGCAGGAAGCAGTAAGCGCTAAAGAAAAATGCAAGTAGGAAAGAAAAAGCTTATTAAAGAATAAATGCTAAAGCATTGACAAATACTCTTATGAAAGTGCGCCTGTTTACCAACCAAAAAGCAAACAGCTGATCGATGAATGCGTTGCTATTCAAAACCAGTAGGCGGTTAAAAAAATATTTGAATTTAAAATGTCAAACTGACATCAGAAAAAAAGTAAAAATAAACGTAGGTACTTGTGGAACTATAATAAAATCTTATGACTAGATTAATAAGCACTAATTACTATATACTAATGGATAGGAATCTACTTCACTGGGAAAAACTACTTTATTAGGAAAAGATCTACACGATTAAGTTGTTAGTTGACACTAAACAACAATGAAAGGATAACACGGCGGATTGATAGTGTACGACTAATTCTACTTGTTAAACAAGCTTATAACTAATGTTATGCGTTAAGTAGGTATCACTAGGAAGAATAGGTTTCTACGAATGTATGATTCACTGGTCTAATGCACTATCTAATTCTCTAGTGGAAATGAAAGGTTAGTATATGAGTTATGTACGAATGTTAGCAAGAATATGGAAAGATCTCACAAAATCCGTTGACTGCGAGTCCGAACCAAACGTCCTCTTGCTTCAACTGGATTGCGATGTTCTTGGGCTCTGCTTGGGCTGCTACGCTGCGATGACCCAGCTGTGATGACCACTGAAGAACTGCTTGATCCGTTGACTGCGAGTCCAAACCAAACGTCCTCTTGCTTGAACTGGATTGCGATGTTCTTGGGCTCTGCTTGGGCTGCTACGCTGCGATGACCCAGCTGTGATGACCACTGAAGAACTGCTTGCTCCAACAAATACGCCTCTTCAGAAAGGCGCCGAAGATGATGACCGAAGACTGGAACCAGACGCACGAAGGGCGAGAAGTCGTCTTGATCTTGAAATTCGGTTTTCTAACGGCCGTTTTCAAATTTCGAAAATCCGCTTGTCACTCCCAATAACTGATCAACTTTCACGTCGAAGGACCATAGAGAGGAACGGATAGAATCCTCGTGCTGGTATGAGGACTAAAACACGATGTGGTGGTTGAGTGGACTGTATAATATTAAGGGTTTCTTAAAAAGACTGACAAACAGAATATAGAATTAAAAGCGGCGAGAAAATGTTTAGAGGTAACGCTCGGTGGCGCGATCGGTGACGCAGTGCTGTGCCGGCCGGTGCGCGGTGGCAGCTCGAGCGCCCCCCCCCCGCGGCTGCAGCTCCCCGCCCGCGGTCGCCCGGCGCGGCGGATATTCTCGACAAATATTTTAAATCATTTAATCTCTTTGCTGTGTTCTATTCAACAATAATAATTACTGATAAAATCTCCAGCGTTTGATTGTCTACCATAGTACCTACGTGATATTGGCAAAATTGTGGTGTCTCCTTCCACAAACGCCATTAAATAAAAAATTGAATTGAATTGACCCGCTTGTCATTCGCATTTTAGTGCTCAACCGTTTTGCAAACTTTTTCGCACCAAAAACTTTTTAGTGTATCAATTATGCCTAAACGCAGGCATAATTTCGATTATCTAAGTGAGAAACTAAAAAAGCTTCAAAAGCAGATAAAACGTGTTCGGAAACAGCAAGATTCCTCGAGTTCTGGTGATAGCTCGGGTGAACAAGGCGAACCCAGTAACAATAATACTAATGACGGTACGTAGATAATTTAACTACCTATTTAAGTCTTACTTTCCTTTCACAATTGTAAACGATACAATGCAATCGAGCTGTTAGCGGACTGTCTCACCGCATTATACTATCGTACCTACCTATTATCAAAAAATATCTTACCTATTGCTACGAGTATAAGTTTCTTTATTCTCTGGACCTAAATAAAATGCATTTTCGAGCTGATTTATGGACTGTCTCACTGCAACTATTATTATGAATGTGCTCGGGCTGCTCCTTGGACTGTCACACTACATTCTTAAACATGATTGTACTTGGTAGTTTGTTTAAACCATGCAATCCTAATAAGCGATCGGATCTGCCTATGGGCTTTTCCAATGCACTCGAAACTGCACACTTTCAACACCACAATACCTACCTACTTATCTAGTTAGACTAGAGTATAATAAATTCACATAAATTATGTGCTAAGTGTGTGTAGTATTTTTTCAATACTCATGCTGCTTTAAATCATTCCAGACAACTTATTGGAAGAATTTATGGCAGAGCCTGCAAATAATGAGGATGTTCCGGATGTTCAGAATAATGATGATGTTCAGGAGACGATAGAAATACCTCCACCTGAGTCCCCAAAGACTGATCTAGACGAAACAAACAAGGATCAACCCTCAATTGAGATAGCCCTTGACACAGAAATACTGGAAATTCTCGGAGATGATCCTGGCAACAAAGAACATTATGGGCCAGAAATACACAAAGAGTTGGCCAGTCGACTGTACCATATACAACAAATTGCCAGATATAATAAAAAATGACACAATTAAAAACTTTAAAAGGAAATTAATGGCCTTCCTAATAGAAAAATGTTATTATACAATTAATGATTTTTTATTGGACAAAACTTTTTAATCTGCACATTCAATATATTTAATATTATTTTAAACATATGTCCCTTATTTTTATTATTTTTAATTTTAATCTATCTTACTTTCAATTTGACATTTTTCTATAATAATTAATTTAAGTATAACTTGACATTTTTGTATATTAATTAATTTAAGTATAATTTGACATTTTTCTATATTAATTAATTTAAGTATAATTTGTAATTTTTGTATATTAATTAATTTAAGTATAATTTGTAATTTTTCAATTTAAATTTTAATAACTGTAAAAACTTAATTTGAATTTTTTTAATAGAACCTTTAATACCTATAATTTAAAATATTTGCATGCCTATTTTCAGGCAGAATGTGCACGGCTCACTCTTATTTCTCCATCTGTATTTTAATGTAACCCACATTCGTTGCAAATAAATAAATGATTGATTGATTGATTGAACATGTTGCAACCTCTGGGCTTACTAAAGAAGCCAAAAAAGAACTCCAACAAAGGTACTTGTTGCCATCAAATGGTGTTCTACTTGGGGCACCCTCAATAAATGCTGAAATAAAGGCTGCCTTGCCAGAGTCTCTGTCTAACCGAGATAAGGCAATAGAAGCTGAACAAAAATTTCTTGGTTCGGCTATTTCTTGCATTGCATCGGCCACATCTCAGATGCTGGGTTCCCAAGATAAGAATCATGAGCTTCTTAAAAAATTAATGGATGCAAATAGAATATTATGTGATATACAACATTCTGATTCCATTACAAGAAGAATGTTTAGCACATCTGTACTTAAAAAGGATGTAAAAACCCAGATACTTAATTCCAAGATTGATAAGCTTTTGTTTGGTGAGAACCTACCAGATACACTTAAAACAGCCAAGGCCGTTTCCAAATCTAGTGCCGAAATAAAAAGCACTTACAATAACAATAAGAAGCCACAGCCGTCAACATTCAAGAGCAATCATTTAAACATGAAGGGCCCGGCGGCTCCAAACCGGAAACCGCCGGCAACAACACAGAAGTCGCGGCAGACTGCCCCTCACCAGAATCAGCACAACAGATCATACAAGACGTCATCACATCCGCAGAAGTTCAACAACTTTCGTCGACCATAGAGGAGGTAACTTATGCGGGACGTTTATCTAGATTCTATACTCAATGGTTACAAATTACTAAAGATAAGACGATCCTATCATGGATATCTGGCTATAATATCACATTTTCTGAACCTGTAGAACAACTCATGTTACCTACAATTCCTAGCTACTCATTAACAGAAATAGCACAGTATGAGGAAGCTATATCAGATCTTCTTAGGATAGGAGCTATATCCCCATGTACACCATGTGAAAACCAATTCATCTCTAGTATTTTCTTAACACCAAAACCAAACGGAAAAATGAGATTCATTCTTAATCTCATCATCTGCCTAGCCTTTTCCCAACTATGTTGGGGTCGGCTTCCAGTCTAACCGGATGCAGCTGAATATCAGTATTTTACATGGAGCGACTGCCTATCTGACCTCCACAACCCAGTTAGTACTGGGTAATACGATACCCCTTGGTAAGACTGGTTGTCAGACTTTCGGGACACTGACTACCTGTAACGACTGTCAAAGATCTACAAATGACAGCCGGGACCAACGGCTTAACGTGCTTTCCGAGGCACGGAGGAAACTCGGTATGTAACGGGTGGTCACCCATCCACAGACCAACCTAGGCAAGCGCGGCTTAACCTAAAGATCGACCCGAGCGGCTGCTATTATTTAGCCACGAGATTCATTCTTAATCTAAAGAACCTAAATAAACACATCCAAACAAACCATTTTAAACTCGAAGACTTGCGCACGGTTCTGAAACTAGTATATAGAGATAGCCTCATGGCAACAATAGACCTGAAAGATGCGTATTTTTTAGTAAAAATGGGTGATGATTCCAAGAAATATTTAAGATTTATCTTTAACAATATTCTGTATCAGTTTAATTGCCTGCCATTTGGTCTGAACACATCACCATACATCTTTACCAAAATTATGAAACCTGTGGTAAAAATATTGAGATCAGCTGGCTATATCTCTAGCATATACCTAGATGATCTTTGCTTGATATCTGACACCTAAGGAAGCTGCCTAGAAAATGTAAACATAACCAAAAAGTTTCTTACTAGTCTAGGATTCATAATAAACACAAACAAGAGCGTCCTCACACCCTCTCACATGTGTAAATACCTTGGCTATATCATTAATACCCATGAGATGAACATTCAACTACCTTCTGATAAAAGAAATCGCATTATTAGCGAAATAAAACATTTCATGAACTTACAAAATTGTAAAATAAGATTGTTTGCCCAACTAGTTGGTCTACTAGTGTCTGCTTGTCCAGCTATTGAATATGGGTGGCTCTACACAAAGCAATTAGAACGCTGTAAATTTCTAAACCTCCAAGGTCATGAAAATTATGAAAAACTCATGAAAATTCCTTTTTCTTTACGGCCAGACCTTGAATGGTGGCTAAAAGCCCTCCCTCACGCTGTAAAAAAGATTAGAGAAGACAACTTTAGTTTGGAGTTATACTCTGACGCCTCAACTACGGGGTGGGGCGCTGTCTGTGGGAGTGACACTGCCAGTGGCCCATGGTCCAATGCTGAGAAAAAATTTCACATTAATCAACTAGAACTTCTAGCCGCATTCATCACTCTTAAGACTTTTGCAAAAACTTGTTCAGACTGCCAAATTTTAATACACATAGATAATTCTACTGCTATTAGTTACATCAACCGAATGGGCGGCGTGCAATTCCCTCACTTGACTGAAGTAGCAAAAGCCATTTGGCAGTGGTGTGAACAACGTAAAATCTTTGTAGTGGCCTCATATGGGTGAATATCCCAGTCGCTAATTTTACGTGTCCACGTTGAGAATCATGGTGTAAAATGATGGGATGTTTCTTAGTTTTTTTTCTAGTGAACTACTTAACTTATTCCACTTAGGGCCACAATTTTTTTTTAAATAGGCTTACCTATGGAGGCTAGGAAAAATAAATAACTTTAAAATTCAAGTTTGGTGGCTTGTCCTAGCTCCATTTTTTAATATAAATGTATTTACCAAAGGAACAATTTAAAGTGAAGTAAAAAACAAATTATTTCATTGGTAAATGCATATGACACACTATCTAAAAACATCTAAATCATATTATAAAATTGATGTTAAAAGCACAGGATACTCGATTCAAGTTTGTCCTAGCAAAAGTCATAATTTTGGTAGCACTTTTTCAATTTACATTATCATGAAGATTCGTGCGTGTGCGATCAATCGCTTTTTATGTTCTGTATTTCTCAGTCGTGCGCGGGAAGTGGCGCGTAACAGGTCTGTGCTTAGTGCTGTAATTGCTCGCCAAAAACGAAGTATTCATCTTGGGCCGAACAGGGGACAAGAATTTGTCAATTTTGGTGGATCGATTTGCTGGTGATTTTTTAGTGTTTTAATAGTAAGCTACGTATTGTAGGTAGTGATTTGGGTAACTTATTTATCAGTGATATTTATTCTTTTGTATCTTAATAACTGTATTTTTTAAGATTTTTTTTATGCCTGGTTTCAATTTTGGTGGTTCAATTTTGGTGGCTTTGGTGGCGATTTTCACCACCAAAATTGAAAATAAGCCACCAAAATTTAAGTATGTACTGTTTATATATTATTTGTACATATAAAGACAGTTTTTCACTACACATTGTTCATTTATATGGATACGTTACTATTCTATTTGTTTCTGTTCTGTTTGTTCTATTTATTAAAGTGCACATGCCATGCTATTTTTCTGCACTACTCTAAGGTCGACTGGCAATGGCTACTGAGACTGCACACCTCTCGGTTATGGAAGGTCTTCGCGTTAAATAGGCCTCGACCCCCGCACTTCCGAGGGATGTACAGTCTGATTACCGATGATCTTGGGTGATGCATCCGGTTTGCGTTTAGCAGTGTATGGACTCTCCTATCCAGGACATCAAGTTCAGTCTGAGTTCATTTAAGTATGCCGAAAGAGTAGGTACATTAAAACCGTATTATAATTAGTCGTTCATTTATTTCTTTCTCCACATATCATTAAATTTTTAAATATTTCTTAAAAACATAAAAAAAAAACATTTAAAAATATAAAAATAGTAGCCCACCGGTATCGGGAACAGGGTCCAAGCTACCGGCGGCGGTCAGGGCTCCAGAGAAAGGAACCTCCTAACAATACGAGCCGTGTCCAGGAGTACCGCTTTCTGTATCAAGCCCTTGATCCAGCTGCCTAACGAGAGCCTCCTCAGGTATTGGTCGAGGCTCTTGGCAATTAAGCCATTGGCAGATACGACTATCGGCACAATGATCGCTGAGTCCACATCCCACATGTCGACAACCTCGCGAGCCAAGTCAATATACTTGATTTGTTTATCTTTCTCGGCTTTCACGAGGTTCTCATCATGCGGGACTGTTATGTCAATAATCATTGCGCGCCGCTCCGATCGATCCACCACCACTATATCAGGCTTGTTGGCAACAACAGTCCTGTCAGTGATGATGGAGCGATCCCAGTACAATGTGATATTGCCATGTTCAAGAACTGGGTCGGGCTCATACCTGTAGTACGGCACTTCCGATTCCACAAGGTTGTATTTTAGAGCAAGTTGCTGATGGATAATCCTGGCTACAAGGTTGTGTCTATGCAAGTACTCTCCGTTAACTAGACGAGAACAACCGGAGATAATGTGTCGAATTGATTCACCCGGACGGTGACATGCCCGACATATGTCAACCGTGCCATCCTTCACAATAAATCTCCGGTAGTTATTCGTCATCATAACTTCATCCATAATTGCACAGACAAAACTATAATATCTTTTCTTTATATATTTTACGGTTTAATATTGTTATTTAATCATGTTTTATTTTAGAGTTTATTATGTTTTAGTTTCTTAGTTTTGCTGAGAAAAAATTTGTAGTATGGCAGGTAATTTTGTTCAAAATAAAAAGTTTTTTTTTTAAGTGTACCCTCATAGTTCTCATTATGAGTTCATCAGATAAATAATAAATATTGTGGTACTTACTACCGATGACCGCAAGAAAGTATGGCAAGGCAAGGAGCTTCACGGGCGCTTTTACCGGGCTCTTCATGGGCCCGATGTAAATTTTCTAGCATCCGTATCCTGGCTACGATTCAGCGACCTTTTTAGGGAAACTGTAGATTTTGTCTGTGCGATTATGGACGAAGTTATGTTGACGAACAACTACCGGAAATATATTATGAAGGATGGGACGGTTGATGTGTGTCGGGCATGCCACCATGTCACCCATCCGGGTGAGTCCATCGGACATAATATTTTCTGGTTTTTCTCGTCTAGCTAACGGCGAGTACTTGCATAGGCACAACCAAGTAGCTAGGATTATTCATCAGCAACTTGCCTTGAAATATAATCTTGTGGAATCTGAGGTACCGTACTACAAGTATGTGCCCGACCCAGTTCTCGAGAAAGACCATGTCACGCTGTACTGGGATCGGTCTATCATTACTGACAGCACTATTGTCGCCAATAAGCCTGACATAGTGGTGATAAGATGTAATCACCCCGCATGACGAGAACCTCGTGAAAGCTGAGAAAGAAAAACAACTAAAATATCTCGACTTGGCACACGAGGTTGTTGACATGTAGAATGTGAACTCGGCTATCATTGTGCCGATTGTCGTAACGGCCAATGGCTTGATTGCCAAAAGCCTCGACGAACATCTGTCGAAGCTCTCCTTAGGCGGTTGGATCAAGGGCCTGATTCTGAAGGCAGTTCACCTCGATACGGCTTGTATTGTGAGGAGGTTCCTGTCTCTGGAACTCTAACCACCGGTAGCTTCGACCCTGTTCCCGATACCGGTGGGCTACTATTTTTTGTATTTTTAAATGTTTCTATTTTATTTTCTGTTTTTATTTAGAAATATTTAAAAAAAATATTAAAATGTATTTAACTGAATAAACGAAATATTATTATAACAAGACTGAGTTTTATTAACTGATGAAGTTTTTTGGTCATTGAGCTTTATTAGTGAGATTTAAGTTTGTGACAAAAACTGATTTTTAATGTATTGTTTTAAGCACTTTCAATTTTGGTGGACCAATATCAATTTTGGTGGTCAACCTTCAATTTTGGTGGACAATTTTCAATTTTGGTGGCTACACTAATCTTTGAACTCAAATATCTCAAAAAGTTACCAAGATATTTTCGGACCTCATGAAGATTCCTAAAGCTTGAACCTTCTATTTTTGTCCTAGGTCAATAGTTTCACAAAAAGTTAAGAAAAAATTTTGCCACCAAAATTGACAAAAATATGGACTTGTTGATATTCACCCATATATCAAATCAATAGACAATGAGGTAGCTGACGCGGAGTCTCGCCGTTCTCATCCCGATATCGAATGGGAACTAAAAGATACAGCTTTCCAAAAAATTATAACAAAGTTTGGTTCCGCTCATATAGACCTATTTGCCAGTCGCATTAATAAAAAATGTCACACTTATGTCTCATGGAAACAAGACCCTGATGCATTTACTATTGACGCGTTTACTATAAACTGGGCTTCTTTTTACTTTTATGCGTTTCCTCCATTTGCTATTATCCTAAAAACCCTTCGTAAAATAATAACAGACCTAGCCAAAGGCATTGTCGTGGTTCCAATGTGGCCCACACAGCCATGGTACCCAGCATTTAGGAAATTATTAGTATCTGAGCTAATCATTTTCGAACCTACCAAAAATGTTATTATCTCCCATTCCAGCAAAGGACAGATTCATCGGAATCTTACCCTGGTTGCCGGAGTCTTGTGCGGGCGGCGCTGTTAAAACGAAGCTTACCACCATCATCCATTGACATCATGCTGGCATCGTTAAGTAGTAACTCCATCAAACAATATGATGTATGCTTAAAACGATGGTACAACTTTTGTTCTAAAATAATTATAATGTTTTTGAAAGTTCAGTACCTAGGATCATATATTTTCTTACTCAAGTATACCAATCAGGTATTCAATATGGAACACTAAATAGCTATAGAGGAGCCTTATCTCTTATAATTGGTTCACTTGTATCATCAAAAGTTGGTATCAATCAGCCCGTTCTTCACATACCTTTCTTCACAGACAAACGGGAAATATGTCCAGCCACTACTTTACTCTCATACATTAACCAAACCGCCGCTTTGCGCAAAACAGACAACCTATTTATTTCATTTAAAAAGCCTCACAACATTGTGACCACTCAAACGATTAGTCGGTGGATAAAGGGAACATTAAAAGACTGCGGTATTGATGTTAACATATTCACGGCACATAGTACCCGCCATGCCGCTACCTCTAAAGCTCACCAATTGGGCATCAACATCGATACCATCCGCCAGACCGCTGGCTGGAGCGGCACTTCAAAAACGTTCGGACGGTTCTATAATAGATTGATTGTAGGTGATGATGATCACACCTCCCTAGCTAGAGCCATAGTAGATAATTTGTGATGTGGAGTTCTCTCTTGTTTTTGGTTTTAATAATAATAAAATTATTACTTTGAACTGTGATTTCCTACTGATTATAGCTAATTATATTATATTTTTCAATTCTTATCTCTAACTCGATAAGTTGTTCCTCACTAAGCTGCTCACACGACTTAGTGGTAGTGATAAACGATGTGAATTGAGTAAGCTGCGATTTAACTGAGGCACGCTTTTTTGTAAGCTCTTTAATCTTCATTTCTTCAGCCATGGCTAAATAGGCAGGAAGCAGTAAGCGCTAAAGAAAAATGCAAGTAGGAAAGAAAAAGCTTATTAAAGAATAAATGCTAAAGCATTGACAAATACTCTTATGAAAGTGCGCCTGTTTACCAACCAAAAAGCAAACAGCTGATCGATGAATGCGTTGCTATTCAAAACCAGTAGGCGGTTAAAAAAATATTTGAATTTAAAATGTCAAACTGACATCAGAAAAAAAGTAAAAATAAACGTAGGTACTTGTGGAACTATAATAAAATCTTATGACTAGATTAATAAGCACTAATTACTATATACTAATGGATAGGAATCTACTTCACTGGGAAAAACTACTTTATTAGGAAAAGATCTACACGATTAAGTTGTTAGTTGACACTAAACAACAATGAAAGTGTAGGGGCGCTGACGCAGTCGTTTCATATTCGACACACGAGTAGTGCCCGGCGACTAGTTCGCCCGAGACCGCCTTCCGCTATACACGCGCTACAAATACAACTTTGTAATATTAACATCTAGTAAAGATTTATATAGCACTCGAAATCTATTTATTTCTCTCCGCACACACTACCCTGGAACACACACAAAATTGGTGACCCCGACGTGATTCTAAAGTGTGTGCGTTGATCGAGAACGGGCAACTCATTCCAACATCCACGCGGTATAGTGTGAAAACCCACAGTGCTTTAAAAAAAAGGGCCACAAAGTGAAGCCTGAAGATGGAAGAAAAAGCGACCACTGAAGAATACGTTCTATCACCCGTGTCTGTGACCGACAAAATAGAAAATTTTTGGACCAAGTCACCAGAATTATGGTTCGCCAAAGCGGAAACAATTATAAACGCGCAGAAGATGTCCGACGACTCCAAGTACCGAATATTAGTATCGAAGCTCAACCAGGAAGTCACAGAACAAGTAGCATCAATTATATTCGAACCGCCTAAAGAAAAAAAATACGAGACCTTGAAGGAAAAGTTACTCTCTGTTTACAGAGAGTCGGATGAATGTCAGATCAAAAAGCTTGTTTGCGGAATGGAACTGGGAGACCAGCAGCCATCACACCTTCTTCGCAGAATGAGGGAGCTAGCCAGAGGAAGGGTGACGGACGAAACACTCAGGGTGATGTGGAAGAACCAGCTACCACCGTCCATACGCAGCATTTTGGCAGTATCCGACGAGGCAAACTTAGAAAAATTAGCGTCGATCGCCGACAATGTAGCAGAAAACGCAACTCCGGTCCACAGTGTCGCTAGTGTGAAAGAAGCGTCAAGCCCATCAAAAAAGGATGACGCAGTGATAGCCGAAATAAGACAACTTGGTGACAGATTACGCAGGCTCGAGAGCACACCCAGAGGTCGCTCGCGAAACTTTAGACCCAGAAGAAGCAGATCCAGATCGGGATCGAACTCCAGGTCTACCAGGGCGATGACAAGCGATGACCCCAACTGGTTGTGCCGGTACCACTTCCGATTCCGTAACAAGGCGACGAGGTGTGAACATCCGTGCAATTGGAAGAAGTTCAAGCCAGCGGAAAACTAGTGTCGGTGCAGTCAGCGACGGGTGGCTGCGACCGCGTGCACGAAAATCACCGTTTAAGCGTCCGGGACAAGAACTCAGGTTTAAACTTTTTAGTAGATAGTGGTGCAAATGTGTCAGTTCTACCTCGCAGGGTGGTTTTCAAGAAAAATAACGCACAAAGTGCCGGTTATAAGTTATATGCTGCGAACGGTACCGAAATAACTACGTACGGTACACATGTGTTAGAACTAGACTTAAATCTTAGACGAGCGTTCCGTTGGTTATTTACGATAGCGGACGTACAGCAACCAATATTAGGTGCTGACTTCTTAGCTAAATATAATTTGTTAATTGACTTGAACGGACGAAGGCTAGTCGACCAGGTAACAAATTTAGGCGCGAGAGGAAACCTCTCCAACTCGACTGAGCCCACAGTTAAAACCATTGTTGATGATTGCCCCTATCATGATTTATTATGTAAGTTCCCAGACTTAACTAAACCAGTTTCATATAAAGAGACACCTAAACATAGCGTTCGTCATTTTATAGAAACAACAGGTACCCCAGTGCACGCACGAGCGAGACAGCTACCACCGGACAGGTACGTAAAAGCCAGAAATGAATTTAGGGTCATGCAAGAGCTGGGGATCTGCAGGCCGAGCCACAGCGCTTGGGCAAGTCCTCTGCACGTTGTACCCAAGAAAGACGGTAATATCAGGCCATGCGGAGACTACAGACGCTTAAATGCGATCACCAAACCGGATCGCTACCCTGTACCGCGTCTTCATGATTTTACATATATGTTGGCTAATAAGAAAATATTCTCAAAGTTAGATATTAACCGAGCATACAATTGTATTCCTGTCGCGGAAAATGACATTGAAAAAACTGCTGTCATAACACCTTTTGGCTTATTTGAATTTATGCGCATGCCTTTCGGATTACGTAATGCAGCACAAACGTTTCAACGTTTCATGCATCACACGGTATTGCAAGGTTTGGATTTCCTATTCAACTTTGTCGATGACGTCATCGTGGCATCAGATAACGAATCAGAGCACAAACAACACTTAGAAAAAGTTTTCGAAAGATTTAACGAATACGGCATAACTATAAATTTTCCCAAATGTAGCTTCGGTAAACACAAATTAGAATTTTTAGGATATGAAGTATCAATAGAGGGAATTAGACCTCTAGAAGATAAGGTAAAAGCCATTGTAGATTTTCCAAAACCGGAAACAGTTGAGGAACTTAGAAGATTTCTAGGAATGTTAAACTTTTATAGGGCAAGTATACCTCAATCGGCTGATCATCAAACAGAGTTGAATAAATACCTAGGGAATATAAAACGCAAAGATAAAACCAAAATTAACTGGACACCAGTAGCTGAAAGCAACTTTGAGCAATGTAAGAAAGACCTAAAGAACGCGGTTATGTTATCATATCCAACGTCAAATACTCCGTTAGCATTAATGACCGATGCGTCAGACACATGTGTAGGCGCAGTATTACAGCAAAAAGTAAACAACAAGTGGAAACCATTAGGGTACTTTTCAAAAAAATTAACACAGGCCCAAATGAAATATAGTACATATGACAGGGAATTATTAGGAATATATTCAGCCATAATTCATTTCCGCAACATGGTTGAAGGTCAACAATTAATTATTTTTACAGACCATAAGCCTTTATCATTTGCATTTAGTAAAATAGGTACAGATAGAGAAACTTCTCGGAGAGCTAGACAGATCATGTTCATTAGCGAATTCAGCACGGACATAAGACACATTAGTGGGAACGATAATTTAGTTGCGGATACATTATCCAGAGTAGCAACAATATCGTGCCCCACAACGCTCGATTTCGCAGAACTTGCAGCCGCACAGGAAACGGACGCCGAGCTAGCAAAATTGCAAAGCGAATCGAATCACAATAACAACATAGTGTTGAAACGCGTAACTCTATACAATACAGAGAAATACATTGTTTGTGAAGTTTCAACCGACTCAGCACGCCCATACTTGACCGGAAAGTTTCGACGTTTAGCCTTCGACTCAATACATAATATGAGCCATCCAAGCATTAGAGCAAGTAGAAAATTAGTTAGTGATAGGTATTTTTGGCCAAATATGAATAAAGACGTTGGAAATTGGGCCAAGACTTGCATTAGATGTCAAAAGGCGAAAGTTCAAAAGCATACCAATGCAGATTTAAGTACCTTTGAGAATTGTAAGCGTTTTGAACATATTCACATAGACATAGTAGGACCTCTACCAACTACACCAGAAGGATTTAAATATTGTTTGACGATAATAGACAGGTTTACGCGTTGGCCAGAAGCATTTCCATTAAAAGAAATAACTGCAGAAATAGTAGCCAAAACTTTATATGAAGGTTGGATTAGTCGTTACGGGTGCCCGGTTAAACTCACAAGCGATCAGGGAAGACAGTTCGAAAGTAATTTATTTAGAGAATTAATGTCAATTATGGGAATACAGAAAACCCGTACCACTCCATATCATCCTCAATGCAATGGAGCGATAGAAAGATGGCATAGGTCATTAAAAGCAGCACTAAAAGCACGTTTAGACAATAAAAGCTGGATAGATGAACTAGCAACAGTAATGTTAGGATTACGCACGACAATTAGGTCCGACACAGGCGTAACCGCAGCACAAATGCTATACGGCAGTAATATTAGGCTACCAGGCGACTTTTATGACCATAGCAATGTACAGTTGCATGATGACAACAATTTTGTTAAAAAAATAAAGGACGTAATAGATGGATTGAAACCATCCTCTAGAGTAAACAAGTCACCTCGCAAGATTTTTGTACACAAAGATTTACTCACCAGTGATCATGTATTCGTTAGGAATGACGCGGTACGGAAACCATTACAATCTCCATACGATGGACCATATCGCGTCATAAGAAGAAATGAAAAAGTGTACCGCGTACAGTTACCTGACAGACAAGCAAACATATCTATAGATCGTTTAAAACCAGCTTATTTATTAATAGATAACGAATCGCCATCAGAAGAAGTAAATAAAAACACATTAGAAAAAAAAGACAATATAAAAAACAAACAGATACATAATAAAAAACAGAAAAAAGTAACGTTTCAAACAAGCAAACCCAGTGACGAAACATATACAACGAGAACTGGACGAATAAGCAAAAGACCATCAAAATATAGAAATTAGCATTTTTATAATGTAGGTCAACTAATGGAATAAAAGTACTAAGTATCGGAGTTGAAATTTAATAAGAATTCAGACAGTTGCGAAATTACATCGCGTACAACAAGTCAATAAAAAAAATGGGTACCAATCAGACAAAAGAAAAAGTTATCGTTAACGAAAACCTATCAAACGTCGCACAAGTGGACAACAAATTAAATATTATTGGCTGCGTCATGATAGCCACCATAATACTACTTACCATATTGTTAATCTACGCAGGAAAACGAAGGTTTATCAAAGGCATTCGAAAGTGGTTGAAGAAGGAAATAGTGGCGAATACGACAGCCATACCGAGCATAAGGGTAGAAACGGTGCAAAAACCGCAAGAATCGCCTATCCCCAAAGTCATTTTGTAAGATAACCTGCTCAGTGGCCATCGTCCATTCAAGTCAAATTACATAAATCTCCCAAATTCCAAGTGACGTTTAACAGTGCAAGCGCTAAAATGTGTAAATGTGTGAACTATTGTTATATGTGTGTGTGTATTCTTAATTGGCGTCACCTTGACAAATGCTGTGGACTCCGCAGGGGTGCTAATTTCTTTTTATGGCAGAGCATGTCGTCATGGTGACTACCCTTAACGTTGTAACTTTATATAATTAAGTACATTAAATGTCAAGATGGCACCTTTAAAAGCAGGTGGCCACACTAGTTTAAGACCAGGTAGTAATACTACTTAATATAAATTGTTAGATATAAGATTTATTTCTGACTTTGTATTTCATTACCAAGTAGTTTTCATATAAAAAAAAAAAAAAATTGTTAAGCAATTGTTCATACAAATAAATTGTACACTGCTTATACCATTGTAATAATAGCGTTAAGATATCTAAATTTAGAAATGTAAGTCATAACATGCACAAGGCGTCAATATCAGGTGACGAAATCACGCCAGACATCCGGTTACAACATTGTTATTCAAACTAAATGCTGATCGTAACTTACAAGTAATACCTTTAGCCATAGATATTGTAATTAGTAATACTTCTTTAGAATAACAGATTTTATTGTAAAAAAACCTACAGTTTTTTTTAAAAAAAGGGGAGGAATAGTGTAGGGGCGCTGACGCAGTCGTTTCATATTCGACACACGAGTAGTGCCCGGCGACTAGTTCGCCCGAGACCGCCTTCCGCTATACACGCGCTACAAATACAACTTTGTAATATTAACATCTAGTAAAGATTTATATAGCACTCGAAATCTATTTATTTCTCTCCGCACACACTACCCTGGAACACACACAAAAAAAGGATAACACGGCGGATTGATAGTGTACGACTAATTCTACTTGTTAAACAAGCTTATAACTAATGTTATGCGTTAAGTAGGTATCACTAGGAAGAATAGGTTTCTACGAATGTATGATTCACTGGTCTAATGCACTATCTAATTCTCTAGTGGAAATGAAAGGTTAGTATATGAGTTATGTACGAATGTTAGCAAGAATATGGAAAGATCTCACAAAATCCGTTGACTGCGAGTCCGAACCAAACGTCCTCTTGCTTCAACTGGATTGCGATGTTCTTGGGCTCTGCTTGGGCTGCTACGCTGCGATGACCCAGCTGTGATGACCACTGAAGAACTGCTTGATCCGTTGACTGCGAGTCCAAACCAAACGTCCTCTTGCTTGAACTGGATTGCGATGTTCTTGGGCTCTGCTTGGGCTGCTACGCTGCGATGACCCAGCTGTGATGACCACTGAAGAACTGCTTGCTCCAACAAATACGCCTCTTCAGAAAGGCGCCGAAGATGATGACCGAAGACTGGAACCAGACGCACGAAGGGCGAGAAGTCGTCTTGATCTTGAAATTCGGTTTTCTAACGGCCGTTTTCAAATTTCGAAAATCCGCTTGTCACTCCCAATAACTGATCAACTTTCACGTCGAAGGACCATAGAGAGGAACGGATAGAATCCTCGTGCTGGTATGAGGACTAAAACACGATGTGGTGGTTGAGTGGACTGTATAATATTAAGGGTTTCTTAAAAAGACTGACAAACAGAATATAGAATTAAAAGCGGCGAGAAAATGTTTAGAGGTAACGCTCGGTGGCGCGATCGGTGACGCAGTGCTGTGCCGGCCGGTGCGCGGTGGCAGCTCGAGCGCCCCCCCCCCGCGGCTGCAGCTCCCCGCCCGCGGTCGCCCGGCGCGGCGGATATTCTCGACAAATATTTTAAATCATTTAATCTCTTTGCTGTGTTCTATTCAACAATAATAATTACTGATAAAATCTCCAGCGTTTGATTGTCTACCATAGTACCTACGTGATATTGGCAAAATTGTGGTGTCTCCTTCCACAAACGCCATTAAATAAAAAATTGAATTGAATTGACCCGCTTGTCATTCGCATTTTAGTGCTCAACCGTTTTGCAAACTTTTTCGCACCAAAAACTTTTTAGTGTATCAATTATGCCTAAACGCAGGCATAATTTCGATTATCTAAGTGAGAAACTAAAAAAGCTTCAAAAGCAGATAAAACGTGTTCGGAAACAGCAAGATTCCTCGAGTTCTGGTGATAGCTCGGGTGAACAAGGCGAACCCAGTAACAATAATACTAATGACGGTACGTAGATAATTTAACTACCTATTTAAGTCTTACTTTCCTTTCACAATTGTAAACGATACAATGCAATCGAGCTGTTAGCGGACTGTCTCACCGCATTATACTATCGTACCTACCTATTATCAAAAAATATCTTACCTATTGCTACGAGTATAAGTTTCTTTATTCTCTGGACCTAAATAAAATGCATTTTCGAGCTGATTTATGGACTGTCTCACTGCAACTATTATTATGAATGTGCTCGGGCTGCTCCTTGGACTGTCACACTACATTCTTAAACATGATTGTACTTGGTAGTTTGTTTAAACCATGCAATCCTAATAAGCGATCGGATCTGCCTATGGGCTTTTCCAATGCACTCGAAACCGCACACTTTCAACACCACAATACCTACCTACTTATCTAGTTAGACTAGAGTATAATAAATTCACATAAATTATGTGCTAAGTGTGTGTAGTATTTTTTCAATACTCATGCTGCTTTAAATCATTCCAGACAACTTATTGGAAGAATTTATGGCAGAGCCTGCAAATAATGAGGATGTTCCGGATGTTCAGAATAATGATGATGTTCAGGAGACGATAGAAATACCTCCACCTGAGTCCCCAAAGACTGATCTAGACGAAACAAACAAGGATCAACCCTCAATTGAGATAGCCCTTGACACAGAAATACTGGAAATTCTCGGAGATGATCCTGGCAACAAAGAACATTATGGGCCAGAAATACACAAAGAGTTGGCCAGTCGACTGTACCATATACAACAAATTGCCAGATATAATAAAAAATGACACAATTAAAAACTTTAAAAGGAAATTAATGGCCTTCCTAATAGAAAAATGTTATTATACAATTAATGATTTTTTATTGGACAAAACTTTTTAATCTGCACATTCAATATATTTAATATTATTTTAAACATATGTCCCTTATTTTTATTATTTTTAATTTTAATCTATCTTACTTTCAATTTGACATTTTTCTATAATAATTAATTTAAGTATAACTTGACATTTTTGTATATTAATTAATTTAAGTATAATTTGACATTTTTCTATATTAATTAATTTAAGTATAATTTGTAATTTTTGTATATTAATTAATTTAAGTATAATTTGTAATTTTTCAATTTAAATTTTAATAACTGTAAAAACTTAATTTGAATTTTTTTAATAGAACCTTTAATACCTATAATTTAAAATATTTGCATGCCTATTTTCAGGCAGAATGTGCACGGCTCACTCTTATTTCTCCATCTGTATTTTAATGTAACCCACATTCGTTGCAAATAAATAAATGATTGATTGATTGATTGAACATGTTGCAACCTCTGGGCTTACTAAAGAAGCCAAAAAAGAACTCCAACAAAGGTACTTGTTGCCATCAAATGGTGTTCTACTTGGGGCACCCTCAATAAATGCTGAAATAAAGGCTGCCTTGCCAGAGTCTCTGTCTAACCGAGATAAGGCAATAGAAGCTGAACAAAAATTTCTTGGTTCGGCTATTTCTTGCATTGCATCGGCCACATCTCAGATGCTGGGTTCCCAAGATAAGAATCATGAGCTTCTTAAAAAATTAATGGATGCAAATAGAATATTATGTGATATACAACATTCTGATTCCATTACAAGAAGAATGTTTAGCACATCTGTACTTAAAAAGGATGTAAAAACCCAGATACTTAATTCCACAGTTCTGTCACGGCACTCGTGTAGATCGCACGCACGCGACTATCGATTACGGTGTAGAATTAACAAATTATATTGACGCGCTCATCGGTTATGCAGGATTATACCTAATTATGGCTACAGATGATCGTGAACGAGAAAAAATAAACTTTGATCAAAAGGATACGGAACTGAAACAGTTAGATGGATGGATGGCACAAATAGAAGATGAAGAAAATAAAAGTGGTTCTTTAGATAATATTAATGACCTTAACTGCTGTGAAGTACAAACTATGGAAGAAGATGTAGTAATAGATAAACCGACAAAACGAGAAAGAGATGAGGACGCACAAACCTGGACTAAAGTTGAGAATAATAGAGGAAAGAAACAGAAACAAATCAAGAAAGAAGTTTTTATTTGGAGCAAAGAGAAACTACCGAAACAATTTGCTATCGCAAAATTGTTTAACGGCGTGGGTTTGACTGATATAAACAACATAAAGTATATTAACCCATATAAGTTAAAAATTGAGTGTTCAACTGAGGAATGTGCGGTTAAGTTGTTGAACTGTCAAGAATTTCAAAACAAAGATTGGAAGGTTTATAGTGCAATGGACGTAAACATTTCTTACGGAATTATACGGAATGTGGACCTCGAGCTGTCTGACGAGGAGGCATTAAATACGATCAAGTGTACTAATGATATTCCAATTGTAAACCTAAAACGACTACAAAGACGTGATGAGGGAGGCAGCTGGGTACCTAGTGAGGTAGTTAAGGTGGGCTTCAGAGGTTCACACCTACCAGCATTTATATATGTGGACTGTTTACGTACCAAAGTTGAGCCTTATGTTTTCCCTGTAACGCAATGTTCGAACTGTTGGAAGTTTGGTCACGTAAAAGCAAGATGCACGTCTAAAAAAACGATATGTCCTAAGTGCACAGAAGAACACATAAACTGTGAAATAACAAATTTTAAATGCGTGAACTGTCGAGGTGACCACATGGCGTTGAATAGGAGTTGTCCTATATATGCACGAGAGAAGCGCGTGAGGGAGCTCATGTCAGAATACAACTGCACATATCAAGTAGCCTGCAATATGTACGTTCGACCTAAGCCATCAACTTTCTTTCAAACGGTAAGAGATATCGATAAGCCGAACACCGACACCAACAACAGCTTTAATGGTTTAATAATGGAAGAAACGGGAAACAATCACAAATATACTCCGAGTCAATTCCCACCTTTGTTTACGCAGAGACGATCGAAATCACCTCAAGCAAATAACAATATAAATAAACAAATACATTCGCAAAGCACAAGTAAAACGGATAGGTGGGGACAGCGCGAGTCACCGGACTGCATTCCAGAGCAACCAGCTGTTTCTGATAACGATGTCGGCGACAACGTAAACAACAGCCGGCAGGTACATATTGACGAGTTAATTAGAAGATTGAAAGATATTATTTATATGCAAGGTCTGAGTTTTAAAGAAAAATTTTATAATGTAATTAAGTGTTGTATTGAATGGTTAATATTAGTTGTAGTAGATCGTTTAGCTGAGTGGCCTATTTTGAATAAGTGTTTAGAGTTTATTTTCGGACTGAGTAAGTGATGGGCCCTACAGATAAAATTGTTAACTTAAAATTGTTGCAGTGGAACTCACAAAGTTTAAGACCTAAAATTAAAGCCCTTGAGAATTTTTTATTGATAGGTAAAATTCACATTTGCATAATATCTGAGACCTGGCTAGAACCAGACAGCAGTTTGAAAATTGGTAAATATTGTATTTTTAGACAAGATCGAGACGATTCATACGGCGGGATTGCAATTGTAATACATAACTCCATCAAGGCACAGATAACCAATTTTAGCTTAAGTAACCGAAACATTCAAGTTCTCCATATGAAAATATTTAACTGTAACTTTTTGGAAAATATTGTTGCGGTGTACTGTCCTCCTAATATTCATACCACAGATGAAGATTGGAAGATGCTATTTTCTAAATGGTCAAATAAAACTTTTATAGGGGGCGATTTCAACGGCCATCATACAAATTGGTCATACAAAAACGATCGTAGGGGTTCACAAATTCACGATGCAGCTGATGATTGGCAGTATGTTTCTCTTAATACTGGAGACCCCACTAGACTTAAGTTAGTAGTAGATAATCTTCAAGAAAGTGCGCCTGACATTACGTTTGCGTCATCAGATATTGCACTTCGGTTCAAATGGAATGTAACGCATGAAAATTTGGGAAGTGATCACTTAATGATTCTTATAACTACAGAATTATCATGTAATAATCCTTTACAATCAAAACGTAACTTTAAAAAGGGTAATTGGCAGAAGTACAAAGAAATAATTAGAAGTAAAATAAGTAATATTAGTTTAACAGGTAACACCCAACAAGTTTATGATGACTTAATAGATTTAATTAATTTTGCAGCACAAGGATCAATTCCAGACATTAAGATATGTGAAGATCCCACCAGTAAATTTATTCCAAGATCATATTGGTCCCCTGAGTTGTCTAGGGCAGTTGCGGAGCGTAGATTAGCATTAGCTCAGTTTAGGAAGAACCCTACCCCCACAAATTTTATATTTTTTAAACAAAAAGTTGCTACAGCACAGAGACTAATACGTAAAGCTAGTTCAGAATCTTTTCATAAATTCTGTGACAGTTTGAATGAGATGGTATCTAGTAGTGAGTTGTGGAACAAAATGCGATGGCTTAAAGGATATCGTACTAGTAGAACTTGTTTGGATGCAGAGCAGGCTAGTGAGTTCTTACGACAATTAACGCCAGATTATGTGTTACCACTATGTCCTGTCTTTAATTCAATTAATTTACAGTTGGAGGCACAGGTTTCGGAACAGGAACTCACTAATGTACTGAAGATGAAGGATACCGCTCCAGGGGTGGACGATATTTCTTATTCAATGATTTATAATTTTCCCAGCAAACAGCTGATAGTGGATTTATTTAACAAATGTTTGTCGGAAGGTGAGGTCCCAAGACAATGGAGGAATGTTAAAGTAGTGCCTGTTCCTAAACCTGGACGCGATCCAAACAATATAGCATCTTTGAGACCTATCTCACTCATTTCTTGTCTTTGTAAAACCTTACACAACATTATAACGAGACGTCTTGAATGGTTTTTTGAAAATAATTGTCTATTTTCCAAGAATACAGTTGGATTTAGAAGATCACAATCATGCCTCGACAATCTTGTACGACTAGTATCACAAATCCAGATAGGCTTTACTAATAATCAAAAGACACTAGGATGTTTTGTTGACATAGATAACGCTTATAATAATGTGAATATATTGAAAGTGGTATCTAAGCTGGATGAGATGGGGGTGGGGGCTTCTATATGTAAATATATATGGGGATACCTAAGAGAGAGACATTTAGCCGTGTCACAAGTAGGAAGTAATGTTTCGATTACAAGATGGACATGCAAGGGTTTGGCCCAAGGAGACCCTATGTCCCCAATATTATTTAACATAGTTACTAGTGATATTTGCAAAGAAATTGTGAGTGTGTATGTATCCCAATACGCTGATGATTTCGTCCTCTATATTTCCGGACAAGACATTAGATTTATGACAACAACCCTTCAGGAAGCGATAGATAATTTGACGAGTTTGCTGGGAGTCTTGGGTATGGAACTGTCTCCCACGAAAAGTAAAATATGTTTATTTTCTAGAGGAAGGACATTACATCAGGCAAATGTCTATAGCAACAATGTCTGTTTGGAAACTGTTTCTGTTAATAAATACTTGGGTCTCTGGCTAGATTCATCATTGAGGTGGCGCAAACAGATCAACGAAACTTGTGAAAGAAGTATGAGATTATTAAATGTTATTAAGGTGCTAGCAGGTTCAACATGGGGAGTCCATCCATTGCACTTAAGACGACTATATATTGCAATAATTAGAAGTCGGTTGGATTATGCAAGTTTTTTATTTGATAATAGCGCTAAGACTAATATTTCCAAATTAGACAAAATCCAAAACCAAGCCATGAGAGTAGTTGGCGGTTTTTTAAAAAGTTGTCCAATCCATGCGATGGAATCGGAGTTATGTTTACCACCATTGTTTATTAGACGAAAATATTTAGCTGCAAAATTTTTCTTAAAAGCTAAGTCTATCATTGACGGCGACACCATCTTAACGATATCAAAATTAACATCGATATGCGAACAGGAATCATATTGGCGTAATAAGAAAAAACCGTTGCTAACTATCGTACACAGTGAGTTGTCCAATCAGATTTTACATCGATCTAAAGTTCTAGAGATGTTCTCACTGTCCACATGGATGATAAATATTGACATAAATTCTCACATTAACCTAAATATTAATGATATAACAGGACCTAAAAGATCTCATACTTCTGGAACACTTTTAACTAAAACTGTAAAAACTATCACACGAAACTATGACGGATTCTACCAGATTTACAGTGATGGGTCCAAAGACAATAATGGAACAGGAGCTGCCTTTTTTGATCCTCAATCGAATACAGGAGCAAGTTTCACACTGAATTACGAAGTTTCTATAATGGCAGCGGAATTGTATGCTATTTCGGAAAGCCTATCATACTTGATGTCATGCAATCATTCTAAATTTTTGATACTCAGTGATTCAAAAAGCGCGTTGCAGCATATAGCTCGGTGCACCTCGGGCATACGAGGTTTACCCGTAGCTTATTCCATATTAGAATCATATTTGAAATTAAGGGAAAGTGGCAAAATAGTTAAATTCCAATGGATTCCATCACATGTTAGTTTGGTGGGAAACGATCAAGTAGACAAATTGGCAAAAATAGGAACTTACGAAGGAACATCTGTGAGTCATCTACCCTTCTTTACGGATATCTTAAGAGATGTCAAAATAATTTGCAATAACATGTGGAAGACTTACTTTGACAAAAGATCTGAAGAGAAGGGTATTTGGTACAGGACAATCCAATCTGAACCACCAAGGATTCCTTGGTTCTCTGGAGTCCAGATAAATAGACGATTATTAGTAATAAGCATGCGCCTGCGATCCGGGCACATTCCATTGAATGCGTTCGGGCATCTTATGAAGGTTGTTGACACCCCAAACTGTCTGATTTGCAACATGAGGGAAGATGCTTACCACGCTTTGGTGGAGTGTATTCGGGTCGGAGAAGAACGAAGGGCTTTAGAAGCAGAAGCCGGAATTAGTTTAAGATACGTTGGAATGTGTAACTCAATCTTGTCTAAACCTACCTCCAAATTAGCTTATAAGTTATATCACCTGATTGTTAAATTAATTAAGTTAAGATCCTAGTTATTACCTTGTTTATTATATTTAAATTGTAAAACTACGAGGCTGGCATAATCGCTTGCGACTAAAGCCTTCTTTTCAAAATAAAGATTATAAAAAAAAAAAAATACTTAATTCCAAGATTGATAAGCTTTTGTTTGGTGAGAACCTACCAGATACACTTAAAACAGCCAAGGCCGTTTCCAAATCTAGTGCCGAAATAAAAAGCACTTACAATAACAATAAGAAGCCACAGCCGTCAACATTCAAGAGCAATCATTTAAACATGAAGGGCCCGGCGGCTCCAAACCGGAAACCGCCGGCAACAACACAGAAGTCGCGGCAGACTGCCCCTCACCAGAATCAGCACAACAGATCATACAAGACGTCATCACATCCGCAGAAGTTCAACAACTTTCGTCGACCATAGAGGAGGTAACTTATGCGGGACGTTTATCTAGATTCTATACTCAATGGTTACAAATTACTAAAGATAAGACGATCCTATCATGGATATCTGGCTATAATATCACATTTTCTGAACCTGTAGAACAACTCATGTTACCTACAATTCCTAGCTACTCATTAACAGAAATAGCACAGTATGAGGAAGCTATATCAGATCTTCTTAGGATAGGAGCTATATCCCCATGTACACCATGTGAAAACCAATTCATCTCTAGTATTTTCTTAACACCAAAACCAAACGGAAAAATGAGATTCATTCTTAATCTAAAGAACCTAAATAAACACATCCAAACAAACCATTTTAAACTCGAAGACTTGCGCACGGTTCTGAAACTAGTATATAGAGATAGCCTCATGGCAACAATAGACCTGAAAGATGCGTATTTTTTAGTAAAAATGGGTGATGATTCCAAGAAATATTTAAGATTTATCTTTAACAATATTCTGTATCAGTTTAATTGCCTGCCATTTGGTCTGAACACATCACCATACATCTTTACCAAAATTATGAAACCTGTGGTAAAAATATTGAGATCAGCTGGCTATATCTCTAGCATATACCTAGATGATCTTTGCTTGATATCTGACACCTAAGGAAGCTGCCTAGAAAATGTAAACATAACCAAAAAGTTTCTTACTAGTCTAGGATTCATAATAAACACAAACAAGAGCGTCCTCACACCCTCTCACATGTGTAAATACCTTGGCTATATCATTAATACCCATGAGATGAACATTCAACTACCTTCTGATAAAAGAAATCGCATTATTAGCGAAATAAAACATTTCATGAACTTACAAAATTGTAAAATAAGATTGTTTGCCCAACTAGTTGGTCTACTAGTGTCTGCTTGTCCAGCTATTGAATATGGGTGGCTCTACACAAAGCAATTAGAACGCTGTAAATTTCTAAACCTCCAAGGTCATGAAAATTATGAAAAACTCATGAAAATTCCTTTTTCTTTACGGCCAGACCTTGAATGGTGGCTAAAAGCCCTCCCTCACGCTGTAAAAAAGATTAGAGAAGACAACTTTAGTTTGGAGTTATACTCTGACGCCTCAACTACGGGGTGGGGCGCTGTCTGTGGGAGTGACACTGCCAGTGGCCCATGGTCCAATGCTGAGAAAAAATTTCACATTAATCAACTAGAACTTCTAGCCGCATTCATCAATCTTAAGACTTTTGCAAAAAATTGTTCAGACTGCCAAATTTTAATACACATAGATAATTCTACTGCTATTAGTTACATCAACCGAATGGGCGGCGTGCAATTCCCTCACTTGACTGAAGTAGCAAAAGCCATTTGGCAGTGGTGTGAACAACGTAAAATCTTTGTAGTGGCCTCATATATCAAATCAATAGACAATGAGGTAGCTGACGCGGAGTCTCGCCGTTCTCATCCCGATATCGAATGGGAACTAAAAGATACAGCTTTCCAAAAAATTATAACAAAGTTTGGTTCCGCTCATATAGACCTATTTGCCAGTCGCATTAATAAAAAATGTCACACTTATGTCTCATGGAAACAAGACCCTGATGCATTTACTATTGACGCGTTTACTATAAACTGGGCTTCTTTTTACTTTTATGCGTTTCCTCCATTTGCTATTATCCTAAAAACCCTTCGTAAAATAATAACAGACCTAGCCAAAGGCATTGTCGTGGTTCCAATGTGGCCCACACAGCCATGGTACCCAGCATTTAGGAAATTATTAGTATCTGAGCTAATCATTTTCGAACCTACCAAAAATGTTATTATCTCCCATTCCAGCAAAGGACAGATTCATCGGAATCTTACCCTGGTTGCCGGAGTCTTGTGCGGGCGGCGCTGTTAAAACGAAGCTTACCACCATCATCCATTGACATCATGCTGGCATCGTTAAGTAGTAACTCCATCAAACAATATGATGTATGCTTAAAACGATGGTACAACTTTTGTTCTAAAATAATTATAATGTTTTTGAAAGTTCAGTACCTAGGATCATATATTTTCTTACTCAAGTATACCAATCAGGTATTCAATATGGAACACTAAATAGCTATAGAGGAGCCTTATCTCTTATAATTGGTTCACTTGTATCATCAAAAGTTGGTATCAATCAGCCCGTTCTTCACATACCTTTCTTCACAGACAAACGGGAAATATGTCCAGCCACTACTTTACTCTCATACATTAACCAAACCGCCGCTTTGCGCAAAACAGACAACCTATTTATTTCATTTAAAAAGCCTCACAACATTGTGACCACTCAAACGATTAGTCGGTGGATAAAGGGAACATTAAAAGACTGCGGTATTGATGTTAACATATTCACGGCACATAGTACCCGCCATGCCGCTACCTCTAAAGCTCACCAATTGGGCATCAACATCGATACCATCCGCCAGACCGCTGGCTGGAGCGGCACTTCAAAAACGTTCGGACGGTTCTATAATAGATTGATTGTAGGTGATGATGATCACACCTCCCTAGCTAGAGCCATAGTAGATAATTTGTGATGTGGAGTTCTCTCTTGTTTTTGGTTTTAATAATAATAAAATTATTACTTTGAACTGTGATTTCCTACTGATTATAGCTAATTATATTATATTTTTCAATTCTTATCTCTAACTCGATAAGTTGTTCCTCACTAAGCTGCTCACACGACTTAGTGGTAGTGATAAACGATGTGAATTGAGTAAGCTGCGATTTAACTGAGGCACGCTTTTTTGTAAGCTCTTTAATCTTCATTTCTTCAGCCATGGCTAAATAGGCAGGAAGCAGTAAGCGCTAAAGAAAAATGCAAGTAGGAAAGAAAAAGCTTATTAAAGAATAAATGCTAAAGCATTGACAAATACTCTTATGAAAGTGCGCCTGTTTACCAACCAAAAAGCAAACAGCTGATCGATGAATGCGTTGCTATTCAAAACCAGTAGGCGGTTAAAAAAATATTTGAATTTAAAATGTCAAACTGACATCAGAAAAAAAGTAAAAATAAACGTAGGTACTTGTGGAACTATAATAAAATCTTATGACTAGATTAATAAGCACTAATTACTATATACTAATGGATAGGAATCTACTTCACTGGGAAAAACTACTTTATTAGGAAAAGATCTACACGATTAAGTTGTTAGTTGACACTAAACAACAATGAAAGGATAACACGGCGGATTGATAGTGTACGACTAATTCTACTTGTTAAACAAGCTTATAACTAATGTTATGCGTTAAGTAGGTATCACTAGGAAGAATAGGTTTCTACGAATGTATGATTCACTGGTCTAATGCACTATCTAATTCTCTAGTGGAAATGAAAGGTTAGTATATGAGTTATGTACGAATGTTAGCAAGAATATGGAAAGATCTCACAAAATCCGTTGACTGCGAGTCCGAACCAAACGTCCTCTTGCTTCAACTGGATTGCGATGTTCTTGGGCTCTGCTTGGGCTGCTACGCTGCGATGACCCAGCTGTGATGACCACTGAAGAACTGCTTGATCCGTTGACTGCGAGTCCAAACCAAACGTCCTCTTGCTTGAACTGGATTGCGATGTTCTTGGGCTCTGCTTGGGCTGCTACGCTGCGATGACCCAGCTGTGATGACCACTGAAGAACTGCTTGCTCCAACAAATACGCCTCTTCAGAAAGGCGCCGAAGATGATGACCGAAGACTGGAACCAGACGCACGAAGGGCGAGAAGTCGTCTTGATCTTGAAATTCGGTTTTCTAACGGCCGTTTTCAAATTTCGAAAATCCGCTTGTCACTCCCAATAACTGATCAACTTTCACGTCGAAGGACCATAGAGAGGAACGGATAGAATCCTCGTGCTGGTATGAGGACTAAAACACGATGTGGTGGTTGAGTGGACTGTATAATATTAAGGGTTTCTTAAAAAGACTGACAAACAGAATATAGAATTAAAAGCGGCGAGAAAATGTTTAGAGGTAACGCTCGGTGGCGCGATCGGTGACGCAGTGCTGTGCCGGCCGGTGCGCGGTGGCAGCTCGAGCGCCCCCCCCCCGCGGCTGCAGCTCCCCGCCCGCGGTCGCCCGGCGCGGCGGATATTCTCGACAAATATTTTAAATCATTTAATCTCTTTGCTGTGTTCTATTCAACAATAATAATTACTGATAAAATCTCCAGCGTTTGATTGTCTACCATAGTACCTACGTGATATTGGCAAAATTGTGGTGTCTCCTTCCACAAACGCCATTAAATAAAAAATTGAATTGAATTGACCCGCTTGTCATTCGCATTTTAGTGCTCAACCGTTTTGCAAACTTTTTCGCACCAAAAACTTTTTAGTGTATCAATTATGCCTAAACGCAGGCATAATTTCGATTATCTAAGTGAGAAACTAAAAAAGCTTCAAAAGCAGATAAAACGTGTTCGGAAACAGCAAGATTCCTCGAGTTCTGGTGATAGCTCGGGTGAACAAGGCGAACCCAGTAACAATAATACTAATGACGGTACGTAGATAATTTAACTACCTATTTAAGTCTTACTTTCCTTTCACAATTGTAAACGATACAATGCAATCGAGCTGTTAGCGGACTGTCTCACCGCATTATACTATCGTACCTACCTATTATCAAAAAATATCTTACCTATTGCTACGAGTATAAGTTTCTTTATTCTCTGGACCTAAATAAAATGCATTTTCGAGCTGATTTATGGACTGTCTCACTGCAACTATTATTATGAATGTGCTCGGGCTGCTCCTTGGACTGTCACACTACATTCTTAAACATGATTGTACTTGGTAGTTTGTTTAAACCATGCAATCCTAATAAGCGATCGGATCTGCCTATGGGCTTTTCCAATGCACTCGAAACCGCACACTTTCAACACCACAATACCTACCTACTTATCTAGTTAGACTAGAGTATAATAAATTCACATAAATTATGTGCTAAGTGTGTGTAGTATTTTTTCAATACTCATGCTGCTTTAAATCATTCCAGACAACTTATTGGAAGAATTTATGGCAGAGCCTGCAAATAATGAGGATGTTCCGGATGTTCAGAATAATGATGATGTTCAGGAGACGATAGAAATACCTCCACCTGAGTCCCCAAAGACTGATCTAGACGAAACAAACAAGGATCAACCCTCAATTGAGATAGCCCTTGACACAGAAATACTGGAAATTCTCGGAGATGATCCTGGCAACAAAGAACATTATGGGCCAGAAATACACAAAGAGTTGGCCAGTCGACTGTACCATATACAACAAATTGCCAGATATAATAAAAAATGACACAATTAAAAACTTTAAAAGGAAATTAATGGCCTTCCTAATAGAAAAATGTTATTATACAATTAATGATTTTTTATTGGACAAAACTTTTTAATCTGCACATTCAATATAGTTGTATTTATGGATTAATATAGCGGGAGCGATTAGTAAAACTGCGATTCCAAGTGACAACTGTTTATTTGCATTTACCCACACACTATACTTATAAATATATATCATAATACCCTACACCTCCCCCTTTTAAATATGTAAATACACATTACTTTAAGTTATAACTAAAGATATACAGCTAATTGTGTCTAATAGTACACACAAGGAAAAATTAACTACTGTCTACCATTAGACTATGAGTTTAAGCAGAAACAAAGTATAATGTGGTTGAAAAAAAAAAACATTGTTATCATTACACGTACAATCCATTCACTTTTGCTATCAAAACATGTGATGCGCAATCGATAATGACGTTCACAACAGCTATAATAAGAGTTACTTTACATTGAAAGTAACAGTAACTTATAAAATATACCTAAACTACTACTACTTAACTAAAATATGATGTAAACAACAATCAATGTAACGTTATCAGTACACAGTGCCCATAATCACTATTTATATTTACCTTGGAATAAACACTGACGCTTTGGTCTAACCTTTTGTTTATCAGAAATCGGAGCTGGCTCTGCTGTCATATTTTTGGTACTAACAGTCGAATTATCAAGTTCTTTTGAATTCGGATCAGTTTCGACTACACGTGACGATGATGAATTCTCTACTTGAGTGTCCTGACTGGACTCCGAAACATCTAACTCAGTTACTGGTTTATCTACGCTACTTGTAATGGAATGTCGAGAAAAACGTTTCTTAAGTGGCAATAATTGATCAATATGACGTTTCCACTCCTGTCCATCGGATACGCGTACTTTGTAAGTGAGTGGATCAGTTCGTGTAAGTACGGTGGCTGCTGCCCATTTGTCAGCGCGAGCACGGTAGTCACGTGCTAGCACCTGCTCACCTGGCTCCACGTGGCGCTCGGCGCCGGGCTGCGCGCGACCCGCTCGCTCCGCAGAGGCTTCCACTGCTCGTTCAGTGGACGGTTTTATAATATCCAAGCGACCTCGTAGTCGCCTACCAAACATAGCTACCGCTGGTGCGACTCCGGTAGTGGCGTGCTCACAATTTCTATACTGAAACAGGAACTTTGAAATAGCAGTATCTACGTCCCTGCCCTCATGTATTGCCTTTTTCATAGCTCGTTTTACGAGTTTTACTGCATTTTCAGCCGCCCCGTTACCGGCTGGTCGATATGGACTTGTGATTGTTTGATTAATTAGATTTTTCTTTAAATAATTTGTAAAGTCTAACGAGCTAAATGGAGGCCCACCATCACTAATAATATGTGACGGTATTCCAAAACGTGCGAAAAGTTCTCTCAACTTAGTTATAGTGGAGTTCGCATTAGTTCCTGACATTTTTTGAACTTCTATCCATTTACTGTACGCATCTACCGTTATTAAATAATATTTCCCTTGAAATATAGCAAAATCAATATTCAATCGTTGCCATGGGCGTGTAGGAAAAGCCCACGGATGCAACTGTGCACGTGGAGGTGCATCGCGCTGCTGTAAGCAGGCACTACATTCACGACACAACGTTTCAATTTCATTGTCCAACTGTGGCCAGTAAACATAGCTTCGCGATACATTTTTCATTTTGACTACTCCTAGGTGTCCCTCGTGTAATTCAGATAATACTTGCTGTCTAAGTACCTTAGGAATGACCACCCTGTGATTGTATAATATACACCCTCTATCGATAGTAAGGCTGTCTTTTCGATGAAAATAAGGCTTTTCTTCACTTCGTGTAACTACTGATGGCCAACCATTAATTAAATAACCATAAATATGTTTTAGAACATCATCTTCCTGTGTTTTCTTTGACACATCTCTCGCGCTAATAGGAATTGAATCTTCAACAAAATTAATATATGACACCGAATCCAGCCCCGTTTCTATTTTACGCTCACACGGCAGCGGTAAGCGTGATAATGCGTCCACATTATAATTATCTTTGGATTTTACAAATTCTATAGTGAAGTCATAGGCTGCTAATTTTGTAGCATATCTTTGCAATCTGCTTGCCGCAGTTTGCGGTAAACCGAACTTTGGCCCAAAAATAAATGTCAAAGGTTTATGGTCTGTTTTAATTATAAAAGCACGACCATAAAGATATTGATGGTGTTTTGTGACTCCATTAATGATTGCCAATGCCTCTTTATCTAATTGACTATATGCACGCTCTGCTGAATTTAATGTTCGCGATGCAAAACATATCGGGCGTTCATCGCCATTGGGATACCTATGCGACAACACGCTACCAATGCCGTAAGAACTGCTATCCACTGCTAGAACCAATGGAAGCTCTGGGTTATAATGTACTAATACTTTGCTACCTAAAATAGCCTGTTTAACTTTGTTAAAACTGTCGTCACACTTATACGACCACACCCACTCGGTGTTTTTACGCAATAACTTATGTAAGGGATATAATATAGTACTTAAATTCGATATAAATTTAGCGTAGTAGTTTACCATGCCTAGAAAAGACTTAAGCTGTGTCACATCACTTGGCCTTGGAGCGTCCACGATGGCCTTAATTTTATTTTCATCGGGATGCAAGCCGTGCTTATCAATAACAAACCCTACATAAGTAATACTATCTTGCATAAATGCGCACTTATCCAATTTGATTCTCAAACCAACCTCACGCAAGCGACTCAATAATGCTTTTAAATTATTAATATGCTCAGAACGGGACGTCCCAGTACATGCTATATCATCGATAAAAACGGCGACTCCTTTGAGTCCTTTAACCGTTTCTTCCATAAACTTTTGAAACTTTTCAGGAATACATGTAAGTCCAAATGGTGTACGATTGTACACAAATGTTCCTATATGTGTTGTTATAGCGGTACATGCCTGAGATTCCTCCTCTAAAAATAGTTGTTGATAAGCATGCGTGAGGTCAATTTTAGAAAACTGTTCACCCCCACTCAGTGCCGCAAATAGCTCTTCAATTCGCGGCAGAGGGTATGGTTCACGCATAAGTTTTGGATTAACCGTGACCTTATAATCACCGCAAATTCTAATTTCTCCGCTCTTTTTAATAACTGGCACTATTGGCGTGCCATAATCAGAATACTCCACTTTTCGAATCGTACCCTCAGCCTCGAGTCGCTCTAACTCCTGCTCGACAGGTTTACGTAACGCCAACGGCAATTGCCTTGCTTTGATAAACACTGGATTTTTATCCACCAACTTTAAAGCAATTTTTTTTGTACATGTTCCAAGTCCAGAAGCAAACACAGTCGGAAATTCTTGTTGTAACAGTTCAACTAAATTGTTTTCAGTGAGTTTTAATAAAAAATCGTCAATACTGATCTTATTAATATTTAATTTAGTTAACCACGACCTACCTAAAAGTGGTGGTCCACCATTTTTAACAATGTACAATTTGAGATTCCCGGCTGTATATTCTCCAATAACTACATTAACAGACACAAAACCTACCGGTTCTATTACGGAGCCGACATAGGAATATAAAGAAATATCATTACTTATCATCGGTAAGTCACAAAAGATGTTATTATAGTAATCTAAACTTATAACAGATAACTTACTTCCAGTGTCCAGTTCGAAACTTATCTTTCTGCCATTCACTTGCGCCATAACCATATACGGTCTGTCATTTACACCGCACACACTTAGATTGTAAAAATCACACTCCGAATCGTTATCACTATTTCCGAGATAATTATTTCGGCGCCGCGCTTGCGTTTTTGTGTCCTGACTCTGCTCGACACCTCCCCCCTTGTTCGATTTGCACATTATTTTAATGTGACCTTTCTGACCACATAAATCGCACGAATAGTTTTTAAATCGACACATTTCTGGGCGATGGTTTCTGCTACACCTCCAACAAGCACGCGTCGAGCGCGATGTCGGCACGCTAACCTCGGTAGACGAGTTGTCGCTACTCGCAGTGCCGCGTTCCAGCGGTCGGCCCGCCCGCTTAGCCGTCGCCACTTGATGCACCGCCTCAAACGTACGCGTTCCAGCCGCTGACGTGTTCGCTGCGCCCGCGGCGCTTGAACCGCTCGTCTGCGAGTGTCGCTCGGCCGCTTCTAATGCCAAAGCCAATTCTACGGCTTTTCTGTATGTTATGGATGGTTCCGCAAAAATACGCGATCTCATTTCATCACTAGCCAAACCCGATACAAATTGGTCGCGTAAATTTTCCTCCAGAGTTGTATAGAAATTACATGTACTGGCCAGGTGTTTGAGTGTTTGCAGATAGTCACTGAGAGATTCACCCGTATTTTGGCGTCTTTGCCTAAAAACATGGCGTTCTGCAATTTCGGAGCGTTTTGGTTCAAGATGGTCGCCAACAATTTTCACTAATTCACTGAATTTTTTGCTTTCTGGATGGTTAGGTGCACACAAATCACACATTAGGTCATACGTAGCTGCTCCCACCACAGTCACCACATTGCAACTTGTAACTCCGGTTTAATTTCGTTTAAGGTTATGAACTGTTCCACGCGTCGGATATACGCCAACCACTTTTTGTTTGATAGGTCAAATTCCTCAATTTTTCCGATAGGCATATTGAAGGCCCGTAATTACACGATCTAAACCTCACGAATTTAATTGTTTTCCTCGTCGCCAGTTGTATTTATGGATTAATATAGCGGGAGCGATTAGTAAAACTGCGATTCCAAGTGACAACTGTTTATTTGCATGTACCCACACACTATACTTATAAATATATATCATAATACCCTACAAATATATTTAATATTATTTTAAACATATGTCCCTTATTTTTATTATTTTTAATTTTAATCTATCTTACTTTCAATTTGACATTTTTCTATAATAATTAATTTAAGTATAACTTGACATTTTTGTATATTAATTAATTTAAGTATAATTTGACATTTTTCTATATTAATTAATTTAAGTATAATTTGTAATTTTTGTATATTAATTAATTTAAGTATAATTTGTAATTTTTCAATTTAAATTTTAATAACTGTAAAAACTTAATTTGAATTTTTTTAATAGAACCTTTAATACCTATAATTTAAAATATTTGCATGCCTATTTTCAGGCAGAATGTGCACGGCTCACTCTTATTTCTCCATCTGTATTTTAATGTAACCCACATTCGTTGCAAATAAATAAATGATTGATTGATTGATTGAACATGTTGCAACCTCTGGGCTTACTAAAGAAGCCAAAAAAGAACTCCAACAAAGGTACTTGTTGCCATCAAATGGTGTTCTACTTGGGGCACCCTCAATAAATGCTGAAATAAAGGCTGCCTTGCCAGAGTCTCTGTCTAACCGAGATAAGGCAATAGAAGCTGAACAAAAATTTCTTGGTTCGGCTATTTCTTGCATTGCATCGGCCACATCTCAGATGCTGGGTTCCCAAGATAAGAATCATGAGCTTCTTAAAAAATTAATGGATGCAAATAGAATATTATGTGATATACAACATTCTGATTCCATTACAAGAAGAATGTTTAGCACATCTGTACTTAAAAAGGATGTAAAAACCCAGATACTTAATTCCAAGATTGATAAGCTTTTGTTTGGTGAGAACCTACCAGATACACTTAAAACAGCCAAGGCCGTTTCCAAATCTAGTGCCGAAATAAAAAGCACTTACAATAACAATAAGAAGCCACAGCCGTCAACATTCAAGAGCAATCATTTAAACATGAAGGGCCCGGCGGCTCCAAACCGGAAACCGCCGGCAACAACACAGAAGTCGCGGCAGACTGCCCCTCACCAGAATCAGCACAACAGATCATACAAGACGTCATCACATCCGCAGAAGTTCAACAACTTTCGTCGACCATAGAGGAGGTAACTTATGCGGGACGTTTATCTAGATTCTATACTCAATGGTTACAAATTACTAAAGATAAGACGATCCTATCATGGATATCTGGCTATAATATCACATTTTCTGAACCTGTAGAACAACTCATGTTACCTACAATTCCTAGCTACTCATTAACAGAAATAGCACAGTATGAGGAAGCTATATCAGATCTTCTTAGGATAGGAGCTATATCCCCATGTACACCATGTGAAAACCAATTCATCTCTAGTATTTTCTTAACACCAAAACCAAACGGAAAAATGAGATTCATTCTTAATCTAAAGAACCTAAATAAACACATCCAAACAAACCATTTTAAACTCGAAGACTTGCGCACGGTTCTGAAACTAGTATATAGAGATAGCCTCATGGCAACAATAGACCTGAAAGATGCGTATTTTTTAGTAAAAATGGGTGATGATTCCAAGAAATATTTAAGATTTATCTTTAACAATATTCTGTATCAGTTTAATTGCCTGCCATTTGGTCTGAACACATCACCATACATCTTTACCAAAATTATGAAACCTGTGGTAAAAATATTGAGATCAGCTGGCTATATCTCTAGCATATACCTAGATGATCTTTGCTTGATATCTGACACCTAAGGAAGCTGCCTAGAAAATGTAAACATAACCAAAAAGTTTCTTACTAGTCTAGGATTCATAATAAACACAAACAAGAGCGTCCTCACACCCTCTCACATGTGTAAATACCTTGGCTATATCATTAATACCCATGAGATGAACATTCAACTACCTTCTGATAAAAGAAATCGCATTATTAGCGAAATAAAACATTTCATGAACTTACAAAATTGTAAAATAAGATTGTTTGCCCAACTAGTTGGTCTACTAGTGTCTGCTTGTCCAGCTATTGAATATGGGTGGCTCTACACAAAGCAATTAGAACGCTGTAAATTTCTAAACCTCCAAGGTCATGAAAATTATGAAAAACTCATGAAAATTCCTTTTTCTTTACGGCCAGACCTTGAATGGTGGCTAAAAGCCCTCCCTCACGCTGTAAAAAAGATTAGAGAAGACAACTTTAGTTTGGAGTTATACTCTGACGCCTCAACTACGGGGTGGGGCGCTGTCTGTGGGAGTGACACTGCCAGTGGCCCATGGTCCAATGCTGAGAAAAAATTTCACATTAATCAACTAGAACTTCTAGCCGCATTCATCACTCTTAAGACTTTTGCAAAAACTTGTTCAGACTGCCAAATTTTAATACACATAGATAATTCTACTGCTATTAGTTACATCAACCGAATGGGCGGCGTGCAATTCCCTCACTTGACTGAAGTAGCAAAAGCCATTTGGCAGTGGTGTGAACAACGTAAAATCTTTGTAGTGGCCTCATATATCAAATCAATAGACAATGAGGTAGCTGACGCGGAGTCTCGCCGTTCTCATCCCGATATCGAATGGGAACTAAAAGATACAGCTTTCCAAAAAATTATAACAAAGTTTGGTTCCGCTCATATAGACCTATTTGCCAGTCGCATTAATAAAAAATGTCACACTTATGTCTCATGGAAACAAGACCCTGATGCATTTACTATTGACGCGTTTACTATAAACTGGGCTTCTTTTTACTTTTATGCGTTTCCTCCATTTGCTATTATCCTAAAAACCCTTCGTAAAATAATAACAGACCTAGCCAAAGGCATTGTCGTGGTTCCAATGTGGCCCACACAGCCATGGTACCCAGCATTTAGGAAATTATTAGTATCTGAGCTAATCATTTTCGAACCTACCAAAAATGTTATTATCTCCCATTCCAGCAAAGGACAGATTCATCGGAATCTTACCCTGGTTGCCGGAGTCTTGTGCGGGCGGCGCTGTTAAAACGAAGCTTACCACCATCATCCATTGACATCATGCTGGCATCGTTAAGTAGTAACTCCATCAAACAATATGATGTATGCTTAAAACGATGGTACAACTTTTGTTCTAAAATAATTATAATGTTTTTGAAAGTTCAGTACCTAGGATCATATATTTTCTTACTCAAGTATACCAATCAGGTATTCAATATGGAACACTAAATAGCTATAGAGGAGCCTTATCTCTTATAATTGGTTCACTTGTATCATCAAAAGTTGGTATCAATCAGCCCGTTCTTCACATACCTTTCTTCACAGACAAACGGGAAATATGTCCAGCCACTACTTTACTCTCATACATTAACCAAACCGCCGCTTTGCGCAAAACAGACAACCTATTTATTTCATTTAAAAAGCCTCACAACATTGTGACCACTCAAACGATTAGTCGGTGGATAAAGGGAACATTAAAAGACTGCGGTATTGATGCTAACATATTCACGGCACATAGTACCCGCCATGCCGCTACCTCTAAAGCTCACCAATTGGGCATCAACATCGATACCATCCGCCAGACCGCTGGCTGGAGCGGCACTTCAAAAACGTTCGGACGGTTCTATAATAGATTGATTGTAGGTGATGATGATCACACCTCCCTAGCTAGAGCCATAGTAGATAATTTGTGATGTGGAGTTCTCTCTTGTTTTTGGTTTTAATAATAATAAAATTATTACTTTGAACTGTGATTTCCTACTGATTATAGCTAATTATAATTAAGAGTGAGATATATTACCACAACTTGTAAGTTACCTATAATAAATAAATAATATTTAATTACCTAAAATATATATATATATCTTTTTTTTTTCTCTCTTAATCATTAACTTTGATATTCCCAAAAAGTACTCTCAACGTCTACATTGTGTCAATAATGATTTATTTCAGGATACTTATCTCGAGGACGGAGTGCAAGTATAATTAATGAATAAACGAACTTACCAAGTGAAGTTCTATCATAATTATACGTAGCACTCCGTCCGAAGAGATAAGTATCAATTCCCACCCAACCCCACAGCAGAGCTGGGCAACCCATAAGTATTGGTAATAGCAAGTTAATGAACTCATAACTAAATGACAAGCGGGCCTAAGAAGCGCGGGAGCCGGGTGACGTTGACAGTGACAGGAAGATAATAGTACATTACGATATTAGTGCGTTAAGATGGTTATAACATGCGAGTCGATTCTTGCCACGGGCGTCCTGGATAGCACGTGTGTCTAGAGATTTTTAGCTGTTTTTGTGTGATTGTTGATATATTTGTGACTTGTTTCTGTATAATTGTGTTGTCATTGTGTTTGTAAACAGGTGAGTGGTGTTTTTATCTAATTAACATCCAAGATGGAGCTGAATAAACCACCAGACCCTGACCCTCCTGATATCCCAATTTCCCCATCATTATTTACTCCGAAGACTCCGAACCCTTTGTCTCAGTTCGCGGATGTTGTCTGTAGTGTCGCCGAGATGGATGTATCTCGTCCTCAAAACTCACGTAAACGTCCCGGTAATGAAGAAATATCGTCACCATCCCCTCCTAGCAAGCAATCCAGAAGCCAAATCGGTCGTACCAAGTACTCGGTCATGGATAAATCCCCATATCTAGTCCATGTTACTCGATTGGAAACCCAACCAAACTCTGGGACCACGTTACACCCTGTGAACTTTGGAAAGTTTTTGATCACTAACAACATTGCTAACATTGTTCGTGGTGGTGTTAAGAGAGTTGGCCGTAACCGCGTGTCCGTTGAATTTGTATCCCCTCAGGATGCTAACTCATTTTTGGTAAATAGTTTGTTGGCAAAGTTCGGGTATTCAGTTACAATCCCAACATTTAACATTACCAGGATGGGTGTAGTTACTGGTGTCCCTTCTGATATCAGTGAAGAAGAGGCCATCACCTATTTATCTGTTCCCTCAGGATGCGGACCAATTCTAAAGATCCGCCGCATTAATAGGAAAATATTTAAAGACGGTGTGACTGAGTGGAAACCCACGGAAACTTGCGTCATCACTTTTGATGGCCAAGTCTTACCACCACGGATATACTGCTGTTACACATCCCTCACTGTTCAGCAATACATCTTCCCCACAATCCAATGCCGCAAATGCTGCAGATTTGGACATGTGGCTAATTTGTGCAGGTCTAATCCACGATGCAGTAAGTGTGGCCATGATCACCCTGGTGATGGCTGCAACACTACTGAGCAAGAGGCTTTTTGTATACTTTGCTCGGGGAGTCACTTTGCCAATAGCAGGTCATGCCCCGAGTATGGTAGGCAGAAGGCTATCAAGACAATGATGGCTGAGAAATCGATGCCTTATGCTGAAGCTAGCAAAATTATCCCAACAGCATCTCGCAATTATGCTAATGCCGCCAAGGCTCCGATTACTCAGTCATACCGCAAGACTGTTATTTTGAAGCCCAAGTCACATGCCCCTCTTTCCCCGTCCTACGACAAAGCTGCTCATCAGCAGATTGTTTATAATCCCCAATTTTCACAGCCTAATGGCTGTGCTCTTAACAATAACAATGACAACTCTAATAACACTATTTCTATAATTGAACTTCTTGTAAAACTCTTACCAACTCTTATCTCTTCCCCTTCTAATTTATCACAATCACCGTCCAACGTCGCCGATCAACTTATTACTCTTCTTTCAAGCATTAGAAATGGCGGCTCGCCAAGTTTTCCTTCAGTGGAATGTGAGGAGCGTGTGGCATAAGAAGCACGACCTCATATTCCTTCTAAATAAGTACAAGCCATTGGCTTGTTCTATAGCTGAGACCTGGCTTATCCCAAGTCTTAGCTTTCGTATACCACACTTCAACATACTACGATGTGACAGATCTGATGGCTACGGAGGATCTGCTCTCTTTGTGAACAATAAGGTTCCACTTTCTCCCCTACCCCTTCCTTCACTTATGGGTGATATGAGTATTGCAGCAGGAAGGGTGGAAGGTATCACAGTCTTCTCAATTTATATAGCTCATCCTCATCGTGACTTTTTGGTTATACTACAAAACATTTTCACCAACGTCCAGGGACCAATATTGGTCATGGGCGACTTCAACTGTCACCATTCCAGATGGGGATCCGAACGCTGTGATGCCTTTGGTGTAGCTTTGGTGGACATTTTGGACGACCTAGATCTCTGCATTCTAAATAATGGCTCCCCAACACGCAGATCTCCTCCTGGACAACAAAAGAGCTGTGTGGATTTGACATTTTGCACAGTTGAGTTGGCTGCTTCAACCCATTGGGAGTGTACAACCCTATCGCATGGTAGTGACCATTATCCTATTGTTATTTCATTACTTAATAAGACCTATTTAAAAAACTTCACCTCCACTTCTGAAATATAATTTATCCAAACCAGATTGGTCTAAGTTTGTCTCAGTAATGGATGAGAAAATCAGTATTCTTCCAAATTTAAATTCAAGTTTGCCAGATTCTTCTGGTCACTACCATGTTGAGAGTTGTTATGAAGGCTTTGTTGCGGCCATTACCTCTAGTGCGGATTCTTGCTTCCCACTGAAAAATAGTGCCCGAAACAAAATCCCCTCGCCTCCATGGTGGGATCAAGAGTGCACTTTGGCAGTTAGGTCAAGAAACAATGCCGAAGAACACTACAATGGTGAGATGACTACGGAAAACATGCTGGAATACCTACAAGTAAATGCTAGATCCAAACGTCTTCTCCGTAGGAAGAAACGTTCAGGTTGGGTTAAATTTTGCACGTCTTTATCTCCCTCCACCCCAATTTCAGTAGTGTGGAAGAACGTTAACAGGTTTAGACGTGGTTGCTCTCCATCAACTTCCTCACCAATCACTAGGGAAACAGCTGAAAGTTTTTTCGACAAAATCGCGCCACCCTATGTTCCTCTTCCTTCTGAATGTCTTGTTGTACCCTCAGATAATATATCTGTGGACCCTTTTGATGCGCCATTTACCTTGGAAGAGATGAATGTGGTACTCAGTCATGTCCGGGACTCAGCTCCAGGCATTGATGGTGTGCCATATTCTTTTATCAGTCATTCTGGAAATAAGGCTAAACTTTATTTTTTAAACATTTTAAACGTTTGTTATAACCATGGTTGGGTCCCTGACCAATGGAAGGTACAAATTGTCATCCCTCTGTTGAAACCAGGCAAGCATGTAGACGATCCGAATGGATACAGACCAATTGCTCTGGCTTCAGTCTTGGCTAAACTACTGGAACATTTGATTAAAAACAGACTAGAATGGATAGTTGAATCAAAAGAATTACTGCCGAACTACCAATTTGGTTTTAGGAAAGGTCTCAGTACAATGGACAGTATCGGCGTTTTAGTTACGGATATACGTTTAGCGTTTTCTAAAAACGAGTCCGTTGTTGCCGCCTTCCTAGATATCTCCTCCGCATACGACAACGTTCTTCTTCCCGTTCTCAGGCAGAAACTGCACCAGCTGAGTCTTCCGGCTAAGATGATCGAATGTATATGTGGACTTATCATGTCTCGATCATTGGTTCTGAGAGTTCAGGGAGAGGATTTCGATAAAAGGCAGACTTGGAAAGGCCTCCCACAAGGTTTCGTCCTCAGTCCTCTCCTCTACAATCTATATACAGTCGATATGGGAACCTGCTTAAATAGTAACTGTCATATCCTGCAATACGCAGACGACTTAGTTTTGTATGTGACAGATTCTTCCGCCATAGACGCAGCGTCATCCCTATGCCTCTCTCTGGACTCTTTGAACCAGTGGCTTTTGAGCCATGGTCTGGCTCTATCCGCACCGAAGAGTTCGGCGATGGTATTCTCTCGTAAAAGACTGGTTCCATCCATTTCAGTGGACATTTCAGGCAATGATATTCCAGTAGTAAATAAAGTTAAATTTTTAGGCGTTACTCTAGATGCAAAATTAACCGGTAAACACCATATAAATTCACTGATAAACAAATGTGAGAAGGTTATCTCGATTTTAAAAGTTCTTGCGGGTGTATGGTGGGGGGCCCACCCCTACACCATGAAATTAGTTTATAACGCTCTAATTCGTAGCGTTTTGGACTACGGTACGTTTCACTTAGTTCCATGCAACAAAGGGGCTCTGTCTGGGCTTGACCAACTTCAGTCCAAGTCCCTCCGGATCATCTCTGGTTGCATGAAGTCGACACCCGTTAATGCATTGCAGGTTGAGTGTGCTGAACCTCCCTTGGCCCTAAGACGGCAATATCTAGCCTCCCGTTTTTTGTCTAGAGTATTATCTAGATCTTCCCATCCTCTTATAGCAAAATTGAACGAGTTAGACGCCCTATGCAGAAGCTCAAAATTCTGGAAACATAAAGAATTCCCCTTAATTTTAAAAACGTTTCGCCAACTCCAAAATTTAGAATGTCCAATCGTTAAGTATCCTAGACTACCCCTTTTTAACTTTGCCTATGAAGTCCTTTGTTTCACTCCTAAAATATATTTTGATATTGGCATTTCTAAAAAGTCTCCCTCGGCAAACTCGGCCTTCAATGCAGTGGTGGGAGAGCGATGGTCTGAGTTTCAACGATTTTTTACAGATGCCTCTAAATTTACTGACCTCAGTTACACTGGAGCTGCGGTATACTACCAAAACTCCAGAATTATTTTACAGTTTAAATGCCCTAAAGAGTCTTCTGTATTTACGGGTGAGTGTGTGGCTTTATTAGAAGCATGCCTTTTCATAGAGTCACACCACAATATTGACAAAGCCGTTATTTTCACTGACTCTCTTAGTAGCTTGCAAGCCTTAGTCCAAAACCCTTTCAAGAGTAAATTGCACAGCTCACTTATTTTAAAAATTAAAAAGTCGTTATTTACTTGCGCTGGTAATCAAAAAGACGTTCAGCTAGTTTGGATTCCCAGTCATTGTGGTATTAAGGGCAATGAATGTGCTGATACTTTGGCTAAAGACGCCTGTTCTTCAACAACAGCTGATCTCTCCTACAACACTCACCAGGGATATGACTTACTGAACTTGCCAAAAATTAAACTCCAATCTGCATGGCAGGAACAGTGGAACGTTACTGGTAGGAAAAAGGGCAGGTTTTATTACGCAGTGCAACCAACCATTAAACCAAAACCTTGGTTCTACGGGTTCAAAAAGGTTTCTAAAACCGTTACATCCGTCCTATGCAGAATCAGATTAGGTTTCTGTTGCACTCCCGTTTTTTTGCATAAAATACATGCACGTGACTCCTCTCTCTGCGAGTGTGGGTTAGGAGAGGGTACTCTAGACCACATCTTCTTTGAATGCTCAGACAACATCCCACCTCTTGATTTATATAGCCGCCTCCCTAAACTCAAAATCCCCCTCCCGATTAATTTTCCGTCCCTTTTAACATATCCTTCCTCCGAACTGCTTGTGGCGTTGATGATTTTCATCCGCCACAACAGTATAAAACTATAAGCCGGTTCATCAAATACTCTGTCTGTGTTGTTGTGTACATATACATGTATGTTTTAACAATTATAATATTTATTTATTATTTATTTTTTGTTTGTTTCAGTCTGCTACTAACCCAACAAGTCCAACTGTATCAACCGAAGATTTTTTATTTATGTTAACAGTTTTTATTTATTTTTACTTCTTAGAACACTCACTTGCCGTTCCATTTCACTTTCGACATTGGCAGAATAGTCGACATCGGCTTCAATTGCCATTCATCAAAAATAGAATAGAATAGAACATGCGAGTCGGAATATCAATTTTTTTTTCTGTTTCCTCGCAAATGTGTTAAAAAACGTCGTACGATATACGTGCGTATTGGTTATAACATGCTCGGCTAAATTACGCCCTCGCCTTCGGCTCGGGCTGAAATTCCGACTCGCATGTTATAACCATCTTAACGCACTAATATCGTAATGTACAGACGCCTGCACATCAGGTTACACTCTATACATATCTATAACTACGACGTGCCATAGAGTGTTAGAAAGAAAGTATGCTTGGCATGATTGGTGGAGTTTTTAGCGTTTCTAAAATTGACCAATCGTTGCACATACTTATTATTGGAAGCCAATTATGATCTCAAAAAAAAAAAGCCACACCCCCTTGTCTATGCGCGTTCGCAAAACTGCTCCCGAGTTGACCCGATCTTTCACGAAATTTAAACGAAAGTCTCTCGATCACAAATCGTAGTTCGCTTCCGTTTGGTCGGCCATTACGTCATTTGGAACCGAAGTGTGTGGTGTGTTTTTTATTACTTATAATTAATATAAATGGCGCCTCCGTTAAGTTATTTAGAAAGACAGCGCTTTCACGAAAGTCTCTCAATCACATCGTGGTTCGCTTCGTTCGGTCGGCCATTTCGTACGTCATTTGGAACCGAAGTGTGTGGTGTGTGTAATGTGATAAAATCTTATAATTAATATAAATGGCATTTAGAAAGACAGCGCATCATAGCGCTTCCACTGTGCGGGTGATTGTTATTTGAAGACAGACGGGCATAACCGTGAGTTATATTTTTGTTATTATAATTTTTAAATTAAAATACACTAAGACTAAAATGGAAAAAAAACGTGTGGTGTTTTCTATAGAATTTTCGAAATTAGTTTACGCTGCACGCTGTTTCAAGCGTCATTGAATGCCGTAAAAGCTTAAATTCAGAGTTATATTTAAGTAAACAGAATTCGATGAACTATAATAATTGTTTTGTTTCCATTTATGGCTGGTTTTTCAAACGTAAGATAATTTGACGGTTTAAGACTCAATAAGAATACAATGCCCTAAATATTAGAAATACCCCTTTGAGTATCGACTTGTATTTCTGATATTTAGGGCATAACGATTATAGATAACACGTAAAGTATGTAGGCATTCAAAGAAGAAAAATTAAAACATCCGATGAGATACAAGCTAATTTTAAAACTAAACAGGTTCATACCTGTTGTTGAATGTTGAATGTCGAAATAACAAATAAAAAGCCTATTTTAAATTGAACTGTTTCATTATTTAAAAATTATCTGTGTATTGAATAATCAGGCCTTAGTCATGTAACAAAATCCAGTAGACACTGATTGGATTTCAAAGTATTGTATCTTCATTAAAATCAAATCAGTGTCTATTGGATTTACTGGTTAAACTTTCCTTTGCGGGCCGTTGATTTAAGGGTCACGGGGGGGGGGAGGGGGCTACCCCCCTGTCCCACCCCCAACCCGCGGAGCCCCATGGTTATGGAGATATCCATGGTTAAAGTTTTTGAGGTTATGTTACTTTCAAAAACTAATATCTATCAATTTGTACTCTAATTTCAATAGATTTATGGGGCGGGGAGGGCGAGGGTGCTAGGGGCCTACCCCCTGTACCATCCTCATCCCGCGGAACCCCATGGTTATGGAGATATCCATGGTTAAAGTTTTGAGGTTATGTTACTTTCAAATTTCTTTCAATTTGTACTCTAATTTCAATATATTTATGGGGCGGGGAGGGCGAAGGTGCTAGAGGCCTACCCAGTACCATCCTCATCCCGCGAAACCCCATGGTTACGGAGATATTTGGGGTGAAAATGTTGAGATTGGGTTAGGGTGTTTTTAGGATAGTTAGAATAAAACACAAGGAATATTATTAATCATATATTGATCATATTTATACACATGTTTAATAGCATTTATTAATTCCTCATATGGATCCAAGTGTTCAATCATGTTTCTCCGTCTCCATACATACTCGCACAACCATTGTGTGACATCTTGTTTGTGTTGTTCTGGCTCACTGGCTCTCTATACGTTGAGTGTGTGTCCCGTCTGGTGCCACAAACTTATTAGTTGGGTCACTATGGTTGACCCTTTTATGAACATAGCCATGCTGGGAAAGGCTCAAATAGGCTCTCCAATAATCTGTGTGGATGATGGAGCCCTCCTGTACATGTTTTTTAATCAGTGGCACCAACATTTTTGCAGGCCTATCATTGTCAGGACACACCTCCAGCCGCAAATCGTCGCTGCCGTCTTCAATCATACCAATTACCCAATGGCCCTCAATGTGTCGACCACAATTGTATTTCCTTCTTCCAAATTTGGATTCATCTATCTGTACCACCTTATTAGGGCCACCTATCTTCCCTTGGTCCCTTTGGTTTTCCAGCTCATATATAGTTATAGTCTCCCGGCAATAACTGAGTCCTCTCTCCTCTGCAAACTGGACACACTGATTGTAGGTTCCCAGCTTAGAGAAAATCTTCCTCCAGTTCCGTCAAAAAAAACTGCCATCGGCCATGCTTTTTAAAACACCAATCCAAAGTGTGTTACGTCAGCCCTCAGTAAATAATGTCACTGTCACCGAATTTATTTCGAGTTTCGACTATCTCTTGAGTTTTTACATTGTTTAAATTGATTAAAAGTAGTATCATAAGATCTGTATCGATCTTTTGCTTACTTCATTAACTAATTAAGCCATGGAACTAGGATTTACTAAGGCAAACAGTTCTAATTTGCCCCGAATTGATTTGTTAATGCTGGGATTAATTTGTACTTTTATTTTTTCCTAATTAAATCATGATAATTCAAAAAGAGGTTAATAATCATAGGTTACTTATTTAACTAAAGAATCCTGTAAATTAATTAAACCACAGGCAATGGTTATAATATCGTCCAGAACTTTAACTAGACTGTGATTCACACATGCATGTGGTTTCAATATGCTAAATTCTCTTAAGCGACGAATCACTCTCACTACATGTATCCTTAAACTAGCAGTTTGTTTTGTTTCCCTCACCTCAGTCTTTGAGAGTTTAGCCCCTGTTACAACACTAGGAGGTCGCATTAATTTTACTCCCATGTTTCAGTAAATATGATTCTACATGCTTAAAACCTCTATCAGCCATCACACACATACCTGGTTCCAAACATTTAATAAAATCACATGTTTCCACTAGACATGTGTCTGTTACTCTTCCTTCATACCCAGGTGATATATAATTCACCAGACCATTTGGTGTGCAAGATACAAGATATTTGATAGTGTTTGTTTTTTTATATTCCGACCATGAGAGACATTGATTTAAAGCTTTTGAAGGCTTTTGTATTTCTAACTCTAAACAGTTGATGATGCAACTTGATTATATTTATGCCTAAATGCCATTGGTAAATTATTTTTTATGTTACATTTATCTAATTTTGCCAAGAAAGGATGCATTACACTAGCCAACAATGGAATATTTTTAAGAAATATCTTACTAGCATAACTTGGTGTAATGGAGAAATCATCAGCAAGCTCTTTGAATGAGTTAATTAGCCTAATCTTTTTCAAACATATGAGTAAATGAACTGGAGGAATGTTTGTATATTTTTCAATTAAATCTATTAAATAATAACAGTCTTTAGGTACACCTATATAAGCACGGGGATTTCTGTAAATTCGAAGTAATGTGCATTGCAGCATTTGAGTTGACTCTTTCTGTTTATCATCTTGTATCAACTCACTCCAATCTGAAGATGATTTTGTTTGAACAGAATATGGTTGGTGATGATTCTCCATGTGTAATGGAGGGTGTGTACGAAATATCACTATCAGAATGGTGTTCAGATACAAATATTTTAAATTATTTTTTAGTTTTCTCTATAAATTAGGTATTTGTAGATGTAAAATTGCAAATTTGGACGTCACACTAGGGAGGGTCTCACAAATGTGACCACCTGTGACAAGGAGGGGGGAGGGGTCTAAAAATCATGAAATTCGTGTTACGTACTTTATGGATGGCCCCTTTGCCTATAGTAATTGAATAATAATGGGCAAATAAACTGTAGTTATTTCTTTATTCCAGAAAAAACTGTCTAGTTCTGGCTTCGGCGGTGGGAAGAAAGTGGATCTCTGAAAGCCCACCGCCGCCAACTCTTCGCCAGAGCGACTACGGTGGCAGAGGATGAGGCTATAGTCGCTGCACACTCTGCCGATCCGTTTTTCAGCACACGAGTAACCTCAACTTCGTACAGCGTGAGTCCATGTATAGCTTATTATTACAAACACGGTGTTTATCACCCTAAATTGTTCATCATTACATAAAATATAGTTTTCTGATGAGAGTGAATAAAAAACTGATTAAAAGCTAACCTCTCACCTTAATACACATTAGACATGGGTATCATACAGACTCGAATTGGCTTACTCGGCGGCGCTTACGCAAACTGGTTATACTCGCGTCGCGCAGCCAGACTAGGCGGTTGTTATTATTACTATTAGATAAATCTTTAGTTATCTAAATCCCACCCCAACAAAGACAACGAAGTTCTCAATTCGACATATTGTTTATTTGTGTATATTTTGAAGACTTGATGGCACGGTTGGCGCAGTGGTTGAGCGATCGACTGCTGCGCTGCGTGTCGCGGGTTCGATTCATACTCATTAAAAGTGAATTCGAACGAATATTTCAAATTTATGTTATTTCAAGTTAAACAAACACCAACTTTATTTCAAATAAAATTAGGTCGATTTTAGAATGACTGGCACTACTCAACTAGCAGTTATAAAAATGTTTAAAGCGGTAGGGTAAACTGATTTTTATTGTGTTGGAATTAAAGTTATTTTTCCATAAACTCATATTTGTTTACACTGTAGGCAAATAAATCGCTGAACGCAATTAGTAAGTCTATACTATTTGTCATAGTAAAGAATTTTGTGTAATTGACATTATTTCCTTTGTTTTAGATATCAATGGACACAGTCAGGAGGCGTCTACAGGAAGCCGGAAAGAAATGCTGCTGCCCTGCCAAGAAGATAGCAATGACCCAGGCTCATTAGGAGGCAAGAGTAAGTTTTTGCCTAGAGTATTATAATTTTGACTGGGAAAAGAATGTCGTTATTTTTGTTGACGAGAAAAGCTTCCGGTCGGATATGGATAGAAGAAAAATATTATGGCGCAATAGGAATGAGCGTTATGTAGAGGTGAATACTTTGCCAAATCGGGCAAGTGGAAGAATATCACTCAACTTTTGGGGATGGATGAGTTCTATGGGACCGGGTGAACGGGTGGAGGTTAGCGGGCGCATGAATGAGGAACAGTACGTCGAAATATTACGCGACGTGATGATCCCCACCGTGCGCGCCTGCACTACCCAGAGGGTATTATTTACTTGTGCCAAGACAACTGCCGCATACACACTTGCACAGTGGTGCAGGAGTGGTTTGCGGCACAGGAGGACGCGATCCTCCTGCCATGGCCTGCAAAGAGCCCCGACTTAAACCCAATCGAGAATCTATGGGGTCTCATGGTTCTCGATTAGGATTGTTCAGAAATACGCCCATACTACATGGGAGCAATTCAGAGGTAATGATACCGGCTGGAACATAGTGGTTGGAATGAAGGACAGGCTGGCCGCTGTCATAGACGCGCAAGGTGGTCCAACCAAATATTAAATATGTGTATTGTTTTGTTAAAAATATACATTATTTTTTATTTCGTTTCACTATTCACTATCTTTCTAAAATAATATTAATAAATAAATACCTTAATTTGCTTATATTTGTATTGTTATATTATTACTATTCTGCAGTATCGATATTAGAATTTAACTAATGTAAGTAAGTTATTATTTATCATTTAATAACAATATATTGTTTTGGCAAGACGTTACGGTCCCATGTAGTATACTTCATAAAACTGAAAGGCCGATTCTGTTGCGTATTTCTGAGGTCATGTTTGGGCTCTTTTAGGTCATGGCTTATTCTTTATCGCTCATAAGACTCGAGCAAACGTAGTTTAGTCTACAACACTACAGGCAGTACACTCAATGTCATGTTATGAGTGTTCGGACACTAGCGGACACTGAGTGCACGGCGTGTAGAGTTGTAGCCTAAACTAAGTTTTAGGTGACAAACTCCGTTTCTACGGAACAAGTAAATAATGCACTTGATTCTGCACTCACCCGTGTTTCCGTAGGAATCTATACTAGATATTAATCTAGGTCATGATCTATTTAAGTGCTAAGTTTCATTGAAATCTGTATAACCGTTAATGCGTGAAAAGTAACAAACATACGTTCATCCATTTCCACAAATATACACATTAAATAGTAGCACAGTTTTACAATCCATAAGTTGTATTTTAATTTATCATACTATAGGTATATATTATTTGATATACCTACAGATCTCAAACGCTTCTTCCATTGCTCGATTTGGGAAAGACGCCAGACATATCGTTCGTTCATGTTGTGTCATAATAAACTAGCTTCCTCCATACCTTCCGCAGGCCGAGGCCTGCGGAAGGTATGGAGTATGTAACTATCTCCATATTTTTCATCACGATTGCCTAGCGGTTTGGCCGTGAAGGCGTAACAGACAGACAAGTTACTTTCGCATTTATAAGATTAGTATGGATAATTCTTCTAATAATGTAATAAACTTAACATAATAATTTGTACTGTAAATTGAAATCATATACTTTGCGCACCATTTTCATATTTTTGAGATTTTTTACTTTACTACTTGTTAATGATAATTTAAGTTACGGCCGTCACCTACTGGTGGCACGGCACGACAAGTGATTTTAGTAAGCGCAAATGATTTGAGATACGAAACAATAGTTTATAATGGTTAGCATTCACATTTCGGGATGCCGCGGCATGCCAGAACCTACCGAAAGAGCCTGCTTTGGCAGCAACCACAATCACAGCTTTGCTGTGACGTATTAATGAAATGTGGGTGTTTACAATGATAAATTAGATTCAAAATAATCAGTAAGTATTACAATAATCCCTTGTCGTGCCTTGCTGTCTGTGGGTGCAGGGCCTTATACATATACATCCCAGTCAAATTATACTAATCTAGGTAAAAGCTTGCTTTTGTTTGGCGGCAGCATTTTATTTTGCTTGGTAACCTTTGGTGGCACATGTAATTGTATAATGAAAATGGAACAAATATCAATTTTTTTTTTTGTGTTTGTGTTCCTTGTCGCGTCATGTTTATTGCAAATGAACATATTTTCTTTTTTCTAAACATTATAACTTGTAAAATATATATATTATCTACTTGATTTTAATCCATCGTATAGTTTGGTAGGTAGGTATTTACTTATAAGTTTTCAATTATAATAAAATAAAAGATTTAGAGTATTATTCTGCATTTTGTTTTGATACTAGCTGGCGCCCGCGGCTACGCCCGCGTGATTTAAAAAAAATATACGTATTAACAATATTCTATGTGTTATTCTAGATTATAATCTACCTCTGTGCCAAATTTCATCAAGATCCGTCCAGCCATTTTGACGTGAAAGAGTAACAAACATCCATAAATCAATCCATTCATCCTCACAACATTCACATTTTATAATTATAAATATTAGTAGAAAGTAGGATAGCTGGCGCCCGCGGCTTCGCCCGGGTGATATCGAGAAAAAACTATCCCATGTCATGTGTTATTTCAGACTAAAATCTACCTCTGTGCCAAATTTTATCAAGATCCGTTTTGACGTGAAAGAGTAGGTAACAAACATCCATACATACCTACATCCATCCTCACAAACATTCGCATTTATAATATTAAATAGTAGGTAGTAGGATTTTATTCGCGGTTTCACTAGCGTTCCCATAGTAACCTATCTATCATATTCATATATCCTTTCTGATAGGTTTTTAGATTCATGATGATCGGTTGTGTAGTAAAGTCACATTGAGCAGGGGGGTAGCTACCGCTATATCTATAATCCCCCCCCCCTACGGCATATATAAAAAACGTTACTGTCCTTTTTATGTAGTGAAATGTGGCTGATGATGATGTAACGATAATAATAGATTAAGTAGAATGTTTTTTGAAAATTAATAACTTTTCTAATTACGGTTAAACAAAACATGATAATTCAATAAAATCGATACGAAACGCTAGCGCAAATTACGCCAGTGAGTGGTGTCTGATAAACCGACTAAACGTAATACATGTCACTTCAGTTGTCGCACTACGTAAACTCAAACTCAAAGCATTTGTTTCAATTAGACCATTACAGGCACTTTTGAATGTCAAGAAACAAAATGATGACGATAGTCCCGTTCACAACGCATAATAACTTGTGAGAGTAGGTACTGTAGTTCCCCATTCCAAAGCGTTGATGTTCTCTATGGAGAAGAATAGGCAAGAAACTCCATGGACACTCTTTTTAATTCTAATGTTATTACAAAATCGTATTTACATCATTTATGTTGAGATTATACAAATTTGTGAGAACGATGCCGATGTAGAAAGACAGTAACAGGTGTAGTCTATAATTTGGCAACATTATCGTAGGTATTCATTTTTTATAAGAAAGGTTATGGGTACCTGATCTTTTACGCTCTTTACAACAACGTTTTCAAATAGTTACGTCTATAATTGTTCAGAAATAAATGAAAACGTTTAACAAAAGAGAAAAATATCTTTAAAACGTTGATCAATTTAAGTTGGTCATTGCGTATTTTGAATCCTGGAAGTGTTATCTATAAACAACCCTTTTTATTATTTGATTACTACCTAAATAAAGTAAACTCGGCAGACTGACGAGAATTTTTGTAGGTATACTCAACTAATTGGCTAAAATTGGTTTTCAGTATTAAATTTCGTAAAAATACTTAGAATAGGAGATCAGGGAACTTGCCAGTAAGTAGGTAAGAAAAGCTTAGAAGGAAAACCTGCTTGTAATTGAAAAAAAAACATCTATTTCTGTGCACGACAGACGCCCGAACGGACGGCATGTAATTATACGTTATCTTAATACATAAGTTATAGAGTATATAAGTCTTAAAGTATATAAGTTTTAGTGTATATAAGTGCTAATAAATGTGTTATTGTGTTGTTTTTTATTGCCACCAGAGGCGCCACTTATAGTATAAGCTTAGGTATAGAGAAACTTTACCGTAAAGAGAACCGTTTTGTATTTTTGTAATTTTAAGGTGTAATTAATGATAGAAATACGCAGATTTTTGTAAATAGATTAAGATAAATATTAGGGAAATAAATAATGTAAATAGAGGTCTTGCCGTGGAAAATGGCCACAGTAGGTTTTTGTGGACAAAAAGGTCCCTTGCGCCTGATTGGTCAGAGGTTTGGGCATTAGTGCCGTGTGCAAAATTGTAACACTCTGATTGGTCAGGCGCAAACCAAATTAGGGTATAAAAAGAGGGCCATTTTTTATGGTAGGGCATTCCGAAATGAGTATCCAGAGGAAATAATACACGACGAAACTAAGAAGATCTTTTATTTCCCAAGAAGAACCAGCGTCCCCACTCTGCTCCAGTCGTCATCCTGCCGCCGTTTTACCCCCGGCTAGCTTCATGTTAAATAAGCTCCTGAGCGATCCCGTCACGTTCATTAATGGTCCTTCGATAGCCGGATCGTCAGCCAGCATCAAGAAAAATGGTTTTAACAAGAAGTCAAGACGGGGAACGAAAGAAACTCCGGCAAGAAGAGTTAAGAACACCTGCGGCCATAGAAGAGGCCACGCCAGGGAACTCCTCGACCAACGGCACGTCGAACACCGCTACCGACTCGTCGGGCACTAGCAGCGGAACTAGCAGGTCGACCGCCACGGGGAAAACCACCACTACGACTGAAACAGAAGACACGAGCGCCGCGTCCCACAGAGAAGAAACATCGCAGCGCACGTTGAAACCTACGGACGCCCGGTCAAAATACTCCGGAATGACGCGAGAGAAACAATTAGCAGAATTAAAAGCTAAAGAAAGACTGGCCGAACTGAAGCTCGAACAAGCAAAGGCCGAAATGGAGTTACAACAAGCACGGGTCCAGCGTCTTCAAGCGGAATCAGACACGTCAGAAGATGAAGAAGAGTTGGAAGACGACCTAGCTTCAGTCCGCATAAGCACGTGGTTAAAAGAACCTGAAGCGAGTCGAATACAGCCAACGCGAGAAGAAAAGAAGAAAGAAGAAGACCCCGTCGAAGTAACACCAACACAAGAAGACACACGTCAACCACTAATTGACGTGAATACCCTCGCCGCCGCTCTCTCTCAAGCGGTACGAAGCACAAGGGAACCACCGAAGTACATTCAAGAATTACCGCTCTTCAATGGAAACTGTACAGAATGGCTCGGTTTCAAGACGGCATATGAAGAAACATTGAAGTACTTCACAAGAACAGAAAACTTAGCGCGTATACGTCGAAGCCTACGCGGAACTGCAAAGGAAGCGGTCGGCTGTTTAATAGTAAGCCAACCAGATCCAGAAGTTGTCATCGACGCCCTGCAGAGAAGATTTGGAAGACCAGAAGCACTCATCCACGTCGAGATGGAGAAGCTCAAGTCACTGAACCGGGTCACAGATAACCCTAGAGATCTGTGCATCTTCGCCGGTCGAGTGACGAACATCGTGGGCACCATTGAAGCACTAAGGAAGACACAATACCTTCACAGTCCCGAGATGGCGCGAATAGTAATCGAGAAGCTCACTCCTATATTAAAAAGCAAGTGGTACGACTACGTCACGAAGAAGAAAGAAGATACGCCTGAATTAAAGAAGATCTCCATGTTTTTAAATGAAGAAGCAGACAAGTGCGGCGCCTACGCTCTCCCGGAGTCAACCTACGACGACTCCACGGGAAAAGAGCGAAAGAACAGAAGAACAGAACGCACCTTCGCTACAGAGAAGAGAACATCGGACGAACGCTGCCCGCAGTGCAAACAGAATCACAAACTACCTGACTGCCAGCAGTTCGTTGACCTCGATACAAACTCAAGATGGGAGGTCGCAAAGAAGAACAACATGTGCTACCGCTGTCTTCGAAGCAAACATCGCCGACTACAGTGCAGAGCTCCACCGTGTGGAAAACACGGCTGCACCATGAAACATCACAAGCTATTGCATCATGAGAAGAATCAAGATACGTCGAGCGACCCCGCCAAGGAGACAACAGCACCAGCAGTAGAGGTCACATCAACAATCAAGCCATGTGACCGCCGGCGTGCATACTTGAAGATCGCCCCCGTCATACTCAAGGGGCCACACACCAGCATTGAAACGTATGCACTGCTGGACGAGGGAAGCACAGTCACCCTGGTCGACGCGTCGATAGCTGACGTCATCGGAGCCGACGGACCCACCAACACTATGTGGGTCCAAGGAATCGGCAACGAAGTGAAGCATGACAGCAGCAAGGTCATTAACCTCAGCATAAGGGGAAAGTACGCGGAGGAAGAACACAAGATAGAAGCCGCGCGCACCGTGGAGAGACTGAACTTCACACCGGAAACGGTGTACGACCGCCACCTGGAAGACTGCGAACACCTGATCGACATCAAAGATCAGATCGCCTATCAACGAGCATCACCTAAAGTGCTAATTGGTCAAGATAATTGGCACCTCATAGTATCAAGAAAACTACGCACCGGACGTCGTGACCAGCCAGTTGCCTCCCTCACGCAACTGGGCTGGGTTCTCCATGGCTGTCACAGCTCACTCACAGCCACCGTAGCATTCTGTGGGAAACTCAAAGAAAAAGAAGATGAACATCCGATCGAAGAAACAATCAAGAATTACTTCAAACTCGAATCCTTATGCATCGAACCAAAGAAACCGAAAGAAGATCCTGAACAAAAGGCCATTCAGATCTTAGAAGAAACAAGCAAGAGGCTACCTGACGGAAGATTCGAAACCGGCCTGCTATGGAAAGAGAAGAACTTCCAGATACCAAACAACTACGAAGAAGCCGAGCGACGCCTGCGTTCATTAGAAAAGAAGCTAGATAAAGATGAAGATCTGAAACGAAAATACGAAGAACGAATAGACAACTTATTTCGATCCGGTTATGCAGAGCAAGCACCCGTTCCAGCAGCAAAGGGGAAGACGTGGTACCTGCCTCACTTTCCGGTCATTAACCCGGCGAAGCCGCTCAAACCACCTCGACTGGTTCACGACGCGTCAGCGAAAGCCACCGGCATGTGTCTGAACGACATGCTGCTTCCAGGACCAGACCTGCTGCAATCTCTACCTGGGGTGATTATGCGATTCAGACAACACGCATACGCCGTCAGCGGAGACATCAAAGAAATGTTCATGCAGGTGAAAGTCAGACCAGAAGACAGAGACGCCCTCAGATTCCTGTGGAGAGGCGAACGGCGGGAGGGCAAACCGGAAGAATATCGCATGACATCAGTCATATTCGGATCCACTTCATCACCATGCACCGCTCTATACATCAAGAATAAAAACGCAAGTGAGTTTGCAGCCCTCTACCCAGAAGCAGCAGCTGCAATACACAAGAACCACTACATGGATGACTACCTACAGAGCTTCCCCACCATTACGGAAGCGCAACAAACAACAAAGGCAGTCGATCTCATTCACAAAAAGGCAGGGTTCATATTAAATGGGTGGACCTCAAACGACGTGAGAACCATCGAAGACTTCGGCCTACCAGAGCAAGACAAGTCAGCCACAGTAAACCTAGGTGGCACGGAAACAGAGAAGACACTCGGGCTGCTCTGGCACGTGAAAGAAGATCACATCGGGTTCAACACCAACACTATGAAGATACCAGCAGAAGTAAAAGAAAACAGGCGCTCTCCCACGAAGCGAGAAGCCCTGAGCATCATAATGGCACTCTTCGACCCACTGGGGTTAATATCACCAATCACCACCCCGGCCAAGAGAATATTTCAAGACACTTGGAGCTACAAAACCGACTGGGACGAAACAATACCTACAGAACTAGAAGATAGGTGGAAAAAGTGGATGACGTCACTCAGCGTAATAAAACAGCTGAGAATACCGCGGTGTTATGACGTCGAACCCAGTGTCTCAAGACAGCTACACACCTTTGTCGACGCGAGCGAACAGGCGTACGCAGCAGCAGTATACTGGAGAACAGAACGAGCCGACGGCAGTGTACACGTCGCCCTGGCAGCTGCAAAGAGCCGGGTCACACCATTAAAACCTGTGTCCATGCCCAGGCTCGAGCTACAGGCCGCCTTACTAGGTGCGCGCCTCGCACAGACAGTGAAGGAAGAACACGAGTACGAGACAGCAAGCCAGACGTACTGGAGCGATTCACGCACAGCACTAGTGTGGATCCGCTCAGAACCACGTACCTACAAGTCATTCGTGGCCCACCGACTCGCTGAAATAGAAGAAACCACTAAGAAAAACGAGTGGAGATGGCTCTCTTCAAAGGACAACGTAGCGGACGACGCAACAAGAGAAACGCCGGACAACTTCACGACTACTCATAGATGGTTTCAAGGTCCTCCATTCCTGAAAAACCCGGAGTCTCAGTGGCCAAAAGAAGAAAAGGCTGTGCAATACGACACCGGGGAAGAAAGAGAAAAATGTAACCTGCAACAACTGAAGAACATCGGCAGTCAAGTTCCACTTCCACACATAGAAAAATTCTCCAAGTGGAATCGACTCATCAGAACAACGGCGAGAGTACTACAGTTCATCGACCTCTGCCGACCCAGCCGAAACACAGTCGCAGCCAATAGAAAACGCACAAGGAAAAACAGGGTCAATGACCCCGATTGGCGTGTCATCAAAAGGGCACCAACCCCGACGCGAGCAATAATAAGCTCGCCCAACCACATCAAGCAATACCGCGAGTTACCCGCCACCTACCTAGCAAGGGCGGAACTACTGTGGATAAAGGCGAGTCAAAAGAATAGCTTCGCGGCCGAGATCGATCGCATAACAAAAGGAAACACGCCCGGCCACAACGACCGACTAAGCCAGTTCAGTGTGTACATCGACAACGAAGGTATCGTACGTCTGAAAGGAAGAGTGACCGCGGCCAGAGACATAGAAGAAGACACCTCCAATCCCCCAATATTGGAAGGTAAACATACCTACACACGCTTGTACATAGCCTATGTACATGAAAAGTTACATCACGGCGGCGTGGAAATGGTCGTAAATGAATTACGACAACGACTATGGATTTTAAAAATACGCCCCGCAGTAAGAAACACAGTGAAGAGCTGCCTACCGTGTCGCATAAGAAGAGCGAAGCCATCGATGCCCCTCACGGGCAACCTACCAGCGGCGCGCCTAGCACACCACGCACGACCATTCACCTTTACCGGACTCGATTATTTCGGGCCAATCGAGGTCACAGTCGCCCGCCACCGAGAGAAGAGGTACGGAGCACTCTTCACATGTATGACCTCCAGGGCAATCCACATAGAAATCGCCCACACTCTTAGTGCTGACTCAGCCATATCAGCACTAAGAAGGTTCATGGCCAGAAGAGGATGCCCCAAGGAGATATGGAGCGACAACGCCACCTGCTTCAAAGCAGCTGACAAGGAACTCGGCGAGGCAGCACTCGAAGCTCTACACCACGAGACTACGTGTCACCGCATCAAGTGGAAGTACATCCCACCCTCAGCGCCATTCATGGGAGGCACCTGGGAAAGGATGGTGCGCTCCGTGAAAGAAGCACTGCGCGTCACACTCACTGAAAAATACCCGAGCGACGAGACACTGACAACACTGCTCACCGAAGTCGAAAACACGGTGAACTCACGCCCGTTGACCCACGTGTCTGTCGACCACCTGGAACCAGAAGCGCTGACCCCGAACCACATACTCATCGGGCCGAATTCCCATGTTCCGGTACCTGGCCACTTTGAAGAAAACGACGTGACAGCTCGCCAGCAATGGAAGCGAGCCCAGACCTTGGCTGACATGTTCTGGAGAAGATGGGTCAAGGAGTACCTACCCCTACTGCAACACCGGCGGGAGCCCAGCAGCACCGGCACCCAACCTAAAATGGGTGACCTAGTCATCATCTGCGACAGCAACCTACCACGCAACGTATGGCCACGGGGACGCGTCACGCAAGTGTATCCAGGAAGCGACGGAGAGGTACGAGTAGTGGACGTCACCACCAGCAGCGGCCACGTTCTACGTCGTCCCAGCAGGAAGATCGTCGTGCTACCAACGGAGTCGCGGCGTGGCGACGGCGGGAGAATGTGCACGACAGACGCCCGAACGGACGGCATGTAATTATACGTTATCTTAATACATAAGTTATAGAGTATATAAGTCTTAAAGTATATAAGTTTTAGTGTATATAAGTGCTAATAAATGTGTTATTGTGTTGTTTTTTATTGCCACCAGAGGCGCCACTTATAGTATAAGCTTAGGTATAGAGAAACTTTACCGTAAAGAGAACCGTTTTGTATTTTTGTAATTTTAAGGTGTAATTAATGATAGAAATACGCAGATTTTTGTAAATAGATTAAGATAAATATTAGGGAAATAAATAATGTAAATAGAGGTCTTGCCGTGGAAAATGGCCACAGTAGGTTTTTGTGGACAAAAAGGTCCCTTGCGCCTGATTGGTCAGAGGTTTGGGCATTAGTGCCGTGTGCAAAATTGTAACACTCTGATTGGTCAGGCGCAAACCAAATTAGGGTATAAAAAGAGGGCCATTTTTTATGGTAGGGCGCCACTGTTATCGGTATCCCCAAGCCAGGCAAGCCCAAGTCTGAGCCCACGAGCTACCGACCCATCAGTCTCCTGAACGCACTCGGCAAAATCTATGAGAGACTTATTTATAAGCGACTCAGAGATTTCGCCGAGACTAAGAGTCTCATTCCCAACGAGCAATTCGGTTTCAGGACCGAACATTCGTGTATCCAGCAGGTTCACCGCATCGTCGAACACATGAGCGCTGGTTTCCAGCGCGGGGCGATGACGGGCGTACTATTCTTCGACATAGCGAAAGCTTTCGACAAAGTCTGGCACAACGGCTTATTATACAAGCTGTACTCACTAGGAGTGCCGGACCGTCTCGTGCTCATCTTACGGGACTTTTTGTCGAACCGCACCTTCCGCTATCGCATAGGGGCCTCATTTTCTTCCCCTCATCCTATTAGGGCCGGTGTCCCTCAGGGTTCCGTCTTATCCCCCCTCGTCTTCACGCTGTTCACTAGCGATATTCCCAAGAGCAAAAAAGCTCAGTTAGCTCTGTTCGCGGATGACACGGCCATTTATTATACTGGCCGCTGTACAAACGCTATCGCCCGTACCCTCCAGACCTCAGCCGACGTCCTAGGCGCTTGGTTCAGGAAATGGAGAATCGAGGTGAATCCTGGTAAAAGTCAGGCGGTTATTTACTCCAAACCGCGCTTTAATCCCCCGATCCCCAGTCCGATCTCTATGTACGGCAAGCCTATCCCCTGGGAGAAGCAAGCCAAATACTTAGGTGTCATTCTAGACAGTCACTTGTCCTTCGCGGCACATATCAAAGCGGCTCGTTCGCGCGCTGCCTTTGCTATGGGTAGGCTTCACTTTTTAATTCAGGCAAAAAGCAAATTGTCACTCAAGTGCAAATTGCGTTTATACACCGCGGTCATCCGTCCCATCATGACATACGCATGTGTCGTGTTCGCCCACGCCAACCCGCGTTTCCTTCATAAGATGCAGATCTTGCAAAACCGATTCCTTCGTAAAATCACGGGAGCCCCTTTTTACGTCCGTAACGATAGTCTTCACTTAGACTTAAGAATCCCCACCGTCGTTCAATTCATGAAGCGCCTTACCAAGCGCTTCTTTGACTCCGCGTTAAAACATCGCAACCCCCTTATCGCATCGGCCGCTCGATACGATCCCTCGCGAATAAGTAAAATTCGTCGTCCCCGTCATACCCTCGTCACTCCTGATGATGCTATAACCCTGCTCCAGGAGAGCAGCAGGGAGACTAGCACTCTTCGCAAATTCAGACGCAAAGCGCCGTCATTCCGTCCTCGCCGACGAGGCCCGTCGCGACGTCCCGGTAACTGCCCCACCCGTCCCTTGCAAGAGCCAGCCCGCGCTGCTGAGCCAGTAAGTTAAAATAGTCCATAAATAATATCACTCAGATCCAGCCTGTCCCTTGCTGTCCCTCAGCGACGCCCTAAGCCGAGGCTCGTACCCCACAGGAGGTGCCCTTAGCGTGTAGTCGCTTAGTTTATAAGTTTATACCCTGGCTGGAGGTCTTAATTTTTAAGGCACCCACAGGATTCGCCCGGTTAAGCAGACGACAACCTCCTTGGTTGAACTGCGAGATGCCATTCATAAAAAAAAAAAAAAAAAAAAATATGGTAGGGCATTCCGAAATGAGTATCCAGAGGAAATAATACACGACGAAACTAAGAAGATCTTTTATTTCCCAAGAAGAACCAGCGTCCCCACTCTGCTCCAGTCGTCATCCTGCCGCCGTTTTACCCCCGGCTAGCTTCATGTTAAATAAGCTCCTGAGCGATCCCGTCACGTTCAATTTCCCACATTGGATGTAGGTATACATGAATACTTTATAACAATATATTCATCTAGACCGTGAAATTTCGCTCATTAATTGTGAAATGGCGTATACCGTACCTACCTAGCTGTTGACATGTAATATACATAGGTAACTAGCTGGCGCCTGCGGCTTCGCCCGCGTGATATCGAAAAAAAGTATCCTATGTGTTATTCCAGACCATAATCTACCTTTGTGCCAAATTTCATTACGATTCCTTCAGCGGTTTTGACGTGAAAGAGTAACAAACATACATCCATACATTCTCACAAACATTCGCATTTATAACATTAGTAGGTATACATTCGTAAACATAAACAATTTATGTAAAAGGGGGATGCCAAGCCGCCATAGTGACTTAGGCCCTGACTGCCCACAAGTAACATTGAATGTTAATATTAGTATGCCCCTCAAATAATAATTATATTGATAAAAGAAAATAATTGAAAAATGTGAGTGTCCAAACTTTATGGGTTTTTTATGTGCCCTACACAAGTATTGAAAACTCTTCCTACATAACATATTAAAACTATTTAAATATTACAGATAGTTGAAACTAAAACAATATATTAATAGAAAACATTTAATTCATCAAAAACTAAAACATTCTCAAAAAATTGAGCAGGAGGAAAAATATTTGTATGACATAGACAGGCTGCAAAAAAATTATATAATGTTAGCCTTTTAACATTTCAGAGCAATCTTACTGCATTTAATAGGATTCTAAAAATAGTATAGTTTGTTATCTTAACCCATTGTGGTGCAATTTGATATGCAATCACATTCCTTATTTGGTCAACCGTTGTCATGTATCAATGTTCAGCGAATGTGACCTTTGCCTTAAAAGAGAGGTGCCACAGCTAATAGAGATATGAATGTGGACAACAATAGGGTCTGTTGAGTGTTGGCTTGTTGGCTGCCTGATTTTATTCCATGCTCTGGTCCAACATGCATAGCACACCAAACTATCACTGTCTTGTAACTGACTGGAAGAGAAAAAACATGCATGTATGAATAGGTATTTTATTTTGAGTCATATTTGCATATTATTACAGTTGTAAAACTTATTATAGTTACCTGTTGATGTCCAACTCTTTTTACGAGAGATCGAACTTCGACGATTTCGCAATCTTGATATGTTGAAATTACTATTTATTTACACAGCGTACATATCCACTTGCAACAGTTCGCAGTGAAGAACTCGAACCAGGTTATATGCCGGGGTCTTCGATAGGTACTGACATCAGATCCAAGTTATCGTGGGAGTTGTCATTATCAGCAAGAGCGGAATCCATATTCAAGCCGTGGTCGTCAGGTATAGGATAATCACCAGTCAGTATTCATGGTCGGAAACGTCGATTTTAATAGAAAAATAAACGCAGCGAATCACTATGATGCCAATGTAAACAAAGTAATGAAATGACATTTCTACAGCTATTTACTATTGTCAACTGACAAGTTTCAGTGTTGCCATTGCACAAAAAAGTATCGATCGATGCATTATGTAGATCATTTTAAAATCATCATAATATATTTTTTAAGTTGATTACAAATCTAAACGTATTAACATAAAATGCATTGGGACTTCTAAAAACAAAAGGACGAACAAATAAAGTAAAATATGTGTAAATGTCAAATCAATGTTTAGCAACAAATCTTTATTTTTTCCCGGATATTAAATTGGCAACCTAGCAAATGGCTGTTTATTTTGTTGCATCGTTTCAATATTTATTTTTTATTAAAAAATGTTACTAACGAGTATCGCTTCCTGAATAGAAGAGTTAATAACGTAAAATTTCCATATTTTTTTTTGAGCATTGCATTCTATTGATTGTTCAACTTGCTACGCTATTCCTTATCGCAAAGTATGTTATTCTACACAACGACGCGCATACGCACACATCCTCACGTATGCACTGCAGCACGAAACATTGCAAGTAAGAACTGTCAAAAAGCTTTATATCTCTTTCGCACGATTCTCGTTGTTGCTGCTCATAACGCGTTCAAGGTCAAAGTGTGGTAGCCTGATGTGCAGGCGTCTGTACTATTTTAAAATACTTTCAACCATAGTGCAGGAACGGTGGCACCTATGCGGTACTACATTGTGTCAATAATGATTTATTTCAGGATACTTATCTCTTCGGACGGAGTGCTACGTATAATTATGATAGAACTTCACTTGGTAAGTTCGTTTAAAGCCTCATTTGATTTAGATGTTGCTGTATCAATACAATCAGAAGATGCATACAAGGTGTACGGGACAACTATAAATGTGCCAGAGAAGTGTGCAAGACATCATCACCATGATGAAAAGCACAGACCCGGACGACGTACCCGCTTTCGTGGCGAAGGAGCTGCATAAGCTGCCCCCCGTCACGTTCGACCACGTTGACGTCACTAGGTTGCTGAAGGACATAACATCCCTGAAAGCAAGCCTGGCCGAGATGAATACCAAGCAGGAGGTGTCGAATAACACCATAGATACACTACGTGCAGAAGTGGAGTTGTTGCGCAACGCTGTTTCAGTAAGTAGCGCCTATCACCTCTAGCTTGAATGTTCGGTGCGGAGCGCAAAATGCATCCATCAGCAGTTTTGAGTCGGCGAGTTGTAGTGCGTCACCCGCTGATAAGAATGCGTGCGTTGCATCTTGTTCCGCCGCTGACGACGCTGTTTCGATGCCGGTTGAAGTGGTGTCGCATGTAGGTACTTTGACCCCTAAACGTACCTACTCTGCTATTGTTGCCGCAAACAAATCTGCTGTGTCGCAAAAAACACAGCAAGCAAAGTGAAAAGGGGTAAGCAGGAGTGCTTAAAGCCTCATAATGCAGACATAAAACAACGAGGTCTGTTAAGGGGTTCCAACGAAGAGGATGGTTTTATTAAGGTGGAAAAGAAGAAAAAGAAAAAGCCTCCTTGTCAGAACCAGTGCGGTACCGCGCTGGCAGGATCCAACACGCTGCTGCGTCCAGCATTACCTACGACGCAGCTGTACGTGTCGAGATTGCTTCGCACCACGGCGACTGAAGACATTGTGGAGTATGTACGTGTGAAGACAAACTGGACTTTGAGAGTCGTGCAGTTGGAGTCGCGCCATGACACTAATTTTAAGTCGTTTGTGGTGTGGGTGCCGACTAGTCAATTGGACACCTTCCTCAAAGGAGAGTTTTGGCCGAAGGGTGTCGTGTATCGACGTTTTCGTGGAAGGATACCGAACTCGCAGCGAAACACGAAGCCGTCACCTCGTGTGCAATAGTTTTTAATTTTTTAATTTTATAAAATATGTATTAGTTTATAAATTTAAGATTATTTGTGTATAGTATGTATGGGCCTTCGATGCCTGAAATAAATATTATTATTATATATTATTATAAATGATACGAATGTCTGCTTTGATATGTTTATTGATAGTTAGTAATACATTGATCAGATCACTTATGATAAGAAATACAATTATATGATAATGAGTAGGTACACGCGGCGACGACCGAACGCGAACTGGTGGAAATTGCGCACGCGGTACAATACTGCTTACTTAGAGTAAAATATGTAATTGTACGGGTGGACCGTACGTGCTCCCAGGCACGAGAGACTAAGATAAAATGAAAAGAACAAATATAAAATTAAAACATGATAAAATGTAAACATTTAAAAAAGGGAAACAATGATAGTCGAAAGCACAATCTAGGTAGATACGCTCAAACTTAATAAATCACTATAAACGGTCATTCATTTTCACTGAAAGTAGTTTCGCGGAACACTGGCGACGTAGCCTTGTTTTGTTTACGCGCACTGATTAGACCAGAAATTGTGTTGAGCTCAATATCACTAGGTCCCGATTGCTCATTTACACTGATAGCACTAACACTTTGAAGCTGCTGAGGTGAACGCGCGGGCAGAGCCACGCTACGCACACGCCGAAGGCGCCGCCACACGTGCACGGCTCCTGCCGCGCACAGGGCGAACACCACTAAGTATATCACCGTGTAGTGATGCACGTCGTGATATGAGAACGCGTTGTCATAATCTTCATTAATGCTTGTTGCATCTTTCATCAGACTCAGCTTATCATGGACGTCCTTAAGTAGACCTTGAGTCTCGATGTGAGTACGGTCAGCCTGTTCATCGATTGCACCGATGGGTATCGATAAGTTGATTATGTTGTTGATGGGTGGAATATCTATCCTCAAAACGTCTGCCGTAGTCTTTAGTGTTGGACAGCTGTTTATGTGAATAAACTGTATTAGTATCGCCTTTGATGACGCATCCATCGCCGAGCATGATAACGCCGGCCTTAGTTAATTGTTCGGCCGTAACTTGATACTCGCATATGATTCGTATGGAGCACGGTCCGCAACAAAGGTATAAATATGTGTTTAATTTATAAGGTTCTATCCAGCGGTTTATGCAGATAGTAGATGCTGTTTTGCAACGATTAGACTGTTGATCTATGATGCAGAGGTTTTCATCCGATCTAATTTGATGAATCGGACCCTTCAAAGGGCAGATGTATGTTTCTGTGTCGTAAAACATACAGGTTTGGACGTCGTTTTCCATCATTGGAATATAAGCGTCCTTTTGTAAATTAATTGCTAGAAGATTTGCGATGGGGATTATGCTGATCATATTACTTCCAACTTGCTGTGGAACTGTTATGATTCTGTAGATATCGTAGCTGTCTCTGCTTACTAATGGGATTTTAACTTCGAAGATAATAAACTGCTGCATAACTCTGGCCTTTGTCTTCAGTAAATGATATAATTTCGGTAAGTCCGATTGAATATTATTTATTGGCAGAGTCAATTCTTTTGCTAACTGTCCTATTATGATATTCAGTTCATCCGTCAGCTGTTTTGGTGTTAGAAGGTGGATATTAAACCCTGTATGGTGTAGGTTCATAATAGTATCCACGATAGTTTCTTGGATGCTTTTCAAGTTTATCAGGACACTGTTGGCAATAATAGATGATACACTAAAGCTGTTAGACATTAGTGATTCTTGAACTCCTACCTGAACTGCGTTAAATCCCTTCTCTAAACTGATTAGGTGCTGATTAAACAGCTTGTGATGGCTATCCATCGCATTTTCGACTCTTTTGATTATATTGTTCTGTGCTTCAACAATAGATGTGTTGTTTTTCCATAAAGAAGTCAAATGCTGTTGATTACGTCTGATTTGATGAATATCTCTGACATATTGCTTAGCAAACTCGTCGTCTAAAACACCAAACAAACTCCGTGCTATGCTTCCTATAGGATTGATAAGACCGCGCTTATGTCGCACGTTCTCCGAGAATTGCTGACCAAGCAACATGCTATTGTAATGGTCAAGTTCATTGCTACCGTGACGTAATTGCATGAGGATTGCGTCCCACTGTGATATCTTTGTTGTATTAGAACATATGTTGCCCAGATGATCGACGTATTTCCTAAGCAGGTCTAATCCTTGCCAATAGGGCTTGATATCATAGTATACAACCAACTTCCACTCGTCTCGTTCGAGACGCATGTCGGAGATCTTGTCGAAATAAATGCTCTGATTGCTATTCAACGGTGTTGTTTTATAATCACAATTAGATGGTGTTATGATTAACATTAAAAACATGAGAGCGATGTAAATAAAATTGCCAATTTTTCCCCTCTGACGTCTTGATCTATTTTTTGAAGGCTCATTTTCATTGGAACCAGAAGGTGAAGGTTGAATGGTCTGCTCTGGCGTAACCTTATTTTGCTCTGCATTATTTTTAGGTGATTGATCTTCGTGGACTGGCAACAAAGAAAGTCTTGTGATTGGCCTCTTGATTACCCCATTTTTGGTTTTTACTGATACCACACGCACGTAGCCGTCCTTGCCGGGGTGCAGTTCTATGATTCTGCCGATAGCCCACTTTCCAGGTGGTAAGTTAGCGTCTTGGATGATAACTATGTCGTCGATCTTTAGATTTGATTGCTGCTGCCGCCACTTGCTACGTGCTGATAACTGACACAGGTACTCGGTTTTCCACCGTTTCCAGATGTCGTCAAAAATCTTCTGGGTGAGTTGCCATCGTGTTCTTGCGTCTCTTTCAGTCTCAATTATGGTAAGTGTGGGACCACTCGATAAAAAGTGCGACGGAGTAAGGTAATCCATGTCCTCAGGATCTTCGCTGATGGCGCACAGAGGTCTCGTGTTGAGGCAGGCTTCTAACTGTGCTAGTAATGTCGAATACTCCTCATACGTCAGTTTCTGCTCGCCCACAACTCTTTTGATGTGGTGTTTGAGACTTTTGACAGCCGCTTTCCAGAGGCCTCCCGCACTCGGCCAGGAAGGTGCGTTGAAGTGCCATTGTATTTGCATATCTGTGATTGATCTGTAGAACTCGTCGTCAAGAGTGTTTCGTAAGTTGATGTCCTCTTCATGTAACGCCTTGTTGGCTCTAACAAAATTCGTCCCATTATCACTATAGATGTGGGTCGGAGCTCCTCTGCGGGCTGCCATCCTTCTTAATGCTGCTAGGAAGGCAGCTGAGCTCATATCGGAAACGAGTTCTAAGTGCACGGCCTTGGTCGCCATGCACACAAATACCGCTATTTAGCCCTTGGTCGTCTTGATGACGACCTTTATTTGCCTTGATGTCCACATAGCCGGTGAAATCGACCCCAGTATGATTGAAAGGTCGCGACGGGTTACTTTGTGATTCAGGTAAGTCTCCCATTATCTGTGAATTTTTTGCAGAATTATGCTTTCTGCATGTGACGCAGTTATGTATGCGTTTTTTGACAGCACGATTACCGCCAATTATCCAGAACTCCTGTCTTAACCACGCCAGTGTTAGGCGAGCTCCACCGTAGAAGGTCAATTGATGTCCTTCATCAATCAATCGATCAGTAAGTAATCCGCTGTGGGGAATGATAATAGGATGTTGCATGTTTTTGCTTATCCTTGCATTGCTTATCCTGCCACCAACCCTCAGCAATCCGTTTTCGTCTAGATACGGATTTAGGTTAAGTAGCTTGCTTTTAGAGTCTACATTACAGTGCCTTTGAAGGCTTTTGATCTCCGTTGTAAACTCATGTTGCTGCACATGCTTGATTAAAATGTGTTTCGCTCTTCTTAGCTCAGTGATTGTAAGAAAAGACGGTCTTGGTTGTGATTGTGATGATATAGTACGTAACATCCACGCAAGTATACGAGTCAATTTCGCAAAGCTGCTATACTTGCTCAGCATTGTGTCGATGACGTCATATGAATGTTTTTGCGAGGAGGTGACTTGTTGTGCTATCTCTCTTATTTCTTCGCATGTTTTGTAGATAGGGCTTTTGTTTAGCTGATTTTCATCGAATGAAGGTAACCATGAAGGTCCATGCCACCATAGAGTATGGTGTTTAAGTTGTTCTACAGACATGCCTCTACTGGCACTATCAGCTGGGTTCTCTGCAGACTTAACATAACGCCAGCTGTTTGATGGTATGATATCGGTCACTTGCTTGACTCTGTTGGCAACGAACCGCTTCCAGCGACTTGGGTCACCTTGAAGCCATCCCAGTACGGCTGTTGAGTCTGACCATGCGTAGATTTTGATATCGTACCCAATCAGACATTGTGTAACTGTGTGCATTAGCTTTGATAGTAGCACGGCTGCAGTCAATTCCAGTTTAGGTAATGTGATACTTTTGTTTGTAGGAACTAGCCGCGCCTTTCCAGTTACTAATGATACTGGTGAGATTTGGTTTTCATCTTCAGTTTCGAACATGCAATAAATCACACAAGCAAATGCTTTTGATGATGCGTCACAGAATCCGTGTAGCTTAATAGTTCCGTTCTTGTGACATTGTAACCATCTCGGTAGCTTAAATTCATTTATATGTTGTAAATCTTGTGTCATTAGTGACCATTGCTTTACAATCTCTTCAGGAACTTGATCATCCCATTGGAGTTGCAACTGCCAGACTGCTTGGAATAGAAGCTTCAGTTTTGTGGTAATTGGAGACAGCCACCCCAAGGGATCGAAGATTTTTGATATGTCTGATAGGAGAGATCTTTTTGTCACAATTTTTGATGATGACACATCGATCTTGCTTTGAAACGTAAATTGATCTTCAGTAACCCTGCCAGCGCAACCCTAGAGTCTTGGTCGACTCTTGATGACGAAAATCAAATACCTCATGTGTTTTGCTGACGTCATCGAGTAACTCTACCTTATTCGATGACCATTTGCGGAGGTTGAAACCTCCTGATTTCAGAAGATTTATTAAATTTTTCTGTAACTGCTTAGCTTCTTGCAGGGTATGATGACCACTCAGAAGATCATCCACGTAAAAGTCTTCTTCTAAGACCTTCGCTGCTGCTGGATACTTGTGGCGCTCATCATTTGCTAACTGCTTAAGCGTCATTATTGCCAAAAATGGCGTTGCTTTTGTACCGTATGTAACGGTCATGAGTTCATATTCACGCAGAACTTGATTTGGAGAGTCACGCCATATAATTTTTTGATACTTCAAATCATCCTTATGGCACAAAATCTGCCGAAACATTTTCTCTAGGTCGGCAGTATATGCGAATTCGTATTGCCTCCACTTTAAAATCAATGAAAACAAGTCCCTTTGTAAATTAGGTCCACTGTACATTAAATCGTTTAAGCTCAGCCCTGAACTTGTTTTTACCGACGCGTTGAAAACGACCCGCAGTGCAGTTGTAGTAGAATCCGATTTCATTACACAATGATGTGGTAGATAGCAACTGACTTGATTTTTGTCGTATGTACTTTCCTGCATGTGACCTAATTCTATGTATTCATGTATGAATGATCTATAGGATGTTTGAATATTGACGATTTTCGAAAGCTTCTTCTCAAGGTGATAAAATTGTCCAATGGCCTTGTGTCTGGACTCCCCTAATTTTTCCTCAATGTTTGCCTTCAGAGGTAATCTGATAACGTAACGACCATCTTCTGTTCTTGATGTGTCTGCTTTGTAACGCTGTACGCACTGATGTTCTTCTTCTGATAACTTGTCTTGATTATCGTCAGTAACATCTTCAATTGCCCAGAACCTCTGAATATCATCTATATTGTTTAGGACAACACTACATTGGTATGATATAACGTTCCCACTTATAATCCAGCCAAGGCGTGTTTGTTGCGCCACTACCTGTGAATCGCTCTCCTTGATGAGGCCGTTCATGATGATTGATGAGTAAACATCAGCTCCAAGTAGTATGTCGACTGGACGACTAAGTGTATTCTATTGTATTCTGGATCCGCTAACTTTACATGATCTAAACAAGCCCATGATGGCTTTTTGAATGAGCGATTGGGCAGATTGTATAGCAGAGTTTTCATGATAAGTACCTCAGTGGAAAAAGTAAAGTCTGTGTTCATTGCTGATGCTTCAATTTGTATAACACCCTTGCAGTTACTTTCCTTGGCACCAACTCCCATTACAACTACTTTGCATGCTCGTCGAGGAAGTCCCAATCTCTGTGCAGCGTCTTCATTTATCAGTGATACTTACGTTCCCTGATCTATTAAGGCACGCATAGGGTAGTATACTCCATTAACCCCCATAACTTTGATTTGAGCTGTTGCTAACAGGGTTTCAGTTATTTCTGGATTCGACACGTGTGTGACGTTTTTGCGTTCCCATGAAGTCGAAGCGCTAGCGTCAGACTTCGAGCTACTGCAACCCGAGTAGGTATCATGTAACAAGGTGTTATGGTCGCCTTGACATTGTCGACATCTTTTGTCGGAAAAACATGTTTTACCTTTATGATCATAAAGACAGTTTCTGCATAAATTCAATTTACTGACTGCCTTGCGTTTAGAATCCGATGTTGATTCTAAGAAAGTTTTGCAACTGAATAATCGATGAGGTATTTGATTTAAATCTATGATATCAACAGTACGCGAGAATGCTTTAAAATTGTTTTCTGTTTACGCAGCATCTCTTCCAGCTTACTGCTGTTACCTTGCGTAGTGTATAAAGCAGGAGACTTGGCTCTAACCTTGCTGGTTGACTGCTGTTGCTTGTCTCTTGCATCTTGATAAACTGTTGATCCACTTCCGTGCTCTAGACTCTTCTCCGCTTCAGCTGATTGCAATGGTGGTTGCGGAGTAGTCGGTACTTCGGCTATCCTGGGATCGGTCATGGTGACCTTGTACTGCTATATCAACACACGTGCCTCGTTGTAAAATTTCATTGTTTTCTGATAATAATTTTCGGAAAAATGTGTGTGTGACAGTGGCCTTGTTCCTTTGATTCTGATAATTCCTTGTGATTGGACTGGAACTCTTCCCAATATTTATCAAGAAGCTCTAACCGTTTCTTGACGTAAGTAGAGGTTTTCCTCTCTGCTCCATCCTTTTTAAAATTGCGTATAAGCTGCTCTATAGCCTGCATAAGTTGATCTTGATTTGTGAGTAGGTCCTCCATCTCGGAGATGCTGAAGTAGCTTTAGTGATAAGCTTTAAAAAATGATAAAGTAATTCTATGATATGAATCCTACTCAACTGTTTATTCCTTGCTTCGTCGACTAAGCTCGGGAATTAAATAGGTACCTAATGTTGCTAAAAATGATTTGATGCAGGTGTTGCTCTAGAATAGACACCCTTTTCAAAAGGTGCTTGATGATAGCTGATAGTCTATTCGATTGCTGATAATGCTGTATGCTGGTGTGGTTGTATGCTGCAACAACCACGTGACACGTGCTGCTAACCTCGCCGCCAAATCCACTCGTAGAAAATAGACGAGCTGCTTCGCTGTTGCGATGATAATGAAAGCACACTCACCGGTATCTTCTGCTTTGTTACCTGGTGGTTACTTTTCTGCTGATAGTGATAAGTAACATCCACTCACTGATACGGCGGACTGTTCCACGCACTTTGTCAAACACGCGGTAGGTCCCACCAAAACGGAGGCTCGAAGGACCACTAAGTTGTACGGGACAACTATAAATGATACGAATGTCTGCTTTGATATTTTATTGATAGTTAGTAATACATTGATCAGATCACTTATGATAAGAAATACAATTATATGATAATGAGTACACGCGGCGACGACCGAACGCGAACTGGTGGAAATTGCGCACGCGGTACAATACTGCTTACTTAGTAAAATATGTAATTGTACGGGTGGACCGTACACAAGGCGATATCATCTGCATATTGCAGGATATTACAAAAGGGAAGGACTGACTGCTCAAGGTCATAAGTATAAATGCTGTACAGTAAGGGGCTCAATACTGATCCCTGCGGGATGCCCTGCCATAGAGTTCTAGGTGGAAGGAGGAAGCCGCCGTTTCGTATTTTAATAGTTCTGCCCATAAAAAGTTGACAGATATAGTGTACGATTCTCACTGGAACACTCAGCTCTAGCATTTTTGCTCTGAGCACCGGAATAATGACACTGTCATAGGCAGCTGAAACATCTAAAAAGCATCCCACAAGGTGTTCTTTTTTAGACAAGGAGAGACGTATATCAGTCGTAAGTATATTCAGACTATCCATTGTGCTTTTGCCTTTACGAAAACCAAATTGACTCTTTGCCAGAGACTCACTACTTTCCAAAAACCATTCTAGGCGATTTTTAATAAGATGTTCTAGAATTTTACTTAATGTTGATGAAAGAGCAATTGGTCTAAATGAGCTAGCCTTGCCTGCATCCTGATTTGGTTTTAAAATAGGTATAATAATTTGGCATTTCCAGTCATCAGGTATTTCTCCTGTAATAAAAATGTCGTTCAGGATGTCCAAAAGATACTGAAGACTAGATGTGTTCAATTTTGTAATAAAACTGTATGGGATACCATCTTCACCTGGAGAGGTATCTCTCAACCCTGTAAGTGCCGTATTCAATTCGTCGAAAGAAAACTTTTCATCAAAGGAAGTTAAATTAGGAGAGGATACAGAAAAAGGGAAATCACAGGGGACAGAAGGAGAGGCTAGGCTATCTGCAAAGTCCTCCAGCCAAACCGAAGAATCGTAAGAGTGAAGAGAGTCAGGCTTCAACGAACCCCTAAACCGTTTCATATTTCTCCATACAAGTGACGGGGGAGTTCTGGGGGACAAACTCTCACAAAACCCCTTCCATCCTCTCTTCTTCCTTTTAGAAAGTAGTCTTTTAGTATGGGCAGTAACTTTTTGTAAAATTCTAAAATCATCCAGGCTTAAGGATTCGTTGAAGACGTCCTCAGCACTATTTCTTTCTTTTACAGCAGAGGTGCATTCAGAATCCCACCAAGGAGGTGAGGCAAGTTTAGAAGTATAAAGCTTTTTCCTGGGGATGAATAAGTTGGCAGCTTCAATCAGTGTATTACGAAAATGTAAGTAATTTTGGGGAGAAGGATTTTGGTCCAAATTGGTTGTATTACGCTCAACATAAAAAGAATTTTTTTTCCAATCAGCTTCTTGTATTTTATGTTTCAGGAGAGGTTGGGGAGTAGGGATTGGGACTACCGAGGAAGGTTTTGATATAATAATAGGGAAATGATCGCTGCCAAAAGAGTGGGGTAATGTGTTCCAATTTAATAGACATGAAAGTTCTGGAGAGCAAGCTGAAATATCAACTGCCGATTTCGGGTTTTGACCGGGATATACACGACGGGTAGGAGAGCCATCATTTATGACGCATACATTAATGTCGTCAAAGAGGTCCACTAACCAGGGGGAAAAGGAGTCTGTGTGATATGATCCCCAGGAACTGTGGTGGGAGTTGAAGTCTCCTAAAATGATAAGTGGAGAAGGGACTGAGAATAAAATTGTAGAAAGGTCAGGAATCAGGGAGAGTTTAGGATCAGGGATATAAATTGAGATAAAATTAATATTAGCTATGCAAGCCGCAACAGCGTTAATTTCTTGGGAATGAGGAGGAAGAGGGATAACAGAAAACGGATAGGATCTTTTAAAATTGCGTGTCAGCATTGCGTCAAAGGAATATTTTTTTGATAATAATTGCCAAATCGATTTAAAACCTTCGATTGTTCAAATGAAATTATTTAAAGTTGATACAGACTTTTCGATTATCTCCTCATCACTTTTTTTCACCATAAATTTGGCGGTTTTTAACATTTTTATTGCATCTTGCCATAACTTGTGATGAGAATTTCGCTTTACAGCAGCTCTGTATATTTTACCATTTGGTGGCGTTAAAGATGACGCGTTAAATGAATCAAATAATTTATCAATGATCAATATAAATGGTATTAGATCCCGACATTCTGAAGGACAATCTCCTCTTGCAATAACATTATCTGTAGCAACTGCCACACTGTAACTTAATACTTGAGCTTGAGCAATTTTCACCATCATTTTCTTTATTTTGCCAGGATCGACGTGTTCATTGGTCAAATTGGCCCGCATAAGCAACTCTCCATGCGACCTGTCGGCTTCAAAAACCCGCTGAAAGTATTCCCACTTTACTATTTTTAATTTATTTTCGTGCATATAATGCATTTCTTTATTTAATAAATTATTTCTAACTCCTTTTAACAAATGGGGTACATCAAACAGGGGTATTATTTCGTGATTATTAACTTTAATTATGTCCTTTCGCCATTCTTTTCCTGCTTGGAAATATGCAGTTTTTGCTTCGGAGATTAAGCTATTTATAGTGCTTACATTTACCGAGCTTTGGTCGCATACAGTACTGATTATCTTTAGACCAGTAGCTTGTACGTTAGCTATAACGTCTACTAAAATTTCTTTAAGTTTTGACGTTTTTAGTGTTTGCGTAAAGTAGTAAGCTACTGGTTGTTTATAATTTTTCCTTACCCCTTTGACCATGAACACCAAAACATGATTGGCAAAATGTTGCGTCTTACAGTTCCCATAGTTCTCAAAACCTACAAGATCGTCAGTGTATACATTGTAATGAATTTGGGGAGTTATGGACATTTCATCAAAATTAACGTACACAGACGATCTTGTTGTAACATTTTCGACACTGTGGACTTTAATTCTTTAAAAACAATTTCATTTATGCCTGGAGTCAATTTTACTTGTGCAAGCAAAGACTTCGGGACTTTTTTTGATGGTAGTGTAAAATGTTTGCACATTAACTTGTAGGCTTTAGGGCTTTTCTTAAAAATTGAAAGTGATAAAATCTTTTCTTCGTGAGTGAATCTATGCCCCTTCTTTTTCTTCCGTCCTTCTATGCATTGAATTCGAGTAAACAGTTTAGCTGACTCAGACATGTTACGAGATAATTTCTCAAAATCCCTGTTAGCACTTCTGTTTTTAAGTTGCGTTTCAGCTTTTTTTGCAGATACTCGAAAGTTTTACCTGAAAGATTAAATTTAAAATCATATTTAAATAGGTACATATTATGTTCAGGTTTATTAGATCAAATTGCTCACTCAAGTGATAAAAGATTTGCTTAATTCCATGAAATATGTTTAATGGATGGTAAGTTAATCTAAATCTCAAGGTGTTGCACTATCTACCATATATGCCAAGAGTTTGGATAAACTCAAGCTCGAGTGGCTCTTGGCTAAGACACAGAAGAACAAACAGGCCAGCACCCTAATTACGTAACACACCATCAATCCCGTGTCACCATCAATGGACGTTTATTTCCAAGCAAAAATCCATGACTGGAATTCCCTCCACTGTGAAATACAATAATCAGCCCTGTAATAACCCCGAAGACATTTGCAATATTTTTTCTGACTTTTTTCATTCTGTTTATGAACCGTCCACCTTAAAAAGTGTACCATCCTCACATACCGAATGCTCCCCTAACTGCTCGCTCATAAGTGACATTCAACTTTCAGTAGTTGATGTACTGAGTGCGCTCAAGTCATTAGACCCCTCTAAAGGACCTGGACCAGACGGTTTGCCAGTATTATTTATAAAAATGACTGCCACTAATCTCTGCATACCATTGCATACCATATTCAATTTATCCATTTCACAGGGTATATTCCCGCAGGCTTGGAAACTTGCAAATATAACCCCAGTCTACAAGTCTGGACCTAGGCATGACGTCGAGAACTATCGACCTATATCAATATTGTCAGCTTTGTCAAAGGTTTTTGAGAGATTAGTACACGATAAGGTGTACCCGCTAATTCACAATGTTTTATTACCACAGCAACATGGTTTTGTGAAAAAGAGATCAACCGCGACAAACTTGGTGACCTTTGCAGATTATTTGTTTAACAGCTTGGATGCCCGTGTTCAAGTTGATACCATATATACTGATTTCAAGAAAGCCTTTGACAAGGTTGACCATGAACTGCTTTTGCAGAAAATTGCGTTCAATGGGATACGTGGCGACCTTTTGAGATGGTTCTATTCATATGTTTGCAATAGAACACAGAGAGTTGTCATAAATGGTTTTTGCTCTGCCACCGTAGATGTTACTTCCGGAGTACCACAGGGCTCCATTTTGGGACCTCTCATGTTTATCTTATTTATTAATGACGTCGATACATGTTTCAAAAACTCAAAACTACTTTTGTACGCAGATGATATTAAAATATTTAAGGCCATTAAAGGTTACCATGATTGTTCTCTCTTACAGGAAGATTTAGATGCATTCACGGCGGGTCCACCCTTTATAGCAGAACTTTTTATGTCATAATTTTATTTTGCATAACAACGGATGGCATAAACTTCACTTCGCAGAAAATTGTTTAGCAGACACTCATTTATCATACATTCTAAACTCATAATTTTGTAAGTCAGAATCATCTCTAGGCATAAACTTTATATCCATAATATTTAAAAAGTAGAAACAACATATTGCAGAAAGTTCACAGTCAGAAGCGTCTTTTGGCATATATTTTATATCGATAATCATTAAAAGGCAGAATTGTCATATCGCAGAAAGTTTATAGTTAGGATCATCTTTGTCATTATAAGTTGTCATTTATTTTAATTATTTATTTCTTTAAAATAATATAATTTGTTTTAGTTATTGTTTAATTGAATTTGAAATAATGTCATTGAATTCAATAAGTAATTATCCTAATCTAAATATGTAGTTCAGTTTCGGGTAACCTACTTAAAACAATCTCTTTTTATTAATGCAAGTCGTTTCTTTCGTAAGAGGTCACAGTTTTAAACTAACCTAGCCATTACTGCCATCTGCATAGTATGCCAAGTGAAATTATACCAAATAATCATCGGTCTAAATGATATTATGCGAAATTTGAACTCTGCCAATCGTAATTATACTAAATGTAATTCTGCCATCTTAAAAGTATGCCATTGTTAATTCGAAGTTTTAAACATTATGCCAAACGACAATTATATCAAATAATTTTTATGCCTTTAAAATGTTCGTTTAAAGAAAATTATGCTAAGTGTGTTATGCCAAATAAATTTCGGAGCATCAAGATTCTGCCAGATAGAGGGAACCCATTCACGGCATACTGTACACGCAACAAACTTCAGCTTAATGTATCCAAGTGTCATGTCATAAGTTTCACCAAAAATAAAAACATCTTACTAAATCCCTACACCTTAAAAAACCAAATTCTAAAAAGAGAAACCCTGGTCCGTGATCTTGGAATTATGTTGGATGACAAACTTCATTTGGATTCCCATATAAACAAAATTGACAATAATGCCTTCCGTATGTTTGGTTTTATCATGAGAACCGCTACAGTATTTACTCGATCTTCCACCTACTTGTATCTGTTTAAATCGTTGGTTCGCTCTCAGCTGGAGTATGCTGTTTCAGTATGGAGTCCCCATTATGGTAAATATTCCGACATGGTTGAAAAAGTGCAAAGAATTTTTTTAAAGGCCATGCATTTTCGTTGCTATCGCACTTATGCATCCTACAATGACCTATTAAAGAAATATAACCTGCAAACCTTAAAATCTAGACGAACTATGTTGGAAACTATTTTTTTGTATGATCTGTGCAATACTTACGATTGTATTGATATTCGTAACAAAATAAGTAATGTTGTACCCAGAACAACGATATGCCGTGGGGTGCGCGCAAGACCTTTATTTGCAGTGAGTTCTTGTCGTACCAACGCAGGCTTGCGTGCACCCTTACGACGCCTTACCAATCAATACAACAAGATCTTTGTGGACATCGACTTCTTTTCCATCACTGCTCAAAAATTTAGATGTGTTATTCGTAATAAAAATCTGGATTCTAATACCTAGTTAGTTTAATAGTTTATTATTCGTTTATTATAGTTTACTAGCTTTTGCCCGCGACTTCGTTCGCGTGGAATAGTGACTACCGGCAGATTTTTGGTTTTACCCACATAGTTCAAAAATTAAATGTGAAAGATATTTAAGGGAACTCTTCAAAAATCAACATAATGAGCTCTGCGTTTGAATTTAAGAGATGTATACTCACTTAGGGCATTAAAGCCGTTATTGCCGATAGAAAAAGGCGAAAATGTTATTTTTCCCTTTTTTTTTCCCATCATTCTACTGATTTGACATTTCAGTTCAAAAGGGAAAAAAGACTGTTTCTCCCTTGACAAATTTTCTTACACCAAGACATTTCTGTATACCACGTTTTTAGTTTTGCCAACCTTTGCAAAAATATATACGCAACGTAGAGTTGTCCATGGGAGAAACAGTCTTTTTCAAGATGTACCCCCGCAACTTTTAGCGTTTGCCCTTGGGCTTTATTTATGGTCATTGCAAACGCAGTTTTCAACGGAAACTGAACTCTTTTGAATTGGAATGGCAAATCAATTGGAATGATGGGAATGCGGGGAATAATTACAGTTTCGCCTTTTGCCATTCCAGTCATAATAACGGCTTTAATGACATTCCGTCCTAAATAGGTTATTTGTAACCGTGTGCCGTTACATTGCCTTGGTGGATCTAGGTTTCTCATAAGCATCACAGGAACACCAACTTTCAGCCTCAACTTGTGAGAAGGCACTCCTGATAACTCTAAGGAGTTGAGAAACTCTGTTGGGTAAGATGTCACTTGCTCAGTATCCACGACGTTATCTATTGATAAATACTCGATGACATCTCCCTCTACGTCAGACATAATTTGGTCATTTATCCGGCCTTATTTCATTTGTTGGCGCCAATATCGCCCTTTCGCAAAACCATTCCTGATTTTCGAAAAGATACGAACTTATAACAATTTAAAAGAAATTATATTAGAATCTATCCTCTGTAATAACCAAGCTTAAAACTAAATAATTTAAAAGAAACGACTTAAATCTAATTAATTTAAAAATTAAAACGAACTTAGACTTACAATTTTATTAAAATAACTAACTAACTGCAGTAACTACAAATAATCGAGATTAAACTAAACATACATTAAACATCAACCAGTGCGACTCAACAAATAAACGTTTTAATCGACATACACAACGGAACCAATTTGGAATTTACGAAACAGGACCAATCCACATAAACTAATTATACCACCGACAAATCGAGATTAATTTTTCCGCGACAGTACCGAAGCGCTCGGCCGATACCCAACCAAATGCGTGTAACGAAACCATAGCGCGATCTATTTCGATCCCAACGCCATCTATCGAGCATAGTGACAACTCGGATTATTTATCTATACTCCGTTTGGGCATTTTCTTTGTACTAAAGGTTTTATTATATTGATATTATTTTTTTCATACCTTTTTACTTTTTATTACTTTTTTCCGATGAATTAAAACAATAACATGAACCGAACTCGTGAAACGATCGACACAATTGCGTGATCTATAGTACTAATAGAATTATCTATACTCCGTGAGAGCATTTATCATCATCTAAAAGTTGTATTATATTATATTTTCCATACCTTTTTACTATTTATTTACATTTTTCGATGAATTTTCCGATGAATTAAAACAATAACATGAACCGAAAACGTGTAATGACACCATTGCGCGATCAACGCCATCTACTAACACAGAATTTATGTATAAAAGTGTAAATGCAATGGCACCCAGACTGTACAATAAGTTGCCCAAACAAATTAAGGAGTGCAAAAGCCATGAATTTAAAAACCGACTATCACTATTATTGATTGACAAAGTGTATTATTCAGTTAGCGAATTTCTTAGTGACAAACTTTAAGAATGTTGACATATTATTTATTTGTTCTTGCTTTAATTCTAACGTTTTGTGCATGTATTTTTAATATTGACATCTAGCTGACATTTTATATAATATAATGTAATCATTGTTTGTTGACGGGCCTGTTGGTCTAGTGGTCAGTGGCCCTGACTGCTGAGCCGGAGGTCGTGGGTTCGATTCCCACCCAGGACAAACTTTGTGTGATGAGCATGATTGTTTGTTCTGTGTCTGGGTGTGATTTATCTATAATATGTATGTATTTATAAATTATATAAGTATGTATATCAGTTGTCTGGTTACCATAACACAAGCTCTGCTTAGCTTGGGATCAGATAGCCGTGTGTGAGTTGTCCCAAGATATTTATTTATTTATTTATTTTATTGTTATTGTGTTAATTACTTTATATGATTTAATTTAATATTTTTGTAAAAAATTGTATGCCTAACGGCGGAACATAGATAGTTTCTGACTTCCTTTTTACCATCTATTTTTTACTTATGTTCACAAAATAAATGAATTTGAATCTATCTACGGAGCATAGGAACAGCTCGACATTTATAATACTGAATTGATGCCGACGTTTGACCAATAGATAGCGCTGTATGTCCGGAATAAATTTTATTTTTTGTAATAAAAGCTATCCTATGTCCTTTCTCAAGTTCCAAACTATGTCTGTACCAAATTTCACACAAATCGGTTCAGTAGTTTAGGCGTGAAGAAAAGACAGACAGACAGACAGACAGAGTTACTTTCGCATTTATAATATTAGTTTGGATTACTTCTCTTTCTCTGTCTCTTGCATGCCTGTCTATGTTTAAGTTTACCTGTACTACTTTTGTTATAACAGCTTAGAATAGCGCATTTATAATTTCTAATATATGTTGTGGAAAATGTCGTAGGTTATACATTTATAACTATTGTATATTTATAACTTAGTATAAGATTCATGTATAACTGTTAATTTTCCCAAATAAATAAAATAAAATAAAAAAATCCCAATTGGATTGATTTTGAAGATAATGCTAATTCATTGTTTCATGTTCGAAAACTTTGTCTGCTCAACAAAATGCAATGAATGTTGTTGAACTGTCCAACGAAACCCATTGCTACTGTTAGTGTTTTACACAATTAGACTACAGTTCATATTTTTATTATAATAATTAAAGCTTGGACCCTGTTGTCAATATCGGTGGGCTACAATTTTTTATGTTTTAGAATGTTTTTATATTGTTTTTTATAAAAAAAAAGTATTTAAAAATGTAATTGATTTGTAAAAATATAAATAAAGGAAATAATAGTGATAAAAAACAAAGTACCTGCATCGGACATTGGTGTGCGAGCATGGTACTTTTCACTTGATGCCAAACAGGTAGATCCAGATGAAGGTCCAGATCTCGATGAACCAGGTAGGTATTTAGCATTATTTAGTTTAAACCGATGACTCAGGCAAGTTGGTGACATCAATCATAGGTCCAGCATGACCAAATTCTCTTCTAGGCCGACAGTAGCTATGGTCTGTTTCCACAAAGGTACTGACTGTTTGTTGAACACCTGTAACATAATTTTCCCTCTCGGACCGCGCTAGCGAACTGTCGTGTGCCACTTCGTTCTGCACCACTTTATTATTCAAATTAAATAAAAGTTATAATTTATAATCACAATAAAGTACTAGGAGCCCACAACAGTAAGGAGCTGTGGAGTGTTAAACTGCCTACCGTGAGCAGTGTGCAAGAAGGACAGAAACAAGGTGAGAAATATTCACAGCTCACTCACTTCTATACGCAAACCAGTCGCTTGCGTTCACTACTTGAACTGCGGACTTAAGCGTATCAAGAAAATGTCGCAAGCTAATGTACGTAGGTCTCCTCCGGGGAACAAAGTTCAACATGTACTATCAGAAAATGACTTATGCAATCTTAATCCGGATAATCCTGTTAGCATTACGGGGAGGGCACAGAAGCGTCTCCGCTATGACAATCAAGAACAGTCAGGTTACGAAGTGCTTAAAGACGAACTAACTGCTATGCTCACCACAATGCTATCCAGTTGGAAGAAAGAACAGGATATAGTTTTAAACAAACTGCTTACTGATTTGTCTGAGCTCAAGTCGCAAAACTCAAACATTCAATCGACTAACGACGCACTTGAAAAATCACTTAAATTTATGTCTTCGCAATATGAAGATATACAGCAAAAACTAGTTGACATGGAACGCGAGCGAAAGGAAAACTTGAATTACATATCAACCTTAGAAAACAACGTCGATGAGTTGCAAAAAAGATCCAAGTTCACAGTTATCGAGTTCAAAAACTTAACTTCGCCACTGGAACAGATAAAGTCCGAGACACAACAAGACTTATGTGAACTTGTAAAAAAAACTTGTGACGCGGTTAAAACCCCAATACAGACATCTGAGATAAAAGATATTTACAGGATTAAAACAAAAACTGGCGTAACTACCGTTGTAACAGAGCTAACCTCAGTTCTAACCAAAAATAAGATCCTAACTGGAGTGAAGGAATTTAACAAGCTGAATCCTGTTAATAAGCTCTCCTCATTAACTATTGGTCACCCGGGACCCAAAATTCCCATTTATGTAGCTGAAAGCCTCACTAGCAAGGATAGAAAACTGTATGCAATGACCCGCGAAAAAGCCAATTTTCTGCAATATAAATACTGTTGGATTAAGAACGGCCGCGTATTTGTTAAGAAAGCGGATGGCGACACTCGAATGCAAATTAAGAATGAAGTGGATCTGGCAGCTCTAAAGAAAATAACATGACTAGGTACTTTGCTCTTGCTTTGTATACTTGTTATTAGTTTTAATAGTTGTTTCATCAAAGTCCATTTTTGCACTCAGTGTATCACTTGCCTAATAACGTCTAATATTAATGTTACGATGTACTATTTTTTAAATGTACCCACTTTCCAGAATTGTAAATCACATACTTATTCTAAGAACAAAACATATTCATCTACCTCACACCCACAAATATACTATTATAGCACACAAGTTTTATTTAAAACTTTTGCATACTTACAAAACAATCACCTGACACTTAACACAACCTCTTACACAATCACCTGGGATTCTAGCCTACAAAAAAAACTATCTACGCACATCTATTTGAATGACCAACATAATTATTATATTGTATTGTACAGTACTTTGCGCTGAGATAAACATATTGGAACGTTTGAGAGCCTATCGAGGTTCAAGGAACTACCGTATTATTATACTATACCAGTACAATATTATTATCCTGGTGATTATCAAAACTAAGATTTTATTGTCCCACTTATCTATAAGATCGCAAGTCTGCCAACTTAAACTATTCCTAATAATGATTCGCAGCTCTTAATGACGTGTTATCGGACTTAGATGACATTTCTTTTTGTGACTCAGTTTTATGTGACCCTCACGAATGTTCTGAACTGCTACCTGTAACTAATAACATTAGTGTCCTGTGTCAAAACATCCGTAGTATTAAAGCCAATTTCTCCGGGTTATTAACGCTGATAGAACGGATCAACACGGATTGTGACATCCTGGTTCTCTCCGAATGCTGGCTTTCCTGCAACCCTATTATACCAACCCTTAATGGCTACAACTCCTATTCTACTTTAAACAATCATAACCAAAATGATGGAGTAATTTTGTTTATTAAATCAACTTTAACTAATATAAAAATAAAGGAACCCGGGATACTTGATTCAAGTTGCTTAGTGATCACCATAGGTTCTGACGTGGCCATAATTACAGTTTATAGACCTTATGCATTTAAAGACCCATCCAACTTTATACAATCCTTAGACAGAGTCCTCAATGATCTCAAATCTTACAAAAATATTTTCCTGGTGGGAGATATTAATATAGACATTGGTCGGGAAAACAAATCAACTTATACTCTTGACTATATGGATCTTCTTATGCACCATGGATTATATCCGGGGCATACCATCCCAACACACGGCTCCACTTGTTTGGATCACGTTAACATAAAAACCTCGTTACCTACGAAGGTTTTGGTATTGCAAACTACTATCACAGACCACTATGCAGTTCTGGTTGCTATATCTATGAAGAAATCTATTACTGATCAGCGCACTTTTATTACTAAGGTTGATGAAGACAATCTAACAATTGACATGAATAAATTAAATTTTGATAATGTCTTCTCAGCACAGAACTCCAATGTTGCTGCTAAATTGTTAATTGAGCCTTTAAGTTATCCTTTATCTGTCAATACCTCCACTATTGCACTATCTCGAAGACGTAGGCCTATTAAAGCGTGGATTACCCCCGGGTTACTTAAATGTATGCGCCATAGAGATAATCTAAATAAATTATTTATAAAAAAACCCAGTAATGAGGTCATCAGGGTCTCTTTTAAAAGGTACCATAACTACTGCATTTCACTTTTGCGCAAAGCCAGAACTAACCATGACAGGAAGGAATTCGGAAAAGCAGGCAAAAACTCCAAACAGTTATGGAAAGTTATTAAATCTGTTACTAACTCAAATCAACCAAAGGACACTGCATTTGCTTTATTAGAATTAAATGAGGATAAACAGGACTCAGTGAATAATATAAACGCGTACTTTGCCAATGTAGGAAGACACCTTGCGGAAAAGATTAAAAAGCCTGACCCTCCGCTTGCTCCCGTGGATCCTGTGACGGACTCTTTTGTTATGCTCGAAACCGATGACTCAGAGGTAAATGCGTTATTGATGTCACTAAAAAACGACGGTGCAGTTGGTTATGACGGCATCTCCTCACGGTTCCTAAAGAAGTATAGCACAATTATTGTTCCCCCACTCACTCACGTTAGCAATTTAAGTTTAAGGACTGGCATCTTTCCCGACTTAATGAAAAAAGCTCTGCTGCACCCTATTTTCAAATCAGGGGACCGAAACCGTGTTGAAAATTACAGGCCTATTTCAGTCCTACCAGCACTCTCAAAAATCTTAGAAAAAATTATTAATACTAGACTTGTAGATTATCTTGAATCACGTAGACTCCTTTCAAACAACCAATTTGGTTTTCGCAAAAAAACCTCAACGTCTGATGCAGTGCATCACCTGGTTGACCACATAGTCAAAGAACTGGATCAAAACAAGAAATGTGTTGCTCTATTCCTGGATCTAGCAAAGGCATTCGACACGGTTTCGATCCCAGTCTTGTTAAAAAAGCTGGAGAATATGGGGATTAGAGGAACTCAGTTATCTTTATTCCAGAGTTATCTCAGTGGAAGAACCCAATGTGTTAAAGTGGGGTCACACACTAGTTCCGAGATGCCAATTGTTTACGGGGTGCCCCAGGGCAGTGTCCTTGGACCGAGCCTTTTCTTATGCTATATAAATGATTTATGCAATCTTATCCTGGAAAACGGCACGATTTTTTGTTATGCGGATGATACAGCCCTCGTATTTTCTTCGGGAAATTGGGTTGCAACGTATCGCCTTGCACAAATAGGTTTTGATGCTGTTAGTAACTGGCTTACTAAGAATCTACTCACCCTGAATGCTTCTAAAACCAAGTTACTCCACTTTTCCATTCGCAATACCAAAATACCAACTGATGTTCCTCTCCAAATTACTACCCCTGATAACTCCAACAGTATTATAGATAAAGTCACACACATCAAATATCTCGGTGTCGTGATCGATAGTCATCTTACTTTCAAAATATATATCGATCACCTCTCTAACCATGTACGTAAGCTTATTTACATATTTAAGAAATTGCGCGAATCTGCTGGTGCAGATATTATGAAGATGGTCTATCAGGCCCTGTGTCAATCTATATTAAGTTATTGCAATACGACTTGGGGAGGTGCCGCCAAATCTAACCTGATAAAAGTTGAACGCGCTTAAAGAGCGGTCCTTAAGGTTTGTTGTTTCAAGCCCCGCCTGTTTCCTACAGTTGAACTGTATGAGTATTGCCAAGTACTGACTGTAAGGCAATTATTTATTCTGGCCACAGTCATTAAACAACACTCTCTCTCACAGTACACACCGGGACCAATGCGTCGAAACCGCCTTGTTGCCACATCTGCCCCAACCAAAACATCATTCAGCCGTCGTTTCTTTGTTTTCCTCGGACCATACATCTATAATAAAATTCATAAAATTCTAACTGTGCATCAACTAAACCAATACGATCTTAAAATAACTGTTCAAGATTGGCTTCTACATCAGTCATACACTGCAACAGAACTGTTGCAGGTTTTGGCTTAATTAATCCTACCACCTCAAGAACATTACACACATACATACTTACACACCACACCTACACACCACACCTACACACCACACCTACACACCACACCTTAACACCTACACCGTAATAGTGATTATTTTAGTCGTCTTTTCTTGTGTTACTTTTAATTTTATTTCTTTTAATTTGATTACCTAGCTTTAATATTGGTACACAACAATGATTACTGTAAAACGTATTATGAGTGGAAACCTGGTGACCTGTAATACAGGTGTTCCACTACCTACCACAGGCACCAGTGATTCACAAATATGTAAACTTGTTTATGCCAATAAATAATTTAATTTAATTTAAATAACATTGCAATACTATCAGCACACATAACATAATGCCTTGTTTCCCGAAGGGTTGGGCAGAGGTGTCTCCACAGTAGGTACACCCACATTTCACCAGTTATGTTTAAGTCCCATGTAATAGGGGGAGAGTCTACTGTAATCAACGGAGCACAAATCTTTCTGTTATACAAATTGGGCTATTATTTTGTGTATCTGTCTAATTTGACCATTATCATCTGCCAGTATAATGAAAACAATGTGTGCTCACTATGTGGTGTTTTGTTGCAACCTAAGTCTGTATGATGTAACTAAGATGTTCCATTTTTACTACATAGAAAATAGTTGCTTTTACTTGAACAGTAACTTTGATATTGAGAAATAAGTCTTTTAATATTATTTTCTTATAGTGCGTTATTTTGATCTCAATTAAAATGCACCGTTGAGTAATTATATGACAATTAAATCTGTTTCGGTTTTAATTATAGCAAAACAATGTGGTTTCCCATACATACATTAAAATAATCTTCATGTTGAATTTTTCATTATTTGGCTTCAAAAACCTAGTCTGTTATACCAGAGCCACAGTCAAAGTTTTACTGCATCACCTATGGTAGGTTATGTTGACAACTCACTTAGTACAGCACAGTAGTCTTACAGGGATTTGGTTCAAATGCCAAAGTAATAGACAATAAAGTAATAGTACTTATAAGTTACTATCTGAGGATTGCTAATCTGAATAAATTTGGTATTGTTATAAATGTTGGTTTCTCATAATTATTGCGCTTATTTAATTCTACTTACGATTCAAATTAACTGTTGGTATTGCTGAACAAATAAGACGACCTCCAGTTGTCTTGAATGTGGGATCAATATGATGATCACATATTCTTTTGTTCTTGTGAATCTTCGTACGGTCAGTTTCTCTAACCTTGCTGCCAACCGCCGCTATCCAAGCAGCGAACAAATCAGGGTGGATGTCAGGGTTTGGGAACCGGTGAAGGGGTACTTACACCGTATGCAACTGAAAATGGAACAAAATTCACGAATGGCTAAATAAAATGAAATTTATGGAATAACATGAAACTTTTTCTCTCTTAAATATAATAAAGGTAATAACGGAGGTAATAAACACTTACCTAAAGCATCACAGCCAAAAATACAATATCTTCTTCGGAGTTCACTCATGATAAATAAAATAAATAAAAAATAAAAAAGCCTTTAATTCTACCATAAATACACAGAACATATATGAGTTCACTCATGATAACAAAACAACAAAAATGACCAACGAAAAACAAAGTGATAACAATATTATGAACTAAAAACAAAACTTAACAAAACAAATAACAGTAACAAGTAACAATGTTAACAGAATTAGCTCAGATTAACACGGGAAGCGCATCTTAGGATATATATGTTCTGTGAGCGCATCCAAGGAACATATTTACTGGGTGTGTAATGTTTGGCATAATAACAAATGCTCTAATTTCACTTGAACTAACGTTCATATGACATAATTTTCATATGACATAATATCAAATGACATAAATTCATATGACCTAATGTTTCATATCTTATAATATTTATTTAACATAATAACATTTAGTACAACGTTAATTTTATATAATTTTCAATATGTATAATATTCTTTTAATATAACGTTTATTTGACCTAATATTCTTTTATTCACAGTTCTAGCCTAACTCAATTAATGGCACTTAACCAAACCTTAAAATATTCTATGCATGGTCGAGGGTGGGCTTGGTCGACGGAGCCCCGCTTAGCGGGGCTCCTACTTCTGGGTGGTTTATGACAAAAATAACCACGAAGGGAATGGCGGGGTCTATTCGCTCGCTTCGCTCGCTCACACGACCCCGCCATCCCCTTCTAACCTAACCCATCCGAGTCGGGGTGCCCTAAAGTCCAGATTGCATCCACTCATCCAGTTTCTCCTGGTAACAAAAAAGCAAACTTTTGTAGCAATTAATGTTAATGCGATGCATTTTTGCTAGCACCATACTAGCAGGCGTTTAAAATCGTATCAGATTTTCTAAATTATATTAAAAGTTACTTGGAGATTATGAATATTATAGTAAATGAATAATATGCTAAATGTGTATGTGAAATCTGCATTATAGGAAATGTTCATTATGTCATATGAAATTAGATAAAATGAAATTATATCAACAATTCATTATGTCAACTGATCGTTATGTTAAACAAAATTATGTTAACTAAAATTATGTCAAGTGAACGTTAGATATTTTGTTATTATGTCAATCGTTACACACCCATATTTACTCTAGGGAGAAGAATGTCAACCGTATTATACTGTATAATCTATGTCAACTACGTACAAAAAAAATGGTACGGTTTTGGCGCCTCCTGGTGGATGCCCCCGAAAACTTATGAAAGCGGGAAATTCTAAATTGGTTTTCTTTGAGATGTTTTTTTAAAGCTAGCCACAAAAGCAGAACTGGGAAATTGTAACCGTCGTTACATTAAAAAAATGCAATGGTTACAATTTTCCAGTTCTGCTTTGGTGGTCAAGCAGCCTTATTGTTAAAATAATTAGAGATGGTGAGTTCTTGCTTGTAGAAAACTTTGAATTTTGACAAAATCAAAACTTTGTAGTTGGTTTGTAAAAGTCAAAGCTTTATGTAGATATTCTTAAAATAAAATAAAAAAGTTTGACCTTTAAGTCAGAAGTATTTTTATTATAAATTACACATTACACACTACCTTAAATAGGAACAATCAAAATTCAAATTTATAAATATCAGACCAACAAAATAAAACGTAAATATGGGTGATTTTTATATATTCCTCCCTTTTTTTTTTTTTTTCAGGTGGGAAATCATCCAATGACTTCCCCCGCTCTGGGCGGAGCGGGGGGGCATGTCAGACTTGTACTGACTAAAACCCACCCATGTTCCTTCTGTTGCCCTTTACGAGTGAAACACGAACGCGCCGTCGACACGGCCTGTCGTCAATAGACGGACGGACGGTGAGCTACCCATTGCTCACCGTCCACAGGCCCGCATCTACGGTGGCCGGAAGTCGTCTCGCGGCGCCCGGCGCCCGGGGCGTCTCCCGCGGCGGCTGGGTTGGGCAGATGTTCTCTCCCTCAAACGCCCGGCCACCTCCTTTGCTAGCATTACTGCTTCGCAGAAGGTGGTGACCGCTTCCCATTCCCTCTCGCTCCGGACCATGGCCTGGACCAGGGCCGGACGCGAGAGATCGCCGCCGCCGATCGCCTCTACGAGGGCACGGCGGTGCTCCGCCCCGCGCTGGGCAGACCGCCACAGTGTGCTCCACCGTGTCCTCCGGGCGATCGTCACAATGGTGACACCCGGGCGCTTCCTCCCGCCCGATGATGTGCAGGAACCTCCCGAAACTTCCGTGTCCGGTGAGGACCTGCGTCAGGCGGTAGGTGAGGACGCCATGACGCCTCTCCAGTCACTCCTCAAAGAGGGGACTTACCGCCACTATTGTGGCGTGCCCTATATATTCCTCCCTTATTGTGCAAAATACATACTAAAATGTAACATAATATTAGATTTACTGCTATAATAATATTAGCAAAAGTAATAAGTTACCAAAGACACACATCAGTGGTTTAGCATCAATTATTGATCAAAGGTTTTTATATAAAATTTTATATAGCCAATAAGCAGCATGAATGGTTCCTATCAACCATCACACCACGTACCACACTACATGGAAGTGATACACTTACATTAAAAAATTACATCAACAAATGAATTCATTGAAACACGTGTAAGTGATACACTTACACGTGTTTCAATAAATTGTTTTTTTTCTTAAGTGCTATTGAGGCGGATTCTTGAGAAAAAGATCTATTTTTTTTGTACAAAATCTTTTGACTGTTATATAAAATACGCTTTTAATTATATAAATTATATTCTGCTCTTTATGCTCCATGCAATCTTTTAAAAAGTTGAAGTCGACGGAAACTTTTAAAACATTTAATATTTCTTGCATTAATGCTTTTTTATGTGCATTAGTTTCCAAATATTAATTTATACAGGTGGCACAACATTCCACGCAGACAACAAAGTTTTTACTTGCATAATTTAAGGATTCTTTAAAATCATCATAAATTCTACAAAAGAATGCATGACTGTTCTGTCTGACGTTGTAAATATTGTTTTACATTTCTCACAATTATTTTTATAATTTTTTATCAAAAATCCGCACACGTAAGCACATGCTTGTGATTCACCCTTCTCCTCAAATACATCCTGATGAATGTTATCATTTATTCTCAATAACGATGACATTGATGTTTCTTCGGTATGCTTATCTGTCTGATATTTTCCGCAAAAAAACATTTTAAAATTGTCAATAATGACCTCATTGCTGTCGAGCTCACAATTTCCACCACCAATGTGAGAGAGGTTGCTTAATACAGACGTTTTTAAGCCCGCGACAAACCGGCCAGTGGTAGGACTGCAGTTTGAACCACAATTACTGCGAATGCACCCAAATAGGTTTTCAATTTATTTATTTATTTTTTTCTATCGTGGCATTCACGTCTCTTGTGTGTGAGACGTATTTGGCCAGTTACAACGTTGTATGAGAGTGACACGCAGGGTAAATGTTCGGTGTTTAATTTGAGAGTGATAGGAGTTTGGTCCAGGATACCTAAAACAAATAACATTAAATGACGACACAAACATCACAGGACAATAACGATATCGTGCAAAGAAAAATATATTAGTTGGGAATGGAAAGTGTTAGTAGGAAGAAAGAAAATAGTCTATGCCTAGAGAGAAAAAAAAAAAGAACTTCAGACCATAAATAAAATACTATAATGACAGATTTTAAAACTTTAAATCGTGAAACGAAATATATTTCATTATATAAACTATAAAAGGAGTGTGCGAATAAGTGAGAAGAGACTGAAAGTTAATAGGTCGAGGTATGTCTGGAGGGAGAACGTCATATAAAGAAAATGCTAATTTAGGGCATTGAAAAAAATGTGATCTACCGTCCCATCGTCCAAACCACATTCACAAAGAGAACTATCGCGTACTCTGATTTTGGCCAGGAAGACCGGTGTGCATGCATGACCCAAACGAAGGCGACATATGGAAGATGTGGCTTGCTTGCTACCTTTTCGAAATCGGAAGAACCAGGGTTTCTGTGGTATCAGAGGTTGTATATCACCATAGTAACGCCCTTTAGTAAGTCTTGAAGAATCCCATAATTCTTGCCAATCATTCCTCGTATGCAGGTTCGCTAAAGGTAACAAATCTGTGTGGTATATTTCAGTGTGTTTTTCTGATCCGGTTTTTGTAGCATCTTTAGCCCAAGAATCCACCGTCTCATTACCTGTAATACCAGAGTGTCCAGGAATCCAAGCAAGGACTATATCTAGACCTTTTTGACTACAACTAAACAATAACTCCTTAATTTTGAAAATAAGAGGGAGCTTAATTTTCATTTTGAATTGGTTACTGCAGAGTTTTTGTAAGCAGCTTCTACTATCTGTAAAAATAATAGTTTTGGGGAAACCATGAGAATTGGCAAATAGAAGTGCTTCATATAAGGCAACAGCTTCACCTGTGAACACAGATGTCTGAGAAGGGCATTTAAAGGATAAAGTCACATTGAATCTTGGAATCCAAACCGCAGCTCCAACATTGTCATCGGAGGTTAATTTGGAGGCATCGGTGAACACCGGTATCCAGTCTTGCCAATCGGATAGAAGTCTGTTGAAGTTTTGATTAGCTGCAGGGTCATCTTTTCCAATTCCAAAGTTCAAAATTAACCTAGGAGTAAACATAAGCGAAGAATAATTAGTTTGGAATAAAGGGTTGATATTACAACTATGAACAGGCGCAGAAAGATTTTTAATTTTTAAAAAACTCTTAATAATTTTGGGGGTTTCCTTATGATGCCAATATCGATTATTTGCAACCTCCTCAGAAAGACTCTCTAGACGAGGAATAAGTGGATGAGACGAACATGACATAACCCTAAAGATGAATCTATCAGACAGATATTGTCTGCGGAGGAATAGTGGAGGATCTAAGCATTCCACTTGAAGGGCATTTTTTGGCGAAGATTTCATAGCACCAAGAATAATACGTAGGCATTTAGCCTGTATGCTGTCAAATTTCTTTAGGGCTGTTTTATTACAGGGTTCCAAAATGAACGAACCATAGTCAATACAACTGCGAATAAGAGCATTATAGACGAGTTTTTGGTTATATGGATGGGAACCCCACCAAACACCTGAAAGAGCACGAAGGACATTAATACCTTTTTCACATTTGTTAACTACATAATTTAGATGAGGGACACCAGTCATTTTGGAGTCCAGGAAAACTCCAAGAAATTTGGCAAAGGGTTCATTAGAGATGACGTGTCCTTCATATGTGACGTTTGCAAATGGAGTGAATCTTGACCGGGAAAAAACAACGACTGCACTTTTAGATGGGGATAATGAAAGGCCATGTTCGTCTAACCAGACACTTAGGTAACTTAAAGCCTCATTTATTTTAGATGTTGCTGTATAAATACAATCAGAAGCTGCATACAAGGCGATATCATCTGCATATTGCAGGATATTACAAAAGGGAAGGACTGACTGCTCAAGGTCATAAGTATAAATGCTGTACAGTAAGGGGCTCAATACTGATCCCTGCGGGATGCCCTGCCATAGAGTTCTAGGTGGAAGGAGGAAGCCGCCGTTTCGTATTTTAATAGTTCTGCCCATAAAAAGTTGACAGATATAGTGTACGATTCTCACTGGAACACTCAGCTCTAGCATTTTTGCTCTGAGCACCGGAATAATGACACTGTCATAGGCAGCTGAAACATCTAAAAAGCATCCCACAAGGTGTTCTTTTTTAGACAAGGAGAGACGTATATCAGTCGTAAGTATATCCAGACTATCCATTGTGCTTTTGCCTTTACGAAAACCAAATTGACTCTTTGCCAGAGACTCACTACTTTCCAAAAACCATTCTAGGCGATTTTTAATGAGATGTTCTAGAATTTTACTTAAAGTTGATGAAAGAGCAATTGGTCTATATGAGCTAGCCTTGCCTGCATCCTTATTTGGTTTTAAAATAGGTATAATAATTTGGCATTTCCAGTCATCAGGTATTTCTCCCGTAATAAAAATGTCGTTCAGGATGTCCAAAAGATACTGAAGACTAGATGTGTTCAATTTTGTAATAAAACTGTATGGGATACTATCTTCACCTGGAGAGGTATCTCTCAACCCGTATTCAATTCGTCGAAAGAAAACTTTTCATCAAAGGAAGTTAAATTAGGAGAGGATACAGAAAAAGGGAAATCACAGGGGACAGAAGGAGGGGCTAGGCTATCTGCAAAGTCCTCCAGCCAAACCGAAGAATCGTAAGAGTGAAGAGAGTCAGGCTTCAACGAACCCCTAAACCGTTTCATATTTCTCCATACAAGTGACGGGGGAGTTCTGGGGGACAAACTCTCACAAAACCCCTTCCATCCTCTCTTCTTCCTTTTAGAAAGTAGTCTTTTAGTACGGGCAGTAACTTTTTGTAAAATTCTAAAATCATCCAGGCTTAAGGATTCGTTGAAGACGTCCTCAGCACTATTTCTTTCTTTTACAGCAGAGGTGCATTCAGAATCCCACCAAGGAGGTGAGGCAAGTTTAGAAGTATAAAGCTTTTTCCTGGGGATGAATAAGTTGGCAGCTTCAATCAGTGTATTACGAAAATGTAAGTAATTTTGGGGAGAAGGATTTTGGTCCAAATTGGTTGTATTACGCTCAACATAAAAAGATTTTTTTTTCCAATCAGCTTCTTGTATTTTATGTTTCAGGAGAGGTTGGGGAGTAGGGATTGGGACTACCGAGGAAGGTTTTGATATAATAATAGGGAAATGATCGCTGCCAAAAGAGTGGGGTAATGTGTTCCAATTTAATAGACATGAAAGTTCTGGAGAGCAAGCTGAAATATCAACTGCCGATTTCGGGTTTTGACCGGGATATACACGACGGGTAGGAGAGCCATCATTTGTGACGCATACATTAATGTCGTCAAAGAGGTCCACTAACCAGGGGGAAAAGGAGTCTGTGTGATATGATCCCCAGGAACTGTGGTGGGAGTTGAAGTCTCCTAAAATGATAAGTGGAGAAGGGACTGAGAATAAAATTGTAGAAAGGTCAGGAATCAGGGAGAGTTTAGGATCAGGGATATAAATTGAGATAAAATTAATATTAGCTATGCAAGCCGCAATAGCGTTAATTTCTTGGGAATGAGGAGGAAGAGGGATAACAGAAAACGGATAGGATCTTTTAATCAACAATGCACATCCTGCCCTACCATCATCACGATCATCCCGCAGACAGGCAAACCCCGGGACCCTAAAGCGGGACCCAGGCCTCAACCATGTCTCAGAGATGGCCGCAACAGAAACAGTATGAGCATTAATTAAATCAGGTTTTTTAGGGACAATGCTTCTACTGTTCCACTGAAGAATTCGGGTTAAGCCCGGGGAAGCCATTGGATACAATTTCAGCGAGTCTGACAAGTAAAGGGGCAGCGTCGTACGGTAACACCTCGCTAAATTTAGCGAGGATATTTGTTATAAGCATAACTAACAATTCAGGAAGATTTTCATTGGGCCGTGCATGAGAGCTATTCAGACCACAGCCATTGGTAAGAGATGATGATGGTTCTCTAATAATGTCATTGTGAGCATGACGATTGTAGCCCTCCGGGAGGGGAGTCCTCGGGCGGGCAGGAGTTACTACAGTTTTACGAAAAGATTTCTTTTGCGGAGTAGTTTCGGGAGTTGCGTAGGAAGATGGTGAGTTTACTGACTGAGGCAGAGTTTGCGAAAACATAGTTTTAGCGACGTCAGAGTAGGCCCGTCTTATAGAAGGTTCCTGCGCAGAAGCCTCCATGTATGAGATACATTGCTCAGACATTGTTTTTTTAATTCGTTTTTGTCTGTCAAATTCGGGGCATGTCGGGTCAGTAGCAAGGTGTCTCCCAGTACACAGAAGACACCTGACACGGTCAGAGGGAATGTTACAGGTATCACCTGAGTGTGACTGTCCACATTTGTAACAACGGGCATTTGAACGGCAAGCATTCTGGACATGGCCAAACCTAAGGCACTTCCTACCTTCGCATCTATATCTTCTTTGGGAGGGATTGGCCCTCAAAGGTAGGCAACCAAGCAGGAGAACCATCGTCCTTTCTGACCTTACGGTTTAGACGGCGAGCTTTCACAATCTTCCCATGTCCTTCTTTATATTCAGTGGCATTAACAAATTCCTCCATAGACCAATCTGTAGGAACACCACGAACCAAACCTAACCGGGAAACATTGTATGATGGCCTTTAGTTTATGCTTGTTCAAAAGTCCGTGGTCAAGAAGCTCGTTAGCTGCGTTAGCGGAGCCAAACTTCACCGACAACCTATTACGACCAATCTGCTTAATGCCGTCATTTTTAACGTGTTGGACGCCACCTTCAACCAGGAACGACCCCAATCTTAAAGGTTTTAAGCTCACACCGGAATTCGGGGGATCAGCAATGCGGGACACATGTACAATAAATGGACCAAAGTCATCAATGTCATATTTACGGCAATTTATATCAAGAGATGGGTGTTTATAGATACTAGATTCTGATCCAAGACCACTCTCTGGATCAGTAATGGTACGTTTGGGCAGTGGTTCAGTACTCAAATTGTCAGCCATTATTTTCCGAGAAGGAGTTTGTGAAGCTGCAGAAGCCGGAAAACCTTCAGTCTCCATCACACATTCGTACTCACCACCCCCCTTATCAGGGGGTTTCAAGCGCTCATCTCCATCCATGGCCGTACTGGCCAACAATAAATGTAGGTTCACTCACCTATTCAAAGTTAATAATAACCAACACCACACAAAAATATAAGGAACTAGCTTTTGCCCGCGGCTTCGCTCGCGTTAAATTCGGTAGCGCCTTATTGATTTGTAATAGCAACGCTAAGTTTTCCCGTTTCTTCCCTCTTTCTCCCTCATATCCCACTCTTTTAAAAAAAATAATAGCCTATGTCCGTCTCCTGGTTCCCAACTATCTCTGTATCAAAATTCATCAAAATCGGTTTAGCCATTAAAGCGTGAAGAGGTAACAAACAAACAAACAAACAAACAAACTCACTTTCGCTTTTATAATATTATTATATATATATATATAGTAAGGATAACTGGGTTCAAAGGAAAATAACCTCAAAACTAACAAACCCACACGGCACCTCAACGTCCGAATCGCCAGAATCATAGGTTTTCAATTGGATCTTGTTGCAGCCTGCGAGTCGCTAGACTTTTTATCGATTTATGCTTTTGGCGCAAACTCTCCCACAACATTTCAATTCCATTAAGCGTCCATAGCCAACCTATCTGCGATGGTGGTGTGCATTTTGAGCCCCTAAATTTGAGAGATTGCATAAATAATTTCATTTCACTTATAAAGGAGATGGCCCATTTACTTATAACACCCAGCCTAGCATATAAAAATGTATGTACATTAACGAATTTTGCTTTATTTCGATTGTAGTATGCTCTACAATTAACTGTAAAAGTTACATAATCCACAAACTTCAGGTTTTTTAGAAATTAATAAAAACATGTCTTGGACAAGACTGATGATTATGTGTACTGTGAGCATAGTGGGACAGTAATGGAACGATTAAGTACCTAGGACATTCATATTTGGATAGATAAAAGGATGGGTAAGTGTCATAAAAGATTGTAGTGTTTAAATAAAACAAACATTGAATAACTTTTGAATGAAATATTTAATATTCAAAAATTCTAACGAAAACATCGTCTAAAAATGATGCTGGTGGAGAAATATGTGTCTGATGTCTAGCCCAGCCTAAATACCAGATCATTGTCATCACGTGGCAACAACACCCTACCGTCCTATTACCGACCAAGCAGTTGCAATAGTAACCCAAAATAGATTCAAGTGGGCAGTTGCTACTGGGCTCAACATCAAACAAAATATATGTGTAATAAATCCTTTGGCTTGTATGCCTAGACTTTATACGCCCCCTTAATAAATAGGGCCTATTCCCACCTATATGTAGGACAAACTCCTGGGAATTATCCAGTTCTGGACATACTTCTACCTCATAAACTCCATTTTGTCTGATGTGTTCACCGTAATATGATCGTGCTTGTTTAACTTGGTAAGGCCCTAATGCGAATAACAACAACTGATTATAAGAAAATATTGGAAACCTTTCCAGTTGCGGTAAGTTACCGTCAATTCTCGTGAACATAATTCTTCTCCTATTTAAATTAAATTCGTTTACAAACTGCCCTAGATGATTTGGTACATCCATGAACCGTAACGCTCTTTGAATAATCTGTTCACAATTAGGACTATCTATGAGACAAGGATGGAATTTATTTAAAATAGCTGCTGCTATTTTAAAATCAATCATTAAATGAGTAGCAGCTAAATTAAAAAACCGTTGCCTAAACAACTTAAAATCTCTCTTAAACCTACCATTCACCACTTCGACTACCCATCTGCAAAGTGTTACCCTTCTGCTTTTATTAGCCTGGGAATAGGATAATTGAGTTTCTCCTTGTTCTAGTGAAGCTGGTTTAAAAACTCTATAGTTATACTGTTCCAAAGTTGGTATAGCGTCGCGAAATCCACGATCTAAGATAAATATATCATTAGCTCTAAAGAGTCTACGATAAGGACCATTTTCATTTTCAAACAAATTGGTCATGATATCAGCATCAGTCTGAGTTGCAGGAAATGGACCTACAGCGTCAATAATATGACCATCACATGACACAATCAAAAATGGTTTTACTAAGTTGTCATATTTGTGTAAGCTGTAAGTTTTCTTCTGAAACATATAGTTCGCACTTTTCTGGAGGTAAATATATGTACCATCAAATATGATTATAGCAGACCTATTCTCAGGTGCTACTTCTGGGTCACTAAAGAGAGCCGAAGGAATCTGTAAATTCCTGGCAACAATTTCTGAATGACTTAAGTGATTGACTCCTAAATGCTGTGGTACAAAATTCTCATAAAGGCAAGATCTAACTTTTTTCATTTTAAGTTCTAAAGTAGCTCTAGGAATATTAAAAATTGTTGACAACCTACGGTTGCTTTCACCAGACCTTAACTTGGCTAAATATATGGCTAAGGCTGTTGTTGGCTTGCGTACATTAAGTGTTGGCAAAATATTCAATAAGCTCATGAACTCGGTTACAGTAAGTCCTGTCCAATAATGACACACATGGTTGGGCATTTCTTGGATATTTTCAAAATTCATATATTCACCCGTACATTTAGATATTCTAATTATATCCTCTATTTGACTGGCATTAAAAGAAGTAAATGACATACTATTTTGGGGCAACTCATGCCACTGATTTGAATATAAATGCGACTCGCATACTCTTGAACTACGGGGAATATAAAAATTATAATCATTGATTAAAATCCGTTTTATAAAGTCAGGTATTAGATAAAATGATCTATTATAACATCTATTAAATACACAATGGGCAGAAGTGTTTGAAGCCCGCTTATAGTTGGGTAATGTTATTTGATTAGAAGTATGAGTTGGTGGTAAAAGAGCCGGTGGAGGTAAGATGGGGGCCTCTGGTGGTGGTGACATTGCATTTTCATCATCATCATCTGCAGGTTCACCAGGTTCTTCTCGAGATGAATCTTGATGTAACAGTCTATTAGCCCTCATCCAGCAGGGATGACAAACATAGTTCCTTGTTATTCCCTAAAACAAATTATATTGACTTGTATCTAATATAGCTTGTGATAGCTTAATGGTGTGAATGTTATGTAGAATGTAGTCTTATGTCTTCTCTGTCTTGCATACATATCAGACATACATCTCTGACTCTTAGAACTTACACACATATTACTATTCTTTATCACTACATATAAGCTGAAAGAATTTCACATGAGAAACCCTTGCAATTGCCTGTAAGTTTACATAATAAATAAATATATTTAGAGACCTAAACTGTGTTTGAAATAAGGCAAACTGCATTGGCTAATTATATGTATAGGCTAATCATTTCACTTATTATAAGAAAAGGCCCGCTAGGAAAATTATGTTTCATGATAATAACTTATTTTTCTATTATTTTCATACATCATACCTGAAGTCTTGCGGTAAAAGAGAATTGCAGGAGAAGTGGTGATTCTGGTCCAATAATGTGGTGTCTTATGTCCCTTACTGATCGGCCACAACCAAGGCACACCATAGTGGGACCCAGTACTCTATGATTGACACCTTCTGAAGTTAGCAGCAAGAAGCATGAGTGACAAATATGTCCATCTTCTGGAAGCTGAAAGGCAAAGTAGATTATTAGAGTATAGGTATATTCAACATTTTATCTATTGTAATATGAAGAAGGTTCTAAGTCAACACATTTTTTAATATTTAAAAGTGTAAAACAGTTGTTTGAATTGAAACATTAATTGCTTGTAAATACAAATCATTCCCTGCACTCTTTATATATATAACACAAGAGATTATTTTATAAGTTTATAAAGGTTTTCATAATTTATTTTAATTAGGTATATACCTGAATTGTTAGCCACTGCACAAGCCTTCCTTGAAAAGGCACGTCTAACGAAGACACAACATGTCTTCTTAGCCGTCCCGTAGCTATACCGCAGTTAATACACCTCATTGTAAACAGTTCAGTGTCCAAAACGTAAGCACAATCAAGTCCGCATTAATAAGCACTAGGTAATCGTTCGGCAATGGAATCAGTCCGTGTAGAATAGCAATAGTCGATATAGATAACAGATAATCGCACAGTTTACAAACAAACAAAAAAACAACGCACGCGAAGTTGCGGGTAAATGACATACGAAAAACAAATGGCGGGACGGCGGTTGTCAAACGTCTAACCTGTCATGCATGTCGTTTCGTTACGTGTTACAAGAAAAAGTTACATAAAACAACAATGTTTCATAGCATTTGAGTAATTTACAAAATACACTTTTTTTATTATGATTACGATAGAGAATAATCGGTCAGTAATCATTTTAAAGTTCTAATATTTTTTTTATTTATCTCTGAGGGAACATTAATGTTGTAGGTTTACAGGGAATGGAACGTTTATCCAAAATGGTGCGCTATCTCAATACACCGGAAACGCAGAACAACTATTTATGTTTAAATATTTATTCTGAACTTCAACGAAAATATAAATAGTTTTATAATTTTTATTTCTTTTTTTATTTATTTATAATTAGACGTCTACAAATGTACATGTTACTAAGTAACTAGGCTGAAACTGGCCATGTCCTTTAAGGTGAGGCGACGAAATTTTTAAATTGGTCGCAAAAGGTATTCCTCTTCGCAAATCCACCGTATCGCTGTTGAGAGTGTCGAACAGCTTGTCCATTTTGGAAATCAGATCCGCCGTCACAGCCGCGTCAGCAGTTAATTCATCTGTAATATAACATATCATTTTATTGTGATTATGTAAAATATAAGAATGAATCAATTTAGTTTGTTATCAGGATGAGTACTACCTATGTCATTCCCAGGGTTCAAACTATCTCTACATAAAAAAATAAATAAAAAAGTTCAGCGGTATTTTTGAAAACATAACTGTTTGGTATTTTTGTAAACATAACTGTTTGTTATGTTTTCTACAAATGTAACAAAGAGTCAGACAGATAGAGAAACTGATCTTTTTTCACATTTGTAATTTTATTATATTCATTTTTAAAACAAATATTATATATTAGTGCTATTAGTCTTATAATTAATATGACTGAACTGATGGACAACTAACTGACGTTTAGATTGACAGAACCCTTAAAAATATCTAGGAATCCTTACATACATAAAATTCAATAAACCTAGTTAGTTACCTTGTGATATTTTAGCAAACATGCCAGCAGCAACTGTGTGGCTCAGCACTTGAACGGCTAGTTTTACCCTCATCTTTTGTTTGGTGTTGGGATTCAGATGTTCTTGTCTGAGAGAGGGTGCAAACACAAAGTTTGGATTTGAGTTGTCCAGTTCATAAAATTTGACAATGTGACTCCATTTGGCTTCACCTGAAACATTATTATGACCAGTTTAATTACATTGTGACATTGAGTAGGTTTTATTCTGAGAGAGCTCAGACCTGCCAATTATCTATCAAATTAATGTAATGATTACCTGTTCCCTGGTGTCCATCAGCCGATGTTATATTTGTTGAGCATTGTATGTCATACTTTAAGAATAAGTTTCTGAAGCACTTAATTAAATGAGGTGGATCAAAAAGTGCAATGATTTTTTTATTATTTATTTTAAAATGTGGACAGCTAGCCGTTGCTCCTAAAATGGTTAAAGCCCTTCTGTTGACACCATCCATGTCACACACACAAGCCGCTATGTTGTTGATGCCATGTTGATAACATTGTTCAAGCACCTGAAAAAGAAACATAATTTGAACTTCATATCATTGCTATATTGGTAAAGTTTATTAGTTTATAGCTACTGCACCGCCATAGAGACAGTAAATTATTAACATTACACATTCATATGGTGAGTATAAATTAAACTCCGCCCCTAAGACTACCTACTGACCCGGGTTTGGGAAATCTATATAGTGTGGTTTCGGGGTCATCGACAGGCGAAGAACCACACTTAAAACATTTCCTTTTATTCTCCTTCATGTTTGAAAACACAAACTATAGTCACTATCTATTCTCGTACACAACATTCAGGTTTTACGGCACACAACAGACGGAGGAACCTAGGCTCTACTCAACGTCGGTAATGGCGAGGATAAAACTTAGCGTTGCAATAAAAAGAGATGATGACAAGAGAATTTACAAGAAATAACATGCGCACGCGCCGCCGGCAGACATTATTCTTGTGAAGTGGGGCTGCCAGGTACATGTAACAAAATCTTACCCACCTAATACGCTAAACGAGCGTATTTATATTTTGTTTGAATTACGTATTTATTCAATTTCAGTAATACTAACCTTTATCAGACCAGGCGAAATATTATAATTCAGCTAATTTGTTGATTAATGAATGAATGTTTTTTTTACTTGAGGGTAGGCTTAAGTGAACATAACTTTAAAAGAGCTCTCAGTTCATTTAATTATTTAAAATAGTTTATTATAATTTTATATGTTGCTTATGCACTAAAACTTTGATAAATCCTCGAATGCACTCAATTCTCTTATAAAATCACTATTTCCTTTGATTTCAACTCATAAAATCAAGTCATCACAAAATGGACCTGTATGCAAAGCTGTCAAACTGTATGGAGGAGCTGTCAGCCACATTCACCACACGGATGAATACTTATGAAGAGGAACTGAAGAGTATCAGTAGTAATGAGGCATCCCACAAGAATGTAGCCAGCCTTTCGCGGGACTTCATGGAGTTCAAATGCCTCATCTGGAAAACTATGAGCGCTCTGAAGACTCAGATGGAGTTGTTGACTGTGGGCTTGGTTCGGCATGAAATGGCATCTCGAAGGAAAGTTCTTCTTCTCCATGGTCTACCTGAGCAAGAAAATGAGGATCACTCCTCCCAGGCTGTCCAAGTTTTAACAGAAAAGATGACGATTGCAAACATCTCTTCCTCTGACATCACATCCTGCCATCGACTGGGATCAGATTCAGGCAAGCCACGTCCTCTTCTTATACGGTTTAACAGCTATAATTAAATAAGCTAAAGGGGAGGGTTTGTATTTATGCTTTTGCGGTTGCACAACGACACGCTTTGCTTACGCTTTGCTTGGTAGTATAGATGCAAGCCTACCTTACTGCTCCTTCAGAGTCAGTAAGGTGGCGAGGTCTTGGGGGAGAGCGCAACAGTCGCGTAGATCCCCAAGGCAAGTCTGGTGGATCCACCTTCACGAGGTTGCCGCCCTGTTTTTGGTCTAATTCCCTAAGAAATAGACGCAACAGAAACCACCAGGCGCTTTTCCACTCCTAACCACGACCCCGATGAAGGAGTCCTGGGGGGTTGAGCCGAGCGGCGCTGGTGTTAATGCGTCCGTAAGGCAACACGCCCTCTTTGGTCCGGATTTCAAGCGAAACGGTGGCCCCACCCAATAGCCAAGGGTGGGGAAATGGCCACAGTGTCCCGTCAGAGGGGCACGGCGAGGTGCGGGGGGTCCGTGGAGGTCATCTTTGGAAGGCCGAAGCGGTGGGTTAAGGTCATGCTGACGGTGTAAGTGAGGGTTACCAACCCGATCAAGCACCCGATGTCGCACTGTAAGCCAGCCCTGCGCACCTATATCTCTCTGGTAATCCTAGTGTTCGAGCTAGTTTGTAGCGAGACGCTCCCAGGTGCGGGCTCCATGGAGGGTGGGAAGCCAGAGAGATGAATACCTATTACACTTATTATGGATAATAAAAAACCCTTTAACACACCAAACACATACACACCACACACACACACAATACACACACACACATCACAAACACTTACTCACACACACCTCACGCACACACCACAAACACATACACATACTGGAGCGGAGGCGAAAGCCAATGAGGCTCCCACAGGAGGTGCCGTCGGCACCTTTGTCGCCCCTGGGCGCTCTGCTGCTTTTGCGGCTAGCTCCAGCGCGGGTTCCGGTCCGGCAGTGGCGAAAACCGCTGCCAAGACCAAAACAAAGTCCCGTAATAAACCGAGGAAAACGGCGCTGCCCGGGACCAGTACCGTTCCTCGTTCCTTCTCAGGTACACAGCCTACACCGACGGTTAACTCCGAAGGTGGAGCTATTAGCAAACACCCACCTCTGCCTGTGGATCCTCAAGCCGCCCCTCTACCGCCGGCCGTTACTGGCCAGCCGGTGGAGCCCGGTATCACCGGAGACGAGTTTGCGCTCGCCTGGCAGGTGCAGAGGAGCAAGCGCAAGGGCACCAAGGGGAAATCCTCAGAGAGTACCCAGTGCTGCTGCGCTGACCACCCGAGACAGACCGCCCCAACTTCTTCGGAAGGGGTCGGTAAAATGAGGACAAGACTGACGAAGAAAGAGCGTCGTCAACTGTGGAGAGGTAAGAAAACTTCACAAGTAACCATACAGGCTAACGCCGCGGCTACGGGTAAACCGGCCAGCGGTAATGTCAATTTCTCCGCAGGCAAGCGATCGCAGGCCGTGGCTGGCACCAGCCAACCAGGACCTAGCCAACCGCCTGCTGGCGCAGAGGTACAGGGCCAGCACAGGAACCAGCGGCCCGTTCGGATGGATCAGACCGCGGCCAAGCGAGCTCTCAACGAGACCTCATCCCCTCGTGGCGAGCACAAGCGGCCGTGTCTTGATAGATCCAAACGGGTCGCCCACCAGAGCTACGCCCAAGCTGCTAGCACCAAGAGATACCGCGGCCCCGGAACGTAAAGGGCAATAGAAGGAACATGGGCGGGTTTTAGTCAGTACAAGTCTGACATGCCCCCCCGCTCCACCCAGAGCGGGGGAAGTCATTGGATGATTTCCCACCCGAAAAAAAAAAAAAAAAAAAGCTGCTAGCACCAACCTCGACGTCGCAGTCACATGCGGCCGCACGGGGCTCATCAGCAGGGAGGTGTCGGAGCAGGTGCTAGCAGCCATACAGAAGTAGATCATTGCTGAGTCCTGCTCCCCCAAACCGGACGTCCCCGCACCGAACTTCAGGGCCAAACCGATTTTCGCCGGTGGGGTCCTTAGGCTGTGGTGCGGCACCGAACACACGCTGGCCTGGCTGGGGAAACTCGTCTCCGAGATGCCTCTTCCCGCCGGCACTTCGCTGGTGATCAAGAGGCAGTCGGAGATCCAGCGCCGCGTACGATGTGGCATACTCATCCCCAATGAGCAGGGGATGTTCACAGAGCCGACCAGTATTGGGAGAGCCCTGTGCTACCAAAACTCCTGGGTGGACATCAGGAGGTGGGTACTGCTGCACGGCGACAAACAGGCCGCGGCATGGTACATTGTGGTTGGCATCCCTAAGGACCAAATTCCGGCCCTGATGAAAGCCGAACGCCGTCTCTCATTTTGCGCAGGGACGGTGTACATTAAATTCCAGGGCCCGAACGGCAAATGTCCCTCAGGGTTGGGATCCGGCCACAGAAACCATGGTCGCGAAACCGGAGGATGAGAAACCTCCGTCATCAAACTCCGCGGAGCCACCCGCGGACACTCCTGCAGCAGCAGCGCCGGCCGTGGACTCCGCCGCCAGCGTGGACGCCGTCCTCTCATCGGGAGAAGAGATCGACGACATCATCCTGTCGTCGGTTTCGGACCCCGGGGAGGAGGGCTTCGACGCGGGCGACCTGTTCGCCGGGCTGCGACTAGCAGGTGACGAGGAGGGCGCGACCAGCGATGGCGTCCCTTTCGTCGACCTGTAGAGTTCTGCAGGCTAACCTCCACCACAGTCAGACCGCGACGGCTCAGCTACGGAAGTGGTTGGAGGTTCAACAAACAGCCATCGTTTTGATCCAGGAGCCGTAGATCAGGGCTGGCCGCATACAAGGCCTCTCCAATCTTAGGGGTAAGCTCTTAGTTACTACAGACCACGACCAACCCAGATCGTGTATCTATACTACAGAAAACCTAAAAACACAGCCACTAACAAATTCTGTTGCAGGGATATCTCTGCAGCTAGGCTGACTATACAGCGTGACGACACAGAGGTGGAAATTGCCCTCGCCTCGGTATATATGCCCGAGGCTGAGGAACCGCCCCCGCATGACCTCGCCCGCCTCGTAAGACATTGCGAGTGCACCGGGCTGGAGGTTATCATAGGGGCCGATGCCAACGCCCACCACCCTCTGTGGGGCAGGGACACGCAGAATGAAAGGGGTAAGACTTTAGTAGACTATCTGTTCTCAACCAACTTAACCCTACTAAACACAGGTTCTGAACCGACCTTTGTAACCAGGCGTAGCCGTACAATTATAGACCTTACTCTGGCCTCGGAGGGCGCAGCGGCAACCACCACCGGATGGCAGGTCTCCAAGGAGGCCTCCTGCTCGGACCACAGGTGGATCCGCTTCGATATCCAGGTTACTGTAACACCTACACTGCCACGGCGCAACCCGCGCAATACAGACCGTGCTGCATATACACGCACCCTTGAAAACAAGCTGGCGTCAATTGACGACTGGGTGACTTACGAGAGCACACCGCAGATTGAAGAGCGGGTAAGTCAGCTCACCAAGTCAATGCTAGACAGCTACCAGACTACCTGCCCCGAAACCGTTCCGCCAAACACATCAGGGAAACAACCATGGTGGGGTGCGGAACTGGAGCGTAAGCGCAGCAAGGTAAGACAAGCTCTAAACAGAGCTATGAATACTTGGGCGGACAAGGATTGGGACGCCTACTACGCGGCCAAATCCAGCTACAAAAAATGCATAAGATTCAGGAGCACCACAGGGTGGCGTAAGTACTGTGGCAACATCGAATCTTGTCAACAAGCTAATAGGGTAAGGAAAATACTGGCACAGCAAAAAACACCTGGGCCTACTGTTCTCCGAAAACCTGACAATACACTCACCACATCACCAGAAGAGGCGATGCGCGTCCTCATTGAAACTCACTTCCCAGGATGCGCATTTACACAGGTGATTGACTGGACAGAGACAACTCAAACGCCATCAGTAAACGACTGGCATCACGCTGACAAGGTGATAACACTGGAGAAAATCCAGTGGGCGATCCGTTGCTTCCATCCTTTCAAGGCGGCAGGCCCAGACGGCATCTTCCCTGCTCTATTGCAGTGGGGTAGCACATCCGTTGCCAGTAAACTGCTGCCCATAATGAGAGCGTGCCTAGCCTTTCGATACGTTCCTAAAGGATGGAGGGAAGTGAAGGTTATATTCATCCCTAAGCCAGGTAAGGGTGACTACACAAACGCCAAAGCCCACCGACCAATCAGTCTGACTTCCTTCCTTCTAAAAACCATGGAGAGGATCTGCGAAAGAGAGCTGAGGGACGGCGTTTTAAAAACAATACCACTCCACGACAACCAACATGCATACAGCTCGGGTAAGTCTACCGAATCAGCTCTCCACCTAGTGGTTAGCCGAATAGAAGAAGCTATACACCAGAAGGGAACCTGTCTAGGAACCTTCATAGACATCGAAGGAGCCTTCGACAGAACTAACTTTTCCAGCATCCGTAACGCTCTGTCTCGACATGGAGTGGAACAGGTAATGATAGACTGGATCACTAATATGCTAAGTGAACGAGTGGTTCGCCTTGCAGAAGTACAGGAGATGGCCTTGATAGCGAGAGGCTGTCCTCAAGGAGGGGTACTATCTCCGCTCCTCTGGAACCTGGTGATAAATGACCTTATCACAAAACTCAACGCGAACCACTTCTTTACAATCGGGTACGCAGACGACCTCACCATCCTCATTTCAGGGAAGGTGATGGAGACAATCTGCAACCTTACCCAACAGGCCCTACGCATCGTTGAAGGATGGTGCAGGGATTTCGACCTGTCTGTAAACCCCAATAAAACAGAACTAGTCATGTTCATCCAAAAGCGAACACTAGGACCTTACCGCCTACCCAAACTATTCGATACTGAACTCCAATTAGCCAGCGAGGTGAAATACCTAGGCGTCATCCTGGATAGTAAGTTAAACTGGAGCAGTCACTTAGACAATAAACTAAACAGAGCCTGTATCACCTTTTGGCAGTGCAGAGGGATGATAGGTAAGAGGTGGGGGCTGTCTCCCAAAATCATCCTCTGGCTTTACTGCGCGGTAATCCGACCTATGGTCACGTACGGGGCCGTGGTATGGTGGCCCCGCACCAAATTGGTGACAGCCTCAGCTAAACCTAAAGCCATGCTAGAACTCCCACCGCTCCACCTGTTCATTCAGCAGGAGGCAACGACGGCGGCATTACGTCTCAAAACACTGCATTTATGGGGTAAGAAATATACACAGCATACCAAGGCGCTGGAGGAGTTCTACAACGAGTTCCCAATAGCCAAAGCGATAAACGATCGGATACCCAAACAATTCGTATTCGATAAGAAATACAAAATCCAGCTCCATGAAGACCACCGTTGCGAAGGGCTATGCCCCGCAGAGGTAAGAATCTTCACAGACGGATCCAAAACAGGTACTGGCACGGGAGCTGGAGTCTTCTCAGAGGACCTCAACATCCACATAGCCGCACCTCTAGGGGTCCACAACACGGTGTTTCAGGCAGAATGCATGGGCATCTCCCTAGCCGCGTCAGCCATCACGGCAAGGAAGGTTGAGGGCCACTCTATTCGCATACTTTCGGACAGCATGGCTGTACTGCAAGCACTAAACAACCAAACAGTCAATTGTGGGCTAATACATGAGTGTCACCAGCGCCTAAATAAGGTTGGTAATCTCAACAAATTAACTATCCAATGGATCAAAGGACACAGCGACTCCCGAGGAAACGACGCTGCGGACGAACTTGCTAGAAGGGGATCGAGCATGGTACCAGTGGGACCCGCACCTATCGTGCCACTACCATTTGGGTACCTACGTACACTGGTAAGGAAACGCACCAGAGAACAACACCACAAACTGTGGCTGGACCACGGTGAGTGCAGGCAGGCCAAGGAAGCTCTTCCTAGTATCGACGGCCGCTTCACTAAACAGGCGCTACGGATGACAAAACCACAGCTGCGCACAATTACAGCAGCCATTACTGGCCATGGCTCTTTTAATAAACAGCAGCACCAAGGCGCTGCTGACGTTTTTCGCGGAGCTGGGGTGGATCGAATAATATTCCCACCCATACGCAAAATACGCGCCTCAGACGTGGAGTTGCGGACACCAGCCCGTTATACAATACAATACAAATACAATAACAGCTATAATTTGCGCAATGAGGTATGGCGCAGCAAGACAAAGCTGAAAGGTTCTGGTTTGGTGCTCTCGGAGTTTCTAACTAAGCCTAGGCATGACATGTTTCTGGCCGCTCGCAAACACTTCAGTGTAAAGCAGTGTTGGACCTCTGAGGGCAAAATTGTCATCATGCTTCCAGACAAGTCGCTTCGAAAGATTGAATCAGCTACTGAACTTCAAGAACTTGTTGCGCGGTTCCCGGCGGCGGCTACCTCGGTTGCTAAGGTTGCGTCGTCAACTATTAGCACCCCTGTTTTGGACAAGAGATCGCGGAGGCAATCAAAATGATCGTGCCCACAACATATATGTAGCTACAGTAAAGTTTCATTTTATTTATTTTCTGTGTCGGTCACTGTTTTTTGTGAGATTCAGTTTTGACATTTTGACAACTATGAGTCTATGACTGCAACTTGCTCGTTCGGATACACTTCACAATAATTGTTTTTTTTTATGTCTTGGATACTAGCATTTTAATCTCTGTTTTTAATGGCAAGGTGCGTCGAGGATCTTCAATATAGAATAGTTATAAATTGTTAATTTAGTATTTATTTAGAAATAGCTTTGAATAATCTTGTTTCCATTCCATTGCATTTTTTTTTCTTATTTGTTATTTGACAGTCATGTTAGTCAATATGGATGACAGTTTTGTTTCCTGTTCTTCCACTGGTTCCGCTGACGAAAGCTTTGCTAGTGCATTTAGTGACGATTCTGTTCACCTACGCGAACAACTCTCGTCTACCTTTTCTTGCCACAATAAATTTTTCAATGCAGTTCATATCAATGCTCAAAGCATTCCAGCCCATCATACCGATTTATTATCCTCATTTGACTCAGATCTTATTCATGCTGTGCTTGTCTCTGAAACTTTCCTCAAACCTGCTCTGCCCTCATCGCAGTATTCGTTACCCGGCTACAAGCTTGTGCGTAATGACAGAACGGGCAAGGGAGGTGGGGGAGTCGCCATCTATCTCCGTGGAGATATTGTTTTCAAAATTATCGAGCAGTCTCCGAGTAATTATTCTAAATCTGCTGAACATTTTTTTATTGAAATCACTTTCAACCATACAAAATTACTTTTAGGTGTTTATTATAGCCCCTCATGCCATATTGATTATTTCGCTTCTTTTGAAAATTAACTTGAAAATTTTTCTTCCTTATAATTATGACCACACTATAATACTCGGAGACTTCAACACTTGTCTGATCAAAGACGATGCGCGCAGCCATAAACTCAGGTCCCTTGTCTCTTCTGTAAACATGCACATTCTTGATCTTAATGCTACTCATTATGCTCCTCACTGTAACCCCTCACTTCTGGACCTAATTTTAGTTTCTGACCCAAGCAAAGTAGCCATGTATGGGCAACTTTCTTCCCCGTTCTCTTATCATGATCTATTATTTATCTCGTACAAAATTCGCCCTCCTAAACGCAAATCTAAATATCTCTTCCTCCGCAGTTTTAAGAACATTGATCTAGAGCTTTTAGGGAAAGATGCGGGCAATATCGACTGGTCTCCCGTTTATGATAGTAATGAGCTGAACGTTAAGGTCGCTGAATTTACCAAAATAGTGTTGACGCTTTATGACTTGCATGCTCCACTAAAAAAAGTTAGGGTGAAGCATCTTCCAGCTCCCTGGTTGTCTGAGTCAATTAAAAACGCGATGTCTAAAAGGGATAAGGCGAAAAGGCGTTACAAAAGGGACCCCACTGATGAGAACTGGTCTCTTTATAAGAAACTGCGTAATCGCTGCGGTCGTTTGTGTAGGAATGAAAAAAGGCGCCACATACATTATTCTGTTCAAAACTCTAACACAGCACAAGTATGGCAATTCCTGAAATCTCTTGGAATCGGAAAAGTTGCGAATGATAGCGTTCCTGACATTGACCTGGACGAAATTAACTTACATTTTTCCAAATCACCAGTGGTTTTGGATGACAACTTTAAATCCTTCACTCTAAACGATCTCTGTAATCTTCCTCGACCAATGTGTACCTCCTTCTCTTTTCACCCAGTTACAGAAGGGGAGGTTAAACGGGCCATTACATCTATTTCCACGAAAGCAGTGGGTGATGATGGGCTCCAACTTCAGATGCTTCTTCCTATCCTTGATAACCTTATTCCTGTAATCTTACACATTGTTAATTATTCTCTATTTACAAGTTCCTTTCCTTCAGCTTGGAAGAAGGCGTATGTCTTGCCTCTTCCCAAAGTTCGAAATCCCTCTTCAGTATCTCAGTTTCGTCCAATTTCCATACTCCCAATCCTGTCCAAAGTCCTTGAGAGTGTTGTTAATAACCAACTTTCTCAATACTTTTTCTCTAATAGCCTGCTTAGTCCTTTCCAATCTGGATTCCGCCCTGGCCATAGTACTGTATCAGCTTTACTCAAAATAACGGATGACATCCGATTGGCCATGGAGAACCGACGCCTGACGGTGCTGGTTCTGCTGGACTTTAGCAGTGCTTTTAATTCAGTTGATTTTGATATCCTCTTAGGTATCCTTTCCTCTTTAAATATATCTCCTTCTGTGACTGCTTGGTTTGATTCGTATCTTCGGGGTCGCTCGCAGTCGGTACACTTAAATGATGTTTGCTCGGATTGGTGCGATCTTGCTGCGGGTGTTCCCCAGGGTGGCGTCCTTTCTCCTCTTCTCTTCTCTGTTTTCATAAACGCTATCACTAAAGTACTAAATTCTCATTATCATCTCTATGCAGACGACCTGCAGCTATATCATCATTTTAACCTCGAACAGCTTCCTGAGGCCATCGATGCCATCAATGATGATCTTCAAAACATCAGTCAGTGGGCTAAAAAGTTTGGATTATTAGTTAACCCAATTAAATCACAAGCTCTCATTATTGGTGGCAGATACTTCATCAATTTACTGAATCACCAGTCTCTACCGCCTATTATTTACGATGGTGTTGCTATAGCTTATTCCAAAAAAGTCAAAGACTTAGGAGTGTTCTTGGACTGCAACTTATCTTGGAACGTTCACGTTGCTGAAGTAAGCAGGACGATGTTTTGTTCGTATCGATCCCTTAAACGTCTTCAAAAGTTTCTGCCATTTAAAACCAAAATCACTCTTGCTCAGTCTCTTCTTTTACCTCTTCTAGACTATGCTGATGTCTGTTTTCTTGATGCGACTGAGTAACTTCTTGATAAGCTCGAACGTCTGCAGAACTTGTGTATCCGCTTCATTTTTGGGCTTCGTAAGTACGACCATGTGTCAGAGTTTCGGAAGCAGCTGAAGTGGCTACCAATACGGCAACGTCGAGATTCTCATACACTTTCTTTTCTCTTTTCTGTTCTTCACAATCCTAAAGCTCCTTTGTATCTTCGGGAACGATTTGAGTATCTTGTCCCTAGAGGTAAACCTTGTCGTTCATCATCATCTCTTCTCCTTCGTTTCCCTCCCCACTCTTCAAATCGGTATGATGGATCTTTTACTGTTCGTGCTGTACGCCTTTGGAATTCACTTCCCCACTCCTTGCGGGATAGTCCCTCGTTAGACGTATTCCGGAAAGGAATCAGGGAACATTTCCTGTCAATATAATCAATACCGTGTGTATGTATCTTATGTTTTTTTTTTTTTTTATCCATTTATGCATGCATGTAAGTAATTTTGATTCAATGTAAGTGAACTAACAACAGTTCAGTTTTGTAAGTTATTTTAAGCCTTTCTATGTTCTTCTATGCACATTATGTACCTATCCTATTTTACAAATATTTTAATCAATAAGGAAGGTTTGCTGTAAGAAAACCCAACTTTGGGTTAAGCTCGCCGTTGTACATAAGCTATACTTTGTAATTTGTGTGTATATATTTGATTTGTGCAATAAAGAATAAGAATATTAATAATTTGAACTAAAATGTTACTAAAACTACCAAATGGTAGCTTTTTAACACTTAAGGTGAAAGCTCCAACCTACCCGCGAAATTCAAATTTTCTTACGTTTTTTGCAATTTTCAGGCCAGTGCTAGGTTGTATGTTGATTAAAATATTATTCGCGGCTGTAAGACGTATGTAATTATAGAATTATAATCATCAAAATCACCAATACAACCCTCCAAGTTCATAAAGCTGTAGGAAAGACTTTTTCTGTTTTTTTTTTTGTTCCTACGCCTTTATGAACTTGGAGGGTTGTATTGGTGATTTTGATGATTATAATTCTATAATTACATACGTCTTACAGCCGCGAATAATATTTTAATCAACATACAACCTAGCACTGGCCTGAAAATTGCAAAAAACGTAAGAAAATTTGAATTTCGCGGGTAGGTTGGAGCTTTCACCTTAAGCACATTTTTTGTTTTTATATGTTGCCATCCTTGAAAACGTCATTATAAGAGACCGAATTTTTTAGGTCTCGCATAATGAGAGAACTTGGCAACACAGTTCTAGCCCCCGTAGGCATTCCACGGTTTACCCCAAAGAGTATAATAATAATATGGGAGGTTTACCCAATGAGACGACCCCGCCTGAGCGCATCAACGTCGGGAACATACCCTGCAAATATATATCTATACTCTTTGCCCTGCAAAGAGTATAATAATATGCCCTGGCAACCATCAGTAAGTATATAAAATATTTAAATTAATGTACTCTGTGCTGTGCTGGCAACTTAGAACATTTTTTTTTATTGCGAAAAGCGCCATCTGTCCCAGAAGCAAACTAATTTTTTATTGTGGTGTTACCTTTTTTTTATCGTAAATTTTTAGTAGTTGACTTTAATTGTTAATTTTGCTATTTTACTTTAATTAGTCTACTTTTACTAATAATTTGATTTAACAACCAAGTATGAATTGTTTTTGAAATATTTTATGAATTTTTGTTTTTTCCTGGAAGTTTTACAAAAAATAGAACCTTAAAAAGTAGTAGTACTAATGCAAACTGTTACCAACAATAGCAACACTGAATATCAACGTCACAACAAGAATTTTTCCACCGGTTTGTTGTTTACATGCTCGTGCGCATTTTTTCTTGTATTTTTCGGTGTTTTTGTGTTATTATCTTGAGTTGAGCTTTAGTTCCTCCGTATCACAGAGTACATTTTATATACTGAGCAAAGAGTATAATAATATATCGGGTAAAGAGAGCCCGCTTTTTAAGGCAATCCTGTTTGAACACGAGCTCCATCTGGATTTTAGAGGTAAAACTAATCATAGTATACATGACATACCTACGTATACATATATATATTGTCCATAGTTTCACTTCACCACAGAGTACTATAATATATTATATGAAATAGAGGTCTATCTCAAGGAGAAAATGGAGTAACGCAATTTGCGCCATCTGATTGCTGGTTTTGGAACTAAGCCTAACACAAGTATAGCTTACGGGTTTACATACCTACCTATATGTATCAATACTTAATATTTAATAATTACAGGAAAAAGTAAAATAAAACAATGTTTTTCTTCGATTAAATTAATTTATTGTTTTCTTTTAAAACACTTTTTATAAAGCTTTTTGGCTTTTATTTTATACATATCTGTATCGTCATCACACTCTCTCTTATTAATTAATATTTTATTTAAATCTTTACAATAATTATATATAAAGAATCTACAGTATATTTTAATTAAAAAATCAATTAATGTGTCATTGTGAGTGGTGCATTGCACAAAATCAAAATCAACATGCATTACATAATGCAATTGTTTTTATTAATTCTTTTAAATTATTTTTTTCTAAATTTTCTTTTAATATTATATAATTAATATCCTGCAGATTAGAAATACAATTTAAGAGAGAGTCGCTAGGGCTAGGACTGCAAAGCCATTTTTTATTTGCATATTCCCTGTATTTTAAATATTCCGGTTCATGAGCTACTATTAAATTTTTATTACATTCATCACACCCCTTGAAGACTCTTTTCTTGGCGATTTTAATAAAATATCCGCTAACATAATTATGTACTGCAAACCACCCATTTTGCGAGGATCATTTTTTTCTTCAAGGGGTGTGAATGTTATGACGGGAATATTTTCTAGTTCGGAATGTTTTTGGCCTTTGCTGCCCTCGCCTGTGATGAGTACTTCGTGTAACGCGTAACAGCTGTCTGCTTCACAATTTGCCCCTGGAGCATGAACACTAGAGAGGCTGTTAACTAGCAGTGTGGTAAATGCTGCTTCAAATTTTTCCGGCGTAGGGTTTACGTTGCGGCATCCGTGGCTTCTTATTGACCCAAAGAAGTTTTCAACAGGATCCTGATTGAGATGCCGCATCCAAACTGATGTTACGCCGTATTTTGAGGTAATTTTATTTAATAATAGTTCAATGCCCTCTAGTGTCCATATCCAATTTTTTAATGTCGGAACATACTCATCTTTTAATGTATTTTTGTTTATAAAAGTCATACTCTTCATTAATGTTTTTGATTCCATCCATATTTTGTGGTGTACCTACCGATGTAGGTGTTGCAGGTCCAAGAAGAGGCTTACCGTGTTTCTTCCTTTCGCCATAGCTTCCATTCATTGAGTCAAACAATTGGTCAAAAAAGAGTAGAATATCTGCAGTATTTTTTGCTTCTTTCGCTATTATGCCTTTATCTGTAAAAAAAATACAGGTTTTAGTCATTTATTACACTCTATATATGTTAAATAGGACTGTATAATAATGTATTCCACATATTTCACACAACGCCATCTAGTCCCAATCTAATCATTTTGTTGTATGAGTATTAGACAATTAATAAACAAATTAATATATTTTTATAAATTATTGTTGTCATCACACATTTGTCTTCGAACACCAACAGGCCTGTCAAATATTGTGAGTTGTTTATAATAAAGTAAGGACAATATTATGTACTGATGCTATTCACCTGCAAGATATCCCATATTTGAAGCCACAGTTTGGCTAAATAGCTGGGTAGCATATTTCACCTTCATCCGGGGAATCTTGTTTGGGTTGCAGTGAGAATCGGTCAATTTTGGTATAAGTCGAATTCCTTTGTATCCTGGGTTTTCTTTGTGCAACGACATTATATGTATGTTCCCATTTTGCAACTTTTGTTTCGTTGTTTTTAACATATTTTAAATGTTTCGAAATTAGGTTGTTTCTAATACATTTCATCAAATGGGGTGGGTCATATAATGGAACAATTTCTTGGTTGTTAATTATAATTATGTTTTCCCTTGCTTCTTCTCCCCTTCTCAATAGTATTCCCCGCGCCTCTTGCGAAAGATACCTTATGCAATTTGCATTATTAGTGCCTTGATCGCACACAGTTGCTACTACATTAAGCCCTGCATTTTGCAACTCAATGATGACCAATTTCAGCTGTTTGGCAAGTTCCGGCCCCTTTGTTGCAGCTTGAGAAAAGGTGTATGCAACAGGCTGTTTGTAGTTTTTTATTAAGCCTCTTACCATGAACACTTGCGCATGATCAGCATATTCAGAGACTGTCTCTTGGCCATTTGTGACAAAACCACTTACTCTGTCCTTTCTTTCATTAAATGCCACATTGGGTTTCAGTGACATTTCATCAAACAATACAATACATATTGTGTGTTCTGCCTTCATTTTCTGTGTCGCTGTTCTAATTTGTTCAATCATGTTTTTATTGATGCCTGGATTAATGTCAGCCATGTGAATTAATTTTAAGAGAGTTTGGCGAGATGGCAGGATGAAGATTTTCCTAAGAAATCTATATCCTTTCGGGCTTTGCTATAAAATAGACAAGGCAACCAATTTTTCTTGAAGAGTGAAGCGACGGCCTTTGATTCCTTTCTTATGCTCCCTGAATTGCAGGGTCATGGTTTACGAAACGGGGCACTATGAAAAAAAGACTTAGAAAAATTTTACTCAAAAACAACGCCTAATCAAGCCTTCGGGATCCGGTGGGATGTGGGAGTATTAGGGTGGGGGAAACACCCGGGGACGACCTTAAGGTCAACGGCCTTGACCCCAAGGTCAATGACCTTGACATCAAGGTCAATGACCTTGACCTCAAGGTCAAAGATCAATTTATAAAAAAATCCGGAAATGCCGGGAACCCTTAAGGTCGATGACCTTGACCTCAGGGTAAAAGGTCAAATTTATTAAAACGCAGGAAATGCCCGGAACGCTCTAGGTCAATTACCTTGGGGTCAAGGTCAAAGGTCAAATTCATAAAAACGTAAGAAAAACCTAACACGAAGGGGATGACGGAGGCTTCGTTCGCTCGCTCACTTTAGTCCCCGTCATCCCCTTCGAACCTAACCTGTCCGTGTCGGGGTGCCCCAATATTCCGAGCTCGCTTCGCTCGCTCTTGAATTAATTATTCGTTAGGGAATTAATCAAGCTGACAGAGTCCGGGTAAGGTCGACGGAGGCCCCTACGGGGCCTCCTATTACTGTCTCCAAGGTTCAACAGTAACCTAACACGAAGGGGATGACGGGGGCTTCGTTCGCTCGCTTCGCACCCCTTCGAACCTAACCTGTCCGTGTCGAGGTGCCGAAAATTCCGAGCTCGCTTCGCTCGCTCTTGAATTAATTATTCTATTCTTTATGACCTCGAGGTCAAGGTCAAGGTTATAAAGCGAGCTCGGAATTTAAAATTTTTCTAAGTCTTTTTTTCATAGTGCCCCGTTTCGTATACCATGACCGTTTTTTCCTCAGTGCCCCGTTTCGTACACTCCAACCAAAAAATTGTTAAAATAATTTAATTAGTTATTATGTGAAGAAATGTTGTTCTATGTCCAGTAATAGTAGTTTAGATACCAGACTTTGGACTGACACGGGGGCCAATCTAATCACTGTACAAAGATTGTACAATCCTTGTCCAGTGATTAGTTAGCCAATGTACACATTGCGCAAAGCGATCCCCATTCTGACACCGAGCGCAAAAAATAAATTAAGTTAAAAAAATAAGTTCTCAAAAATTGGCAACTCTTGTTTTGTAGGTACTTTGAGATTTTAGGTTTGAAAATGTTGCCTAATGTAAATTATTTTGTTTAATTAATTATCGATTGGATTTCATTTATTTTCTTTACAATAAATAATATTTAAAAAATTGCATTTACGGAATAATTCCAAAACTTATAAATTAATCAAGAGTAGGCCACCCTAAAGCCTTAACATAACGCTCCCGCCATCTTACGTCACAAAATAGAACTTGATGTCATGCATTGAAAATACCGCCATCTTCATCAAGGTTTAGAAATGTTTGATGATATAAAATAAAAATAAAAAAGCCTTTTATTCCATGCAAAAACACGTTACAGAATTTACCTACTTTGAAATAAAAAAAAAATATAAATAAATTTGCTTTTCAGATTAAATGAATTTAGTTAATTGACATACTAAATTACATACATGCATCTGTAACAATAATAAAAAATAAAATAAAAATTATAACATTAGAAATAAAAAATAATTACGTAAGTGCTTGAATTTATCATAATTAATTTAATTTAACACAATTTATTCTAAAACATTTCTAATTTTATTAAAAATAATAAACTCTAATCACACATCATGTTACAATTTAATTTATATAATGTATATTTCAAAATAATATTATTATCTTAATATTAGCATGGACCCCTCTCAGGTTAAGGCCTCCTCCAAGGATTTCCATATTTCTCTGTTTTTTGCTGTTTGCAACCAATTTGTTCCTGCTATCTTTTTTATATCGTCCTCCCATCTCAGGTAGGGTCTTCCTGCTCTGCGTTTGCCTAGCGGGCCCTTCCACGTAGTTACATTAAGGGTCCACCTGTTGTCTGCGTATCGGGCTATATGACCGGCCCATCTAAATTTTAAAACTTGTGCATAGGACATCGCGTCTATTGTTTTGGTATAGTTTCTTATTTCCGTGTGTCGAACTTTGTGCATTTTCTTTATGTTCAACATACTTCGTTCCATTCCTTTTTGGCACGAGCTTATTTTGTTTTTAACCTTCTTCGTAACTTTCCACGTCTGGCAACCATACGTTAGAGAGGGCAGAATGCATGAGTCCATAGCCTTCTTTTTGAGCTTTATTGACATGTTGCTTTTAAATATTTCTTTTAAGCTCCAATATTTATTCCAAGCATTTTTAATTCTTCGCTGTATTTCCAATTCGTTGTTATTTTTTTTGAAACTAATTTGCTTACCGAGATAAATATATTGGTCTACGTACTCTAGCGGCTCATTTTCTAACATAATACGCTTCTTTATGCTGTTTGTCATGGCGTTCGTCTTCGACAAGTTCATCTCCAGTCCTACTAGTCTGCTGCTTACATTGAGGGTCTCTAACATATATTGCAGGCCACAGCTAGTCTCTGACAATAGCACTATATCGTCTGCGAATCTAAGATGGCTTAAGTGATTGCCATTAATGTTTAAACCGCATTTTTTCCAGTCCAATTTTCCTATAATGGTTTCCAGTACAGCTATAAAAAGCTTTGGGGATAACGGGTCGCCCTGCCTTACCCCTCTCTTTATAGGAAAGCTTTGGCCTACTGTTTCCAATTTTATTTTGCTAGTGCTTTTGCTATAAATGTTTCTTATCACTTCTATGTATTTCTTATCTACTTTTTGAATTTTTAGTGCTTCCCAGATACTTGCGTGAGATATTGTATCGAAAGCTTTTTGAAAGTCGACAAAGGCAATGTAGAGTGGTCTCTGTCTTTCCAGGTACTTTTCAATAACCAGTTCTAGGGAATGTATGTGATCTATTGTAGAGAATCCTTTGCGAAAACCTGCCTGTTCTACGGGTTGCCATGTGTCTAGCGTTTCGGTTATTCTCGCATTAATGATCGAAGAAAATAGTTTGTAAAGAGTCGGTAAAAGGCTAATAGGTCTATAGTTGCCAACGTCACGTGAGTCTCCTTTTTTATAGAGTAGAATTATATTTGATTCGGACCATTGCGTGGGTGGGTAGAGGAGCTCGTGGCTAAATAATAGCAGCCGCTCGGGTCGATCTTTAGGTTAAGCCACGCTTGCCTAGGTTGGTCTGTGGATGGGTGACCACCTGTTACATACCGAGTTTCCTCCGTGCCTCGGAAAGCACGTTAAGCCGTTGGTCCCAGCTGTCATTTGTAGATCTTTGACAGTCGTTACAGGTAGTCAGTGTTCCGAAAGTCTGACAACCAGTCTTACCAAGGGGTATCGCATTACCCAGTACTAACTGGGTTGTGGAGGTCAGATAGGCAGTCGCTCCATGTAAAATACTGATATTCAGCTGCATCCGGTTAGACTGGAAGCCGACCCCAACATAGTTACTAGTGTGTCGTCAGCCAGGAAATGCTTAAGCCGTAACTTTTTCTTGTGAATATTCCTTTTTTAATATGTTTTTTTATGCCGTGCGAGCAACTTACCTCTTATGTTGTGGTTAAAAGTGAGTTGGTGTGAATGTCTTCAGATACTATTTCTTTTTTATTTTTCATCTGTATGCTATAAGTGGAGACCTGTAATTGGCTTTCCGACTAATGTACTGTCTGTAATCTGTTTGTTTTAGCTGTAAGTCTCCCATGTTTTATAAATAAATAAATAGTTGGGAAAAGGCTAGGCAGATGATGACCATTGCGTGGGTATAATTGCTGTTTCTAAGATGAGATTAAATAAGTGCGCAAGTGGTGTGGCTAGTAGAGTTCCTCCATATCTTATGGCCTCGTTGGTGACTTTATCTGGGCCTGGGCTTTTATCCGATTTTAATCTCTTAATCGCTTGAAGAATTTCTATTTCATCGATCGGTTGAATTTTGTCTTCAATACTTGACTGCAATGTCTCTAAAATATCCTGGTTGGTTTCACTGATAGAAAGTTGTGTATCTGATTTGACACTGTATAAGTCCCGGTAAAAGTTTGTTGCAATTTCGATGATATCTTTGCGTTTGTAAGATGATTTTCCCGATTGTTTCAAACCCTCGATCCAAGCTCTATTTGTTCGAAGCTCTTTTATGGCTGTTTTTAAGCTCCCTTCTTGTTTAAGGTGTTTTTCTATAGTATTAGCCCTGTGGTTTTTGTAATCAAGTTTGATGTATTTGCCTGTTAATTTGTATAGAGCGCTAAGCTCGTTTCTTTGGCTACGGGATTTACTTTTGGTTTTTTGTATTGTTTTAGTTTACTTGTCTTCTCTTTAAAAGCGACAGTGTTTTTTCAGATAAAACTTTATTTATATTAACGGCTTGTGTAGTTGATTTTTTGTTTTCCAGGCTTTGCATTATAGCATATAACAGTGAATCATAACAGCTTTGTACAGTATCTATTTCAGTACAGTTTAACAGATGGTTTTTAAGATTATTTATGTATTCATTAATGTCTTTGGATTCTTTTAGTGTGCCGTTTTGTTTGTTTGTGTATGTCACTCTACTTTTACGAGTTTTTGATAGGACAATAGTGCTCCTGACTAGTCTATGGTCTGATGGATAATTTAAATTTAATGTTTCTATATTTTGAAATATTTTTGGTTGGTTCGCTGTTATATAATCAATTTCATTTTTGTACTGTCCGTTTGGAGATCGCCATGTCCATCTCCGACTTGGTTTTTTCTTGAAGAATGTGTTAATAATCGATAGATTTTTCTCAAAAGCAAAGTTTATCAGTCTGAGTCCCCTTTCATTTCTTTGTCCATAACCATATCTTTTTGTTATTTTATATTCGTCTTTTAGGGGTTGACCAATCTTTGCATTAAAATCTCCCATAACAATTAAGTTTTTATGGGCGAACTCTAGGGTTTTATCTAAATTATCGTAAAATTCATTAATTTCTTCGTCATTCGCTGCCTCGGTAGGCGCGTATACTTGTATTTGATGATATAATAACACTGAATTAAAAAGCTAGTTAAATGTACAGTGAGCAAAACTTTTCGTGTTCAACCTAATTTTGCATACTAATATTTGTACAGTTACCCGTTTGTCAGTATTAAGATTGTCAACCCTGCACTTCACGGAAGGGATCCAATCCACACAGATAGTTATGAGAATTTAATCTCTAGTCGGACTAGAGATTAAATTCTCATAACTACCACTGTGTGGATTGGATCCCTTCCGTGAAAGTATTGACGATTGTATTATAGCGACTTCTTCATGTTGTAGCAAAACCAACCCACACAATTTATTGTGAATAGATATTGTAATAGCTTTAAATTTGATTTTGCCACAACATACGACCTAAGAAATTTAACTGGAATGAAGAAAGGAGAGGGTAACGTAGTATAAAATAAAAAAAAGATTAAAACGTGCGCACTCGCAAGAAGTAGCCGCCATGTTGTGCAACTTTTTGTGAGAAGTGGTGTTACAAATTAGAATATTTGTATGTATGATATATTTATTTATTAGGTTTAATAAGTAAAGTAAGTTTTTTCTTAAATATAATGCTTTATTAAACATACTTTGAATACATAAAATATGTGAGGAAAAATTAATTTACGAATGCAGCGCCATCTGTACAATTTTTGAGTACTAATGATAATTTTAGTTGCTGGAGCCAAGTTGCAGATGGAGCTACCATCTTTTAGAACTGTCATTTGTTAGGCACTGTCCCCCCCCTGATACTGAGATAGAGACGTCACTCAACAATGCTACCGTACAGCGCCCTCTGATGGTCTGGGAATACAACAATGAGCTATAGCTAGTTTACCTACACAGCGCTTGTATGTAGAGTAAATCGACAGTCATTGGACACTTAAACAAATACACTAGTTAAAATATATTTTTTTACGTAGGCTATTATAGTAACATAAATATATTTTGAAACTAGATAAAATTAGCTATCATAAGAATGATTTAAAAATCCTATATCTTGTAAATAATTGCAAAATATTGGTATTATAAAAAATATGAACAAAAAACATAGTTATTGGACAAAATTTATAATTATTGGACAGTCAATAACAGTTATTGGACAGTCGGTAAATATAGGGAAATAATGGGTATACACATAATAAAACAACATATTTTATTCATTTATTTATTTATAAGAACATTGCGTTTTTTACTGTTTTAACGAAATTGCTTGAACTCTCATCACCATTGAACACCCGAGTAGGGTAGTTCAACAACTGCGAAAGACCGATTTCTTCTAAATACTGCTGTATCTCGGTAAACCATTTCCTAATGTCTTGTTCCGAGATGTTTGCACTAGCCTGCGTGACTCCCTCACTAGTCCGCTGAACGATATCGGGCGTCGTTTCAAAAACGCTTTAACCCACCCATCTCCAGGATAATTGTCTTTAAAAGGATTTGGCCGAGGATTTTCTTCGAGAAACTTGGATACACTTTGTCGCAAACCCTTCCTCATTAAATAATAAATAAATAAATATCTTGGGACAACTCACACACGGCTATCTGATCCCAAGCTAAGCAGAGCTTGTGTTATGGTAACCAGACAACTGATATACATACTTATATAATTTATAAATACATACATATTGCTGTTCCTGTTGCAGTCGCTGGATATTGCTGTTCCTCGGGATTCCAACCCTGGTTCGAATAGCGCAAGCCCGGCGCCGGCGCAAGCTAACACTCGATCGAGGCGGTTAGCAAGGAAGAAGTAACTTGTTTTGTATTCGCTATTTATTTGTGTTTTTTTTTGTTGTTTAAAATTCAGCTTTCTGGTCGTTGATCACATTTGTTAGATCACGTCACAGTAACTTTATTCGTTTACCGGCTTTTGTTTTCTTTGTTCTAGACAGATAATGTTGTTTTTGAAATGTCACTGTCACATCAATTTGTCATAGCCGCTGTCTATGTTTTTTTTTTTTTTTTCTTATTTACGTTCGGAAACGCACTTTAGTTTTAATTAGTTTTTTATTTTTTGTGAACAGTCTGCCGGCAGGTTTATGCAATTGATTATTAAGTGTATTTATTACACATTTAAAATCTTTTATAGTATTTGTTATATAAGTATCTTTAATATATTTATTTAATTAACTTTACAGTTATTATGTCTGACGATGACTCATTTTATTCTTGTTCTTCAACCTCTTTTTCATCTCTTGACGATTCTCTCCCCGTGAATGATTTTCTAAGTAGTGAATTCCAGCGATTTAACATGTGCTTTAATGTTTGTCATATAAATGCTCAGAGCATTCCTCAGCACCATTCTGAGTTATTAGATTTATTTTCGGGCGTCTCTGTGCATGCTGTTTTAGTGTCTGAAAGTTGGCTTAAACCTGAACTTCCGTCTTCTTCGTACTGTTTGCCTGGATTTATTTTAATCCGCAACGATCGTACAGGTAAGAGAGCCGGGGGTGTTGCCATGTACCTGCGTAGTGATATTCCTTATAAAATTATTTCTTCTTCATCCCCAATTTATAATGGCAACCCTGAGTACTTATTCATTGAAATCATTGTCAAAGGGGTTAAGTCCGTTCTAGGAGTTGTTTACTGCCCTCCTACTATTGATTACTTCTCTTCTCTAGAATCTCTCTTTGAATCTCTTTCCTCAGAGTACAAACATCTCATAGTCATGGGTGATTTCAACACTAACCTTTTGAAAGATAACGCAAGAACACGTAGGCTGAATGCGATCTTGGAGTCGTCGAGTCTATCTCTCCTTAATCTTGGTCCGACTCATCATAACTTGGACTCGAGCGATTCCTGGCTCGATCTCATGCTTGCGTCTTCTGTGGATCTTGTGGCAAACCATGGGCAGGTCGCTGCGCCTGGTTTATCCAGACATGATCTCATCTATCTGGCTTACAAAATGAAACCCCCTAAGCAGAGGCCTGCTATTGTCATGATACGGAATTTTGTAAGATTGGATAAGGATAAACTTAATACCGATGCGCAGGCTCTTGATTGGAACGATATTTCCCAGTCATTATCAGTGGATCAGATGGTGGACACCTTTAACAGGAATGTTCTCCAGCTTATTGACACGCATGCGCCACTGAGGGCTGTTCGCGTTAAGCGCCCACCAGCTCCTTGGATAACCCCTGGAGTTCGGATGGCAATGAGACGACGCGATCGGGCGTTTAGAAGATATAGGCGGGATCGCAGTGGGGAGTACTGGGACCTGTACAAGTTGGCTAGAAATCGTTGCAACCAGATGGTGAGAACATCTAAACGCCGATACATTTGTGAAAATGTCCTTAATTCTTCGCCGGCTGATATTTGGAAGTTTCTTAAGTCGCTTGGTTTCACAAGGTCCCCTTCTAGTGCTGTTCTTCTTAATTTGCCTTTAAATGCTCTTAACAAACATTTTTCAACGTCTGCTGCGCTTGCGGTTGGTATTAAGGATAATACTATTCAGGAAATTACTTCCAAGCCAATGCTTCCTCCTGACTCCTTTTCTTTCTCCCCCGTGACTAATCATGAGGTCTTTAAATTTTTTACCTCAATTAAATCTAAGGCTGTGGGCTGTGATGGGGTTAGTCGTACTATGTTATCTTTTATGATTGAAAACTTAATCCCAGTTATTACTTACATCGTCAATTCATCTCTGCAATCTGGTGTGTTTCCTGCGATTTGGCGTAAGGCTTACATTATCCCTCTTCCTAAAATTTCTAATCCTAGTTTAGCTAATCACTTTAGACCCATCTCCATTCTCCCTTTCCTGTCTAAGATCCTTGAAGCAGTTGCTCTTAAACAATTATCCTCTTTCGTTTTTAAGAATAATCTTTTGTCCAGTTCCCAATCCGGTTTTCGGCCTGGCCACAGCACAGCCACAGCTTTGCTTAAAGTTACAGAAGATATTCGAGATGGCTTGGAGAATTCTAAGTTAACGGTGTTAGTTTTAATAGATTTTTCCAATGCTTTTAACACCGTTGATCACGACATTCTCCTGGCCATACTGTCTCAACTTGGGGTGTCTTCTTTGTCACGTAATTGGTTGTCTTCTTATCTTCGTGGTCGCCAGCAGGCGGTGCGTGTTGATCAGGATTACTCTGACTGGTGCGACCTGATGACTGGTGTTCCACAAGGCGGTATACTCTCTCCTCTCTTATTTTCTTTATTTATTAACTCCATTACTGCTATCCTCAAATGTTCTTACCATCTGTACGCTGATGACTTGCAACTATACGCTCAATCAGATATTGCGAACCTTGATGAATGCATTTCATCCCTTAATGCTGATCTCCGAACTATTGAGGAATGGTCTGGCAAATTTGGTGTTTCTGTAAACGTTGGGAAATGTCAGGCCATCCTCATTGGTAGCTCGCACTATTTGAGAAATGTGAACATTAGTCAACTTGCACCACTGATGTATCAGAATTCAATTATTTCTTTCTCACCTCACGTTAAAGACTTAGGTTTGTACATTGACGACTGTTTCAGCTGGAATAAGCACGTGGCTCAGGTGAGCCAGAAAGTCACTCTCTCGCTGCGGTCTCTCTATAGATTTAAGCACTTTCTCCCATCTAGCACTAAACTCATTTTGGTACAGTCTCTTGTGCTTCCCATTATCGACTATGGTGATGTTTGTTATTCTGATCTATCCCAGGAACTTCTCAATAAATTGGATCGTCTTCTTAACAATTGCATTCGCTTTGTGTTTGGCCTTCGTAAATATGATCACATCTCTTCCTTCCGTACTCAGCTTAAATGGCTGCCTATACGACTCAGGAGGTCCCTCAGATCTCTCTGTATGCTGTACTCTATCTTGAATGATCCATATGCTCCTGATTATTTAAAAACTTATTTTAAAGTGTTGGGCAGTTCTCACAGCCGTAACCTTCGGGCTTCCGAAAATCTACTCCTCCAAGTTCCATTACACCGCACCGGTTTTATGTCTAAATCATACGCAATTTCAACAATAAAGCTCTGGAACGCGCTACCCTTTGGCATTAAAAAAGCTGAAAGTAAACTTACCTTTAAAAGAAAAGTTCGTAACCACTATTTAGGTCCGTCTACCAAATAAAAGTCATAGTAATTACTGTTAAAGTTCTCGTTTTTATTTATTTTTTAATTGTATTTATTAGTTTATTTGATATGTATATGTGTATTAGTATCCGTATAAATATATATGTTTTCTTAAACAAATAGTTTTAGATTATATATTTTTGTACCCTATCACAATGTTGTCGTATTTTACCCAAAGGTTGACTGGTAGAGAATGCCTTATGGCATTAAGTCCGCCTATGTACCACTATTGTACATGAAGTTTAAATAAATAATATAGATAAATCATACCCAGACACAGAACAAACAATCATGCTCATCACACAAAGTTTGTCCTGGGTGGGAATCGAACCCACGACCTCCGGCTCAGCAGTCAGGGCCACTAACCACTAGACCAACAGGCCCGTTATCGTCATTAGGTAACCTCTTAATCCAAAGTTCTAAGACAGGCTCTTCTTCTTCTGTCAAAACAGGTCGTGGTCCGAAGGAAGTCCTGTGTTCAGGAATTTTTAATTTAAAATGCAAGGTGGACTTAGGAATGTCATATTTTCGAGAAATCTCTCTTATCTTTGGGTTTTCCGTTTCCCTTAACTCTCTGAGTGCTAAATTCAAATTATTTGGGTCATAATTCTTCTTTTTTTCCTTAGGCATTTTGTTTTGAGACTCCAACCTGCAAGCTAACAATTATTGGACACTATATTATGTGATACCTATTAGCCTAGTAGCCTGTGATGTCTGAGACTGAAAGTAATACCTAAAACAAATTTAATTTCTTTACAATTAAACCTAAAAATCGTTTAAATCATATGTCTGATAAAATATAGTTATTGGACACTGTCCAATAATAGATTTTTTAAATATTATGACATACGATCATTGGACAGCTTAAAATAACCTCAAAATTTAACATTTATGAGTTCAAAGTCGTTTAATCATGCAAATTGTATAATAACTTACCGCTTTCCAAACCGCCAAAACAATAACATACACCACTACGCCAATATCACAACAAAACACTTGACCTAACCTTATGAAAAAAATAATTTTTCACTACAATAAAATTGTCCGTTACCGTGACAGTCGCCGCGAAATATTTATTTTGACGTTTTAATAATAATAATAATTTCATTTATTTCAGGAAATTTTCCCATACAAATTTGAGCAACAACTTATACAATCTACACATACATAAGATTACAAATGTCATTTTTAAATTTTGCTTTAAAATAGGTATAAATGTAAGTTAAAATAAAATAAAATTATTGATATAAGATTAAACATTGAATTGAATAAATTAATAATATGTTCAAAATTGCATTAAAATTAAATAAATTAGGTTAAAAGTTGGAGTTGAGTCAAAAATAGAATAAATTACATTAAATTAAAATAAATTACATTAAATTAGAATAAATAACATTAAATTAGAATTAATTACATTAAATTAGAATAAATAACATTAAATTAGAATAAATTACATTAAATTAGAATAAATTACATTAAATTAGAATAAATTACATTAAATTAGAATAAATTACATTAAATTATATTTTGTCACTACATGAAGCATGCAACAATTGTTAATATAGTGACAGTCGAACCTCTCAGCCATCATCCTCAAAATGGTGTTGGAGCTGGCGCGAACCCTGCGCACCAGGGATGTGCACCGTTTCCGCATCGTCGCATAGAAGCAGTCAATGCGTGACTCGGCGAACATCCCCGATGCACTGCAGTACCGAGGCAGCCCCAACAACATCCTGTAGGCATTGTTGTATTGGATTCGTAGGGCGCTGTACTGTTTTTGAGTATAGTTAGCCCACAGGGCGCTCGTATTAAAGCACGTGCAATACGCTCTGAAAAGAGTGTTTTTGACCTCCTGCGAGCATCGAGCAAACCTGCGAGCTATCATGTTCGCTCTAACAGACAACGCCCTACGTTCCCGCTCTATGTCCATATCGTCTTTCAGGTCAGAGGTCACCAGGTGCCCAAGGTATTTGAAAGTGTCAACCCTTTTTAGCGGTACACTATTTAATTTGATGTTGGGAATACTGTCTGGACACCTACCCCTGGCTCGAAAAACCATACACTCACTTTTCCTGGTGTTATAGAGCAGGCCATGACTGAGAGCATAATCCTCACAAATGCCGAGCAGCTTAGACAGACCACAGACCGAGGCGCTCAGCAGCACCATGTCGTCCGCATAGCTAATATTGTTTACACAAACTCCACCAACATGACACCCGACATGCGTGCTGCTAAGCCTCTCGATGAGTGCGTTTACATAAAGGTTGAAGAGCGTTGGCGAGGTCAACCCCCCTTGCCTCACCCCGCACTCCAACCTGTATGGTTCAGACAGCCTACCCGACCATCGAACTACGTTGACCTGGTACCCATACCAGTACTTCAGAATACGAATGCATTCACTTGGTAGGGATGTGTTGCTCAGTTTGTCCCATAGAATGTCATAGGAAACCAGGTCAAACGCTTTCGAAAGATCGAGGAAGCAAGCATAGACTGGAGTTTTGCGATCAGTATAGTACCTGACAGTCTGCTTCAGACACAGAATAGCTGTCTCAGTGGAGAGTCCTGATTTGAAACCGAATTGATTGTCATGTATCTCGAGACAGCCACTCATAAGTGAGTTAAGCAGACTGTCAAGAACCTTAGATAGCACCGTAGCCAGAGAGATGGGTCTATAGTTGTTAACATCGCTTATATCACCAGTTTTACTCTTTACGATCGGTACCACCACGGTCCGCATCATAGCTGTAGGTAGGTATGAATGTCCTAGACATAAAGAGTAAAACATAGCTAGAACTCTTGGAAGGTGGACACCCGCATACTTAAGATGCTCGATACTCAAGTCATCGTGGCCAGGAGACTTGCCTCGCGTCATGGCCATGATAACCTTTTTAACGTCTTTGGCCTTAAACCTTACACTAAGCTCCTGCCCCCGAATCACACCACCAAACCCTGACCGTGGTGGTCCCAATGATGAAATTTACTGAGAAATGGCTTTTGAACATGTCAGCTATGTTTTTTGGATCAGTAATGCCACCAACGCTCACAGGCAAACCCGGCCTACTGTTTACTTTATTAGTAGACTTCCAAAAACTACGAAAGTCATGTTTGGCGTGATGCGATGCCAGAATGTCCATTTTAAGTTGGTCACTGTTATTTTGACACCACTTTAACCGACTTTTAAATAATTTGCGGCTTTCTTACATCTCACTCCATACACGACCCGACTTCGGTTTGCCGTACCATGTCCATAACTGAAACTTAGACCAGCTATGCTATTCTGAAACGTTAATTTGCGATCTCACATCTGAATCCGCGTCGAGTTCATGAGAAATCAACGTTTCGTATTCTGAAATTGAGTGAATTCGACACTAGCGCCACCGAGTGAGAACGTAAGCGAGAGGAATTACAACGGGTGAGTATTTTGACGTTTGTCAATAGGATTTCGTATTCTCACACACGTTTTACTTGCTATCTCGAAAGTCATCTCGCATGTCGCACACGAATTCATCTGTCAAATGAAAAGTTACTATTTCTTGAGTGAAAACAAATATGTTGATTAAATTAATTAATCAAATAAGCTCCAAAAGAAAGGAATTTACATATATTATTATTATTGATTGTACACATATATTATTGATTGTCTTGCAGAGAAATTGAAACGGTTATTATGAACTATAAACCAATATAGCGACCATAAAAAACTTCATAACCTCAGTATTTTCATCTATTTCTAACTTTTGTAGATGTCTCGTTCTTTTTTGATACTGAGTTAGCTGAAAGAATCTGATAGTTTAAACGTTGCATGGTCAAGACTATGTGCATGTGTACAGACTAACATAACATAGGAGCTTTTAGAAATTTAAAACAAGAGCTTAGACCTCTAATAACTGTGACTGCAAAAAGGGGAGAGGTCTGACCAATAGAATTAAGGTATATAAATGATTTATTATTTACTTTAAAGTTTAAAAATACTTAAAACCTGTGTGACTCATTTTCCCATTATGCTACAGACCTACTATCACTGCACCATTTTAATTTCTTTAAGGACATACAAGTACTTAATGTATTTAAAAAAAGGTTTTTTTTTTCAGCTACTCTCTACTTTGTCGTTTCTGGCCAATGGAAGCTATCAAAAAATATTAATTAAAAATGAAAATACTTTTCTCTCGCAAGCTTCAATATCATGCAGCATGCAGCAAATAGTTAATGTATTAAACCAACCTATAATAGCAAAAAAAAATACATAAGGATTCCATAAAATGCAGCTGAAAGATAAACATTAAAGGAATAGTAAGTATGTTTAATGTTCTATTAGATTCTTCTTTAAAATAATATGATTTGAGATTATAGGCAGCCTAGGTACAAATCACCACTTTTAGAGCACCTTTGATCAGTATGTATGGCCTATTGTGCTGACCCACCTATATTTATAACCAAAATAATGAACTTGTAGCAATCGCAGATGTGGTTGGAGGTGTATACAAATTGAGAATCAAGCAAATAGATTGTTTGTTGACTTCAGTGTCCGGAAGTGTATGGCATAGAAGATTTGGCCGTCTGAACAGCAAAGACCTTAATGTGATGAGGGATGGTGCTGTAAAAGGTATGTCATATTCGGACAAGGCTCAGGTCAGTAAGACTAGCTGCATTGTGTGTTGTGAGGGAAAGCAATTCAGGCTGCCTTTCAGTCATGTTGGCAACAGAGGCGAGGAACTTCTCGAGGTGGTGCACGCTGATGTCTGTGGACCTATGGAAGCCAGGTCTATTGGAGGAATGAAATATTTTTTGTTGTTTGTCGATGACTTTAGTCGGATGGCATTTGTATACAATATGTTGATTTGCATCCTCGTCAAAATTTAGGAGGTGCTAGTAAAAGTCATAAATAATCAATGAAAATTACGGTACCTGATCAATAATAATATACGGCGCTTTTATGATCTGTCTCTGTGTGTTTAAATTTAACAGTATTACAGAATATTTCACTTCAAAAGTAGAGAATCACCTACAGAACACACAGAACAGTGTGCGTGAGCGTCGGCGCATACGTATCATACAGCGGCATGCACGCACCTGTGTGCACTTACCGATTTCTGAAAATACGAAAAAAGTAAAAAAAAAAAAACCTACTTATTTTATTATCGATTCGGGTCGAGAATCATTAGCATAGTTACGTCCTTGAATTTGACGAGGATGCAAAACAACACGCTGTATTTCTTAAAAACCAAAGATGAAGTATTTTCAATTTTTAAAGCATTCAAGGCGTTAGTAGAAAATCAGACAGGCAGAAAGCTTAAAGTGTTGAGGACAGACAATGGTACAGAATTCTGCAGTAAGGAATTTGAAAATTTCTTGCAATTGGCCGGAATTGTACATCAAAAAACTTGCCCATATACACCGGAACAAAATGGTCTCTGTGAAAGGTACAACCGTACAGTTGTAGAAAAAGCGAGATGTTTGTTATTCGATGCAGGATTAGCAAAACCTTTTTGGGCAGAAGCAGTAAACACTGCAGTTTATCTGCGTAACAGGTCGATCGCATCAGGATTGGACAACAAGACGCCTATAGAGATATGGACCGGGGCTAAGCCAGATGTCAGTAATCTACGTATATTTGGAAGTAAGGCTATGGTACACATACCAAAGAGTGTATTCTTGTTGGTTATTCAAACAATGTGAAAGGTTACCGAGTTTACAATCCCAAAAATAACAAAGTAACAATAGCAAGGGATATTGTTGTGATTGAGGAGGGGATTGACCAGAAGCAAGAAGTGATACACATTGATATTAGTGAGCGCACTAATGATATCTTTACTATGAAAGGAGAAAGAGAAGAATGTACCCAAGAAGTGGGGAACATGAAGCGCACAAAAACAGAGGAAGAACAGGAGCAGGAAGAGGTACTGAGCCCCAAAAGAGAAACTTACAGCAATGATGAAGAGGGCTTTGAGGACTCCGAAGACTTACTAGCGGCTGAACCTGCGGAGCCTGTGCCAGCCAGGCCACAGCTTTCGTCTCAGCCAGGGCTCTCTCCCGAGTTGCCTGCGGAGAAGCCTGCTAAGCGTCTACGCAAGCAGACTGATCGTTACGGTTTTGGTGTTGTGTGTGTAGGTCAAAGCAGTGAAACAAGTGCAAGTGAAATATCCCTAGATGAAGCGTTGAGGGGACCAGAAAGTGAACAGTGGAAATTAGCTATCCAAAGTGAATTCAAATCATTTGAAGACAATGATGCTTGGGAGTTAGTGGACGTTCCTCACAGTGGCACTGTTGTACCATGTAGATGGGTCTTTAAGCGAAAAATTGATAGTGATAATAATGTCAGGTATAGAGCCAGGCTAGTTGCTAAGGGCTTCACCCAAAAGCCAGGCATTGATTTTGATGAATGTTTTTCACCTGTAGTTAGGCATTCTAGTTTGAGATTGTTATTCGCTTTAGCAGTTCAGCTTCATTTAGATATTTGTCACTTGGATGTAGATACTGCATTTTTAAATGGTTTCTTAAATGAAAATGTGTATATGATGAAGCCACCAGGTTTTCAAGTTAGTGATGATAATGTGAACAAGGTTTTGCGTTTAAAACGTGCTATTTATGGCCTAAAACAATCATCAAGGGCATGGTATAAGAGAGTTGATGATTTGTTGCAATCCTTAGGTTATAAAAAATGTAAATTAGAACCATGTTTGTTCACAAAAATGGATAAAAATGTAAAGATCATTATTGCATTATATGTTGATGATTTCTTTGTATTTTCAAATAATCAAAAAGAAACAGATTTGTTAAAAGAAAGTTTGTCATCCAAATTTAAAATTAAAGACTTGGGATGTATTAAAAATTGTTTAGGTATGAATGTAGCAATGGATAAAGAGAATGGTACTATAACTTTAAATCAAGAGAAATATATTGATGAATTACTGTTAAAGTTTAATATTTCTGATTGTAAGTTTGCAGATACACCAATTGAACCTAAACTGAATTTAACTAAAAGTGAGAATTGTGACAAAAAATTACCTTATCAGAAACTGATTGGTTCGCTTATGTATATAGCTGTGCTCACACGTCCTGATATTGTATTTTCAGTAAATTTTCTAAGCCAATTCAACAATTGTTACACTACAGAACATTGGGCCTATGCAAAGAGGATTCTAAAATACTTAAAGAAAACTAAATCTATGTGTTTAAAGTTTTCAGCTAGTGGTAATAATCAGTTAGAAGCTTTTGTAGATGCAGACTGGGCCAGTAATGTAATTGATAGGAGATCTTATACAGGATATTTCTTTAGGCTGTCAAATTGTGCAATCTCTTGGGAAACTAAGAAACAAGTTACTGTAGCACTGTCCAGCACGGAGGCTGAATATATGGGCATTTCTGAATGCTGTAAAGAGGCTGTATATTTGCGAAATTTATTATTCGAATTAACTAATGTAACTTATACTATACCAATATTTAATGATAATCAGTCAGCCCACAAGCTCTCAGCCAATCCTGTTCACCACAAAAGGTCCAAACATATAGATGTGCGGTACCATTTTTGTAGAGAGAAAGTAGCTAATGAAATTGTAAAAATAAAATACTTGTCGACTTCAGAGATGCCCGCAGATCTACTTACTAAGGGTTTATGTAAAATGAAACATTATAATTTCTTAGGAATGTTCGGTTTATTTGATAAAAGTAATATGTAATGGATATATTGTTATATGTAGGATGCATCTTTTATTTTGTTAAGTGGGGATGTTGTAATGTATAACAAAATATGATAAGTAGCGACATCTATACTCTTCTATGTACAACCTTTTAAAATAAACGTCAGTCGTTGCCAGTTCATTGTGCGTATCATTATAAATACCCATTGAGGTAATCCAGGACATGGGTGATACCGGAGTGAACATAATGCATACCATCTGCACACAGATTTGGGATACTGGAGAATGGCCAAGGGATTGGTCACAGTCAGTTTTCATACCACTCCACAAAAAAGGCTCAACGAAGAAGTGCAACAACTATCGCCTGATCTCTCTAATATCACACGGAAGCAAGGTACTGCTACATATCCTGAACACAAGGCTACAAGCATTTCTGAATAAGGAAATTGCTCAAGAGCAAGCCGGGTTCGTAAAGGGAAGAGGTACCCGTGAGCAAATTCTCATCTTGAGACAATTAATTGAAAAGGCTAGAGAATTTAATAAACCTCTATTTCTCTGCTTTGTTGACTTTCGCAAAGCGTTTGATACAGTCAAATGGAGCAAACTTTGGAACATACTCCTAGAGATGGGTGTACCACAACACCTAGTGTATCTCATCAGACGACTGTATGAAGACGGAACAGCGGTAGTTCGGGTGGATGGGGTTGACTCAGCCAATTTCAAGACGCTGGCAGGTGTCCGGCAAGGATGCATTCTTTCCCCGTTGTTATTTAATATCTACACAGAGTACATCATGCGCAAGGTACTGGATCAATGGGATAAAGGGATATCGGTGGGGAGTCGCATGATCTCCAATCTTAGGTACGCCGACGACACCACTCTTCTGGCTTCCTCACTGCCTGACATAGAACACCTTCTCCAACTTCTAGAATGTACTAGCCTCGAATTTGGACTCACTATAAACCGCGAGAAAACCAAAATGATGATTGTGGATCGCAAAACGGGTAACAGACCTGAGATCAACAGCATAGGTAACTGTGAAGTGGTCCAAAGTTACATATACTTGGGTTCTACTATTACCAACACTGGAAGTTGTGAGGAAGAGATACGAAGGCGATGTGCCGTGACACGTTCAGCTGTAGAAAAGCTCAGGAAGATTTGGAAAGATAGGCGCATAACCAAAAATACCAAGGTTAGACTTATACGGTGCTTAGTTTTCCCCATCTTTCTCTATGGAGCGGAAACATGGACGATTCGTCAAAGAGATCGCGGCAGAATAGACGCGTTGGAAATGTGGTGCTGGAGACGACTACTGAGGATAAGCTGGACTGCGCATCGCACCAATGTATCTATATTAAAAGAGCTTCGCATCAAACAAAGACTTTCTTCGATTGTGCGAGCAAGAACGCTTAAAATGTTTGGGCATATCATCCGAAACGAAGATTCAATGGAACGATTGGTGGTGCAAGGGCGAATAGAGGGGCAGCGTCCGCGCGGTCGGTCACCAACTAGATGGATGGACCTTATAAAATCAGTGACATCCAGCTCAATAGTGGAGTGCGCGAGGAATGCCACTAACAGAAAAAAGTGGAGAGAAATCGCAAGGGCAGCCACCAAGGACACACCATGATCACGACCACTCTGTCAAGAGTGTACGATTAAGAAGAAGAATGTATGTTATTTATAAAGGTAGTTAATAAGCCCATTCTGTTACTAACTCACAATCATTTTTTGAAATCTACGGACCCAGTCTATGTATCCCATGTCCTCAGACCCAAACGACCTACTCCCACTTACACCAGCCCACTTCCTGATTGGCCGGCCGCTTGTTGCGCCTACCTACGAAGACCTCACAGTAGCAAACACTTCACGCTTGGTCCGCTACGAGCGCATCGAACAGATGAGGCAGAGGTTCTGGAAGCGATGGTCGCAGGAGTACGTTTCGGAGCTGCAGACGAGGAGCAAATGGCAATCCAATACCGATACAATAGCACCCAATACCTTAGTGCTCATTAAAGACTAAATCTACCACCCTTGAAATGGCGTCTTGGACGAGTCATAAACACTTCACCTGGCAAGGATGGATTGTCACGTGTAGCTGACATCAAGACAGCTAACGGAGTGATACGAAGATCGTACCCCAGATTGTGTCCACTGCTAAAGGAAGAAGAACCCTAACTTCTATCAACTGCTACTTCTCTCGTTGGAGGCTGTTACTCCAAGGCGGGGGGCATGTCTACGCATCACCATCATGTGCGAGCGCTATACTACTGGACGGAAGAGAGGAGGAGTGCGGGGTGTGGATCTAGATTCACCTACGCGCGGCGCGGTCGTCGTTATTGCTATCTGTCAGCCTACATAGACGCACATCAAGTGTCACCACTAATATTGTAAAATCTTAAAATCAAAAATTACACGTAAATACTATCGAAGATCGGGATTTCATTTATCTCCCAACAGTTTGGAAATGGATGGGTTACCATAGGGAGCCAGGTTACGCAACCTTTGCCAAGGTTTGGAAATGGATGGGTTACCATAGGGGGCCAAGTAAAGCAACCCTTGCCTAGGTTTGGAAAGGGATTGGTTACCACAGGGAGCCAGGTTAAGCAAACCTCACCAAGGTTTGGAAATGGATGGATTACCACACAGCGCCAGGTTAATTTGGAAATGGATGGGTTATCATGGGGTGCCAGGTTAAGCAACCCTTGCCAAGGTTTGGAAATGGATGGGTTACCATAGGGGGCCAAGTTAAGCAACCGTTGCCTAGGTTTGGAAATGGTTGGGTTACCATAGGGAGCCAGGTTAAGCAACCTTTGCCAAGGTTTGGAATTGGATGGGTTACCATAGGGGGCCAAGAGCCAGGTTAAGCAACCCTTGCCAAGGTTTGGAAATGGATGGGTTACCACAGGGAGCCAGGTTAAGCAACCCTCACCAAGGTTTTGAAAAGGATGGGTTACCACACGGGCCTGGTTAAGCAACCTTTGCCAAGGTTTGTAAATGGATGGGTTACCATATGTGGCCAAGTTAAGAAACCATTGCCTAGGTTTGAAAATGGATGGTTTACCATAGGGGGCCAAAAGCCAGGTTAAGCAACCCTTGCCAAGGTTTAGAAATGGATGGGTTACCACAGGGATCCAGGTTAAGTAACCCTTACCAAGGTTTGGAAATGGTTGGGTTACCATAGGGGGCCAAGTCAAGCAACCCTTGCCTAGGTTTTACCACAGGGAGCCAGGTTAAGCAACCTTTGCTAAGGTTTGGAAATAGATGGATTACCAATGGGAGCCAGGTTAAGCAACCCTCACCAAGGTTTGGAAATAGATGGGTTACCACAGGGGCCAGGTTCAGCAACCTTTGCCAAGGTTTAGAAATGGATTGGCTACCATAGGGGGCCAAGAGCCAGGTTAAGCAACCCTTGCCAAGGTTTGGAAATGGATGGGTTACCACAGGGAGCCAGGTTAAGCAACCCTCACCAAGGTTTTGAAAAGGATGGGTTACCACACGGGGGCCAAGTTAAGCAACCCTTGCCTAGGTTTTACCACTTTAGTTTAGTGCTGCAGGCTTTGGGCTCTACAAAGGGTCAGAGGGGTACTTAGTCTGAACGGCCCAAATCGAATGGCACGTGGGCCATTCGCACGTAAACAAAAATCGTCTACGTTCAAATGGCCCGGTGGTAAAATGAATTTAAAAATAATTCAAAAGTACAGTCGCAAACATTGTATTAGTCACATAGTTTATGAATTTTAACTAAATAAATATTTAATTATTTAAAATCGTCTAAATAAACGGAATACATCTTCATAACCTGTCGGTACGATTTCAGGTAGCTAGATAAACAATGACCCTTTCTTGTCATCCAATCACAAGCAGGATGCTTATCTGTGACGTCAGACGACTGTGGAGAAATATGTTTAATATGCAGCTTAGTAACACCACTGTTAATTTTGCAATTGTCTAATAATGTTGTGCGTTGAATTTTTACTTTTGAAGTTTTGTGTTTTTGTTTACTGTTGGATCCTGGTAAGTTTTTTTTTATATAATAATATATTATAAGGCTAATTGCATATACTGCAATATTTTTCTCAAAATGTTTCTTCAGTTAAAGGCGTTTTATATGTACATTATATTCTCTATCTTTTTGGGTCCATGAACATAATATGATCGAATTTAATAATATAAGTATATCTCTCTAAACTCGTTTGCAAACAACATCAATATTCGGGCTAAAGACTAAGCTACCAGATTTTAGAACATAAATAATATATGACCGGGACTAGATTTCGGTGCATACAATATACAAATCTGCTGCAATCTACTTTCACACTTCTAAGGCCCATATTGTATATTCTAGGTTTAAATAATCAAAGAAATGGATGACGCACATCCCTCTACATCACAATCTACAAGTGAGGGTAAATCAAGAAAAGGTGGTCGCCTTCTACGTAGAGGTGGTTATGAATATAATTGGAAAAGGCTGAACAAAGACGGAACAGAACATTGGCGTTGTGCAAAAAAAAGTACGTGCAGTGCTTCTATTAAAACCAAAAGTAACCCTTTAACAGTTGTACGTGAAACATCACATAATCATGGACCTAAAGACTTAGAAACAAGGGAAATTAAAGAGCAAATGGAAAAATGTATTAACGCTGTTCAACACGATGTATCTATTCCGATTCCTCAAATATTTAATGAGCACATGCAAATACTTACACAAAAAGGAGTACAAATTTTACCTAAGTTTAAAAATATAAGCAAACATCTATACCAAAAACGAAATAGCTCAATTGGAGCCAAGAGACTTTGCTTTAGAAAAGGAGCTGACGTTATTATCCCTCAAAAATATTTATTTATGTTATTTGCGGATTATCAATACAGACAAAAAAGAATATTAATATTTGGACATAAGGATTTCATTGTTTATTTGAGGCAGTCAAGAAGTTTCTTCTTTGATGGGACATTTAAGATCTGCCCGAATGGATTTTATCAAGTTTTTACAGTTCATGCAGATATCGGAAGCACTCAAGAATTTGTTAACGTGATTCCTATTTTGTATGCTTTACTACCTGATAAGAAGCTTGACACATATCAGTTACTATTCGAATTAATAAAAAGTCAGGAACCAGAATGGAAACCGACTTATGCCACTATGGATTTTGAAGCGGCTACCATAGTTGCATTACAAAATATGTTTCCAGATGTTAAAATAACAGGGTGCAATTTTCATTTTAATCAATGCTTGTGGCGTAAAGCAAAGAAATTAAATTTACACAAAACCCATTCAGGCAAGGCACATATAAAATTATGTACAGCATTATCACACATTCCTCCACAATTCGTTGAAGATGGTTGGCTTTATATTATGGCAGAAAGTCCGTGCAGTGATAATTTTACAAAATTCAACGATTATTTTGTTAGCACATGGCTAGAAGATAAGGTGAATTCAAGTATCTGGTGTACATATAATAAATATCATAAAACAAATAACATTGTAGAGTCATGGAACAATAGAATTAGAAAATTCATAAAAGTCAAACCAAATATTGGTCAACTTCTACAAGGGTTGCATAACGACTTCAAATATTATTCAAATCAGATAAGGAAACCTGATGGGATCAAAATTTCAAAAAGGAAACCTGAAACTTTGACAAGAAACTGGAAAATTCAAAGTACAGTAGAAGAATTATTGACTGGACAGATAAGCGTGGGGCATTGCTTAGAAAAATTAAAGTTTTAATCAATAATATTGTATTTTCTTTTTACTTTGTTGATTTTTTATATTAAAATAAGCCCGATTATAACTAAATCTTATTGTTTAATTGTATTTTTATATTTTGTTGATTTGTTTTTCTAAAATAAGACTGATTTTAGGTAAATCTTATAGTAAATTCTCATATTTTGTTGATCTGTTTCCTTAAAATTGCTGGCAGGTTTTGACTGAACATTGTTGTATAATTATATTTTTATGTTTGTTAATTTGTTTCTCTAAAATAAGACTGATTTTCACTAAATCTTATTGTTTAATAGTAAATTCTCACGAATTGAGGATTTTTATTATTTAAAATTAGGCTGCTTTTAACTAACTTCTTAATTGTATTTTTTTATACTTTGTTGATTGGCCTATTTTGGCTTATTGTTTTATTTTATCTTATTGTTTAATTTTTTTATGTTGATTTGTTTCACTAAAAGTTTTTTTTTAAATATTACTGCTTATACATAACATAATGGCTATATTTAACTTTTGTAAACATTTTATATTGTTGTTGATTGTTTTATGAAGATAATACAAATCTAAGAAAAAAATATATTTTATTTAAACTTTTTACTTTTGCACCCGAATGTACATAATGTAGTTTATCCATTGAATTAAGATAGATTTTTTAACCAACAGGCCATTTGAACGTAGACGATTTTTGTTTACGTTCGAATGGCCCACGTGCCATTCGACTTGGGCCGTTCAGACTAAGTACCCGGTCAGAGCTGGTAGGGCTTGAGTCCCCGATTATAACGCTACCACTCTTATCACAAGGTAATGCATATTTCTCGAGAAATTTACAAAATAAGTTTCTAACCTTAAATCCGATTAAAAGGGAAAACGGAACGTGAAAATGGGTGTTGACAACTTAAACTGTCACAATATTATTGCTTGTGGTGTAAAATATCGTGCCAAATCGGTAAAACGAAACGGAAAAAAACTTTTTTTTCCGTTTCGGAACAAACGAACAAATGACAAACACACGAATAAACGAATGACAGTAACACAGTCACAAAACGTCACTTGACGTTTTGTGACTGTGTTACTGTCATTCGTTTCTGTCATTCATTCCGTTTCTCTTCGAGTTGCGTGAATGTGTTCTGTGTGTTGTGGAATTGTTGTGGCTTTTTTCGACGACCTCTGCTTCTCCCCTGGACTCGATTTGTTTGCCATTACGATTGACCCACGCCTACACATTGGACACCGATTTCCTGCCTACTCGACTGACTTTTGCGTGACATATCCCGGATGGTACCCGATCGACTGTACGATGGAGGAATTGCAGCAGCAAGCTGCGAGTCGCTCTGCGGTTGAGGACGAGCCGCAACCCTCGACAAGTCGCTCTGCGGCTGCGGACGAGCTTCAAGATACGACCAGTCGTTCTATGCTTGGAGACGAACCCCACTCTACAAGCAGTTCTTCGGAGGAGGATGAACCACCTGCAAAACGTCATCTTTCCGTAGAGGAAGTCCGTGGAATGTGGAACTTAATCAAAGTTTATCGTCAATTGGGCACGTGTGAACAAGCTGTGGCGTTTGCCGAAGAAAAGGGCATGATAACCCGATCTAAAATGTGCAATTACCATAAAAAACCAATGAAAATAGAGTATAACACTAATAAAACGGTGGGCGCGTTTGCCTGTCACAGAGGGGCATGCAGAACCAATTCCCGAGTCAGCCGTGGCAAAGGCACTTGGTTTGAAAATATTAAAATCACCATGCCGCAGGTATTTTATTTAATGTGTCATATTAGAAGATTTTTCGGAAAGAGAACACTGCCTCTCTACTGCAACAATAAGTGATTGGTATAATTATTGTAGAGAGGCAGTCGTTAAATATCAAAATGAAAAACAGAAGAGAATTGGAAAGATTGGAGGTCCTGGCAAAATTGTACAAATAGATGAGAGCAAATTTGGTAAAAGAAAATATAATAAAGGACGGCGAATTGATGGACACTGGGTACTTGGTATGATAGAAGATGGGAGTGAAGATCTCCGTTTAGAAGTTTGCCCAGAAAATATTCGGACTGCAGAGGTTTTGGTGCCCTTAATTAAAAAACATGTGGCTGAGGGCACCACCATACATACCGACTATTGGCGGGCCTATGATTGTCTGGGGGACCATGGCTTTATTCATAGAAAGGTGAACCACAGCGATTCAAACAATCCATTTGTGGCTGAGGATGGTACTCACACGCAGAGAATCGAAGAACAGTGGCGTTTAGTCAAACGTTTTTTTTATAAAGAAAATTATAATAATAGAGTAAATATTAACGACATTTTATATGAGTATTTGTGGAGAAGAGAAATTCAAAGAAATAAAAAGGATCCCTTTGAGGAATTAATTGATGTTGTAAAATTCAATTTTAATAAATAGATTTTAAATTAATGTTTTGTTTTTTATTTTCTTTTATAATTTATAATATCCTATATAATTATCCTGAGATCAGAAGACGCAACAAGAGCGAGCGAAGCGAGCTCAAAACTTGGGGCCACCCCGACTCGGATAGATTTTTTTTTTTTTAAACCACCCAGAAATAGAGGCCTTTTAAGCAATTTTTGAGTGTTTTGAGGTTAGTTAACCTTTAACTAGGCACATCTTTTTTTTGTAACACTAGAACGGACATAGGGTCCCACAAACCCCTGTAATATTTCTATTATTTTGATATGAAATAACAAAATAAATAATATTTTAATTAATCAGTGTGAATGATAGGCTTATAAATAATAGATTTTTGAACATTTTAGCATTTATTAATAAGATATTTTTTTTAATACAAACTAAACAAAAATAGGCACTTTTCAGTCTTAATTCGCAATGAGATCACTTACGATCTACTAAATAATTTTTCTTCTAAATCATCATCTGCCTAGCCTTTTTCCCAACTAGGTTGGGGTCGGCTTCCAGTCTAACCGGATGCAGCTGAATATATTTTACATGGAGCGACTGCCTATCTGACCTCCACAACCCAGTTAATACTGGGTAATACGATACCCCTTGGTAAGACTGGTTGTCAGACTTTCGGAACACTGACTACCTGTTACGACTGTCAAAGATCTACAAATGACAGCCGGGACCAACGGCTTAACGTGCTTTCCGAGGCAATTTTTCTTCTAAATAATTAACAAAATTAAATATTTTCCTTAAAAAGTAATCTTTGTTTTATAAAAAAAAAATGTTTTGTAACTCTAACAATAAACAAAAAAAAACTGACAGGGGTCAATTACCCCATTATATTTGACACTCTTTGCATAGTGGGTCGGAGCATTGCAGACATATAGGCTTTTTGCATGCAACACAGCTGTAGGCGGTTTTCCTTTGAAGTTTTGATGGACAGATGTAGCATCTTTTTTTCTTATTCTGATTTTCTTCAGGAGTTGGTTCATTATCAGGGGGCACATCCTTACCCAAAACGCGTTTCATGGTAAGTTTCAGTTCTCTTGGCAAATTTTTGTTTGATGTGTATCTTCTTTGCATATGAGGTACAATTAAAGAACGGGCTAATTTTTTTATAAAGATACCACGATCTATATCCTTATTTTGATGTTTATTGTATAGTATATAAGCATTGACGCCACTCAAATCACAAATCCTAAAAAATATCACCATTGGCCATCTTCGAGTTCGGCGGCTACTACAGTAAATAGAACACTTCTTGTCAGTTTCATCTACCCCTCCTTTTGTTGAATTGTAATATAAAATCATTTCAGGTTTTTTAGAAACATTGTCAATTTTATCATCATGATGTATAGAGCACAGCTTTGTTTGGTTTAGGTACATAAGAGCATAACGTTTTTTGACCAGTAAAACCAAATAATGTCGAACTTACTTGTCGTTTCTTATGTGGTAAGAAATCGTTTGGTATCTCCCGCTTATTTTTTTTCACAGTTCCGACATAAGTCAATTTTCTCTTAGCAAGTTCATCAACGAGCTCCACTGAAGAAAACCAATTATCTCCTGTAATATTGCGATTAGTACCTTGAATCGGTTGCGTCCGGTTGCGTCAGGCGAAGGACACATTGTGTTGGAACAAGGTACTTCTTTTCATCAGCCGTCAATCCAGTACCATCAGAGCCTTTTCCAGCATATAAATATCCATTGTAAAAATAGAAAGTCTTAGAATCGCACAAAGCACGAATGATCATACCGTATTTTTCAGGTTTCTTTGGCATATATGAAATCAAGTGGCTCCGCCCACGAAACTTGACAAGCATTTCATCCACTGTAATATTCTCGCTTGGTTCATATAATTTCTGAGAATTGGCAACAAATTTTTCGAAAATCTGTGATATAGCTGCCACTTTATCAGCCTTTTGTCGTTCTGCTCGATCAGCTGGATTATCAAATCTCAGACATAATTGAAGAATAAGAAATCTGGTCTCCGACATACAGCATCTAAATATTTCACACCCTGTGCCATCCATTGCAAATATAAAAGATGTGTTTTCATGGTTTGATTTCAAAACAGCCGAGTAAAATAGAAGACCCAAAAAAGCATTCAATTCGATTAGGTCTAGATCTTTTAGTTCTGGTTTATTTTGGCGTTTGTACCGTTCTCTGTAATAAGCTATTTTCACATTGGTCCACCTCGAAATAGTTTGCCGCATATCTTCATCAAATAATTGATTCCAAATATCATAAGCTTCGTAACTATTCATCACAGTCAACCTTGAAGAAGACGTACGAAGAACAATGTTATGATGTGGTGTTCTTACCCTACTACTTGGTGGGGTTTTTGCCCATTTGTAACGATTTTTACCGTAATAATAATTAGATGTAGATAATTCTGAAAGCGGCACATCATCTTCTGAACTTTCACTTGAGCTATGTTCGATAATCACATTTTCTGAATCAGAGGGTAGTTGTTCTTCATTTTGATCTTGTTCATCATGTTCTGGATGGCGCTGACGAAATTCAGCTTCATCAATAAAAAGATCTTCGACTTCTTTTTCATTATCCGAGTCATCCGAAGCCAACAAAATAGAATTCAGTTCGTTTTCAAAAGATGGGCTGTCCAGACGTAATATTTTATTCGACTGTTGTTCCCTAGGTACCTCTCGCATGGGTCGTTTCAAACCAGAAGTACTTGGTTCACTATTTTCGGCCATTTTATATCCAAATCTAAAACAAAAACAAAAAACGTTATACAATTTATTTTATAAGAGATCTGGGGGATCTAGGGTCCCACAGACTCATCCTAAACTTTAAATTCATATAACTTACGTATTTTGCACCGCACGACGCAACCTTCTCCTTTGTTGGGGGTTTCGCGACTAAACTCGAAGCTACTGAGCCGCTTAGCCACGGGGGGCGCGGGTAAGTACTTTATTTCACGTCAACGACAAGTACCAAGGTCTGTGAGACCCTGTGTCCCTACTTAAAGGTTAACAAAACATCGTTTTTCTCGGAAACGGTGAGTTACCTTGTCATGGGAGTGGTACTAGGAGGGAGGGGTCAAACCCCCCCCCCCCCCAACTACCACCCCCCAACTCCTGCAGCACTATTCTAAAGTTATACCGCCAGGTTAAGCAACCTTTGCCAAGGTTTGGAAATGGATGGTTTACCACAGGGGCCAGGTTCAGCAATCTTTGCCAAGGTTTGGAAATGGATGGGTTACCATAGGGAGCCAGGTTAAGCAACCTTTGCCAAGGTTTGGAAATGGATGGGTTAGCATAGGGGGCCAAGAGCCAGGTTAAGCAACCCTTGCAAAGGTTTTCGTTTTTTTACTTAGTAATTAGAAGTCTATGGCATTAGAGGTAACGTGCTCGAACTTATAAAATCTTATCTGGAAAACAGAACACAAATAACAGAAGTTAGCAACATCAACATAGTTACCAAACATGAAGAGATTATAAGGTCTTGCGAACGTGAAATCTCATACGGTGTACCACAAGGAACCGTGATGGGCCCATTTTTATTTATAACTTACGTTAATGATATGCCTATGTCCATTGAAGATCCTATAACTATGTTTGCAGACGATAGCACTGTAACAATCCCATGTAAAAGTACAAATACATATGAAAATGACATAAATAATTCTCTTGACGCACTAATTAAATGGCTGGAGGAAAATAATTTAAATATTAATTTAGGTAAGACAAAAATAATGCACTTTAGACAACGTACACCTGGCGGAACTAATCTCAACATCCATTACGAAAATTACAAAATTGAGGTAGCAGAGGACACCAAATTTTTAGGGCTGCAAATAGATTGCAACTTAAACTGGAAAGCACATATAGACAGTCTGTGTAAAAATTGAGTTCATCCGCATATGTGAGACTATCCTCCATAGTAGATGTCAAAACACTTCTTATGGCTTACTACGGAATAGTTGAATCGCACTTGCGCTACGGTATCATTTTCTGGGGGAACTCAACTGATCGAGATATAGCTTTTAAGGCCCAGAAAAGATGTCTCCGGTCATTGTTTAAACTTAAATCGACAGACAGTTGCGCACCTTATTTTAAGCTACATAAAATCTTAACACTTCCATGTATATATATTTTCGAAGTAGCTATGTTCGTCAAGCAAAATCCATCTCGTTTTGAGCGCCAGGCTGTTGTATTCCCAAGGAATAGGCGTGACAACAGCAAATTATGTCAAGTATCATGTCGAACCACTTTGATGCGTAAGAGCGTTTCTAGCATGGCCCCCATTATCCTTACTTAATAATAATAATAATATAATAATATAATAATTAATAATTAATAATAATAATATAATAATAATATTATAAAAGCGAAAGTGAGTTTGTTTGTTTGTTTGTTTGTTACCTCTTCACGCTTTAATGGCTAAACCGATTTTGATGAATTTTGGTACAGAGATAGTTGGCAACCAGGAGACGGACATAGGCTAATTTTTATTTAAAAAAAGTGGGATATGAGGGAGAACGAGGGAAGAAAAGGGAAAACTTAACGTTGCTATTACAAATCAATCAGGCGCAAGAGCAAAAACTGCAGGTCTGCTTGGTGTGTTATACCGAATTTAACGCGAGCGAAGCCGCGGGCGAAAGCTAGTTTACAATAAATTACCGAGTAGTTGGAAAACTTTAAATACAACACAATTTAAGAGTAGATTGCGGAAATTTCTGGTAGATAAAACGTACTACAGTGTAACTGAGTTCCTATCTGGGAAAAATATTTGTTAATTAGCGACATCTTGATTTTTTGAAATTTTTATTCATGACATTTTAGATTTTTGACATTTTGATTTTTGACATTTAGACTAAAGAAAGAAAGAAAACAAGTTTATTTGGTACAAGCCATTAATGCACACAGTAATAAAAATAATAAAACTTTCGTTTTTCGTTTTCGTTTTTTTCGTTTCGTTTTTTTCCCATGTGGGTAGGCTTGACATATAAACGCAAATTTGTTGACTCTCTATTAATTCTTTATTTTAAAATAGTTACTTGTTTATTATCATTATATTTATGTGTTAAATAACTGATAAACCCACCTTCGCTTTGAACTATCCTATCACTTTCTCTCAACTTCAACCACAACACCTAGAACTTGGCAACTTAACATGGACAGCAAACTTGTGCACAGTGTGGAGCAAATGTTTAGCTCTCGTATGCGTGAGTACGAAGATAAGCTGCAGAGAGCTACAGCTGGCACTATCTCTGTGCACTCGGATCTTGCTGCGCTGTCCCTGGATTTCTCAGACTTTAAAACCTTTGTCTGTCAAACATTGCTGCTCTTCAAAACGCAAATTGAAAGCTTTTCTTTAAGGCTGGACATACATGAGACTGCCATGCGAAGAAAGGTCTTACTGTTTCACGGCATTGCTGAGGTACCAAATGAAAAACTGAACGACTCGATTCTGCGCATCATCTCCAAGCAACTGAAGATGGAGGACTTTAAGTTGGAGCATCTGGAAGTTTGCCACAGGCTGGGTGCCTCCCAAGGTAAAACAAGACCTGTGCTGGTGCGTTTCAGTACCATGGAGTATCGTCGGTTGGTGTGGGACAGTAAGACTTCACTCAAGGGCAGTGGCATCACTATCTCCGAGTTCCTCACCAAAACACGGCACCAGGTATTTATTGCGGCTCGTAGGCACTTCAGCATTAATAACTGCTGGTCTGCGGAGGGAAAAGTCATTGTTTTGACGCCTGACAAGTCACGGCGGACTATATAACTATGGGTGAGCTTGAAACGTTAATTGCGTTATTCCCCGTTTCCGTCTGTGCCGCCACTCCCGATGTCCCCGTGCCGATGCCGGTAGCTTCTACCTCGCCCACAGGGGCATCAAAATCGCCTGTAATAACAACCCCTAAAGGCAAGCTTGTGAGGAAAGCTCGGCGCTAAGTTAGTTGACCTGTGGTTGTTTTTTAGTGTAATATCGGTCCACCTTTAAATATGGGTTTGCCTTTGTTTGTTCCCTTTTTTTTTTTTTTTTTTTTCGGTCGACTATATCCCCGAACCGTGCTGCGACGCACCCCTGACCCTTCCTGACACCCTCGAAGGACGGGGTACCAGCGGCGGCCGACGAGATGATGGTCACTGAGCCGCTCAGGTCCTCAACCCAGTCGTCCCTGGGGAGGACAAAGTACGGCTCAGCGACCACGGCGATATGAATCGACCACTGCGCCATGCTCTGGAGCAGGAGATCCTGAGCGCAGGCGCAGTGGTTGATATTCGCCTGGAGGAGGCGCAATGGGGCCGTTATTGGCACTCCATTACAGCCCCCTCCTGGGCCCCCTCTGATCCCCGGCCCGGCTGCCGCCACTGTGGCGTCAGCGGCGGCAGTGATAGCGGCGGCAGCAGCGGCGCCAGCGGCGACGGCTGTGGCGGCGGCGTTGGTGGAGGTGGTCGTTGCGGAAGACCTACCCCTGCCCCTGGTTTTGGCGAATGGAGCGCAGGCTTTGCCACCCGCCCGGTGATCGGCCGGCTTGGCCGCCGTCGCACATGCGTCGCAGTGCGGCGCGGCGTCGCAAGTCGCGGCCTTGTGACCGGGCTGACCGCAGCGGAAGCACAGTCGGCTGCGGTCCACCTCCGAGCACTTGACTGCCACGTGGTGACCCACATGACAGCGGAAGCACCTCAGAGGTCTGGGCTCCAGCAGTTTGACCTGCGCGGAGACCCAGCCCACCAGGAGCCTTCGGCCCTCCACAATCTTTTTGGCCGCCGTCACGGGGCAGCTAACCGTCACGGTTCGCATGCCCTCGTAGTCAGGACGTACGGAGCCCACTGCCTTCACCTGGTCAGTAGGGCACCCACCAGTCCTGACGACGGCAGCCACCACCTCCTCCTCCATGACGGAGTCGTCCAGACCCGAAATGCGCAGGCTTGCGCACTTGACAGGCCTGGACACTCGGGCCTCGTCCGCATCAAGGGACGCCCTGAGCTTTTCAGCCAGGGCGTCAGCGGACGGGCCACTGGCTGCACCGGGGATCTCCAGCATTCGGGCCCCCGTTGCGGTGACTCTAAGCCGGAGTCCCCCGGTGATCCCGAGCTCCTCCAGGTTTACCGCCGCCTTTGCTTTGGAGAGTACGTCGCGGTAGGTCACGCCCTTCTGTTCCGCTTCCGGCTGTAGTGTAAGCACTACAGCTGCGGTCTTCGGGGCGCGAAGCCTAGCCGCGACGTTTCGCCGCTGCCTATGCGCCTTCTTCTTCGCCGCTTTGGCCGCTTTGCGCCCCCTCCTCTTTTCTCCGACGACTTCCCACCCGGTTTCGGCCATCGGTGGGTTAGGCGAGGGGGGGGTGCCGGCGACCGGCGCTGGCGCCTTCGCCTTGCCTTTCCGTGCCCCTCTTTTCTTTTTAGCCGGCGCTGGCTGTGCCCGAGCCGGATTTGTCGAGGTGGGCGCCGGTATTGCAGGGGCTGGCGTCGCAGTGACCGACGCGGGTTTTGCCGGGGCCGACGCGGGTTTTGCCGGGGCCGACGCGGGTTTTGCCGGGGCCGACGCGGGTTTTACTGGGGTCGGCTTTGCAGGGGTTGCTGGTTTTGTGCCGCTGGTGGCCTGGCCGGATGGCCTCGGCCCAGCCGCAACGGCCGAGTACGAAGCCGACCCCGGACCCCTTCTTGCCATACCCGGGCCACCTTTTGCCGTCCCCGTGGCCCCGCCTGAGAAGGAGTGCCTCCTCTGTCTGCTCGAGGCAGGGTGAGTGCACATCGAGCCCGCCCTTGCTCCTCCGCTGTGCCCTCTGCTTTCAGAGGGTCACGCGGTGGTCCGGGTTGGACCCCTCCCACGTCAGAATATTCGCCACGGACAGTGATCTTCCCCAAGGGATAGGAATTTCTTCCCATTACTCGGGGAATGCCACTGTCCGCGCCCAGGGTGCACCGGCCCAGCAACTGCTGCTCCCACTCGACGGATCGAGGAGAGCAGCAGCCACTAGGCACACGTGGAGGTTTTCTGACTTTGCACCCCTTACGTGTTCCCTTAGGTAAATTTTGGGACTTAGAAAAATTACGATGAAATTACTATTATGAAAAAACAAAGTGTTTTATTTGGAGCTAGACCCTCGACCGAGGTGTCCAGGGACGCGTCTCCGCGCGGGCTAGCTGATTACGAAATAAAACTTATTGTGGGTGGAACAAAAATTTTGAGTTTGGGTCAAAAAACGTGGTTTTTACGGAAAAAATTACAGTTTTCAACCCCCAACCCGAATCTGGGTACACGGAACGCGGACCAAATTTCAGGGAAGAAGGATGAGTACTATTGACGCTATAATCTACTGAAACAATAACAGAAATTTTGAAAACGACGTAGATTTTGAATTTTGAATTTGAAAATTATTAAAAATATGGGTTTGTCTAAGGGAAGTTTTTTCAGGGTGCTTGCGACAGGGTGCAAAGTGGTCAGTTACTAAGCGGTTGCTTAGTTTAGTCTAAAATAGCTGAAAACAGCTTCAAAATCGGACCCTAAATGAGAAAGTTATCGATACTTTTATGTTTTACGTGTTCCCTTAGGTGAATTTTGGGACTTAGAAAAATTACGATGAAATTACTATTATGAAAAAACAAAGTGTTTTATTTTGAGCTAGACCCTCGAACGAGGTGTCCAGGGACGCGTTTCCGCGCGGGCTAGCTGATTATGAAATAAAACTTATCGTGGGTGGAACAAAAATTTTAAGTTTGGGTCAAAAAACGTGGTTTTTACGGAAAAAATTACAGTTTTCAACCCCCAACCCGAATCTGGGTACACGGAACGCGGACCAAATTTCAGGGAAGGGATGAGTACTATTGACGCTATAATCTACTGAAACAATAACAGAAATTTTGAAAACGACGTAGATTTTGAATTTTGAATTTGAAAATTATTAAAAATATGGGTTTGTATAAAAATTGTTCATAACTAATTCAAATACTGTTTCACTTCAACATAATTTTATTAACAATACACAGTTATACACAACAATAATAACTAGCTCACTTCGTAGCTCAGAGATGACTCCCTCTAATAACTTGTGGGGCTTATTTATAGGCATAAGCAAGTTATTGGAAGTACCCACTCATCTCATAACCAACGTCGTTTTACCGCCATTACCGTACCGGAACTCAAAATTGAGCCACGAATTTAAGTAACATTAACAATAATATTAAAATGAAATATAAGATAGTTTTTAAAAATACAAGTAAAAATCAACATAACTTATAGAACACTGAACAATAATAAATGTTATAGTTAAATACAAGCTTCCGTAATTCAACAGGTTTAGAAACAATTCACTACTTATTTTTAATAAATTTGGCAAAAGTATTTTAAAAATGCACAGAATTTAATAGAAATTCGAACATGAATTTTAAGTAAGCTAACAATTCGTCCATCCTGATAAATTTCGCGTCCTCGCGAATGACTGCATTAAATAAAAGCAACTATTTTAAAACAATAATTACAAAATATTTATTATTGTATCTATGATTATATAAAATGAAGAACAAAATAAACCCAGGAAAAAAATATACGAAATGGATTTCCAAAGGCATTAAAATATCAACTAATTCAAAAGAAACTTACAGTTTAAATATTACTTTTCATCTGACAAAGACAGTAAACAGAAATACTTAAAAATATAATAAATCGCTTAGAAAGTGTATGCAAAAAGCGCAAAAACATTTTAAACACAAATAATGTTCAAATTCAGGAGTCAAATATTAAGAAGATAGAAACTTAAACCGGACTATTATCAAACCCCACGGTCATTGTCAATTATGCAAATGACTATTGTATCAATTTGACCAACAATAATTTTGACATTAACACAGTAATTATGATATTGATTCTATTAATTCTAGTATTTTTTAATGCCCTCTGACAAAAGCGAATTACAAAAAGTTATAAATTCACTCAGGAATGCAAACTTAACGGGTTATGGTGAATACTCACAAAAATAAAACGCTTCAGAACGGTTTTACGTTGGTGGTTAATTGAGAATTCCTTCTATACAAATTATAACAATTAAAATAACATCTTAAATTTGCAAAAAATCCTTCAATACAATTTATAACAATTAAAAACATATCTTAAATTATTTTGCAAGAATTCCTTTAATACAAATTATAACAATTAAAATCATATCTTAAATTTGCAAGAATTCCTTCAATAACAATTAAAATAACATCTTAAATTTGCAAAAAATCCTTCAATACAAATTATAACAATTAAAAACATATCTTAAATTTGCAAAATATCATTCAATACAAATTATAACAATTAAAATAACATCTTAAATTTGCAAAAAATCCTTCAATACAAATTACAACAATTACAAACATATCTTAAATTTGCAAAAAATCCTTCAATACAATTTATAACAATTTAAAACATATCTTAAATTTGCAAGAATTCCTTCAATACAAATTATAACAATTAAAAACATATCTTAAATTTGCAAAAATTCCTTTAATACAAATTATAACAATTAAAAACATATCTTAATTTTGCATGTTGTTTTATACGACTTTTGTAACCATATTTATCTGCAAATAAATATTTGCCTTTGACTATTTTTGTTCATGCTTGAACAATTTTCATTGCATAACAATAAAAATACCATACACATTACATTGTATTTTATAGTACATGCTTATTATTACAGAATGACCATGTTATTTCGACTACTGCACAATGCACTTGAAAAGTGGTCTTTCGCTCATAGCGGCCTCTATAGTTGTTTACACACTGCACTTGAAAAATGGCCTTTCGCTCATAGCGGCCTCTATAGTTGTTTACACACTGTACTTGAAAACTGGCCTTTCGCTCATAGCGGCCTCTATAGTTGTTTACACACTGCACTTGAAAAGTGGCCTTTCGCTCATAGCGGCCTCTATAGTTGTTTACACACTGCACTTGAAAAGTGGCCTTTCGCTCATAGCGGCCTCTATAGATGTTTACACACTGCACTTGAAAAGTGGCCTTTCGCTCATAGCGGCCTCTATAGTTGTTTACACATTGCACTTCTATAGTTGTTTACACATTGCACTTCAAAGTGGCCTTTCGCTCATAGCGGCCACTATAGTTGTTTACACATTGCACTTCTATAGTTGTTTACACATTGCACTTCAAAGTGGCCTTTCGCTCATAGCGGCCACTATAGTTATTTACACATTGCACTTGAAAAGTGGCCTTTCGCTCATAGCGGCCTTTATAGTTGTGTGCACATTGCACTTGAAAAGTGGCCTTTCGCTCATAGCGGCCTTTATAGTTGTGTGCACATTGCACTTAAAAAGTGGCCTTTCGCTCATAGCGGCCTTTATAGTTGTGTGCACATTGCACTTAAAAAGTGGCCTTTCGCTCATAGCGGCCTTTATAGTTGTGTACACATTGCACTTAAAAAGTGGCCTTCCGCTCATAGCGGCCTTTATAGTTGTGTGCACATTGCACTTATTGATTATTGGGTCTACTAACACAATAATCACAATTATTAAACGTTAACACAACACAAATTTTGGTTAAAGCAACTTAGATGAAGACGCTGGCTAGCGATTCACACGTGTTGCTCAGACGCCTGTCCTTTTCTTAATATGGCCGCCTGGCTACCATCGACGCGACGGCAACGCTGCGCTAGAGTGACAACCTGCCACTCTTAACGTTCTTGACATTGACATGCCATGACGTGCCGACATATTTATAGTATCAAGTTAAATTATTGGGTTGTTTTAAATTATATATTAGTTTTTGTCTATTTGATTTATTTTCTGTAATTTTTTTATTAATTTAAGTATTTAAAACATTTATATATGCTGTTTTGACTTCCGTACGTTTTACTCACGGGTTGACCACTGAAAACCAGCGCTGTGCTGTGGGCTCCCATGGTGCAGCATCATGCTGAGTGGTGACCGACCTGTCGCAGTCACGACGTGCAAGCTATTTTTATTTTGTCCCATACCTATATGTATTTGTAAATGTTTGTGATAAGTACTTTGCATGTTGAATGTTTTTTTTTTTTTTTATTTTGTTGCTCGTCGTGATTTGCGACTAATAAATGTTTTTTCTTTCTTTCTTTTCTTTCACTTAAAAAATGGCGGCATAGATTTAGTAAATGATTCTACAATCACCCAAATTTTCACAAATTGACCAAGATGACCAACATGAATGGTGTAAAAGGGTGTATTTATTTTAGGGTGCAAGAAACCACCCTGTTTTTTTTCCACCTACAACCCTTTGGAACCACCCACCTTCACCTTAATCCATCTTCAGTTATTCACGATAAACCCTATTACGATTTAGGACAAAATTCTTTTGCGTTGCTTTACAGAGTCCGCTAGCTGTACGGTCGTTAGCCAATGAATTTTCTATAGTTGGATTCCTACTTTTAACATTGAACATTTAAACATTTAATGATGTGACATTAATATTCACTTTGTTTTTTTTTTATTTTATTTGATTTCATTATGATCTCATTAATTTAATTTCGTAAATATTTTATTTGCTTTAGTTGTGTATTGTGAATGTGAAGACCATGTGGATCATTATTGTTATTTAATTTGTTTGTTTTTGACGATTATCGGGCAGTTTGAGACCTACACAATGTCCTATTTTTTGGAATTGTTCGTCGAGGCGTTGAGCTCCTTGAGTTATGAGTTGAGCTATACGATAACTGACAAATCCTGGCACTGATTAGACAGGTCCACTCAATTTGTGTGGTGCTTTCTTAAAAAGACTATATCAGACACTAGATCTACACAGTCCCCATGTAAACTGACCAAGATTTTTTTTTTGTTCGGACCTTAAAAGCGACTATGATCTCTCAGTATGTTTCGGCTGTTTCTTCACCTAGTTTTTTTTTTTAAACTAGACGTGTGTAAGTGTTTGTAAAAACCTATTTGCAAAATAAACATCATTTAACATTTACTCAACGCATCAACGTGAATCATGCCTCTGCCGGATTTATATACGACGTTACAGTCAACTCAGGGTATCATGTCTAGTTTGCTCAGCCACTGCGCCAACTGTGTCGTCAAATATATATGATCTGAATTTCACTAGAGCAGCAATAACGACCAGTGTCTCTAACTCATACGACGAAAAATGGGATTCTTCAGACGAAGTCTGTAAGCTACCGGTTTGAAAACTCCATCGACTTGTGTTTGTAGTAAAACACTACCTAAAGCATGTTTGCTAGCATCTGTGTATTTGTGTTTCAAGGTTAGAATTTTAAATTGCCAGTACGAGCCTAGAAATCAGTGTTTTTTTTTTCTTCTTCAATCTCGATACTGGTTCAAATTATTGAACAATTTAAAGAAGGATGGTCATTTCGTACCAGACTATGGAACGGTGGCGTCCCAATACGCCATATATATGAAATTTTAAGGTCATTTTTAAGGCCGTTATTTTTTTTTTAAGGTCTTCCACAAGAATTATCTTTTTAAGTAGCCACAAAAAAAACTTATCTATATTTTAGTTTTCACAACATTTTCGAAATTATTTAGAATAATTGTTTCGGAAAAATGTTAAAATGGCTTTTTAATAAAAGACTTATTCACGTTTTTTGAATAGTTGTTGACTGCAATTGAATACAATTAGTGTACAGGCATTAAATCAACTAATATACTGATTATTATTACGGATTCTTGTCATAAAAAATAATTATGTAACTTCATGGTAATATAAGCATTTTGTTCAACTACGTATAACAGAACGTCATTTGTCATCGACAGGTTACTTAATCTGTGGACATCGACCCGCACTATTGATTGACACCCGGGGATCATTCCAATGTGAATTGTTATGATACATACTGTGCTATTTTGGATTTCCTTCTGTTTATTTGACCTTTTTTTTTTTTTTTTTTTTTTTCGGGTGGGAAATCATCCAATGACTTCCCCCGCTCTGGGTGGAGCGGGGGGGCATGTCAGACTTGTACTGACTAAAACCCACCCATGTTCCTTCTATTGCCCTTTCCGTTCCGGGGCCGCGGTATCTCTTTCGAACAACCCGCAACCCCGGCAGGCGGAGGCTCTGGCAAGCCCCTCTGCTTTGCTGACTCTCTTTGAGGCGCGCGTGAAACACGAACGCGCCGTCGACACGGCCTGTCGTCAATCGACGGACGGACGGTGAACTACCCATTGCTCACCGCCCACAGGCCCGCATCTACGGTGGCCGGAAGTCGTCTCGCGGCGCCCGGCGCCATGGGCGTCTCCCGCGGCGGCTGGGTTGGGCAGATGTTCTCTCCCTCAAACGCCCGGCCACCTCCTTTGCTAGCATTACTGCTTCGCAGAAGGTGGTGACCGCTTCCCATTCCCTCTCGCTCCGGACCATGGCCTGAACCAGGGCCGGACGCGAGAGATCGCCGCCGCCGATCGCCTCCACGAGGGCACGGCGGTGCTCCGCCCAAGCTGGGCAGACCGCCACTGTGTGCTCCACCGTGTCCTCCGGGCGATCGTCACAATGGTGACACCCGGGCGCTTCCTCCCGCCCGATGATGTGCAGGAACCTCCCGAAACTTCCGTGTCCGGTGAGGACCTGCGTCAGGCGGTAGGTGAGGACGCCATGACGCCTCTCCAGCCACTCCTCAAAGAGGGGACTTACCGCCGCTATTGTGGCGTGCCCTTGTTTATTTGACCTTGGCATTGTCTTACGGACTGATAACTACCACTTGTAACGATTGTGCTTTTCATTTGATTCTAACCTCAAAGTATTGATGACGTAATTATAAAAAAAATGTGGCTGTTTAGATATGATTTACTAACAAGATGGTGTATAACATAAAAACAAACCAAACTCACTATAGTTTGTTTTGGGACATGAAAAACGAAAGTCAAGTCCAGCTCCTATAGAAAGGAGAATGCCCGCCAATGGGCCCCTTATTGTGGTACCGTGTCAAGACTATTTACTTCTCAAAAACTAAGTGATATTTTTATATGTTCAAGTTTTTTTTAATCAACCTTTTTTTATCCTAGCATTGGAAAACATAATTAATATTAAATATATTGATTTTAAGTTAGTTCCGCCATCATAACTTATCGCGAATGTTGCCAGACGACAGACTATGTCTATTAAATAATGGTAAGTAATCCATTGAAAATATCGATATTTTGCTAATTCGTCGGCTAAAATGGCCAGATATATTTAACTGATTAGGTGCGATATAGACGACGGGCGGGCTCAATCTTTATTTGAGTTAAACAGAAGTAAAAGGAAACCAAAAAAAGTGACAAAAAAAACTTAGCCAGACAGACTGGCTCCGTAACGCGTTACGTGACGGAGCGGTTTACCCTCCCATATGAATTAACACTTCAAAAACTAAAACTACAAAATGGTCACACCATAGACGTAACACTACAATTAACAAATAATATTACTAATATCAAATCGATTTAGTGAATCGATTACCAAAAATATTTAATATGGTCACACCTAGACTAGACAGATCTATGATCTATCTGTCAAATCAATGTCCTCATTCAAATTGTTTCGTGCCGTTCGTTTTGCGTCGAGTTGAATTTATTCCTCCCTCCGTGTTTACTTTTTGAAAACTGTCGAGCTGAGCGTTTACGTTCCTCTAGTGGTTTTGTTTTGAGATATTAGACTCCTGTTTTAGTGATAAGTGAGCAAATTGACTCTTTAGTTTAAGTGAGCTTTGGGACTCTTGTTTTAGTGATAAGCGAGTAAATTGTGACACTATTTCAGGTTTTAAGTGAGCCTTGGATTCTTGTTTTACTCTTCAAAAATGTCTACACCTGGTAGAGGTCGGGAAACCACCCCCTCTCTCGCCGGTGTGTAAATTGCTCCCTACGTGTGGCGCCTAATTTTCGAAGCCGTCAAATCGAAGAATTAGATGAACCAATGCGTATCCTTCTGAGATCCTGGGTAACACCTACACCGGTAAGTTTATAATGTATCATTTACAAGATTTATATGAACATTTACGATGCCTATGTTTGGTCAATCAAGGAATCATCGTCAACTGTAAATATCTATTATTTCTTCTATAACAGAAATAAACAGTTAAGTCCAAAACAGATAAGTATCCAGGCAGCTAACTTTTACTTTAAGGAATGTTATGTGAATAGTTTTCTATGTGTGTCCTAAGTTTATTAACCCATTCTGCCCACAACAATAATGAATGTTGACAGCACAGTGGAAAAATAAAGATTTTTGTCTGGAACTTTTTAGGTGATCATACATTTATTTTCATATAATAGATTTACAATACAATCTAACATTTGTGTTACTTAAAACTATTTTGTAAAGGATTTTAGGCACATGAATAAATGTGCATATCTACTTAAGAATTCAGTTTTTTTTTTTGCTATCTTTTCAGATATCCTCTGATGACATCCTGTGTGTTGAATGTTTTGTATTATTACAAAACCGGACATCATCAGATACGAGTCTATCCCTTGTATCCCCTGCTCTTGGACACCTTAACATATGTTTTGCGTGTGGCATGTCAATTGCTAGTCGCAGAACTCACAGAGTTAGTCAAGACTGTCCTCAAAGGAACATTATACTAAGATGGACACCAGCTCATCACGTAAGTGTTTTAATCTTATTTATTTAAACTTAATGTACAATGGTGGTACATAGCAGTAGTAATCTTAGCAGAATTACTATGATTGAACTAACTGAATAAAAATAAATAGTATAAATATAATATTTTTGTTTTTAGATCTTGCATTTGGAACGAGTTTGTCGTGCTTATTGGGAGGCTGCATCGAGAGAAGTACAGAGGCAACCTGTTGCTGGCGTTAACAGATCCACCGTGGAGTCTGCACCAGTGACTGATAATATGGACAGTAACATCATCGCTGATGCTGTGGTTCCTGTAGCACCTCCACTACCACCGCCGGTTCCACAACCGGCACCACTTCAGGAACAACAATTATCTAGAACATCAAAAATTCATTCACAAAAGTACAAACGGGTTTCGGCAAGTTCACGTCATTGCCTATTCCTTGGTTGTGAGAATACTGAACGTCTTTTGGTACCAGGCACTATAAAGGAAGTTTTATTGTTACAACATAAAAAGTATATTCCCTTGACCGCAAGAATCTGCAGATATCATTTACACAGCAATCGTTGGGATGAACTAGAAACCCCATATTCAGATTTTACTGGATTTCAAGTAGATGATATTTTCACAAAACTTGAAAAAGCTACTGAGAGACAGTTGGACTTTAATGACATAAACTCAATGGATTCTCATTTATGCCATTTTTGGTTGGGACTTACTGCAGAGCAATTCAATGAACTTCTAAATTGTAACCCTATGTTATATGATCACTTTCCCAATCCTTCTGTTGCTCTCAGCATATTTTTAGTAAAACTCCGAACAGGTGACAGTAATCAAAGACTGTCAACACTTTTTAAAATAGCAAGATCCACTTTGGAAAGAAAAATGAATATTGTGAGAAATTGTTTAAATGAACAGTTTGTTTCTCGACATTTAGGAATAAATCACACATCTATCCAAAATGTAGCATCACGGAATAGAATCATTCCAGAGGGTTTTTTTGGGGATGCCAACATGGCTTTAAATGTAAAACCTGCCATTGCGATCTGTGATGGCACATATGTTTATGTGCAAAGCAGCAGTAATTATTTGTATCAAAAGAAAACGTATAGTCTGCATAAATATGCCAACCTTGTCAAACCATTTTTTTTTGTTTGCTGCGATGGATATATTTTAGAGTGTGTCGGGCCTTATGAAGCCACAAAAAATGACTCATCAATTATGAGTGCCTTGTTTGCTACTGAAAATGGTCCCATGCGCTCATTTTTTAGACCCGGTGATGTATTCATTTTAGACAGAGGATTTAGAGATGTGATTCGAGAGTTAGAAAGTTATAATTATAAACCTCACATGCCCGAGTCATTATCCAAAAACGAACATCAATTAACCACCCAGCAGGCTAATAAATCTAGATGTGTAACAATGTGCCGGTGGGTGGTAGAGGTTATAAATGGGAGAATCAAAAGAGATTTTAAACCATTTCGCCAGGAATATTTTAATAGAGCGTCAAGTCATCTTATGACTGATTTCAAAATAGCTTGTTCCCTTTTGAATAAGTTCCACCCTACAATTAATGATAGACCCGATGCTGTGGAGTACCTAAATATTGCTCTGTCGAGATTAAATACAATAAATTATTTATCGGAATTTATTCAAAGGGAACATATAAATAGAAGGCGTACGATTTTCCAAAGCATAAACAGCAGTGCTCCTCATCTAAATAACTTTCCAAGATTGTCTTTAATCGAATTAAGAAGATTTGCTTTAGGATCTTACCAATTAAAACAGGCAAGATCCTATTATGGGGAGCATGTGCGGGCGAATGGTACCTACAGTGTAGAAATAAGCAATGAATTATTAGAAGAAGATTTGCCCTTAATATTCGGTGAAAATAATTATCTAGTTAGGGCTAGAATTAGAGACATGTGAGTAGCAGGATTTATTATACATATTTATTAATAACTAGAGATCAACATAGGGCAAATTCTTTAGAGAGCATCGTTGCTTATTATTGTAGTTGCTTAGTGGGAAATCGTACAGTAGGATGCTGCGCTCATACAATGACTGTATTGTGGTATTTAAGCTGGGGTCGCTTCAATGATATAAGCGCCCCAGCTCCATTTCTAGATAATATACTCCTTGAAGAATAAATACCTGCTGTTTTATTTATTGTTGTTCTAAGTAAGCAGTCGTAGAGCAGCTTACTTTAATATAACCTGTTCTTTACCTAAACCCTTCCTACATAAATCTACATAAATACAGTAATCAAGAGAAGCAAGAGAAGATTATATGCAGTGTTTTTTTTTAATTCAGTTTCATTCAATTCTTAAACAATATTATTTTAATTTGAAATATGTCTAAAATAAAAGAATATTGTTTTATAACCTCAATTTCAGCATCTGAAAAAATAAGATTTCTCTTAAACTAGGGTGAAAAATTGAAAATCGATTTCAGGATCTGAAAAGGCAATTCAAGTTCTACAATACCAAGTTAAAACCACCGCGACACGCGAATTTTTTAAGGGGCCCAAAACTCCTAACTAAATCGGCATTCTCCTTTGGCCATTGTTCTTTCTGATGTTTTTTTTTTAGTTTAGGATAGTTAATTAGCCACCACCGTTTTGAATACTATATAAACCGATTTCTACACTATAGTTTAAGCGATGACTATTTTCAACGAAAATAATTCCACTAAATTTGAAATCAGTAAATACTTTTACTGACAACAGAAATACAACCTTAAGCCTTGACAGATTCGTAAGATTTTTAAAACTAGTCGCTCGTCATTTTGTTCCCGTTTATCATTAAGGCCGTACCCTAACCAATATAACCTTGAGCATTCGTTCCCTCTTTGGCGCGCCGGAATAACAGTAGTGAATAATGTCTATTTTTGTTTTTAATAAAATCTATATAAAATAAAGTTTTGGAAAAAAAAATTGCACCAAAATGTTCATTATAAAATTGTGTATCCATTAGTGTCAAGAGCAAAATTAAACAATGTTTATTTTACGAGGAGATGCCTGTTATTGATCATTATTTCTCATTTCTGGTGTTTTGTTGTAAGGAGATTTACTAAATAATCCTTACTAATATTATAAAAGCGAAAGTGAGTTTGTTTGTTTGTTTGTTTGTTACCTCTTCACGCTTTAATGGCTAAACCGATTTTGATGAATTTTGGTACAGAGATAGTTGGGAACCAGGAGACGGACATAGGCTAACTTTTATTAAAAAAAAGTGGGATATGAGGGAGAACGAGGGAAGAAAAGAGAAAACTTAGCGTTGCTATTACAAATCCATCAGGCGCAAGAGCAAAAACTGCAGGTCTGTTTGGTGTGTTATACCGAATTTAACGCGAGCGAAGCCGCGGGCGAAAGCTAGTAACTCAATAAAAATAAATCTACAATAATGGAATCAAGATTATAAAGATTTTTTTTTTTTTAGTTTTAAATAACAAGTAGATAGCTCCAGAAAACTGCACAAAAACGGCTTGCGCGGCGTTATGGTCGGGTAGGCGCCTTAATCACCAAATTTATATCAGACTAGCTTTTGCCCGCGGCTTCGCTCGCGTTAACTTCGGTAGCGCCTTATTGATTTGTAATAGCAACGCTAAGTTTTCCCGTTTCGTCCCTCTTTCTCCCTCATATCCCACTCTTTTTTTAAAAAAAATAGCCTATGTCCGTCTCCTGGTTCCCAACTATCTCTGTACCAAAATTCATCAAAATCGGTTCAGCCATTAAAGCGTGAAGAGGTAACAAACAAACAAACAAACAAACAAACAAACTCACTTTCGCTTTTATAATATTAGTAAGGATTTAAATACCCATATTTGGGGTCGTTCCGTAGCCGTTTGACCAATAAGCAATTAAAATCTTAGGGGTAATTTTTTTGTTTGTTATATTGGCATTTGTGATTATCTATTATTATTAATTTTTCATTGTTACATTGGCATTTATGATTATTATTTTATTTCATTACTAGCTTTCGCCCGCGGCTTCGCTCGCGTTAAATTCGGTTTAACACACCAATCAGACCTGCAGTTTTTGCTCTTGCGCCTGATGGATTTGTAATAGCAACGCTAAGTTTTCCCTTTTCTTCCCTCGTTCTCCCTCATATCACACTTTTATTAAATAAAAATTAGCCTATGTCCGTCTCCTGGTTCCCAACTATCTCTGTACCAAAATTCATCAAAATCGGTTTAGCCATTAAAGCGTGAAGAGGTAACAAACAAATAAACAAACAAACAAACTCACTTTCGCTTTTATAATATTATAGTAAGGAAGGATAGTAAGGATAAGGATTATTGTATTGACATTCAAGTCAATAATAGGTACAATGTTAAATTTTAATGGGATTGACTGTATGATGGCAGCATGATTTTAATTGGTTCATTTAAGGCAACATATCCTGTTGTTAATTTGCACGCCGAAATTAAAGGCAGAATAAGAGATCAATTTGGTCTATTTTTCAACCTTCGGTACCTTATTTACGCAAGTAAATGATTTTGGTTTGATTTGATTTTGATTTAAATAATTTTCAGGTATTACGATTGCATCAACAGAAATTTTAGCACTGTCAATCATTAATTAAATTTTAGTCTTACCCACTGCTTTTGTTTTCTTGCCTGTAACTCCACAAGCAGAGGTGACCTTCTGGATCTACGCTGCTCGGAGCAACGATTATCCCTGCGGGGTGCTGCTGACGGGCGACAAGTCGGTCTTGGGGCTCTGGCACGTGTCGGGGATCGACTGCGCCTTGAAGAACCTCCCAGCATGACGCTGTGATGACTTCTACTGGACTTGTGTCTCTTCTTGGATCAGTACAATGTCCAATAACCTGAAATTTATTTTAAAACAACGAGTATCTACTTCGTATAAATAGTATCCTATGGACCAAACACGTTATTCAAATGTTAACCAAATAATTGGATAAATGAGGGTGTGTGTACAAAAGACAAAAAAATCCCAACGACATACAGGAATAAACCCCGGTTAATTGATCGTTTCAGCCTATTTAAGCAATAAGTGTGATCGTGTAAAACGCCAAGTGATAGTTACTTGGCGTTTTACACGATCACACTAGTAGCCAAGCTATAGGGTATTTTAAGGAGAAATACAAAATACAATTCAAAATTTTTAATTATGAAATAAAACTGGAACTTTGACATTCACTCACCAGAGACTTATGTTCCCAAGTTCAGTCCAATACATATAATAAATAATATTTTCCGGGAAAGCATGAGACTTGGTTTTTTTTAACACCCGACGCAAAAAGAGGTGTTCAACACCAGTTATATGCACAAATACAATTAATAATTAATCTACCCGCAGTATTTTACGGATATTTTTTTTCCGTTATGGCTTCAGCGAAAAATAATTTACACATCACTTTATTCAATAATTAAATATCTTAATAACATACCTTATTGTAGGCATATGCTCACACCAGGGTGGTAGCAGTATGCGCACCTGAATCCTTGGTGTAATCCCACTTCTGATTTATAAAAATTGTTCATAACTAATTCAAATACTGTTTCACTTCAACATAATTTTATTAACAATACACAGTTATACACAACAATAATAACTAGCTCACTTCGTAGCTCAGAGATGACTCCCTCGAATAACTTGTGGAGCTTATTTATAGTGTAAGGTTTAATTAATTTTATAAAACAGTTTCGAACATTATTTGTTGTGAGTTTGACTATTTCCGATTTAACTTGTCACGTTTGTTGTACTCAAAGAGGGGGAAAATGGAGGATGATAGAGAGAAGGGACGGTGGACTCATTCTGGCGCGAACGGTCGCATGTTGCAGTGGTTTTAAATGTTAAAGCCTAAGTGCATTATTGCGATAAGTATTTTAAGCTGAAATCTAAGTGTGCTGTATCAATTGTACTTATGAACAAATAATAAAGTGTACTTTGTGATTCTAAACTGGAGTTTATTTTGGGTGAGTTTTTACAAATCAGAAGAGGGATTACCTGCGTAAACTGCGTAAGTATTAGCCATAATTATTATCATTGAAAAGTGTTTAAAGGAATCTGTTGTATAGAGTTATTCATTTATTTAGATTTAGATACACTTGGAAAATATTAATATTAAATTGGTTGGTGCGTAAATTGTTGTTCATATATGTTGTTGCTGTTTATCTTGAACAATTATTCTAATGAGGCAGCCATTTTATAATTTTAAATTGATTTATTTAAAACATACTTGTTATCAAATGTGGTTTTCCGAATAGAGTTTTTAAATTTAATTCTTAATTCTACCCAAGTAAAACTAATTTAATACTTTCTCTAAGTTTTATTGTTGGTACAAAATGCTGGTTAATATGAGTTGCAAACAACTGAATCAAATGAAATAAAACAAAGTTCAAGTCTGGGAATCTGAGTTACCAGTCCGCTTTGTGCCTGGCGAATAGCACCCGTACTTTCGATGCGTTTGCTCTGCAGCAACGTTATGTTATTTTTCTTAAAGTGTGTTTAGACTTGGGTGCTAAAGCTATCCATAAATATGCTATCGGTCTGCTAAGAGGCCTTCAAAGTTTATTGGCGTATAAATTAAAATTCAACGTGTTGGTATGATGTGTAATTATAATAAATATCACTAAAGATTGCTGTAAGTTTCAGAAGTGATGGAAGCGTCTAAAAGCTATGACGATGATCGCCGGCATTTGGCCACGCCGCGCCGCGAGCAGGATAGTTCAAAGCGCTTGCGTAGCCGCCACAGGTCTCAGAGCAAGCGAGAACATGAGTGCATGGAGCGTGAGCGACAACGACTACGCCACATGGAGCACGCGCTTCAAAAGGCTCGCGACGCAGAGCTCCGAATGCGGCATAGTGAGCGGGAACCAAGGACGCAGTCGCGTGTCGATTCCGAGCAACGCGGTCGGTGTTTGGACTCCAAACAACGCGGTCGGCGGTTGGATTCCGAGCAACGCGGTCGGTGCTTGGACTCCCAGCAACGCGGTCGGCGTTCGGATTCCGAGCAATGCGGTCGGTGTTTGGACTCCAAGCAACGCGGTCGGCGGTTGGATCCCGAGCAACGCGGTCGGCGGTTGGATCCCGAGCAACGCGGTCGGCGTTTGGACTCCAAGCAGCGCGGTCGGCGGTTGGATTCCGAGCAACGCGGTCGGTGTTTGGACTCCGAGCACCGCGGTCGGCGTTCGTACTCCAATCAGCGCCGTCGGCGTTCGGACTACATCAACTGCGAGCAGCCTGGCAACGGCGAGCGCCGTGACAAAAAGTCTCCACGAGGCCATCGGCATGCTCACGGTGAAAGCACAGCACGACGTTCAAGGTCACGTAGCCCTTCTTTTTCTATTAGAGATATTTATAAAATAATTCAATCATTTAAAAACGATAAATCATCTCAGCCGATCCAACAGATTGCACATACGAGCAATAAACATGATTACAAGAACATTTTGCCAGATTTTGATCCATCCACTAAAAACCAGCGCATGGATGTTTGGCTTAAAAAGGTAAACGAATGTGCCTCTGTTTACGGCTGGGATGAAAAAACTACGATCCATTTTTCCATGCAGAAACTTCAAGGACTAGCGAAAACTTGGTATCAAAGTTTAACCACTATTCTTTATTCATGGACAGAGTGGCAAGAAAAACTTTAAAGCTTTCCCTTGCGAGCAAAATTATGGCCAGTCCTTGGAGGAGATGCTAAGACGTAGAAGTGGGTTTAGTGAGCCGATCGAGAATTATTTCTGTGAGAAACTTGCTTTACTTAATCAATGCGAGATCTCGGGCAATCGTGCCGTTGATTGCATTATCCATGGCCTGACTGATAGGACAGCCAAATCCAGTGCCCTGGCTTTACGATGTTCAGACCCTGACCAACTTTTACAGTTTTTACTAAGTAGTAAAGATAATTTTAAACAGAATTTAATTAGAAACAAGAGCTCGAATCACTTAAACTCAATTGAAAATAATTCACAAAATAGTACTAATACAAAAACTAATAATAATACATTGTTTGCTACAACTGTAAGGAAAAAGGGCACCCTTATATAAAGTGCACCAAGCCGTTAGTAAAATGTGAAACGTGTCATAAAGTAGGACACAAAAGTGAGAACTGCCCAATCAAATCTGAAAATCAGTCTACGAAACCAAAAACTGTGTCCAATACAATGTGCATAATGAATTCGAATCCAAATGAAAAATACATAAAACGCGTTGAAATTAATGGAGTTGTTCTGGAGGCGTTTATTGACTTCGGAAGCGAAGTGACTCTAATTGGGGAGACTAGTTTAAGTAAATTGGGAATCGAACATGACGGGGCACCATCACTGATGAAAGGTTTCGGAAATAGGATAGTTCAGTCGCTAGGGTCGGTGTTTATAAAATTGACAATAGATGGCGTAATTGCAGAGGTGGCGTGTAAAGTGGTGAAAGAATGTTTGCTTGACAAGTCCATGCTTATTGGCCAAACATTTTCCGAACAGCCTCACATTGTGGTCATCAAGGATTCAACTAAATTGCAATTCCTCGATATCGCTACTCAGGTTCCATCTTATTGTTCTACTGAGGATGAAATACGCCTACATCGCGTTAGGTTAACAGAACATAGTAGGTTGTACGGTGCAGAAAGCGTAAAGGCTGCAACTGAATTGGAAGTCAGTGGTACAATTTTGTTGGATACGAGGGTCGTGGGAAAACCCAATGCACAATATGTAGTGATCGGAGGTCTATATGAGGTTAGAAATGGATTTCTGTACGCGATGATTTTTCCTTGTTCTGTTCCTTGTGTACTTCAAAAAAATTTTGTATTTTCTCGAGCCAAAAACGTAAATGTTGTTGATAGAGCGGTGTTTTCATGCGATGTAGTCGATGCCGATATACAACGTTGTGTTTGTAAAATCGAACAACATCAGATTCATTGTGGAGCGTCGGCGTCTCAGCAAGATCAGATTAAACTTTTCGAGTTGCTTCAGCGCTTTGAACATTGCTTTGCTTCTAACCTAACAGAATTAGGCTGCACAGATGGTCGCAGAAATGCAAATCGAACTGAACAGCGATCGTCCAGTCGTATATAGGCCATACCGCCTTTCACATCATGAACGTGAAAAGTTCGCGGTATGGTAGGCGAGATGTTAGATGCGGGTATCATTAGAGAGTCAGTGTCGAATTATGCCAGCCCCATCATTCTTGTCCGTAAAAAGGATGGTAAAGTGCGTATGTGTATTGATCACAGGCAGCTTAATTCGGTAACAATTAAGGAACGGTATCCAATACCAATTATTGAAGATGAGTTATCCCGTTTGTCTGGTCAAGCCTGGTTCATAACTCTGGATTTAATGTCTGGATACTACCAGGTACCTATTGCAGAGCAACATAAACATCTGACCGCGTTTGTCACACCAGACGGTCAATATGAGTTTAACCGTGTTCCGTTTGATTTGGCAAACGCACCGGCCGTTTTTCAGAGGATGATGAATCGCGTCCTGGGTCCGGCAAGATTCGATAAAGCCACCGTGTATATTGACGATCTATTGATTTATGGTAGGGACCCTGATGAGGTTTTGTCAAGGCTCGAAGAAGTATTGCAACTTGTGAACGATGCTAACCTTAAGTTGAATCTTTCAAAGTGTAGTTTTCTACAGAATCAAATCAACTATTTAGGATACGAGATCAGCTCTTCAGGTATGCGACCGGGTGAAGATAAAATTCGATCTGTAACCAACTTTCCCAAGCCGCAAAATGTGCATGCAGTCCGTCAGTTCTTAGGGTTGGTTAGCTACTTTCGAAAATTCATCCGAGGTTTCGCTGAGCTAGCTGCCCCGCTTACAAAGCTGCTTAAAAAGGACGCTAAATGGGAGTGGGAAGCTTACCAAGATGAAGCTTTTGAAAGCCTTAAGGACAGGTTGGTTAATAGACCGGTTTTGGCCATTTATGACCACTCGGCATCAACTGAGCTCCACACAGACGCCAGTAGGATTGGAATAGGTGCAATCTTGTTACAGCGCTCAGCAGATGCAGAATCATCATTGAGACCAGTCGCTTATTACAGCCGACAGACTTATTACGCGTATAATCGTAAATTTTTATGACTTTTCATGAAATATGATGATTATTATTTATACCAGATGTCAGCCACATAAATGCAATAAACATTTTTTTATAACTTTTTCTGACAAGGTTGCACTTATTGCACTGTATCGATCTCCTTCTAACAGAGATTTGTCACCTTTCCTAAGCAGTCTGGATGAGCTACTACTACAACTTACGAGATACAAGACAATTGCTCTTATTGGAGATATTAACATAAATATTATCCCGAGCAGCCTTGATTCAAATTCAGATGAATACTTAAATACGACAGCTTCACATGCAATGCTCCCGGCTCATACTTTTCCTACAAGGCTCACTAATTGTCTGGACCATGTAATCCTGAAGTCTCCCTCCCCTGCCACTACTTTAGTACTTGACTGCCCCATAACAGACCATTTCCCGGTACTTCTTTTCTGTGATCAAAACATTGTTAAGGCATCTAAAAAAATTTACTCTAAAACAGACATTGCTGAAGTTATAAACGACCTGAATAATATGGACTTTTCTTCAATTTTTGACTGCACTGACCCAAACTTGGCGGCTGAATCCCTTGTCTCTCTCTTGTCTACTTCCATAAAATCCCATACTCATTCTTCAGTTATCCCTAGTAGACTACGTATATTAAAGCCCTGGATTACACCTGGTCTTCTTAAGTGTATACGACATAGAGATAAACTTTCCAGGACGTTCTTGAAGAATCCTAAAAATGACACTCACAAACTTATTTTCCTCCGGTATCGAAACCATTGTAATAATCTCCTTAAAAAACTAAAGCAAGAACATGAAACCTCGGAATTTCAGAAGAACAGGAATAATCCAAAGGTGACCTGGCAACTTGTCAGACAAGTAGCAAACCTGGACCAGTGTAATAAAACATCTGCTCTGGAGCTGCTAAGACTCTGTGATGATCCCGTAGAATCAGTCAACGAAGTAAACCAATACTTCGCGTCTGTTGGCAAAAATTTGGCTTCAAAAATCCGTCAACCTGACCCATCCCTACCAAACGAAAATCCTAAACCTATGTGCTCAGCCATGTCGTCTTCACAGGATTCAATGGTTCTTTTTGACGTGGACGGGGAAGAAATTGATAAAATTATTCTCAACTTAAAAGAAAAGTGTGCAGTGGGCTATGATGGTATCTCGGCCTCCGTGATTAAGGCTGCTCGGCGCACTATCGTTCCCGTTTTGGTACATATTTTTAACATGTGCTTAACTAGGGGAGTCTTTCCGGATGCTTTCAAGACGGCAATAGTGCATCCTATATTCAAAACTGGGGACAGGGGTAGTGTCGTTAACTATAGGCCCATATCAGTTCTCTCTACATTTTCCAAAATATTTGAAAAGGTGATCAATGTAAGACTTACGAATTTTCTTAGTAAGAACCAGACCTTAGCTCCCAACCAGTTTGGATTCCGAACTGGAAAGTCTACAGATGATGCAGTTTTGGAACTTACTGACGAAATAGTGAACCGTCTAAACAGTAAACAAAAAGTTCTTGGCATTTTCCTAGACCTATCCAAGGCCTTCGATACTGTTTCTGTCCCCAGGTTGCTTTCTAAGCTGGAGGGAGTTGGAGTTAGAGGTGTTGCCCACGATATCTTCCGCAGTTACCTAGAAGATCGGCAACAGGTAGTTAAAATTGAAAATCTCACCAGTAGAGAGAGTAAACTCACTTTTGGTGTGCCACAGGGTAGCGTACTCGGGCCAACCCTCTTCCTCATTTACGTAAATGAACTCTGCCTACTGTCCCCACTAAACTGTAAAATTGTTGCCTACGCCGACGACACAGCCCTTATTATTCACGGAAGTGACTGGAACGATACCTTTAATAAGGCTGAGATCGTTCTAAAAACTGTCATGGACTGGTTGAAGACTAATCTTCTGACCCTCAACATCAGCAAGTCAAAGTGTGTACCTTTCACACCAGGCATCCTAAGCCAGCCTCCAAAATCTTTCGTACTCAAAGCGCACACCTGCTCACCCTACAACTCCCACACATGCAACTGTACATCCATAGATCGCACTGATCATATTAAATATCTCGGAGTGATCATAGATAATCACCTGAAATGGAAAAAGCAGATCAATTCCCTGGTAACACGTGTGCGAAGATTGATATTCGTCTTTAAAAAGCTTAGGGGAGTTGCTGACTTTAAATGTCTCTAACAGTTTATCTTGCCCTCGCCCAATCTGTTCTTGGATATTGCGTGACTTCGTGGGGAGGAGCCCACAAAACTTTCATGCTCCGGCTGGAAAGGGCACAACGAGCTGTACTAAAGGTCCTCGCTAAAAAACCCTTCCGCTATCCAACCTCTGATCTCTACAACGACACTAAAGTGCTTACGGTGAGACAGTTATTTATTCTGCAGACTGTACTCAAAAAACACAACCTGTTACCCTACGACCGAAATATTGGTACCACGAAACGCCGCGCTGATAGAGTCTGTAAAATTGTGACCTGTAAAGCAACAGCGGCTAGAAGACACTTCTCATTCATCAGCTCTAAAATTTACAACAAAATAAATAGGCTTGTGAACATTTATAGCTCAACGCGAAGAGAGTTAAGAAAGAAGTTGCCCGAGTGGTTGAAAACTCTCATATGACGAAACTGAGAAAATCGTGGAATCGTAATTCATGTCAAGTATATACACCCCACACAACCCAACTCACACACACACACATACACACACACAACACATACACACACACAACACATACTCACACACCGATATGCACACACGTTCCCACACCGACATATAAACACACTCCCACATCCCAGCACCCACACATACCTACACTCACAATCTAACATCCCTCAAAATACACAACTGCATGTCTGGAACAATTGTTCTCCTTATGTTAAAGGGCGTTGATAGTTGCGACACAGTTTTTACTTTTGCAGCTATCATCGTTTTTCATCTTAGTATCTATGTGTTTTTGTGTTCCAAAATAAACCTTTTTATTTTTTTTATAGCCGTAGGTAAGTGGACCGACCTGTATGAATCTATTTCCTGCCAAATAGTCAGACGAAATATGTCGTCCGAGTCGGTATCAGACTGACTTGTCACTGTGCTTTTGTTCTATGAGACGAAATGTGTCGTCCAAGTCAGTCCCAGACTGACTTGTCACTGTGATTTTGTTCTATGAGACGAAATTATGTCGTCCGAGTCAGAGCGCTTTAAGTCGGCTGACTTGTTCTGTTGAGACGAAATATGTCGTCCGAGTCAGAGCCCTTTAAGTCGGCTGACTTGTTCTGGTGAGACGAATGTTGTCGTCCGAGTCAGAGCCCTTTAAGTCGGCTGACTTGTTCTGGTGAGACAAATGTTGTCGTCCGAGTCAGAGCCCTTTAAGTCGGCTGACTTGTTCTGGTGAGACGAATGTTGTCGTCCGAGTCGGAGCCCTTTAAGTCGGCTGACTTGTTCTGGTGAGACGAATGTTGTCATCCGAGTCGGAGCCCTTTAAGTCGGCTGACTTGTTCTGGATGTTTTGCAGATTATGTTAAGACGAATTTAGTCGTCTGAGTCAGAGCCCTTTAAGTCGGCTGACTTGTTCTGGATGTTTTGCAGATTATGGTAAGATGAATATTGTCGTCCGCGTCACATCCACCAAAGGATTGACTTATGTAATAGTACCAATTGTGAACAGTTAACCTACATGCTGTTTAGGGACGAGGCTGTCATCCGGCTTAATTGTTGCGAGACACTCGCCTTAAGTCTTAAGTATCGTAGCGCATTGTGATAATTGTAATTAGTCGTCAGTCAGGATGCCGAACGGACTATGTACGATTGCAACTCACTGTTTCAGAAAATCGCCCGAGGACCGTCGAGTGTCAGTCCGGCCGTGACGGGCGCATCCGTCAATATCAGACATCAGGTTGACTTTTAGCTGTCAAAGTCAGCCTAGCGAAGCGTCATTGTCGATGGTTGTGAGGGCTGCCAGCTGAGCAGTATTGTTCGAGACGGCGCTCGCACACCACGCTTGTGACGAATCGCTTTGCATCCGAGTGATAGTTTAATCTAGCGTTATTATTAAGTTCGAGTCGTTCTGCTTAGGCTGTACATTGTGGATTTGACTGTGTATTTCGATTAAACCCTGTGCTGATTAAACACTGTGATTGAAATAAGGACTTGTGATTTTTCTGCTCAAGTCCACCTGCTTACCCACCTACCCACATACATCACACAAGATGAGTTTTGATGAAGGCCCTCCTGCCTCTTCAAACACGTCTTATTATTTTAATCAACAATTACTCCACATTTTGTTTTTGGTACATAGAGCCTTTTTTATTTCTAGTATTCATTTATTAGAAGCAGGTCTCCTACGGGAAATGTGCAATCACAATCCGTTGAAATTGATAAAGAACGTGGAAGTGAAGTCACTGATGAACTAAGTAATTCAATTCAGTATAGATCTGATGCTGATGAAAATTCATCAACAAGAAATGAGACATTGGAAGTTAATCAGATTCCAGGACTTACTTACAATTCGGCCCCATCCACTCCAGCACCAAGTGTTGCATCACAGTCTAATTATTACAGACAAAAAACTAAACAGACTACCAGTCTGACTGAGGTCAATAGATCAGCTATTAACTATTTTGATGCAAGGAAGTTAACATCAAAATTCAGCACCAGCTGTCTTAGACCCCGACGAAGCTTTTCTAAAAAGTGTCCTTCCAGACATGAAAAACATGACAGGAGCTCAGAAAAGAAATATTAAAGTTGCTGTATTACGTATTGCGGGAGAAATTCTCAATCAACCAGTTGTGACTCCACCATCAATTTCACCACCACATTATTTGGCACACAACAAAGCAATTTACTGACCATCCAGCGTCCAACTCTAATCAGTCATTACCAGTCATTGCTGCATTTTCTGGTTCAAAAAGACGTGAAAATGATGGAAAAAATAATTTTGATGAGTCAATATTTTTACCGCAGTATTCAGTAGTGAGCCAAGCTACAAGTATTGATTCTAATATTCCTGATTCAAAGGTTATCAAGGAACTTGGCACATATTGTGATCTCTAAAATATTGATTATTTTTTGTTGAAAGTGTGTACATTGTGATTTCTAAAATATTGATTAATTATTGTTAAAAGTCGTTCATTGTGATCTCAAAAATATTGATTTATTAATTGTTGAAAGTCGTACTTACTGTTGATTATTATTAGTTGATTTGTACTTGAGCATTAAATAAGTATTAAAAAGTTAAATAATTAAGTTTTTGTTTTTTTTACTAATCTTACATTTCATACAAGAAACAAACTTATATTATTTGATATGTAAGTACTTGTCCTTACTTGTATCATTTTCATTTACTATCATTGCCCCTGTACCAATCTTTCGGAACACGGCGCGCAGCAAAGAGACCGTGTTCCAAATGACACATTTGAATCTTACGGAACGCGGTCGCGTCGCGAAGCAAAGAGACGGTGTTCCAAATGACACATTTAAATGATTTGAATCTTACGGAACGCGGTCGCGTCGCGAGGCAAAGAGATAATGTTCCAAATGATACATTTCAAACATTACTGATGTGCCAATCTTTCGAAACACTAAAATGTTTCGGAACACTGAGTCGGTTCAGTAAAGAGTTACACAGGCCTAGTCCGCGTCACACGACGATCGCGTACGCATACAAATATTGTTCGCGCGCAAAAATCAGTGCTAATTACTGTAATACCTAGTTTATTATCTATTGTTTTAATATACATTTTCTATACGTTAGTGCGTAGTGTTTAATAATCCAATTAGAACTTAGAAACCCTAAACACTATCATAGACACTACAGGAGCATAGATACTGAAAGTAAAAATATAAGTACTTTGCATAAGTAGGAGAAATTAGGATAGTATAAAGTGTAGTGAGAGCACGTAAACTACTTACTTATCTAGTACAATAAGCTGCCACCGCAGCCATTACCGCAAGCAGCGTCTGTGTGGACCGGACTAACTAAATAATAAATAAATGAAAAACTTCCTTAGAGTTACCAGTAACCTTTCTTCAGGGCAAATTGGTTTCGTCCAGTTAGTGTCCTTCTTCTGTAAACTATTCTTCGTTTTTTCAAACAGTAAATGGAATGTTTCTGGTGACATTCCATAAAACTTTTTGAACTTGTCGGGATAACTTTTTAAGTCACGTGTAGCTCTGAATAAACCTCTTTTGTCACACTGTCGCAAAATATATGGATGCACCCAAAATCTTCTTCTATTTATTTAAGAACTTTTATAAGTGCTAGTACGTCTTCGTCTTCTGACGACGACATGGTGAATGAATTAATAATGTGAAGGAAGCATAGCCGCCTGCGCCTCGACTCCTACGCAGAGACCTATCCTCGCCCGTGCTTCGACGCCGCCTCGACTTACCAATGAGCGACGCGCCTTAGTGTCGAGAGTGCAATTAGGATTTTCTAAAAAACAATCAACAATTGCTTGTTTTGTGGATCTTGATAATGCATATAACAATGTAAAGGAGACGGATACGCTTTCATACACTTTTGGGCCTAGATGTAAAAAGATGAAATTGGTGTCAATTGATAGCTACTATACAAACAATCAATCACTAAAAATTTTGCAGATATTGGCAATCTGAGAGCCGAGATAAAAGAGATTTAAGAAAATTGAGGTTACTTAACAATTTATGAAGTGCGATTGTTATTTTTAACCGACTGCCGAAGGAGGGTTAATGTTGTGTCCGTTTCGACCGCGCGGCCATGACGTTTTTTTTTAAAAAAAAATATGCCAAGATTTTGTAAAAATTTGTAAAAGTAGACTCCCAAAACCATAAATTTGTCAAAGCTATGGTTAAAAAGTTATAAGGGCTTGAATGTGGCCGCGCCATTGAAACGCTCCGAACCGCGCGGCCACGGAGATCTTTAAAACTAAGCATTGCAGAGACCTGAAATTTTGGTAAGTAACAGATTGAATTTGTAAAAAATTTGTAAAAATATAGAAAAAAATCCTGGGCTTATATTTTAGGAGCTGTAAGACTAATACGTCATGGCCGTGCCATTGAAACGGTGAAAAACACATTTTCGCCGATATTTCGCTGAAAAAGCAACGCAGACGTCTGAAGTTTTTTGTAAAACCCAGATTTGAATTTGTCAAAACTAGTAAAAATAAAACAAAAAATCCTAGGTTTATATTTTAGGAGCTGTAAGCCTAATACGCCATGGCCGCGCCATTGAAACGGTGAAAAACACATTTTCGCCGATATTTCGCTGAAAAAGCAACACAGACGTCTGAAGTTTTTTGTAAAACCTAGATCTGAATTTGTCAAAACAGGTAAAAATGCAAAAAAAACTAGGTTTACATTTCATTAGCTGTAGAGCGGAATCTTAAATACGTCTTGAATATGTCGATAGGGTGACCAAGGCTTATTGTTAACAGAAAATTTTTCACCTATTTTGTTAGATATTATATCTTAAGGATTCTTAGGGCCGATTTTACCAGATGCTCATTGAACGGAGTTCAATCAAACTAAGTTCAAATTGATCGCGTTTACATAAGCGTTCGATCTTGGTTCAAGCACAGATTGATTTTACCGGCCACATTTTGACAGCGTTTACGAAAACCAAGATTACTTTCATCATAGAACGTAACTCGCAAATAATTGCAATAACCATAGACAAAACTTGAAGTGACAGTTGATAAAATAGCCATCAATAGTTTAACAATTACAATTTGTTACAAGAGTACAAAATTCTCCCTCAACAAAATGGAAAATTATAAATGTGTTATAATAATTTTCAATTGAATCATATAATTGCATTGCTATAAATATATTATTATTGGTCATTCAAGTATTTAATGTAACTTTATAAAACTTAAATACTGAAAAATTGAAGAATACAATTATGAAATCATATTTTGTTGCGAAAATGTAATTCTCAACTGGCAATACTGACGTCGCGTTTCGGGATATTTTAAATTCTGTCATCGTCACGACCGACTGGTGATACTTTCGTGTTGTGATTTGAATTTAATTCGGATTTTGAGGATTTTTGCCCACTGCTGTGCGAATTTATAATGGCATCAAAACGGAAGCGAGACCCCACCTTAGCCGCGAGTGAAAAACACACGATTATAGAGTTGGTGGAGAAATATTTCAACGTAGTTGAAAATAAAAAAAAAACGGACAATGTAACAATGATCATGAAAAATCAACAGTGGCAAAAGATTGCTACTGAATTTAACGCCAGTTCATCTCCATCCCAGAGATTCCGGAGCCCTCAAAACATGCTGGGAAAATATGAAAAAAAGGGCGAAGCAAGTCAACACCATGCGTAACCAATATCATTTGGGAACAGGTGAGTGCATACAAATTACTTGATATCCATAGATATGTATTTAGAAACTTTGAGGTAGATATTTACTTTCTTTTTATGTTATAGGTGGAGGTCCTCCAAAAAAATTTGTTGAAGATCCGGCCACTGAACGTGTTTTAGAATTAATACAATCAAGAGTGACTGGCTTTGTGAATCAATTTGATTCAGATGGGACTCTTGTTCTAGGTTGGTATTAATTTTTATTAAATAAATTAGGATAATTTATATTTAAGTAGATGTTGTGCTAATGTTCATTATTTTATACAGTAGCTGGTACCAGCACAGCAGAAGCTGGTAACAGTACAGCAGCAGAAGCTGGTAACAGTACTGCAGAATCAGACGCCGGGGTTACTTTTACTAGTGGTATGTGTTTCCTAATTCTGAAATATTAGGTTGCTACATTTCTTGCTTTTATGTAAGAGGTATATATAGATCCATTCCAAACTAGTGTGTCGTCAGCCAGGAAGTGCTTAAGTCGAAGCTTTTTCATGTAGTTAATTTTTAACTTGTTATGATGCAGTGTGAACACCTATTAGTAACTTGGTGTGAATGTCCATAGAATTTAATTTTTATTTTCTTCTCTGTATTTTATAAGTGGAGACCTGTAATTGGCATTCAGACTATTGTACTGTCATTGATCTGTTTGTTTTAGCTGTAAGTCTCCCATGTTATCTAAATAAATATAACTTATTTTACTCGAATAGGAGTACAGATTACACCATTCATTACAATTAATTGTATGCAGTCATGACTAAAATATTTAGGTGTTTAAATTATAATTGATCTCATGGTAATAAAAACTGATTAATAAATAATATTTATTTTGGAAAAGCGATATTAAAATACACACAATAACAAACCACGAACTGTGTACTTCAATGTTAATAATTTCACACTTCTATTCAGGATTGGTCACAATACAACCAGAATATGCTGAGGGAGCCAAGAAACCCGGTTCTGGGCCGGAGTCCCTCACCTGATGTGGAACCAAGAGAGCCTGAGGCTCAAAATCTGCTACCTACAGTGCCGACTCCATTAAGGTTAGTAAATCTCAATCTCTACATAATTATTATAAAAACAAATTCCCCGAGAGCAGCGAAAATCAGCGAGTCTGTCTGTATTTTCGTTTGTTTTGTTTTGGATAACCTTTTTTTGAGAAGGCCTATATTTTATCTCTGCAGTAAGTTGTACGAGTTTTCGAAGCACTGTACCGTCTTAATTTTTGGTTTTGGCTTTTTCCATCAGGAATTTATCAGTAACTGCCACGGAGTTTGGATTTGTGCCCGGTTGATGACAATAGGCCTAATTACATGGGACTTAAACATAACTAGCAAAATGTGGGTGTACCACTAGGTACACCTCTGCCTAACCCTTCGGGGGTAACAGGCGCGATGTTGTAATGTTGTCTGGTTTTCTCAGATTTATAATATTCTGATTATATTTTCAGTGCTCCACGCTCTGCAACAACCACCTCTGCCAGGACCAGCCGTCGGAGGCCGGTATTACGGCGGGACCAGGAGCAAAGTTTAAACACTGAGAGAATCAATACTCTGTTGATGGCAAATGCCTATGCCGAAGAGGAGCATAGGCTAAACATAAAAATTTTACAGCTGAAAGAAGAATCGGAGAAAGAAAAATTAAACCAAGAAAAATATAAAACAGAACAAGAATAAATTAAACTAGAAATTTTAAAATTAGAGTTAGAAAAATTAAAACAATAGATACAAACAAAGTATGCAAACATCAGCTGATTATATTAATGATAAAAATGCTTGGCTCAATGCTGGTCCTGCTCCACAAGCATAGGGGTAAACTCATTGATTAGTATCCGATGTTATAGTGGAAGCTGCAGAAGATTGTAAGAGTATCTTTGCAATGTATAGAATCAATTCTCTAGTATTGTTTAATTATTAAGCCCATATGTGAGTACTATGTATTATCTTTGACTTGACGAGACCCTGGTAGTTGATAGTGTCATGCTCGCTTAAATGTCTCGTTGATGGTGGCGGGTGTGTCGGGTCATTTAGCTCCCTTCAAAATGGTCGAGCTGAATGGGGCTGATCCATACGTCATGTTCGTGAACGGGCGCTGTCAGTTGGGACTGGTCATTTTTTAGCTACCACGGTTCATTTTTAATTTATTTAGATTTTAAATTATATTTTGCTTTTTATTTACTCTGGACGTTCTTACTGTGCACGTCTTTCGACGTCGTTCTCACATATTTGTATAATCTCAACATGAATGATGTAAATACGATTTTGTAATAATACTATAATTTAAAAGAGTGTCCATGGAGTTTCTTGCCCATTCTTCTCCATAGAGATCAACGCTTTGGAATGGGCAACTACAGTACTTTCACAAGTTATTATGCCTTGTGACCGGGACTGTAGATTAATTTTGTTTCTTGACATTCCAAAGTGCCTGTAATGGTCTAATTGAAATAAATGATTTGATTTATGTTGTTTTATTGTTATTTATCAATCATTCATAAACAAATTTTATTTCATTGTTATTAAAAATAGTAAAATACTTACCAATGCTCAGAACTTATAATATCAGACAATTTCATAAGAATTTATAATAATTATTGCTAAAATCACTTGAGATGCTGTTAAAAGTATGATAGTGGAATAGTCTAATCAGAATCAGAAATATGTAGGTAAGTACAACTTGTAACAAAAACTTCTCCCGTTTTCCCAACATTTCCCTTCACTGCTCTGCTCCTATTGATTGTAGCGTGATAAAAAGTATACAATAACCAGCCCAAGAGTATGAAGAATAATTGTACTAAGTTTCGTTAAAATCCGTTGAGTAGTTTTTGTTTCTATTACGAACATACAGACAGACAGACAAAAAATTTACTGATTCCAGTTTTGGCATCAGTATCGATCACTAATCACCCCCTGATAGTTATTTTGGAAATATATTTCATGTACAGAATTGACCTCTTTACAGATTTATTATAAGTATAGATACAAATATGTTTGCAATCATTTCGAAAACTCATCATCATCACAATCGTCAAGATATTCATGCAGTTTCACCAATAGAGTGAAGATGTCTCTGACATCCATGACAAGCCGGGACGGGCAGCTAGTCTGAAAGATAAAAAGGAATAACTATTATATCTGTTCTATATGAATATTGGTCACTAGTAAGTTAATTCTTTCCCTGACAAGACTAACAAGCCTAACAGTAGTTCTTTTATCTCTGCATAGTATAAAATATAGTAGCTTTCCTCAGTCCTGGCTTGTGTCTTTAAAAGCTTAGCAGATTTTGATATCATAATAATCTAATCCTTACTAATATTATAAAAGCGAAAGTGAGTTTGTTTGTTTGTTTGTTTGTTACCTCTTCACGCTTTAATGGCTAAACCGATTTTGATGAATTTTGGTACAGAGATAGTTGGGAACCAGGAGACGGACATAGGCTATTATTTTTTTAAAAAGAGTGGGATATGAGGGAGAAAGAGGGAAGAAACGGGAAAACTTAGCGTTGCTATTACAAATCAATAAGGCGCTACCGAATTTAACGCGAGCGAAGCCGCGGGCAAAAGCTAGTTATTAATAGATTCAAAAATGTCTTACTGTGCAAAATAGTTTGTCACAAATTCATTGCGCCTTCTATGATTTGGATTGATTCTTTGTAGTCTTCCTTCCCCATTTCCAGTATTTATATTTCCTTGATTTAAAATAGCATCCCAAGATGCTGGATTTATTACTTCATTATCATTTGGTGGGGTTTCTTCACCACTTCTTCTGGCTATGTTATGTAAAACAGTTGTGGCAACGATTATTGGAAATGAGTGTTTTACTGCCACTCCTAAGCCAATAGCCATGACTGGAAAACGTCTTTTCCAGACTTCAAATAGTCGCTCTACACAATTTCTGGTTCGGATATGAGATTCATTATTTAAATTTTCAGCGTCAGTATTGCACTGTTCTAGTGGAGTCATCATGTATTTGTTACATGCATAGCCTGCATCTCCAACAAGAACAGCATTACCATATTGTCCTTGTTCAAACAAAGCTCTTCTATTACAGTTATTAAAAATATATGAGTCATGTGCGCTACCTGGTCATCGTGCAACCACATCGGTGAATTCTAATTTGGCATTACAGATTGCTTGTACATTTAGCGAAAAAAACTGTTTTCTGTTTCAGAAAATCTCAGGATGATCTCCACCTGGAAAAAGTTATTTTAATGTAATAACTAACATCAATTTAATAGTGAATTTCAATAAAGTTACAAAACATGACATTTAAAAAGCAACACCTTACCTGGTGATTTAATAAATTTCACATGAGTGCAATCTATAGCACCTACAACATGCGGAAATTTAGCTCTCTTATAAAATTCTACTTCTGTCTGGCGGATCTCTTCTGGTAATTCTGGAAAATAAATGTGACGAGGTCGAAGTGCAGCAATAGCAGCACTGACTTTGTGCACAAATCTATGGGCAGTAGAAGTGCTGAATCCACATAAATCTGCTGCAGTCATTTGATAGCACCCTGTTGCGTAGAAGCGTAGGGCACACAGTAATTGATTGATGGGTGTTACACTGTTGTTTCTAAAAACAAACACAGATTTTATTTAGCTATCAGTTTATTATGTAGAAATTAACTAACTACAAAACAGAACTTACATATTTGTAGGAAACTCCAGTTTATCCTCAATAGACTCCAATAAACCTAGCACTGTGTGTTTCGTGAGACGAAACCTTGTTACAAAATCCTTATCATCAAGGGTGTCAAAATGTTCTTCACGCTCACGGATCCATCTTGGTCGGCGATAAGGAATCGTATTTTCATCGTGACTGTCCTCAAATGCAAGCGCTAAAGCCCTTTTCATGATTTTATTTTATTATAAATACGAAATCAACAAACACTATGACAGATGACATATCATTTGATCTCGGATTATAGCGTTAACCGGTCAAAATTGGGCGTTCAGAAATTAAACGAGTTCAGGCTCAAACTGAGTTCAGTTTGTGTTGATAAAATCCAATTTGGGCTTTTGAACTTCAGTTACATGCCTGAGCTGAGATTAGCTTGAAGTGATCGCGTTCAGTTGAAGTGATAAAATTGGCCCTTAATGAAATAAAAATGAAACGATAGTATACAAAACCATGTTTATTAGTTTAAAAATCGTTATTTGTTACCTGAAAATACTTGTTTTGAGTAGACGTGCGAAAACCATAACAGATAACTTTGAGTAGCGTTCGTGATGACTAATGAGTATAAAATAGCATAATTTGATGAATAAGACTTTAAATTCTGCCAGAAATAACCCCCGTAATTAAGTCATGCATTTTAACATTGAATAGCAGTAGCATAGGAGCGAACGAAACGCGCGAGTGCAGCGCGGGAGACGAAGGCTGGCTGTCTAACCAATCACAGCCGTCCAAAAAGAGATATCTCGCCGTCACACCGTCTTCCCCCGCCAAAAACTTTTTCTCGATTAGTCGTCGTTTTACGTTCAGTTAATTCGTACGTAGTACTTGTTGGTGTTTTAAATTTTGGCTTTCCTATGGACTTCGATTTATGCACTGTTTTGGACATTTGTTATTTTGGCATTCCTATGGACTTCGATTTGCACTCTGTTTCGGACATTTGTTTTCTTTGGCTTTGAAAAACGTTCTGCTGCTGCAATCTGGACTTCATTACGCCTCAGGATTTGATTACTAATTAATACTTCTTATCAAGGTAAGTAATTCATACTACATACTCTCTTACCATTTTAGTCAACCTATGTAGTTGACCTAACCAAGTATTGTAATATGTATAATAATATTTGGGTACCTATTTCAATACTGGTCGCTCAATCAATCGTGATGATATCTTTAAGCAAAAAGGTGTATTTTGTATCTAAATATATAATTTAAAACACCAACAAATACTACGTACGAATTAACTGAACGTAAAACGACGACTAATCGAGAAAAAGTTTTTGGCGGGGGAAGACGGTGTGACGGCGAGATATCTCTTTTTGGACGGCTGTGATTGGTTAGACAGCCAGCCTTCGTCTCCCACGCTGCACCCGCGCGTTTCGTTCGCTCCTATGCTCCTGCTATTCAATGTTAAAATGCATGACTTAATTACGGGGGTTATTTCTGGCAGAATTTAAAGTCTTATTCATCAAATTATGCTATTTTATACTCATTAGTCATCACGAACGCTATGCAAAGTTATCTGTTATGGTTTTCGCACGTCTACTCAAAACAAGTATTTTCAGGTAACAAATAACGATTTTTAAACTAATAAACATGGTTTTGTATAGGTACTATGGTTTCATTTTTATTTCATTAAGAATCCTTATCCTTATTTCATTAAGATATAATATCTAACAAAATAGGTGAAAATTTATCTGTTAACATTAAGCCATGGTCACCCTATCGACATTTTCAAGACGTATTTAAGATTCCGGTCTACAGGTAATGAAATGTAAACCTAGGATTTTTTCTTTTATTTTTACTAGTTTTGACAAATTCAAATCTGGGTTTTACAAAAAACTTCAGACGTCTGCGTTGCTTTTTCAGCGAAATATCGGCGAAAATGTGTTTTTCACCGTTTCAATGGAGCGGCCATGGCGTATTAGGCTTACAGCTCTTAAAATATATACCTAGGATTTTTTGTTTTTTTTTACTAGTTTTGACAAATTCAAATCTGGGTTTTACAAAAAATTTCAGACGTCTGCGTTGCTTTTTCAGCGAAATATCGGCGAAAATGTGTTTTTCACCGTTTCAATGGCACGGCCATGGCGTATTAGTCTTACAGCTCCTAAAATATAAGCCCAGGATTTTTTTCTATATTTTTACAAATTTTTTACAAATTCAATCTGTTACTTACCAAAATTTCAGGTCTCTGCAATGCTTAGTTTTAAAGATCTCCGTGGCCGCGCGGTTCGGAGCGTTTCAATGGCGCGGCCACGTTCAAGCCCTTATAACTTTTTAACCATAGCTTTGACAAATTTATGGTTTTGGGAGTCTACTTTTACAAATTTTTACAAAATCTTGGCATATTTTTTTTTAAAAAAAAACGTCATGGCCGCGCGGTCGAAACGGACACGTTAATGTTTTATCAGTATCTAATATATAAAATTCTCGTGTCACAATGTTCGTTCCCAAACTCCCCCGAAACGGCTGGACCGATTTGTATGATATTTTGCGTGCGTATCGGGTAGGTCTGAGAATCAGCCAACATCTATTTTTCATACCCTGAAGTGATAAATGGGACCTGAGCAGCGGGTGAAACCGCTGGGCACAGCTAGTACGTATGTATATTTGTGTTTATGTTTGTTCAATGTGGTGTTTTAGAGAACAAACTCGTAAGCTGATTTTGATCATTTTTACGTCAATCGATTCAACTTAACCTTGCGAGTGTCACTGGCCACATTAAAATTTAAAAAATGGTGGCTTTTTGACACAGTAGGATTTTGGGGGCCCATTTTGTATTTCTTAGTAATAATGTGGTGTATCAAAATAAATGATTTTAAGAGCTAATTTCAAAAATTATAAAAACAAATCTAAACCAGATGTATCCTTCGACTGCACAGCATGATTTTCTTCTTGTTAACGTCTTTTTAGTTCGCTTAGCAGTCAAGGTTTATAATTTTTTGAATTATCTATTTTTCTTATAATTTGGACAGGATGTTAACTGTATTTTTAGAATGGGATGTAGATGATGTTTAAAAAAAACCTTTTTATTAATATTTTTGATTCATCTTCAAATTATAACAAGAATGTCGTCTAGGAATTGTGCAGGTAGTACAATATTTTCTTTGTATCTAGCACAACTAAGGTTTGGTTTTTATTATTGACATAACTGGAGCGCAGCAGCCTACAGTCCCAGCAAGCTTGGCAAACATCTGTATACCTGAAATAAGCAAATAAGTTTTAATAAGAAATAACATGATTCTTACTTTTTAATAATCAACCTACTCAGGCAGAATGTACCCGGCTCAATATATTTTTAAAACAACTTTATTGTACTATACCTATGTTGTATACCAATATTTGATTATTTCTTCCACTTTGCCTGATAGTTACTTAGTCCTGTGTAATGTAATGTATCTAGTGATTTTTTTATTGACTGCCATACATATACATATAAAAATAAAGATTGCAAGCCACCGAGGTAGACGCTGGTGAGCTTATAAACAGGAAGTTAGTAAGTATGTACTTACAGATTGTGGTTCACGCCATTTTCGAATCACTGCGAATATCATTTCGTCATCCATAGCTCGACGACCATTTACACAACGATCCTTGATGTCAATCAATATCCCGTCGGTAGGCGAACTCGTCCAAGTTCAACGTTTAAGCTGGCTTCTCCGTGTCCGATATGGTAGCAAAGCAAGGGACGTAGAAGGAGGAAGATCAGAAGTCCGTAAGAAAGCCGGGGTCGAGGAAAATATAAATAAAAGTATGAGAGTGTAGACGATACGAAACGAGTGTCGATCGATGACATGTACTCAGGTCATGCATGATTGCATGTCAAGTCAGAGTTAGCACAGATTAAAAATACAATAATCGATTAGTAAATGTGAATCGATCTATCTTAATTATGTAAATATTTAATTAGTTTAAAATCTTAATACTCTAATTCCAATAGATTTAATTAAGTGATTAAATAAATCTGGTGAAAGCAGTTTCGTAAATAGTATGAACTCTGTGACGTTAATCGATTTTAATTGAATCGAGATTCCACTTACTTCGTAACCCTAACTTAGTTATTGGATATTTCATTTTCCAGATTGCAAATTGAGTTGATTTTTCACACGTTGAATTAGAAAAATATAACCTTTTTTTTAAGCAATACCTCATCTTATTACAATTGGGCCCAGAAGTCCCCGTCTCCTTTAGAACGTTTATTATACATTTTGGACAGTAAAGAGTTAGGTAATAAAATATGTAGATATCTATGTTTTTTTTTTAAAGAAAGGAACTTAAGTATTGAGGCGGATAATAGCTCAGTTATACGTAGGAAATGTTGTTTCAGTTTGGCTCAAGGCGATCCCTTTTCGCCGCTGTTATTTAATATCTTGACAATGGAGATTTGTAAGTCCATAAATAATGTCTTTATATCACAGTACGCAGATGATTTCGTGCTTTATGTCACCTGTAGTAATATAGAAGGAAGACACCCACTACAATTAGCTTTAAATCAATTTGTTAATATTATTTCTTTAGCCGGCTTAGAAATTTCAGCACTCAAAAGTAAAGTTTGTATTTTCCAAAATAAATTTATAAGGGACCCTGTATCTCTAGTTGTTAGGGGTATTTCTTTAGAAGTTGCTGATTAAATAAAATACTAGCTGTGCCCAGCGGTTTCACCCGCCGAGGTTTAGGGGTATGAAAAATAGATGTTAGCCGATTCTCAGACCTACCCAATATGTACCCAAAATTTCATAAGAATCGGTCGAGCCGTTTTGGAGGAGTACGGTAACTAACATTGTGACACGGAAATTTTATATATTAGATAGAATTAGATTTAGGTATTTGGTTGGACAGGAAGTTACGATGATCTACTAAACAAATAAATGAATTAAAAGAAAAATCCTCAAAAGTGCTTAATGTTTTCAAAGTTTTGGCGGGGACAGGTTGGGGAATTCACCCGGATAACTTAAGGTGTTTATACATATCGTGTATTCGTAGCAGACTAGATTATGCAAGCTTCCTTTATGGCAGTAGCTGTAAGACACATACAAGTAAGCTAGATAAAATACAGAATCAGTGTCTGCGGGTAATAGGCGGTTTTATTAAAACGACTCCTGTACACATCATGGAGTGCGAGTTACACCTACCACCTTTAAGTGTACGAAGACATTACTTTGCTGGAAAGTACTGGTTAACCCGGCGTCGTGGGGGTTGGGTCTGTGGGACCCGTCACGTTTTAATTCGCTTCTAGTTCAGTTACTATGCGTGCGACTTTTCCGCTCTTTTCAATAGCTGGAGCTGTTTAGTTGTTCTATGCGTCGCAAGCAACACGTTAGTCGTGGTACAGCCGCAGTGGGAGTTACAGGTGCACACAATTTAATAGGGTATGTGAGATCCATCCCCGCAGTCAGTGTTACAATTTCACGCCATTTTGTATAGATATTGTTTTAATTATTATCTGTGTTTTTATCCTTTTGTATTTGATTTTTTGTTGTTGGTTACAATTGTAGTTGTATTTTATTTTAATATATTTTTGCTGGTACTTAGTAGAAAATGGATCGAGAAGAGGGAAAACGACAGCGTATTCTTTCAATTTTGGAACGAAGTTCTAAGGAACGCGCTATAAGTAGCGCGTTTCAAAAGGGGGCTAAACGGAAAAAAAATAAGAACAAAAGTTGTAACGACACTTTTTGCTATAGTTGTGTGGTGTGTTGGTGTAGCCGTGCGGCGTGCGCGTGTTTCTCTGTCTGTCTCTCTCTCTCTCTCTCATAAAAAGCAAGCCAGATATTTTCGTTTCGGCTTTCTATTTCGCATTGAACAGTGTGGTGTCGCGCGTTTTAAAAAAATCCGGAATTTTATTTAAATTAAATTAATTCAATAACACATTAAAATCGCATTAATAATAAGTTGTGTATTAGTTACAACAGTTATTCCACTTGTACTTACGTTTGTGGCACATTTATGTGACTTTGAGAAGTCATGCAATACACCACCTGCCAGCTGTTTGAAACCACCTTTTAAGAAGTTTAAAGCACTACACTACACATCATGTCACAATTTGCCGAAGTCCTAGCTGCACAGAAAACGCTGGAGGAAAACTTTTTGAAGAAGATGGGTGAGCTTGAGGCACAAATACAGTGTGCCGGGCCTGCCAAAGATTCGGTGGCTAAGATAGCTGAGGAGTTTCGTGGTTTTCGGGAGCTTATATTTTCCATGCTTGGTCTGCTGAGAAGCCAGATCAACGAGTGTGGGAAGCAAATCGATGGCTTAGAGACCAGACACCGGCGGAAAGCTTTGGTTTTCCAGGGGCTAGCTGAAGTGGACCATGAAGACTCCACGGCTGGGATCTTGGCAAGCTAGCTCTCAACATCTCAGCTACTTTAATTAAAGCCTGTCACAGACTGGGGGTCCGCAGCAAGGATCATGATAGACCTATTCTTGTTAGGTTTGCCAGTGTAGACTTGAAGTCATCAGTGTGGAAGGCAAAGTCAGGCTTGAGAGGCTCTAAAGTGTCTGTTAAAGAGTTCTTGACTAGGACCAGGCAATCTGTCTTCGGCAAAGCACGGGAGCACTTCAGCATGCGGTCATGTTGGACCCAAGATGGGATTATCTTTATAAAGACCCCTGACGGAAGCCGGCACAAGATAACATCCATTGATGAGAGTAGTATATAATTGGGGTTTCTGGATCAAAAGAGATCCATCAACCCCAATTATACACTAGTTCAAACATGACATCTATTCAAATACTGTAATTTCATTTATTCAAATACCACTACTTACAACAATTTGATAATTCAAAAAACTATTATACCATCTATTCGAATACTGATAGATTAAAAGAGATCCATCAACCCCCAATTATACACTAGTTCAAATATGACATCTATTCAAATACTGTAATTTCATTTATTCAAATACCACTACTTACAACAATTTGATAATTCAAAAACTATTATACCATCTATTCGAATACTGTTACATCATTTCAAATAAATCATCTATTTAAATACACCGATACTTCAAAAACTAGTATACCATCTTATTCGAATACTGTTACATAATTTCAAATAAACTATCTATTCAAATATACCAATTGAAAACCAAAATAAAACAGCTTTTATAAATCAATGTTTATTATAATCATTATATAGACCAATTAAAAAAAACATTTTCTATATTTTCTTGTATTTTGAATATGAGGTCCTTCGTCGACTGATATATGCCATCCATATTATTTTTCACGACGTGTTGCACGCACAAATCAGCTTTGCATTTACATATATTCTGTTGGTGGTCTTTAAAACTTTTTGCATCGTATATTTCGATACGTATTACTTTTGATCCTTTGAAAGGTCGCTTCACATAACTATAGAGCGCGTCATCATTGCTCCTCTTTCGATTTACACCATCGCTTACTTCTTTTTGCATTTGCAGACTTTCCATAGGGATGAAATTGAATAGTAAATCTTCGGAATCCTGAAATGAATGAATTAATTATTAGATACATAATATAAATGTCATTAACTATGCTTTATCATATAACTGAGAAGATATGCTAGTACAATTTAAGAAAAAAAAAACAAACAATATTTACCGACATCATGTATTCACCTTGCCCACTTGATTTGACAATAGCTACTTTTTTCATTTTTCCACCACGTTTATATGTCGGCGCTGAGAAGACAAACACAGCTGCAACGGCGCACGTGCGTCGTGCACGTGCGCAATGTGACATCATCGTACCACTCCATGAGTCAGGCGAGGTGGGGGACGAGTAATATAAGGCGGCGCGCTAGCGGGCACAAGTCAGTTTTACCGAAGCAGTCGCAGTGTCAACACCTCGGAATTGTGATGCGGATCACACCTGAGTCATAAATACAATTTATTGTGAAAGTTTATTAGTGAAACGATTAGTTGATTGTAATTTTGTATTAATAAATCAGTTATCAACAATATACTGAGGTTTTTGATACAACATGTCCGAGAATCGGTCAAGGTCCTGCCCGGATGACCTCATGAGGCCACTTGCCTTCACCAAGTCCTGGCTCCAGCCGAAATCAGAAGTGGGATGGACCTCGGAGCTTCCTCGGCTCCGAGTGCTCACATGGAGGAGGGTACCGGTGCCTTTGGCGACAACCGGGCCCCTGTCTGGAGACGGGTCATTGATGGTGACAAGGACGGGGATGCTGTGGGGGCCATGATTGGCTGCGTCAACGATGAGTTCCTTAGATTGCGTTTGTTGTCTGGTTAATGTTCCTCAGTTCCCGAATTGGTTTCGGTGGCGGCTGCTGTCGAACAGCGAGAGCTTCGACGGGGTGAAACACCTGCAAAGCGACCGGGATTGGGAAGCATTGGAGACGGTCGTATGCTTTGTTATGGGTGTGGGAAGCAGGACATCTTCTTTTTCTTCATGTGGACTCCGCTTCTTGGGGGGGGGGGGGCCGGTTTCCACTCCTAGTCCTTGCAGTGGACCATTGTGCGTATGCCGTGTACCTGGTGGCCGCTACTCTAGCCAGCCCACCTCCTTCCAGAAGCAGATGGGTTCTTGAGGGCGTCCGTCCGCAAGTGACCCTAGTGTACCCAGTGTCACTTTCCGGATTTCAGTGATTCCTGTACATTCGAAAAGGTGTTCCTTCAGCCAGCTGCTTATCTGGCTGAAAGGGATGGGTTCAATTGGCTCCGATCCTAGTGCTGGAGAGATGGACGCCCGTCTGACGAGTTCATTCGCTGCGTCGTTGCCTAGGGAGCCACTGTGTCCTTGGATCCATTATAAGGTTACTGTATTGCGGTTGTGTGCGGTCATTCGTTCTAGTAGGTTGTGGCATTCGTATATTAGAGCTGTGTTGAAGCAGCTATTGTTTAGGGACTGAAGAACCGAGGCACTGTCGGAGAGTATTCGGTTGTTGGTGTCCGCGACTCCTCTGGCCTCGATGGCTACGACGGCCTGAATAATGCCCATACATTCAGCCTGGTAGACTGTGTTGAGCGTTCCGAGTGGTTTAGAAATTTTAATGTTTAGGTCGTAGGAGAAGACCCCAACCCTTGTTCCCGTTCTGGTTTTCGAGCCATCTGTATTATATTCTCAGTTTGTTTGATCCCGTGTATTCTCATGGTTCCTCCGTGAGCTGTATGTCGTAATGTTTTTGGAGGCAATGTATCTTGGTGATCTTATCGGTCGGTGCTGCTTACAGAGGTTGCCTTTAGACGGCTCCTGCTTTGATTTTGGTGTGCTTTATCCTGGAGTCATTACTCAGTGTGCCAGAGACTTCTAGTCTGAAGCCGCAAGAGCCGCTTCCTCCTGTACCGTGAGATGTAGGGGCGAGAGCCCTAGCATTGTTTGTAGGGCTGCTGTTGGTGCGGTTTCCCATGCTACTGGTGATCGCTACACGGGCAAGGCGTTGCAGTTTTTCTAGGTCTTTTTGGGTCGTGCTCAGTTCTGTTCTGGGCCATCATCATCAGCCGTATGTTATTATGGGTCTGATGACTGTGGGGCCTGCGGGGCCTGTGAGGCCTGTGCATAATTTTGGGGCTTATACCCCAATTCCTGCCGAGTAGTCTTTTGTACTGCTATAGGGATATGCTAGCTTTGGTGGTGATATAGTCAGTGTGTTGCCCAATTTAGTTGTTTGTCCAGATAAACGACCAGGTACTTGGTTTCAGTTGCTAGGCTTAGCGTGGTGCCGAAGAAAATCGGCAGCTGTAGTGTTGTCAGTTTCCTCTTCTAGTAAAAAGGACTAGTTCGGTCTTGGAGGGGTTTACGGTTAGCTCGTATTCTTCGTACCATTTTTCCATTATTCTTAGGGCTTGGCGCATCAGGTAGCGATGTCGTCGGCGTAGCCTATGGTGTAAAAGCCTTCGGCGTTTAGGCATCGGATTAGGCTATCCGCTATTAGGTTCCATAGTAGGGGCGAGAGGACGCCCCCTAGAGGGCAGCCCTTATCTACAATGGCTCTTGTGGTCTCATTTATTGTGACTAAGCCAGGACATGTACGGGCACATTGTGGCAGGGGCAGTGGAAGGACGCGGTCGGGCGGTTTTGGGCCGTTGGTTCCAGCGAGTCCTTGAGCCGCGCAGAGCGTCCGGAGCCCGGGGGTAATTGCTGTGGCGGGACTGGACATGTTGAGTCGTCCTGCTTCGGGAGGATGGCAGATGAGGCTGAGAGGGTTAATTTGGCCGAGGAGCGGGAGGAGGTATTAACGCCAGTAGCTTTGCAGCATTCTGTGATGGTGGTACAGCAAGTCAGTAATGCCAGCGGTACGCTGATGAATTCTGGAACTACACTCGAAGACGGGTGCTAGTCAGGGATGGCCGTGTCGTGGATTGATGGCACAATGCAAACAGCGCCATCTAAGAATTCGTCTTCGCGCCATGCCGCGCGCGCTCTTGGACACGCTCGTAGAAGGGATGCAGTTAACTAGTAACTAGCGGAACGACCGAGTGTAGACAGACTACACTGTCCAACTCAGTCAGTCTTGGCAGTCTTATTGCTAATTGCAATACCAGAACCAAACGAGAACCGGCTGACTAACGATTCGACTCAACTTCAGGAGGAAGGTCTACAGTAGTAAAGGTAATAAACTTCATTACTCCATAACTGTTCTAAAAGTATTGCATAACTTGTTCATAATATAAGTTGAGGACAATTGCCTCCTTACTTTGTGGTATATACTGGACGTAAGTTGAGGACAGGGGCCTCCTTATGGTTGCAGTATGTGTGTTGAGTGTAAGTTGAGGACAGGGGCCTCCTTACTTTGTGGTGTATACTGGACGTAAGTTGAGGACAGGGGCCTCCTTATGTTTGCAAGTATGTGTGTTGAGTGTAAGTTGAGGACAGGGGCCTCCTTACTTTGTGGTATGTACTGGACGTAAGTTGAGGACAGGGGCCTCCTTATGTTTGCAAGTATGCTTTATCCGTAAGTTGAGGACAGGGGCCTCCTTACTTCCCAATGTGTATCGTGTGTGAGATGAGGACGGGAGCCTCCTTACGTTTGTAATGTGTGACATAGTTGAACCTTGATATTCTGCGCAGTTTTTCTTTGTTTAAGGTCGAGGGCGACCTTTGTGCAGAATGGCCGTGTCGGCGCTGAGAAGACAAACACAGCTGCAACGGCGCACGTGCGTCGTGCACGTGCGCAATGTGACATCATCGTACCACTCCATGAGTCAGGCGAGGTGGGGGACGAGTAATATAAGGCGGCGCGCTAGCGGGCACAAGTCAGTTTTACCGAAGCAGTCGCAGTGTCAACACCTCGGAATTGTGATGCGGATCACACCTGAGTCATAAATACAATTTATTGTGAAAGTTTATTAGTGAAACGATTAGTTGATTGTAATTTTGTATTAATAAATCAGTTATCAACAATATACTGAGGTTTTTGATACAACATGTCCGAGAATCGGTCAAGGTCCTGCCCGGATGACCTCATGAGGCCACTTGTCTTCACCAAGTCCTGGCTCCAGCCGAAATATATGTATATTAATATTTTTCGTTAGTTTATAAGGTCGAAAATTGAACGTTTTTATGACATTCTAAAACACTTCACTAAATATGGTTTGATGAAATAGGACTCTCCCGACGGACTGGCGCCTGCACTGTTTTGTTTACTATATTTCTATACTAATAATAAAGATCTGAATGTTCGTTTGTTTGCTGAAGACGTTATCATACATTTACCATGATAATAAATCATAAGTAAAGTCAGAGTATGAAACTAGTCTTGTGATTACTAATAGTAGTATAATTTAAGTTAAAATCTTAATGACATGCGTTTAATGTTGAGAATCAAACTTAATAATAACAATGCCAGGTAAGCATTATTCTTATTTTGGAGTCTTAGATTTGACTCAGGATTTTCAGGCGAACTTACTTTCCATATTAGGATTAAAGTGACGTAAATTTATTGGTATTTAAATCGGGACGTGGACATCTGGAACATTACTGCTTAATTCCCAGAGCTGGTATCAACAACGAGAGCGCTGCACAAAAAATGTAAGTTATAATTGTAATATTATAATTAAATAGTTTGTTTTAGTTTTCAATAACCGCATCTATTCATTCGTTATAAAATGTATCAGTGCTTCACTCATATTTAATACTAGCTTCCGCCCGCGACTTCGTCCGCGTGGCATAGTTACTTTGGGCTAACGCTAACTTTAACCCGCGTGATGACCCGAAAAAATGTTTCTTTCTCTCCCCTTTTCTTCCCTCATTCTCCCCCTTTCCTCACTTTAAAAAAACTTGCCTATTTCCGTCACCAGGGCCCCAACTATCTCTGTACCAAAATGCATCAAAATCGGTTCGGTCATTTAGGCTTGAAGCCGTAACAAACACGACACGGTTGGCGTAGTGGCTGAGCGATCGACTGTTGCGCTGTGTGTCGCGGGTTCGATTCCCGCACGGAACAAATATTTGTATGACCTACAGATAGTTGTTCCGGGTCTGGCTGTTTGTGTATGTGAGATTGAATGTTTGTAAACGCACCCACGATACAGGAGAAATTCCTAGTGTGGGGCAACGTTTTTAAAAAAAAAGAAAGAAAGAACAAACAAACTCACTGTCGCTTTTATAATATTAGTAAGGATTTATGAAAATAACCGAAGGTAACTGAATGCCTATTCAGTTACCTAACAAAATAAGCTACGTTAGAGGTCCTAACTGTAGCTACCTTACACTTAAAAAAAGTGCCTACTTAAATAATAAAACTGATCCTAAATACACTACAGCTACAACTTAATAAAACTACAGCAAAATAAATTAAAAAATAATAATTTGAATTTATATTTAACCTGAAAATAATTTAAGTACCTACTAAATTATATATATATATATATATATTGTTTTTTTTTAATATATCTAATTATGCCTATTATCTATAAGAACCTATTAATTACCAAATAAAGTAGGTACTAAAACTAAATAATTCTAATAGAATTATACCCAGAAATATGTAGGTAAGTACAACTTGTAACAAAAAAAGAAATTAAAATAAAGCTAAAACGCCTGTCCAATACTGGGTCCACCCTTTATAGCAGAACTTTTTATGTCATAATTTTATTTTGCATAACAACGGATAGCATAAACTTCATTTCGCAGAAAATTGTTTGGCAGACACTCATTTATCATACATTCAAAACTCATAATTTTGTAAGTCAGAATCATCTCTAGACATGAATTTCATATCCATAATATTCAAAAAGCAGAAACATAATTTCGCAGAAAGTTCACAGTCAGAATCGTCTTTTGACATATATTTCATATATCATTAAACGGCAGAATTGTCATATCGCAGAAAGTTTATAGTTAGAATCATCTTTATCATTATTTGTTGTCATTTATTTTAATTATTTATTTCTTTAAAATAATATCATTTATTTTAACTATTATTTAATTGAATTTGTAATAATGTCATTTAATTCCATAAGCAATTATTATTCTAATGTAAATAGTTCAGTTCCGGGTAAACTACTAAAAACAATCTCATTTTCTATCAATGCAAGTCGTTACTGGCAATGTATAGGGGGTCACAGTTTTAACCTAACCTAACCTACGCATTTTTTTTGAACAAATTAACCTAATATTAAAACAATGTCTTTTTTTTCTACATAATTCCAAAAATATCTTATTTTTGCCTTAATATGTTTTTGTATACAATTGTAACTCACTGTATCGGTTCACACCAAAATATTGGAAACTCAAAATAAATAACAAACATGGTAAATATCCCGTTTTAACCGTTAATAATAATGTTAGTGACCATGTCAGTTTAAATACTTATTAGGCATATAAGTCTTTAAACTTAAAGTTATTCATAATTAAATTCTGCCATCTGCATAGTATGAAAAGTGAAATTATACCAAATACTCGTCGCTCTAAATGAACATTATGCTAAACGATATTATGCGAAATTTGAACTCTGCCAATCGTAATTATACCTACTAAATGTAATTCTGCCATCTTAAAACTATGCAATTGTAAATTCGGAGTTTTAAACATTATGCCAAACGATAATTATATCAAATAATTTGTATGCCTTTAAAATGTTCGTTTAAAGAAAAATATGCTAAGTGTGTTATGCCAAATAAATTTCGGAGCATCAAGATTCTGCCAGATAGAGGGAACCCGTCCAATACTATCTACCTGTGTATACCTACTTCACTTAAAAATAAAAACCTATAAATACTTTAATTAATAATACCTATAACTATAATAAAGAATATAACGCTATGGCGCTCATTAGGGGAGGGCTATGTCCAGCAGTGGACTAATATAGCCTGATGATGATGATGATGATAACTATAATTAGTATAATTAACTACGCTTTTACCAATATAGTATAAAAAAAACTGAACATAAATTAGCCGAAACTCGGTTTCTAAAAATCTATGCGTACCTACTACTACTTCACCTAAAAAGAAATAAAATGTTAACTATGAATAATTTGTAATTTGAACGAATATTTAAACACTACCAAAATAACTAATACCTATTTTATAAAATAACAACAAAAGAAATCTAAAAAGAAATTATTTAAAGACTAAAAGTCGGGCTGAAAGCATTGTCTGTCAATAAGGTCGAACACTCTGAACGTCTATTCGCATCAACAGCCAAATAATACACAAAAATAATCCTTATAGCATGATTCAGTGTTCACGCGCGATGGCTTATTAGCGTATTTCATGCATAACTTTGGTGTTTGTATACCGATTTATATGTTTTTTTTTTTATTGAATACGTAATAATGTTAACTGTTTTTAATTAGAGATGAGTGGGAGTGTTATAAACGTAAGAGTAGACAAATATAATCAGAAAGCTCTGAACTGCTAAGTTATCGGGAGTTACACGTGTTATTGTGAGTCAACCATAAAAGATAGACCTATGCTGTCGTAGGATATTTTTTATATAATTTTAAGGAGAATATTTCCGTCATACATGATTTCTGTGTAGCTTTAACCAACTTCTCCCGATTACCCAACATTTTCCTTCACTGCTCTGCTCCTATTGATCGTAGCGTGATGAAAAGTATACTATAACCTGCCCAGGAGTATGAAGAATAATTGTACCAAGTTTCGTTAAAATCTGTCGAGTAGTTTTTGTTTCTATAACGAACATACAGACATCCAGACAGACAGACAGACAGACAGACAGACAAAAATTTTACTGATTGCATTTTTGGCATCAGTATCGATCACTAATCACCCCCTGATAGTTATTTTGGAAATATATTTCATGTACAGAATTGACCTCTCTACAGATTTATTATAAGTATATAGATAGATATATAGATAGATAGATTAGATTTCATGTTATAGGTGGTATAACATAAATATATGTGGTATAAAAATATTACTTTTTTAATTTCAGGTCGTCACATTGTGGAAATGCTGAAGCTTTGTTCCCATCGGACGACGAAGTACAACAGCGGCCTGAGCCTGAGAAAATGAAGCAGAAGAAGAGGAAACACGCGTCTTCGTCTTCATTAATAGCTGCGCTGAGTACATCCGGGGAGAGTCCACCCCCCGCACGTGTCCTATCCCCACCACCGGTAAAAGTTAAGAAACTCGTCATCAAGCCTATCCCCCCGAAGAAAACAACGGTCCGGGATATCTTCGGAACCGACAGCGAAGATGAAGACCAGGATCGACCTGTTACGGGTAAACCTATTCAGTTGTTGCAGTCATATATGACTCGAAGGCTTGCTAATGGGCACTCTCGCCAAACATGTGACAACAAAAAAGGGTCACATTATATTGAATTAAAGGTGTACAGTTGCGACGAAATTGAAAAGGTGTCGCCTATGAATAGGTGGCGCCACGCAATTATTTGCGTAATAAAAAACAAAACTGACGAAAACACGGAAGCGTGGCAACATCTTACTAACTTTATAATTGCCACGAGGAAGGAATTTAGAAACTGTCCAGTGAACTTTATCAGCAATTATTATTAAATGTACTTTTGAGATTATGAAATCGGTTAGGTATGTCACATGTTAGGTGTGGGTATTAGATACTTTTGTAGGTGGTGTATTTGCCTACATCCATATATTCACGTAGTTATTATATTATTTAGGCGCATATTTACTCGCATATATCCAAATATTATAATACTCGTGTATCACTTATCTAAATAAAATAAATATATACGCTAATATTAATGTGTTGTGTTTTTTTATTCTTACAGTTCCTTCAAGTTCTGTCATCAGATCTAATAATAATTTATTGAGATGTGTTTACTGTCAAATTGAAATACCGAAAAACGAATATCAATATCACTTAAGAACTAATTTACATAAATCGAATAGCATACTGAAATCTGAATTTAAGAATGTCGATATCATTGCTACAGCTTTTAAGAACAGAATAATAACTTACAGACTTAATCCATCAGAGATGTATCTCACACCAGAGGTATTCCTAATGGATAATCGGAAAGATATAATGAATTTATTGAATGTTTGTCTTAAGAAACATAACTGTATTAAAGTGAACTTTGAACTTTTCGCTTACTTTGTTCTGCCAACAACTGGTGAACAAGAGTTGAAATCATTCAATAGTAAGTATGAATTAGTTTATCAAAGTAATGATAAAAATGAACTTTATTTAAATATAATAAATACTTTTAAGAGAAAGGTATCTGAATTTCAACACTGTGAATCTGGCTGGTCTTGTCTCTTTATGAATCATCTCGAGATTAATGTAAATAAATATAATCCTTTGAGAGGTGGGTCATATATAGAACTGCCAAATGTACTAAAGCAATCTAAAATGATTATTTACAAGAATGCTAACGGTGAAATTATATTTACTCAAGATATGCAGACTGACCTGAAAATACCGAATGTAAGTTCATCTAATCACAAGGATAGTGATACAAGCCAGACAAAAGAGTTATTTGACCTAAAGATGATTCATTATCTTATAGTCAAGACTGAGGGCCATCATGAAGATGTTCATACATTTGTTCGAGTCAGCGACATACAGACTGATCGTGGGAAATGTAATGCAAGCTCATCAAAACCTAGTGAAAGTAGTAAATCAGAAAAAGCAGACAAAGCTCTACCTGATTTAGAAGATGTTTTATGCTACCAGATTCAACCAGGAAATGAACTTTTTTTCTTTTAAACCGTTTTATCTTCACTGTAACAGTGTAACAGTTAGACAAAAAAAAACCTGATGCCAGCTGTCAAAGATAGGCTAAATATTGTGTAGTGCGTTCTGCAGCAAATTGATCAAAACAATGCCCTCTAATAAATTATGATCTACGATATTTATTGTTTCATTTACACAACATACCTCGATTTGGTCTGCATGATCTTAATATAACATAGGCACCTACATTATAACTTTAGTTCAGTAGTTCATTATGATCACGCATATTAATACTTCTTATACCAAAACTAGGACGCAATCTAGTATGTTATATAAACAAATAAGATTTTAGAACAAGAGCCATTTCACAAGGAAGTGTGAACACAATAAAATTATAACTACACAATAACTATACATGAAGCCTGCATTTTACATAGGTAACTAGATGCTACCTATATAAGGTGTCGGAGGAACACATCTGTGCACATTCCACTCCAAACTCGTTGATGTCTGAATAGACTATTCCTACTGAATGATCTATTGATAGGTATGAAGTGACTGCTCTTTTCATTCTGAATAGACCATTCCTACTGAATGATCCATTGATAGGTATGAAGTGACTGCTCTTTTCATTCTGAATAGATCATTCCTACTGAATGATCCATTGATAGATATGAAGTGACTGCTCTTTTCATTCTGAATAGACTATTCCTACTGAATGATCCATTGATAGGTATGAAGTGACTGCTCTTTTCATTCTGAATAGACTATTCCTACTGAATGATCCATTGATAGGTATGAAGTGACTGCTCTTTTCATTCTGAATAGACCATTCCTACTGAATGATCCATTGATAGATATGAAGTGACTGCTCTTTTCATTCACATAAAACTACTTTCAATGAATTTAGTCAAAGTCTCATTTCGAATAGTGAAATATAGGAATACTCGAATGGTTAAACTGCGGAATATATGGTATTCAGATCACATAACTAAGTACCCAGAAAACAGATCTAATTAGGTCGGATTATTTTGCACCAGTTCTAAAATAGATACATGATCAGATCACGGAAACAACATATCAGACCAGAAGTGGTATTCGAATAAATGATATTAACAGTATTTGAATAGATGTCATATTTAAACTAATGTATAATTGGGGTTGATGGATCTCTTACGATTTAAATTAGCAAGTATTTTTGGAATTAAAAACTTAACTGATGCAACCAGTGGTACCAAGTTTTCTACAATAACTAAAAAGATTAGTGTTGCAAGACCGCTTTATATTGTGTTGCTTGATTGTCATATTTTTTTTTTAAAAGTTTAATTATTTATTTTACAGTTCACATTTTCAAATACGTAATGAATTAACGATAAAAATATTATTATACACATCTCACCTATAAATACTGAGGACAAATATTATTTATGACAGACATAAAGATGAAGTGGATTAAACACCCTGTATCCTTAGCAGTTAAGAATATTGATATAAAAGAAAAAACGCTGCACCCGAAGCATAGTGTACTTCTCCCGAATAATATCCGTTGTATAATATGTGGTCCTTCTAATTGTGGAAAAACTAATGTCATGATAAGCTTGTTGATACATGAAAATGGTTTAAGGTTTCAAAATGTTTATTTATATTCCAAAACAACTCTTCAACCAAAATATTGTTTTCTAAAACAAATCTTGGCAAGAGTTCCAAAAGTAAAACTTTTCACTTTTGAATTCGATGAAGAGGTTATTCATCCTAATGATGCCTTACCAAATTCAGTAATAATATTTGATGATGTGGTTGGTGAAAAACAAATGAACATACGGAATTATTATACAATGGGGAGGCATAGAGGAATAGATTGCTTTTATTTATCTCAGACTTATGCAAAAGTACCGAAGCACTTGCTACGTGATAATGTAAATTTTTTGGTTATCTTTAAACAGGATGATTTGAACTTGAAGCATATTTATGATGAACATGTTAGTTCTGATATGGAGTGGTCTAAGTTCAAAAATATTTGTTCTAAAATATGGCTGTCTCCGTACGATTTTTTGACTATCAATAAAGACTGTGAATTAAACAATGGCAGATATAGACAATCGTTTGATAACTTCATAAGTTTTGAATAAAAAATAAAAAGCAAATTAAAATATTAGTTTTAGATTACGTCAGTTTTTTACAAAGTGAATCTTTTTGTATTTTCAGTGAAGATATAAATAAAGGTAATTTTTAATAATAAATCAGTATTGTCATTTCTCTGGCTGAATACAGTATTGAGCAATAATATGGAGGAAAAAATTAAATTACAGTTGATTAAGTCTGCTGACGCTGTAAAAAATAAATTAAAACAAATTAAAAACCAGGAACATGAAATTAATTTATCGCTTGATAAAATACTAAAACCTGTTTCGGAGCCTCTTCAAACCTTAGTGAATTTAAAAAAGAAATCACCGTGTTTAGAACCAACGGAGAATGAGATCAATTCGGAACCATTCGAATCAGATGAAAGTATTACAAGTTGTTCTACTAAATGTGATGATTTTTATGATGCTGATTTAAATATTGCAACTCCTATTAAAAATAAAGATAAAGATATAAATTTAGAAATGTCACTAGAGGGTAAAGATGTTTATGGTATTTATGATGGATTAAATGTACCATTCGGAATAAGAACTGATAATAAACAATTGATGATAGGTAACTCAATAGTATCATTTTCTAAAATTGACAGTGTGGATAAAAATAATGTGTTATTGGTAAAAATTGATGACAAGACTTACAATTTAACTCCAGGCTTGAAGGAACTTTTACTTCGAAAAAAACCAGATTTAAAGACAATAACAAGCGAAGATAAAGTGGTATATAAAAATATATTACTTCAAACAAATGCACATAAGAGAGATTTTAATCCTGGAGGTCAAATAAGAGGTGATAAAGGAACGAAATATCGAGATATAATCAAACCTTTGTTTTCTATTACTTCAAATGAAAAAAAGCTTACCAAACTTGGAGGTAGCTTGCCAAAACTCAAGAGATATAGAACCCAAACTGATTTGGTATATTGGGATGATCCTAATGAATTGGTTGAAAGGTTAAAATTGTTGATAGCTTCAAGAGATGCTGGTAATACAAATCATGATAATGAAATTTTATCAATAATTGAGGAATTGAAAGAAGCCCGTGTTATTAAGGAGTAAATAAATAGATACGTTATATAGTTTTTATTTTAGTATTACAGAATCATTCCTGACCAGTAACCAACTATTATCACAGCGTTGATAAAATATTAATTTAATTTATTAATATCACGTATATCTGATTCTTAAGTACTCATAAGGTACTTCTGTACTTCAATTATTGAAAAAATATCTATAATAGAAAATTAATATGAGCAAAGCAGATGTCGTTAATGAAATTCATAAAAATGCGAGGGTACATTTTCCGCGCAGAAAGGTTATTATGAAAGATATAGATGATCTATGGCAAACGGATTTAATTGATATGCAATCATTTTCTAAACAAAATAATGGCTTTAGGTTTATTCTTTCTGTTATTGACACATTTTCGAAGTACGCTTGGACATATCCCTTGAAAAGTAAGAATAAAGAGGTTGTATATAATGCATTTAAAAAATTGCTGGATAAAGGACGTGTTCCTAAAAATCTACAAACTGATAACGGAACAGAATTTTATAATAATACATTTAAAAGTCTTATGAAATCAAAGAATATTAATCATTATTCAACCTTCTCGACAAAAAAAGCTTCAATAGTTGAACGATTTATCAGAACATTAAAGTCCAAATTATACAAAGAATTTAGTTTACAGGGTAATTATAATTGGATAAATAATACTATCAATGACGTCACATATAAATATAATCACACCAAACATCGAACAATTGATGAAATTCCCGCAAAGGTTAATAATACTAATAAAACACGTATATTAAAAAGATATCTAATGTCGATAAAAAAAGTTAATACAAAGAGTAAGTTCAAAGTGGGTGATTATGTACGGATCAGTAAGTACAAAGGAACATTCGAAAAGGGATATACTCCTAACTGGTCGACAGAAATATTTAAAATTAGAAAAATACAAAACACGGCTCCTATCACTTATTTAATCGAAGATACAATCAGAGGTCAACCTATTTTAGGAGCATTTTATACACAAGAACTTCAAAAAACAAAACATCCTAATGTATACTTAGTCGAAAAAGTTCTTAGGAGGAAAGGAAACAAGGTATTAGTAAAATGGCTTGGTTTGCCCCCTACCGAAAATAGCTGGATTGATAAGTCGAATATATTGTAATAAAACATATATATTAACCGTTACAGCCACGAATAATCAGTATTATTATGTGCTTAGGAGAGATTAGTCTTCTCAATTGGTTTATAAATAATTTACCATTTGAATTACATCTACCTGGATACAATTATTGTGGCCCCGGAACCAAATTAATTAAGAGACTTATACGTGGTGATAAAGGTATAAATAAATTAGATGAATATTGCAAAGAACACGATATTGCTTATCACAGATCATCAAACTTGAATGACAGACATAAAGCAGATTTAGTTCTATTAAAAATGGCAAAGACACGCGCAAATGCTTCTGATGCTAGTGTAAGTGAGAAGATAGCAGCCCATGTGGTGAATAAAGCTATGTTAGCTAAAATTAAAACTGGAACTGGTTTAAATAATGATCGTAAAAAAAACACTTCAAGAAAAACTACTTTCGACATAAAAAATAAATTTAAAAATGTAATTACTAAAACAAAAAAACACATCCAAAAATTAAAGCCAAAAGGCAAGAAAATGGCAATTGAATTAGCTATGGCTGCTGCAAGAGAAATGATTGATGATTCATCCATTACACTTCCTCGTGTTATTCCTATACCAAAAACTGGCGGAGTACTACCTTTAATTCCTATTTTTGCGGGATTATCAGCGGCAGGAGCATTAGCAGGTGGTGCAGCTGGTATTGCTAAGACTATTAATGAATTCAAGATTGCTAAAAAGCATTTTGCTGAATTGAAGAGACACAACGAAAAAATGGAAGCTCTTTGCATTGGAAAAGGATTACATCTTAAACCCCATAAAGATGGGCTTAAAATTTATGTATCAAAACAAAAAAACTAAAGTATCGGCTACCCAATCGTCCCTTAAATAACTTTGACATTTTAAAATATGGGAATAGTATTCCTCATTTTCGAGGGGTCTTTATGCGAGATGAACTTCCAATACAACCTTTTAAAAAAGAATGTGGGGTCATTAATTTAGATAGTTCTAAAAATCCTGGTTCTCATTGGGTAGCCTATGTAAAATATAATGATTATATAGAATATTTTGATAGTTATGGTAATCTTAAACCTCCAAAAGAATTTATAAAATACTTAGGTTCTAAAGTTAACTATAATTATGACAATATACAACGTGACCATCATTTTAATTGCGGACATCTTTGCTTAGACTTTTTAAAGAAATTTTGGAGTAAGCACGGAATAAAATAAATAGTACATCTCATTATAGTTCAGTATAAAAGTATGTCTATAACGGTCACCATCTCCGGAAATAAATCAGAATTGACTTCATACTTTCAACCACCTTTGAACTTATCTGGTCAATATGAGTGCGGTTTGCTATACTTTTCTGTATTGAACTCAGTGCAACGTTTCCGTAATAATATTCAACCTGTGATTAGAATTGAATGTGATCTAGTACACGGTTCCTACTCCAACGGATTACCAACTCATGTGATTCACGAATTTATGTCTAGTACCGCTCCGGGGAATTGGTGTATAGAATCACCGCAAAACGTTATCTATTTGCCCGTAAACAAAACATTAATCCCATCTATATCTATTAAGATTGTTGACCAATTCGGCCACAGCATTGACTTTGGAAAACAACAAATCGAACTACGTCTTCATTTAAAAAAGATAAAATGATTTTATATTATAAAAACCCAGCAGTTAATGTAAAGCGGCTTATTCCTCCCAAGACATCTAAAGTGCAAAGACGTAACATAACAGTGAAAAAATTGACGAAGTCGAATAAAGATTTTCTAAAAGCGCTAGGCTTCCAGATATGAATATACTACAGGTTTCTGAATTACCACACTTTGACACTTCGATCGAAAGTTACGAAGTTCATTCTTACAATCCATACAATAACAGTTTTAGAGAAAATGATGAAATCAGAATCCCCATACAACAGCAAGATATATACATACTACCGTCGGCCAGCTCGATTTACATCGAAGGTGAAGCAAAACTCCTCGGAAAAGATGGGAACCCGATCAAAAAAGCTGTTACGTTCACTAATAATCCTCTTATGTTTTTGTTTCAAGACATCAGATACGAAATAAATGGAATTGAAATAGATCGTATGAAAAATTCTGGCATATCATCAACAATAAAGTCATACATTTCATTAAATGAAGCAGAAAATAAAGTTGCAGCCTTATGGGGTTGGAATTTAGCCGGTTTTAAAAGCGATGGTCATTTTAGTATTGTAATACCGTTAAATAAAATTTTAGGGTTTGCTGAGGATTATAATAAAATTGTAATTAATTGTAAACATGAACTTATAATGAACAGAAGCAATTCTAATTTAAACAGTGTTATCCTTAGTGATGATGTTACACATTTTCAAATAGATATACAAAGGGTGCAGTGGAGAGTGCCACATATAAAAGTGTCAGATCGGGAACGACTCACACTTTTGAAATATTTGGAAAAAGATAAACCTATTCAAATGGCATTTAGGAATTGGGATTTGTATGAATATCCTCTACTACCCAAATCTACAAAGCATTCTTGGTCGGTTAAAACGGCTTCACAATTAGAAAAACCAAGATATGTAATTTTCTGCTTACAGACTAATAGAAAAAATAATAAATCGAAAGACAGCTCAGTATTTGATCATTGTGATGTGACAAACGTAACGCTATTTTTGAATTCTCAGTATTACCCTTATGAACCTTTAGGCTTTGTAAGGCGGGATCTCGAGGAGATATTGAAACACCGAGCGCTGAGTCTATACTGTCTTTATTATAATGATTAAACGATTAATGAGATTACATCTAGGTACATGTATGAAATAAGGCTGGTTACAATCCAATAAGGTTGCTTACACACTACATCTCCTTCCCATGGTGAAAAAAAAATAAAATTATAATTACTACATTTTGTTTTTTTTTTTTTTTCAATTACAAGTTTTGAGTTATAATATAATGATAGTACAATATTTTGATTAAGCATTGATTACATGTGATTACAAATATAGAATAAACACCTTAACTTAAACAGATACAAGTAGTTTGTGTTTACACAAAATATATTAAAATAATTTAAATATAATTATTTCAATTTCACGTGGCTGGTGTAAACAATTTTGTGCGGTTTTTGTGGATTACATCTAATTTTCCATTTTTATTTATTTGAACATTTGGTGACAAATCTTTCACTACTTCAAAAGGTCCTGAATATATGCTATCCATTTTATTACTATTTTCATTTTTTACTAGAATTAAATCATTTGGCTTATAAATTACAGGATTTGTACTTTTATCGTAAGTATTTTTTCTTTGTATTTTACTTCTGATCAAATTCTCCCTAGCTTCTTTTTGAGTTAACTGCAATCTAAATTTTAATTCCAAAGGATAACTTTCGTGATTATAAAGTGGTTCAACATTATTGTTATCTAAGTTGCTGGGAAGTGAACATATTTTACCAAAGACCAACTCAAATGGTGTGAATTTAGTTTCCGAATGTACTGTTGTGTTGAAGGAAAAACACCAATATGGTAGCCATTGACTCCATGCTTCTGGGTGATTATCGGATTGAATGCGTAAGAATGAGCCTAAATTTTTATGAGAATTTTCCAACGCACCAATACTTTGGTGGTGGTATGCTGTGGAGTTTAAATGAGTTATATTTAAAAGTTTACAAACCTCTTGAAATACTGTAGACATAAACTCGGATCCTCTGTCTGTTGCTATTTCCTTCGGTAACCCGTAGCGAAGAATAAAACTATTAACTAAAGCCTGAGCCACCTCATTAGACTTTTTAGAAATTAAAGGATGTGCCACAACATACTTAGTCAACTCACATTGTATGGTTAGTATATATGAAAAATTATAAAAATCCCTATCTAATGGTCCTACTAAATCTAAAAATATTTTTTCAAATGCTGTTGTAGCCGTTGTAGTAATAACCATAGGCTCCTTAACTAGTCTAGCATATTTTTCCTTTTGGCATTTCGTACATTTTTTAACGAACTCTCGAACATCTCGTTCTAACCCTGGCCAGTAATAATACTTCTTTATGTTATTTGTCATCCTTCTCATGCCCGCGTGGCCACTGGTAGGCAAGAGATGGAAGTCATTAAGAATAACTTTTCTGTCGTCTTTATCGTCTATTCTTCGAACATCATTTATTATATAAATTCGCGGTACGTACCTATTTTCTAACGATTTAATCTCACTTAATAATTCTTCTATAAATTCTTTGTTTTCTCTATTCTTTACTATACATATTTCGTCGACGTCTATTAATTTGCAAAATCTACCTAACTCCCTCACAAATGCGGCTCGCGTCAATTGTGATTGGTAGTCGGGATTTATGTAAATTGTTAACTTGCTTTCTACATAGCAAAACGCGTTTTTTTCTTCAGTTAATTTGTTTTTCTCTCTCAAAATATCTAACTCATTTTTCTCGATAAATCTAAGTTCTATCGCCTCTCTTGGTTTCGTATGACTTCCCACGACACCTGGTTGATCAGGCCAAGTGCTGTCAGACGTCATGTGACACGGTGAGCTTTGCAATTTTCTCGCCTGTGCCCTAGTTGTCACATTTATGTATGATTCACCCATATGCTTTAAATCTTCACTAGTGAAAGAAATCCGGGACAAAGCATCTGCAGCTGCGTTGTCCGAACCCTTTACATACTCTACAATGTAATCGTACTCCTCTAATATTAATCTAAATTTCATAAGCCTACTCGATGGATCCCGCATATTAAAAAGATAAATTAATGGACGAAGATCTGTCAATATTTTGAATTTTGTACCGTACAGATATGGACGGAAATATTTTACTGCCCAAACTATTGCCAATAATTCCTTCTCGATTGTTGGGTAGCGCCGTTCTGCACTATTTAAACCTCTGCTCGCATATGCTACTGGTTTTTTATTTCCATTACTTAAAATAGCGCCAATTGAATAACCTGATGCGTCTGTTTGTACTATAAATTGATTAGTTTCTGTAAAATCTGGATATTGCAGAACTGGAGGAGAGACTAAACACTGTTTTAAATCTTCAAATGTTTTCTGACATTCTTGGTCCCATTTAAAAGTCGCATTTTTCCTACATAATTGATGTAAAGGATAAGCTTTTTCCGCAAAGTTCGGTATAAACTTTCTATAATAATTTACGAAAGCTGTAAAACGCTTGACTTCTTCAACTGATTTGGGGCAAGGGTAATTTTCAACAATTTTTATTTTTTCTGGATCGGGTACAACACCCTCTCGAGATACCACATGTCCTAAGTATAGCATTTCCTTTTTGAAAAACTCACATTTTTCGGGATTAAGCTTTAAATTTACTTTCCTTAGCCTTTCGAATACGTCTTGTAAATTTTTATTTTTTTCTCCTAAATTACGACCGAATACTATCAAATCGTCTTGGTAAATTAGACACTTATCATATGAAAGACCTGCCATAGACATTGTCATCATCCGGGAAAATGAAGAGGGACTGGTCTTGAGCCCCATTGGCATTCTTGTCATCTGGTACTGACCAGAACAAAAGGCTGTATACTTTCGACTATCTTTATCGAGTTCTACATTATGAAAACCCTGATATAAATCCAAATGACTGAAATATATGCATCCTGACAATGAATCTAGTATTTCTGTTATGTTTGGTAGTGGGAATTTATCATTCTCAATACAATTATTTAACTTCCTATAATCAATAACTAATCTCCACTTTTTCTGTCCACTAGTATCAATTTTTTTCGGAACTAATAACACTGGACTACTCCATTCACTTCTACTTTCCTCTATAATTCCTTCTTGCAACATTTTTCCTATCTGTCTATCTATTTCTTTTTTCTGAGCGTGAGGTAATCTGTATGGTTTTGAAAATATGGGAGTCGTATTAGGTTGCAAAGTAATCGAATGTTTATAAATGTCAGTCGTTGTTAAACTGTCTCCCGGTAAATAAAATATATCACTGTATTTTGCGCATAAATTCTCTACTGATGTTTGTTCTTCTCCATTTAAATGACTTAATTGTAACAATGATAATAGTTTCCTAACTCGAAACGCATTTGATTCGCTTTGAGAAAAGGAACATAAATTATAGTCACTAAGACTATGTATAGTTGGTTTAATTTCTCTAAGTGTTACATAATCTTCCGTAGTATTTAATATCTTGATAGGTATCCTACCACACACTGGTTTTACCAATGAACTCGCTAAGTAAATACCGTCACTGATATCTGACGCGCAAACTAAGCATTCATCCTCAATTTCTGTCGTTATGTAATGAATGGACTCACATCTTGGTGGAATATCCAAATTATTGCTAATGGTATTAATTGGTAAATTAATGTTATTGTAATAAGTAGACAAAGTTATTATATTATGATTAAAATCCAATACCGCTTTATACTTAGTCATAAAGTCCTGACCGATGATGCCATTCGCCCTAATTGGTAAGAAGTCAAATACATAGAACTTATGTTTCAATTGATGCCCATTTACGTTGAAATTTAAATAACAATATCCAATTGTTGTTACTTTGCCTCCGATACCATTTATAGAAATGTTTTCTTTGCAAAATCCGATGCGCTCTTCTAGAACATGTTTATACTTTATCGCTGAAATCGATGCACCCGTATCAAGTAACCATTGGAATGCATGACTGTTTATTGGTAGACTAATTGAACAATTACTTTTACATGATAGAATTTTATTCACGAAAAAACTTTTTGTTTTTATCATTAGAAGTATGGGCTGATTCTACGTTTACTTCCGGTTCAGTTATCACGTTAACCTTGTTAGAGTCGTTGTTACGCATCCTTTGATTTCTATTGTAGTAATACTTACCCCTATTATATCCCTGGCGATTTCGGGCTGGGGCCTGCTCTTGCCGGTGGTAGCGATGCCCATTCCATCCACCGCGACTGCCGTTGTTGTTATAGTAGCCTCCACGATAGGGTCTTCGATGCGAATGTCTTTGGTTGGCGTGACCTCGATAACCTCGGTTTTGCCTGAAACCCCTTGAAAATCTTCCGTCATTATTATACATACCTAGTACCTCAGCCGAACTTGGAGACGACGCTATCTCTTCGTCTTGAGCCGCCTGTATCGCATCCTTGAGAGAGCTGTAATTTCGAGCAGCTATTATTGTGCTTAGCCTGCGGTTTCGCAACCCATCGGCGAATTTTTTAATCGCATATTGTTCATTTAAAGGTTTTAAAATGTTATAGTTCTCGGATTGTCCGTTGGCCTGCGAAACCGTCAACTGCACGAAAAGTTCGGAAATTTCTTTACCATAGTCCTGTGTAGTTAACTCATTTTGTCTCATAGAAGTTAATTTTGTTTGCAATGCCGTGGCTGATTTTTGAGGTAATAACACCTTTTTCATATCAATAACTAAGTCATCCACAGTGGAGTATTGTGGACATAATCGTAATTTAGCAGCCTGGGACAATCTGCTCTTAAGTACAAAATTAACTAACTGCTTCTTACAGTCTGGTGTTGAAAGAGTAGAACTATAATACTCAATGTTATCTATTAATTGCCTGGTATTAGCCTCCTCGTCAGTCATGAGTGGCATTAAGTTTAACGCAACTTTAAGGTCAAAAGTAGCCATTGTTTCAGTTTTATTTGGCTTACATAATTCTATAACTTCTGCATATAAACTCTGAAATCTCTCGATATACTTATAAATTAATTCTGACTCACTACCTGTCACTTTCCCTTTTTGTATGTCACTTGTAATTTGGACTACATAGTCAGAATATTTCATGAAAATATCATTTGCCTCAGAGAGTTTCTTAGTCAATACATTGCCTGTTCTACGACCAGGACCAATTTTAATAAGATACACTCTTATGTCTTTAATGCCATTACACAATTGTTCTAAACTAGTTGCCATAACTTACCATAATAGAAGCTAAATCTTCTGCATACATTATTCTATATTTAATTGAAATAAATCATAATTAAGAAATGTCAGTTAAGATAACTTAAAGTTCCTAAAAAGTTTCGTCATCACACCGATTTTTCCTCTGTTATGATATTAAGTGTCATATTAAATGAAATGTTGATCGCACTAGACCGCACTTGTATCTTATAATGTAGCACTGCACAAACACTATATTTCGACGATTTTTACACTACTCCGTTGTCCACGTCCACGGTCGGTTTTTGTAGCCTGCGAAGAAACGAACGTCGCATAGTATGCTGTTGAATCTGCTGGTCAATCCATTGAAGGTGACATCTTCTATAAATTCTGTAGATGGCGTAAAGCGACGCCAGCGATACCAGAGTGAGGATCAGCAACAAGATTATGTTCGTGACTCCAATATGCGTCCTTAATTCTTCTATTGAAGCCTGGTTATTGCCCGCAGCAGCGTTTTGGGCAAGGATTACTTCCTCCTTAGAGTTATTAGTACCCATCTTCTCTGGTGATAATTATAAGTCGTACAGCCGAAGTAAGAGAGTTGAAACCTGGTAGCGCGCCACACTAATTATTACATATTGACATTTATTTCTAAGTCCCACTCGCACTTAATATGGTCATGGTATTTTTAAACAAATCAAGCCACTGCCATTGCGGTTTGGCAGGGTCGCCATGTAAGGCGGGATCTCGAGGAGATATTGAAACACCGAGCGCTGAGTCTATACTGTCTTTATTATAATGATTAAACGATTAATGAGATTACATCTAGGTACATGTATGAAATAAGGCTGGTTACAATCCAATAAGGTTGCTTACACACTACAAAAAACACACTATAAAGTTTTCTGAAAACAAGTACAGTATATTATATGAAATGTATGTGAAATTTCGTCAGTCGTATTATAACAGCCCGGTCGATCCCTTGCTTGATCTGAAAGATTTTAAAGAAAAAGCACCACTCTTTATCATAGATTGTTCAAGGCAAAATGACTGTTTAAAAACTGGCCCGGTAGACGTAAGGTTGGAATTTGAATGTTCAACATTGATACCAGACAATACAACTGCTTATTGTTTAATTATTAACGATCGTCTTGTGGAATACAAACCTTTAAGTAATATTGTGCGCAGGCTATCATGACTGCAATTGTAGATGTTCAAGGTTTTAAAACAGAAGTTAACGAATTTATAATAAAAGAGATTGCGATATTATGCGATAAAAAAATACAGGTATTTCTAATAAAACCTCCATACCCATTTTACGATTTGACTAAACAAGAACGGCGACAAGTAAGTTGGATTGAGCGCAATAGAAAGATACACTGGAATGAAGGAATTGTACCATATTCAAATTATCGGAATTTGATAATAAATATTTTAAGAGATAAATGTGTTTATGTCAAAGGTTCAGAAAAAGTGTCGTGGTTAAGAAACATTGTAAATAGTGCTAATGTTAATAACTTAGAAGATAAAGGTTGTCCTAGTTTATTCAACTTATATAAAGAATATGAAAACTCTCATGATCTGTATAGTTGTATTTATCATGATTCAGTATGTGCCTTGAAAAACGTTCTCTGTTTAAATAAATGGTGTATAAACTATACGGTATAAATAATCTAAGTCACTAATAAATTTTTTGAAAAAAAAAAATCTTGTTTTATTCATAAAAGGTCGATTATTAGTAATTCCTACAGTTCATGGTTTAATTTTCACACAGATGTTCGAATCAAAGTATTGATTAAGTGAATGTAGTGAAAACCATTTATGGAAGTGCATCGAATGAATGATGAATGATGTCATACAACATGCGTATCGTTAAAGTAAACAAAGGGCGTGAAGTAGTCCGTTATTTTGTTACATATTTGACGACACGTTTGGCTTAATGGTTAATATCTGATCACAACACAATCAAATACTAAATTTCACGTTCTTTAACCACAAAGACGAAGTGTCGTGGGTTCGATTCCCACACGGACAAGTTAATATTTGTTCCCGTCTGTTTTTTTTTTATTTTAGTTTAAATGAAGTTTTCGCAATAACATTTCATTTAACCGCTAAAAAACTATGATCACGAACTGATCAAAGAAACAGATCATATCAGGCTACAATATTACTCAGAATTAAAATATAATTTATACTACTCACCCACAGAAAACAGATCGGATCAGGTTAGAACATTATTCCATACATAAAATATAATAACTAAGTACCCAGAAAACAGATCTGATTAGGTCGGATTATTTCGCACCAGTTCTAAAATAGATACATGATCAGATCACGGAAACAACATATCAGACCAGAAGTGGTATTCGAATAAATGATATTAACAGTATTTGAATAGATGTCATTTTTGAACTAATGTATAATTGGGGTTGATGGATCTCTTTTGATCTATCAGTATTCGAATAGATGGTATAATAGTTTTTTGAATTATCAAATTGTTGTAAGTAGTGGTATTTGAATAAATGAAATTACAGTATTTGAATAGATGTCATGTTTGAACTAGTGTATAATTGGGGTTGATGGATCTCTTTTGATCCAGAAACCCCAATTATACACTACTGATGAGCTACAGCCCTTGTTAATCCAGTACCCCAAGGCACCGGTGGCGGCTCCTTCAACCAGTGGAAGAGGTGGCGACGCTTCCACAGATCTGAAAAATATAGCACAGAAATAATAGGTTAGAGCGTTCATGTTTTCTGATCAATAGGACTAAAACCCACCCATGTTCCTTCTATTGCCCTTTACGTTCCGGGGCCGCGGTATCTCTTTCGAACAACCCGCAACCCCGGCAGGCGGAGGCTCTGGCAAGCCCCTCTGCTTTGCTGACTCTCTTTGAGGCGCGCGTGAAACACGAACGCGCTGTCGACACGGCCTGCCGTCAATCGACGGACGGACGGTGAGATACCCATTGCTCACCGTCCACAGGCCCGCATCTACGGTGGCCGGGAGTCGTCTCGCGGCGCCCGGCGCCCGGGGCGTCTCCCGCAGCGGCTGGGTTGGGTAGATGATCTCTCCCTCAAACGCCCGGCCACGTCCTTTGCTAGCATTACTGCTTCGCAGAAGGAGGTGACCGCTTCCCATTCCCTCTCGCTCCGGACCATGGCCTGGACCAGGGCCGGACGCGAGAGATCGCCGCCGCCGATCGCCTCCACGAGGGTGTTTCTTGAGCTGTAGTTTTTATTTGATTTCGAAATCATTACTTACCAGTTTGTAGTTGTCCTGTCTTATAGTTATATCTGTTATGTTTTGATCCTATTCTTGATTAGTTCTATTTCTTATTATTTGTAGCTATACTAGTAGTTAGATTTGAATTCCCCCAACTGTGTTTATAATTTTAGTGCTAAAACCAAGTGAATGTATGCTGCAGCTTGTCAAATTGACGTTAATTTGACGTTTAGAATTAAGTATTAATTATCATGTATCACCATGTAGCTGCAATGCATCAACACATCCGTCCGCTGCCGTCGCCATTGGGTATTGGAGCCCTACGCGCCCGCGGGGCGCATTCCAACAAGCGATGTATGTTCGTCCACAACGACCTCCAAACATGCAGCCACGTGTTACTACGCGATGACACCGTCCGCAAACCGCTGCAACATCCATACAAAGGTCCGTATAAGGTCATCGAGCGCAACGAGAAGTATTTTACCATACAACTACCAGGAAGATCCAGCACCATATCGATCGATCGACTCAAACCGGCATACACTGTCAACATCGAAGATCACGAAAACCAAGCTAGTGAGACAACTCAGTCAGCTGCAGCTACCACCGAAGATCACTCCAGCATACTCCCGGCGAACACCAACGAAAACCGCACAAGATCAGGCAGAATAGTGAAGATGCCTGTACGCTTTTGCTAGGGGGGGAGTACTGTTACTGTAGCTGCAATGCATCAACACATTCGTCCGCTGCCGTCGCCATCGGGTATTGGAGCCCTACGCGCCCGCGGGGGGTATTCATACATGCGACACTACTAAGCGCTACAACCATTTAGATTATAATCATTAGCGTTTTGTTCCTTTTTGACCTACATTCACATGTTTGGAGTTGGGTGTTTCATCTTTTTTTGTTTTCTCCATTTACCTGTTTTCTTTTCTATTTTTTCTAATCTAGGAACTACGGTTTTCACTTTGCAACTTGTATTTTGATGTGTATATGTGCTTTTTTTGTGCTTGTAAGTAGTGTTGGTGTTAGCTGGCTGCTGGTGCAGATTTGTGCACCTGTTGGTCTTTGTTTTGTTTTCGGTAATTACTTAATGGTAATTTACTAAAAATAAATCATTTATTCTATTTTTGTTTATGCATATATATAATTATATTTTTTACGTATATTTATGTCAGACCATGAATTTTTTTTATCCGCTAATGAATCTGCTGATTCTTCCAGTGCTGGAAGTTTTTGTTCTCTCACAGATACTCTTGGTGAATTTTTACATCAAAAGTTTAATGATCAGTCTAATCTGTTGTTGAATGTTTGCCATATCAATGCTCAAAGCGTTCCGAGCCACTATAGTGAGCTGTACGACGCCTTTAACACGTTCGAGGACGCTACCACTTGAGACTGTGTACCAAAATGACACAGTAAATGTCCATACAAATTATACGACGTATGAGTACGTAGCCTCCCATGAAAATATATTGTTTTAAAGACATCATGACACAACCGTTTTATCACGTTATCGTATAAATACGTTATGTCATTAAAAGTAAGTTAACTAGACGTGAACGGACACAACGTGTAATAACGTCTAACGTATATACAATGTGGAGCAGGACGATTGACATTCCTCTAAACCACGTAAAGAATGGCATGCTCTTTACCCGTATACAAAAAATCAATCAATTCCAATGAATACTTTAGCCACAGGAAATTATTTTTCATTTTCTTATTTTTCAACATGATGTAGATCGGAGTCCGTAATAATAGGTAAACATTGTAAGGTCAGGAACCTGTGCAAAAACCTACGATTCTATTCTCAACGTCTCAATATGCTTGAAAGACAGAGAAAGGTGTCATACGATCCCACTATGACGCGCCCCGCACACTCGCACAAAATACTACAATTATAAAGAAAAAGAAATATTACTTACGCAAATAATGCATTAGTGGTGCATAGAAAATTGCGAGTGTGTGTGAGCGGAATTTTTTTCGGCAAAAAGTCCTTGACTCGGTAACTATGTGTAAGGTTTAAATAATTTTATAAAACAGTTTTTAACGTTATTTGTCGTGAGTTTGACTATTTCCGATTTTGACTTGACACGTGGTCTCAACCAGGTGACGTTTGTAAGGTTTAATTAATTATATGAAACAGCTTCTAACATTATTGGTTGTCAATTTGACTATTTCCGATTTAACTAGTCACGTGGTCTCAACCAGGTGACGTTTGTTGCACTCTAAGAGGGGGAATATGGAGAGAGAAAGGACAGTGGACGATTGGTGGAGCGAACAGGCGGGTGTTTCGGTGGTTCTAAATATTTAAGCTTAAGTGTATCATTGCTTTGGAAGTTATTGTAAGCTGAAATCTAAGTGTGCTGGATTAATGTATATGAACAAGTAATAAAGTGTACATTGTGATTTTAAAACTGGAGTTTATTTTGGGTGTTTCTTACAAATCAGAAGTGGGATTACCTGCGTAAACTGCGTAAGTATAAGCCATAATCATAATGCAAGTGTTAAAATGAATCTGTTAAACAGAGTTCTTTATTTATTTAGATACACTTGAGAAATATTAATATTAAATTGGGTGATGGTTCATTTGTTGTTTTGTGCGTTGGACAAATTATTTTGTAAATCATCAATCTTATGTTGTTGCTGTTAATCTCGAAAAATTATTTTAATGAGACAGGTATTTTATAATTTTTAAATTAAATCTAGAAATTGATTTATTTAAAACATACTTGTTCTCGAATTTGGTTATCGAAATAGCGTTTTTTCAAATTTAATTCTTAATTATACCCAAGTTAAAATATTTTAATACCTTATCTAACTTGGATTCTTTGGTACAAAGTGCTGGTTAATATGAGTTATAAATAACTGAATCAAATGAAATAAAACAAAGTTCAAGTCTGGGATTCTGAGTCACCAGTCCCCTTTGTGCCTGTTGAATAGCACCCGTGCTTTCGATGTGTTTGCTCTGCAGCAACGTTATATTTATTTCTTCTTTAATTGTGTGCTAAAGCTGTGAATAAATAACCAAACCGGCTTCTAAGACACCTTCAAAGTTTATTGGCGAATAAATTACAATTCAATGTATTGGGGTGATGTGTGATTATAATCGCTAAAGATTGATGTGAGTTTCAGAAGTTATGGAAGTGTCTAAAAGCTATGTAGATAATCGCCGGCGTTTGCCCACGCCGCGCCGTGAGCAGGGTAGTGCGAAGCGCTCGCGTAGCCGCCACAGGTCTCTGAGCAAGCAAGAACATGAATTGGAGAATGGGCGGAGGCGGCTGCGCCACATGGAGCACGCGCTTCGAAGGGCTCGCGAAGTATAGCTCCGAGTGAGGCGTGGTGAGCGAGAGCCGGGACGCTTAGCCGTGGGTCACGGGTCGGCTCTGGCCAGCATGGTCGGCGTTTGGACTCCGAGCGGCGCGGACGGTGTTTGGACTCCGAGCGGCGCGGACGGTGTTTGGACTTCGAGCGGCGCGGACGGTGTTTGGACTCCGAGCGGCACGGACGGTGTTTGGACTCCGAGCGGCACGGACGGTGTTTGGACTCCGAGCGGCACGGACGGTGTTTGGACTCCGAGCGGCACGGACGGTGTTTGGACTTCGAGCGGCACGGACGGTGTTTGAACTCCGGGTAGAGCGGTCGGCGTTCGGACTACGTCAACTACGAGCGGCCTGGCAACTGCGAGCACCGTGACAGAGGGTCTGCACGATGCCAGCAGCAAGCTCACGATGAAAGCACAGCACGAGGTTCAAGGTCATGTAACCCTTCTTTTTCTAGTAGAGATATTTATGAAATAGCCCAATCATTTAAAAGCGATAAATCATCGCAGCCGATCGAACAGAATGCCCATACGAGCAATAAACTTGATTGCAATAACATTATTCCAGATTTTGATCCATACACTATAAACCAGCGCATTGATATTTGGTTCAAAAAGGTAAACGAATGTGCCTCTGTTTACGGCTGGGATGAAATCTTCATGGATTGGCCAAAACTTGGTATCAAAATGCAACTAGTATTCTTTATTCATGGATGAAGTGGCAAGAAAAACTTCTTAAAGCTTTCCCTTGCGAGCGAAGTTTTGGCCAGTCCTTGCAGGAGATGCTAAGGCGTAGAAGTGGGTTTAGTGAGCCTATCGAGAATCGTTTCTATGAAACTTTAAACAGAATGCAGCCATGGACAGACATGCTTTCTCTAGAACTTGATGATGACGATAATGATATAGATACGATGGATGGTAGAAGTGATGATGATACACAAATCGATGCTTAAATGAGATGTTAAAACAAAGTCCCGCAAATAGCTTGTAAAACTCAAGATTCTATGTGCAGTAAGGGTGATTATACTAACTACAAATTTTGGATTGTTTCAGATCAAGAGCGAGAATGGATGGGTTCGCTACTTGATAAAATGATATATATTGATGGTTAAGTGATCAAGAGTGAGAATGGATGGGTTCACTACTTGATGCTTCTAGTGATAGTTTCGATCGGTTCATTGAAGGTCAGGACCGAGAATGGATGGGTTCGGTACCTGACACAATGATACCATATTATTTAATTTGATGGTTAAGTGATCAAGAGCGAGAATGGATGGGTTCGCTACTTGATGCTTCTAGTGATAGTTTCGATCGGTTCATTGAAGTTCAGGACCGAGAATGGATGGGTTCGGTACCTGACACAATGATACCATATTATTTATATTGATGGTTAAGTGATCAAGAGCGAGAATGGATGGGTTCGCTACTTGATGCTTCTAGTGATAGTTTCGATAATAATAATAAAGTTATTCATTTCTCTTCACAAAGTTGCCTTAAAGTTAACGTTTACAAGAAAATGATTTAGCAGTATTCCACCTTTGCGAGAAACTGGTGCCTAATTAATTAATTACCTGTGTTACAGAGTAACCGTGCAAGAGTTGATATTGAACAGTGTGCACAAAAGTAAATAAAAACTATGTGAGAGGTAAACAGTCTACTAATAATAATAAAGGATGGAGACAAAAAAAAAATTAAATAAAAAAAATACCTACTTATAATTCTGCAGAAGTTAGTGAGTCATGTTGTGAGTGTTTGAGTGAGTGTAGTGAGTGTAGCGAGAGTTGTTTTACGACGAGTTGAAAATGTTCGTCAAAAATTAAATTCATTTGAGGACGGTCAAAAGATTTTCAGTTTTATTATAGAGTTTTTAGGTATTTTTAATTTCCTTGATACAGCTTAATCGAGTTGTTGGATAAAGGTTTAAGAATTTATTTAATTTATTGTAAAAGTAATGGCCAAGGAAACAATGGAATCTTTTAGGGAGTGAAGACTTGAATTGAGTTGTGGGACAAACCCTACCCTTTCGCCGGTGATCATTAAGTAGCTTAGTGTAAAACTGCATTTGAGAGTGTTTTTTTTTAAGTAAGGTATGCAAAATGAACGTTTGTCTGACAGTAAGTGTTTCCCGTACTTTATATAAGTCAGTGGTTGGAAAGCGATAAGGGAGACCAGCTCCGACTTTAAGTATGGCACGCTGTGCCTTTTCAAATTCAATGAGGTGTGTTTTGTTGTTGCGGCTCCTCCCTATAATATGATGCAGTAATCAGTAAATGATTGGCATAATGCGTAATATACCATCTTATTAGTCTTTCGGTCAACCGAGTGTCGTAGGGTTTTGAAAAGTAAATAACCTGGTCACGAGGGTTTCAATGTGTGTTTTAAAGGACAGATGTTGGTCAATAGTGACTCCGAGGTATTTTATATTCGCGGTCCTTTTAAAGGGAAAGACAAGGTAATCGTTAGAGTTGAGAGTGGGAACAAGTTGGATCTTCTTCTCGTCGCTGAGAGAGTAATTTATCTTTACTCGCTGTTTCCTGGCAGAAAGATGGTCCTCCATGAGTTTCAGGCAGATTCCTCTGATACCGAGACGTGCAAGCTTTTCAAGCAGGTGCGGAATAGACACTGTGTTAAACGCCTTTGCAAGGTCGAGGAACACTGTAAGGCATCTTCTTCTGTCATCCAAGTTGACCACAATAGGGTTCCAACTCGTGGACTGCATCATTGGTACTTTTTCCAGTTCTAAAGTCAAATTGTGAAGACGAAAGGACATTATTTGCTTCCAAGAACCTAATAAGACGTTGATTTATAAGGCGTTCTAGTATTTTGGACAGAGCTGGTAGAATGAAGATGGGCCGGTAACTATTGACAGTCCTTTTTTTTACCAGCCTTATATATGGGTTTAATAATAGCTGTTTTAAAAGCTTGAGGAAAAATCCCTGTTGATATTGAGAGATTGCAGATATGTGATATGGGAGAAGTAAGCGTATCTCTTAATAATTTTGCTGCTAATCTCATCAATTCCCACTGCACAATCTTCCCTCAGGCCCTTTATGAGGTTGCAAATTTCTTGTTCATTGGTAGGAAGAATTACAAGCGAGTTGCAAGGAGTTATCGATGTGTGATCACTGGTATGGGTAAGAGTTTGTTCGTTGTTACGTATGACGTCGTTTATATCTGCCTCGGGACGATCAGATGACAAGAGACATGACGAGTAGTCTGCCATCTTATCAGAACCACTAATTTTTTTAATGACATCCCATAACTGTTTTTATTACCCCTAGCATTTTCAATTTCCTGTCTTTCATACCTCTTCTTTGCTTTTTAAGCAGCGAGGAGCAAAAATTTCTATAGCGTTTGTATGATAGTTTTAGTATCTCATCGTCAGGAGTACTTTTTAATTTTTTGTGCAAGTTATCCCTATTTCTCACGTCAGGAGTCCTGTAGTTATCCATGGTTTGGTAATTAGTTTTCTTTTTGATGTTTTAACTATGCTGGTATAATTTTTTATTGCTGAAGATAGGTGAGCCACGAGGAGATCAGTCGATACGTTAGTGTCCTGACAGTCCAGGATAAGCAGGTAGTCCATGTTTTGAATTATTTTATCCAATTTTTCGTAGTTAACCGAGCTATATGTTTAAGCTAAGCTGTTGAGGTAGTCTTAGTTTGGCCCTATATTAATATTGCCACAAAAGAAAATGTTTTTAAAAGTTTTTAGATTATCTAGTAGAGTGTTCATTGAGTCGATAAATTCTGCAGTATTTGTTTGACTAGGTGGGCGATATAAGCCTACGACGCAAGTATCTCGATCAAGTTTTAATACCAGCTACCCTACTATGACGTCTTAAAGCAATTCTTATTCCACTCAGGGAAAGAGATGGTGCTAGACACCCTGTATAGCTCTGTCTCTTTCCCTCAGTGGAATAAGAATTGCTTTAAGACGTCATAGTAGGGTAGCAGGCAATTCAAGTCAGTAACTGTAGGTTCCTCGGATATTATATTGAGAATATTATTATAGTAGATGACAACGCCTTCGTTTTGCGTTTTGTGTGACGTAGTCGCTATATGATTGTAGTTGTCGAGAGCAGGGATGTACATACTTTGCAGACGGAAGCCAACATTCTGTAAGTACTAAAATATCCCAGGGTATTTCAAATCTTTGGAGAAGGGTAACAAAATTGGGCATATTACAGTTTATGCTACGAATATTTTGAGACAGGATATTATAGTACTTTTATTCATTCTAATATGATTCTTTGCACTTTCTATGTCGCAGGTTAAAGCTTTAGATCAGAATTTATTGCGTTAATGGTTTCTATAGACGTCATTTGATTGTACTTATGAGAAAAATACAGTTACGCCTAATACGTGACGTGATGTTGAATATGAAGTTGAATATCGTTCGATCGGTTCATTGTAGGTCAGGACCGAGAATGGATTGGTTCGGTACCTGACACAATGATACCAAAATTATTATATTTAGGAAATACTTAAGAATAGAAAGATTCAAGATTGTGTAAATAGCAGTAGATTAAAAACATATTATTAAAAGTATTGATTATGTTGGAATGTTTTGTAATCAATCGAATCAAATTTCAGATCAAATTAGTGTATTTGTATTGTTCGATTAAGATAAGATAGGATAGGATTTGTTTGTTTGCTCAAACATGTGTTTACATACAAAAAAAATGCATGTATGATGATAAAAAAATAAAAATGGTTCAGACATGTTTGCCATATACCATAGCGTGCAAATGTTTTAAATTTTAAAATTGTGTCGTCATTAAATAATCACATACCAATATAATTTTTTAAGTGAAATTAGCAAAAGCCTAGAATATGTTAATTATACATGGCAAAAGTAAAATTAAGTTATTGTATTTATAAACAGAATTAGTCAACTGGCAGAGTGTAAGGTTTAATATGTCAGCGTACATGGGGGCATGCACGTCATCAGGATGGTCGAGTGTAAGGTTTAAATAATTTTATAAAACAGTTTTTAACGTTATTTGTCGTGAGTTTGACTATTTCCGATTTTGACTTGTCACGTGGTCTCAACCAGGTGACGTTTGTTGCACTCTAAGAGGGGGAATATGGAGAGAGAAAGGACAGTGGACGATTGGTGGAGCGAACAGGCGGGTGTTTCGGTGGTTCTAAATATTTAAGCTTAAGTGTATCATTGCTTTGGAAGTTATTGTAAGCTGAAATCTAAGTGTGCTGGATTAATGTATATGAACAAGTAATAAAGTGTACATTGTGATTTTAAAACTGGAGTTTATTTTGGGTGTTTCTTACATATGTCAGTCAGTGCCAAAGAGTATAATAATATATCGGGTAGTCAGTGCATAGCGGCGCCCTTTGAGGAGAGCACACGCCTACTTTTTTTATCACAAGACGAGCCGCGCGCGCATTGTCGTGATTTTATGAAAAGTTTGTTGTTATTGTGATTAAAGTGATAGTTGGATTAGTGCATAGGTTAGTGTGACTTATTGGTGTTAGTGTAATATTAGTTATTTAGGCATTTATTAGGTAGCTAGTTTTGTGATTTAGGTTAGGTTTGTAGTTTAATTATGCCTCAAATAAGGTACACAGCTGCCGAGTACACCGACATGGTACTTATGTACGGAGAATGTAAACAAAATGCGGCTTTAGCATTGCGTACATATCGGGAGAGATATGGTAACACAAGAACGTGCCCTACCAACAGCCGTGTTTTTACCCTGGCCGTTCAGAGGTTACGAGAGAATCGGCCTTTGGTTCCTCAAGGAGAGGGCGTGTCTTCAAATTCAAGTATCGAGGACCGGATATTACAACATTTTGAAAACAACCCGACTTGTAGCCTCCGGAGAGCAGCGCAGCGGTTTCAAGTGAGTCACAGAACTGTCCATAGAATTTTGAAACGGCATGCACGGCGACCTTACAAGTTCAGAAAAGTTCAACAACTGTTATCCAGAGATATGCCAGTCAGAGTGTTATTTTGCCGATGGCTTCTCGACAAAATATCAGACGATCCTGACTTCCTATTTAATATTATGTGGACAGATGAGAGCACTTTTACAAGAAATGGAGTTTGGAATAGACAAAATCTAAGATATTGGAGTAACGAAAACCCGCGCCTAAGTCGAGAGTCTTCATTCCAGTACCGGTTTTCACTAAATGTCTGGGCTGGAATTCATAGGAACAAAATAATAGGTCCAGTGTTTATTGATGGGACATTAAATGCAGAGAAATTTTTAGAACTTCTTAGTGGCCCAGTGTCAGACTATACGGACGATTTACCTTTGGACGTGTATGGACGACTGTGGTATCAATTGGACGGTGCGCCCGCCCATTCCGTAATGCCTGTTAGACAGCGACTAACGGATATGTTTGAAAGTCAGTGGATTGGCCGTTTTGGACCTATTCGATGGCCAGCACGGTCACCGGACCTGACGCCACTGGATTTCTTTTTGTGGGGGGCCGTAAAAAACAAGGTGTATGCACGAGAAGTGAACACTGTGGACGAGTTAAAAATTAAAATAATTAATGCCTTCGACGAACTTAAAAGAATGGCAAATGGGGACTTGTTAAGACGAGTCCGTGAAAATTTAATAAGACGATGTCGCTTGTGCATAATGAACAACGGGGGACACTTTGAAAATTAAAAAATTTGACTGTTGATGATTTAAAATTCTGATTGTAATGTGATTTTATGTGATTAATTATTCAATCAGTGATCTTTTATTAATTAACAACTCGCAACTTAGTGAGTTTATGCCGCTGATTTGTTGTTATCCCATTAGAAGTACCTACGCCCAACATCACCGCCGCCCGCTACACCCCGCACCACGCCGCGCACTAGGTCAGTGACTTTTCGTAGTTAAAGCGTGTTTACTTTTTATGCAGTTGATTCTGCTATTTATTTTGTTTGAAAATTGCAATTTTTAAATTTTCCACTTACTACTAATCTTCGTGTTTTAAAATGTTTCGATAGACTAGTACAGTGCTCGTTTTAATTTAATGTCGTAGTTCCAGATCCACATTGTATACGTTCTGGCACATCATAGGTACGTCGGTAAGAAGCAGTGCCATCACAACGTATATATATGTCGAACGTGAAATAACGTTCTGTCACTTTTAATCTTAAGACAACCACATCATTAGGTCACAACGTACTATGCCGACCATCGTTTCAATACGTTTTGTCGTATCATACTGAGATGGCAAATTATGCCTGTGTCACAACGTCAGTGTACGTTCAAGGTATCTAAACGTTTTATGATAATGCATGTGTAAATAAATAAATCAAAATACGAAAATCGACTGTTTATTTATGTAAGAAACATTTTTCAATCATAGGTAGAAACGTTTCTTCTTTTTCTCTTTCTTCTCTAACTTTTAATCACAACCATTGGTACTTGCATAATTACTTACATCTATTCATCACAAAAAAGCAACCTCTACATAAAAATAAAATGTAATCAATAGAATAATCAAAATCTAAAATAAGTAATATAAAAATTAAGTCTTTCTTAAAGGAACTCGTAACATTATTAGGTAGAAACTTTTTTACTTAATCACAACCATTAACTTGCATAATTACCTATATTTATCACAAAAAAGCAACCTCTGCATAAAAATAAAATGTTATTAACAGAACAATAAAAATCTAAAACAAGTAATAAAAAATTAGGAACTAGTTTTCAGTCTCATTTTCAGTCTTGTGCCATTCCTCAAAGCACAATGCACAAAGTGCGGGTTTATATTTGCACACATTTTGCATTTTAGGTAGTTGTTACTTTTTTTAGAACCAGGAGGAAGTGGAATTTTTTCAGGCCAATGTTCACCACTGCTATTATCGGGTTGTGTTGAGGCCGGTTCTGGGTTTACTGTCCGATTAACTCTTTTGTTGTCGTTCTTGGAATGCTTCACTAAAAGTTCGGGTTTTTGAGAAAGGCTAATACCAATTAAATTGCGGATTAAATCTTCTCTAAAATGTAAAAAATCATATTTTTTACTGTTATTCATTTTGTATTTTCTATACAAATAAAAACTGTTCCATACAGTTAAATCAAGTAAGTGAAAAAATACCTTTTTATACCATCTCAAACATTTTCGTGGAGACGAATAATATGAAACCATCTGATCAGCGTGGTCAATACCAGACATAAATGCATTGTAAGTCGCCACTTCTAAAGGTTTTCTTTTTAATTGTCCGCGCTTATTTGTAACATTAATCATCTTTGGATGATCCTTTGTAGTGATCATGGTTACGGCTCGCTTATCAACCCACTTTGAGATATATAGGTACATTATTTTTACGTACCCATACATGTTCACCTTTCTTTAACTTCTGGTTCACAACATTCTTCGGATTTTCTTTGCGGTTTGTTCTAAGGGTTTCGACAGTATGAGTTTTGAGATCAAGTAATTTTTGAGACAAACCGTACGAATTATAATAATTGTCCATAAACAATTCGTGGCCTTTTAAAACATATGGTTTCATAAGTCTCATGACAGTTTTATCAGTTTTTTTTCCTTGTTCCCAGTCCGTCGAGTCATCTTTGCCAGTATACATCAATATATTTAAAACATAGCCGTTTGCTTCCGTTAATTCATAGAATTTTATTCCGTATTTTGCCTTTTTTGATTTTATGTACTGTCTGATAAACGCTGAATGAATGATAAACGCCCCCTAAATAATAGGAGTGACTCATCTAAAGAAAGTTCTTTCTCAGGTGAGTAGCACGCTCGGAAATTCCTTGTAATAGCGTCCATGAATTCCATTATTTTATCTTTCCCCTTAGCACCTAAAGGTCCTGTGCATAGGCACCTTAACAATTGTTCATAACGTCGTCCTGACATCGTTGAGACAAACACAGGGTGGTAATATAAACTGTCTGACAAGGTAAAAAGTTTTCGCTTTTGGGGTATATTGACTTGGCCACCAAGCAAGCACAGTCCTAAAAACCTCAACATCTCATTCCTGTCTGTCAATTTAAATGTGTAAGATCGACTGTGCCTAGTTTTCGGTCGATTAGTTTGACACATATTTGTCCCGTATGCATTAGTGCATTCGATGAGATAATCTAAAATAAGAGGTGGAAACAAACGGTTAAATACATCAAACACGGTTGTGTTATTATCTATAGTGAATTTTACTCCCACAGTATCAGTATCAAAATTAAACTCTGGTATAGGCGCTGTAGTTTCTGTCCAATCTTCTATAGTTGTAGTTATATCTTGCGGATCATTAGATGGTTGGCCGGAACACATCTGCTGTTCCTGGACTATCTCGTTTTGGCTGATTTCAGAAACGACAGATGTCAAATTTTCTAAAGCCAACTCATTTTGAGATTCGTGGAATAAAGGTGGAAATTTGTCAAATCTAAACTCACCTGTATTATCACAGTTTTCAGCCAAGACATTAGAAATTAGTGATAAAGTCGACGAACCCAATATCTCATTTTGAGAGGTGTTGTGTGAAGCTTGGTTATCCAGATTTGTAAATGAAGCCACATATTGAGGGACAATAGTTTCAGGTTCCAGTTCAGTTACCTCATTTGAACTTGGATTTACAGTAGGCACGGTCGTAGTTGGAGATTTAATCAACTTTAACCGTTTGGCTAGAGGAAAAATTTCTTCTGAGGAATTCGAATCATAACCCTCCTCTTGAAAACGTGATGAGGTAGGAGTTAGAGGCGACGGTGTGTTAACAGTGCACAGTGTATGATCACTCCCAACAGATTTTATATCGTCTTCATCACTACTAGGTTCAGAAGTAACAGGTTTCTGAGTTGAAGTACCGACCAAATTTGATTGACCCTTTTTTTTTTTTTTTTTTTTTTTTTGGGTGGGAAATCATCCAATGACTTCCCCCGCTCTGGGTGGAGCGGGGGGGCATGTCAGACTTGTACTGACTAAAACCCACCCATGTTCCTTCTATTGCCTTTTACGTTCCGGGGCCGCGGTATCTCTTTCGAACAACCCGCAACCCCGGCAGGCGGAGGCTCTGGCAAGCCCCTCTGCTTTGCTGACTCTCTTTGAGGCGCGCGTGAAACACGAACGCGCCGTCGACACGGCCTGTCGTCAATAGACGGACGGACGGTGAGCTACCCATTGCTCACCGTCCACAGGCCCGCATCTACGGTGGCCGGAAGTCGTCTCGCGGCGCCCGGCGCCCTGGGCGTCTCCCGCGGCGGCTGGGTTGGGCAGATGTTCTCTCCCTCAAACGCCCGGCCACCTCCTTCGCTAGCATTACTGCTTCGCAGAAGGTGGTGACCGCTTCCCATTCCCTCTCGCTCCGGACCATGGCCTGAACCAGGGAATTTGATTGACCCTTAGTAGTAGTTTTCGACGATTTCCATCGGTAATTTATAGAAAAAGAACTTTCACTACCTGATGTGTTGCCTTGTGGGTCAAAATCTTTATCCGAACCATATTCTCCATCATCGTCTTGGTAAGGATCCGCCTCGGTAAAGTTGTCAGAATCATCGAAAATGCTCATCAGTCTTGTTTTGCGCTTATCCATCTAAAACACATAAAATAACCCATTAAACATTAAACCAAAATTTCACAGAGTAAAATTATTAATTCATAGTAAAATAGTATACTGTCTGGCTAAGGAATAATACATAAATCAAATAAACTAAATACTTACGATGTTTTGTCGCGGCAAATATTACGATACGCCACGAAATGTTTAGCGAACGCGAGCGCACCCCGCAGTGACGCAGCCGCACTGAATGTAGGAGCGCGGTAGGCGCGCGCGACGCAACACGTTGTGCATGTGTGAGTACCGTTCCCGCCCACTGTCAACGGCACTTATTTGAAATAGTTTAAAACTTACTCTACGTGTAAATGCGTCAGTAAAGCTTCGGGTATTTTAAATGTTGTGACACAAGATACATTCAATAGGATTTTAACTTGAACGTTCATCGGAAATGTACGTTCTGTCGTAAAGTAAAAAAGAATATTTGGACGTCATTGTACGTTGTGCCATATCAAAATTTCGGACGATGACGTATAATCTCATTCTGTCCTCGAACGTGTTAACAACAGCAATGTTCACACCATCCTGATCTCCGAAACATGGCTCAATCCACATCTCTTGTCCACTACTTACCCTCTTACTGGTTTCATTCTTATACGGAATGATAGGATTGGTAAGGGAGGTGGGGGTGTGGCTATATATCTTCGCAGTGACTTTCCTTATAAGATAATTGCCACTTCCTCTTCTCATTATTCTGCTTCTGCTGAGTTTATTTTTCTTGAAGTCAATGTCAAAGGAGCTAAAACTGTTATTGGTGTTGTTTACTGTCCTCCCACTGTTGATTACTTCACTGAATTGGAATCAGTACTTGAATCTTTAGGTTCAGAGTATGCACATCACATCATCATGGGCGATTTTAACACAAATCTTCTTGCCCACAATGCCCCACGATCCCGTAAACTCCTCCATCTTATCGAGTCGATTAGTCTGCATGTGTTACCGCTCCAACCTACCCATCATAACACTGTCGGCGATGATTCCTGGCTCGATCTCATCCTTACCTCGATTCCTTCACTCGTATCCTCTCACGGTCAACATGATGCTCCTGGTTTTTCTCATCACGACATGATTTTCCTTTCATATATTTTGAAACCTCCTAAACCTATACCCAAGGTTCTGTACAGGCGTTGTTTTGCGCGTATGAATGTTGAAGAGCTTAAGTAGGATGCAGCTGTGATTGATTGGGAACCTATGTTGGAAGCCCAGTTTGTTGACGATAAGCTTACAATATTTAATGATATCGTGGTCAACCTCTACAACATCCATGCTCCCATCAAAAAGGTAAGACTTAAACGTCCTCCTGCTCCATGGATGACGATAGGTATACGAATGGCGATGCGACGTAGAGACAGCATTTCGTAAATTTAAGAAGGATCGTTCTGATGAGAATTGGGCTTCAAATAAGGCTGCAAGGAATAGATGCAATCAGATGATACGCAACAGTAAACGCCGCCACATTCTGGATAGTATAAATTCTTCATCTTCTGCCGATATTTGCAAATTTCTTGGAACTCTGGGTATCGGTAAACCGCGACATTTAGACCTTCCAAACTTGTGTGACTTGGACGAGCTTAACCGTCATTTCTCTACGGCTTCCACCATGGATAGCTCAACCAAGTTACAAACTTTGTCAATAATTTCTGGTCTAACGCGTCCACAGATTAGGCACTTTTGCTTCGCTCCAGTTGAACCGGGAGAGATAAAAAAGATCATTCTTGCTATCAAATTGAAGGAAGTGGGTTGTGATAATATCACCCGTAGTATGATCACATCTATTTTGGATGAACTCCTACCTGCGATTACCCACATTGCAAATTTTTCCTTATTGGTGGTGTGTTTCCTTCCTTGTGGCGCAAAGCTTATGTTCGTCCTCTACCTAAAGTTCCTAATCCCTCTCTTCCTATCTATTTCCGTCCAATATCGATCCTTCCATTTCTATACAAAGTGCTTGAGGCCTGTGTACACAAGCAGTTTTCAAATTTTGTCCATCGGAACCCGCTTATAAGCCCTCTTCAGGGCATAGCACTGTATCTGCCCTCCTCAAAGTGACTGGCGATATTAGGGCAGGACTGGAAGACACCAAGGTAACTGTACTAGTGCTGGTCGATTTCTCGAATGCCTTCAATACTGTTTGTCACGACATCCTTTTAGCAATTTTATCCCATATTGTAGGGTATACACCTACTACTCAGTTTATTTATGTATATTTTATAGTTACACTACACAACACATTTAAATACAGTCACAAATACTTACATAACCCTTATTTACATGTATTTATAATAATCGCATATTACATTGTTTACATCATCGCAATGTCGGATGATGTCGGGTTATTGGAGTCGTACCGCGGCCGAGCTACGTCATCGTGACATAGCGAGCGCGGGGAGAGGTACGCTCCATCGTGCATCGTACGGCGCGCATGCGCCCTCGCACTGACCTTTAGTCCTTGCCGGCCTGCGCACGCGTGAGCGCATGACGTTTCGCTACTATTGTTTATATATGTACGCGTTTCCTTAATTGTAATCTTCATACTTCGTTGTATCGTGACTGTTGTGACTGTGCCTATTATCTGTACTGTTCTCCTTCTAATCGTTGTTTGTGTTGTGAGTGTGGACCTAAATAAATTAACTGTGAGTACCTACCTAGTTGAGACTTTTAGTGACTGCTCTGTCTAAACCCACACCGACACATCTACCACCATAATATTATGGTGTCTCCCGGAGCACTGGAATGGTTCTCCTCTCACCTTCAGGAACGCCAGCAGTCTGTTCATGTTGGAGATTCCTCATTATGTTGGTGTGACTTGGAAACTGGTGTTCCTCAAGGCGGTATTCTTTCTCCTCTTCTCTTTTGTCAGGGGAGGGTTGATAAATTACCAGGTTCGATCGATGTCATAAACAAGAACCTGATGGCTTTACAAACCTGGTCCGATAAATTTGGTGTGGCAGTAAACCCCAATAAATGTCAGGCGATTATTATCGGTAGTTCTCGCAGCCTTAGTAAGTTGGATGACACGATCTTGCCGCCGGTTCTTTTCGACGGTACGGTCGTTCCTTATAGCTCTGACGTAAAAGATCTTGGCTTATATATTGACAGTACTATAAAATGGTACACTAAAGTTGCACGTGTCAGTCAAAAGGTTACTGGTACGTTGCGGGCTCTGTATCGCTTGAGAAACTTTTTACCGTCGAATACGAAAACAATGCACAGTCCTTAATTTTTCCTATCATCGACTATGGTGATGTGTGCTACTTTGACCTGAATGCAGAACTCCTCGATAAACTTGACCGTCTTCTAAATAACTGCATTCGATTTGTTTTCAATTTGCGTAAATATGATCACGTCTCTGAGCACCGGTCTCTTATTAAGTGGTTGCCCATACGTCAGCGTAGGGAGCTAAGAGCATTAACTACCTTGTTTTCTTATCTTGTTTCTCCTACATCCCCTAGTTACTTAGCTCCCCACTTACAGTATATTTGTGCCAACCACAATAGGAGTCTGCGGTCATCGGAGAACCGTATTCTTCATTGTCCCTCTCACCGCACTGACTTCATTCACCGTTCATTCTTCGTCCAGTCTATTTCGTTGTGGAATGCGCTTCCCCAGGAAATCAGGATGGCAAATAACCGTTTAACTTAAAGCATAAAGTTCGTGAGTTTCTTCGCAAAAAGTCGGCAGTATCATCACAGCGTTAATATTTTTCCCATTGTTTGTATTTTTATTTAGTGTATCTATTATTTGATATATATTTATATTATTTTGTTTAATATGTATAGTATTTTATATATCTAAATGGGATTTTTTTTTTTGTTTACACCTACCACTGTTTGTCTCTGCATCACCCAAAGGTTGACTGGTAGAAAATGCCTATGGCATTAAGTCCGCCTCTGTACTTTGTACTTGAAGTGTTAAATAATAAAAAATAATAATAATATACAGGTTTTTTGTACATATCGGCGCAAAATGCATCAAAATAAATTACGTAATTTTGCACGTGTTCCGGAGAGCGTAAACAAGTGACGCACGACGGTCGCCCCACTCCGTAGTCAATAAAAGGGGCGGTCCGCTGCGATTAAGTGGCTCCCATCATGACATACGCATGTGTCGTGTTCGCCCACGCCAACCCGCGTTTCCTTCATAAGATGCAAACCTTGCAAAACCGATTCCTTCGTAAAATTACGGGAGCCCTTTTTTACGTCCGTAACGATAGTCTACACTTACACTTAAGAATCCCCACCGTCGTTCAATTCATGAAACGCCTTTCCAAGCGCTTTTTTGACTCCGCGTTAAAACATCGCAACCCCCTTATCGCATCGGCTGCTCGATACGATCCCTCGCCAATAAGCAAAATTCGTCGTCCTCGACATACTCTCGTCACTCCTGACGATGCTATAACCCTGCTCTAAGAGAGCAGCAGGGAGACTAGCACTCTACGTAAATCCAGACGCAAAGCGCCGTCATTCCGTCCTCGCCGACGAGACCCGTCGCGACGTCCCGGTAACTGCCCCACCCGTCCCTTGCAAGAGCCAGCCCGCGCTGCTGAGCCAGTAAGTTTAAATCAGTCCATAAATAATATCACTCAGATCCAGCCTGTCCCTTGCTGTCCTCCCTCAGCGACGCCCTAAGCCGGGGCTCGTACCCCACAGGGGGTGCCCTTAGCGTGTAGTCGCTTAGTTTGTAAGTTTTTACCCTGGCTGGAGGTCTTAATTTTTAAGGCACCCACAGGATTCGCCCGGTTAAGCAGACGACAACCTCCTTGGTTGAACTGCGAGATGCCATTCATAAAAAAAAAAGATTAAAGCGGCATTCGTTCGTTGGCGTTCGGAGTGTTAACATCGATTTACATTTGTATTTCTGTATTAAATTGATAAAATAAAGTTCATTAAATAATCAGAAGTTATTATTATTTTTACTGTCCGGTACTATACCGATCGTAGGTATATGCTTGTTTCCTTGACCTCTCCAAGGCATTTGATCTCGTGTCATTCGATGTGCTCTGGAGAAAGTTGAGGGACAGGGGTGTGCCGGTGGGCGTGCTCGATATGTTTAGGTATTGGTATGGCAATCAGGCTAACTTTGTGAGGTAGGGGCAATACACTCTCTGAGGCGTATAGGTTGGAAAGCGGGGTGAGACAGGGGGGTTTGACAGCTCCCAAGCTCTTCAATCTATATGTTAATGATCTCATCGTTGAGCTCAGCAGCAGGCGCGTCGGTTGCTCGATAGATAGTGTATGTATTAACAACATAAGCTACGCGGACGATATGGTGCTGCTGAGCCCGACGGTGGTGGGCCTCGGAAAGTTGTTAAAAGTATGTGAGGACTATGCACTTCTACATGGTCTTCTTTACAATGTGAAGAAGAGCGAATACGTGGTTTTCGGGGCCGATGGTAAATGTCTCGATAATTCACCCAGTGCTACCCTTAATGGCTTGAGCATAAATCGGGTAAATAAATTTAAATATCTGGGACATTTCCTTACTGTCGGCCTTGATGACGATGTAGATATTGAGAGGGAGCGCAGGGCTCTAGCGGTAAGAGGTAATGTGCTGGTCCGCAGATTCTCCCGCTGCTCTGAAGAAGTCAAGACCACTCTTTTTAAGGCATATTGTCAGAGCTTTTACACGGGAAATCTGTGGGTCAGCCACAACAAAAGATCGCTGGATGCCCTGCGCATCCAATATAACAATATCTTTAGGATGATGTTGGGGCTGCCTCGATTCTGTAGTGCATCGGGGATGTTCGCGTTATATCGCACTGATGGCTGTCACGCCGTTATTCGCAAAAAAACGGTATCCCTGATCCGCAGATTGCGGGGCAGCCGGAACAAATCCTAGAGACTGTAGCAGATAGGATCTCATCCCCAATTTGGAGGTCTTTTGTGTCACGCGTGATTTAGTAATAGAAATTTAAATATAATAATTTAATTAAATAAAATTGTAATTTTAATAATATTTTCGATTGTTGACTTTAATTTAATGTTTAATTACCTGTTGGTTTCTGTTTAATTTAAGTTTTATTTATTTTAATGTTATTTTATTTTATGGTATTTATTTTGACTGTGAATGTGGCATATATGGATCTTGTGTTATCCGAAATAAAATGATTTTATTTTTTTATTATTTATACTTTCTTTTTTTTCCTTTTTTTTTTGTTTGCAATGTTTACAAAGCGACGGAATGAAATTCCATCAGGCCATAGTTTAGCATTCATGAAGACATTTAACTTAGGGGGAACGTTCGCGACCGCGGAGTTGAACACGAGTAAAACGAGTGCTGTGATTATAAATTTATTTATTTATTATTTATTAAAACTTTATGCACAAAAACTGTACAAAGGCGGACTTAATGCCTTAGGCATTTTCTACCAGTCTACCTTAGGGTGATGCAGAGACAAAACACAGTAGGTGCGATAGCAGAAAAAAAGGATATTAGAAAATAAATATTTAAAAAAAAATATACATATATATACAAATAACTATATATATACATACATACAACAAAATTATATAAAGTAACGAGAGAGTAACAAGACAACAACCACAACTTAAACACGAGACGAATCTACCAACTTCTTATAAATATATTCTCGAGCTTTCTTTTTGAAAGTAAACGGACTGGTAACCATCCTGATATTCTGAGGGAGCTCATTCCACAGAAAGACTGCCTGGACGAAGAAAGCAGATTTGATAAAACCAGAGCGGTGAGAAGGACATCGAAGAAGACGATTATTGGCGGACCGAAGATTCTTGGTATGCGCAGAGCATAAGTATTGACAATTAGAAGATAGATAAGAAGGTGAAGTGGGTTTGTTAAGAAGAGAAAATAGGGTCGTTAAAGCTCTCAATGCTCTGCGCTCCCGAATGGGTAACCATTTTAAGAGCGAACGATATGCAGATACATGATCATATTTGCGTAGATTAAAAACGAATCGAATGCAGTTATAAAGAAGTCGGTCTAGTTTATTGAGGAGATCTGCATTCAGGTCGTAATAGCACACATCAGCATAATCAATTATAGGGAAGATAAGGGACTGTACAAGCGTTGCTTTAATATGTGATGGGAGAATATTTTTCAGCCGATAGAACGACCGCAACGTTCCGATGACCTTCTTGCTCACAATCGCGATCTGCTTACGCCAGTCAAGGCAAGTGTCAACATACAAACCGAGATCCTTGACGTCAGAACTAAACGGAATGACCGCGCCGTCAAAGGTGAGGAGTGGCACGCTATTCAGTCTTCGCAAGCTATGGGGGCTCCCTACAATAATAGCCTGACACTTGGTCGGGTTAACCGCCACCCCGAACCGATAAGACCAGTCCTTAACCACACGTAAATTCCGGTTTAGCTCCTCGATCGCACCAGATAAGCTGTCAACACCCGCCTGACAGTACAGCTGTAAGTCATCAGCGTAAAGATAATACGCACACTGAAGTTCGGTGGTTATGAGATCTATAAAAATAGAGAACAGAAGTGGAGATAAAATACCGCCTTGAGGGACGCCAGTTTCAAGATTATGCCAGCTGGAAGAAGAGTCACCAGCAAGAACTGCCTGCTGACGCCCCCGAAGATAGGAAGAAAGCCAATCCAGAACCTCGTGAGAGACCATAAGATAGGAGAGGATGGATAAAAGGACATCATGACTGACATATTGAAAGCATTAGTGAAGTCAATCAACACTAGAGCCGTGACTTTAGTGTCTTCCATTCCCCGCCTTATTTCGTCAGTCACTTTGAGGAGAGCAGAAACGGTACTGTGCCCGGGCCTGAACCCGGATTGGAGTGGACTGATTAGGGAGTTTTGGTGGATGAAGTGGGAGAATTGTTTATGTACACATGCCTCAAGTACTTTTGACAAAAAGGGAAGGATGGAAATAGGGCGAAAGTGACTAGGAAGAGTGGGGCTAGTGATTTTAGGTAATGGACGAACATGGGCTTTGCGCCACAGGGAGGGAAAACCACCGGAGTACAGGGAAAAGTTAACAATGTGGGAAATTGCAGGAAGGAGCTGATCAAGAACAGTCACAGTCATATGTCGACTGACATTATCACAGCCCACGGCTTTGGATTTAATGGATAGGATAATCTTTTTAATCTCTCCCGGGTCGACTGGAGTGAAAGCAAAGGGAGTAATATTTGGTCGCGTTAGACCAGCAAGGTAGTCGAGGGTTTGACATTTGGTTGGACTATCAAGAGAGGGAACAGTGGAGAAATGACGATTTAGATCGTCCAAACCAAATGTGTTAGGAAGTTCTGAATGCCGCGATCTGCCGATACCTAGAGTTCCGAGGAATTTCCAGCACAAATAATTAAGGTAAAAGTAAATAAAACATGCATGATAAAAACTTGGAGAACAAAGATTCGAGATACTTGTGAAGAAAATCTCCTTAAATTAAATCAGTATTTGCAAAATCTATCGTTTTCTGATGTATATAAAACTGAAGATCCAAACAAAGCGTATGATAATTTCCTTGAAATATTTAAGCTCCTACATGACTTATGTTTTCCGTATAAGCTAGTAACAATAAAATCAGAAAAAACAAGTAAGTGGTTATCGCGTGGCATAAGACTAACTACAAACAGCAACGACGTAATTTACTTTGGAAGCATAGACTGAGACCGTCACCAGAAAATAAGAACGCCCTTGTTAATTATTCTAAGAGGTTTAAAAAAAATATTAAATTAACGCAAAAAGCCCAAAATAATTACTTGATCAAAAACTCAAAGAATAAGTCAAAAACCTCATAGCAAATAATAAATAATAGTAAAATGAATAGGGAACCAATTTCACAGATAACACATAATAATCACATAATAACGGATCCGAAAGAAATAGCAGAATCCTTCAATAACTTTTTTATAGACCAAACTACTACTATGCCTGATAATAATAACGTTAAGAAGATAGATCATAACCAAAACTCAATATTTGTGCCACCAGTCATACCGCAAGACGTGATTAGAATAACTAAATCACTAAAAAACAAAAAAAGCTTCGGTTACGACGGGATTTCCACTCCAGTCATAAAATTTGTTGCTAATAGTATAGCTGGCCCCTTAACTCATATTATTAACGTTAGCATATCATCAGGTACATTCCTGACAACTTAAAAACTATAATTTTATTGTGAAGCCAATTCGTAAAAAGAACAGTAAAGAAGATATGTCGAACTACAGGCCGATAGCATTAATTCCGGTTTTTTCTAAAATAATAGAAAAAGTTATATACGAAGCGATATCCTCTTTGCTGACTAAATTTAATATACTTTGCCATGAGCAATACGGGTTCACTAAAAATAAGAATATAAACATGGCAATTTTTGACCTGTTGAATATTATTATGTCGAATGTTGACACTAAAACGCCTATATGTGCTATATTTACAGATATGTCGAAAGCTTTCGACTTTGTCAACCATGACATTCTGCTTCAAAAACTAAACGCCTACGGCATCCGAGGTAACATCCTAAATCTAATAAAATCATATTTATCTGATCGCAAACAGATGACAGAAATTTACGAAATATGTATAAAGACCAAATTAGAAAAAAAATACGTGTCTTCCTATAGAGAAGTTAAATTCGGTGTACCACAGGGAAGCGTCCTTGGGCCTTTGTTATTTTTAATTTACATTAATGACCTCCCGCTCCAAATCCGCCAACCCATGGTACTGATTGCTGACGATAGTACAGCTGTAATAAAATGCGACAAAAATTAAAATTATGAAGGAGATAATAAACTACACCCTTAAAATTATAATAAATTGGCTAAATAGTAACAACTTACAAATAAACATTAGAAAAACCAAAATAATGCATTTTTACCAAAGACTTCGTACCAAGGACCTAAGTATTAATTTTAACGGTCAAAATGGGATAGAGTAGAAGTTACAAAATTTTTAGGAATATTAATTGATAGTCAATTAACATGGAAGGCATAGGCAGAGTACCTGACAGCAGTGTTCCAGTTTTCAAAAGTCATAATTTATTGACCTTTCCGTGTCTTTCTATCCTGGAAACTGGACTTTTCGTAAAATGTAATCCTCACCTATTTACGTCTTTCTATGAGAGCAGATACCGGGATGTAATTTTGCGATCTCAATACCAGAACGTGTTACGCACAGGTAGATATAAGACCGCGTTGTTAAGAAAAAGTATGTTTGGTTTGGCACCGGCTATTTTTAACCACATTCCTAATTGTATAAAAGAACAACCAGTAACAACCTTAAAAAAAAAACTAACTGCACTCCTATTAACCAAATGTTACTACTCCGTATCGGATTTTCTGTCTGATAAATTTTAGTTGTATAGGTATCTGTGTTCCAAACTAAATATGTTTTGATGATGAACTGCATCAATGTTTGCATGCCGAAATGGTAGAATGTACAAGGATTCTCCGTAATTATTGTAACCACCTTATTGTAAATACCTACATTCAGAGCAAATAAATGAATATTCTATTCTATTCTATTCTAAAAATGGAGTATATCAATACCAATGAAGTAAATGACGTCAGCATAGTTTTTTTTTTTTTTTCGGGTGGGAAATCATCTAATGACTTCCCCCGCTCTGGGCGGAGCGGGGGGGCGTGTCAGACTTTTACTGACTAAAACCCACCCATGTTCCTTCTATTGCCCTCTTTACGTTCCGGGGCCGCGGTATCTCTTTCGAACAACCCGCAACCCTGGCAGGCGGAGGCTCTGGCAAGCCCCTCTGCTTTGCTGACATCTCTTTGAGGCGCGCGTGAAACACGAACGCGCCGTCGACACGGCCTGTCGTCAATCGACGGACGGACGGTGAGCTACCCATTGCTCACCGTCCACAGGCCCGCATCTACGGTGGCCGGTAGTCGTCTCGCGGCGCCCGGCGCCCGGGGCGTCTCCCGCGGCGGCTGGGTTGGTTTGAGGTTCTCTCCCTCAAACGCCCGGCCACCTCCTTTTGCTAGCATTACTGCTTCGCAGAAGGAGGTGACCGCTTCCCATTCCCTCTTGCTCCGGACCATAGACTGAACCAGGGCCGGACGCGAGAGATCGCCGCCGCCGTTCGCCTCTACGACGGGCACGGCGGTGCTCCACCCAAGGCGGGGAAGACCGCCACTGTGTGCTCCACCGTGTCCTCCGGGCGATCGTCACAATGGTGACACCCGGGCGTTTCCTCCCGCCCGATTATGTGCAGGAACCTCCCGAAACTACGTCAGCATAGCTGCCGTCAATATTTTTGAAAACAATTCTGCACCTGGAAATTTCGTCATCAGAAGTGGGATCATTTGCCACTTCCGCTCAACACCTGATGATGCAACGGGATTGCAAGTTGGAGTAAATCAAAGCGATAATAAAACTACTGTGGTACAAGTACATTGGATAGCGCGTGCGCCCATGTGAGTCAGACGTGTGTTGCAAATCTAAGTGCTTAAAAAATCGAAAAGTTGGTTAAATCTGCACAGTTTTTTAGCTACAGTATACTCAAACTCAAACTCAAAACCATTTATTTCAATTAGACCATAACAGGCACTTTTGAATGTCAAGAAACAAAACTAATCTACAGTCCCGGTCACAAGGCATAATAACTTGTGAAAGTACTGTAGTTGCCCATTCCAAAGCGTTGATCTCTATGGAGAAGAATGGGCAAGAAACTCCATGGACACTCTTTTAAATTATATTTTTTTTACAAAATTGTATTTACATCATTCATGTTGAGATTATACAAATATGTGAGAACGATGTAGAAAGACGTGCACAGTAAGAGCGTCCAGAGCAAATAAAAAGCAAAATTTAATCCCAAATAAGTTAAAAATGAACCGTGGTAGCTAAAAAAATGACCAGTCCCAACTGACAGCGCCCGTTCACGAACATGACGTATGGATCAGCCCCATTCAGCTCGACCATTTTGAAATGAGCTAAATGACCCGACACACCCGCCACCATCAGCGAGACATTTAAGTGAGCATGACACTATCAACCACCAGGGCTTCGTCAAGTCAATAATAATACATAGCACTCACATATGGGCTTAATAATTATACAATACTAGAGAATTGATTCTATACATTGCAAAGATAGTCTTTCAATCTTCTGCAGCTTCCACTATAGCTTCGGATACCAATCAATGAGTTTACCCCTATTCTTGTGGAGCAGGACCAGCATTGAGCCAAGCATTTTTATCATCAATATAATCCCCCAACTTATAATATGCTTGCCTACATAGTGTGCGTTTAATACAAGATTTAAATTTCGTTTCATTCAGTTCAAGAATGTGGGGAGGTATTTTATTGTAGCATTTCAAACAGTACCCCATGAAAGATGAGTCTACTTTAGCTAACCTGAAACCTGGTTGAACTAATTGGTCCCTATTTCTAGTATTATAATTATGTCTGTCACCTCTTTTACTAAAAATATGCAAGTTTTTCCTGACATACATGATGTTTTCATAAATATATTGACAAGGTACTGTCATGATGTTAATATCCTTAAACTGTTCCCTTAAAGAATCTCGCCTACGTAGGTTATATATGGCTCTGATGGCTCTTTTCTGCAGAATAAATATAGACTCGATGTCTGCACCCCGTCCCCAAAGTAAAATACCGTATGACATGATACTATGAAAATAACTAAAGTAGACTAGCCTCGCGGTATCTACATCAGTAAACTGACGGATTTTTCTAACAGCATATGCTGCTGAACTAAGGCGTCCTGCAAGAGATGTTATTTGCGGACCCCATTGTAGCTTTGAATCGAGTGTTATTCCCAAGAAAACAGTTTTTTCGACGAATTCTAGTTTCTCTTGATTCAATACTATGTCACACTCACTGTTTTTGACATTTGGTAGAGCAAATCTTATACACTTCGTTTTTTTCCCATTTAATACTAAATTATTAGCGGTAAACCAATTATGTACCTGCATTAGGGCATTATTTACGTCGTCAAGATTTGTGGCACGTCTGTTTATCTTAAATATTAAAGAGGTATCGTCAGCAAACAACACCATTTGTGGTTGGTTTTTAAATAAATGGGGTAGATCATTAATATATACTAAAAAGAGGAAGGGACCTAATATCGATCCTTGTGGTACACCCATCTTTACATTTAAACCCATTGAATTGACACCATTTATTTGTACTTGCTGCTGTCTATCATTTAAATACGATTTTACTAAACTAAGCGCAAGTTTCCCTAGGCCGTAATGTTCAAGTTTTAAGAGAAGGGTTTCGTGGTTCACGCAATCAAATGCTTTTGAGAGGTCACAAAAGATCCCTATGGCATCCTGTGCTTCCTCCCACGCAGTAAATATGTGTTTTAATAGGGTGACACCGGCGTCAGTCGTACAACGTCCTTTGGTGAAACCATACTGTTTCTCATATAAGATTTTATTGGTGTTAAAATGGTTGAGCATTTGGTTAAGCATTACCTTTTCAAACACCTTGCTGAAAACCGGCAAAACGGATACGGGATACACGGGACGATGTACTTAATCATAAACAAACGTTTTATAGAAAAACTGTGTTAAAAACCGCGAGTGGCAATAAGTGATTGCAGTACAATTACAAAATAACTTTTAAAAACATTAGTTTTTGAGTGCTGTGACATTGACAAACAATTAGAGATTAATATTCCGGTCAGTCATAAATCTTCGTTACCCTACAGAAGGAACATTTGGATCACATGAAGTGTCGTTCACTTGGCCGAACGATATAGAGTGCTCATTGAGACTAAGCGAGTGCCGGTTCAAATCTCACACACTGTAGTTATTTTTGTTTTCTTTTTCACCTCATATATTACTTTAGTGAAAAACTTTAGTTGAAGATATTGGAAATATCGTTATTTCTATTTCATTTTAAGTTTTTTTTCTTTCAAATACAAAAATGCCCTTAAGATCTCCTCCAAAAAAGCCAGCTGAAAGTCAGTATGACTCTGAACCAGACAAGAGCTCAGCTACTCCGCAGCAACAATTTGCATCAAACATAACGCGAAGATGCAAGCAGAAATTTGATCAGGGCGAGGACATGAACCTAAATTGGTTCATGTCCTGAAATTAAGAAAATGCTGTTGGATTTTACTGAAGCCCAGGGAAAAATGTATGATATATGCTGCTTAGTAGTCAAGACAGGAATTATAATGAATTGCTGGGTTCCTTAAATTAAATTAAGGTACAAAACTCTGTGATTCAGAGAACGACAGATTTTTTAACAAAAAAATACGATGACCTGATTGAAAATCTTGCCGGGCTGGAGTCTGCAAACAGGGAGAAGATGGCGTATATACAAATACTTGAGCAAAAGGTTGAAAGTTTGGAAGTTGTAAATTAATAAGTCATCGAGCTTAGAAACAAGAAACTTGCCTTTTAGCAGTGGGGAAAACCAAGAAATGCTTTGCGATACTGTCATAAAAACAAGTAAAGTCTTAAATGTTGACCTACAAAAATCTGAAATTCGAGACATATTTCGGCCTAAAGTAAAAACCGAGTCTAAGAATGAAACTGTGATTGTAGACTTGACGATTGTTATTGCAAAATTAAAAATACTGCAGGCCTATAAATTATATAATAAAAACAAAAAGGATAGCAAACTGTCTACAACAGATTTAAAGTTGGCGGGCCCTGCTAAGCAGATATACATTTCTGAAAATTTTAGTTCCAAAAAGAGACGCTTATTCTTTCTTGCGCGAGAATACGCCAAAAACAACAGATACGGATTTTGCTGGATCTCAAACAAAATACTTATGCGAAAGAAGGAGGGTGGGTGATTCTGCTATACGTATAAATACGGAGGCAGATCTCAGCAAGACACCTAAAACTTCAGATTGACTTTTTGCCTGTCTCTGCTATTTTTGTATCAGGTTTTGCCTTCTGCATGCTTTGAGTTTTGTAGAATCTAAGTTTATTGTATTGTCTAAAATAATTTGTGTTTAAACTACGAAAATTTTATGTAATCTGCAATACTGCTGCCACACGCCATAACAATCATCCTTGTTATCCATACTCTCATTCATTAATTAATCTCTACCAAACCTACACACACGTATCTCATTCTTTACATTTATTAACCTTATTTTTCGATAAGTTGATGGAAATTACATTACTGAACACGAAGATTTATATTTTTTTTTTTGTGAAATATTATGCAGTCCAATGTATCATGACCATTTAGGTCCTGTTCTATTTGCTAATGGCTGATTCATTATATGTACATAAGCGACCTCGACTCCTACCAGGTATCTAAGTCTTATAAAGTATCTGTGGTAGAATGTCCTAACACTATAAAACATACATTTCGGATGGAGCCGAATTTTGCTGAAGAATTGGTGAAGGCGGGCGATTATTTATGAGGTCATCCAGATAGGTTCTCGGCTGATTTCCAGACATGTTGTAACAAAAACCTCAGTATATTTTTATTATAACTGATTTATTATAATCAACTAATCACTTCACTAATAAAACTTTAACAATAAATTGTAATTATGAATCAGGTGTGATCCGTATCACAATTACGAGGTGTTGACTCCGCGACTGCTTCGGTCAAACTGACTCGTGCTCGCTCGTAGTAATCGCTGCACCCCCGCAAGGGGGTGCGGCTGGCGGGGTATGGACTGGGTCCGTGGTCCCGCGGTGTCATTATAGTGCCCGTAACAACGGGCACTCTCATTTGGGTGCCTTTTAGGCGAGAGCCTGCTGGCAAGCGCGTAGCACGCGACTTGCCTGTGAGTGATTGCTATAAGTATTTCGGTAGGAGCGCCACGGTACTATGTAAACATTACATAGTAGTAACCGCTTTCTTCACGCCACCTCGGCGGTCTGTCACCGCCAGGTGAGATCCTCGGTTACCCGGGGGAGGCCCGGCGGGTGACGACCAGCGACGGAGGTGACTCAGGCGCTCGCTACCGAGGCAGGGGGCCCCCGTCCGGAGACGCTTTCAGGTCGAGCCGAGCACGATCCGGACTAAGGGGCCGAGTTGTGTGTGTGTGAGCGGTAGTGTGTTTTGTTCGTAACACCGCTCATGTATGCGACAGAATCGCGCGCCCGCGCCGCAGATTCGTCGAGTGAGTTTGATCGCTTGTTTAGTGGCGTGTGGCTGGGGCTGGGTTGCGTCGTGCCTATATTAACTTAGAACACGACGCTAACCGTGTGAGTATAGTGCGTGTGGAGTTGCTTTGTTTGAATAGGTCGCGTGTAGGTGTGACGGCCTATTCGGTGTGGTCAGTCCGGTGGGGTGGCGCCGCCATCGTCCGCAGGTAGCAGGTCACGAGGCAGCCGCCTCGCGTCTGGTGGCCGCGCATGCCAGGGCGCAATGTCCTTGACGTGGGGCCAAGATGAGGCGTCGGCGCGCGCGAACATGTTGGACGCGAGGCGACGGCAAAAGTCCTCCAGGCTCTCGACGTCTAGGTCCCGCTGGATGGTGGAGTTCCTCACATAGCGAGGGGCGGCGACTATCCTCCGCAGCGCCAGACTTTGTTAGGCGCGGAGCTTCTTCCTGGAGTCCTCGCTAGTGAGGGCGAACCAGGCTGGGGCGGCGTACGTGAGCAGCGGGCGGATGTACGATTTGTACACGCCCAGCTTGGCGCGCAGCGGGAGGCGGGATGAGAGCACTGGGTACAGCAGGAAGCGGGCTGTCTTGCTATTTACAATTACCTTGCGGACGTGCGGGGCCATGGAGAGGCGGCGGTCGATGGTGACCCCGAGGTACTTTACCTGGGGCGACCACGCGACGTCTGTTCCGTGCAGTTTCAGGGGTGGTGGGGGGCGGACGGAGCCGGCGACTAGTGCCTGCGTCTTACCTACGTTCACCGACAACCTCCATTTCGACAGCCAGTCAGGCAGCAGGTCGAGCACGCGCTGCATCTTGACGGCCGCGTGCCTCGCGTTGAGCGAGGTAGCGATGTACGCGGCGTCCGCGTCGTCGGCGTACAGCGCGAGCGTGGTGTCGGGAGTGGTGGGGATGTCGTCGGTGTAACAAGAGTAGCAGAGCGGAGAGACGCAGCTGCCCTGCGGCACGCCGGCCGCTATGGGGCGTGCGCCCGACACGGCGCCGTCGACCACCACCCTGAAAGTCCTGTCAGAGAGGAAGGAGGAGACCACCTGTATCAAGCGACGGGGCGCTTCTGTCAGTGACAGTTTGTACAACAGACCGGCATGCCAGACGCGGTCGAATGCCTTTTCCATGTCGAGGAATACTGCAACTGCTTGTTCCCTCTTGTTCAGTGCCGCCGTAAGCAGGTGCAGCACCCTCGACAGCTGGAGCGTCGTCGAGTGCTCGGAGCGAAACCCGAATTGTTCTGGGCGCGGCGTGATGTGGTTGTTCAGGTGTCGCAGCAGGAGTTTCTCAAACACCTTGGAGATGGTGGAGAGCAGCGTGATCGGCCGATAGCTCGCTGCCTTCATCGCGTTCTTGTTTGCCTTGGGCAGCATGATGACGCGCCCTTCCTTCCACGCAGCCGGGAAGGTGCCTGTGCGCAGTATGCCCGTATACAGACGCGCCAGTGCCGCTACTGTGCGGTAGGGCAGGTGGCGCAGCGCCGTGTTGGACACACCGTCCGCTCCAGGGGCCTTCTTCGGCTTTGTCTTCAGGATGGCGCGTCTGACTGCACAAGGCGAGAAGAAGATGGGGTGCTCGTCGTGGGCTATCGGCGGGGCGAAGTACTCCCCAAGGTGCCTCTCGACTGCTGCGACGTGCTCGACGTTGTTGGTCGGGTTTAGCTCAAACTGACGCTCCAGGTGCTCGGCGAAGATCTCTGCACGGTCTGTTGCGTCGTACCTTGGCGTCCCGTCGCTGTGGAGTAGCGGACGCACCGGAGCTGGGGTATTCGTTAGCTGTCTGCATAACTTGTGTATCGCCGGCCAATCTCCCTCGGCGTTGTCGATCCGTTCCTCCCAGCTCGCGGAGTTTAGCTCCTGTAGCTTGGCCCTGACCTTCTCCACGAAGCGGTTGAGATCGCGCTTGTCTCTGGGACAGCCAGTGTCCTGCCACCGCTTGCGAAGGCGCCTCCTCTGGGCGATCATTGCCTTGATATGGGTAGGCAAGGGTTTGTAAACAAACCCTTGTGGCGTCGTCGGTGTTGTGGTCGCCTCTTCGTAGGCGCGCTGGATGCAAGCGGTGATTTCTCCTGCCAGGCTGTTGACGTCGGCGGCGGTCTCAATGGGCCAAGTAGGAGTGGTGGCCTCCATCACTTCTGTGAATTTCTTCCAGTCCGTTATGCGACGTGGCGCTGGAGGAGAGAGTCTTGACGGCATCTCTGATATGACGACGAGCACAGGTTGATGGTCCGACTGATACTCGTCGTCGATCACCTGTTGTGTGATTTGGTGAGCCAGGCCCCTGTGGATCACTATGTCCAGTACGTCAGGGGCCTTTGTGGGATCGTCCGGGTAGTGCGTCGGCGTGTCCGGCCCGGATACTACGTACCCGTGGGCCTCCGCGTCCGCGAAGAGGCGTCCTCCCCCCGAGTTAGGGTTACGGCTGTTCCAGGCTGCGTGCTTCATGTTCATGTCGCCTGCGAGGAGTGTTAGGTGCGGCGACAAGTCTAGGAGCGCCCTCAGCTCGGCCGGGTCGAAGGGAGCGTTGGGCGGGTGGTAGCTGGCGTAGAAGTTCATGTCCTCGCCGGCGACGTGTAGCTGGACCCCTAACGCGTAGAAGGTGGTCAATGCTGCCGGGGGGAGTGGCTGGTGGACGACTCTTCGGCTCACCAGTACCGCCAGACCGCGGTATCTGATGCCGTGCTGCGACTTCTCGTCCTTCCGGTACAGGAGGTATCCCGGGAACCTGGGTTTGTCCACAGGCCCCAGTAGCGTCTCACTGATGAGCGCCACGTCTATCCTCTGGTCCTTGAGGAGGAGGCGGAGTGGGGCAGCCTTATTACGCAGGCCGCGGGCAACTGACTCGTGCCCAGGCTGTACAATCTTAGAACATTTTACCGTGCAACTGGGCGAAAATAATGATACCAAATTGAAAGAGCACCGTCATCTAGTAACTAGTCCTACTATGAATGCCTTTTTAATGTTGTTGTATTATAAAACCATGTATTTCCCGTTTGTAGATACAGATGTCGCTTGTGGCTGTTAGCCGACTAAATTGAGAATAAGGTTTCCGTTCATAACAGCTGTAGTGACGAAGTGACCATTTTATTCTTGAATCATTATAATCCGTATGGTGGATGCTAAATGTTACCATTTAAAAAAAAAAACTTTTCAGTAGTTTTATGTTTTCTTCATTGAATTAATTAAATTACCATTTGTTTTTAAATATTTTGAAATAAGGTTTAAACAAATAAATTACAAAAACTGCCGTAAATTTTAATGTAATTTAAACGGTAAAACCGGATCTAAATAATTAACAGCATGTGCGTCGTAGTAGTTATTTTGTACTTTTTACTTGCAGTAATGAAACAAGCTGTCAACAATCAATGGCGGTCCGTCTGTCGTTAGTGCCGGTTGTTTTTGTTGATAAATTCATCAATTTACAACCTAGTGCTTCTCCGAATCTCCGTAATTCTTCAAGTTGAGCCACTGCTCCTTGGATTTACGTCGAGTGTTTTCATCAAACTAGTGCTTCTCCGTGAATTCGTTGAGTTGAGCCCTTGCTCCTCACGATTAGCGTCGAGTGTTTGTACTAGTATTTTTCGAGACAGAGACTCTGAGACTGTAGTGCTTCTACTAAGTGACATTACCATGTCTAGTAAACGTTGTTGTGTTCCTCAGTGTGTGGAAGTCGAAGGTACGTAACCAGACTGTTTCAAACCTGACACCAAACCAGTTCATACGCCTTGTCTTTGCACTGGTGCAATTTGAAAGTAAAACATGGCCTTTTGAAAGTTATGTGCCTACTGACAGGCTTATTTCAATACTCAATACATTTATTACATTCCACAATGTGAACTTAAGTGGTAGGTACATTAAAATCTACATTCGTTTTGAAGCATTACCTATTGGCCCTGTCGGGCATAAGGACCGACCCACTGACCGAGGGCTCTTATAAATATTTGTTTCAAACTCATGTGATGCAAAAATAATAATTACATTACTAGCTAACTATGCCCAATTCTCTGGGCGACATTATTATTTAATAAGAAAGAGAGGTTTGGGTTTTAGAAAAATACACAATTAGTTTCTGTGCATTTAAACTGTCATAATTAGAAATTTAATGGAGAAGATGATCTTAAAAATAATAATTGAGTAATTCTAAATAATAGGTCTGTCACAAGTTTTTTTTCTATAAATGTAATGCTTAAACTCCTTTTTTGCAGGCTCTTACAACAGAGTTCTTCATTGGTTTCCAAACCCCGATAAGGACATTGCTCGTTTCCGAACATGGGTTCATGCTATTGGAGGAGAAATTTTGAGTCTGAGTAATGAAAATATTTATAAACTTCGTCGAGTATGTCATGCTCATTTCGAAGAGAAATATTGTTGCCGTAACAACAAAATTTCAAACACAGCTGTTCCAACATTACTTATGCCAGGTTGGTAAACTATGTAGCTATATAATTAATTGTCTATTATATGTATAGCTTTTAATGTGTCATAATTATGGCACCATTATGTTATTGTCATCTAACATTAAATTGAAAATAAATATTGCATGTATTGTATAAAATTTAGTAAAACATTTACTATAATTTAGAAAGTTTCATCAGAACTAACCTGATCCTTTCAGGAAATTTGAATTAGAATTTCGAATGGAAGATAATATTTGTCACCCTTAAGATTTAGAGATATTATTTAGTTTGTTCTTGAATTAATTCAATGTGTTATTTAACTTATAAACAACAGAGAGGTTGTTTCTTTCATTCTACAGTTTGGTAGTGTTTGTATCAATCTTATTAAAATTGCCTACATTATTGTTGCAGGAATTATATAAAAATTTATCTGCACTGATACTTCATCGGGTTCCCTCTATCTGGCAGAATCTTGATGCTCCGAAATTCATTTGGCATAACACACTTAGCATAATTTTCTTTAAACGAACATTTTAAAGGCATAAAAATTATTTGGTATAATTATCGTTTGGCATAATGTTTAAAACTTCGAATTAACAATGGCATACTTTTAAGATGGCAGAATTACATTTAGTATAATTACGATTGGCAGAGTTCAAATTTCGCATAATATCATTTAGAGCGATGATTATTTGATATAATTTCACTTGGCATATTATTCAGATGGCAGTAATGGCTAGGTTAGGTTAGGTTAGGTTAAAACTGTGACCTCCTACGAAACCAGAAACGACTTGCATTAATAGAAAAAAGAGATTGTTTTAAGTAGGTTACCCGGAACTGAACCATTTAGATTAGGATAATTACTTATTGAATTCAATGACATTATTTCAAATTCAATTAAACAATAACTAAAATAAATGACATTATTTTATAGAAATAATTAATTAAAATAAATGACAACTTATAATGACAAAGATGATCCTAACTATAAACTTTCTGCGATATGACAATTCTGCTGTTTAATGATTATCGATATAAAATATATGCCAAAAGACGATTCTGACTGTGAACTTTCTGCGATATGATGTTTCTACTTTTTAAATATTATGGATATGAAGTTTATGCCTAGAGATGCAAAATTATGAGTTTAGAATGTATGATAAATGAGTGTCTGCTAAACAATTTTCTGCGAAGTGAAGTTTATGCCATCCGTTGTTATGCAAAATAAAATTATGACATAAAAAGTTCTGCCATAAAGGGTGGACCCGGTAAAATGTAACCCTCATTATTAAGGCGTCTGGGACTTAGAAAAATTTTCATGACTGACATGACGGCTCCGGCACCCGACGGGATGTGGGAGGACAAGGGTAGGCAAACACTGGGGGACACTCAACGTGACCTTCACTTCGAGGTCAATGACCTTGGTCTCAAGGTCAATGACATTGGTCTCAAAACGAATAATTAATTCAAGAGCGAGCGAAGCGAGCTCGCAATTTTCGGCACCCCGACATGGACAGGTTAGGTTCGAAGGGAACGAAGCCCCCGTCATCCCCTTCGTGTTAGGTTACTGTTGAACCTTGGAGACAGAAATAGGAGGCCCCGAAGGGGCCTCCGTCGACCTTACCCGGACTCTGTCCTTTCGGAATTTGACCTTGAGGTCAAGGTCATTGACCTTGGGACAAGGTCATCGATCTTAAGGGTTCCCGGCATTTCCGTTATTTTTATAAATTGATCTTTGACCTTGAGGTCAAGGTCATTGACCTTGAGGTCAAGGTCATTGACCTTGGGGTCAAGGCCTTAAGGTCGTCCCCGGTTGATTCCCCCACCCTAATACTCCCACATCCCACCGGATCCCGAAGGCTTGATTAGGCGTTGTTTTTGAGTAAAATTTTTTTAAGTCTTTTTTTCATAGTGCCCCGTTTCGTATACCATGACCGATATCGTCAATACTAATCGGCTGTGGGCATATCCTAGAGATGTAAGTAGTTTCCAAATAACATTTTGCGTACGAGTGTGTCAGTTACAATAAGTGATAAGTTTTACGTGTTAAAAAGTAGTCCTTACCATTTAATCTACGCGATGTGATACTAAAATAAATTGTGTATACTAAAACAAATCTAAACATTATTTGAAAAAATAACAAACACTTGTGGTTGTATAAATATTTACATTTTGTCCTATATAATGTAACCTTTATCCTGTACTAGCTTCCGCCCGCGGCTTCGCCCGCGTGGTGTGTTGATAAAAAGCAGCCTATAGCAAAAATAACAAAATCGAAGTATTAATAAAATTAGGTACGTCTCATTTTTAAGGTTACGTCCCCAATGGGTAAAAACTCTATTACTAAGTCTTCGCTGTCCGTCCGTCCATAGATAATGGTACGGATCTAACTAATAGGTATGTATTATGAAACTTCATAAAACCTATGTTTTATTACATTTTATGTAATTAGATCTTATTGTACCTAAATGTTCACAAATAAATTTGAATTTAGTTTGTAAGGAACGTATCAACTCAACGTACTCTGTGCTCACGCGTCTGCCCTTGTTCGGGTCGCGCACTCAGCGATGAGCGACTTGTTCCCTACACCGCGCCCGAGCGGGCCAGCCTAGTCACGGCGACATGAAATTAATTTTGTTGCGCGTTATTTTGATTTTGCTATATCTCCTAAAGTATTTATTTAATCTGCATGATGTAAACGGAAAAAATAATTTTCATGAAATGTTCATGCCAACCAACCTATTTAAAATGATAAGGATTAATACTGTATTTGTGTAAATAGCTTTCCAAGTTAGCGCTTTATAATTGCCCATTTGTTAAAGTATTAAAATGGATATAGTATGTTATCCTTAAGATATAGACATATGTCACCGCTGACTTTTCTGTGGACCTATATAAGATACACAATTACACCATACATTATTTTGTTATATCTTAAAGGGTTTAGGCAGCGTTTTCGTTGAAAGCTCCCAGACAGCATACTTTTTGCCGACATCTTCAACAAATATAGTTAATGTACACAGAAATAAATACAAAAACTTAACAAATTATATACTAAAACCTTCCTTAAGAATCACTCTATCTATTACTAAAAACCGCATCAAAATCCGTTGCGTAGTTTTAAAGATTTAAGCATACAAAGGGACATAGGGACAGAGAAAGCGACTTTGTTTTATACTATGTAGTGATAGTGATAGTGATAGTGATAGTGATAAACACTTGAGTGATCGTTTACATGTATTGTTTACTTGCCTGTTATAATAGTTATTACTCTGTTAGTATGACTGTCACAGTTTTTTTTTTTTTCGGGTGGGAAATCATCAAATGACTTCCCCCGCTCTGGGCAGAGCGTGGGAAGGGTGGGTGGAAAGTCTGACATGCCCGTCAGACTTTTACTGACTAAAACCCACCCATGTTCCTTCTATTGCCCTTTACGTTCCGGGGCCGCGGTATCTCTTTCGAACAACCAGCAACCGCGGATGACTGTCATAGTGTCATAGTCATTTATAGCAATGTTGCGCATACTCAAAATCACTTAATTATTTTTAGATAACACCTGCTGACCTACTCATTCACATTCTTTTGATAATATGCCGAGGAGAAGCATATGCCATCTAAGTGTTTGTGTTGTATGCTTGTATGCGGACAATCCATACTATGAATCAGTTGACGCAGGATTTTGATTAAAGATGCAAATGAAAAAGAACAAAGAATGGCTAACACAGTTGCTACATGGATCCAACCACAAGAGGTATAGCAACATGTACCTATTATAACTTTTATCAATTAGGCATCTTGATTTGATGTATGCATGTGTTAAAACAATGTAAATTATTTTGCACTACTACCATGCATTTTTAAATGCAAGCTTTTCTTTATTAATATTTTTATTTTAGCTTCGTTCTGAAGATGAAGCTTGTGTACCGTGTTGTCTAAGAGCTAGAAGAACTAAGGTTGTTTCACCAAATAAAAATATCCAACCCATTGTGCCCGATCATCTGGAGGGTGATCATTATGATTTGATGTGTGCTGTATGTGGTCAGTCTATCCACCCCAAAATCAGATCAAGAGTGGAATCGCAACAACACTGCTCGTTTGTCTCGTTTCTCTTATTTAATTATATTTAAAGTAATAATAATTATATTTAAAGTAATCCTTACTAATATTATAAAAGCGAAAGTGAGTTTGTTTGTTTGTTACCTCTTCACGCTTTAATGGCTAAACCGATTTGGATGAATTTTGGTACAGAAATAGTTGGGAACCAGGAGACGGACATAGGCTATTTTTTTAAAAAGAAGAGTGGGATATGAGGGAGAAAGAGTGAAGAAACGGGAAAACTTAGCGTTGCTATTACAAATCAATAAGGCGCTACCGAATTTAACGCGAGCGAAGCCGCGGGCAAAAGCTAGTTAGCTTATAAAAATGTGTCATGCAAATGGCAATTACTATTTTATGTTGTCCACCTCCTGCGTTCCTATTTCGCCTCCTGATCTCGTTTACTTCTCCACGCAGTTCTTTTATTTCCGTTGCCAACTCCTTCAAATGATCGGCTACACTGTCACCTGATGTCGTACTTGGTGTTATGGATGCAACTTCACCGTTTCCCCATGTCTCTAATATCTTGTCCGCTTTCCTAGCCATATCTTCTAACTTGGTGTCTTCACCCATCGCCAACAACGCGCGTACATTCGGTGTTAGTTTGTCCAACCACAGCCTCTTTAGCGGTTCTTCTATCAATTCGCATTTCTTCGCTAATGTTGACATCTTCCTGAGTAACTGTGACGGTTTCTGTGTTCCCAGATCCATTTCGTACATTAATCTCTGGAATTGCTGGTCTGCACTCTCTTCATAAACGGACAATAAACGCTTTTTTATCGTTTCATATTTGCCTGTTTCCGGCGGAGCTTCAATAATATCGGTTACCTGCTGTAAAACGTCTGTAGGTAACTTTGCGAGCACCATATCGTACCTTTGAGTGTCGCCTTGTTTCTGCGGTGCCATGATTGCCTCGAACTGGCAAAACCATGGCCTCGGTAGTTCCCTCCAAAATTCTGGAACTCTCATCTGCACCGTAACCATCGCTATATCCGCTGCTGTTACTGGTGCTGACCCTGGAGGACCGGTTATTCCGTGCGGGTTCATTTTGGAAAAATCGATGCACCACGTTTCTTTATAACCTAACTGGCACGTTGCGTTCTATTTTGCACCACGCGGTCCGTATGCCTCTGCCTCTTACGTAATTTGAGTCGCCTACTCAGCTGTCACTTGAATTTGAAAAACGTCGGAAGGTCACCAGTGTTAGGGCGTGTTCCCCTATGTTGGGAGGTACTTAAATGACAAGTGACTTTAACTTAATTAATGTCTTTAATTTGGTTCCACAATACTTCGTTATATCTAACTACGTACTAGTATGTGTAGAGGCAGGGCGGTGGTTCGTAAGCGACTGGCGAGCTGTCCGCTCGCGTCCTCATATAACATCAAAAATGCAACTCAGCAAATCGCGGCTATCAAGCCGCTACACCTGTATACTGCTGAGTATAACCTTAATAGCTTTACTTCCACACACATAGAGCAGATAATTTTTATTTTAATGGAAGGGTTAAGTAACATCTCTTATGAGAATATTCAAAACTACTCCGATAACCAAGTACAGTACTTTATAGGCATAAATAAACAACAACATCAACAAATATTGTTTGTTACACCGAGGCTTAGAAATATGCATCGGGATAGTTTTGCATTAACAGCCTTATTGTGTAAATTAAGGACTGGGGATTCAGAGGACAGATTGTCATATCTATTTCAAGTTCCGATAAGATATAGACATATGTCATATCTATTTCAAGTTCCGATAAGGACCCTAGAGAGAGGGGAGGGGTTGTATTTATGCTTTTGCGGTTGCACAACAACACGCTTTGCTTACGCTTTGCTTGGTAGTATAGATGCAAGCCTACTACTACTAAGCGAGGTTTTTTTTTTTTTTTTTTTTTTTATTTAGAATGAACTCACTCTTGACCTCGATCTCGCCTGATGGTAAGCGACAGATGAGGTCTACGATGGAGCGAGCGAGCCCAGAAGATGCCTATTAACTCTTGTTTTGAAGGCAGACGGGTCGTATGTGGTAGGGAACACAGAAGCTGGCAGAGAGTTCCACACCTTGGCCGTGCGCACAATAAATGTTGTGGAAAAGCGCTTAGTACGACAAGACGGTATATCGACCAAGTGCGGGTGGTACCCTGCCGTGCGTCTGGTAGCCCGGTAGTAAAACGGAGATGGTGGGATCAGGTCATGGAGCTCCAGCGCACACTCTCCGAAGTACAATCTGTAGAAAACCGACAAGCTGGCAACGTTACGCCTGTGCGCCAGGCTGTGAAGCTTGGACACAAGCATCTCATCGCCTATGAGCCTTTTGGCTCTGCGTTCCACCGAGTCGAGTGCAGCGAGCTAGTATTTTGCCGAGCCATCCCATAGGTGGCTGCAATACTCCATACAGGAACGGACTTGTGCTTTATACAAGTTACAAAGCTGTCCAGGTGTGAAGTATCGCCTCACCTTATTTAGGATGCCCAGCTTTTTAGCTGCAGTCTGTGCTTTTGACTCGATGGTCGAACCGAAGTTGAGATCTGACGTCAACTCCATGCCCAAGAGCTCCAGACGGTCGGTAATGGGTACAGATGTACTTCGGAAAGTAGGGGATAAATTAAATGGGCTCCTTTTGGCTGAGAAAAGACAAGCCTGTGTTTTCTGAACGTTGAACTTGACCAGATTGTCATCACCCCATTGGGAGACAAGGTTTAAGGTCAAATTCATCCGCTCAACCATGGCCTCTCTAAGAGTAGCTATGTCATCCTTACCAGCTTTTGCACTGGAAATGTATCTCTCTGAGACTGTGCTGTTATCAGCGTACCCAACAGCTCCTAGCTGAAGCAGGTCGTTGATGTGCAGCAAAAATAGAGTAGCAGAGAGAACAGACCCTTGAGGAACACCGGCATTGATTGCCATGAGATCCGATGCGCAGCCGTCAATGACCACTCGGATCGATCGTTCACTCAAAAAGTCCGATAACCAGTTGCAAAAGTCAGCAGGGATACCAAATGCGGGAAGCTTGCCAAGCAGACTAGCATGCCAGACCCTGTCAAAGGCCTTTGATATATCAAGAGACACAGCAAGAGCTTCGCCGTGTTTCTCGATGGCCTCACCCCAACGATGCGTAACATACGCGAGAAGATCTCCGGTCGACCGACCACGGCGGAAGCCATACTGGTGGTCGCTGAGGAGCTCATTGTCTTCAAGGTATGTTAGCAGCTTATTGTTAAGTACCCTTTCCATCACTTTGCAGAGAATGGAGGTGATGGCGATTGGTCTATAGTTGACAGGATCAGCACGGCTACCCTTTTTGGGTACCGGTTGCACATTAGCAAGCTTCCAGGACCTGGGCACCACTCCGGTTTTAAGAGAGAGGTGGTACAGGCGAGTCAGTACAGGAGACAACTCTGGAGCACAGCTTTTAAGGACTCGAGCAGGTATACCGTCCGGTCCACTGGCTTTGTTCACGTCTAGACTGCATAGGACTTTACGGACCTCCTTAAGGTGAACTGCAATCACCGGCATTACAGAGTTACAAGGAGGTATGTTAGGTGGTGAATTAGATGCTGAGTCCAGACGCGAGTTTTCAGCAAAGAGAGTAGCAAACAAACAGCCAGTGTTCCATCCGGTTTCAGCATCGGAGGCAGCGAAGGACGACAGAAGTTCGATTCGACCGATTTGGAAAGGGACCAAAACTGCTTGCTACCTGAAGGGTAGGTCGCCAATTTGGCCCCAATTCTTCCAATATGGTCGAACCGAGCCTTCTGTAATACCCGTTTGCAGTCCTTGGCGGCAGAGTTAAAGGCTCTCTTCATGTTGCGAACACCGAGACTGGCGCACCCGACACTACGGGCCGAGGCCCAGGCCTGGTATGCTTGCTGTTTGCGTAAATCTGCTTGTGCGCAAGCTGTATTATACCAAGGCCGAGCCTCGTAGCCAAGTGGGACGTCAGAGAATGGAATATAGTACTCCATTCCCTGACGTATCACGTCGACAATTGCGTCAGCACAGATTGACGGGTTGCTCGAAGAGAAGCAGGTCCGCCGCCATGGGTAGGATGCAAAGAAATGCCGCATCTCATCCCAGTCTGCTGACCCGTACTTCCATACTCGCCTCATGCCCCTGGAGGTTGTATCCGGAGGAGAGCAGGTAGATACAGTTTTCACCAGACAGTGGTCTGACGATCCGAGCGGGGCCCAGACCGATACAGAGTGCCTGTCCGGATCAGTTGTCAGCAGAAGGTCTAAACAATTGGGTGTGTGGCCGTCAACATCCGGGACGCGGGTAGCTTGATCAACCAGCTGGTCGAGATCTAGCGATAACGCAAACTTGCGCGCCTCTCTTCCAGCATGGTCTGATTTCTGGTACGGGAACAACCATTCTTTATGATGGGCATTAAAACCCCCCAGAAAAACAAGCTCCGCCATCGGGTATTTAAGTTGGGCCAACTCGGCTGCCTCCGTAAGATGGTCAAAGAGTCCAGTCGTCTCCGGATCACCACTATGCGACCGATATACACCGACATAGATGGACTTAGAAATGCCAGTGTTCACCATCAGCCACAAAGTAGAAAAACCCGCAACCTCGCAGCAGCGGAGACGCTGACAGCAAATGTCATCGCGGACGTACGCACAGACCCCAGCCTGCTTCTTAAACTTATGTTCAAGTGAGTATCCGGGGTAGTTGAGGTACGCCACGTCTGAGGGGTTTGCTATCTTTGTCTCCGTTAAAAAGAGTAAGTGAGGCTTTTCGGTCTCAAGATGGTGATGGACCGGATCGATATTTGAGTGCAATCCACGGATGTTAGTGAATTGCACTTTAAGAGGGAGGAGGTGCTGCCGTTGGTTACACTTACTTCTTTTTGTTTTGCGTTTCATGGGTTTTTTGGAGTTTTGTTTTTTTTTTTGGAAATAAAGGGAAAGTGAGGCGGAGGCGATTGACTATACATTTCCCTGGAGCTTAGTTCGACATTGAGGGAAACTAACTCACCTGGAGACTGCGGGGACGCCCGAACCCCCCCGAAAAAGTCCACCGGGTCCTCCCATCCAGTCGCCGACTGGCACGGTGGTGCAAATCGGGATTTTTCGCGAGGTGGCGGGGCAGCCTTTCGCACGTGGCTAGTGCGCTACTTGGGCCCCCAACTTCCTGCGGTCGGCCAACGGCAAGACCGTGCTTCGGATCCCGCTACCCTCCAGAGTGAGTTACCATGACGAAGTTCGCTCCTAGGCTGCGACCAGTTTCGGACAACGCAACTACTAACTCCCCATTCCCAAAGGCACTGGTACTCCCACGCATCGACGAAACACAGTTGCCTGCTTGACGCCGAGCTCCGGTGGGAGGGTGGTCGCGAGCCAGGCGGGTGTGATCCCTACCACCGCAGAGAAAGAATTAGTCAGTCACAGAAGGTGTTGGGTGTGACTGTCCAGGATGCGCCGAGCGCTTGGTTCGGTTTGGAGACTGCTGGAACAGCTTGCGCTACACGAGGAGGCTTCTTTAGGCATCCCTTCTTTAGGTCTTGGGGGAGAGCGCAACAGTCGCGTGGATCCCCAAGGCAAGTCTGGTGGATCCACCTTCACGAGGTTGCCGCCCTGTTCTTGGTCTAATTCCCTAAGAAATAGACGCAATAGAAACCACCAGGCGCTTTTCCACTCCTAACCACGACCCTCTGTGACTGAGTGGTTGTGGGCTCAACCGCCACTAAATCCAGCTGGCGATGAGCAGGGGAATCGAGTCACCTGCGCTAGGACCTGCGCAGTTGAGCGCCGTAAGCGGGGATGAAGGAGTCCTGGGGGGTTGAGCCGAACGGCACTGGTGTTAATGCGTCCGTAAGGTAACACGCCCTCTTTGGTCCGGATTTCAAGCGAAACTGTGGCCCCACCCAATAGCCAAGGGTGGGGAAATGGCCACTGTGTCCCGTCAGAGGGGCACGGCGAGGTGCGGGGGGGTCTGTGGAGGTCATCTTTGGAAGGCCGAAGCGGTGGGTTAAGGTCATGCTGACGGTGTAAGTGAGGGTTACCAACCCGATCAAGCACCCGATGTCGCACTGTAAGCCAGCCCTGCGCACCTATATCTCTCTGGTAATCCTAGTGTTCGAGCTAGTTTGTAGCGAGACGCTCCCAGGTGCGGGCTTCATGGAGGGTGGGAAGCCAGAGAGATGAATATTTTGCCAAACTTCTTGGCAGTATATGACTAGGTATAAATGAGACAAAAGATGTAGTATAGTCTGGTTATAATTATCCAAAGGTGCATCTTATATACTAACGACTTCGTGTTGATAACAGATAGTAGAAACATTTAATAGATATTGAACGTGCGATAAAGAACATAAGATTGCGATGTAGATTGTAGATACAGCACGAAGATATCGTACTGTAACAGTACACCCCCCTTTAAAAAGAAAAATAAATATTATGGTAATAGTGTTTACAATATAAATTTGATCTAGACCTTACTAGTTATATGCTGATGTATATAAATAATAATGCTATTGTACGCGGTGGAATTTGATGACGCCTGTTGTGGTGTGATTTGCTGACGTCTGTAATTTTGACTTAGCTGTTTTTTTATAGACGTACTACTGGCTTTACTTTACGTCCCGATCGTGTAGTGTACGTGTGTGAATGTCTGTCGCAATCCTTTGAATCTGGCACGTAGTTTGATTCGTCATTGATCATGAATGCTGGTTTCAATCTGTCAATTGATATCACTGTCTCTTTATCCTTAATTCTAATGCAAAATGTTTTATCTGTTTTACTAATTACTGGGTAGGGTCCTTCATACGGCGGTGTCAGGGCTTTCTTCATTCTATCACACCGAACAAATACGTGTGAGCATTCTTTGAGTTCGGGATGCACAAATATAGCTTGGTTATGGTTTTTTCTTTTCGGAATTGATGTCATTTGTGTGATGTCCTTTTGAATTTGTTTTACAAATTCTTCGTACGTTGATAACTGTGCTGCTGATGACTCAAAAAAATCCTCCAGGGAGTCGTATTGGCGTTCCATATGTCATCTCTGCTGAACTATAACCTGTGTCTTCTCGCAAGCTACTCCGCAACCCGAGTAAAACTGTTGGGATTTCTTTTAACAAATTTTCGTTGGATTCTCTTGTCATTAACGCTACCTTTAAAGTTCTATGAAATCTCTCTATCATTCCATTGGATTGCGGATGATAAGGTGTTGTCCTAATTTTATGTATTCCCAAAAATTGTGAGAGTGACTCAAATATTCTTGATTCAAACTGTCGGCCTTGATCCGTAGTAATGCGCAATGGACATCCAAAACGAGTAATCCATCCTTCGAAAAGTGTCTTGGCTACTGTTTCTGCAGTTATATCTTCTACCGGAAATACTTCGGGCCATGACGTACAACGATCTATGATTGTGATTAAATATCTCTTCCCTTGTGAAATCGGAAGTGGTCCGACGATGTCAATATGTAAATGTTCAAAACGTTGCGCTGTCATAAATGTACCAGGAGGTGATATCGTATGTCGTTGTATTTTTGATTTTTGGCAGGCTATACATGATCTACACCAATTATTGATATCTTTGTTCATATACGGCCATAAATACCTTTGGGTTATCATTTTTCTCGTAGTTCTTTTTCCTGGATGGCTCATACCATGAATGGTATCGAAAATTTGTTTGCGAAAATGCTTTGGTAAGTAGGGGCGGCTTTTTCCAGTAGACGTGTCGCAGGTGATGTTTATTGTGGAACCCGGAAGCGTAATGTTTTTGAATTTTAATCTTTTATTGTCATGTAATTTACTTAGTTCATTATCTGTTGATTGACATTTTTCCAATTCAGCGTAATCGATAGGTGATGGCACGTATATTTCCTCTATTCGAGATAAGGCATCGGCGGTAATATTGTCACGTCCGTTTATGTGTTGGATGTTGGTACTGTATTGTGAAATGAAATCTAACTGCCGGACCCGTCGCGGTGTATCGTTTGATGATGGTTTTTGGGAGAATGCGTATGTCAAAGGTCGGTGATCCGTAAATATTGTAAATTCTCTTCCCTCGATTAATCTGTGAAAATGTTTGACGGCCATGTATATTCCTAACAGCTCTCTGTCAAACGTAGAATATTTTTGTTGAGTTTCGCTCAATTTTTGTGAAAAAAATCCTAATGGTTCCCAATTGTGTCCGGATTTTTGTTGTAAAACTCCACCAACGCAAGTAGCACTAGCGTCGGTCATGAGCGCTAGTGATGCGTTGCGGGAAGGATGCGCTGTTAATACTGCGTTTTTCATGCTTTCCTTGCATTTTTCGTAAGCTTTGTCTGCTTCCGTTGTCCAAGGAACAGGTGAATTATCGTTCTTTTTTGAACCATGTAGATATTCGTTTAAAATTCTTTGATTTTCCGCTGCGCGTGGAATATTACTTCTGTAGAAATTGACCATGCCCAAAAATCTTCTTAATTCTTGAATTGTTTTCGGTTTGGGAAATTCCATGATTGCTTTGTAATTTTCTTCGGTAGGTTGTATTCCTTGGCTCGTTATATGATAACCTAAGAAATCTATTTCCCTTCTGAGAAATTCGCATTTTTCGAGATTAATGGTTATTCCATTCTCGTGTAAACGTTTGAAAACCGTTTCTAAATGCTGATAATGCATATCTTCGTTGTCCGATGCGACGAGACAATCGTCTACAAATATAAATACGAAGTTTAAATCTCTAAATAAGGAATCCATGAATCGTTGAAATGTTTGTGCCGCATTGCGTAATCCGAAAGGCATTCTTAAGTACTCAAAAAGTCCGAAAGGTGTGATGATGGCTGTTTTCTCTATATCTTTAACAGGAATACAGTGGTATGCTTTGCGTATATCTATCTTGCTTAGTATCTTCTTATTTTCTAATATGTATGTAAAGTCAGTTAATCTTGGTATTGGGTATTTGTCCGGCACTGTCGTGCTATTGAGCATTCGATAGTCTCCGCACGGTCTCCATTCGCCATTTTTCTTTTTTACCATATGTAATGGGCTTGCCCATGGGCTGTCTGACGGTCGGCAAATTCCGAGTTCTATCATATTTTGAAATTCCTTTTTGGCTATGTCGTATTTTTCTGGAGGTAATGGTCTTGCCCGAGCTGCGACGGGTGGTCCTGTAGTGATAATGTGGTGTTCAATCTTATGTTTGGGCGCATTGCGTAGAGAGGACTCTTTCGTGATGTCTTCGTATTTGTTTAAAAGTTGCGTAATACGTGGATTCGTTCCCACTGCGATAGTACGAATTGTTTGTTGTGTCGCTTTTTCTGAAGTTACATGCGTTGTCAGCTCTGTAACTTTGTCGATAAGTTTGCGACCTGCTATGTCGACTAATAGTTTATAGTGCTCTAGAAAATCTGCTCCAATTATTGGTTGTGTAACATCGGCGATTATAAAATTCCATTTATAACATCGTTGTAGTCCTAAATTCAAGGTAAGCGTCTCCTCGCCGTAAGTCCTAATTTTAGTCCCATTTGCAGCGTATAGTGTGTATTGTTCATTTTGTAAAATTGAATATCTCTGTTGCTTGCTAATGACTGAGATATTTGCACCCGTGTCAATCAAAAACTTCATACCACTTTTTCGGTCGGTAATGGTGAGGCGATTGGATGGGTGGATTGCACAGAGTTTCGCCGTTGTCTGTGCTCTTATTCGTTTCCCTGGTTCCGTACGTAAGTCATTGGTTTCCAACCGCATGGTTTAATGCAGTTCCTTGCATATTTTCCGAATCTTTCGTGGTAGTAACAAAATCGATTTGCTCCTCTATAGTTTGTTCTCGGCCTCATAATCGGGAATTGTTGACGTTTCTTGAAATGATTGTGCGTGTTGGGTCGATAGCCATATTGACCTTGCTGAATTGCGTCAATATCTATCTGTAATTTTGCTAGCTGGGTTAAAATGCATGCTGTATTGTTGTCGTTTGAAGTGTCGTTGCTAACAGCTGATATTTCGGTTACTTTTGAATTCATTATTATTTTGTCTGCAATTTGGCTCAGTTTGTCAATTTCCATGTCTTCCGTAACTGCTAGAACCGTAGTAACTGATGTTGGTAAAAGCCTGAACCATAGTAGTTTAATTGTTTCGTCACTGATTTTTCCTCTCCCGAGGACCCGCATTTGACGTAATAACTGCGAAGGTTTTTGATCACCGAGTTCTGTCTCTGATATTAATTTTTGAAACTGTCGCTGTTCTGTTTCTTCGTAACAATCAATTAAACGTTCCTTGATGTTTTTGTATTTATCTGTAGTCGGTGGTGAAGTGATTAGGTCACTAACTTGTAGTATTTCTTCCTTGGATAACTTTGCTATTACTGTACAGTATTTGTATTCGTCTCCTTGCTTCTGTGGTGCTAATATGGCTTCTAGTTGCGTGAACCATAATCTTGGTTGGTCTTTCCAAAATTCCGGAATGCGGGATAAAACCGAGGTGCCAGCAGCTACTTCAAGTGTTCCTTGCTGATTTATGTTCGCCTTGCACGGTGATTGTGCCATGTTTCTTGCTGCGTATTCGTTCGTCGGGGTCACCAATTTGCCAAACTTCTTGGCAGTATATGACTAGGTATAAATGAGACAAAAGATGTAGTATAGTCTGGTTATAATTATCCAAAGGTGCATCTTATATACTAACGACTTCGTGTTGATAACAGATAGTAGAAACATTTAATAGATATTGAACGTGCGATAAAGAACATAAGATTGCGATGTAGATTGTAGATACAGCACGAAGATATCGTACTGTAACAAATATCTATCACACTTATTATGGATTATAAAAAACCTTTTAACACACCAAACACACACACACCACACACACAACACACACACACACCACACACACACACAACACACACACACACACCACACACACACGCACCACACACACACACATCACAAACACTTACTCACACACACCCCACACACACACTACAAACACATACACATACTGGAGCGGAGGCGAAAGCCAATGAGGCTCCCACAGGAGGTGCCGTTGGCACCTTTGTCGCCCCTGGGCGCTCTGCTGCTTTTGCGGCAAGCTCCAGCGCGGGTTCCGGTCCGGCAGTGGCGAAAACCACTGCCAAGACCAAAACAAAGTCCCGTAATAAACCGAGAAAATCGGCGCTGCCCGGGACCAGTACCGTTCCTCGTTCCTTCGCAGGTACACAGCCTACACCGACGGTTAACTCCGAAGGTGGGGCTATTAGCAAACACCCACCTCTGCCTGTGGATCCTCAAGCCGCCCCTCTACCGCCGGCCGTTACTGGCCAGCCGGTGGAGCCCGGTATCACCGGAGACGAGTTTGCGCTCGCCTGGCAGGTGCAGAGGAGCAAGCGCAAGGGCACCAAGGGGAAATCCTCGGAGAGTACCCAGTGCAGCTGCGCTGACCACCTGAGGCAGACCGCCCCAACTTCTTCGGAAGGGGTCGGTAAGAAGAGGACTAGACTGACGAAGAAAGAGCGTCGTCAACTGTGGAGAGGTAAGAAAACTTCACAAGTAACCATACAGGCTAACGCCACGGCTACGGTTAAACCGGCCAGCGGTAATGTCAATTTCTCCGCAGGCAAGCGATCGCGGGCCGTGGCTGGCTCCAGCCAACCAGGACCTAGCCAACCGCCTGCTGGCGCTGCGGAGGTACAGGGCCAGCACAGGAACCAGCGGCCCGTTCAGATGGATCAGACCGCGGCCAAGCGAGCTCTCAACGAGACCTCATCCCCTCGTGGCGAGCACAAGCGGCCGTGTCTTGATAGATCCAAATGGGTCGCCCACCAGAGCTACGCCCAAGCTGCTAGCACCAACCTCGACGTCGCAGTCACCTGCGGCCGCACAGGGCTCATCAGCAGGGAGGTGTCAGAGCAGGTGCTAGCCGCCATACAGAAGCAGATCATTACTGAGTCCTGCTCCCCCAAACCGGATGTCCCCGCACCGAACTTCAGGGCCAAACCGATTTTCGCCGGTGGGGTCCTTAGGCTGTGGTGTGGCACCGAACACACGCTGGCCTGGCTGGGGAAACTCGTCTCTGAGATGCCTCTTCCCGCCAGCACTCCGCTGGTGATCAAGAGGCAGTCGGAGATCCAGCGCCGCGTACGATGTGGCATACTTTTAGGGATTATAGCAATGAAAACAGTTTTGGAGTATACGAATCAGTAAGTTCATTTTACGCAAATCACTACTATTTATACACGGTAGGGTATCGTGAGAGTGGTGGAGGATCCAATACCCAAGCTACCAATAGGCGAGCATCAGTATGGCGGCCGAGGATAACGTAGGAGCTCGCGTGCGCAATCTTATAAATATAGGTGGCGCCGCCTCCGGGCAATCAGTGTACGATGGACTTCGGCGCAGGGATGTTGTCACTCCTCGATACGGACGCCAGCGCAGGCGCAGGCCGGTATAGGAGCCGCCGACCATGCGCGCGCGGCGCGCCGTCCGGCGGGTTCAGTGCGCGGCGCGCTGTGGCGACGGCCGGTTGTGTGGCGCGCTGTATGATGCTGCGAGTATGTGTAGGTCACTACATACTCATCCCCAATGAGCAGGGGATGTTCACAGAGCCGACCAGTATTGGGCGAGCCCAGTGCTACCAAAACTCCTGGGTGGACATCAGGAGGTGGGTACTGCTGCACGGCGACAAACAGGCCGCGGCATGGTACATTGTGGTTGGCATCCCTGAGAACCAAATTCCGGCCCTGATGAAAGCCGAACGCCGTCTCTCATTTTGCGCAGGGACGGTGTACGTGAAATTCCAGGGCCCGAACGGCAAATTTGCCGATGTCCCTCAGGGTTGGGATCCGGCCACTGAAACCATGGTCGCGAAACCGGAGGAAGAGAAACCTCCGACATCAAACTCCGCGGAGCCACCCGCGGACACTCCTGCAGCAGCAGCGCCGGCCGTCGACTCCGCCGCCAGCGTGGACGCCGTCCTCTCATCGGGAGAAGAGATCGACGACATCATCCTGTCGTCGGTTTCGGATCCCGGGGAGGAGGGCTTCGACGCGGGCGACCTGTTCGCCGAGCTGCGACTAGCAGGTGACGAGGAGGGCGCGACCAGCGATGGCGTCCCTTTCGTCGACCTGTAGGGTTCTGCAGGTTAACCTCCACCACAGTCAGACCGCGACGGCTCAGCTACGGAAGTGGTTGGAGGTTCAACAAACAGCCATCGCTTTGATCCAGGAGCCGTGGATCAGGGCTGACCGCATACAAGGCCTCTCCAATCTTAGGGGTAAGCTCTTAGTTACTACAGACCACGACCAACCCAGATCGTGTGACTAACAGATTTCTGTTGCAGGGATATCTCTGCAGCTAGGCTGACTATACAGCGTGACGACACAGAGGTGGAAATCGCCCTCGCCTCGGTATATATGCCCGAGGCTGAAGAACCGCCCCCGCATGACCTCGCCCGCCTCGTAAGACATTGCGAGTGCACCGGGCTGGAGGTTATCATAGGGGCCGATGCCAACGCCCACCACCCTCTGTGGGGCATGGACACGCAGAATGAAAGGGGTAAGACTCTAGTAGACTATCTGTTCTCAACCAACTTAACCCTAGTAGGGTTAAGTTGGTTGAGAACACAGGTTCTGAACCGACCTTTGTAACCAGGCGTAGCCGCACAATTATTATAGACCTTACTCTGGCCTCGGAGGGCGCAGCGGCAATCACCACCGGATGGCAGGTCTCCAAAGAGGCCTCCTGCTCGGACCACAGGTGGATCCGTTTCGACATCCAAGTTACTGTAACACCTACACTGCCACGGCGCAACCCGCGCAATACAGACCGTGCTGCATATACACGCACCCTTGAAAACAAGCTGGCGTCAATTGACGACTGGGTGACTTACGAGAGCACACCGCAGATTGAAGAGCGGGTAAGTCAGCTCACCAAGTCAATGCTAGACAGCTACCAGACTACCTGCCCCGAAACCGTTCCGCCAAACACATCAGGGAAACAACCATGGTGGGGTGCGGAACTGGAGCGCAAGCGCAGCAAGGTAAGACAAGCTCTAAACAGAGCTATGAATACTTGGGCGGACAAGGATTGGGACGCCTACTACGCGGCCAAATCCAGCTACAAAAAATGCATAAGATTCAGGAGCACCACAGGGTGGCGTAAGTACTGTGGTAACATCGAATCTTGTCAACAAGCTAATAGGGTAAGGAAAATACTGGCACAACAAAAAACACCTGGGCCTACTGTTCTCCGAAAACCTGACAATACACTCACCACATCACCAGAAGAGGCGATGCGCGTCCTCATTGAAACTCACTTCCCAGGATGCGCATTTACACAGGTGATTGACTGGACAGAGATAACTCAAACGCCATCAGTAAACGACTGGCATTACGCTGACAAGGTGATAACACTGGAGAAAATCCAGTGGGCGATCCGTTGCTTCCATCCTTTCAAGGCGGCAGGCCCAGACGGCATTTTCCCTGCTCTACTGCAGTGGGGTAGCACATCCGTTGCCAGTAAACTGCTGCCCTTAATGAGAGCGTGCCTTGCCTTCCGATACGTTCCTAAAGGATGGAGGGAAGTGAAGGTTATATTCATCCCTAAGCCAGGTAAGGGTGACTACACAAACGCCAAAGCCCATCGACCAATCAGTCTGACCTCCTTCCTTCTAAAAACCATGGAGCGGATCTGCGAAAGAGAGCTGAGGGACGGCGTTTTAAAAACTATACCACTCCATGACAACCAGCACGCATACAGCTCGGGTAAGTCTACCGAATCAGCTCTCCACCTAGTGGTCAGCCGAATAGAAGAAGCTATACACCAGAAGGGAACCTGTCTAGGAACCTTCATAACTAACTAACTTTTCCAGCATCCGTAACGCTCTGTCTCGACATGGAGTGGAACAGGTTATGATAGACTGGATCACTAATATGCTAAGTCAACGAGTGGTTCGCCTCGCAGAAGTACAGGAGATGGCCTTGATAGCCAGAGGCTGTCCTCAAGGAGGGTTACTATCCCCGCTCCTCTCGAACCTGGTGATAAACGATCTTATCACAAAACTTAACGCAAGCCACTTCTTTACAATCGGGTACGCAGATGACCTCACCATCCTCATTTCAGGGAAGGTGACGGGGACAATCTGATCTTCAACTGGTCGAGCTCCAATTCAAGTTAATAGAATATAATTGAAAATAATAATTGATTAATAGGATAAAATTGAATTCCTTGAATTTTTTTATTAAAAGTAAAAGGTAAAATAATTAAAATAGAAATTACTAATGCAATTACTCCTCCTAATTTATTAGGAATAGATCGTAAAATTGCATAAGCAAATAATAAATATCATTCTGGTTGAATGTGAACAGGAGTCACTAAAGGATTGACTGGAAAAAATTATCTGGATCTCCTAATAAATAAGGATTTGTTAAAGTTAAAATAGTTAGTAAGAATATTAAAATAATAAATCCAATTAAATCTTTAAAAGTAAAAAATTGATGGAATGGAATTTTATCTAAATTACTATTTAATCCTAATGGGTTATTTGAACCTGTTTGGTGTAAAAATAGTAAATAAATTATAGTTATTATTAAAATAATAAAAGGTAATAAAAAATGAAATGTATAAAAACGAGTTAAAGTTGCATTATCTACAGCAAATCCCCCTCAAATTCAATTTACTAATATTACTCCTAGAGATGGAATAGCAGATAAAAGATTAGTAATAACAGTTGCTCCTCAAAATGATATTTGTCCTCAAGGTAAAACATATCCTATGAATGCTGTTGCTATTAATAAAAATAAAATAATTACTCTAACTATTCATGTATATTTTAAATTAAAAGATTCATAATAAATACCTCGACCAATATTTGTAAATAAATACAAATAAAGAAAAATGATGCTCCATTTGCATGTAAAGTTCGAATTAATCATCCATAATTTACATTTCGACAAATATAATTAACTCTATAAAAAGCTATTTCAATATTTCGTCGTTGCAAATTTCAAATCTCCTATGTGTAAAAAGCTACAAAAAAATCTTAGAAAATATTTTTATTCCCTTGGTTATAAAGAAAAACTAAGTGCTTCCAATGTATTGAAATAGAAATAATTTAATATCATTAGTGAAAATGGACTAATTATATGATTTTAATTATTTTTCTACACATGGGTGATTTAAAATTGCAACTTTTTGTCACATAAGTGGTTTTTAGAGAATATTAAAACATTATAGTTGAAATGAAACTAGGTACCATCATTATTATTTCGTGTTTATTAAATCAGATAAGTAAAACAACATACTATTTTCACAGCGTGACAAAATCTTGTACATTATAGGTACTAAACTAAATTGTAATTAAATATTTTGTTGTTATGTCCCTGGGATAAACGAGATCGAGTCATAAAACGGATGATAATCTTTATCAATCACACTTTTTAATTCTTGCAAATGTTTGTATTTGCTTTCTGTGATTTTGAGGGGCTGTTGATATAGTTGCTTTGGTAGTAAAGTTCCACGACTAGATCTTCGCTGTGGTAGGATGGTCCATTCGTCAGGATGTCGCAATTTACATAAAACAGGTATCTGGCAAGTATTTCAGTCCTCGTATATCGACCACAACTGGATCACCTTTTTTCTTACCTGGTCTAATAGACTTGAAGTTAGATTCTAGTTCTTCATAATAAAGAAAGAAGTCGTAGTGGATTGATTTTACATCGTAAGGATTTCTTGGTCGAGCTTGCTGCATTCGAGCTACATAGTCACTCGGTGCATAAATAGGGGGTTTAATGTACTGTTCAATTGTTGAATGGACACTATCAACTTCCATCATGGTATGGCCTTTTTCCAAGTACAACTGTTCAACACTAAGATTCATTCTTTGCGAGAGATCACTTAAAGCACTGGACAAAATCCGGTTTCGATTTTGATAGCCACACCCATCAGAAATTACAGTGACTTGTTTAGTTTCTGTTATGTTGGATTCTTGATAAATGATATTCCGTTGGGTATGATACTGGTTTATTAGCAGGAGACACAGGAGTTGTACACACAGTAAGACATCACAGGAAGAACTGTGGCAGAGTGCCGGCAGATCACAGATAATACATAGACTAGTGAAGACCATAATAGTAACATACTAAATAGTGATGTTACAACATCCCCCTTGTTGAGTTCAAATTAGACCCCTGACTGACAATTAATATAAGTGCTATGCTACTTAACTTTATACAAGACAACATGCTTAATTATACTTATAGTTATACTTAAACTTTACTTATGACTTTATTTATAACTTAATCAATTTCTTCAATTAACCTTCTGGTAGGTTTTATAATACGACCTGACCTAGTTGTTACATTTGAGAATTGTTGAGATGAGGATCCTTGATGCCTAGACTCTTGTCTGTCACCTTCCTCTCCCCTTTGTGACGAGTTGGATTGCATGGGAGGGTTAGCACAATTATGAGAATATTTATGTCTTAAGTGAATTCTATTCCTCCTATACCTAACTCCATTGACATCCTCAACAACATATGATCTATTATTTGACAATCTTTGCTTAACAATAGCTTGTTCCCAGTTGCTACTAGGGTTTCTCTTAAAATAGACATGATCATTATGATGTAACATAGACATTGACTTGGCATTTTTATTGTAGTATTTTGACTTATTTTGATCATTTTTCTTGACAGACTCTTTGTAATCTTTAAATGTTACCACTTTTGGCTTTAACTTCTTATATGATGTTGGAATGTTATCTCTTAAGTTCCTAGACATGAGTAACTGTGCTGGTGATGAAAAATTATTTTTACCTGTATTTCTATATTGTAACAATGCTATGTATGGATCTGATCCATTTTCTTTGCATTTTCTTAGCATGTTTTTTATAATTTTGACTGAACTCTCTGCTTGTCCATTAGACTGTGAATGATATGGGCTAGTAACAACATGTTCTATGTCCCATTCTTGCAAAAAAATTTTGAATTCGATTGACTGAAAAGGAGGTCCACCATCTGAGACTAGTGACAATGGTATTCCATGGCGTGCAAAAATTGACTTTAAATGAGTAATAACATTTTGAGATGTACTATTTTTATTTAATAATGCTATTTCTATGTATTTTGAGTAATAGTCTGTGACAATTAAATATACTAAACTATCAAAATGCATTAAATCAATACCTACTTGTTGCCATGGGTATTTACAGATTTCAAAATTTTGTAGTGGTTCCTTTTGATTGCTTTGTTTAAACTTAGCACATATAAGACATTGCTCTACTAAATTCTTAATATCACTTGATTCTTTAGCTAGTTTTAAACATTTGTTTATACCCTGGTGACCTTTGTGAATCTGTTCTAACATTCCTTTGTACATAGACTGTGGTACTATTAATTTTGAGCCTTTGAAAAGTAAATCTTTAATTACATGAATTTCCCCTTGAATATTCCAAAATGGTTTTACCAATGGACTGACATTGTTTTTATTGTTTGGCCATCCTTCATTATAATATTTTTTTAATAATTGCAAGGATTCATCCTTTCTGGTTTCCTGTGCCAATTGTGTACTATATTCTTTTGTAATTGCTAAGTTAGCATACATTAGATTGACATGACAAGACATGTCTGATTCATTTTCAGGTATATAGTGATCTTTCAAGGCGGCTCTTGACAAAGTGTCTGATATAAACATTTCTTTACCTGGGACATGTATAACTTCTAAATCATATTTTTGACAAGTTAACATCATACGCTGTAATCTAGCTGGGACGTCATGTAATGGTTTTTTAAACAGATAGACTAATGGTTTATGATCAGTGTGAACTGTGACTCTGTTACCATATACATATTGGTGAAATTTTTCACAACCAAATTGAATTGCTAGCAGCTCCTTCTCTATTTGAGCATACCTTTCTTGGGTTTGAGTTAAAGTTTTTGAACTGTATGCTATAGGTTTATTTTTTTGTAAAATGACTGCACCTAACGCTGACTTTGACGAATCGACTGACAAGACTAATGGAATCTTGGGATTATAATGAGCTAAAACTGGTGAATTTGTAATTTCATCTTTCAGTTTCCTCAGACATTGACTATGATTCTCATCCCAAGTCCAGACTGCATCTTTTTTTAAAAGATTTCTTAACATTTGTGTTTTTTCTGACAGGTTACTTATAAAAGGTCCTAGGTAGTTTATCATACCTAGTATTCTCTGTAACTCTTTGACATTTTGTGGTGTAGGCATGTTGACAATTGCTTTGACCTTCTCAAGATCTGCCCTTGCACCATCTTTACTGAAGACATAACCTAAAAAACATACTTCTGATAGTGAAAATTTACACTTTGACTTGTTAAATTTTAAATTGACTTGACGAGCTCTTTGCATGACTTTATGTAATCTTTCATTGTGAATTGACTCGTTTGGACCATACACTAAAATATCGTCAATAAAAATTAGAACTCCTTCTATATCACCAAATAAATTCATCATGACTCTTTGAAATATTTCTGATGAGGCATTTATGCCGTATGGTAATCTTAAATATTTATATCTACCAAATGGTGTTTGAAAGGTACATAATTCTGAACTATATTCATCTAAACGTAGCATCCAAAACCCTGAAAATGCATCTAAGTGAGAAAAACATACAGCCCCTTCGAGCTGAGACCTAATCTCATCAATTGACTTGAGTGGATAATGTTCCCTCATGATATTTTTATTTAAATTTCTAGGATCAAGACAAATTCGTAACTGACCTGAACTTTTTACTGTTACAACGACTGAATTAACCCACTCTGTAGGTTTTGTTACTTTCTTAACTACTTGCATTTTCTCCATGCGATCCAACTCCTCACGCAGTTTCCCTTGTAATGCGAATGGGACTTTCCTGGGCGGATCCACACATGGTACTGCATCAGGCTTGAGTTTTAGATGACAGACTGGGGGCAGACAGCCAAGACCCTGGAATACATCATTATATTGTGTATGAATTTGTTCACAAAAGTCTTGTTTTGATACTGAAAAGACACGTTTTATTATACCTAACTTTTCACAAATTGGGAGACCAAGGACATTTGGACACTCTATATCTGGTATTATAAACATTATGTTTTCAACAATGTTCTTATTGTTTAAGCAAAAATTACAAATTAAGTTGACTTTGCCTAAAATCGGAATGGATTTTCCACCAAATCCTGTGACATTTATTTGACATTTGACAAGTGACAATTTTGACAGCTTATTTTGACTTTTAACATTTTGAAATGTTTGTTTTGACATTATATTGACATCTGCACCTGAGTCTATGATGCATTTAACTTTTGTATCTCCTACCAATAAGCTAATTTCCCACGACTGCTTTGAGTGATTCAAAGTATTGACCACTGATGATCCATTGTGTGACTGACTGGACGACTGTGCCTTATTGTGAAATCCCTCAGACATGTGACTGATTTCATCATTGAGACTCTGACATTTTTTCTTTTGACTTTTTGACTGGACATAGGATCTCTCAGACATGTGATTGTTTTCATCATTGAGACTCTGACATTTTTTCTTTTGACTTTTTGACTGTACATAGGATCTCTCAGACATGTGATTGTTTTCATCATTGAGATGTTTATTTTTATTACATCTCTCAGACATATCACAGTTTTCATCATTGAGATGATATGAATTGGGACTCCGACTATTTGACTGGATAATAAATCTCTCCGACGTGTCACTTTTCTCATCATAGGGATGGATGGATGGATGTGATGTCTTACTGTGTGTCTGTGTGTTCCTGTGACTGAGTGACTGACCGTGAGAATGACTATTATGACTTTGACCATTATGACTTTGACTATTCAGCATCCTGCTGTGCGACTATGAGTGTTCTTGCCAGCTCTTGCATCCTCTGATATGTCAAATCAGGTTCTTGGAGTAATCTCTGACGTATATGTGAAAAATCTATGTTCAGGTTTGCTATGAAAATATCTTTAATGAGAGATTCTCTGAGCGTTCCAAACTCGCATTCTTTGCTTTTATTTTCCAAATCCGTGAGGAATTCGTCGATGCTTTCGGATTTATTTTGCCTACGTGTGAAGAACAAATACCTGCACATGGTCACGTTTCTTCTTGGCTCGAAGAATTTGTCAAATTTCGATTTGACTTCGTCAAGCGTGCTCTTGTCTATTTTGAGGTTAAATGTGTTGAATATATTGAGACCTCGTTCTCCAATGCAATGTAACAGAATTGCGATTTTCCGTTTCTCGCTTGACTTATCTAGACCTGTGGCTAACAAATATAAATCGAGTTGTTGCCACCATCTTTTCCACGATTCAGCGTTATTATTCGTGGTATCTGACGAAATATTCAACTGCTTCACACGTGTTTGAAAATTTGTCTCACCATCATGGCTGACGTCCGCTTGGTCCGGCATTTTCTTCGACGACCTCGACTTTTTCTTGAATGACTTCTGACACCATGTTATGTTGTCCTGTGATGTCTTACTGTGTATACAACTCCTGTGTCTCCTGCTAATAAACCAGTATCATACCCAACGGAATATCATTTATTAAAAATTCAACATAACAGTTTCTAGCGCTAAGTTTGCTATATAATCGATTAAGCAAGAAGTAAACTCATTTGCGGATACGCCCCCATCAGCTTCATGCCAAAAGTAAATAGTTACTTTTCTCGTCTTGCAGTCATAGATAGTAAAGTTATGGCATTGTAACTTAAGTTTATAATATAAAGAGCTGGCCAATAGCTTCGGTGCAAGTAGGACACTCTGCACATCCACTGTGATTACTACCACCTTTTCGTTCGCCGATTCTATGGCATCTTTTTTAGCTTGGCGCGCTTCATTCTTTTTAATTATGTGGTCGTCATACTCTTTTTGTGAAATATTACACGCTTTAAAACTGCAACAAGTATCACACTGGTCTTTGCGTGGATGGTGAATTGCTATATTCTCCTGTTTCAGAATTCTTAGGAAAGTCGGTCTGCTTGCTGCTTGGTAACTGTGTTCTCTACACCACTCCACGAAAACGTCATGCATGTGTTTTTCAGACCTAAATGTCGACTCAACATACAGCTTGCTGGAACTTGCTCGGCAATAATGACTACTTTTGGAATCAAGTCTATCCAATTTTTTACTTTTTTTGTTACGTGTGTATACTTTGGTACCAGTGCTGCACTCGGTGTATTCTCGATGTCAATTGTGGGTGAATCATCAAAACGAAGATCTTCATTAACAGTGTCAGATTCTTTTGTCCAGCGCTTAAAACTGTCTTCACCTAAAGATAGCGTATTTAAAAAAAACAGTCTACATACCCGAACCTTAGTGCATTTTTCATCGCAAGTGTTCAAAAAAATATCATGGCCACTTCCTTTTTTCACTGAAGGCTGATCTTTGCGGCGACGACGTCTAATTAATCTACGAACAGCAGCAGTCCTCACGAACGTTTTCTTTTCTTCCCATGTTCTAAGGTTCCAGAAATATGAATGAATAGCTTTACGATCTTCTTCCGCAATGGATGCATACAAGAATGAGTTTTTATGTTTTGAATCGATGTTTAATTTTGTGTGAGAACATCGAGGTTTTATTTCTCTTTTTGGTTTTCCAACACAAGGTTTATATTTCCCATCATCACTCTTCTTAAATCCCAGGTAGGACTTACCTAAAACTCTAGCTTTTCTATTTAATTGCACAACGTTTTCTTTAGGTCTGAAACGGTGTTCAATTTCCTCGTCTGTCGGCAACAATGGGACTTCATCTTCACTGTCAGATAAAGACAACTGCAGTTTTCTTTTTTTTGAGGGTGGAACCCAGTGTGGGTCTTGCACACTATCATCGCTCCCAAATGAGAGAATGGTATCCAAATCTGGAGATGGTAGCTTGGCAGGACGTACTGATTGTGATGATACGGAAATATTGTTCAGATTTTCATTTACTGCACTACTGACTACTTCATTATTACCTTCTAAATTGGAATGTACGATAGCCCGAGTAGATATCATCAACAGCTCCTCTTCGTCATCACTACTGAACAAGATTGGCATAATATCCGCAGTAGTTTTTGGTGACAGCAACAGTGACGGCGTCTCCAACATCGGAGATAGCGATTCAACATTAAATCCTAAATCATCTGGCGTAATTAATGAATCCTCAAGATGTGGAAGAGATTTCACCAATGCGGCGGCGGCGACAGAGGCGGCACGGTAAGCATTATCGTCGGCAAACTCAGATTGAAGCACTAAATTTATCATTCGATGACCCCGGCCAGTAGTTTTATATTTTTTCTGACATAATTACTAAAGTAATAAGTGGTAATAACGCTAAGAAAGTGTTTACGCGCGACTTTGTCTTTCTAGCACAAAATCGGCACGAAACTGAATTGATATAGTGAGAGAATGATCACATAGGATATTTTAATTTGCAATGTTATGAAATAAAACTGTTACTAAAAACTCTCATGTGTACATCAGACACATAGGTCATTTTGATTTACAATTAAATGTAGGCTGACACTTGAGAGGTTTTAAAAATGATACGTGCTGTTTCGATATAAGAAGATATTCACATGGTTTTTGCTAAGTATGCGTATTCAAAAATGCTTTTCAAATATCTGTAAAACTCATTTTTGAGAAAAATGTCACATAGGAGATTTTAAATTTGCAACGACGATTTGCTGTATAATATATAGTTAAAAATAATCCTTTTTAAAGGCGAACGGCAGAATTCGTACCGCATACTTTTTTTGTTGTTTTGTGATAGAATTTGTACCACTTATTAAGGCAACTAAACCATTCATTTTCATGTAACGTTAGTATTTTTAGCACACTGCATTAATGAATTATATCAATTAAAAGATTTAAGTAATTAAATGTAATATAATCTTAAACTGAACGCAACTAAATGTGGTTATGTTTTTAGAAGTTGCCATTTGTAAAATATCACGAGGTTCAAAATGATAAATGATTATTTAAAAATAGAAATAAGAGTAAATAAAATTAACCTATTACACATTATACCTTACAATGAATAATTATTGCATACAATCTTAATTATTAACTATTTAACTATAGGAATTATTTTCGCCATCAAAGTTTTTTTGTATTGGCAATTTTTTTGACAGGATAGAAAAATCCCGAAAATCTTTTTTTGGTTGTGTTGTTTTGGTTTGTAGTTTGTATGTAACTGCATCTGAGCAATATAGCAAATTATCTGGCCATTTTTACGTTGAGTTGAGCTACTGGTGCTCCGTACTCTATCTGTTGATAGTACTTTCGTGAAAGGACGCTGTATCCGATGAGAGTGAAGATATCGTCAATACTAATCGGCTGTGGGTATATCATAGATGTAAGTAGTTTCCAAATAACATTTTGCGTACGAGTGTGTGAGTTACGTTAAGTGATAACTTTTACGTGTTAAAAAGTTGTCCTTACCATTTAATCTATGCGATATGATACTAAAATAAAATGTGTATACTAAAACAAATCTAAACATTATTTGAAAAAATAACAAACACTTGTGGTTGTATAAATATTAACATTTTGTCCTATATAATGTGTCCTATATCCTGTATAAACACTTGAGTGATTGTTAACATGTATTGTTTACTTGCCTGTTATAATAGTTATTACTCTGTTAGTTAGTATGACTTTCATAGTGTCATAGTCATATAAAGCAATGTTGTTCACTCAAAATCACTTAATTATTTTCAGATAACACCTGCTGACTTACTCATTTACATTCTTCTGATAATATGCCGAGGAGAAGCATAATATGCCATCTAAGTGTTTGTGTTGTATGCGGACAATCCATACTATGAATCAGTTCACGCAGGATTTTGATTAAAGATGCAAATGAAAAGAACAAAGAATGGCTAACACAGTTGCTACATGGATCCAACCACGAGAGGTATAGCATATATCATTTACACATATATCTTGATTTGATGTATGTATGTGTTAAAACAATGTAAATTATTTTCCACTAATACCATGCATTTTTAAATGCAAGCTTTTCTTTATTAATATTTTTTATTTTAGTTTCGTTCTAAAGATGAAGCTTGTGTACCGTGTTGTCTAAGAGCTAGAAGAACTAGGGTTGTTTCACACCAAATAAAAATATTCAACCCATTGTGCCTGATCATCTGGAGGGTGATCATTATGATTTGATGTGTGCTGTATGTGGTCAGTCTATCCACCCCAAAATCAGATCAAGAGTGGAATCGCAACAACACTGCTCGTTCGTTGGAGCAGGTATATATGAAATAATATTTATATTTATAGTAATTAGCTTACAAAAATGTGTCATGCAAATGGCAATTACTATTTTATAATAATAATAAATAAAATAATAATAAATATCTTGGGACAACTCACACACGGCTATCTGATCCCAAGCTAAGCAGAGCTTGTGTTATGGTAACCAGACAACTGATATACATACTTATATAATTTATAAATACATACATATAATAGATAAATCACACCCAGACACAGAACAAACAATCATGCTCATCACACAAAGTTTGTCCTGGTTGGGAATCGAACCCACGACCTCCGGCTCAGCAGTCAGGGCCACTAACCACTAGACCAACAGGCCCGTCAAATATGTTATGTTGCTAAATCTGGGACAGTCATGATGTTGGCTCTACTATCAACAAAAGGATACTGGTTTTTCCATTGTCACAGCCCTTCTTCTCATATTAATACAACATACATATTTTTGGTAAAGGTTTTCTGTAAGGTGAAAACCAATCATTGGATGTTATAGACTATTCTGTAGCTTGGTCATGATGGGCGCAATTTATGTCTATCAAACTTAGTGTTTAATTTGTATTTCATCAATGTTATTTATTTACAGATGTCATCCATGAATGAAGTTTGTGGAGTTTGCTGGGGCCAAGCTCGAGATTTGAGCTTCTCTGTTCCAGAAGAACCAGAAGAAAGACCCCAACATATTGTGTTGCCCAATATAAGAAGAGCGGCTGAAACACCAAGGACACTGCATTTTCCAAAGAGTGCATGGAACCAGAGCCAAATATTGTGCCTGAAGAAACCAGGCAAGCTGTATTGGTTAAGTATCAATATTTTATACCAAGAGGAGCTCGTATTTGCTCCTTACATAGACAGGACGCTAATTATGAAAACCTGTATACTGCTGAGTATAGCCTTAATTGCTTTACTTCTACACACAGAGGAGATAATTTTTATTTTAATGGAAGGGTTAAGTAACATCTCTTATGAGAATATTCAAAACTACCCCGATAACCAAGTACAGTTCTTTATAGGCATAAATAAACAACAACATCAACAAATATTGGATGTTACACCGAGGCTTAGGAATATGCATCGGGATAGTTTTGCATTAACAGCCTTATTGTGTAAATTAAGGACTGGGGATTCAGAGGACAGATTGTCATATCTATTTCAAGTTCCGATGAGACATTAATGTCTGTAGCAATAAATATTTTGCTAACTGATTATGTTCCAGGATTTCTTGGTTTTTCTCATTTAAGAAGGGAGCAAGTGGCAGCAAGAAATTCATACATTGCCGATCACATTTTTGTGAGCCTAATGCAACAGCTGATCAAAAACCTGCAATCACAATAGCTGATGCAATATAAATATATACACAAAAAAGTAGTAATTACTTATTCCAAAAGGATACAGGGATCCCCCTATGTGGTGTCTGAGTTCCTCACTCGTCAGCGGCAGTCTGCTTTTACAACAGCTCGCAAGTTGTTCGGTGTGACTGATGTGTGGACTATGGAAGGAAACATTAATATCAAGCTTCCTAATGGCAAACGTCGTCGGGTCTTCACTACTGAGGAAGTTATCGCGTTGGGAGCGGAGCATGGCAAGTCGCTGGATCATGCTGTTCCTCCGGATTCCAACCCTGGTTCGACTAGCGCAAGCCCGGCGCCAGCGCAGGCTAACACTCGATCGAGGCGGTTAGCAAAGAAGAAGTAACTTGTATTTGCTATTTATTTGTTTTTCCTTGTTGTTTAACAGTTTGCTTTCTGGTCGTTGATCACATTTGTTACATCACGTCACTGTAATTTTATTCGTTTACCGGCTTTTGTTCTTTTTTTTTGTTGTTTTCTTTGCTCTAGATAGTATTTGAAATGTCAATGTCACTTATCAAAGTTGTCATAGCCGCTGTCTACGTTTTTTTTTTTTTTTCTAATTTACGTTCGGATACGAGCTGTACTTTTAATTTGTTTAAATGTGAACAGTCTGCCGGCAGGTTTATGCAATTGATTCTTAAGTGAATTTATTTCACATTTAAATTCTTTTATATTATTTACTATATATAATATTATATTTATTTAATTAACTTCTCAGTAATTATGTCTGACGATGACTTATTTTATTCTTGCTCTTCCACCTCTTTTTCATCTCTTGACGATTCTTTGCCCGTAAATGATTTTCTAATTAGCGAGTGCCAGCGATTTAACAAGTGCTTTAATGTTTGTCATATAAATGCTCAGAGCATTCCTCAGCATCATTCTGAGTTATTGGATTTATTTTCGGGCGTCTCCGTGCATGCTGTTTTAGTGTCTGAAAGTTGGCTTAAACCTGAACTTCCCTCTTCTTTGTACTGTTTGCCTGGCTTTATTTTAATCCGAAACGATCGTACAGGTAAGAGAGCTGGGGGTGTTGCCATGTACCTACGTAGTGATATTCCCTATAAAATAATTTCTTCTTCATCCCCTATTTATAATGGCAATCCTGAGTACCTATTTATTGAAATCATTGTTAAAGGGGTTAAGTCCGTTCTAGGAGTTGTTTACTGCCCTCCTACTATTGATTACTTCTCTTCTCTTGAATCTCTTTTTGAATCTCTTTCCTCAGAATACAAACATCTCATAGTCATGGGTGATTTCAACACTGACCTTTTGAAAGATAACACAAGAACACGTAGGTTGAATGCGATCTTGGAGTCGACGAGTCTATCTCTCCTTAAACTTTGTCCGACTCATCATAACTTGGACTCGAGCGATTCCTGGCTCGATCTCATGCTTGCGTCTTCTGTGGATCTCGTGGCAAACCATGGGCAGGTCGCTGCGCCTGGTTTGTCCAGACATGATTTGATCTATCTGGCTTACAAAATGAAACCCCCTAAGCAGAGGCCTGCTACTGTCTTGATCCGGAATTTTGTAAGATTGAATAAGGATAAACTTCTTACCGATGCGCTGGCTCTTGATTGGGTCGATATTTCCCAGTCATTATCAGTGGATCGGATGGTGGACACCTTTAACAGGAATGTTCTCCAGCTTTTTGACACGCATGCGCCACTAAGGGCTGTTCGCGTTAAGCGCCCCCCAGCTCCTTGGATCACCCCTGGAGTTCGGATGGCAATGAGACGACGTGACCGGGCGTTTAGAAGATATAGGCGGGATCGCAGTGAGGAGTACTGGGACCTGTACAAGTTGGCTAGAAACCGTTGTAATCAGATGGTAAGAACATCTAAACGCCGTTACATTTGTGAAAATGTCCTCAATTCTTCGCCGGCTGATATTTGGAAGTTTCTTAAATCGCTTGGCTTCACAAAGTCCCCCTCTAGTGCTGTTCCTCTTAATTTGCCTTTAAATACTCTTAATAAACATTTTTCAACGTCTGCTGCGCTTGCGGTTGGTATTAAGTATAATACTATTCAGGAAATTACTTCCAAGCCAATGCTTCCTCCTGACTCCTTTTCTTTCTCTCCTGTGTCTAACCATGAGGTCTTAAAATTCTTTACTTCAATTAAATCTAAGGCTGTGGGCTGTGATGGGGTCAGTCGTACTATGTTATCATTTTTGATTGATAACTTAGTCCCAGTTATTACTCACATAATCAATTCATCTCTGCAATCTGGTGTGTTTCCAGCGATTTGGCGTAAGGCTTACATTATCCCTCTTCCTAAAATTTCTAATCCTAGTTTGGCTAATCACTTTAGACCCATCTCCATTCTCCCTTTCCTGTCTAAGATCCTAGAAGCAGTTGCTCTTAAACAATTATCCTCTTTCGTTTTTAAGAATAACCTTTTGTCAAGTTCCCAATCCGGTTTTCGGCCAGGCCACAGCACAGCCACAGCTTTGCTTAAAGTTACAGAAGATGTTCGTGATGGCTTGGAGAATTCGAGGTTAACGGTGTTAGTTTTAATAGATTTTTCCAATGCTTTTAACACCGTTGATCATGACATACTACTGGCCATACTGTCTCAAATTGGTGTGTCTTCTTTGTCACGTAATTGGTTTTCTTCTTATCTTCGTGGTCGCCAGCAGGCGGTGCGTGTTGATCAGGATTTCTCTGACTGGTGCGACCTGATGACTGGTGTTCCACAAGGCGGTATACTCTCTCCTCTCTTATTTTCTTTATTTATTAACTACATTACTGCTATCCTCAAATGTTCTTACCATCTGTACGCTGATGACTTGCAACTATACGCTCAATCAGATATTGCGAATCTTGATGAATGCATTTCATCCCTTAATGCTGATCTCAGAACTATTGAGGAATGGTCTGGCAAATTTGGGGTTTCTGTTAACGTTGGGAAATGTCAGGCCATCCTCATTGGTAGCTCGCACTATTTGAGAAATGTGAACACGAGTCAACTTACACCACTGATGTATGAGAATTCAGTCATTTCTTTATCACCTCACGTAAAAGACTTAGGTTTATATATTGACGACTGTTTTAGCTGGAATAAGCACGTGGCTCAAGTGAGCCAGAAAGTCACTTTCTCACTGCGGTCTCTCTATAGATTCAAGCATTTTCTCCCATCTAGCACTAAACTCATTTTGGTACAGTCTCTTGTGCTTCCCATTATCGACTATGCTGATGTTTGTTATTCTGATCTAACCCAGGAACTTCTCAATAAATTGGATCGTCTTCTTAATAATTGCATTCGCTTTGTGTTTGGCCTTCGTAAATATGATCACATCTCTTCCTTCCGTACTCAGCTTAAATGGCTGCCTATTCGACTCAGGAGGTCCCTCAGATCTCTCTGTTTGCTGTACTCTGTCATGAATGATCCGAATGCTCCTGATTATTTAAAAACTTATTTTAAAGTGTTGGGCAGTTCTCACAGTCGTAACCTTCGGGCTTCCGAAAATCTTCTCCTCCAAATTCCTTTACACCGCACCGGTTTTATGTCCAAATCATACGTAATTTCGACAATCAAGCTCTGGAACGCACTACCCTTTGACATTAAAAAAGCTGAAAGTAAATTTACTTTTAAAAGAAAAGTTCGTAACCACTATTTAGGTCCGTCTGCCAAATAAAAGTCATTGTAATTACTGTTAAAGTTCTCGTTTTTATTTATTTTTATATGTATATATTAGTTTATTTGATATGTATATGTGTATTAGTATCCGTATAAAAATATATGTTTTCGCAAAAATAGTTTTTAGATATTTTATGTATTTGTACCCTATCACAATGTTGTCGTATTTTACCCAAAGGTTGACTGGTAGAGAATGCCTTATGGCATTAAGTCCGCCTATGTACCACTATTGTACATGAAGTTTAAATAAATAAATAAATAAAATACATATTCCCTTCATAAATATAGGAATTTATTAAAGCCATTTGTCCTCTGTGCCTCTGATGGATATATTATAGATGTACGCGGACCATATAGTGCCACTACAAATAACGCCACCATAATGAGTGATTTATTAAACGAAACTGAATTTAATGATTTTTGTAACTGGGGATGCTGCTCACATGTTATGAGCATTATTTTGGTACCTTAGTTACGCTTGCCATGAAGGTATGACCAGACCTGCCCTTTTCTTAGAAAAAATAATATTAAGAATCAATTAGGTGCTTAATTATAACAACAATAAAATTAATGTAAGTTCCTGCAAAAACAAAGTTGTTTTATTTACCCACACTCAAAACTGCATCAGCACTTCATCATTCATCATCATCAAACTATTGCAGACCACTGCTGGACGTAGGTCTCCTAAAGCACTCTACTGAATAGGTACAATTATCATGTCAATTTGCTAACTTAATGATAAGTAAAACACTACAAAGATAGCACCAGCTATCTAGAACATATCGTTTTTCACCAAAACAATGTTTATGTGCTTACACGAAATAATATTTTTTTGGACATAACCTCAAAAATAAAACTGGTTATAACTTTTAGGTCCCAACTTCTAAAAATCTAAGAATTTTAAAAGGGCTTGCCTATCGTATTAACTACCAATTGAAACAAAAATATATCCAAAACACGATATTTTATTAGGGGTACTAAACTCCCATACAACCCTTTTTTTTTTTTTTTTTTCGGGTGGGAAATCATCCAATGACTTCCCCCGCTCTGGGCGGAGCGGGGGGGCATGTCAGACTTGTACTGACTAAAACCCACCCATGTTCCTTCTATTGCCCTTTGCGTTCCGAGGCCGCGATCTCTTTCGAACAACCCGCAACCCCGGCAGGCGGAGGCTCTGGCAAGCCCCTCTGCTTTGCTGACTCTCTTTGAGGCGCGCGTGAAACACGAACGCGCCGTCGACACGGCCTGTCGTCAATCGACGGACGGACGGTGAACTACCCATTGCTCACCGCCCACAGGCCCGCATCTACGGTGGCCGGAAGTCGTCTCGCGGCGCCCGGCGCCCTGGGCGTCTCCCGCGGCGGCTGGGTTGGCCTGATGTTCTCTCCCTCAAACGCCCGGCCACCTCCTTTGCTAGCATTACTGCTTCGCAGAAGGTGGTGACCGCTTCCCATTCCCTCTCGCTCCGGACCATGGCCAGGGCCGGACGCGAGAGATCGCCGCCGCCGATCGCCTCCACGAGGGCCCCATACAACCCTGCCGTTCGCCTTTGAATTATTAAACATAAAGCTAATAGTGACCCAAAATTTCATCAAGCTGAAATGTTTGAAGGGGAAGGTAAGTCAATTAATGACAGGCCTGTTGGTCTAGTGGTTAGTGGCCCTGACTGCTCAGCCGGAGGTCGTGGGTTCGATTCCCACCCAGGACAAACTTTGTGTGATGAGCATGATTGTTTGTTCTGTGTCTGGGTGTGATTTATCTATATTATGTATGTATTTATAAATTATATAAGTATGTATACCAGTTGTCTGGTTACCATAACACAAGCTCTGCTTAGCTTGGGATCAGATAGCCGTGTGTGAGTTTGTTACGCAAGCATAGCCGAGGCAAATCGCTATAGCATGCATCGCCCTGATACCGCGCAATACCTAAGAGCTGACACTGCATACTTCGCGTCGCCGCGCGTCATTGAACGAAGGTGACACCGTTTCCGCGAGCCGCCGCCGATTCCTACATTCGTGTGAACTGCACTTTTTGGTCGATCGTTGACTAAGTAGCATAATTAGTAATTAGCTAGATTTAAACCCATAATTGTAATTTTGGTAATTATTAAACCCTATTATATAAAAACGGGTTTTCTTTTGCATCCTCTGCTGCCACCGAACTTAATTGGCGCAGTCGGTAGGATACTCGAAGCATATTAGGTACGTGACGCGTCAAGATTTCCCCTAAAATCGGACCGAAGTCCCGCGTGGCTTACCGATTCTCGAGTAACCTGAATCTACATACACCGTGTGGCGCCGGCAGAGGTGAATCCAGACATCGATTCGGCAAGAAGACCATGTTGTAAGTACTTTGAATCTTTCAAGTCCTTACTATCCTATTCTTAACCTTTATTCTTACCTATCCTTTACTATAAACTATTTACATAGCAATTCGTTTAATATAACATTGTAAGTGTATGATTTATTTTTCTAGTATCTTTACGTATTAGTTTTTCAAGATTTTCCACCCAAGGGTGTCGCGTAATCGTAGTTTAGGCAGTAGTAGGTCAAATAGGCTTATTACTATAGACGAGCATAGGCAGTTAGGTGAATCAGTATTACCTGATACAAATATGTCTCACGACAAAGTAGGAGAAATTTTTAATTCGCTTCGAATTCTACCTGAATTTGATGGCAATCCTAACGTGTTAACCCGTTTCGTAAATCTTTGTGACCAACTAGTACTAGCATATTTTAAAACAGAACCGGGTAATGAGTTAATCAATTTGGCACTCATAAATGGCATATTAAACAAGGTTACAGGTTCCGCAGCTCGATTAATAAATAGTAACGGTATTCCCGAGAATTGGATTGGTATTCGAAGCGCGCTAATAAATAATTTTGCTGATCATCGCGACGAGACCGCTTTATATAACGATTTATCCTTACAGACTCAGGGGTCTTCTACCCCACAGGAATTCTATGAGCGCTGTCAGAATTTGTTTAGCACAATCATGACATACGTCACATTGCATGAAACTGTACCTACTACAGTTACGGCGAAACGAGACCTTTATAAGAAATTGACCCTACAATGTTACTTACGCGGTTTAAAAGATCCCTTAGGCTCTAGGGTTCGTTGCATGCGTCCCGAGACGCTAGAAAAGGCACTCGAGTTCGTTCAGGAGGAGCTCAATACACTCTACATGCAACAGCGCATCGAAAGCGGGTCTAGTAGGAAAGATAATAACCAGCAGCCTTCCAAGCCTAATTCCAGCCTACCTCTAAACCAGTTTATGCAGCAACTCCCTTCGATGGGTATACCTGGTCCCTCAAAACCACAGATATATAGCACGCCTGGTCTTCCACGTCCCCAGCAGTTTTTCCCTCAACCAAATCAGGGTTGGCGGCAAAATATGCCTCAACTACAGCAATCTCGTGGCCCCACTCGGACTCAACAGATATTCCGAGCACCACCTCCAAATTATAATACTCAGGGCAATGTCTTTAGACTTCCAAATGGTTCACCCGTGCAACAAGGTACTAACTATAATAATACGCCGCGTCCCATGAGTGGCGTCAGCCACTTTGTGCCTAAACCATTACCTTCCACAGGACACAACTGGCGTACGGCCGGCAATCCGCCACCTAGCAATTATTTTAAAACGCGAGAAGTTAATAACTATGATTGTGTTTATGATCCCTACTATGATTTAGCATGTGCAGCCTATAACCAAGACTATGACGCTTACCAAGAATATTTAGACTTTTACTATAACTATGACCAATACGAAATCCCAGTGGTAGAAGAAATTAAACCAACTAACGAAACCGAAAACAAGACGGAAATTTTCCCGAAACCCCGAAATCAGAAAAGCCAAAATAGACGTAAATTTTAATATACAGAGACAACTTGGGTACATACAAATCCATGACCCACCTTTAAAATTTCTTATACAGGGTGTCCCGTAAATAATGGATCAAACGTAACGGGTAGGTAGCTTACCTGATTGCCAACAACTATTTTGAATGGTTTTAAAAAAACCGTTACGGTAACAGCGATATTATTTTTTTTTCGATTTTTTTAATTTTCTCTACCAGAGTTCAGTTTTTTTTATGCTGTTGCTGCACTTGCTGCAAATTATAACATTTTTATTTATAATTTTTGTTAAACATTTCTGAATAGCTTACTAATGTTTTAAGATTTTTTTTTGTTTTCAAATCGTTTTATTTGCCTTAGAAAAAAATCTTGAATTGAAAAGATTTTTTTGTCACGATGAAAAGACCAAAATTAAAAAAAAACTCCTGTAAAAAAATTGTATGACACGAATGACCACCATTATTTCAAAAAACTTGTCCATTTAATAAGGTTTGCAAATTGGTATAAAACTTACGTCTAGTCCTAGTCGTTACAAAGATATTGATGTAAATGTGATGATAGCAGAAAATAAATTACAATCAGTACTATCTAATTTTTCCCTCTTGTAATGCCTCGTGCTTGAATGCTTTTAATCTAAGCAGGTAGATAAGTGCCCAGCGTGATTCCAAGCCGATGACGTCATCTTTCCGGAATCAGGGATCGCTACCTGCGGCGTAGTCGCACCTACTCAGTGTGAAAGGGATAGATTACGCCGCTTTTGTATTTTGGTTAATCGGTATGTCGTTGAGCAGTTTTTTCTTTTCTTTGCCTTTCACGTGTACAGGGCTTCATTGTTTTTTGAATTTATTAGTTTAGTTGTGACTAGTCACTCTTCGAGTTGATACGTACGTCAGACAACTTTCGCTTCCGCTTGGTGTTTTCTTCTGTGAAATTGGACTTGTACTGTGTATTTGGATTTTGCTTTGCCTATCGATTTGGAACTATTAGTGTATTGGACAAACGACTTGGCGATCCCACGGACTTCGAAAACATTGTTTGTGTGTGGTTGTACGTGTGTGCAGTAGCGCTGAAACCTTACTCAGTGTAATGCCTCGTTACGAGTACAGGCCACGGCAGTACGCCGAAATGCATTTTATCTACGGAGAAGCAAGAGGCAATGCCAGGGCGGCCGCAAGATTGTACCGTGAAAGATACCCGAACCTGGTTTGTTACCCCGATTATCGCGTATTCATTAGAGTGCATAACGCGCTTCTTGAGGGAAGAATTCTTGGCACCGGAGTTGGTGGTGCCAGTGAAGGACGACCGCGACAAGTCAATGACGAAAGCATTCTTCGAGAAATCGAGGAAGATCCGTCGGTCTCAGTTCGCGTCATAGCGCGACGCATCGGTATCCCAAGATCAACGGTGCATCGAGTGCTGCAGAGGTACCGGTTTCACCCATATCACGTGCAACGACACTCATGACCAGGCACTTAAACGGATATCGGAACTGGAAGCAGAATTATGCGAGGCTCACAACACCATTACCTCGTTCAAGTCTTTGAAAGTCAGCGAAGAGGTTAGCAACACCAACAACCTTTTCAACGAGCTGGTTAACAATGTATCCGGACTGGAGAGTGAACAGCCCATCATTACTATAGACCTAACGGGGGATCAATCCTTAACTAAATGTCCCATTCTAACTAGCCATAATAAAATTAAGAAATATATTAAAATCAACAAAAGTATAAAGAAATATAAGAAACTCCTAAAAACTCAGAGTGTTTATCAACATAATGTCAACCTCAGAAGAGATTCCAGACACTTAAAAAAACAATTAAATATATGTAATAATCAGTTAGAAGCAAGTAAACTTATGTATGATGTTGATATACAGAACCTTCAAAGGGAATTACTGAATAGGGAAAATACACTTAAGGAAATTTTTTGTTAGTATGAATGTAGTCAACAGATGTTGAGTGAGCGTATGCAGGAGGCCTGTGAGTTGGTGGACCTGGTGAAGTACAGCGCAGAGAGGTATGAGTCACTGACAAACAACCTCACCTGTAGTTGTGCTGCCGCTCCTCCAGCTCTCATGTCACAGGATGTTGTTCCTGATGCCCTACCCATTTCTAACCATACCTTAGAAACCTTGCAACCCACTCAAAGTAATGTCTTAATGTATACCGATAGATTAGGAACTGGTTTTGGATCATTATTAAATAACCGTTCCCAACAACCAGTAGTAAATCATTGTCACCACAACCTGCACTTTAATCAGATTGTTCATAAAATTAAACACACACATTTTAATGAGGAGACCACTGTAGTAATTCTAATTGGAAATGGTCTTAGTATATCTAAAAGGGACTTAGTTAATGGTGTTGACACCCTACTTAAGTTAAGATTAGGCAAATTAATATTATGCGCATTGCCATATTCTGACAATCTACTTCAGCAAGAAAACAATTATATTTCTAGTTTAAATAACCTGATGCATATGTTATCATGTCGTCATAGTGACCGTTTATTCTTTTTTGATACTAACAGTTTTGTTAGAGATATTGTTTTGATTCGGGAGTACATGTATATTCCCAAAAAAAGTCAACATTTATTAGCTTCTTTATTAGCTTATAATATACACGCTGTTATTGATGGTTTAACTGAGACTAGGTTAAGTGATGCGACAGTATTGTCAAATTTTTCAAATGAAACTGTTGTAGATTCTTTAAACTATTAGAGCCGACAAAAGAGAAGCCTAACAATAGTATTTTACTTTATCATCAGAATATAAATCGCTTCTCCGGCAAAATTTTAGACGTGGAAATGTTAGTAGATAAATACCACATGGATATTTTATGTTTTTGTGAAACCTGGTTAAAACCCGATAGGATGCTATTTAATGTTAATAATTTTTCAGTTGCCAGTGCGTACAATAGATCCACAGTGGGTGGCGGTACCCTGATACTTTGTAATAGCTGTCTCAGTTATAAGGAAAGGAAGGATATTACCGCCCACTCTGTTGATCGCTTATGTGAGGTAGCATGTGCGGAGGTTGAAGGTCATACTTTCTTATGTGTCTATAGACCACCTGCATCAAACCTGTCATTGTTCTTAATCACTATGGAAGAAATTTTAAGTAAACTTTTTAGAGAAAATAAAATAGTTTTTGTTTGTGGTGACTTAAATATTGATCTGTTAGTTAATTCACCAGAAAAATGTAAGCTTATCTCATTGTTTAAATCATTCAATTTAAAATATTTATTTAATGAAGCGACTAGAATGACAGCTACTAGCGCTTCTTGCATAGATAATATATACACCAACTGTAAAGTAAAAGATTCGTTTTTGATTAGTGGTGTTAGGTCAGATCACATGGGTCAACTTGTATCTTTTGATTTAGACAAAAAGTTAGACTTAGTTAAAACAATTCAATTAAGACGTCTTAATAAAAATAAATTAGAGTCTTTTAATAATAATGTTCTTAGCAATCTTTCTAATGCTAGCTTTGATTCAGAAGACCCCAATATAAACTATGGCACATTATTTTCTACAGTCTGCCAAGAATTCAATAAAACGTGTCCTGTAAAAAATGTTGAAGTAAAATCTAAGTCTAAATTTAGTGAATGGGCCACCGCGGGAATAAGAAAAAGCAGAGATATTTTATATAATTTATATCACGAAAAATCTTTGACTTTGGACCAATCTTTTCACGCTTATGTTAGGAACTATTCAAAAATATTCAAAAGAGTCTGCGCTCAAGCAAAGTCTCAAGTAATAAGTAATAAAATTAGTGTTTCTAATAATAAAATAAAAACTGTTTGGCAGGTTATAAACAGAGAAACTGGAAAGACACAACGAGATCAGAATGAATGGTCCTTGAAAATAGATAATAAAACTATTTCTGATAAGCTAGAAGTCGCTGAGACACTAGAAAATTTCTTTACTAACATTCCGTTAGAGGTTACGAAATCTCTCCCCTCTTCCTCTAAATTAGCCGAAACTCTTCTTAAGGAAAACTTTACTAAGGATATACCTAACTTTAATTTTAATCCAATATGTATTGCTACAATTAAAAATGCATTTAAAAGTCTAAACATAAAAAATACTGAAGACTTATGGGGGATATCCGTCAAGGTTCTTGCTAATATTATTGACTCAATTGCTCCTGTCTTAACAGGCATATTCAATCAGTGTTTGGATAGCGGCAAGTTTCCTGACTTAATGAAATATAGTAAAGTAGTACCAATTTTCAAATCGGGTTGCAAGAGTGATCCCTCTAACTATAGACCTATATCTGTGCTTCCAGCATTAAGTAAAATCTATGAAAAAATCATGCTGGACCAGATGCTGTCGCACTTTAACTTAAACGGGATTCTGCATAGTCAACAGTTTGGCTTCACGAAGGGCAGGTCGACAACGGACGCGGGAGTAAAACTCATCAGTCACATTTTGGAATCCTGGGAGCAGTCCCAGGATGCCATTGGCATTTTCTGTGATCTCTCAAAAGCGTTCGACTGCGTCGACCACAACACACTGCTCTGTAAATTACACCACTACGGAATTCGTGGACGAGCTGCTGATCTTGTTTTATCATATTTATCAAACAGGCAGCAAAAAGTAAATGTTAATGGGGCGACGTCCTCTGGGTCTCTAGTCAAGATGGGCGTGCCCCAAGGTTCTATTCTCGGTCCCTTCCTGTTTCTTGTTTATATAAATGATCTTCCTTATATGATGGCCAAACTATCGGATATAATTTTATTTGCTGACGACACTTCGCTAATTTTTAAAATAAATAGAAAAAATCCGGATGTTGATAATGTTAACAAAAGTCTAACCGTTCTATCGAAATGGTTCGCAGCTAACAATCTCTTACTGAATGCGAACAAAACCAAATGTCTAAAGTTTGCCTTACCAAATGTACCACAACGTGATCTAAATTTAAATCTTGACGGCAAAAATCTTGATGTTATAGCAGAAACTGTATTCTTGGGGATGACTATTGATTCTAAGCTGCAATGGGGCGCGCACATAAGAACTCTTTCGGGTAGGCTCAGCTCAGCTGCATATGCAGTAAGGAAAATAAGGCAGTTAACTGATGTAGATACAGCTAGGTTAGTATACTATGCTTACTTTCACAGTATTATGTCCTATGGCGTTCTCCTGTGGGGATCAGCAGCAGACGTCGATTCAGTTTTTATATTACAAAAGAGGGCAGTCCGCGCGATCTATAAAATGGGTCCTCGCGAGTCCCTCAGAGAAAAATTTAAAGAGATCGATATACTGACTCTGCCCTCACTTTATATCTTAGAATGTTTATTGTATGTCCGTAAAAATCGGGGGCTTTTCAAAATTAGGAGCGACTACCACAATATTAATACACGCAGTAAACACGAAATTGTAATTCCTAAATTTAGATTAACAAAAACTAGCAAGTCATTTCTAATAAACAGTATACGCTTTTATAACAAGTTGCCAAAATCAGTTATAGAACTGACAGATGGAAAGTTTAAAAACTACATAAAACGTGTCCTTATTAAAAACGCATATTACAAAATCAAGGACTACGTTGAAGATAAAGAAGTTTGGCTATAGTTCCTTCTGCGCATGCGGCTTCCCTGGTAGCTATAATCAGCACAAATTTGTGGATGTCTCTAACTATTCTCAATCTTATTTATTTGTGTGATCTCTTTAATCATTTTGTTTTTTGCAATAGTTGTCAAATCACATATTTATATCACCCTTGTTCTGAATAGTTACAGTACTGATAGCAACATCTGTGTGACTCGTCTTTTAGTTATTATTTTGTTTTTGCAATATTTTTTTATTTATTTTTTTTACTTTTGTATAGATTCTTTTCTACCTATTAGTTGTGAATGAGTGGACATGGTTGGCCTTGTAGATTCTTAGACGCTTGTTAACTTTTGTTAACGTATTATTTTATTTTACTTTTTGTAAAGTAAGCAATGACTTATTGTCGGGCCTACGCTGTCCTCTCATACTTAAGTGCTAACGCTGTAACAACAACAACATTGTAAAACTAAATGATTTTAAAAGAGTAACCATGGAGTTTCTTGCCGGTTCTTCTCCATAGGAAACGACCAACCCGAACCGTGCATCTTTTCTCGACGTTTTATAAGTGCCTATGTAGGCCTATGTAAAATAAAAATATTTTGATTGATTGAAAAAAAAACGTGTTCAAACGCTGACCTCACGTGATTATCAGCAAAGAGTTGAATTTTGTCAAAGGATGCTTAGAATGATTCGGGCGGACCCACAGTTTTTCAACAAAATTTTATGGAGTGACGAGTCTTCATGCCGCCGAGAAGGATATTTGAATTTGCATAATTTGCACCGTTGGCAGCTGGTGAACCCACATTTGATGCGAGAGGACAGAAGCCAACATCAATTTAAAATAAATTTATAGGCGGGAATAATTAATGGGCAAATAATAGGGCCCTTTGAACTACCAGAAACTCTAAACGCCCAATACTATCTGCATTTTTTAAGAAATGAGTTGCCAACGTTATTAGAAAATATCCCAGAAGACGTACGGCAGGTAATGTGGTTGCAAAATGATGGGTGCCCCGCTCACTATGCAACAGCAGTAAGGGCGCACCTTGATGAAAGTTATCCGGAAAGATGGATCGGGCGATTAGGACCAATTTTGTGGCCTCCGCGATCTCCGGATTTAAATCCCCTAGATTTTTTTTACTGGGGATGGTTTAAAAGACAAGGTCTACAAACAACCGATAACGACAGAAGAAGAGTTACGTCAGAGTATCCAATCTACTGTATCAGAAATAAATCAAAGCCATTTTGTCCGACGGATAAGACGGCCCTGTTAGGACAAAACGCTGTAATCTGTAAAACGTCAATTTGAGAAAAACGAGTTTAAAAGTTTACGCCTTTAACTCGTTACCAAATTTTATCCAGTATACATAATAGGATAGTTCTTTTTGTAACTTATTTGTCATAATATTTACTCAATTTCATTTTAACATCATATTATCCTATCTAATCAAGAAACCTCACAAATATTAAAAAATATGTTTTGTTACAACAGCATGTAGCTAGCCAATATTCGTCTTTGTTGTGACATAACAATGTAATCGTTGATTACTGCGTTTTGAAGAGATAGACTTGTGTGTTTTATCTGCATTATCTCATACCAAAAGTACAAATAAATGTATTTATGATATTGTAGAAATTGTATAGATTAACAAAATGTACTCTTTCAAACTGATACTTATTAAAATTTGTAAGGTAAAATAATAAAATAAAAATTGGTCATAAGTAGGTACGTTAAAATTTTATTGTAAAGTAGTGAACAAAAAAAGAAATTTAAAGTAAAAAGGAATAAAAATAAGTCTAGGTAAAAGTTTCTGAAGCAGATTCGTCCAAATCTTCGGTGATATTTTCATTGACCAGCAAATCTTCATAAAAGCGATGCCTGGATTTTGGCATAAATTTTAATAGTTTTGTTAAGTCATCCTTCTTTTTTCTTGAAATACCCTCTGCTTCAGTTCTTCTTGCTACATTCATAAACATGTCAACTTCTTTTCCTACAGTATTCATGATTTCTTTCTTAAACGCTTTAGTCAATACATCGAGCTCCTTGAAATCATCAGCTTGGTAATTATTTTTTACGAACAGTTTAGGTTTGCCTCTACGGAATTCTACAATTTTAAAACTGGAAATGTTGTAATTTCTAGGGAAAACAGTTTTCAGTTCGCTTTTAAATAGCATAACTTCTTTGTGGTCATGTACATGAGCAGTCAAATTTTTTCGAGACCTTTTAAACGTCTCAACGTAATCATCTAAATCATATAAATTACCCGACTTGTTCATTTTATTGGTTATGGCACCATGAACACTGTCAGCTGACATGTAAGTATGACCAGGTTCGAGATATTCAATTTTGATAGTTTTGATCTCATTGCAGCAATCGTTGATTAATCTCAGTAGCGCCGAGAATAAAATTTTATTTTTGTTTTGCGCGTTGCAATTGTCTGCATATAAAATTACAGTTTTATAATCTCTACAATACATTTTTAGAAACAGAACATATGCTGTTGCTACATCAAATGCTTTTCGACCTGATTCACCTTCATGCCACAACATCGCCGTCGCCGGCTTATTTCCTTTACCTATCCCGGCAAAGGTTTCATTGAAAAGGTTCAGTTTTCGGCTAAAGAAAAAATCTTTATTATTTAGTTGTGGCATGGTTATACATTTTTGCATATCTACGGTAAATATCGCGATCCCCGAGTTCTCTTTTTCAGCATCTTTGCTGTCCGCATTCATGTGAGCTCTTGAAATATTTTTATTGTCCAAATGTTGCGGATACAGAAAACAAACTTCACAGTTACATTCATGGCATGAATGGTTCGTGACATTTTCATCTCTAGGTAGCTTAGGTTTAGGGTGAGCTACGTCATGAGCCTCACACTTTGGACATTTATCCTGTACAGGTTGCTGAGTTGAAATGTTTTTCCTTTTAATCCTCTTGTGGAATGCAGACCAGCTACATGGCTGCTTGTTTTGACGTTCTAAGTATTCTTTTAGAAATAGAAACATTTGAGAGAGCGTCAGTCCAGATGGCAAATATCGTCTGTTGGGTGCATGCTCTAATCTATAATGAGATGATGCCGGATGGAATAGTTCAATGAAGTCATCTATTTCTCTTGTATATTCATCGGAAAACGAATGTTTTGGTTTGTGTCGACCTCTCAAATCTGGCGCTGCTGATATCTTCGCCGAAACTGGAGTTTTAGACATCTTGAAATTTGCTTTCAATACAGCTAGCACTGCTTGATCATTAGTGTAGCCTAAAGTCCTCAGGAACATAGTTTTGCATACACGATAATTAAGTAATTTGTACGTATAGGTGTGGTTTCTCTTGGTGGAGTTAGAATACCGTATGGCAATTTTATTGTTTTCAACGTTACGCGAAATAAAATCTCTTCTTCTTTGTATATCCATATTCCAGTAGTTATCCCAAATTGTTTGTCTTTGTTCTTCATTAATATTTACTGTACACTTTCTTATGCATTTATCTTGACAAGCAGTGCCCATTGGATGTTTCTCTTTGCTAGCTTTTAGTCTATCTTCAGGATCTTTAATACGTTTCTTTTTTGCAGGTTGCGGTTCAATAATTTCATCTTCTGCTACTTCATCCCGTTGAAAGTTTGAGTTTTGAGAATTATTTTCAGAATAAAGCACTACTGTCGACATTTCTTCGTCTTCAATGATTCTATCCTTTTCCAGCTGTAAACCAAATTGATTGTGTTCTTCTACAGGGGTTATCGTGTCGTTATTATTTTGGGATTGGAAATTTAAATATTTGTTTGTTATTCTAGTAGGTGTAACATTTCTCATTTCCACAAAATCAGGCTGTAGATGCCTTGGTGAATAATAAATATCTTCATTTACTTCATCCAGGTGCCAATTTTGGTTTTCAAAACTATTTTCCATGTTAGGAACTGCTGCTGACATGTATTTGTCTTCATAAAGTCCGTGTTTTTCCGATTGTATTTTTAAAATTTCAGTAGATTGGTCGACAGGTAGTTTTGCGTCTTCATTATGTTTCTTGTTTGCTAGTGGTAAGTCGTCCTTATTATTTTTAGATTCGTGATTGTCGTTTTCAATTATCCCAGTAGGTGCAATTGTAGATGTAACGTCGCTTTTTAAATTTGTCTGACCAATTGGAATTTCTTCGTATTCTTTACAGTTCGATGGTAAACGAAAGTGACTATTTTGAATACTGTAATCCTGAAACAAAACATGCAGAATCCATTTAAATATTTACAGGTAAAAACCATCCTAGCACAAACAAAAGTTAATTTCATAATTAAGTTAAATTTTTAAGAGGTTTACTCTCTACTGTTGCATGCCTAAACGGAATAAGAGAACTTTATCAAAATATGCTGATTCGTCGAAAAACCAATGTAAATCGTACTGTAAGTCCTTACTTAAAACAATTATAAGTACTGGTCATACAGTACGCGACAGGTCGCGCGAGTGCCGTAACGATGCTTGCAATTCTCGGCTAGATTAAAAAACTTATATGGCTCGGTGCTTTCTATTACTCGACGTAAAAAATACTATTATTCAACGCAAAATGGGTGGTCACCAGATGTGATCATTGCAACCCAACCCAAGTTTTTTAGAGCTTTTTTCTTTTTAACCTACCAATAAAGTGACGTCGACCAAAGCATTTTACAGCTAACTGTAGTCATCATGTGCACAGGGCCGTCTTTCATCTATTAGAGGCCCTGGGCACATTGGGATAATGGGGCCCCTATAAAAAAAAATATATAAAAATATATAGTAATAAAGCACTCTTTTGTTAGAATAAACAAAGAACGTAGATGTGCAAATTTTAGCTTTTTTATTTTTTTACAGTTATATTCGATACTAGCTTTTGCCCGCGGCTTCGCTCGCGTTAAATTCGGTATAACATAGTACCCTTGCGACTTTTGATTTGTAATAGCAACGCCAAGTTTTCCCTTTTCTTCCCTCGTTCTCCCTCATATCCCACTTTTTTTTTATTAAAAATAGCCTTTGTCCGTCTCCTGGTTCCCAACTATCTCTGTACCAACATTCAAAGTAGGATAGTAAGGATTATTATAATGAATAGATAATATAATGTAATTCACACTAAATAACCAGCATCCATGATGAGTCCTTATATAAGTATCTATGCTGATTGAAGCGGTACCTTTCTAGATTTGAGTTGAGCAAAGTCATTAATCACATCTTCAAAATCTATGTTTTTGAGCAATTCACATTCTATCGACATTAGCGACAAACTGTTAAATCTCTCTTGAAGCATTAGTATTTCTTAATTCATTTTTTATTCGTTTTATTTTGGAGAAAGAGCGTTCCCCACTGCAGTTGCAAGTGCAATTCTACAAATTGACCATAGTCGGTAAGAATTTGTTAAGACTGATTTTCAGGCGAGAGTACAGTAGTTATCGGTTTTCGTTTGGTAATGGAGTAGGGACTAGACTAGGGGGCCCCAATCCATCGCAGGGCCCTGGGCACGTGCCCAGTGGGAAAGAAGGGCCAGCATGTGCACGGGATTTTGTTTTCAAAATTTACAGAACTACAGATATAAATTTCTGTATTGGAACTGAGCTTCGCCAACTCTGCGTCTGCCCTAAACTGCACTGTCACGTACCTACCTAGGTAGGCCGACACAGTGAGATAGGAAGTAGGATAGGATGTTATGTTACTCAGGAACCTACTTACCTCCTTAAGTGTCAGGAAATTATGTTTACCTATCAAACCTATCATAGAAATAAATTTAAACAAAACGTTAGGTACTTACCTGCTTACTGTATGAATTATTTCCTAGCACTGCCAAACTGCACATCTTCTTTATACGTTCATATTTCGGCATTTTGTTGATTTATACCTAACTATTTGTCACACATCCACCCAACTGCATAAAGCGATAGATGAACACTAAACTAATGCAATACAATACGCGTAACGAGTGCTGGCTGTTTATTATTATTTTGACAAAACGCAGCAAACAAAGCTTGCAATGTTTTACCAAAATACTAGGCCGGCCCACGCCTCACCCGCGCGCCCGCACACCCTTCTACTATCACGGTAAAACGCTGCAATCTAGAGTACAGCGTTTAGCAAAAACAATTCTTGCGAATATTAGGTTACCGTGAAGTGAAACATTGAGTTATTTTGACAATGGAAACTGTTATTTAACAGTAGATCGAACCCGTACCAAGCTTACATCGTGTAGATTATTTTACGTTGTATTACCATAAAACAATGTAACCCGGGTTGCAGTGTTTTGTCGTCACAGGGTCGAAGAGCTTCCTTTATTAGGAGATGTAGACTTTGCATTCTCGTAGGGGGAAGGCAGTTCGAACATTTATTGTAAAAACAAAATAAATGATTTATTTGAACTTATTGTTTTTTTTTTCTAGTAACTCCTTTAATAAGCTGAGATGCCTAATTAATTTAATGAAAATTGCCTTTTATTTGAAATGCTACACATTTTGAAGATAAAAGTTTAATTGTGCACACTTTTTATTGTTTTTTTTTATTTTGATGATTTAGCACCTCTCTCAGGTTCATAGCAATATCTTTGTAACGACTAGGACTAGACGTAAGTTTTATACCAATTTGCAAACCTTATTAAATGGACAAGTTTTTGAAATAATGGTGGTCATTCGTGTCATAAAATTTTTTTACAGGAGATTTTTTTAATTTTGGTCTTTTCATCGTGACAAAAAAATCTTTTCAATTCAAGATTTTTTTCTAAGGCAAATAAAACGATTTGAAAACAAAAAAAAATCTTATAACATTAGTAAGCTATTCAGAAATGTTTAACAAAAATTATAAATAAAAATGTTATAATTTGCAGCAACAGCATAAAAAAACTGAACTCTGGTAGAGAAAATTAAAAAATTCGAAAATAAAATAATATCTCAGTTACCGTAACGGTTTTTTTAAAACCATTCAAAATAGTTGTTGGCAATCAGGTAAGCTACCTACCCGTTACGTTTGATCCATTATTTACGGGACACCCTGTATAGAAAATATTAGTCATCATCACATCACATCGGCACATGCTACGTGTTTATACTGCCTAAAGCGTAATAATATGGAAAAAATGTCGTTTTGAAGCGGCGGCCCTACAAACTGTATACTGTTCAATGACTTTCTGTAGATGTCGCTGCGCTAGCATCAAACACTGTGCGCAACTTAGTTGTACTACTATTTTCATTCATAACACCGTGATGCGGTAGGAAATAGTGAGGTGACTCGTATGTATCTATGCGAGTCATGTGACCGAGACTTTCGTATTAATTCATAAAATTAATATATTTTTCCCTAAATTCCGGCAGACGAGTAAACTTTCGCTCGAGAGACAACAAACGTTTTTCAGCGGTATTATGACTTTCTCCGAGAACCACAGGCGATTCTTTGAACGGGATACCCACACAGAATCTACCTTCTTGAGTACGTGCTGTCGTTTCCACGAAAATATTTTCACACTTTTTCTCGTCGGCACTAAGGACATTTCCAACGTTGGGAATCTCTTCGAGTTTCCAAAATTGTTTTAACTGTTCATCTAATGTTTGTGAATGATGACACTGTACCTGATTAATGCGCAGGCCGTTATTATTATTATACAAAGGTCCCGACATTATCCATCCTAGTTTAGTATTGTGTAAGTAAGGTCCATTTTTCAACCTAATTTTACCATCAATCAATAAATCCCAAAACTTATCCGCGCCTATCAAAATATGTCCGACGGCGAATCAAAGCTCGGGTCAGCCAGATGAATATTGTCGGGAATACTAATATTTTCTATATTAATATTAAATGCCGGTAACCTATAATTATAAGTTATACACGGCAACACTAAACAATCAATATTAGGTATGATAATGCCTTCGAATGTACTAATATTTTACAAGTGTGGGTAGGCTTCGCGATTGAATGACCCACACCAGTAACTTGGCAAGTGGACTGTATTAGAGGTGCGTTTAACCTTTCGCACAAAGATTTAGTGATAAAACACTGTTGGCTACCGCTATTAAGAAGCACTCGTACATTATTGCTATCTGCAATATCCACAAGCGCAGTGGACAGCAGAACCGTGGGTAACACGGAATATGTTTGTTTGTTACAATACGAATCAGAACTATCAGCTGATGTATGTAACGAGGTTGAGACATTGGAGGCGTTAGTAGTTACTGGTTGCGACTGTGAATTACTCGCACCTACCACGTTGTTTACGCTACCTATACAAATTAAACTATTATGTTTCTCACGATGACACAACCTACACGGGCCGAATTAGCAATCTTGGACCGTGTGGCCTGACCGTAAACAATTCTTACAAATATCTTTTGTGTTGACTAAGTTGATCCTCTCTTGTACAGTCAAATTGATAAACTTAGTACACGCACACAGTGAGTGATTATTTTTATACACATTAAACATACCCGCGGACTTCGCTTGGGTTTCTTCTCGCCAGCAGCAACGTAACTTTGAGTAGATTTTTTGTTTTGATTGTGTTCACTACATTTGTTGTCTTGTGAATGTTTACTGTGGTTTATTTTATTCATATCTAACATATCCGTCCTGTCCTTTAGAAATTTTAATAAGTCATCCAACTTTACAAATGGCGGCTTGGTCTTAACGTTATGCAGAGTACCTATCGACGTCCCCGGGGAATAAACCGGTAATCGCAAAAATCAAATTTTACAGGAAAAATGATTTAGTGTTTTTGGGGTATATCTCTTCAACAAAAGGTAATCTTGACAACATTGTTATATGACGGAAAAGCTAATTTTTACTCTAATAGTTTATAGTATTAAGTGTAACTAATTAATATACACAGAATTAGTTATTCACCAAAATACATATTGCCGAAAATAGTTTCATATAACTTTTAGGGTATTGATATCTTACCATCCTGACTTATCAATATTATTCCAGTAATGTTTACTTACCGAATTATTCTTGTAATATTATTAAAAATCATAGGCATAATATTGCCTTACTGGATTATTAAGCGTGTTTTTTCATTACAGAGTTAGATTGTAATGTTCAGTTACCGACTTATTGTGGTAAAATTTTTAATAACCATAAGGCCTCTGCCTCGAATTTTGCGGGCAGCGGGGCGGCGGCGGCGGCGGCGCGGCAGCGGGGCGGGCAACGCATACCTGTTCTCCAAACTAGCGGGCAGATCGCGCGGCACTATAGCGGTGTAGTGTTGTGTTCGTGGTTGTGTTGTCGAGATATTTGTTTTTATTCGCGAACGAAATGTCTGAAAAACGGCGACATCTTTTTGATTCAAATTTGTTCCTAACGCTCGATTTATTGTGGGCAAAAGAAGAAGTGGATCCCTACTATAGGGCAAGGAAAATAAATGGCGAGTTTTATCGAAATTATGAAGAACAGACTTTAACTTTAATATTCAGTTCGTTTTTTATTTTTTCCTATAATTGGTTAATTATTCTTCTATTTTTATGGTTCACATCTTTGCTGTTCCATATGGGTGTCCTCTCAAAGATTGCCGAAATAATTAGCTCTTGCACGTCCGAAGACATTTTGATACGTCACAAAAAAAAATTACAACGCTATACCTACAATGCAGACGCGCAACGCGGATGGTCACCGCTTGACTGGAGTGCACCGCTCGTTGCCCGCCCCCGCGCCGCTCCTGCACCGCTGTATTCGAGGGCCGGTCCATTTGATTATACGCGTAAGATCCTGCCGCTCCCGCGCCGCCGCCGCCGCCGCCCCGCTGCCCGCGAGATTCGAGGCAGAGGCCTTAAAGGGTAAAGTTGTGTAACCCGTATTTTGTAGAAAATTTTTGGTAGTCATATTATGGTAATCATTGAAAACGATTATATAAAATGAATTTGTTGGTGGTATCTTTGAAAGAATAATTAAAAAAAAACTCACAAAACTTATTAAAATTATAACGTTTATTGGGAACAAAGTTCTCATAGAGATCACAAATTACAATCAGTAAAAGTATAACAAAAGTAGCCAAGTAAAAACACTAATATAGTAATCTTAATAACTAATCGGTATTATCAGTGGCATCATCAGTATCATCGCGATCATCACTATTTTCTGCCGAAATTAAGGATTCATAAAATGCGTGGTAATACCGTGGAATCGCTCCACTATTGCACAAAGACAATAAATCTGTATGCAACGCCTTGCTTATAGGAAGAGGTTAATGATAAGCACGTGCCAATACAGTACCTTCTATCAGAGCATTTGTCTTAGGGTTTCGCCCACGTCGTTTGGTTTGAAATGAATTTGAAATATTTAATTCAGAATATGCCTCATCAAAACCATATTTAAAGAAAACCTTGTCCTGTTGGAATGATGATTCATGAATTTCCATTACGTCAGACCAGCGTATCGTATTCCCATCTATATCGCGACGCCAATTCAAAGGGTTTGCTAATTTTTTATGTCTAATATATCTGTTTGCTCCAATTCTTTTATAGTTTCATATTTTCAACACGCAGGGCAGCAGTCAAATAACTTATTTAGTGGGCTCAAATGTTCATCAAAATATAGTAGATACCAATCTATTCTTTCATCAAAATAAATACCTCTACTAATGCCAACGAATGTTCATAATTATAAACTAAATAAAATGTTAATCCAGTCCTCGCGCGCCTGTACGAGTGGCGCGCGGAGGCACTACACCGGGGGGAATCCGCGGCAAATTGCCGCCCAACGCACAGACCTCCGGTGTGATCTCATGGTGGCATGGAGAGAGCGACTGTCGCAAACCCGTGCAGGGCACGCCACATTAGTGGCGATAAGTCCCCTCTTTGAGGAGTGGCTGGAGATGCGCTATGGCGTCCTAACCTACCGCCTGACGCAGGTCCTCACCGGACCCATCAGTTTCAGGAGGTTCCTGCACATAATCGGGCGGGAGGAAACGCCCGGGTGTCACCATTGTGACGATCACCCTGAGGACACGGTGGAGCACATAGTGGCGGTCTGCCCACTGCGGGGCGTAGGGGGCGTAGGGGCGATCGGCGGACGCGAGAGATCGCCGACGCCGATCGCCCCTACGAGGGCACCATGGCCTGGAGCGAGAGGGAATGGGAAGCGGTCACCTCCTTCTGCGAAGCAGTCATGCTAGCGAAGGAGGTGGCCGGGCGTTTGAGGGAGAGAACCTCAAACCAACCCAGCCGCCGCGGGAGACGCCTGGGCTTGTGCGCCGCGAGACTACTCCCGGCTAACGTAGATGCGGGCCTGTGGACGGTGAGCAATGGGTAGCTCACCGTCCGTCCGTATTGACAACAGGCCGTGTTGACGGCGCGTTCGTGTTTCACGCGCGCCTCAAAGAGATGTCAGCAAAACAGAGGGGCCTGCCGGGGTTGCGGGTTGTACGAAAGAGATACCGCGGCGCCGGAACGTAAAGGGCAAAAGAAGGAACATGGGTGGGTTTTAGCCAGTACAAGTCTGACACTCCCCCCTGCTCCGCCCAGAGCGGGGGAAGTTATTTGATGATTTCCTACCTCAAAAAAAAAATACGCTAAACTTTGCAACAAAAATCACGCGCAATAGCTATTACATTAATAACGTCATGTCACTTTAGAACAGCAAATGCAAGCTTAGTGTGCGTAATGTGCGTTACATATAGAAACGCGTTCTTGAGTCGCCGAGCGCGAGCAAGTTACCGCCAATACGTATAGTAGGTATAAATTTATGTCCCGGATGATAACTGTAACAGTGCATCACCGAAAAAGTCTACCACACAATTTACGATAATAAACCTGTAATCGCGTTAACCGGATTTTTAAAAAAAAAAATTACAGCAATATTACTTTACCGAAATGTAGCCACGGAATTTAATTTGTAATAATGTATTTCGTGATTGTTCTAGTAAATAAGAAATGGAAAATTTCCAAAGAACAAAAGTGTTATAAGGAAAACCGTTGGAAATTACCGAAGAAAAAAATTGAAAAAAATTGCATAAGTGTATCCCGACCCATAGATACCGAAAATGGTATAACAGTAAAAAGTCAGTAATAGTATAATACAGGTTTATTCCTTGGGGGCGTCGCTATATACTGTTCCCACTCACGCTCGGTACTGGGATCTAATTTCGACACAACCAAATAAATCACTAACGTGTCCCACGCATGAGTTTGTTCTTCCAGTGAAGAAAGCGCACGTAGGTTTTTAAGCACAGTGTCTATAAATTTCCTTATTAATAAAATAGAATTCATATATGGATTAGAAACATTAGCAGTACTATCTGTGGAACATTATCAACATTTTCGAATTCCGTTCAAACGATTTCCCGTCTGAAATATCGCACTTATACGATATAAAGCAGGGCATACTTTGCCATAAAATCGAACGTAATAGAACCACTACATGGTTGCCAATATTGTCGCATTCCTTAACCTGGTCATTGATTAATCATGTTCACAGCAAAATTAATAGTAGGTTCTTGTGTTATTTATATTTCAAAGGTCCATTTGTCCATTACACAGCAGGTCTGTTTTTGCCATGGCATACAATTCATTTAAATTTAACTGACTAGCTCGGGGAAAAAGTGAACGTAGAGAATATTCTTCCGTGATTATAGGTAGTTTCACAAGATTTGTCTTATTCATCAATAGTTAGAGACATCCACAAATCTGTGCTGTTTGTAAGCTACCAGGGAAGCCGCATACGTGGAAAGAGCTGTAGTAGAACTTCTTCACCTTCAACGTAGTCCTTGATTTTATAATATGCTTTTTAATAGGGACACGTTTGATATAGTTTTTGAATTTTCCATCTGTCGGTTCTATAACGGACTTTACCAACTTGTTATAAAGGCGTATACCGTTTATGGACTATAGGAATGACTTGCTAGTTCTTGTTAATCTGAATTTGGGAATTACAATTTCGTGTTTAAAGCGTGTATTAATATTATGGTAGTCGCTCCTAATTTTGAAAGCCCCCGATTTTTACGGACATACAATATACATTCTAAGATATAAAGTGAAGGCAGAGTCAGTATATCGATCTCTTTAATTTTTTTTCTGAGGGACTCGCGATGACGCATTTTATAGATTGCGCGGACGGGCAGTCCGAAGTCTTTTGTGATATGAAAAAAAAAACATACGACCCTGCTGAATTTAGGAATTCTTGTAAAGATAGTCATGTTGATTTACATTTAATTGCCACTGTTACCAGTTGGGTAAAGTGCCAGGTCAAGCGTGTCATGAGAACCTTGATAACTATGCTCACTATAGACAAAACAAATTCTGATCATTTAGGTGTTATTCAATTAGCTCTCAATACTACTCGTTGTGGAGTAACCGGGTTCACACTCTTAAAATAATGTTTGGCATTTAGGGAAGCTCATTTGATTAGGGATTTTAACATTATCTACTAACTATCCTGATGAAGATGATTAAATAATGAAACCATTTGATCCGAATTCCTTTGCTATAAAAAAAAAGCTGGCTCAATATGACACCGGTTGATTTAACAAGGGTAAGGCTCTGGTAAAACTTTTCTCAGTAGGTAAATTTTGTCTTAGTTAAATGCGAGTGAAGACACCAAACGTAACTAGACCGTAAATGCAAAGGCCCCTTTAGAGTAACCGCTATTTGAAAAAAAGATAGGTACGAATTAAAACACGTTAATGGAAACAATAGAAAACTTGCGAGAAGTACCCCGAGGTCAGTCGTTCAAAGTCAAAGTTATTTATTTGTGAAACATAGGTGCATGGTATATGGTTTAAAGAATTGCGTTGTCTCACTATGTTTTGCCTTGCAAGGCGTACAAAGTTAATTACAAGAAACCGTTTAAAATACAAAATAGAATAACACATAGATCGGACAGTTTCATTTTATGTTTTATGCTATAAAAACTCATTAACCTCTAGAGCCACAGCGGCACTAAAACGTGTGAGTAAACAAGTATTACCGTTGAGCCCCGCTGGCACAAATTTGTGCCACCAAACCCCGACCGATTTAAAACTGTATTTGTAGTAAAGATAAGTCTTAAAATCGTTTCTGAACGAATGTTCTCGACGGTAGATAATATTTTACAACCATAGACAAAGAAAGAAACTAAACATATTGTAAGTAACATTTAAAAAAAAAAAGTGTGATGTTAGTACAAAAATTTCGTGTTAGCGCGCTATGAAGTTCGAGTTTGAATGAATATTGAAGGAATCGGATACAGAACTCGTAAAATAACATTATCATTAGATTACCAGTCTATTCATGAGCCAGTTCTCAAAATTTCGTGTTAAATGATCACACAGTTTAGTCTTGAGGTCTAACCAGAATCTTGTTTATATTGTATTTCATAGCCACATCATTGAACAACCCGACACCGTTTAGAGTGTGTGAATAGAAGCAACAAGAAACAGAGCAATTAGTTTTGTGACCGGGGTCAGATTACGCTTACGATAAGAGCCCGCCCGGCGGTGCTTGACGGATAGTTGATGTAAATAATGGCGGTCCTTGACAGGTTAATAGAATAGTATGCCTTTTTCAACTAAGATTTTTTATAGATTAGATTTAAAATGCATGTTGTGGATATACTTACCGTTTTTTGGTAGTTTATTATAAATCTTAGGACACATGCCTAGACAACTCTTAGAGAAAAGCGCAGTATTATGTCTTTTTAACTTAAGTGTCCATTGATGACGTCTAGTATTAAGTGTGTCAAATTTAGACAGATTGTCTTTAACAAATATTGCAATTTCGTAAATGTATAGAATAAATATCTTGGGACAACTCACACACGGCTATCTGATCCCAAGCTAAGCAGAGCTTGTGTTATGGTAACCAGACAACTGATATACATACTTATATCCTTACTAATATTATAAAAGCGAAAGTGAGTTTGTTTGTTTGTTTGTTACCTCTTCACGCTTTAATAGCTAAACCGATTTTGATGAATTTTGGTACAGAGATAGTTGGGAACCAGGAGACGGACATAGGCTATTATTTTTTTTAAAAGAGTGGGATATGAGGGAGAAAGAGGGAAGAAACGGGAAAACTTAGCGTTGCTATTACAAATCAATAATGCGCTACCGAATTTAACGCGAGCGAAGCCGCGGGCAAAAGCTAGTAATTTATAAATACATACAAATTATAGATAAATCACACCCAGACACAGAACAAACAATCATACTCATCACACAAAGTTTGTCCTGGGTGGGAATCGAACCCACGACCTCCGGCTCAGCAGTCAGGGCCACTAACCACTAGACCAACAGGCCCGTCAAAGATATAGAGATGGAAACGTTAGTATTTCGTTGTTGTCGTTTGTCGTTCTTTTCGGATGTCGCAAAAAAATATTATAAGGATGACGCGTCGGCGACTAATAACACAGAGGTTCTTGTTCGTGAAGCTAGGCAAAAAAAAAAAGAAGTAAAGCTAAAGGAACAAAAGTTGTTCAGTCTAGCTAAGTCCAGTCCAGTTTTACTGAAGGGACATACAAAAAAAAAAAAGAAGTAAAGCTAAAGGAACAATCATAATTTAAATTATATTTTATCGCAACTACGTATTGTATTAGAAACATTTTATAATAATATGATTATTGTCTTGAATGTATTTAGAAGTGAGAATTTGGATATAAATAATCTTAATTACCGCATTAAAAAACTTGTGTAAAAAATACAAAAAGTGTAAATTTTTAGAATGTGAAACCACTAACACATACGACTTATGTAGCAAAATTAATTACCTTATAGACTATAATGACTACAGCGAGAGCTATTTAAACCCAAGAGAACTTATTAAGAAGATAGCGAGTAACAAATCAAGCCTTAAATTAAAAACCAAGATAAATGAACCCAAAAAAGGAACGATTCCTTTCTACTTTCAACGCAAGAATTCAACACCACAAACACTAAACTTAATTCATCCCGCGGAAAAACCTCAAATAGGAACTATTCCGTATTATTTTCCAAAGTTAAAACGAAACAGCACATTTTTTCGTGCCCAAAATATCACAACCAGTAAGCCATAACCTTAAAATTCTCCACCAAAATATTGCTAGTATCATATCAAAAAAAGAAATTCTAGAATTAACATTACAGGAACTTCAAGAAGAACATAATGACCCAGATATAATATGCCTTTCCGAAACCTTTATCAAAAAAGACTATGAAAGCTATATTAAAATTCACGGTTATGAAATGGCTTCTAACTACTGCAGAGAGAAACAAAGAGGTGGAACCTGTATTTTTGCAAAAAAAAACCTAGTATTCAAAGACTTGCAATTTATAAAAACCTACGCCACGCAAAACATCTTCGAAGTGTGCGGAATTGAACTGACTCATCACAAACTAATTATAATTTGTGTCTATAGAACACCCCAGTCAGACCCAAATCAATTCTTAGTCAAATTAAATAATCTTATGTATAATTTACTTCAACAATATAAATCTAGAATAAAAGTAGTCTTAGCGGGTGACTTGAATATTAACACCCTTAAAAAAGGCAATATTACTACACAATTGCAGGATTTGGTATTCAATTATAACCTAAAATTTCACATTGATGTACCAACACGTAAGTCAGCATGTATCGATCACATACTGAGTAACATTCACGACGCTACTGCTACAGTTTTGCCACTTCACTTATCTGACCACGACACAGCACAAATGTTGGCTATTCCTTTAAAACATAAAACCCAATATCAAGCAATATATTATACCTTCAAAAGAGATTATAGTTCAGAAAATATCCGCAAGTTTAAGGAATGCTTAAATAATCTGTCTTGGTCTGACATATACGCAGCTAAGGATGCAAACTCAGCATTTAATATTTTTCATAAAACGTTTTGCCTGCTTTACAATCTTTGTTTGCCTAAATTAAAAGTAAAAGTAAATTTAAACAACAAAAAGAAACAATGTTGGATAAGCAAGGGCTTAAAAAAAGCTGTAAAACTAAACGGTCGCTCCGTCATCAATTTTATAAAAACAAATCTGCTGTTAATAAGACTAAATATCTAAAATATTCTAATCTCCTTAAGAAATGTATCTTTAATTCCAAGAAAAACGCAAATATCAAGTACATTGCTAAAAACGACAACAAATGCAAAGCTACGTGGAATGTTATAAAAGACGAACTAAATTGTGCTAACTCAAGACATAATATAGAGAGTATCAAATATAACAACACACTTATTACCAATCCAGTAGAAATAGCATCGGCCTTTAATGATCATTATATAGATTCAACAAACAAATCAATGCCCCCGAACGCCGCAGGTAACTTTAGCAATAATGAGACTGTTGGCTTTATGTTTCTCAAACCGATGTCAATAGCTGAAGTTAAGCTGGAAATACTACTATTAAATAACACAAATTCTGAAGGACACGATGAAATCAATACAAAAATTATTAAAATATGTGTGGATGAAATTATTGAAGTGCTAACTCACTTGATCAATTCGTCATTCTACGAGGGAATTTTTCCAGAAGCTTTAGAACTTTCCGTTGTTAGACCACTTTACAAAAAAGGTGACAGGCATGACCTGAACAATTACCGTCCTATCACCCTAATACCCATCTTATCTAAAATATACGAAAAATGTATGTACAAAAGAATTTCAAATTACTGTACAAAGTTCAATATTTTAAAAAAGGAACAGTATGGCTTTCAAAAAGGAAAGTCAACAACATTAGCAATTTATGCCCTCATTGATGTTATATTAACTAACATCAATGACAACAATCTAACCACAGGATTATTTTTTGATTTGTCGAAAGCTTTCGACCTAGTTTCACATAATCTACTACTGCAAAAGTTAGAAGCAATCGGGATTAGGGGGCCAACCTTACAGTGGATAAAATCATACCTTGGCAATAGGCAACAACGCGTTACCATAACAAACATTAACGAAGATAAAGAAGTAACGCAACACTCATCGAAATATAGATTTAATAGATTTGGTGTCCCACAGGGAAGCATACTAGGGCCTATCTTATTTTTGATATATATAAATGACATCATTAAAATAACGAGACATAAGTGTATATTGTTTGCTGATGACATCTCTATTATTGTGACATCTAATAAAAAATATAATACAATTGACGACCATGAAACTGACATTAACAATACAATTGACATTTTAATTAACTGGCTTTATGCACATAATCTGAAAATAAATCTTGATAAATCCGTATATATGTTACTGTAAAAGCTCGAAGTACGGTAAATCTTAAGATTTTCCAGTAAATCCTAAGATTTACCGATTATGAATGGTAAATGTCCATAAAAGTTTGGGATTCGAACTTTTACTATCATTCACTTGGTAAATCTTAGGATTTACATTAGAGGAACGGTAAATGTCGAAAAAATCGGGTCCACCCCATATAGCAGAACGTCATAATTTTATTTTGCATAACAATGGATAGCATATAAACTTCATTTCGCAGAAAATTGTTTGGCAGACACTCATTTAAGATACATTCAAAAGTCATAATTTTGTAAGTCAGAATCATCTCTAGACATTATATTTATTTCATATCCATAATATTTAAAAGTAGAAACATCAGATCGCAGAAAGTTAACAGTTAGAATCGTCTTTTGGCATAATATATTGTAATAAAACCGCAGCACTCCAATTAAATTATGTATTTAGATACAACAGAATAGATAGTTTAGAACAGGAGGCTTACCATCAACTGTTATTGCGATTCAATTGATGGCCTAAAATAAACTGTTTTGCTATTTCATACCACAATATCCTTAATATGATCCAGTTTAGGCAACGCCAAATCAAGTCGACAATTGCTTCGAAACTGTTTTCGTTCATTCATTTTTCATACCATGACGTGACCTATCAACCTGAAAAGGATAGCTTATGTGTCAAAGTAACTAATTCAAAAAAAGTTGCTATTTATTGGCGTGAAATGAGTCGTTTTGTTAATAACTTTATAAAAATTGTGATAATATACGTAATTCAAGGTATTTCAGCCATTATTCCGTCCCAACATTAAATCAATTAAAATACTGATTTTTATTACGGATTCTTGTCATAAAAAATAATTATGTAAGATCAACGTTTTGTTCAACTACGTATAACAGAACGTCATTTGTCATCGACAGGTTACTTAGTCTGTGGAGGTGCGTTCCTAACTCGTCTTAATCAATTTATTTTAACAACAACACTAAGCAAACCTTTTATATTTCTTAATTAAATAATTATATAAACTACTATTATTTAATGAGTACTAAATATGGCGTAATGGTATATAATTTGAAGCTAGAAAACGTAATTTGAAAATGTTTTTGTTGTAATATTTATACAGATTGAGCTTCGAAACGCAACGCATATGGTGTGAGTAAAAGAGACAGACTTATGCAACGTCTGTATAGCGTCATCTCTTTCTCACACCGCGGACCACAGACAAATTTCGATCTTTCATTCAGTCTGTGAAGATTCAAACTCCTGTCAGCTAAAGGCACTTCATGGTACGAATCTGCGCGATTAAGTTTAGGTACTTATACTGGATTACATCGGAAGTGAATGGTTAACTAAAAGTTGATGGTAGGCCTACAGGTTATGCTAATTGCAATTATCGAATGTAACCGACAAAACTGTGCCTCCGACCTCATCGATTGTCGACTCAACCAAACCCTTCCAAAATATCAATTTTCCCGCCATTTTCCGCGCGCTTCACGCTTTTTTCCATAGATACCATTTTTTTCCGGTGTTGCCTGCACATTAAGTCGATTGCAATAAATAATCACTTACAAAAATAAATTGAATTAAAATCTTATTCGGAACAAATCTCATGAAACCGGTATTTTTCACATAAAAACCTAACATTCGTCCATCCTGACAACGTGTATGTCCTCATACACACTCAGGGAAAAACCTATACCTAACATTCGGCTCAGTACACTATTATCATTTAGCATCTACATAACCAAGATGGTAATTAGGTAAGACAATACAGTTTAAAACTAATATAAATACATACATCAAATGAGTTATGCACAGAATTAGAACTATGTACTCGTAACATTTCAATTTTGTCCCCAAACTTTTCCAACTTATGGAAATTTTCCGAATGTCTCCAACTTTTGGAATTCCCCATAATATGTCTCCAACTACTTTTGGAGTCCTTAAACATTCTCCAACTTTTGAAGGTTCCCCATATGTCTCCAACTTTTGGAGTCCTTAAACATTCTCCAACTTTTGGAGGTTCCCCATATGTCTCCAACTTTTGGAGTCTCTAAATTTTCTCCAACTTTTGGAGGTTGCCCATATGTCTCCAACTTTTGGAGTTCTCCAACTTTTGGAGTCTCTTTTTAAAACTAACGCATTCTTAAAAAAAAAAAATCATAAGAAACATTTACGACCTTGTTTTTACTAAAATCATATTTACTATAATAGTATTCTTTTGGTAAGTATACTGAAATAACAAAACTAATCACTTAATCTTTCTTTATCGTCAATTTCATCATCATCAGTACTACTCTCATAAAGCTCTAAAGTGGCTACATGAACCCATGGTAACATTCGATTAGCAGCTACTACCGTTTTACGTTTGTTTTTCGTAGTAGTCAATCCGGGAATTGCGGCTAATTCATATCGATCATTACCGAGCGACGCAAGTACTCGATATGGACCTACGTAAGCTGGATTGAGCTTTTTGCTTTTGCCGTCATTAATAAATGAAGTTTTCGTAATTTTGACTAATTCTCCTATTGCGTACGTACGAGCCGGACGTCTATTCTTATCATAACGATGTTTCTGTTTTGCCTGTTCCTCTTCGATTCTATCTTTCACCTGCTCGCGAATAGTGACAAGATCAGTTGCGTCCCTAGTGGTGTGACGTATTTCATTTAAACGTGGATCTATTTCACTACTCATTTGAGTACCGAACATTACCTCTGCTGGGGTTCTCCCCGTCGTCTTCTGTACGGTGTTATTTAAACCCCACTGAATCCTGCCAACTTTGGTATCCCAAACCCTTTCATCGTCCCCGAGATTCTGTGCCGTCAAGGAATTCAAAATAGTACGGTTGTACCGTTCTACTTGTCCATTCGATTGTGGGCTAGCGACTGCATTTAACACATGCTTAATACCCTTTTCGGTACAGAATCTTTTGAACGCATGAGAGGTAAAACATGTACCGCGATCACTAATTATGCGATCGGGTGGTCTAAAAACGTCAAAAATATCTAACAAAGCATTGATAGCAGTCAAAGTTTTTGTATTTCTCACCGGTTTTATGAAGACAAATTTAGTGAAAGCGTCAACTACCACAAATAAGTAAGAATGACCTCTCTTAGATTTCACAAAGGGACCCAGATGGTCAATGTGGAGCGTATGGAAAGGAATTTCAAGCTTGGGTATAGGATGTAAGAAGCCCTCGGACCTATTTGACCTTGTTTTAGAGTACGCACATTCGAGACACGCGTTCACATATTTTTTTACGAATTGTGTCATACGAGGAAACCAGTAAGTCCCCCTAATACGATCTAAAGTCTTTTCAACGCCAAGATGACCAATATCATCGTGATTAAAACGACACAACTGCCACCATGCTCCCTTCGGGACTACCCAGCGAAGATTGTCAGGGTCATTATCAACACGTTTATATAGTCCATTGTCTTTGATAACGTAGTTATCTTTCATGAATTTTAGCCCTTCTGGATCTAATTTCGTGTGCAAAATGTCGCGTATCCTATTCAACTCAGGATCACCTAACTGAAGGGTAAGTAACCAATCATCATTGTTCAATAACATAACCGTGGGATATGTATCGACTTCACAAGACTGATTTTCAGTTTGAGGATTTCGGGATAAAGCGTCAACATGCGACATCTTGACACCGGGCCGGTATTCAATCACACATTCGAACTCCTGCATCATGAGCCACCACCTTGCAATGCGGGGAATTAAATCGCGTTTGGTAAAAGTAGTTCGTAGTGCTCCGCAGTCAGATACGATTTTAAATTTCTGCCCTAATAAATACACCCTGAACTTTTTTAGAGAACAAATGACCGCCAGAGTCTCTAACTCATAAGAGTGAAAATTTTTCTCTTCCGGAGAAGTTTGGCGGCTGTAAAAAGCCACGGGATTGAATAGTTCTGAGCCAAACGGGCGCTGCAAGAGAATACCACCGACTCCGATACGGCTAGCGTCAGTATGCAGCTCAGTTTCAGCAGACGGATCATAGATAGCTAGTACTGGTCTTGACACAAGTTTTTCTTTAAGGGTATTAAATGCCTGCTCCTGTTCGCAAGACCACAACCAAGAAACGTCTTTCTTTAACAACTTACTTAGAGGATGCGCGACCTGTGCGAAATCTCGAATAAATTTGCGAAAGTAGCTTGCTAACCCCAAAAACTGGCGCACACCGTGCTGATTCGAAGGACGAGGAAAATCTGTGACCGATTGTATCTTTTTCATACCCGGCCTAACGCCCGCGGAGCTAATTTCATACCCTAGATAATCTAACTTATCTTTTAGAAATTCACATTTGGTTAGGTTAAGCGTTAAGTTGGCTTTCTCAAGCAACTTTAATATGTGTTCTAACTTAACTAAACAGTTATCTACACTCGTTCCATAAATAAGGAGATCATCCAAATATGCTGTAGCTTCATTAAAACGCGCAGAACCCAGAACCTTATTCATCATACGTTGAAAGACCGCCGGCGCATTTGCTAAGCCAAATGGCATACGATTAAATTCATACTGACCATCCGGCGTCACGAAAGAAGTCAGCGGTTTTGAATTCTCGGCAATAGGCACTTGGTAATAGCCGGAAGCTAAATCTAGAGAGATAAAGCAGGCTTGTCCCGACAACCTGGCAAGTTCATCCTCGATAATTGGCACAGAGTAACGTTCTTTTACCGTTATAGAATTGAGCATCCTATAATCAATGCATAACCGCAGCTTGCCATCTTTTTTACGAATCAAAACAATAGGACTTGCATACTCAGATGTAGATTCTCTGATGATCCCTGCGTCGAGCATGTCTTCTACTAATTCGCGAACCTTATGACGCTCACTGTGGGCCAGACGATATGGACGGTAAACAACCGGTGTTTTGCTGTTAACCTCTATACTCATCTCTACGACATTAGTACAGCCTAGTTCTTTAAGCGAAGAAGCAAAACAATGCCTATACTTTTGCAATAGATCGAATAGCTTAGACTTGTCAGAATCTGTTATAGACTCTCCTACCTGAATCTGGCTACAATCAAGATTATTAGAGAGTTCCGAGGAGACTGACGTGTCTGGTACAAGGACTCTATTTACAACCTTAACGATTACTGCTCGGCCTAGGTTTGACCCAACAAGCAACGAAAATTCTGTACTAATAGGCGTTAAATCGACCACCGTTTTACCATTTTTGACTAAGTGTAATCCACCCGCCACTATACATTGCTGATGCGGCTTACCTAACAACTTGCCATCTAACATGATATACCCCTCGCAACAAGGTTCTACTGAAACTCTAACCGAAGCTCTTCCAAATATTATCACGCTGTTGAGCACACTAACTTTAACTATACTATCCCTAGCTGTATGATTTTGTGCAAATGGCATCTCATCATCAACATTCATAAATTGTAAATCTGTGGCAGTTTTATGCACAATAACATGCGGCTGTTCCGTGAAAGTCTGACCAACTAAAACAGGTACATCTAAGTATTTGTCGCTCACCACGCGGCAAGTAATGTTAGCGAGTACACCGTCTACAGAAAGTTCAACGTTGACTCTTCCTACCGATAGAACTATTTCGTTACCAAAACCTTTCAATACCGTTTGTACTCGGTCGTGCTGAAGGCCAAGTTCCATTCCAAGAGACTCTGTAATCAACGAAACTTCACTACCAAAATCTATAAAAGACTTAACATTTTGACCATTAACTTTTATTGTTTTAATGAATTTGGAATTTGGTTTAGATGCCGAAATAAGCAAGGTTTTGGTTGGTTCTCTAGATTTGTTCTTGTCAGAATGTGAATAGCATTTGTCAGCATTATGACCAACCTTACTACACTTAGTACATGTTATAAGAGGTTTTGGACATTTGGAAAAAATATGTCCCCTTTCTTTGCAGTTAAAACAATGATAAGTTGAGGAACCATTCGTTTTGGTTGTTGGCTTAACATTTGCCAAATCTGAATCGTTCCCTGATTTAAACCTTGAATTAGCCACTCGTTCGCTTACATTATTATCTTTGCTGCTCATCAGGTACTGCAACAATCCATCAGGATGACTGCACCTAAGTGCCAAAGCCGCGGATTTAAGTGACTTGTCACTAATACCGTAAATAATACAGTCAACTGCGCGTTTATTGAAAATATCACACTGATTTAAGAGAGCTACTTTATCATAAAAATAGTTTTCAATGGGTTCATTGTATCTACTTCTTCGCTTCAGCATCTCTTCCAGGGCTTGGCCATAATTTTGTTCGAACGGAAATGCACTCAATAACTTTTCTTGCCACTGAGGCCACGTAAACAAAATAGAATTCAAACTTTCGTACCAGGTTTTGGCCAACCCCTGCAGTTTTTGCATTGCGTGATGAATGGTTGTTCTCTCGTCCCACCCATAAACAGAAGCACACTCGTTAACCTTATTAATCCATACGTCAATGCGTTGGTTTTTCAGTGAAGGGTTAAACTCTGCTAAAATATTTTTAGAATCACTACTACGGTTTGTGGATGAACTTGTTGATGGCTGGGACGCGAGTTGTTTAATAGAACTTAACAAATGAGCTATATCTTTCGCACTAAACGAAACGCTACTCGATCTCACAGGTTGTTCCGCCTTATTAGAAACATTTTCAAAGTCGTTGCCATCATTCGTACGACGATGAGATGACTTAGCATAGTTATCGCGATGTACGGAGGATTCCCGAGAATATGGACTATACCGGCGCTTTGATAATAAACGATGACGTGCCTTGCTAACCTCGTTTTCCATAGCATTAAGACGCTCCCGCTCCCGTTCCAGCTTTTTCTCGCGTAGACTCAATGAAGTATAGCTCCGGCGAAGACTGCGACCGCGACTTCGACTTCGGAGACGCCTCGTACTGCCGCCGCTGCCCGCTCTTGATCTAGCTTCAGCTGCATGGTGACTTCGACTTCGAAGGCGCCTGTGACTTGGGTGTGTGCTTCGCCTAGCACTGCCGTTGTCTCGCGCCGTCGATCTTGGCCCGGCTGTATGGCGCGATGGATCTCTTATTGGCGTTGATAGGCGCCTCGAGGTTGTCGCCCGATCGCGTGGCATGGTTTGAAATCCATAAAACAAAAATAAAACTGGGCTTAGAAACAAGTTGGTACACCAAACTAACGACACATTATATGATTTAAGAGTTTTTTTTTAGAAACGGTGCGTTAGAAGTCAAAAATAGTAAGTTTTTTTCATAATGGACACCCGAGGGACAAGAATCAGAATTTTACAAAAAAAAAATGTTTAAATTGATTTATCTGATCTACCCTGCTATTTAAATATTGACAAATCATATTACTTAAACGATATTTGATAGTCACAAATCTAATAAAACTATATTTTATCGTCACTGGGTTTAAAAAAAAAGTGTAGTGTAGAAAAACAAAACACATTATCATGTACTTATACGTAAGCGTGTTCTTACCACTTCTGAAATGTAATAAAACCGCAGCACTCCAATTAAATTATGTATTTAGATACAACAGAATAGATAGTTTAGAACAGGTTATGCTAATTGCAATTATCGAATGTAACCGACAAAACTGTGCCTCCGACCTCATCGATTGTCGACTCAACCAAACCCTTCCAAAATATCAATTTTCCCGCCATTTTCCGCGCGCTTCACGCTTTTTTCCATAGATACCATTTTTTTCCGGTGTTGCCTGCACATTAAGTCGATTGCAATAAATAATCACTTACAAAAATAAATTGAATTAAAATCTTATTCGGAACAAATCTCATGAAACCGGTATTTTTCACATAAGAACCTAACAATATTTCATATCGATAATACGGCAGAATTGTCATATCGCAGAAAGTTTATAGTTATATAGCATCATCTTTGTCATTATTTGTTGTCATTTATTTTAATTACTTATTTCTATGAAATAATGTCATTTAATTCAAAAAGTAATTATCCTAATCTAAATAGTTCAGTTCCGGGTAACCTACTAAAAACAATCCCTTTTTTCTATTAATGCAAGTCGTTTCTGCGTAGGGGGTCACGGTGTCAACCTAGCCTAACCTACCCATTTCTATTTTTTTAAGGAGTCAACCTAATCTAAATAGTTGAGTTCCGGGTAACCTACTAAAAACAATATCTTTTTTTCTATATTATTCCCACAAAAACTTATTTTTGGTATAATTGTAACTCACTAGGTTCACGCCAAAATATTGGAAACTCAAAATAAATAACAAACATGGTAAATACCCCGTTTTAACCGTTAATAATAATGTTAGTAACCATGTCAGTTTAAATACTTAAATGCCTATTAAAGTTATTCTTAATCAAATTCTGCCTGTGTATTGATCTGTATAGTATGAAAAGTGAAATTATACCAAATAATCATCGCTCTAAATGAACATTATGCTAAACGATATAATGTTAAATTTGAACTCTACTTTTAATCGTAATTATACTAAATTTCATTCTGCCATCTTAAAAGTATGCCATTGTAAATTGGGAGTTTTAAACATTATGCCAAACGATAATTATATCAAATAATTTTTACGCTTTATTCCTAAAACCAACATTTACCAGCCCACATTGGTAAAACCTAGCATGTACTGAATTGGAATGGCAAAAGTCCGAAAAAGTCGTCCCTTTATAATAAATACTTACATTTACCAACTCATGTCGGTAAATCTTAGGTTTTACTGGAAAATCTTAAGATTTACCGTAGTTCGGGCTTTTACAGTAACATATATACAATTTAATAAATCGAATAATCATAAATTTAACTTCAAATTAAATATACCCAAAATTAAACCAGTATCACATACTAATTTCCTAGGAGTTACTATTGATGAAGATCTGAATTGGAAAATGCACATAGACAATGTTTCAAGCAAGATAAATAAATTCGTATATGCTCTAAGACAAGTGAAAAAAAGTACCAATCTAAAAACAGCAATATTGGCTTACCATGCGTATGTGGAATCCATATTACGTTATGGTCTTATAATATGGGGTAACAGTACGGACCAAAACAGAACATTTATTGCTCAAAAAAAATGCATTAGGGCTCTATACGGACTTCATCCTGAGGAATCATGTCAGCCAGTATTTAAGAAACTTGGCTTGTTACCGCTACCTTGTCTGTATATTAATGAAATAAGCATGTTTGTATGGAAATATAAAGAGTTGTTTAAAATAGCAAACGATGTACATCCTAGAAGCCGACGAGATCCTTACCGACTAGTGCTTAACAATGCTCCCAGGCTTGCTAAATACAACAAAAGCTGCTTAACTATGTGTGTACGCATTTATAACAAATTGCCTAGTAACCTGAAAATGATAAATTCGAGATATGCTTTCAAGACCAAATTGTACGAATGGTTAATTAATAGCAACTTTTATAGCATAAAACAATTCCTAGAAAGAAAATAGAATTGTTGAAATAGGTATAATTATTATTGTAACTAAACTAAACTTTGACTACTAATATTTGCATGCTATGTTTAATCTTGGCAAAACATGTCTGTTCTACCTTTGTGCTGTAAGACCTTTTATACCATGTTTTAAGCAAATAAATATATTATTATTATTATAACAAAAGTTGTTCAGTCTAGCTAAGTCCAGACCAGTTTTACTGAAGGGACATACCTGAAGGGCAAAAAAAAAAAAAAAAAAGAAGTAAAGCTAAAGGAACAAAAGTTGTTCAGTCTAGCTAAGTCCAGTCCAGTTTTACTGAAGGGACATACAAAAAAAAAATGCCGGACCAGGGTTCTAATCTTGTAGGGTCTGAAGTTGACCGGACCAAGAAGTAAGCCTTGTAGAGTCACAGCAGACTGGACCAAGTGCTTAAATATCTGAAGGGTCTAAGGAGACCGGACCAGAGGTCTAATCTTGAAGGGTCTGAAGTTGACCGGACCAAGAAGTAAGCTTTGTAGACATAGGTGATTGGACCAAGTCGTCTCATAGTTATTATTTTGTTTTTCCAATATTTTTTTTTACTCTTGAATAGATTCTTTTCTACCAATTCGTTGTGAATGAGTGGACATGGTTGGCCTTGTAGATTCTTAGACGCTTGTTAATTTTTGTTAACGTATTATTTTATTTTACTTTTTAAGTAAGCAATGACTTATTGTCGGGCCTACGCTGTCCTCTCATACTTAAGTAATATCGCTGTAACAACAACATTGTAAAACCAAATGATTTTAAAAGAGTAACCATGGAGTTTCTTGCCGGTTCTTCTCCATAGGAAACAACCAACCCGAACCGTGCACTTTTTCTCGACGTTTTATAAGTGCCCATGTAGGCCTATGTGAAATAAAAATATTTTGATTTTGAAGTGCTTAAATATCTGTAGGGTCTAAAAGGATCGGACCAGAAACAATGGCAGGATGACCAAACGGTACTTAATCAGTTTCTTTTTCGTATTGTAGATGTAATTATAAGCTGAGCGTACGAGGACGTCCGCACGTCAGCATGGCCGTGTCGGCGTCGTATTGTTAGCAGCTTCTGCACTGGGACGCGCTGAGTCATTCTGCAGCTGCTATCGCGCTGAGTCATTCTGCAGTTGCTAGCGCGCTGTGCCATAACCCCCGCCTAGAATTCTAGTGTACAAAAGAGTCGCGCAGCGGTAAAACGGCAGTCTGACTTCAAGCGTTTCCTGGTGCACAGGTTGTATTACTTTTAATTACTGTTTCTCTGCCCCTCTGTATATTGTTGTTCTTTTGCCTAAACTACTGTGTAACTGTGATTCTGTGTGACTGTGATTCTGTGTTACTGTGCTACAGTGCTAATGTGCTACCGTGATACGGTGCTACTGTGCTACCGTATTACCCTGTTACTTTCCCAATCTCTGTACTACTGGGTGTCATGTTTTCTATTGCGTGATGTTGAGTTAATAACTTCATAAGACCATTTCTATATAAAGAAACTGATTAAGGGTAGTTCCTGTAGAATTCATTAGTTGAATAAATCATTAATAAATTCGATTTAATGCCATTGAAGATCTAGTTTTATTATGTTTCATCCTCTTCCGTCATCGTTATATTTCCCTTTAAAAAATAAACAAATATGATTATGAACATGACGGCGCATCCGTCAATATCAGACATCAGGTTGACTTTTAGCTATCAAAGTCAGCCTAGCGAAGCGTCATTGTCGATGGTTGTGAGGGCTGCCAGCTGAGCAGTATTGTTCGAGACGGCGCTCGCACACCACGCTTGTGACGAATCGCTTTGCATCCGAGTGATAGTTTAATCTAGCGTTATTATTAAGTTCGAGTCGTGCTGCTTAGGCTGTACATTGTGGATTTGACTGTGTATTTCGATTATTAAACCCTGTGCTGATTAAACACTGTGATTGAAATAAGGACTTGTGATTTTTCTGCTCAAGTCCACCTGCTTACCCACCTACCCACATACATCACACAAGATGAGTTTTGATGAAGGCCCTCCTGCCTCTTCATCAGAAGTGAGATTCGCTCAAGCACAACAACTACCCTCAACTCACGAAAATCAGTGGCAAAAAAATGTTTGAACTCCAGCAACGGAATGTGATGCAACTGATAGAAACTATGACGCCCCGTCAGCACGCACCAACACTTCCCGAGTTTGATCCAGACTCTAGCGAGGCCGACGCACGTGCCTGGTCCTCGACCATTGACATCTGCATGGCGGAGCAGCCGTTGGAAGGAGGTGCTTTAATTATCGCGCTCAGTAAATCACTGTAAGGCAGCGCCTCTCCGTGACTATCCCAGATGTCGCACTCAGGAAGTTTAATCTGACGTCCACCGTGCACCACACTCCAAAACCATCTACAAGTTCTTCGTCAGCAAGTACTTCCAACATGAAGAAGAACGTCATTTCCTTTGCGTGTGGCGAGAAGGGGCATATTGCTACACATTGTCCTAATGTCGCATCACGTAGCAACAGCACCGCCAATGGAACCGGCTCCGCCGCAGGTGCAGTTTCGTCAAGTCCATCACAAGGCGTAACGGGTCAGTTACAATATAACGGTGAGTCGTTTTCATTTTATTTCGATTCTGGTGCCGAATGCTCTCTCATGAAACATAGTATTGCTAGCAAACTTTCGGACATACGTTATGATAATTCTGTACACATAGGGATTGGTAATTCCACAATTTGTTGTACCGGGTTAATTTTGAGTAACGTTATTATTCACGAGAATAACTTGTCAATTTTATTTCATATCTTACCCGACTATACTTTAAAACATGACGTTATGATAGGCCGTGATATTTTAAAATTAAGTTTCACTATTACAATGACTGGTTTTAGCTTGACAATTATGAAATTAAAAGAAGTTAATATTTGCGAAGTACCCTCTGAAACTATTTTTCAAAATGTCGATACAGATATTTCCTCGGATAATAGGCAAAACTTTATGTCATTACCAAAAACGCGTGTAACGACCGGGTAATTAAATATTCGGTTAATTAACCCAAACGTTATTGTTCAACATCGTCCTTACCGATTAAGTCCAGATGAAAGACAAGTCGTACGTACTAAAATTAACGAATTATTGCAAGCTGACATTATCGTCCTAGCTGTTCACCTTTTGCAAGTCCCATTCTATTAGTCAAAAAGCGCAATGGTAGTGATCGTATGTGCGTAGACTATCGAGAACTTAACAGGAATACTGTACCTGACCGTTTCCCTGTACCTTTAATTTCGGATTTGATTGCGAGGCTGTCTGGGGCCAACTTCTTTAGCTGTTTAGACTGTGCTAGTGATTTCAATTTGATCCTTATTAATGCAGAGAGTATTGAACGTACTGCCTTAGTAACTCCAGACGGACAATATGAGTTTCTTACAATGCGATTCGGGTTACGCAATGCACCTAGTGTTTTTCAACGCGCGGCTTCGAATGCTTTAGGCAGTCTAGTATACTCCTACGCTATATTGTACATGGATAATATCCTAATCCCATCACAAGATGAAAGTGAGGGTTTGGCCTGATTGCCTACAGTTTTAGGGGTATTAACCAAAGTTGGATTTTCACTTAATATTTCTAAATTCTCCTTTTTAAAACGTCGGGTTGAGTTCTCTGGTTATGAGATTATCGCCGGTGAAGTTAGGCCTAATCCAAGAAAAACGGCAAGTTCTTGCCAAGCAACCACCTCCTAAAAATTTCCACCAACTAAGACAGTTCATTGGCCTTGCCTCTTATTTTATAAAAATTATTTCGGGGTTTTCAAAAATTATGACGCCATTGTTTCTTCTTATTTCCACTTCTAAATCATTTGTTTGGAAACTAGAGCATGAGGAAATTAGACAGCGAATAATTTCAGTCATCACTAGTAAACTAGTTCTAATGATTTAAAACCCTGATTTCACCATGGTATTGCATACAGATGCTAGTGCAGAAGGCTATGGCGGCATTCTGTTTTAGAAGACTGACGGTATATTGCAGGTCGTCGAATACTTAAGCAAGTGTACTACAAATATCGAGGCATAATACCATTCTTACGAGTTGGAAACCTTGGCCGTAGTGAACGCTGTAAAACATTTCCGGAATTACTTGCACGGTCGTCATTTTACCGTCGTAACCGACTGCAAGTCTCTGAAGACCTCTCATAATAAAGTTGATCTGACCCCTAGAGTACACCATTGGTGGGCTTTCCTTCAGGCATTTGACTTCGACTTAGTTTATAGACCTAGATAATTAATGAGTCATGTGGACTTTGTTTCCCGAAACCCACTTCCAAACACCCCAAAGATCCAAACAGTTAAACAAAAACGTGTCGATATTGCCAATTTACCCGAAAACTGGCTTTTAGCCCAGCAGCTTCGTGACTCTGAAATCCAATCTCTTGTTTCTAAACTCAAATAAAGTCAGTTACCACCTGATGACGCTAAAACGTACGAACTGCGTTCCAGAGTATTATTTCGTAAAATTAAAAAAAAAATAATCGTACTCGTTGCTTGCCTATAGTTCCACGCGCGTTCCGTTGGTCCGTAGTGAATCATGTTCATGAAGAATGCAGTTATGCGCCTTGGTTGGGAGAAGTCACTTGAGAAGCTTTACGAGTGTTACTGGTTTGAAAATATGTCCAAATATGTGCGTAAGTTTGTAGATAATTGTATTACATGTAAGGTTTCTAAGTCTAGTACCGGCAAGGTGCAAGCTGTACTCCACCCCATAGCAAAGGTATGCGTCCCTTGGCATACTGTGCAGGCGGATATAACGGGCAAGCTTAGTGCGAAAAATGATACCAAAGAATACGTAATAGTATTCATTGACGCTTCTACAAAATTTATTTTATTATACCATACGTTGCGACTTGATTGATACACCAAGTGTAATTGAGGGACTTTAATCTAGTATTTCCCTTTTCAGTGCTCCCAGCCACGTAATAGCAGACCTAGGGACATATATTGGTTTAATCGAAGTAGCTCATCTGGCTAGCCTTTTCCCAACTGCGTTGGGGTCGGCTTCCAGTCTTACCGGATGCGGCTGAATATCAGTATGTTGCATGGAGCGACTGCCTGTCTGACCTCCACAACCCAGTTAGTACTGGGTAATGCGATACCCCTTGGTAGGACTGGCTGTCAGACTTTCGGAACACTACCTGTAACGACTGTCAAAGAACTACAAATGACGGTCGGGACCAACGGCTTGGCGTGCTTTCCGAGGCACGGGGGAAACTCGGTATGTAACGGGTGGTCACCCATCCACAAACCAACCTAGGCAAACGCAGCTTAACCTAAAGATCGACCCGAGCGGCTGCTATTATTTAGCCACGAGCTCCTCGAATATTAATCGAAATAGCTACTAATCTTTTAAATTGTAAAGATGCCGAGACGGCGTCGGAAGATAAAGAAAGTACAACTGATTCAAATTATGACAATGATAACTCTGACACCTTGACCGTATGCTCAAACACTGTTTCCGTCGATTCGAGGACGCTCAGACACTCAGTGCATGCTTAGATCCTGAGACTTGGCACGCGTTGTACAAAACTGAAATTCATTCAGAACAAGACGATTCATAGCCCTCCCACTTGGATCTCTGAGCAGTACAGACGTCTTATATGTTGTCATTTTGTTTACCCATTTATTTTAAAAAATATATCAAATATTTTGCAAAATATTAGTGAAATAAAATAGGAGTGCATAGATCACCAGGAGATCGCGCCGCGAAAACAAACAGCGACCTCAGACCGGTAGCCCACCAAACCTGCGCGTGAGTCACAACTACAATCTACTATGACCCCGCCTTACATTCATTAATATTACGGCGACTCATCAATGAACCCTGCTACTTATTAGCTGTGTCCCTATACTGTCACCAAGCGGTGAGCGAGACAAACCTACCTGCGAGGGCGAGACCAACGGGGTTCAAGTTGGACTGGACGGAAAGCTATTTTTAACCGAAACGTCGATTGCGTCCACTATACGTTGAGCCCTAAGTTTTGACCGAGCGTTTCTCTGAGTTCCGAGCATTGGACCGTCTTATTGCGCTGTTTGCCTGGTACTTGAGTGGAAATATTTTTATATAAAATGCCGCTCCAGCGTTCGCCACCACCATCGTCCCAGAAAAATCAGGAGCCGACCAGCCCTACGGGACTGTTTAGCACTCCACAGCCTTTGCTTTGCACACCACATAGCGCTTCAGAACCAAACCTTAATTTAAATCTCGAGTCACCCACTATGAACACTCCCTCTGCTATAACTTTCCGAAACATAAAACGGAAACGCCTCGAACAGGACGTTGACGAAAGCAAGTTATCCTCTTTTATTGCCGACATGAAGGATATGTTTCGTGAATTCAGGGAACAACAACAAGAGAAATATGAAAAATTATATTCTTTGGTAGACCAAATTCGTGAAAACGTAGATTTTATGACTGCCAAATTTGACCAACTTACCTCTCGAGTGGAGTTTCTGGAGAATGAGCGTAAGGAAAACACTTCTTACATAAATAAGCTGGAAAATAAATTGGAATATTTCGAGCAAAGTACTAGATCTAGCTGCCTAGAATTCCGCAATATCCCTGTCAGCGCTTCTGAAACTAAGGCCTCTCTGCTAAACACTGTGATCAACACAGGCAGTATAATTAACCTCGAAATTAAGCCGCTTGAAATAAACGACGTATTTCGAATAAAATCAAAAGACCCGGCTAATAAGACAATCATAGTAGACTTCACCACTGTTTTACGCAAAGAAGAATTCCTAGCTAAATTTAGGAGACACATCAAGGAAAGTTTTAAGATTACCACTGAACATTTGAAAATTTCTGGCCCTGCGAAACCGATATTTATATCCGAAAACTTGTCTGCAAGGAATAAAAGGCTCTTTTTCCTGGCTAGAGAGGCAGCCAAATTAAGTAACTACCAGTTTTGCTGGGTGAAGCATGGCAAAATCTATGTTCGAGAAAAACTGGGATGCAAGCATCTTGAAATAAAATGTGAAGCCGACCTTGCAAATGTCATAAAAGCCGCATGACTAACTTTTTATCTAAGTAAGCAAAGCCTAGAACTTCATTCATTGATTTCTTATTTTTGTAATAATTTTCATGCTATTTTTGTCGCTCTTATTTTTACTGTTATTTCCTGCATTGTTTATTTTTTATTACTCATTGTTACACTCTGCAAACACATATTAAGTCTCAAAAATAACACTTTACACACACATAATTTAAACACTTACCTTCATCTACGATATATCATCCATGAATCTACCCCACGTATTAATTCCACGTATCTTTTCGAGTATCTCTGTGTTCGTATAATATTCTCTCTTTATCTTCAGTTCTTTGTTTGGACTAGTAAAAGAAAATGAATGATCTAACTTCCATTAGCTCTGAGATTGAGCAAGTTTCTGTCTCCAATTCCTACCTACATTACCTCGCCTGAGCTTAGCTGTAATTACCTTAAAGTCGAGGCTTCTCCTTTAAAAATACTTCATATTAATATCCGTAGCATAAACTGTAATTTCAACCAACTCTTAATACTTATCACCAGATTAAAATTTTCTCTTGACGTGATTCTATTATCAGAGTGCTGGCTGAGCAAATGCCCTAATATTCCATCTTTACCAGGATACGAAACCCACATTTCTTCCTTTAAAAATCAAAATGACGGTGTTGTTGCCTATACTAAAATTGAGTTAATGTGTTCTGTTGAAAAACCTTCACTTAATGATTCAAACTGCCTTGTCCTTTTTACCTCTAAGCGCGGTTGGGTCAATTTTGACCCAGTCTGGGATATTAAACTATAAGTTTATCTTTCTTCAAAGATAAACGAAATGTCGTTGATTGGTCAATGTAGGTACTAACGTAATGTGGATGAGACCTGCAGTAGTGCTTGGCAACTTATGATTGACGAAAAAATTTTGTAACGTGTTTTATCTTCCACCATACCAGAAGCCAGACGGTACTCACTCTGCCGACTGGCTATTATTTATGTACGTGGTGCAATAAGAGCAAATTATTTGGATCTAGATGCACAATAGTCAGTCAAATGGGGTAATGATTTTGTAAAAGCCACCATGTCGCAGGAGAGATTTCTGGAGATAATGAAGTTTTTGAGATTTGACGTGAGATCTACAAGAACACAAAGACTGACAAGTTTGGATTGATATCTGAAGTGTGGTGTATTTTTATTTTATAATGCACAAAGTTATGATATCGTGGAGTACTGCCTTCTGAATCAGCCCTTGATCCAACCGCCAAAGGAGAGCTTCGACAGATGTTCGTCGAGGGTCTTGGCTATCAAGCCATTGCCCGTTACGATAATCGGCACATTGATAGGCCGAGTTCGCATTCCACATGTCGCCAACCTCGTGTGCCAAGTCAATGTTATTTTATTTTCCTTTATACACTTTACATCTTAAAATTACATTATTAAATATTTCTTAGAAAAAAAATAATTACAAAAAATATTTAAAAATATAAAATAGGTTACCACCGATAACGGGAGCAGGGTCCAAGCTACCAGTTGCTAGGGCTCCAGAGACACTCCTCACGATGCGGGCCGTATCGAGGAGTACTGCCTTCTGAATCAGGCCCTTGATCCAACCACCTAAGGAGACTTCGACTTCGACAGATGTTCGTCGAGGCTTTTGGCAATTAAGCCATTGGCCGTTACGACAATCAATCGTTCACATTCCACATGTCGACAACCTCGTGTGCCAAGTCATAGTTATTTTATATATTTTTATGTTATTATGTTCGGAAAACCAACACCTACAACTTTCGTATATAAATTGTTTATATATCTTCACAATTACGGTAGGAAACATAAAATGGACAATATTGACCCATCCGCGCTTCTAGGGGTGTCTGAATATTCCGCGCTTCTAGTGTTAAGCCAAGACCCTCGGTCCCAATCGAAGCCGCGAGACGTGATCCACGACACTCCGGTTTGGGGTTACGAGATCGACGGGGACAGAGAAGGAGTGCCTCCTCTGTCTGCTCGAGGCAGGGTGAGTGCACATCGAGCCCGCCCTTGCTCCTCCGCTGTGCCCTCTGCTTTCAGAGGGTCACGCGGAGCAACGCACCGGTGGTCCGGGTTGGACCCCTCCCACGTCAGAATATTCGCCACGGACAGTGATCTTCCCCAAGGGATAGGAATTTCTTCCCATTACTCGGGGAATGCCACTGTCCGCGCCCAGGGTGCACCGGCCCAGCAACTGCTGCTCCCACTCGACGGATCGAGGAGAGCAGCAGCCACTAGGCACACGTGGAGGTTTTCTGACTTTGCACCCCTTTACGTGTTCCCTTAGGTGAATTTTGGGACTTAGAAAAATTACGATGAAATTACTATTATGAAAAAACAAAGTGTTTTATTTTGAGCTAGACCCTCGACCGAGATGTCCAGGGACGCGTCTCCGCGCGGGCTAGCTGATTACGAAATAAAACTTATTGTGGGTGGAACAAAAATTTTGAGTTTGGGTCAAAAAACGTGGTTTTTACGGAAAAAATTACAGTTTTCAACCCCCAACCCGAATCTGGGTACACGGAACGCGGACCAAATTTCAGGGAAGAAGGATGAGTAGTTAGTTAATAAATGTAAGTAAAAAGTTAGAACTAAAATTTAAATAAGGAAAATTGTTTTTTGTTTTCCAGTTAATAATTGCTTTTTAAATTAAAGTACTAGAAATATAAAGTTTTGAGTTCAAGGAGAAGATTAGACTTAGTTTTGATTGTTTGTTATCTCAGGTTTAATAAAAGACTGAAGTTTGTCAATTAAATGTAAATTTTGTTTTATGTTATCTTATTTTAAAGTACAAGTAGTACATAATATTGCTAAATAACTGATGTGATTTTAGTGTTACAGCAAGTTATTAGAACTGAAAGTTCCTAAAACATCCTTACTATATATATTATATAATATATAATTATATAATATAATATAATATATATAATATAATATAATATTATAATATAATATATATATATATATCCTTACTTCCTTACTTTACTAATATTATAAAAGCGAAAGTGAGTTTGTTTGTTTGTTTGTTACCTCTTCACGCTTTAATGGCTAAACCGATTTTGATGAACTTTGGTACAGAGATAGTTGGGAACCAGGAGACGGACATAGGCTATTATTTTTTAAAAAAGAGTGGGATGTGAGGGAGAAAGAGGGAAGAAACGGGAAAACTTAGCGTTGCTATTACAAATCAATAAGGCGCTACCGAATTTAACGCGAGCGAAGCCGCGGGCAAAAGCTAGTCTTATTATAAGTAAAGTTTTGTGAAATTTATAAGTTTAAGCATAATTACATATTTTTAATAAAGCAATAAAGAAATATTGTCAATAAAGACTAATTATTGATTGATAATACTATGACTTTTATTTAAAAATTATCTTTAATTTCAATAAATTTAATTCATTTTGTGCAAAAAAATTATTCACTATTTTTTTTTATTATTAAGCTATTATGTCGTTAAACTGTAAGGTTTTTAGTTTAACCACGTTTTAGCTAAACAATAATTCAAGTTTATCCTTTTAATTAATATGCATCTAAAGGTTACCAGACTTAAAAGCAGTAAAGTAACGTTAAACGCACTAAAGTTTAACATGAATCAGTTCTATAATACATAATCGTAAGCTAAATTGTCGTTATGTGCAATAACGACATTTTAGTTAATCATTGAAGTGATAATTTTTTTGCATTTTAAAAAACAATAATTTGCTATGAAATAGATACACTTAAACGCCGTTACGCTATACGTAGCGGCGTTTTAGTCAATGTTCCATTATGATTTCGGTTACATCTCTGATGAACTAAAACATAAAAAAACGCTTTTTATGAAATTAAATTATATTTACGATATGACAGGGTAAGTAGTTCGAAAGTATGCGATTTCATCTATGTTTTGGTACTTCCAAATCTCTAATATGTGTTGTGATCGAAAAATTACATCGGTTTAAAAATTTGCCGCGGTTTTTTCGTGTTATTCAAAAAAATGACTTTAGCAGATAACGGCATTATAGTTATACCACGGCAGAATATTTTCTGTGTGATTTTATGGATTACTAGCTTTTGCCCGCGGCTTCGCTCGCGTTAAATTCGGGGTAACACAGTTCCCCTTGCGCCTTATTGATTTGTAATAGCAACGCTAAGTTTTCCCTTTTCTTCCCTCTTTCTCCCTCGCATCCCACTTTAAAAAAAATATATATAGCCTATGTCCGTCTCCTGGTTTCCAACTATCTCTGTACCAAAATTCATTAAAATCGGTTTAGCCATTAAAGCGTGAAGAGGTAACAAACAAATAAACAAACAAACTCACTTTCGCTTTTATAATATTAGTAAGGATTGACGACTTGGCTTTGCGTTTGAATATGAGACATACTATGCTCAAAATGTTACCTTCACACTCAAATAGAATTCCCTGAATTGACAACAAATGACCTAGAACTAAGTAAGTAAGTACCTATATTTGGCTAAAAAGATACAGAACCACGATGATGCCAAAGTAAATAGAGGGGAAGTAGGTTATCTCCGGCCCAATTCGCGATATAATTGCCTACTGTCATAGGGTTGTCACTTTTAGCTAAAGGACAATGCCAGAAATTCTATAGAGCTTTGACCCATCAAATAAAAGTTGATGTACAAGCATGCCAAATGTAGCATTCTATTGCTGCTATATTAGTGTTATCTAAAAACATGTATAAATGCCTTTAGAACTTGCGTTTTCTTCTAAATCTAAGAAAAAATATTACATTTAGGTTAGGTACCTCAAGTTGAGGTTAATTGCAGTTATAATTGTAGAAATAATTAAATAAGTGCTGTATATTGTTAAAATGCTATCCTAGGGTGTTTGGCTATGAAAGGAAGGAATGACGTAGTAATACACAACCATAGTAATAGTAATACTTTTGACTTAGGTCATAACATCCTGACTGTTGATCGGTAATAAAATAAAACAAGTTATAAAAGTGATTTATTAATCTTCAAAAGTTATTAAAACATTATCAAGAAAACCTGCGGGCTGATCAATATTGTCTTGATGACGTGCATAACCAAGGTACCATATAATAGTCATAACATGGCAACAACAACCAACCGTTCTATTACCCACAATACAATTGCAGCAATATCCTAATATAGAGTCGATTGCACAGCTACTGTTAGGCTCTCTATCAACTAGGATATATGTGAAATAGTGTCTTTGGCCAATGTGCCTAGACTTTATTCTGCCTCTTATTAAAAATGGGTAGTTTCCTCCAATATGTGACACCATTTCATGAGAGTGCTCCACTTCTGGACACACCTCTATTAAATACAGCCCACTTTCGCGAATATGCTCTCCGTAGTAGGAACGCGCCTGTTTAATCTGATATGGCCCTAAAGCTATTAAAACCAATTCACTATAGGTTAATAAAGGAAACTGCTGCAGTTGTGGTAGATTTCCATCAATCCTAGAAAACATTGTTCTACGTCTATTTAAATTAAATTCCTGTACAAATCGGGCTAAATGATTTGGCTCATTTAAAAAACGCAATGCTCGAGATATTATTTCTTGAGCATCTGGCCGGTCGTGAATCAGTGGATGAAAACGATTAATCAAAGCCGCTGCAATTCGAAAATCATCCATTAAATGTAACGAGGCCCTGTTAAAAAAATCTTGTCTAAATAGCTTGAAGTCACGTTTGAAACGCCCATTCACAACTTCCACTACCCATCTGCACAATGTTACACAGCGACTTTTATTGGCTTGCAATGTCGTTAATTGTGTTTCTCCTTCATCCACTGATTCAGGCTTAAAGACTTTATAGCCGTAAGATTCTAGAAATGGTATGCAATCTCGAAATCCTCTGTCCAAAATAAAAACATCATCTGATCTAAAAAAAGACCTCATAGGCCCATTTTCATTTTCAAACAAATGCTTCATTATTTCAGAATCTGTTTGTGTTGCTGCGTATGGACCTGAAACATCGATGATGTATCCATCACAGGCAACTATGAGAAATGGCTTTATTAAATTGTCATACTTGTGCAGACTATAAGTTCTTTTCTGGTAAAGGTAGTTGCTACTTTTTTGAATAAAAATATATGTACCATCACAAATAGCAATAGCAGGCATTTGTTCTACTGAAATATTTGGGCTACCAAATAGATTATTTGGTATTAATAAATTCCGTTGAGCTACCTCTTCTCTAGTAGTATGTTGCAACCCAACTTGATTAGGAACAAAATGATTTATAAAGTAGCAACGCATCTTTTTTAAATAAGACTCTAGTGTAGACCGTGGCATATTGTAAAGAGTTGATAGTCTGTTATCGCTATCACCAGTTCTCAGTTTTGTCAGATATATTGCTAAACATGTTTTCCCGTTGCCAACAGTTCCAAGTACAGGTATTTCATCATACAAAGCTAGAAATTCTAACACATTAAGACCTGTCCAATAGTGACAAATGTGATTAGGCATCTCATGTACATTTTCAAAATCCATTAAGTCTGCATTTCTTTCCATAATACGAATTAAATCCTCTATTTGTTGAGATGTAAAGCTACTGGTTAAGTTATTATTGTTAATCAACAATGACCATTCGTTGCCATATAAATGAGTTTCACAGACACGGGTGTGAATTGGCACATATAAATGATATTGCTTAAGAAGCATGACCTTAATTAGCAAAGGAATTAAGTGCCCAGATTGATTAGCACAGCCTTCAAAAATACAATGCCTAGAAGTATTTGCTGCACGTTTATAATGTGGTAAAATAATATAAGCTCGACTTTCAGCAGGTTCCATTGGAACCTGTTGTTCTTGAGTTGAAGGTAGGGGTGGTGGCACTGGTATTTCTTGATGAGGCACCGGCAATGGCTCTGGATAAACTTGTTGATTTGCAGCATGTGCATCTGTGGCTGGTTGTCCTCTTACAACATCTTGTGATTGTTGGCGATTAGCACGCATCCAACACAGATGGCATACAAATGCATATCTTGATATCACCTACAAGTAAATAAAACATTTGAATATGTTGCAAATAACTTATTTAAAGTTATTTTTCAACAATTTTTAAAAAGGTAGCCTAGTGTTTCTAAGTTAATATAGACCATATTATATGAGGGCCAGTTGTGACGAAAAATGATATTGGTCACCATTTTGCGTTGCAGGGCCACGGTGTTCTGTTAAGACAATCCTGCGACCCTTGGTAGTTAGCTTAACAGTTTACAGACACATTAGTTCAGTGATTGATGTGAATCATATTGTGTCACGGGACAGGGAAAGTGGTTAATACATTACTACTGACCTCATTGTGAATATCCCATGAAAGTATAGTAGCTATTAATGGATCACTGGCTTCTACTGTATGATATCTCACACGTCTTCTTGTTTCTGAAACAGAACGTCCACATCCAAGACAAACATGTGTGTGACCTAGATCTCTTTCAGCATTCAGATTCCCATTTCTACAATGCTGGTCTAGCCGCAAAAAGCACTCTTGACAGATTACAGCTTCTGGTGGAAGCTGTAAGTTAAGAAAATATTAGTATATAGTCGAGATAAACAAGTTCATTTATTATATCCACACAATCCCCAAAAGATAAACTTGACTATTTTGCCTATTATACCAGTTATTTAAGATACTTTTAGGTAGGTAGGTTTACTATTTTATTCATATTTTGTTGCATTAGTTACAAGCCAAGCAAAACCGCATGTGGTACAATCATTACTAGTAAGGATTTTTCACTATGGTCAAATACGATCAATAAATAACGTAGTATCTACATACCTGTTCCAACGATTTCCATCTAGCGAGAAGAGTTTGCAGTGCAGATTGTATTGTAGACACAACATGTCTTAGCATCCTGTCGACGCACAAGTGACAATTTATGCACCTCAACATCGTTAACCAAGTCGCAAGCAGTGATCAGAATCCGTCGCAAGTAGCACAAAGTCGGCGAGTAGGCGAGATCGAGTCCGTGTACAAAAGCAAAATCGTCGTGAAATTATAATAGTAGATTACAGAGAGAGATTAGGGAGCGTAAAAAACAAACAACACAGCGAATGTCAATGAATGTCATTTTGACATATAAGCATTGGCGCGCCAAGGACGTTTCGTTACACGTAATCACTAACGCTCAAATGCCAAAAAAATATTAGAATATACATTCATAATATATTAAAAACATTATTTTCATTAACTGTGTGTATTTAAACCGAATATATAATAAAATCTGTACATAATACATTAATAGATGTCATTTTTTTAAAATTAAATTACTCGTTTTGTTCTCGTGAATGCGTACTAAGTAACGCTGATGGTCGCGATAAAAACAGGAAATAGGAGTTGGGTTTTTGAATTCCTTTTATCACTAACTTTTTATCCGCAAGTCTAACAGATTAACAGTTATGTAACCAAGTGTCCTATTTTCATTGGATAATTTTCATTAATTTACATTTCTTGTAAATTACTGAAGGATGGGGCAGGATCTGGCATTGTCCTTTTAATTCAGTACCTATAAATTGGCAAGGGTCGAGAAGTTGTATTTTTTACTTTTATTTTCTGGGTACAGGGTTTGTCAGGCCTCTCTAATTTGTACTATCACAAATTCATTAGTTTAAAGCCCAGCTCTGTCAAAGATCTCATAATAGTCAATAAAATTCAACAATGGTTTTCCTATCAAATATAGAAATGTATTCAAGATACAGAGCAGCATTATTTATAACTAACTTCCACCCGCGGCTTCGCCCGCGTGGTGTGTTGATAAAAAGCAGCCTATAGCAAAAATAACAAAATCGAAGTATAAATAAAATTAGGTAACTACGTTTCATTTTTAAGGTTACGTCCCCAATGGGTAAAAACCCTATTACTAAGTCTTCGCTGTCCGTCCGTCCATAGGTAATGGTACGGATCTAACTAATAGGTATGTATTATAAAACTTCATAAAACCTATGTTTTATTATATTTGATGTAATTAAATCTTATTGTACCTATGTTCACAAATAAAGGATTTGAATTTAGTTTGTAAGGAACCTGTCAACTCAACGTACCTACTCTGTGCTCACGCGTCTGCCCGTGTTTGGGTCGCGCACTCGAGCGATGAGCGACTTGTTCCCTCACCCCGCCCGCGCTGGCCAGCCTAGTCAGGGCGACACGAAATTAATTTTGTGGCGCGTTATTTTGATTTTGCTGTATCTCCTAAAGTATTTATTTAATCTGCATGATGCAAAGGGAAAAAATAATCTTCATGAAATGTTCATGCCAACCAACCTATTTAAAATGATAAGGATTAATACTGTATTTGTGTAAATAGCTTTCTAAGTTAGCGCTTTATAATTGACCATTTGTTAAAGTATTAAAATGGATATAGTATGTTATCCTTAAGATATAGACATATGTCACCGCTGACTTTTCTGTAGACCTATATAAGATACATAATTACACCATACATTATTTAGTTATATCTTAAAGGGTTTAGGCAGCGTTTTCGTTGAAAGCTCCCAGACAGCATACTTTTTGCCGACATCTTCAACAAATATCGTTAATGTACACAGAAATAAATACAAAAACTTAACAAATTATATACTAAAACCTTTCTTAAGAATTACTCTATCTATTAAAAAAAACCGCATCAAAATCCGTTGCGTAGTTTTAAAGATCTAATCATACATAGGGACAGACAGACGGCGGATAGCGACTTAGTTTTATATTAAGTACCTAGTGATAAAAAAAAGATAAAATAAACCGAGCGAAGTTCAATAGGTAATCTGAACAGACAATTCTGGAATTGATGAATTATTAAGACACCCAAACACACAGGAATACTTTCTCCCGCGATTATCAGACATTTTTTATTCGTTTAGCGGTGCCGAAAAGCCGTGACGCGCGAACCTCGTGCAGTGTTAGCCCCGACTGGCGCAGCGCGAAAGGAGCCGAGATTTTGTTTAGTGTGCGTGCGGCGACGCATAGATACTACGGCGCACACATACAAGCCGCGCGCTACGCGTTTGTATGAAGTTATCGTACTTCCCCTCTTTATACTATGATGATGCTGTTGGTAAATAATTATTATCTGATTGAACACCTTTTTGAAACAACAACATATTACATAAATAAAAAAGATAATATTGTACTGTTAAATACGCAATCTTGGATTCGTTTTAGGTTATAATCTTCTACCTTGAATTCTTTTCTTGATTTCTTTTCTTTTTTCTCCCTTCCTCTACGACTTACTGCCCATTTGCTTTTTTTCTAGTTTTATATAGTTCTACAACTAGGTACAAGTTTCTATACGGTACGGTACTCCTAAGAGTGGGTCCCATTGAACATGTGTCCCCGCCATCCTCCTTTTCACATAGGATAAAACACGGTTTTAAAATTTATTTGTTTCTGCTGACAACTCTTGTTGCTATTTCAATGCAGAATTCGATGAAAATTTTTCGCTTTTTTGTGTCTCCAATAATTTTATTGATTTGGTCTCTTTCTATTTTCGATTGTAGCTCTTGTTCCGTATCATGCCTTTCTTTACTGAAGACTGGGCATTCCGTTAAGATATGGGCGACCGACTCCACTGCGTCGGGTTCACAGATACACGATGGGCTCTCCTTACACCTGAAACGGTACAGGTATTCGGAGAACCCACCGTGACCCGTCAATACCTGTGTGACTATACCGACTGGTTTTAGGCTTAACACAATTTTGTGGGCGTCGGTCGCGTCTGGGAGGAACATTTTTGTAACGGAGGCTGTGTTGCCACTCCTGTGACTCTGGTTCCATTCGTCAAGCGACTCCATACGGATATGCCGCTTGACGAATGACACGGGACACAGGTCGTAATCCGGCTTCTTCGACTTCAGGGCAGCTTCCTTCGCAAGTTGGTCGGCTCGTTCGTTCCCCTCCAACCCCGCATGGGCTTTTATCCAGAACAAGGAGACACTCTTGTTCTGGAGCTTGCAGCTTCTGATGGTGTCCCTTGTTTCCACCGCTAAGGGGTGGGAGGATCCAATGTTTACGACCGACTGAAAGGCCGCTCTGGAGTCGCTGAAGATGCCGATGTGCTTTCCCTGCGCTTGAGCACCTCTGCTGCCGCTCTTTGTAGGGCCAGTAGCTCGGCCTGGTATACGGTGCTGTAAGACGGCAAAGCAAGCTTGAGGGTCTTTGTTTCGGTGGGGCCATTCCACAAGGATAGCGCCGCCCCAACCTTGCCCTCAATCTTGCTGCCGTCTGTGAAAATGCGCACAGCGAAGTCGCTGTGGCTCTCATACTGTTCCTCGTCTACCAGGCTTCCGAACTCCAGTTCCACGTGGTCTGCGGGATGCGGAGGCTCCGCTGCTAGAGCCATCCGCTCAATTTCCCTGCCTCCCAGCACTGGCTGGGGTACCCCTTTCTTGGCCTCGTATAATGCAGCCACTTCCCTTATACGTAGGTCTAGTGGCAGTATCCCAGCCAGCACCAGTGCCGAGTTCAGGGATACCGTGCGGTAGGCTTTACACAGCTTCTGCGCAAATCCCCTTTGGACCACAGCGAGTTGCTTTGCAACGCCTACTTTTTTGGCGGCAGGTGCCCATGCGCTGGCGGCGTACAGGATGGTTGGTTCAACCGCTGCCGTACAGATGACGCGGATGATCTCCGGGTGAAGGCCCCAGCTCACTTTTGCCGCTCGTGCCAGCTGTTTGTAAATGTTTACAGCTTTTCTGCAAACATGACTGTTAAAAGTGAGCTGGTGGTCGACGGTGAGCCCTAGTATTTTAATTTCCTTGGACATGCCAATGTCTACCCCGCCCATGCTCAGGAGTGGGACATCGTACTTAAGCTTCCTGGTTACTACCATTGCACAAGTTTTATGTGGTGCAAACTTCAGCTTATTTCTGATGCCCCACGCCCGAACATATTCCAGGGCGGCATTGGCCTGTCCCTGAAAGGGAGCCAGGTTAAGCAATCCTCACCAAGGTTTGGAAATGGATGGATTACCACACGGGGCCAGGTTAATTTGGAAATGGATGGGTTATCACGGGGTGCCAGGTTAAGCAACCATTGCCTAGGTTTTGAAAAGGATGGGTTACCACACGGGCCAGGTTAAGCAACCTTTGCCAAGGTTTGGAAATGAATGGGTTACCAAAGGGAGCCAGTTCAAGCAACTCTCACCAAGGTTTGGAAATTGATGGGTTACCATAGGGGGCCAAGTTAAGCAACCATTGCCTAGGTTTGGAAATGGATAGGTTACCATAGAGGGCCTAGTTAAGCAACCTTTGCCAATGTTCGGAAATGGATGGGTTCCATAGGGGGCCCAGTTAAGCAACCTTTGCCAACGTTCGGAAATGGATGGGTTACCATAGGGGGCCCAGTTAAGCAACCTTTGCCAACGTTCGGAAATGGATGGGTTCCATAGGGGGCCAAGTAAAGCAACCCTTGCCAAGGTTTGGAAATAGATGGGTTACCAAAGGGAGCCAGGTTAAGCAACCCTCACCAAGGTTTGGAAATGGATGGGTTACCATAGGGGGCCAAGTTAAGCAACCATTGCCTAGGTTTGGAAATGGATGGGTTACCATAGGGGGCCAAGTTAAGCAACCATTGCCTAGGTTTGGAAATGGATAGGTTACCATAGAGGGCCTAGTTAAGCAACCTTTGCCAATGTTCGGAAATGGATGGGTTCCATAGGGGGCCAAGTAAAGCAACCCTTGCCTAGGTTTTTTTTTTTTATTCCTGTCCGGGCGCAAGGCCCGGCCCGCGAGCTACTTATCCTAGTCCTCGGATATTCTTCCAGGATTATATTACGGGAGGGAGGGGGAAGTTTCCTATCTGTTTATTTTATTTATTTTTCAAAAAGGCTTGACGCCTGGTTTTTCTTTATTTCATAATTTTAACTTTTACATTTACTCTTACTACCATTTTACATATTAATACTTTCTTATTTCTAATATCAGTTTTTTTAAACTATTTTTACAAATTATTTTTATTTTTTTTTCTTATTTTTAACAACTTACAAAGCTATACAGGGATTACAATCATTTCTTAAGTTATAATACTATCTTATCTTATTGCTACGTTATTATTCTACTTCTTAATTTTAATCTTACTACACTTATATTTAACTTACTGCACTTATATCTATATTACTTATACATCTAGCATCTATATTTTGTAAAATTTTATATATTATTACAATATATTGTTTAACAAAGCTTATTTATCTAATCCTTATTTCTATTATTTACTAATTCACATACTTTTGTGCAGTATTCTATAAAGACTGTGTATAATTTGCTTTTTATTAGCTCACAGAGATTTTCTTTGCATAGTGGAAATCCTACTTTTTGTTCCAGATTATACCTTAACACTGTGTGTACTGGACATTCCACGAGGATGTGTAATACGTCTTCTATAGCATCTGACTCACAGATGCATGATGGACTCTCCCTTAACTTGAAGCGGTTCAAGTACTGGGAGAATCCACCATGCCCCGTCAATATTTGTGTGAGCTTGCCCTCCGGCTTAGCCTTGCGAGCAAAGCGATAGGCCTCTCTGGCGTCGGGAAGGAACATCCTGGTGACAGCCGCAGTGTCCCCGGCTCTATAGCGACTGTTCCATTCATCTAAAGAGGACTGGCGAATTAGCCGCTTCACATATGAAATGGGACACTGGTCGTAGTCAGGTTTCCTTTTCGACGACAGAGCTGCCTGTTTAGCCAGATCGTCGGCGCGCTCGTTACCGGGCAGTCCTGCATGGGCCTTGACCCAGAACAAGGACACAACTTTGCCCAGGGCCAGGGCCTTCCGCAGGTTCTCCCTCGTCTCCACGGCCAGAGGGTGGAGGGACCAATGGTTAACGACCGTCTCCAAAGCGGCTCTCGAGTCGCTATATAGACCATAGGTCTTCTCCTTACCCTTGAGGATAACGCTCGTGGCTTTACATATAGCCAGGAGCTCCGCCTGGTAGACTGTGCAGTACGCGGACAGACAAAGCTTGAGGTTTCGGATTTCAGCTTCGCCATTCCACATGGATAGCGCGGCTCCAACCTTCCCCTCAATCTTACTGCAGTCGGTGAAGATTCGCACCTGCTGCACATTATGCCGGTCCACAAGGCTTTGGTCTACTAGTTGGGTAATTTCCAAGGCCATATGTTCTGCCGGGTGAGGAGTTTCTGCAAACATTACCGGACGCTCCGTCTCTCTATCTCCTAGCTCCGGCGGGGGCGACCCTCTCTTTGCCTCGTACAGTGCGGCTGCTTCTTGTACTCTGAGGTCGAGAGGTAGTATCCCCGCCAAAACTAGGGCAGAGCGTAGGGAGACCGTCCGGTAAGATTTGCAGAGCTTCTGAGCGAAACCTCTGGACCGTGTCGAGCAACTTACGCACCATGATCTTACTGGCTGCGGGAGCCCACACAGCTGACGCATAAAGTATAATTGGCTCTACAGTAGCCGTATAGATAATACGAATAACTTCAGTGTGCAGTCCCCAGTCTACCTTAGCGGCCTTGGATAGCTGTTTATACATATCCAAGGCTTTCCGGCACTGTATCGCTACATGCGTGTTAAACGTCAGTCGATCGTCAATTGTCAGTCCTAGGATCTTGACCTCCCGTGACATGCCAACACTTACCCCCCCATGTTTAGCAATGGTGTGTCGTACTTTAGCTTCTTGGTGAGAACCATTGCGCAAGTTTTATGCAGCGCAAATTTCAACTTATTTCTGACACCCCATTGCTGAACGTGGGCGAGCGCCGCGTTTGCCTGCCTCGAGACGTCTAGTCCAGTGTCACCCTCAAATGTCACAGCACGACGTCGTCCGCGAAAGCCTGCACATACACACCCACACTCTCCAATTCCCGCAGCAAAGTATCCAGAAGAAGGTCCCACAGGATGGGACCACCGATTGACCCCTGCACGCAACCTTTGTTGGTGCTCCTCGTGCATTCCTTCCCGGCGTATCTTACACTGACTCTTCTGCAGTCGAGATAGCTGTCCAGTAGCCTCCTGATGTTAACCGGACACTTTTCCTCAGCCAGGCGGTTTCGAATAGTCGGCCACCAAGCGCTGTCGAAAGCCCCCTCTATATCCAATGACACTAGGGTAACCAGCTTTTTCTGCTTTATGAGACCCTTGATATGGTGTACTAGAGTATAGAGGGCGTCTTCGGTGCTCTTCTGGGGCATGAAACCAAACTGACGAGTACTAATCCTCGGTACAATGTGCCATTTAAACCTTGCTACTGTCATCTTCTCCAGGACCTTCCCCAAAACCGGCAGCAGACCGATGGGCCTGTAAGCTTTGGGGTTCGTGTAATCTTCCTTGCCCGGTTTCCTCAGGACTACCACGGTTGTCTGCTTCCAGATGTCCGGAAAGTGACCTATCTCTAAGCACTTGTTGTATAGGGCAAGGGATGCGTCCAGGTCCTGGTAGATAGCTCTGCTGCAGATATCTGCTGTGAAGCCATCCGCTCCCGGGGCCTTCTTGGGATTAAAACTGCCCGCCGCGGTCTTGAGCTCTAGCAGTGTAAACGGTGGGTCATGAATCTCATCATGTCGCCACTCGTTTACCCGCTTTGCCGTTTCTCTAGCGCGGCGATGGTCTTCATTGTCAGTTTCCTCCAGGTCTTGTTGGTAGAACGTCTCCGCAAGTAAGATCGCCGACTCTCTTGGGTTAAGAAATGCCCCGTCTTTGGTTAGGGTCAAGTCTTCTTGTCTCCTGGTGGTCCTGCGTATGACACGGTATGCAAAGTGTTAATGAAATAACCCAAAACCTGAAACTAGTTTGTTTAGAATCGGCAGCAAAATCGAATACAATCATTTTTAATATAGGTTATATTTTTCCAAAAAAAAATTATTTGTCATGCCGCCTCTAATATTTTTTAACGACGCAGTACACTAGGTACTTATACTGTCCAACGCCATGTAAAGAAACTGCGCGGGCGAGGGTGAGGAGAGGGGATGCTAGAGCTGGCGCCAAGCCGAGCCGGGAGACGCGCCGGCGCCGGCCCCGCCCCGCGCCCGCGCCACCCCGGCCTCACCCTGTCGCGTCGCCCGCGCCACCCCGGCTACCCTCTGTAGTCTCCCTAGCGCAGCAGCGCGTGCGCCACGTGTTAATACGGAGTAGGACAAGTGCGTGCGATCTACGTCCCCCGGCGCCAAAATGGCTTTTCGCTTCACAAATGTACAATATTGTGAAATGGTGCGAATGTTAGCGCGATGTGATGATAATGTTAGTTTAGCTGTGCGACGTTATCAGGAACAGTTTGGTGTATCTGTGTCAAACGAGACAATGTTGGCCGCTACACAACGCCTACGGGATTACGGTACGTTTAGGCCTCCGACCGCAGTAGACAGAGGAAGTACCCGAAATCATCCTGGTCTGGAGACCGAAATACTTAATTATTTCGCTGAAAACCCGACAGCTAGCACAAGACAGGCAGGTCGTCGCTTCACCTGCAGCCACGTTTTTGTTTGGAACGTTTTAAGAGAGGACAGCCAACACTCATACCATTACAGACGGTGTCAGGAATTAAATGAACAGGATTTACAGCCTCGTGTTGAGTTTTGCGAGTGGTTTCTTGAAGACTGGAGAAGAAACATTCTTTGGACTGACGAGTCTACCTTCACTAGGCGAGGCCTATTTAATCAACACAATAGGCATATGTGGGCACACGAAAATCCCTTTCTGATGGAACAAGATTCTTTCCAAAATCGGTTTTCATTAAACGTTTGGGCGGGAATCATCGGCCAATACGTACTTGGGCCGGTATTTTTGCCCCGACTAACTGGTGACGCGTACCTACAATTTCTTACCGAGACATTGCCGGGCTTGTTACTGCAGTGGCGCGAAGACGATGACATACCGTTACAAACCGTCAGTAGGATGTATTATCAGCACGACGGCGCTCCAGCTCATTTCCAGTGGAATGTAAGGAGATATTTAGATGAGCAGTATGGGCAGCGATGGATCGGTCGCGGTGGGCCAGTTCAGTGGCCTGCTCGGTCACCGGACCTAACTCCACTAGACTTTTTTTTGTGGGGCCGTATAAAATTTCTTGTTTATGACGATGGAAATGGACCAACAAACATAGTGAACTAAGAAATAAAATAGTTTCGGCGTTTGAAATAGTGAAAAGTGACACTACAGTGCTAAATTCTGTGCAAAATAATTTACGAAAACGTGCTATAACATGTATACAAAAAGGTGGTAGACATTTCGAGGCCTTGCTGTAACAAACGAACGAACTTTCAGTAAGTGCTTAACTTTATTATTGTTGTAAATAGGTTCCTAGGTTGATTTATTTGAAATAATTATTGTAAATATGGTGATTCAAATCTTTTAAACACGCCAAGTTTTGTTTACCACCACCGGGTTTTTGATTTTTCAACTAGCCTTCGCTTATTTTTGAGCGTGGTAGGTTTACATGCAGCCAGTCCAAAGCCTGGAAAAAGTGTGATGGAAAAATTTGAGTCACTTTTCTATTCCAAAGCAAAACGCATAATGTATTATTTAATAACAGAAGGAGGTGATTAACCTCAAACGATAGTGCTCCCGTGTCCCGTGACAGCGGCGCGTCGATAGAGCTAAGAGTCTGTAAGAAGTAGCGCGACAACAACATTTACAAATATCCATTACTATAATTTATAAAAATAAATAATTATACGTCATATCAATATAATAATATAAAAGTCAGTTGGGGTGTCCGAGGTTTTGGGTTATTTCATTAACACATTGTATACCATCCCATACTCCTTCCTTATCTTGTCTCTTACAGAGCTCCTTCCAGCTCTCTGTTTGGGCTTTCTTGGCTTGGCACTCATAGTCTGCTATCTTTTCCTTGTACTCAGCTACCACTATTTCTCTACGGTACGGTGCCGCGTTTTTAATCTTTCGCCTGAAGGTAGTGGCAACTTGTTTCAGCCTTGCGAGCTCTTCATTCTGTTATATTCGTTGGATTGATTAAATACACCGTTGGGTTGTAGACTAGATTTATTGGTCAATCACACATTATAATAATTACAGACAGACAGTGGTTGCATCTCAGACAAGGTCTCACATAGTAGTGTCAAACCACAGACTCCCAATCGTAGACAATACTTGTAGAGATGTCCATACTAATTACTTACTAATTAGTGATGTTACAACATCCCCCTTGTTGAGTTCTAATAAGACCAAGACTGACAATTGACAAATATATACCAGAACTTAATGTTAATTACAAACTATTGTTAAACACTTATAGTCTTATAGTTACTTTAAAACTAGACAACATTCTTATTATTACAGTTAATCTATCTCGTCTATTAACCTTCTTGTTGGTTTGACAATTCGACCTGACCTAGTTGTCACGCTTGAGGATTTTTGGGATGGAGGCTCTTGTGGTCTGGACTCCTGCCTGTCATCTCCCTCTCTCCCCTGTGACGAATTGGATCGCATAGGAGGGTTTGCGTAGCTGTTTGAATACTTATGTCTTAAGTGAACTCTATTTCTCCTATACTGAACTCCATTGACATCCTCAATGACATATGACCTATTATTCATGAACCTTTGCTTAACAATTGCTTGTTCCCAGTTACTTTTGGGGTTTCTTTTGAAATAGACATGGTCATTATAATGTAACATTGACAATGGCTTAGTATTTTTATCATAATACTTTGATTTGTTTGCATCATTTGTCTTGACTGATTGTTTATGTTTTTTAAATGACACTACTTTTGGTTTTAATTTTGTATATGACACCGGTATATTATCTCTCAAGTTTCTAGACATTAACAATTGTGCTGGTGACGACAAATTATTTTTGGGTGTGTTCCTGTACTGTAATAAAGCTATGTATGGATCTGACTTGTTTTCTTTGCATTTCCTCAGCATATTTTTTATTATTTTAACTGAGCTCTCTGCTTGTCCATTAGACTGTGAATGATATGGGCTAGTTACAATATGTTCTATGTCCCATTCTTCCAAAAAATTTTTAAAATCAACTGACTGAAAAGGAGGTCCACCATCTGACACCAGTGACAATGGTATTCCATGACGAGCAAATATGGACTTTAAATGAGTTATTACATTTTGTGATGTACTGTTGTTATTTAATAATGCAATTTCTATAAATTTTGAATAATAATCAGTGACAATTAAATATACTAAACTATCGAAATGCGTTAAATCAATACCGACTTGTTGCCATGGATATTTGCATATTTCATAATTCTGTAGTGGTTCCTTTTGGTTACATGGTTTGAATTTTGCACATACTAAACATTGTTCTACTAAATTCTTAATATCACTAGACATATTTGGCCAATACAAGGATTATTTAGCTAAGTTTAGACATTTATTTATACCTTGGTGACCTTTGTGAATTTTTACTAACATTTCTTTATGCATTGACTGTGGTACTATTAATTTTGATCCTTTGAATACTAAATCTTTAATTTTATGGATTTCTCCTTGTATATTCCAGAATGGTTTTATTAATGGACTGACATTATTTTTGTTTTTTGGCCAACCTTCATTGTAATACTTTATTAATAGCTGCAGGGTTTCATCTTTCTTAGTTTCCTGAGCCAATCTTGTGCTATATTCATCTGTAATTGCTAAGTTTGCATACATCAGATTGACATGACAAGACATTTCAGATTCATTTTCAGGCCTATAATGTTCTTTCAAAGCTGCTCTTGACAATGTGTCTGATATGAACATTTCTTTACCTGGGACATGCATAACTTCCAAATCATATTTTTGTAAAGTTAACATCATACGCTGTAATCTAGCGGGGACATCATGTAATGGTTTTTTAAATAGATAGACCAAAGGTTTGTGATCAGTATGAACTGTGACTCTATTACCATATACAGGGTGTCCGGTGGCAATTTTCACATTTCAAAGGTTGATAATAAAATAAATACAAAAGTTTCCTGAATTATTTTTATTATTATTTACGGTACATTAATGTGAGTTTCATTTTTTAAAAATAACGTTTTCTAAATGTCGGCCTTCTTGACGCAAGCACTCTTACTAAGGCTATACTCTCGGCATAAGATAATCTTGCTTGGTAATCATTTTCATTGAGTTTTTGCGTTATTTGAATTTTATACGGATGGAACTTGAGCTTCTTTTTCATTATTTCGTGCAATGTTGATCTAGCGATCCCTAAAGCTGCCGAACGTGCTCTTAGTGACATCCGTGGATTTTGCAAAACTGAATCACTCACACGTCGAATGTTTTCTTCGGTCGATACAGATGCAACTGGACCTTGGTGACGTGTGTTTACAGCTGAGCCTGAAGCACGAAATCTTGCTACCCAATAACGAATTAAAGTTTTTGAAGGCACATCACTTATTCGTGGAAGATTAAAATGATTACGGAATTTTCGCTGCGCCGCAATTAGCGAAAAATTGCTTGTTAAGAATGCCTCGATCACGAAAGCACGCTCCTCTCCTGACCAACGCGGCATGGCGACTAAAAAACTCACGACGCTGACGAAGCTAACCCCCCACCTCGCGCCCCTCTAGCTATTCGCGTTCTTAAGTAACAAAACTTTCAAATGTGAAAATTGCCACCGGACACCCTGTACATATTGATGAAACTTTTCACAACCAAATTGAATAGCTAATAGCTCTTTCTCTATTTGAGCATATCTTTCCTGGGTTTCATTTAAAGTTTTTGAACTGTATGCAATGGGTTTACTTTTTTGTAAAATGACTGCTCCCAGTGCTGACTTTGACGAATCAACTGACAAGACTAATGGTATCTTGGGATGGTAGTGTGCTAAAACTGGTGAGTTAGTAATCTCCTCTTTCAGTTTTTTGAGACTTAGACTGTGATTCTCATCCCAAGTCCAGACTAAATCTTTTTTCAAAAGATTTCTTAATATTTGTGTTTTTTCTGACAGGTTACTTATAAAAGGTCCTAAATAGTTGATCATACCTAGTATCCTCTGTAACTCTTTGACATTTTGTGGTGTGGGCATATTGACTATTGCTTTTATTTTTTCTTTGTCTGCCCTTGCACCATCTTTACTGAAAACATAACCTAAAAAGCATACTTCTGTGACTAAAAATTTACATTTACTTTTATTGAATTTTAGGTTAACTTGACGCGCTCTTTGCATGACTTTGTGTAATCTTTCATTATGAACTGACTCATTTGGTCCATAGACTAAGATGTCATCGATGAATATAAGTACGCCTTCTATGTCACCAAATAGATTCATCATGACTCTTTGAAATATTTCAGACGAGGCATTTATGCCATAGGGTAATCTTAAATACTTATATCTACCAAATGGTGTTTGAAAAGTACACAGTTCTGAACTGTATTCATCCAGACGTAGCATCCAGAATCCAGAAAATGCATCTAAATGTGAAAAACATTCAGCCCCTTCGAGCTGTGACCTTATCTCATCTATTGACTTAAGTGGATAATATTCCCTAATTATGTTCTTGTTTAAATTCCTAGGATCTAGACAAATTCTTAACTGACCTGTGCTTTTTACAGTTATGACTACGGAGTTAACCCACTCTGTAGGTTTTGTAACCTTTTCTATGACTTGCATTTCCACCATGCGATCCAATTCCTCGCGCAATTTCCCTTGTAACGCGAATGGAACTTTCCTTGGTGGATCCACACATGGTACTGCATCAGGCTTGAGTTTTAGATGACAGACTGGAGGCAGACACCCAAGACCCTGAAACACATCATTATATTGTGAAAGAATTTGTTTACTATAATCCTGTTTTGCTACTGAAAAGACTCGTTTTATTATACCTAATTTTTCACAAGTTGGTAGACCAAGAACATTTGGACAATCTAGATTTGCTACTAAAAACATTATATTCTCGACTATATTGTTATTATTTATGTTTAGATTACAATTTAAATTGACTTTGCCTAAAATCGGTATGTGTTTTCCACCAAACCCAGTGACATTTATTTGACACTTGTCAAGCGACGTTTTGTTTTGACATTTCACCTGGCTGAATGACTGTTTTGATATTATGTTGACATCTGCACCTGAGTCTATGATGCAATTAATTTGTTTATTATCTATTGACAAGTTTATTCTCCATGACTGTTTTGAATGATTACTTTCTGAATTATTGACATTATTTAATTCATGACTTTTATCTGAGTGACTGACTAATGATTTATTGACTAATGATCCGTTTTTTTCCACGTGGGGAGGTGGCAGCTGTCACACGCGTCAGTGAGAAAAAAATCTGTAAATTTTGTAATTTTAACTATTTATAGACAATCTCTCTTTTTCTGCACACACTTAAGACATTTCCTATAGCTAGCTCTTTCAAGATGGACTTGAGTCCTCCGCCTGAACCTCCTGATCCCCCAGATGACGTCTTCTCTCCTTCTCCGAGTTTGGGTAAGCGTCGACTTATAGATGACGAAGCCATCGAAGCTGAGCCGAGTCTGAAAAAGAAAACCGACAAAGAAAGGTCAGTTCCATCCATCCAAACTCTATATGTTCACCCGTCACTTGTAGTGGGCGTTAAGGCTTACAATGCCAACGACAAAGGTCCGTTCATTGTCCACGTGTCCAGAGTTGAACCAGATCCATCCGCCGGGACGTCCATTCGTCCCATAAAGTTCGGCCAGTTTTTATCCCAAAACAATATTAAAAATATTTGTACAGACGGTATTAAAAGAGTGGGCAGAAATAAAATCTCTGTCGAATTCACATCTGGTGCTTCGGCCAATAAGTTTCTAGATCTTCCGGTCCTAGAATTTCAAAAATATGTTGCCTCAATCCCATCATATAATATCACTAAAATGGGTGTCGTCCGTCAAGTGCCGGTGGACATGTCGATGGATGAGTTTGTAGAGTCTCTCATCCTCCCTGTCGAATGCGGTATTATTTTAAAAGCCCGTAGATTGAACCGTAAAGTTAAAGAGGAGGGGAAGACCTCTTGGCTCCCTACACAATCTATCGTCCTGACTTTCCAAGGTCAAGTTCTACCCCAAAGAATATTCTGCTTCCATACTTCTCTCCCTGTGGAGACGTATCAATTTCCCACTATCCAATGCCTTAATTGTTGTCGTTTCGGTCATGTGAAGGCCCAGTGTCGTTCTAAAGCAAGGTGCTTTAAGTGCACTCAACCGCATACGGGTGATTCTTGCAATGTGGTGGAGTCGATGGCCTCTTGTGTCCACTGTTTGGGGCAGCACTACTCTTATAGTAATAGCTGTCCTGAACAGGGTAGACAGAGGTCAATCAAAATCTTAATGTCTCAAAATAATTTATCTTATGAAGAGGCTTCACGATCTGTTCCGAAGACCTCTAAACTTTACTCTGAAGCGACAAAAAATTTTCCATCCTCCCAATATTCCAATGCTTCTTCCCAATCCGTTCCTATCTCCCCTTCAACCTCTACGTCTTACAGAAAAACTGTTTTCTCCTCTCCTCGCCCCAGAGCTCCTTTGGGCAAGTCATTCGACAGAGACGCTCACAACGCTATTGTCGCTAATGTTCCGTCAGCTCTCCCCAACGGGTATACCCTTCTCCAACAGGATAGTCTGTTAGAATTGCTTTTATCTCTCATTGTTAGTCTTCTTTCCCGTAACAATTCCCATTTACCGCCCCACGTTGCCCATAAACTTACTCATCTTCTTTCAGCATCCAATTATGGACCTAGTCCTCCTTCAGTGGAACGCGAAAAGCATACGACCGAAAAAGCCTGATCTTTTTTACTTAATTAACAAATTTCACCCGTCTGTCATTGCCATCTCGGAGACATGGTTGGTTCCTGGTTCTCATTTCAGGATTCCGGGTTACTCTTGTCTTCGTGATGATAGGGCTGATGGGTATGCCGGAAGTGCCCTTCTAGTTAGGCGCTCTCTTCCGTTCTCCTTTATCCCTCTCCCTTCTATATCCCCTGAAATTAACATTGTTGCCGTAAGAGCTTTTGATATTACTTTCCTCTCGGCATACATCCCTCATCCCCATTCCCGTTTAACCCCTGATCTTTTATGCATTCTTTCATCTGTCCCTTCTCCAATCGTTCTCATGGGTGATTTAAATGCCCACCATCGCTCGTGGGGTTCGAGCTATGATGATAGTTTTGGTCTTTCTCTCCTCGAAATTTTTGATGAAGCAAATGTCTGTGTTGTTAATAATGGTTCCCCTACTAGGAGAGTTCGTCCTACTCAAAATCCCAATTCAGCCGTCGATCTTACAGTGTGCTCGGCCTCTCTAGCTTCTATTCTTTCCTGGAATATCTTGCCCAATTCTCATGGTAGCGATCATTTTCCTATTCTTGTGTCTATTTCAGACAGAGTAGTGCCAGTACGTAACTTCAACCCTTCCCTTAAGTATAGACTAAAGACTGACAAGTGGTCTAATTATTCTGCCTCTTTGGATAATAAAATAGAAACACTCCCTTCTCCTGACCACAACAACCTTGTTGATTCTTACTCTAAGTTTGTAGATTCGCTATCTGCCAGCGCTGATGAAAATTTCCCTCTCAAAAAACCTTTCAGCTTTAGAGTTTCCACTCCCTGGTGGGACTCTGAATGCACATCAGCTGTCAAAGCCAGGAAAATAGCAGAGGAGAATTATAATGGTGCAATGATTTTTTCAAACTTCTTTATTTATCAAAGGAAAGCTGCCTTTGCCACTAGACTTCTTTCTAAAAAGAAAAAAGAGGGATGGCTCCGCTATTGCCAGAGTTTATCTCCTCGATCTCCTTCTTCCCAGGTTTGGAAACAAATTAAAAGATATAGAGGTTCTTGTAATATTCCTGTTATTTTAGCAAATGATCCTTCCTCATGGCTTGATTCCTTTTCTGATAAACTATCTCCTCCTTCAGTCCCAAATTTAGACTGCTTTCCCTCTCCTTTAGTTCCTCTTCCTTCCCTAAATGATTTTGATTCTCCGTTTACATTTACTGAACTCCAACTGGCACTTGATGGTCTCATGGATTCCTCTCCTGGGATAGATGGTATTCCGTACTCATTTTTAAAAAATGCCTCAAATTTATCCAAACAATATTATTTAGATCTGCTTAATAACTTTTTTGAACTTGGTTTTATACCTCAACCGTGGAAGAACCAAATTATCATTCCAGTTATTAAACCCGGAAAAAACCCGTCAGAATCAAATAGCTATAGACCCATTGCTCTGTCGTCAGTTCTGTGTAAGATTGCCGAACATATGATCAAACACCGGCTTGAGTGGTTTGTTGAAAATGGAAACTTATTGCCCGTATCACAGTTTGGATTCCGAAAAGGTATGAGCACTATAGATAGTCTTAGCATATTAATTTCTGATATTCGAATCTCTCTGTTAAAGAAACAGTATTTAGTAGGTGCTTTTCTAGACATTACATCAGCGTATGATAACGTTCAACTTCCAGTGCTCAAACACAAACTTGTCCATCAGTTAAATATCCCTGTGAAGTTAGTTCGTTTTATATGCAACTTATTGATGGAGAGATCCATCTCTATTAAGTCCCAAGATTCTCTTCTTTCCCCTAGGACTATCTGGAAAGGCTTACCACAAGGCTCAGTCTTGAGTCCTCTTCTTTTCAATCTTTACACTTTCGACTTACACCTTTCTGTAGACTCATTTTGTCAAGTTTTGCAGTATGCGGATGATTTGGCTATATACTCTCCTGCTTCTTCTCTGGAAGAAGCTTCTGAGCGCCTAAATTCTGCACTGGGGTATTTGCATGATTGGCTCATCCAACACGGTTTGTCCTTGTCAGTCGCTAAAAGCACTACCATTGTCTTTACAAAAAAAAGACTAGTTCCTCCTGTTACTATTAAAATAAATGGTGAGCTTATTCCCCAGGAAAACAAAGTTAAATTCCTAGGTATTTGGCTTGATTCTAAATTATCGGGTATTGCCCACAATGATTATGTTGCCCAAAAATGTGAAAGAAACATCAACGTTCTCCGATCTCTGTCTGGGGTTTGGTGGGGGGCCCATCCATACACTCAAAAACTTATTTATAATGCTATAGTTCGAAGTCATTTTGATTACGGATTGTTCTTATTAGAGCCCTGTAATCAATCTGGGCTTCAAAAACTTGACAAAATTCAATCAAAATGCTTGCGCATCATTATTGGGGCGATGAAGTCGTCTCCTATTAATGCTATGCAAGTCGAATGTGTTGATCCTCCTCTGTCTATTCGTAGACAATTTCTTGCTAATAGGTTTTTCTTCAAACTTGTTCAAAATTCTGACCATCCCCTTCTCGGTAAGCTGGACCAATTATCTTCTATTTTTGACTCTGGCAGTGTTCGCTATAATTTAAAAGTTCCCTGTCTTCTCCGTGCCTACCTTCAATTCTCCCGTCTTCCTAGCCCACTCTTTCAATGCCGTATTTTGCCTCTTTATTCTACCCCCTATAATGCTCTAGTTTTCCACCCTGATGTCCTCTTAGACTTTGGTATTAATAAAAGCACAGTGGAAGCAAATTCGGTGTTTAATAATAGAGTTTCTGTTGATTTCCACAACTGGGTAACTATTTTTACTGATGCTTCAAAAGCCCCTGATGATGGCCCAGTTGGTGTAGCTGTTTGGATTCCATCTACAAAAATTATTTTAAATTACAAGTGCCCCTCGATTACATCTGTTTTTACAGGTGAAGCAATAGCAATTTTTGAAGCCATTTCATTTGTTAAATCTCACAACATGAATAATTCCATAATATTTTCTGACTCAAAGAGTTGTCTTCAATCTATTATATCTAACCCATTTAAATGTAAATCAAGATTCCCTATTATTCTGAAAATTAGAGATTTGCTGTTTGAATGCCACAAACTAGGTATTAAAACTGTTTTAGCGTGGATCCCAGGTCATGTTGGCATTCATGGCAATGAATCAGTTGATTCATGTGCTAAAAATGCTGTTCTCACAGGCTCCTTAGCCCATTCTGAAATTTACTTTCATGACATTTGTACCACTTTACCGTCAATTTTGTTTAAAACATGGTCTTTAGAATGGCAAATCTCTAAGTCTGTGAAAGGTAAGTATTATGGTGATATTCAACCTGTCATTCCCCATAAACCTTGGTTCTTCAAATACAAGTTGGCAAATAAATCAACTACATCGACTATCTGCCGTCTACGTTTGAATCATTGTTGCTCCCCCTCTTTTCTGGCCAAACTTAGGATTAGGGATAGCTCTATTTGTGAATGCGGTTTGGATGATGGAAACGTGGACCATTTACTTTTCTGCTGTCCTAAATTGAAATTCTCTCTACACGAAATTATTCCCCCTCATATCCCTCGTCCCACATCGGTTAAATGTCTCCTCTCCCTTGTGTTCTCTCGTTTTGTATATAAACTGTGTAAGTTTGTTGAAGTTAATAAAATAAAGTTGTAAATTATAACAACTGTTAGCTAACATTCCTTCTCTTTTTTTTTTTTTTTTTTTAATTTTTTCTTTCTCTCTTAGAACAAAATGTCTGAAATGTCTGTGCAGAAAATGGTTCATTATTTGTTTGTTAAAATATTTTAAATCATTTAATCTCTTTGCTGTGTTCTATTCAACAATAATAATTACTGATAAAATCTCCAGCGTTTGATTGTCTACCATAGTACCTACGTGATATTGGCAAAATTGTGGTGTCTCCTTCCACAAATGCCATTAAATAAAAAATTGAATTGAATTGACTAATGATCCTATGTGTGACTGTGAATACTGACTGTTTTTGTATTTATGACAATGTGTGTTGTTGTTTTGAGATCCCTCTGACTGGTGACTGTTTTCATCATTGAGATGTAAATGTGGACACCGACTATTTTTATTTGACTTTAAATTGGGTCTCTCAGACTCGTGACTGTATTCATCATTGAGATGTTGATTAGTACAACTCTCAGACATGTCACCGTACTCATCACAGAGATAATGTGAATGGGGACGTTGACTATTTGAAATGACTTTGGATCTCTCAGATATGTTGACTTTATTTAAATGGGGACTTTGACGGGGACGTTGACTATTATTTATACTATTGGAGTCTTCGCAAGATCTCTCTGACATGCCACTTTTTTCATCATTGGGATGAAAATCACAGTCTAAGTCTCAAAAAACTGAAAGAGGAGATTACTAACTCACCAGTTTTAGCACACTACCATCCCAAGATACCATTAGTCTTGTCAGTTGATTCGTCAAAGTCAGCACTGGGAGCAGTCATTTTACAAAAAAGTAAACCCTTGTAATTTGTCTTGACTGATTGTTTATGTTTTTTAAATGACACTACTTTTGGTTTTAATTTTGTATATGACACCGGTATATTATCTCTCAAGTTTCTAGACATTAACAATTGTGCTGGTGAAAACAAAATTTGACAAATATTTCGAGCCAAGAAAAAATATCACGATGTGCAGATCTTCTTCACACGTAAGCAGGAAAAATCCGAAAGCATCGACGAATTCCTCACGGATTTGGAGAATCAAAGCAGAGAATGTGAGTTTGGCACGCTCAGGGAATCGCTCATCAAAGATATTTTCATTGCAAACCTCAATTTGGACTTGTCACATGTGCGTCAAAGGTTACTGCAAGAACATGACTTAACCTATCAGAGAATGCAAGAGCTAGCGAGGACGCTCATAGTCGCACAGCAGGATGCTGAGAAAATAGTCAAAGGGAGCAGCATCGCCAGTGAAAACGTCATGCATCTCAGTCGGAGGAGCCGTAGTCGAGGAGATGGTCGACAGCGAGCTTCCAGTCGCAAGTCAGCTTCAAGCAGTCGCAAGCCAGCTTCAGGCAGTCGCGAGTCACCTTCAGCTTCAAGCAGCTCGAAGACATGTAGCCGCTGTGGGCAGTCTCATCGCTACAAGTGTCCAGCTCAAGGAGTTCAATGCAGGTCATGTAAATCTTTTGGTCATTTTGCTAAATATTGTTTCAAAAATAAAAAAGTTAGTCAGTTGCAATCGTTTAATTCAGAAAATAGTCAAGAATATTTTGTTGGAATGTTAAACAGACAAGTAAAGTCAAGTCAAAGTCATATAAGTCATTCATGTCAGTATGATCCACGTAGTAGTCAGTCAAACAGTCCGTCAACACACATAAACACAGTAGTCAGTCCGGGACAGTCACCGTCACAATGGTCATATTCAGACCAGTCACAGCCAGCTTACTCACATCCCACTTCTGACACCATGTTATATTCGTTGGATTGATTAAATACACCGTTGGGTTGTAGACTAGATTTATTGGTCAATCACACATTATAATAATTACAGACAGACAGTGGTTGCGTCTCAGACAAGGTCTCACATAGTAGTGTCAAACCACAGACTCCCAATCGTAGACAATACTTGTAGAGATGTCCATACTAATTACTTACTAATTAGTGATGTTACAACACATTCCACCATGGGACCTCGAGTACCTCTGTGGTTTTCTTAATGGGCATGCTGGATTTACATGCCTCTGTTATTGAACTGGTAAATTTTGAGATTGCTTCTTCTAATTCTGGTTTAGTAGTAATGTTTTCTATTGACTCTACGTTAAAATTATTATTCAAATTATGCTCTAAGAGCGTACTGTTAAAGAGGTCCCATTTTGCCTTCTTGGTGTTGTACAGCCTCGTGGTGCTTTGAACCCTAAGGCCTCTACTCCTGCGGAGATTTATGTCAAGTAGGATGGTGTTGTGGTCCGAGCTCGTCATCTCCTGGTCTACCCTCCAGTTATCCACCAATTCCAGTAGACTACAAAACTGGTGTACACCCTATTACCTCTCATGGTGTCAAACGTTGGTGTATCACCTCTGTTGAGTACCTGCAGACCAGACTCTTCCAGGGTTCCGGACATCTCAACTCCCCTGTGGTCTTCTATGGTGCTACCCCACCAGCTACTCTTGGCGTTGCTATCGCCTCCAATTAGCAGTCCTCTTGAGCCCAGCTCCTCTCTGATATTTCTGATCTCATCCAGGTATGGCCCTATGGGTTGGTCTGGTTCGAAGTAGAAGGACACCGCCGCGATTTCCCAGGCGGAGGTTCGGATCCTAACGACGACAATATTGTAAGTCGTGAGTTTCGGGCACTGGATGACGTCAAGATCATCGTCGAAGACGACGATAGCCGCCTTCACTGTCCCATCTCCTACAGCTGCACATTGGAAGACTCTCGCCCCACGTTAATCCTTCATTCTCCTCACCCCGCCCACGTATGGCTCCTGAATCAGAGCAAATGCGAGCTTTCGCTTGCTGGCCTCTATGATGAGCTCCGTGGTCGCCAGCTGTTTCCTCTGGAGGTTCGCCTGGGCTACTGCGGACTTACTGGTGGAGCTGCCTGCCCCGGAGCGACTTGTGACCACTGCGCAGGCCATGCCTCGCCTGTGGATATATGCTCCAGCCTTCGCATGTGGTCCCCGTTGCAGGATGTCTCTTCCACTCTGTGCGACCCGCGCGTACTGCTCCTGCAGCAAGGTTACGTCCACCCCCTTCTGCACACACAAAAATAAAAAAATAAAACAAAGTAAAAAGAAAGAGATGAGCGTCAATTTCGTGAAACGTCACTGTCGCCTAACCACCGGTCAACTGTCAAGCTGACAGTTGACAACACACAACTCGCGTCTCTATCGCACAACACTACGCGTCTCTCTCGCACACTATTCACCACGCCTTCGGGCCTATTGCCTCTCGCTCTTTGGCCAAGATGGCCGCTGGCTCTAGTACAAAGGTGTACTAGCCAGAACGAGAGGCACCGACTTTTTGGGATCAGCCAATACTGACCCAAAAACACCGCACAAATACTCGCGCTCTTTCTCAAACCAATATGGCCGCGGTCGCTAGTGGAAAACTCCTTGTGCGAGACAAGGAGCCACCGATAACTTCCGCGAGCCAATCAGAATAAAGGACACAAAATATACGCTCCGCGAGCCAAGAACACGTCCGTTGCCTCCGAGAGCAGGCAGCGAAGTCAGGCAGGGGCCGTCGTGAGATGTCGTGCGGTGTTCCACAGGGTTCGGTTCTTGGCCCGCTCCTGTGGAACATCGGGTACGACTGGGTTTTGCGGGGCGAACTCCCTCCGGGCGTGAACCTGACGTGTTATGCGGACGACACGCTGGTTGCGGCTTGGGGGAGTTCGTACAGGGAGGCAGCGTTGCTGGCTACGGCTGCGGTCTCACAGGTGGTGAGCCGCATACGGCGCCTGGGCCTGGAGGTAGCCCTCAACAAGTCAGAGGCCATTGCTTTTTATGGCCCCCGACGGGCACCGCCACCGGGATTGCACATTGTGGTTGGGGGGACACGAATCGCTGTCGAGTCAACCATGAAATATCTGGGATTGGTGCTCGACAGCCGATGGGACTTCGGCCCCCACTTCCAGCGGCTGGTGCCCAAGTTACTGGGCGCGGCGGGCGCAAGTCGTCCTCACCTACCGCCTGACGCAGGTCCTCACTGGACACGGAAGTTTCGGGAGGTTCCTGCACATAATCGGGCGGGAAGAAACGCCCGGGTGTCACCATTGTGACAATCGCCCGGAGGACACGGTGGAGCACACAGTGGCGGCCTGCCCAGCTTGGGCGGAGCACCGCCGTGCCCTCGTGGAGGCGATCGGCGGCGGCGATCTCTCGCGTCCGGCCCTGGTCCAGGCCATGGTCCGGAGCGAGAGGGAATGGGAAGCGGTCACCTCCTTATGCGAAGCAGTAATGCTTGCAAAGGAGGTGGCCGGGCGTTTGAGGGAGAGATCATCTACCCAACCCAGCCGCCGCGGGAGACGCCCCGGGCGCCGGGCGCCGCGAGACGACTCCCGGCCACCGTAGATACGGGCCTGTGGACGGTGAGCAATGGGTAGCTCACCGTCCGTCCGTCGATTGACGACAGGCCGTGTCGACGGCGCGTTCGTGTTTCACGCGCGCCTCAACGAGATGTCAGCAAAGCAGAGGGGCTTGCCAGAGCCTCCGCCTGCCGGGGTTGCGGGTTGTTCGAAAGAGATACCGCGGCCCCGGAACGTAAAGGGCAATAGAAGGAACATGGGTGGGTTTTAGTCAGTACAAACCTGACATGCCCCCCCGCTCCGCCCAGAGCGGGGGAAGTCATTAGATGATTTCCCACCCGAAAAAAAAAAAAGGGCGCTGACCTCCCGCTGGAGGTTCTCCAATTTTGAATGGAGACGGCCATTCTCTTCTCGGAGCTTGACCGTCTCCTCCGAGCTCGTTCGGTCGATAAGGACCTCGACCGCCTCCTTAATACCGTCAGCCGCCTCTTTCAGGGCCCGCGTGAACGTGCCCTTCAGGTTGCCCGATTTTGTGGCTACCCTCAGGACAACGTCCACACCGTCCAGAACCTGGCGGCTGAGGGCTTCCGCCGTCATTCCCTCTGGGGCTGCGGTAGCCTGCGCCCGTCTCTCTCTAGCCTGACGGGCTAATTCGGAGACCTCATCCGTCGCGATGGCCTTCCTCCCCTAACGCCTAGCGGCGTTGAGCTCCGCCTTGGTCTTCACTAGGGAGGCGGGAGTTTCGGTGGGAACCGGCTCCACCTCCATAGTCCCATCCCCGGAGTCACTCGCTGCGCTGACTATGGGCGTACCGGGGCGCTTCAAAAAGCGGCCTTTGTTGTCGCGTGACGGTGCCGGAGTGTTCGCTCCGGAGAGTGTCCTGCGACTCTTGCCCCTTCTGGCTGTCGTCACCTTGGGTGCCGGCAGGTTCTCCTCGCTTGAGGAAAAACACGCTGACCCCGCGTCCGACCCACCGTCGCGTATACGCTTCCCCCAGAACTTGGAGCGAGCGTCCCCGCGGCGGTCACCCGATTCTCGGTCGGGCACCTGACAAGAGGTCAGATCTTCAAAAGACCTCGACCTGTTGGAGCCTCCTCGGCTCTTGCTGCCACTGGCAGTCGGTATGGTTGACGATAAACGACTGTCGCCCCCCCCCAGAATACGTGGGGCATGACGGTCCCGAGATTTGAGGTCCCGGAATCGTGGTGGATTCTCTAGCTGCTGGCAGCTGGTACCTCCCTGGGGTATAATATTCCCAATCGTTGTTTTCATTTTTATTTTGTTTTGTCCTTTGAAGGGTGTGGTCCCTATCTCCCGACTTCTCATTCAACCCTTCCCGAAAATTCTATTACCCTCGCGGTCACGTCTGATGAGCAGACGCGTACCAGAGGGAGATGACTAACCCACCTTGATTCACTTCCCGAGTAAAACCTCAAGAAGTGAATCTTGAATTACACAACGTGCGATAGACCCACTCGCGTAGGTCATCGCACGCTGTCCGATTAAATCCCCTATATATGGCGAGTGCCTCTCCTAGTGTGGTCTCTCACTTGGAACAGATGGAAAACTCCAAGATCACTGAGACACGCAAGCTCCACTACGACGATAACGTGGAGACATCCCCCCTCCCCCTTGTCAGAATATTAGCCACAAACAGTAGCATTCCCTAAAGAATAAGAATCTCTTCTCATTTCTCAAGGAAGACCACTGCCCACGCCCAGGATGCACCGGCCCCACTGCTGCTGTTCCCTCGCGATGTAACGCTAAGTTAACCTAACCTAACGACACATCGCGAGGGACAAGCAGCTGTCAGGCACACGAGGAGGTTTTCTGACCTAGCACCCCAAACCCAGCCCCCTGTGGTAACCCATCCATTTCCAAAACTTGGCAAGGTTTGCCAAACCTGGCTCCCTGTGGTAATCCATCCATTTCCAAACCTTGGCAAGGGTTGCTTAACCTGGCTCCCTGTGTTAACCCATCCATTTCCAAACCTTGTCAAGGGTTGCTTAACCTGGCCCCCCGTGGTAACCCATCCATTTCCAAACCTTAGTGAGGGTAGCTTAACCTGGCTCCCTGTGTTAACCCATCCATTTCCAAACCTTGGCAAGGGTTGCTTAACCTGGCTCCCTGTGGTAACCCATCCATTTCCAAACCTTGGTGACGGTTGCTTAACCTAGCCCCGTGTGGTAACTCATCCTTTTCCAAACCATGGCAAAGGTTGCTTAACCTAACTCCCTGTGGTAACCCATCCATTTACAAACCTTGGCAAGGGTTACTTTACCTGGCCCCCCGTGGTAACCCATCCATTTCCAAATCTTGGTGAGGGTAGCTTAACCTGGCTCCCTGTGGTAACCTATCCCTTTCCAAACCTAGGCAAGGGTTGCTTTACTTGGCCGCCTATGGAACCCATCCATTTCCGAACCTTGGCAAAGGTTGCTTAACCTGGACCCTGTGGTAAGCCATCCATTTCCAAACCTTGGTGAGGATTGCTTAACCTGGCTCCCTGTGGTAACCAATCCATTTCCAAACCTTGGCAAGGGTTGCTTAACCTGGCTCTTGGCCCCCTATGGTAACCCATCCATTTCCAAACCTTGGCAAAGGTTGCTGAACCTGGCCCCTGTGGTAACCCAACAATTTCCCAACCTTGGTGAGGGTTGCTTAACCTGGCTCCCTTTGGTAACCTATCTATTTCCAAACCTTAGCAAAGGTTGCTTAACCTGGCTCCCTGTGGTAAAACCTAGGCAAGGGTTGCTTAACTTGGCCCCCTATGGTAACCCATCCATTTCCAAACCTTGGTGAGGGTTGCTTAACCTGGCTCCCTGTGGTAACCCATCCATTTCCAAACCTTGGAAAGGTTGCTGAACCTGGCCCATATGGTAACCCATCCTTTTCAAAACCTTGGTGAGGGTTGCTTAACCTGGCTCCCTGTGGTAACCCATCCATTTCCAAACCTCTGCAAGGGTTGCTTAACCTGGCTCTTGGCCCCCTATGGTAACCCATCCATTTCCAAACCTTGGCAAAGGTTGCTGAACCTGGCCCCTGTGGTAACCCAACAATTTCCAAACCTTGGTGAGGGTTGCTTAACCTGGCTCCCTTTGGTAACCCATCTATTTCCAAACCTTAGCAAAGGTTGCTTAACCTGGCTTCTTGTGGTAAAACCTAGGCAAGGGTTGCTTAACTTGGCCCCCTATCCCACCCATCCATTTCCACCCATCCATTTCCAAACCTTGGTGAGGGTTGCTTAACCTGGCTCCCTGTGGTAACCCATCCATTTCCAAACCTTGGCAAGGGTTGCTTAACCTGGCTCTTGGCTCTCTATGGTAACCCATCCATTTTCAAACCTTGGAAAGGTTGCTGAACCTGGCCCCCTGTGGTAACCCATCCATTTCCAAACCTTGGCGAAGGGTTGCTTAACCCGGACCGTGTGTTTACCCATCTATTTCCAAAACTTAGCAAAGGTTGCTTAACCTGGCCCGTGTGGTTACCCATCCATTTCCAAAACTTAACAAAGGATGCTTAACCTGGCCCCTCTGGTAACCCATCCGTTTCCAAACCTAGGCAAGGGTTGCTTTACTTGGCACCCTATGGAACCCATCTATTTCCGAACCTTGGCAAAGGTTGCTTAACTGGACCCCTATGGTAACCCATCTATTTCCAAACCTAGGCAATGGTTGCTTCAATTGGCCCCTTTTTTTTTTTTTTTTTGTTGTCGATGTGGAAATCCTCATGGATGTCCCCCGTCCTTGGGGAGGACGAGGGGGTCTGTCAGACTCTACTGACTAAAACCACACCGGTGTTCCTTCTCACACTTGCGTCAGGGGGCAGCGGGAACAAGTGCGACTTCCGCTGCCCCGGACTAGTGTGGCCCGCTTGACCTGTGCGGGCCTCGTCCCTAAGGGGGGGAGTGAGGTGTCAGACTCCCCCCGCTACGTCTGAAGGGCGCGCGTGAAACACATCGCGCCACCGTCTCGGGTCCAATGTGATGGGGGGCGACGGATGTCCCCGAATCCGCCGCCCCTGAACCCATTTATGGGGGCTGGAAGAGGGCGTTGTCCGCTCTCTGCCGACGCCCAGAGCGTCTGCTGCGGGATGGGCGAGAGCTGGTCATCTCCCTTTCCCTTTCCGCAGCTTCCTTCTGCGACATGATGGTTTCGCAGAAGGACACCACCGCGTCCCAGGACTCTGTGCTGCCAACCATCGATCGAACGACATTCGGCAGCGACAGGTCTCCTCCAACCTCAGTCATGAGGGCACGGCGCGGCTCGTCCCACGCCGTGAATTCGGCCAGCGTATGCCGCGCCGTATCCTCCAGACAATGGACGCAGTGATGGCACCGGGCGTCCGGCTCCCTGCTTAAGCGACACAGGTACTTCCCGAAGCAGCCGTGCCCCGACAGTACCTGCGTCGCCCGAAATGTCAGAGAGCCGTGCCTCCTCCCGAGCCAGTCGGCGAGTACTGGTCGGATCGCCTCGATCGTGTTGAGGCCGGCCAAAGGAAGCGTGAGCCTCCTGCGCCATTCCGCCACCATGACCTGCCGGAGCTGAGACCGGTGCTGTGTCATTTGTCGCTCCACCAGCCTTTCGCCCCGGTCATTAGCCTCCTCGCGCCACTGATGCAGCGTCGCGAGGGTCTTCGCCTCCAGGTCCCATGGTGGGGATCCGGCCAGTACGCAAGCCGCCTCGTAGGAGATCGTGCGATATCCCCGTATGACTCTGACGGCCATCACCCTCTGCGGCTCCCTTTGGTTAACCATCCATTTCCAAACCTTGGCAAAGGTTACTTAACCTGGCCCGTGTGGTTACCCATCCATTTCCAAAACTTGGCAAAGGTTGCTTAACCTGGCCCGTGTGGTATATTTTTATTAAATGAAATATTAGCAATTGGTTTATTAGGATTTATTGTTTGAGCTCATCATATATTTACAGTAGGAATAGATATTGATACTCGAGCTTATTTTACATCAGCAACTATAATTATTGCTGTTCCAACTGGAATTAATTTTTTTTGTTGATTAGCTACTTTCCACGGTACCCAAATTAACTATTCTCCTTCTATTTTATGAAGTTTAGGATTTGTATTTTTATTTACTGTTGGAGGATTAACTGGAGTTATTTTATCTAATTCTTCAATTGATATCACTCTTCATGATACATATTATGTGGTAGCTCATTTCCATTATGTTTTATCTACATATAGGAGCTGTATTTGCTATTTTAGGGGGATTTATTCATTGATATCCTTTATTTACAGAATTATCAATAAATCCTTATTTATAAAAAAAAAACAATGTTTTATTATATTTATTGGAGTAAATTTAACTTTTTTCCCTCAACATTTTTTAGGATTAGCTGGTTTACCTCGACGATATTCTGATTATCCTGATTCTTATATTTCTTGAAATATCATTTCATCTTTAGGATCATATATTTCTTTATTAGCTATTATATTCATATTAAACATTGTTTGAGAGTCATTAGTTAATCAACGAATTGCATTATTTACTTTAAATTTATCATCTTCAATTGAATGATATCAAAATTTACCTCCTGCAGAACATTCATATATAATGAATTACCTATTTTAAGAAATTTATTCTAATATGACAGATTATATGTAATGGATTTAAACCCCATTTATAAAGGAATATCCTTTTTTTAGAAATTGCAACATGATCTAATCTTAATTTACAAAATGGAGCATCTCCTTTAATAGAACAAATTATTTTCTTTCATGATCACACATTAGTCATTCTTTTTATAATTACAATTTTAGTAGGTTACTTAATAACAAGACTTCTATTTAATAAATATATTAATCGATTTTTATTGGAAGGACAAATAATTGAATTAATTTGAACTATTTTACCAGCAATTACTTTAATTTTTATTGCTTTACCTTCATTACGTTTATTATATCTATTAGATGAATTAAATAACCCATTAATTACTTTAAAATCTATTGGTCATCAATGATATTGAAGTTATGAATATTCAGATTTTCATAATATTGAATTTGATTCTTACATAATTCCTTTTAATGAATTAACTTCTAATAGTTTTCGTTTATTAGATGTAGATAATCGAATTATCTTACCTATGAATAATCAAATTCGAATTATAGTAACTGCAACAGATGTAATTCATTCTTGAACTGTACCATCTTTAGGGGTAAAAGTAGATGCTAACCCAGGACGCCTTAATCAAACAAATTTTTTTATTAATCGACCTGGTATTTTTTATGGTCAATGTTCAGAAATTTGTGGAGCAAAATCATAGATTTATACCTATTGTAATTGAAAAATTTCAATTGAAAATTTTATTAATTGAGTTAATAATTATTCTTCATTAGATGACTGAAAGCAAGTACTGGTCTCTTAAAAATCATTACTTACATAATGTAATATTCTTTTATTCCACAAATAATACCAATTAATTGATTAATATCTTTTTTTTATTAATTTATTTAATTTTTAATATTATAAATTATTATATTTTTAATAAAAAAAATTCTAATAAAAATAATAATTTAATTTTTAAATTAAAAAACTTAAATTGAAAATGATAAGTAATTTATTTTCAATTTTTGATCCCTCTACTAATTTATTTAATATTCCATTTAATTGAATTAGAACTATTTTAGGAATTTATTTTATTCCTTACATACTCATTTTGATTAATTCCAAATCGACATTTTTATTTATGAAATTTTATTTTATTAAAACTTCACAATGAATTTAAAACTTTATTAAAAAATAATTATTTTCAAGGATCTACTTTCATTTTTATTTAAATATTTTCATTTATTTTATATAATATTTTTTTAGGATTATTTCCATATATTTTTACTAGAACTAGTCATTTAACATTATCCTTATCAATTTCTTTACCTTTATGATTAAGATTTATAATTTATGGATGAATTAATAATTCCGAACATATATTTATTCATATAATTCCCCAAGGAACTCCTTCTATTTTAATACCTTTTATAGTTTTAATTGAAACTATTAGAAATATTATTCGACCTGGAACTTTAGCTGTACGATTAACTGCAAATATAATTGCAGGACACTTATTAATAACTCTTTTAAGAGGTACAGGACCCAGAATAAGAAATTATTTTATTATTATTTTAATTACAATTCAAATTTTACTTTTAATTTTAGAATCAGCAGTTGCAATCATTCAGTCTTATGTTATTGCAATTTTAAGTACATTATATTCTAGAGAAGTTAATTAATGAAAACAAATTTTAATCATCCATTTAATTTAGTAGATTATAGACCGTGACCTTTAACAGGAGCAATTGGAGTTATAGTTCTTGTTACAGGAATAGTAAAATGATTCCACAATTTTAATATAAATTTATTAATTTTAGGTTATTTAATTGTTATTCTAACAATATATCAATGATGACATGAAATATTTGTCGAGAAGGAACTTTACAAGGTAAACATACAATTTTAGTAACTAAAGGTCTTCGATGATGAATATTTTATTTATTGTTTCTGAATTTTTTTTTTCGTTTCATTTTTTTGAGCATTTTTTCATAGAAGATTAGCACCTAATATTGAAATTGGAGCTATTTGACCGCCAACAAGAATTATTCCTTTAAATCAATTTCAAATTCCTTTATTAAATACAATTATTTTAATTAGATCAGGAGTATCCGTTACTTGAGCTCATCATGCTATTATAGAAAATAATAATTCTCAAATAACTCAAGGTTTATTTATTACAATTATATTAGGAATTTATTTTACTATTCTTCAAGCTTATGAATATTTTGAAGCACCTTGCTGATAGAATTTATGGTTCAACATTTTTTATAGCAACAGGATTTCATGGATTACATGTTATTATTGGAACATTAATAAAATAATAATTTGTTTAATTCGACATTTAAATAATCATTTTTCTAATAATCATCACTTTTGATTTGAAGCAGCAGCTTGATATTGACATTTTGTAGATGTAGTATGATTATTCCTTTACATTTGAATTTATTGATGAAGAAATTAATTATTTATATAATATATTTAGTATATTTGACTTCCAATCAAAAAGTTTAATAATTTTAATATAAATAATTATTTTAATAACAAATATTTTTTTTAATTATTATATTAATTTCTAATATTATTATCAATCATTTTATCAAAAAAAACTTTTTCAGATCGAGAAAAATGTTCACCTTTTGAATGTGGATTTGACCCTAAATCATCAGCTCGAATTCCCTTTTCATTACATTTTTTTTTAATTACTGTATTTTTTTTAATTTTTGATGTAGAAATTGCTCTTCTTTTTCCTATTATTCCTTTATTTAAATTAGTAAATTTTATTTTTTGAGTAAAAATTAGATTTTTTTTAATTTTAATTTTATTAATTGGTTTATATCATGAATGAAATCAAAATATATTAAATTGAACTAATTAGGATTATAGTTTAAATAAAACGTTTGGTTTGCATTCAAAAATATTATAATTTATCTTAAATAAGAAGCAATATTGCATTTAATTTCGATTTAAAAGAAAGAGTTAAGAAACTCCTTATTTAATATATTTAATTGAAACCAAAAAGAGGTATATCACTGTTAATGATAAAATTGAATTATTATTCCAGTTAAATAGAAATATAAAGATTAAAATTAGGCTGCTAACTTAATTTTTAGTGGTTTAATTCCATTAATATTTCTATTTATATAGCTTAACTAAAACTTTACATTTTCATTGTTTTTTTTTTTTTATAAATATAATTTTATTATTTAAAAATAAATCTATTTCCTTAATATCTTCAATATTATGCTCTAATTATAAGCTATTTATATTTTAATTATTAAATAATAATAATATAAATAAAATAATTACTATTCAAATAACAAATTTGATAATCATTATAAAATACAGAATATTTTTTTATAATAGTTATCATACCAAATCCTCTATATTCAACCTAAATAAACATTTTTCAATAAATTTTGACCAAAATTTAAACCATAAGTGGATAAATTAGGTATAAATCATATAGTTCTTAAAAAAAATTCTTAAATTATAAGTTATAATAAATTTATTAATAGAATAAATTTCTATATTACTAATTAAATAACCTAAAAATCCTCCAATTAATCTAACATAAATTACCATCATTTTTAAATTAAAAGGTAAATATATTATATAAGGGCATGGGGTCTCATTGCGAAGAAAGAAAAAATAGTACAAAAAAACCTCAATAGATGGCGTTATGTGTATCGATTTGTTTTTGAAGTTTGTGTAACTGTTTAAATTTGACCATGGAAGAAGTATGTTCTTGTTTTTAACAATCCCCATAACACAAAAAACAGGAATAATGGGCTCCTAGTTCCAAATTCCATGATTTTTCTAAATAATATTATGGTGTTGGCTCTGGTGAGAACAATTTGTACTACGTTGCGGTTAGATAACTCATTTACTGTTATTTCTACTAATAGATGGCGTTGTTTTAATTTTCCGAGTTTTACTACACAGCTCAATATTACCATTTACCATACCTATTTTGATAGAATGAAATATTATGAAATACTTTCTACACTTATAATAAATCTGTAGAAAGGTAAATTTTGTACATGAAATATATTACCAAAATAACTATCAGGGGGTGATAACTGATCGATACTGATGCCAAAAATGCAATCAGTAAAATTTTTGTCTGTCTGTCTGTCTGTATGTTCGTTATAGGAACAAAAACTACTGGACGGATTTTAACTAAACTTTGCACAATATTATTCTTCATACTCCTGGGCAGGTTATAGTATACTTTTCATCACGCTACGACCAACAGGAGCAGAGCAGTGAAGGCAAATGTTGGGAAAACGGGAGAAGTTACTCCATTTTTTTAGGCTTCTGTCGCGTGTGCAGGTTAAGGCGCCTCCCCGACCAAAACGCCGCTCAAGCCGTTTTTGTGCAGTTTTCTGGAGCTATCTATCTACTTGTTATTTAAAACGAACTAAGTAACAAAAAAATACATTAAATTTCTTTGTAATCTTGTTTCCATTACTGTAGATTTATTTTTATTGAGTACTTAATTATTTAGTTAATCTCCTTACAACAAAAGCCAGAAATGAGAAATAATTAACAATAACATGCATCTCCTCGCAAAGTAAACATTGTTTAATTTTGCTACTGACACTAATGGATACACAATTTTATAATGAACATTTTGGTACACACGACGACACACCAACCTATACAAAACCAGTTTATGCTGCTCTCTCAACAACGGATCGTATACCATAGATTTCAAGTACAATGAGAGATCCGCATAAACTGGTTTTGTATAGGTTGATATGTCGTCGTGTGTACAAATATTTTTTCCAAAAACCCAAAACTTTATTTTATATAGATTTTTTTCCAAAAAATGGGAATTATTCACTACTGTTACTCCTGCGCGGCGAAGAGGGAATGAGGGCCAGGCCACACGGTGCGGCGCGGCTCAGGCGCGGCGCCTGAGCGATGCCGCAACGGTATCCTACATATAAAAAAGTATGGTATGCCATACGGTACGTCCGGCACCGCTCCGGCACCGCACCGCAGACGCACCGGACAACGGCGCGAGGCAGACGAGGCGGGGAGGGGTGCAAGCAGTGTGATGCCGCAGCGGTGCCGCTCCATTGTTTATTGTAGACTGTCGTCAACTGGGCAAGCCAAGCCTGTTTCGGTGCCGCAGCGGTGCCGTAAGAACATTGCGACGTCGCACTGCTAGTGTGGCCAGTGCGGTGCGGAGTAATGCGGTGCGGTGCGGTGCCGCACCGTGTGGCCTGGCCCTGAATGCTCAAGGTTATTTGGTTAGGGTACCTACCGCCTTAAAGGTACTCAGAAATCATGTATAACGGAAATGTTCTCCTTAAAATTATATAAAAAAATATTTCACGACAGTATTTATGTCTATCTTTTATGGTTGACTCAGAAAAACACGTGTAACTCCCGATAGCAGTTCAGAACTTTCTGAGTATATTTGTCTACTCTTAGGTTTATAGCACTCTCACTACTCATCCCTAATTAAAAAAGTTAACATTATTACCTATTCAATAAAAAAAGAATTAAGTATATAAATCGGTATAGAAACACCAAAGTTATTCTTACATAAGCCACCGCGCGTGAATACTGAATCATGCTATAAGGATTATTTTTGTGTAACGGTCGCCGCGTCTACCGTAATATTTGGCTGTTGATGCGAATAGACGTTCAGAGTGTTCGGCCTTATTGACAGACAATGCTTATCAGCGCGACTTTCTTTTGTTGTTATTTTATAAAATAGGTACTTATTAGTTATTTTGGTAGTGTTTAAATAGGTATTCGTTCAAATTACGAATTATTAATAGTTTACATTTAATTTCTTTTTAGGTGAAGTAGTAGTAGGTACGCATAGATTTTTAGATACCGAGTTTTGGTTAATTTATGTTAAGTTATTTTTTATATTAAGTAGGTAAAAGCGTAGGTACTTTTATTAATTATATTATACTTAGGTATTATTAATTAAGTATAGTAGTGATAGCTTTTTATCACAGTTTTTATTTTTAAGTGATGTAGGTATAGGTAGATAGTATTGGAGAAGCGTTTTAGCTTTATTTTCATTTCTTTTTTTGTACAAAGCGCAAGGTCATCCCCACTCTATCGTCTAGCGCCCAAGATTCGAGCCGGTAAGTATACTTACCTACTTTTGTAGGTACCAACACAACATACAAAAATTACTACCTACTTAGTTAAGTAACAACTTGTAGTTAAAATAAAAATATTCTTCACACTCCTGAGTCTGTTAAAAAATAACTCCCTGCTTAAAATCATGTTGCATGCTTGGAATGCCGGCGCCTGTATTCGGGCATCTTGAGGAGCATGGCCCTATACGGGGCCCCCATCTGGGCCGACTCCCTACACAGGAGGGAGAACGCGACTGCCATCCGCAAGCCCCAAAGGGCCATTGCACTGAGGGTGGCAAGGGCTTACCGCTCGGTGGGTTTCTCAGCGGCGTGTGCTCTGGCCGGCACCCCTCCTTGGGAGTTGGAGGCCTGGGTGCTCGTCAGAGTGTACGAGTGGACCGCGCAGCGGAAGGCGCTCGGGGAGCGCCCCGTCGCCGAGGAGCGGGAGGCCGTGCGGCGAGAGGCGAAGGATGCCATCGTCCTCCACTGGACGGAGGACCTCGCTGCAGCTGCCTTCGGCCGCCGGACGTTGGACGCGATCGGTCCGGTCTTGCAGGGCTGGCTCGAGCGGTCCCACGGTTTCCTCTCGTTCCGTCTGGTGCAGGTGTTGTCCGGCCATGGCTGTTTCGGATCGCACCTGCACCGGATCGGGAGGGAGGAGACCCCGGTGTGCCACGACTGCGGCGCGGCGGAGGACACGGCCCAGCACACCCTCGAAGTGTGCCCGGCTTGGTCCGAACAACGCCGCGGTGTGACCGCGGTAGTTGGACAGGGCCTCTCGCTTCCCGGCGTCGTCAACGCCATGCTGGAGAGCGAGGAGGCCTGGGCAGCGGTTGCCTCGTTTTGCGAGGATGTCATCTCGCAAAAGGAGGAGGCGGAGCGCGCGCGGGAGGACGACCCTCTCGCTGCAGACGAAGAAGGGGTCGGAGAAGGCGCCGTCCTCTCCCTCCTCTTCATGGTGGCGATGGGCGGGCGATGGGCGCGGGGGTGCCCTTGCCTGCATTGCACCCATCACCACCTTCGTCGGTCACTCCCGGGCCCGGCCTCCTCCCCACTCAGGGGAGGGCGTAAGGGGTCCCGGCATGGAGGGCAATCGTCGGCGGAGGACTGGACGTTAAGGCTGTGCCGGTTTCCCAGTCCCCCGCCTCTTGGACGAAGCGGGAGTGCCGCTGGGTTATTTTAGTGGGTATACCGGGTCAAACCGGGGAGTCCCACATAGCCCCCCCATCCCCCGATGGGGGGGCAAAAAAATGCATTACGCATACCCTCGTAATGCATTTTTTCCCAGCGCAAAAAAAAAAAGGGTTGTAGACCACAACCCAGTTAGTACCTACTGGGTAATACGATACCCCTTGGTAAGACTGGTTGTCAGACTTTAGGGACACTGACTACCTGTAACGACTGTCAAAGATCTATAAATGACAGCCGGGACCAACGGCTTAACGTGCTTTCCGAGGCACGGAGGAAACTCGGTATGTAACGGGTGGTCACCCATCCACAGACCAAGACCAACCTAGGCAAGCGCGGCTTAACCTAAAGATCGACCCGAGCGGCTGCTATTATTTAGCCACGAGCTCCTCTATTCGCTATTTCGATATTATAAATAACTTTGATTGACTTAAATACTTGATAGTTATCATAATTTGCGTTGACGTTTACGCTGAACCTTACAAATAATTAAGTCTACCGAAAAACATGTAGCTATACCCCACGCCTTTTTTTTTTTTTTTTTTGGGGTGGGAAATCATCCAATGACTTCCCCCGCTCTGGGCGGAGCGGGGGGGCATGTCAGACTTGTACTGACTAAAACCCACCCATGTTCCTTCTATTGCCCTTTACGTTCCGGGGCCGCGGTATCTCTTTCGAACAACCCGCAACCCCGGCAGGCGGAGGCTCTGGCAAGCCCCTCTGCTTTGCTGACTCTCTTTGAGGCGCGCGTGAAACACGAACGCGCCGTCGACACGGCCTGTCGTCAATCGACGGACGGACGGCGAGCTACCCATTGCTCACCGTCCACAGGCCCGCATCTACGGTGGCCGGAAGTCGTCTCGCGGCGCCCGGCGCCCTGGGCGTCTCCCGCGGCGGCTGGGTTGGGCAGATGTTCTCTCCCTCAATCGCCCGGCCACCTCCTTCGCTAGCATTACTGCTTCGCAGAAGGTGGTGACCGCTTCCCATTCCCTCTCGCTCCGGACCATGGCCTGAACCAGGGCCGGACGCGAGAGATCTCCGCCGCCGATCGCCTCCACGAGGGCACGGCGGTGCTCCGCCCAAGCTGGGCAGACCGCCACTGTGTGCTCCACCGTGTCCTCCGGGCGATCGTCACAATGGTGACACCCAGGCGCTTCCTCCCGCCCGATGATGTGCAGGAACCTCCCGAAACTTCCGTGTCCGGTAAGGACCTGCGTCAGGCGGTAGGTGAGGACGCCATGACGCCTCTCCAGCCACTCCTCAAAGAGGGGACTTACCGCCGCTATTGTGGCGTGCCCTGCACGGGGTTGCGACAGTCGCTCTCTCCATGCCACCATGAGATCGCACCGGAGGTCTGCCCGCCGAGCGGCAACTTGCCGCTGCAGCGGGTTTTCCCCCCGGTGTAGTGCCTCCGCGCGCCACTCAAACAGGCGCGCGAGGACTATCGCCTCCAGATCCCACGGTGGCAGTCCGGCAAGGAGGCTCGCTGCCTCGCCGGAGATCGTGCGGTAGCCCCGGACAAGCCGTATGGCCACCACCTTTTGGGGCGCGTTCAGGTAGTGGGCGGCGCGCCGCCCTAAAGAACGCGCCCATACCGGGGCCCCGTAAAGGGCCATGGACCGCACGACTCCAGCATAGAGCCTACGGCAGGAGGCGTTTGGCCCCTTCAGATTGGGCAGGAGCCGCTTGAAAGCAGCCCCCGTCCGCTCGAGCTTGGGAGCCAAACGTCGGAAGTGTTCGACGAAGTTCCACCGGCTGTCGAGGACGATTCCCAGGTACTTCATCGTCGACCCGACGCCGATGCGAACCCCTCCTACCGTCAACTGGGATCCCGACGGTGGCGTGTTTCCGCGGCCATGAAAAACCATGGCCTCGGATTTGTGCAAGGCCACCTCGAGACCCAGTAGCCGGATCCTCTCCGCGACTATCGCAACCCCGCGTGTCATATTGTCGGCCGCCGCCTGGTTGTCGGCCGCCGCCTGGATACCCCACGCCTCAGATAATATAATAGTAGGCATGAAAGAACGTGAATTTATTAATGGCGATTGCCGAGTAACTGACGACGTAAGCTTCAAGGTCAAAGGGCTATACCTATACCTTAGTGTACAGTACAAATGTACAGTTTGGTTTTATCGCCATCTATTGGTTCTCTGTAAAATATACTGAACTTGAGCTATCGCTTGAGCTCGCAAGAACCATCTAGCGCCGTTGTGAGTAAAAAAAAAATGCCCGAATAGCCCGTTGAAATTACCAAGTTACGGCGGTCACGTTTCTTTGTATGAGATGGAGTATCTGTACGTTAGTATTATATTATCTGTGATAAGGGTAAGAAAAAATTATTCAACTTAAAAATCTCCCTCTAATAATTCTTATAAATAATAAAACAAAATATTCTTTTTAATATAGTAAAATCTTCATCATATAAATTATAAATTCTAATTAAATTATAATCATTAACTATTAAATATATAATTAAACGAAAAGTATAAAATATAGTTAAACCAGTTGAAAGATATATTATCTTTAAACCAGTTGAAAGATATATTATCTTTCAACTGGTTTAACTATATTTTATACTTTTCGTTTAATTTAAATTTAATAGTTTTTTTATTATATTAATAAAAAAACTATTAAATTTATTTCTAATCTATTATTTTAATTACTAAATCTTACTATTTCTAAAATTAAATCTTTAGAATAAAATCCTGCTAAGAAAGGAATACCACATAAAGCTATGTTAGAAATATTTATACATAAAGAAGTTAAAGGAATATATATTCTAATCCCCCCTATAAAACGAATATCTTGAGTATCATTTATCATATGAATAATAACTCCAGCACACATCCTTACTAATATCCTTACTAATATTATAAAAGCGAAAGTGAGTTTGTTTGTTTGTTTGTTACCTCTTCACGCTTTAATGGCTACACCGATTTTGATGAATTTTGGTACAGAGATAGTTGGGAACCAGGAGACGGACATAGGCTAATTTTTATTTTAAAAAACTGGGATGTGAGGGAGAAAGAGGGAAGAAAAGGGAAAACTTAGCGTTGCTATTACAAATCAATAAGGCGCAAAGGGAACTGTGTTACCTCGAATTTAACGCGAGCGAAGCCGCGGGCAAAAGCTAGTAAATAATAAAGCTTTAAATATCGCATGAGTTAATAAATGAAAAAAGCTAAATCAGGAAATCCTATTCTTAAAATTCTTATTATTAAACCTAATTGTCTTAAAGTTGATAAAGCAATAATTTTTTTCAAATCAGATTCATAATTAGCTGAAATTCCAGCTATAAATATAGTTAATCCAGATAATAATAATAATAATTTAAAAAAAATATATCTAATAATAATATATTAAATCGAATTAATAAATAAACACCAGCTGTAACCAAAGTTGAAGAATGAACTAATGCCGAAACAGGAGTTGGAGCAGCTATTGCTGCAGGTAATCAAGATCTAAAAGGAATTTGAGCACTTTTTGTTATTGCAGCTAAAATAATTAATCTCCCAACTATTTTTATTTCTCAATCATTATTTATAAATTCTAAATAAAAAACATAATTTCAACTTCCATAATTTAATATTCAAGAAATAACTATTAAAATAAGTACATCACCAATTCGATTTCTTAAAGCTGTTAATATCCCTGCATTATAAGATTTTAAATTTTGATAATAAATAACTAAACAATAAGAAACTAATCCTAAACCATCTCAACCTAATAAAATTCTAATAATATTAGGACTAATAATTAATAATATTATTGAAAAAACAAATAATAAAACTAAAATAATAAATCGTATTAAATTTAATTCAGATCTTATATATCTTTTTCTATAATAAATAACTACAGAAGAAAAAATAATTGATACTGAATTAAAAGAAATAATCTCTCACTCTAATAAAATAATTATAATATTTATAATAAAATAAATCATAAAAAAAAATATTCTTATTAAAAATAAATGAAATAAAACAAATTGAATGTTTTAAATTATTAATAATTTAAAATGAATTTTTCATATTTTTGATACCACAAATCAATATTTTTATTAAATTATTTAAAAAAAATCAAATTATTCTATAATCAATCTTTAAAACTAAAATATTTAAAGGTAATCAATGTAATATTAATATTAAATATTCTCGTGAAACACCTATATAATAACTATAAATTCCTGAATAATATTTCCCATGTTGAATAAATGAATATAAACTATACCCAGCTCTAAAAAAAGAAATTAACATTAAAATAAATATAGAAATTCAGGATCATCTTATTAATCTATTAATTTTATTAATCTAATTTCCCCTTGTTGTGTAGGTACGTAGGGACACAAGTGAAACTACTGACAGCTAAAAGCACACTGGTTTATTCGTAGTTCGGGGCAGCGCAGGAGCGCGGCTCACGCACACATATAACATACTGACATACACATATATAACATTTCCTCCCCTTATTTGACCAAATATTACAAGTCATAGGAAGGGTTTGTAATCTACCCTGGGAATGTTTCTCAATAGCCGATCAGGATTCCTTGAAACCGGATCTGACAATACCTCTGCGTCTGCAGATGGTGGTGATTGCAGATTTGCCTCATCAGGTTCCTCTCTTACGGGACTTTGGACCTGTGGGTTGCTTGTTGTCGGTTCGTTATGACAGCTGTTATTGTCGTCGAAGTCGTAATGGTATTGTGGCAGTTGAGAACCATTACCCTTACTACCTTTATGTAATATTATTTGGTTCTTATGTTTCTTAATTTCACCTGACAAACTTAAATCTTGAATTAGGTAAACCACTTTACCCAATCTCTTTTTAATAATACCTCTGCGCCATTCGAATTTAACATTATTTAGAAACTTTTTATACATTAAATCATCCCCTGGCTTAAACACTTGTTTATTATTTCTTCCACATGAATTAATTCGCGAACACTGTTGACGATTAATATTATTAGTGGTGTTTGTGAGAGAGGCCGCCGGTGGTTTTGGATTTATTAAATCTAAGCGTGACCTCAACTTGCGGCCAAACACTAGCTCAGCTGGTGAGAACCCTGTGACAGAATGAACTGAATTCCTGTAGTCAAAGAGATATTTTAACATTTTTAACTTGCAATCACCTTTATTGCTCGAAGACATTACACAGGATTTAATACCTTTTTTCACGATTTTAACAAAGCTTTCCGCTTGCCCGTTACTTTCTGGATTGTAGGCTGGTGACGTCAAATGGTCAATGCCGTTCCTTGAACAAAAGTTCTTAAATTCAAATGACGTAAACGCGGTTCCATTGTCACTTACTATTGTATGTGGAAGTCCATACTTGGACATAAAATCGTACAGCTTCCCTATGACGTTTGTGGAAGTTGTAGACATAGTAACGTCGTACAACTCCACCCATTTGGTGTGTGCGTCCACAACCACGAGAAACATCTGATTGTTTAACGGGCCTAGGAAGTCAATGTGTAACCTATAGAATGGCTCTGGCGGGTATCGCCACGAAGCAATCGGTGTTCGCGGCGGGGACGGCCGTAACTGTTGACAGATATCACACGAGTTAATCATTGCCTCCAACGCCGCGTCAACCCCTGGGAACCAAAATCGTGATCTAACCTCTGCTTTGGTTTTCACAATGCCCAAGTGCGAATTATGTAATTCGTGTAAAAGTTTTGAGCGCAACGTTTCCGGAATAACAACCTTATGCCCTCTCATTAGACAACCATTTTCGTATGATAATTGTGTCTTACACAAAAAATATGGTTTAATACACAAATCCGAAAGTAATTGTCTAGGCCAACCTCGATGAATGTAATTAATTACTTTCGCTAAAGTGATATCTTTTGCAGTTTCTTTTTGCAATACATCCAGCGTCACTGGCATACTACCTTCAACCACAAAATTAACATAAGCGGCCCGGTCGATAGGCGCTGCGGCTGCGGCCGCGTGTGCGCAGCTGTCCCCCCGCTCCTCTACCGATTCCCGCTCGTCATGTAAACTCGCTCGAGACAAATAATCTGCGTTATTATCGGCACTTCGGACATACTCGATCGAATAATTGTACGCGCTTAAAAACATTGCATATCTTTGTAGCCTGTTAGCCGATACCTCAGGTATGCCCTTTTGGGGACCAAAGATAGAAATTAAGGGTTTGTGGTCGGTACGTAATATAAACGGTTCAGATCTGCCATATAAATGTTGATGAAAACGCTTTACACCAAATATGATCGATGTAGCTTCTTTCTGTATTTGCGAGTACCGTTTTTCGGCTGATGAGAGCGTGCGGGACGCGAACGAAATGGGTCGTTCTAACCCGTCGCTACATACTTGTGACAAAATAGCTCCTAACCCGTACGGAGAAGCATCCACCGTCAATATTATTTTATAATTTGGGTCAAAATGTGTTAACACTTGTTCCGACGTTAAACATTTTTTAATTACATTGAACGCATTCCGATGAATTGCTGACCAGTGCCACTTAACTCCTTTCTTTAATAGATCATACAATGGACTTTGGTCGAGCCGAAACTCGTTCATTCAGTCGTGACAGTTCATTGAGGTCACACCCGCTCATTCGCCACGCCAGTCTACCTTCGTCTATCGAATAGAACACACGTTACCGCTAATCAACGTCTCAACCGCCCCGCTAACTGCCTCATACGACGTGCAACGTGTTCCTCAATATATTTTCGTGTTCCGTGTCAATACTGTAATACCATATAAACTTTAATTGCATAATATCCACGTGAATCCTCAATAACGTCGCACAATAAAAAAACACGTGTGTATGTGAGCTGTTTTCAAGTAAAGAAGAGAAGAATTCTAGAAGGAACCTTCAAGCCGGCAGAAAACAATTGGCAGGTTAGTGGGTTGTGTTTCTCTTAGGACTCTCGTCTGGTGGACGTAAACTAGCCGCGCCAAACCTTCGCCCCGCTCCGCATTTTCATACTATATTTTCATCCGCCATTTTGGGTTTTATATTCCCAATATATTTTATCGCACCGCATCTCCATAATTTTGGTCCTTCGAGCCGGATTGAGCCAGTACATACCTTTAGATTTTCCCTATATCCCTATTAAAGTAATCCCTAAATAATTACGTTTATAACTGTGCTTGTTCAAGTAAATAACGCATCTAAAACTTAACAAAGAGGCCACGTGCTTCGAGTGACTTATTGACTTAGTGATATTAAGTCTATTCAGTTAACGTTCTCGTAAACGAGCAATAATCTAATTTACTTGTTCAATAATCCATTAGGTTCATACCTAACGTATTTTCTATAAAGTTTAGCGCGAATTCCGTGAACTTAGGTCACGCCAAAATGGCGTCACAAGCAACATTGAAAATGATAGTTGCGAAGAAGGAAGCTATTTTCGAGAAAGTCAATGATTTACACAAGATTGCAAAGAAAATAATTCCTTCCAATATAGATACTAGAAGTAAACAAGATTTTCTAGCCGCGTCTTCGAATATCGAAAAATTATATAATAACTTTAACGATCTCTGTGATCAACACAATACATTATTATTAGAATTGGACCCTGATTGTAAAATAAGTTTTAGTAATTGGAGTTCTTTCGAAACATTATTTACGGAAATACAGTACATTCGTAATAGTTTGGTATCGAACCGCGCGAAGGTAGATATACCCGCAGTCGTATCAGATTCTTGCCGCCTACCGCCATTAGAATTAATAAGTTTTTCTGGTCAACCGGAAAGTTGGCCACTGTTTTATCAGTACTTTAAAACTAACGTTCACGATAATAAGAGTGAATGATGGTCAACGTGTCCAGTATTTGGTGGGTAAATTGACTGGTAACGCAAAAAATATATTCGCGGGAGTCGTTCCTAATGCGTCTAACTATCTTACGATATGAAATTCTTTAGTGTCAAAATACCAAGACAAAAGGTTACTTGGGTCTATGTACTTAAATAATATACTCGACATCAAACCTACATCGGGTTCACCCGATCAATTAAATAATTCCGCGTTAAGACAGTTAGACATTAACGATTTACCCGACTTCATGTTTACTCACCTCGTTTTAAAAAAGTTAGATTCGCAAGTACTACAAAGTTTCGAATTGTCTGTCCGCGATAAAGATATACCTACAAGTGATGAATTAGTAAACTACGTACGGCATCACATAAAGATCCTTGAACGAACAACTACGGTTCGTCAGAATACATCGCCTCAAAACAGTCAGGGGACTAATGTACAACATCGTTCGCGTTCTTCTAACGTGAGAACTTCGCATAGTTTTGCAATAACAGAAAAAGAGATTATATATTATATAAATAAATAAATTCAATGCTGCATTTTAATAATCACGAGCAGCAACCGATCGCGTCCAGCGCTCAATCGATGTGTATGCATTTAAACTCTGTCTCGCTCGCGCCAGTCGCGGAGTCTATTGCCGAGTTGGGTACCAATTCTAAGAATTCGGTTTCGTTGACGACTCGTAATAATAATAACTTATTTTGTGACCAGTTGAATACGTTGGTCGTTTTACCGACAGCTCAGGTTTATGTTCCGATTAATGGAAACCGCTTTATTATAAGATGTCTGGTAGACAGTGGGAGTCAAAATAACCTGATCACCCTCGCATGTTGTGAAAAATTAAAACTAAATATTCAACCGCTTATTAATTCATCTTTAAAATCAGTAGGTACGATTTCCACTCCCATTAAAGGTTACGTGTCACTTACCATACAATCGCGTGTAAGTGACGCTCAATACGAACTGACAATGTTAGTAATTGATAAGATAGCTGAACCGCTACCGGTTCGCGCGGTACAAAGATCCGTAATGGAGCATTTCAAGAGTTTGCCGCTGGCAGATGAATGCTGGGATGTACCTGGAAGCATAGACGCGATTCTTGGTACGCAAATGTTCGCGTTTGTTGCGCTCGGAAAAAAGGTTATACCAACATCTATCTCTCAATCAGCTGATTCCGCGGTCAACGCCCGCTCAATACCTCATGCTTTAGAAACCACGCTTGGCTATATCGTTATGGGGGAGATACCTTATGTCAATCATGACGGTGTAGTTTGGTCCTTCGGCCCGTTAGTAGATAATTTAAATAATTTAGTTTTAAAATTCTGGGAAATAGAGGAAGTACCTACTGTCAACAAAAAAGGTCCGGAATCTCAGGAATGTGAAGATTTTTATAGATCGACCGTTTCGCGAAATTCATATGGGCAATATATCGTTTCATTACCGTTTAAGGGTGAACCTAAGTCTTTAGGTAACTCCTTTATTCACGCTCAGCGTAGATGGTCTGCGCTAGAACGCAAATTTCATTCGCTACCTGCTTTACGTCAAGCTTATAACGACGTCATTAATGAATATATAGATAAGGGTTATCTTTCTGAAATACCTTATTCTTTGTCCGCTATAAATGAAGGCTACTTCATCCCGCACCACGCTGTTGTCCGGCCTGATAAGTCGACAACAAAGGTTCGCATAGTCTTAGACGCTAGCGCTAAGACTGATAGCGGCAATTCGCTCAACGACTTGTTGTATACAGGGCCTAATTTGCAGGCAGACTTATTTCTACTTTTGCTTAACTTTAGATATTTTAAAGTAGCAATTACCGCTGATATACGTCAAATGTATCTGAGAATTTTCTTGGCAGCTGACGATCGTAAATATCAAAAAATATTATATAGTTTTAACGATTCCGAGAGTATTCGTATCTTTCAATTTAATTCTGTGGCTTTCGGCCTCCGCTCGAGTCCATTTTTGGCAATGCGTACTATCCATCAATTGGCAGAGGACTATCGCGAACGCTATCCGCTCGCGGCAGATGTTGCCCTGAAAGAGCTATATATGGATGATCTTACTACTTCTGTTCCCTCTGACGAAGATGGTACTCGCTTAGCGGATGAATTGCTCGCTTTATTCAGGGGATTTGATCTCGTCAAGTGGGCAAGCAACTCATCAGATCTTCTCGCTCACTTGCCGGAGTCGCATCGTGCTGTGATCGAGTTCACAGATGATGATGACACACTGAAGGTTTTAGGTTTAAAATGGATACCTACTTCTGATGTGTTCTCGTTCACCACATCCTCCGCGACTACCTGTAATACTAAACGCGCTATACTATCTACTGTTGCTCGCTTGTTTGACGTGCTAGGATTCGTCGCACCTGTCATTCTTTACGCGAAACTTCTAATTCAAGATCTTTGGCTTGCTAAGGTGGGGTGGGATGAAGAGCCCCCGGAGATCGTCACTAAATGTTTCGTTAAACTCAAATCTGAATTACTGTTATTATCTAATTTACAAATACCTCGTCACTTAGGTGTCGCGGCCGGTTGTGACGTAAATTTGCTTGGCTTTGGAGACGCTAGTATGAGGGCTTACGGCTGCGTTCTATACCTACACGTAACAAACCCTAATGGTAATATATCCATTCATTTAGTTTGTGCTAAGTCCAAGGTAGCTCCGTTAAAGACAGTTTCGCTAGCAAGACTGGAGTTGTGTGCCTCGCTACTTCTCGCTAAACTTATTAAACAAGTACATACTGTTTTGAATAATCGCTATCCTATAAAAAAGATTTTCGCTTTTAGTGATTCTACGATCGCTCTGTCATGGATCCATTCATCTCCACACCGATGGCAAGTATTCGTGGCCAATCGTGTGACTCAAATACAGGAAAATTTATCTCCTGATCGCTTTTTCCATATAAATGGGATAGAAAATCCCAGTGATTGCTTATCGAGAGGTTTATTACCCTCGCAGCTCATTAATCATCCGTTATGGTGGCATGGTCCGCCGTGGATTTGCTTCCCAACCGCTGAATGGCCAATTACACCATTCAAACCGTCCTGTGTTGAAGGTTCTATACCTGAAGCAAAGAGTTCTGTTACTCTAACAGTCATTCCTGATTTGGACAATTCTATACTTCTTGCGCTAGCTCTCAGAATTTCCTCATGGAAAAGGTTATTACGCATTCTTGTATATGTCTTGCGTTTTCTACGTAAGGTACCTCCCGCTTCTGTAATTCAGGTCTCAGACCTCGAAACCGCTGAACTCATGATTCTTCGTGAGTTGCAAAGCAAACACTTTGGTGACGAAATCAAAAATATTAAAAAGGGTAAATTACCTTCGCATTCTCTACGAAAGCTCGATCCGTTTGTTGATGACAACGGACTGCTCCGCGTGGGTGGTCGACTGACACATGCTCATATACCATATGAAAGTCGGCATCCATTGTTGCTTCCCGGTCGACATCACGTAGTCGACCTAATAATAGATGATTGTCATAGATCCAATTGTCATACCGGTTCACATCTTCTTATGTCTCTCTTAAGGCAACGCTATTGGATCATTTCCGCTCGAAATATTATTCGACAACGCATACGCCAATGTAATTTCTGCTTTAAAGTAGCGCCCTCTCATCCTACGCCTATGATGTCAAGTTTACCCCCCTCTCGAGTGCAAGAAGCTAAGGCCTTCACTCACACTGGCGTTGATTACGCTGGGCCCATTAATATCACTATGACTCGAAAGAGGGGCGTTAAAAGCCAAAAGGCGTACATTTGTCTTTTCGTGTGTCTGACCACTAAGGCCATACACATTGAAATTGCCTCCGATTTGAGTTCAGAAACGTTTCTTGATGCTTTCAAGCGTTTCCTATCTAGGCGTGGTCCAGTGTCTGTTCTTTATTCCGATAACGGAACAAATTTCATAGGTGCGAAGCGTCAGTTGGACGAATTATATACATTTCTTTCTTCTAAAAATACATCCACCGCATTTCAAAATGAACTAAATAATCGTAAAATAACATGGCGTAATATTCCTGCTCGCGCACCCCACTGGGGAGGTATTTGGGAAAGCAACATAAAATGTATAAAAACTCATCTATACCGTTGCATTGGGCAACAATTACTCTGCTATGAGGAGTTGTTGACCGTGTTAACTCAAATTGAGAGCGTCTTAAATTCTCGTCCATTGTGTGCGCTGTCAGACCAGCCGCATACAATTCTAACTCCTGCGCATTTTTTAAATACAACCCCGTTGCAGTCGTTACCTGCTTGTGAGGTTGACGCATCCGTGAGCCTTCATAATAGGAAAAGCCTGCTAGACAGTTTAGTCCAAAGCTATTGGAAAAAATGGCATGTAGATTATTTGCATACACTTCAACTGAGGCAAAAATGGAATACTCCGGACTATTCAGCCAGGTTTACTTGTTCTCATCCATCAGGATGACTCTCCACCGCTTCGCTGGCCTACTGGCATTGTTGAACAAGTATATCCGGGTAAAGATGGAATCGTGCGGGTCGCGTTAGTACGCACTACCGCTGGAACTTTCAAACGCCCAGTCGTTAAGCTGTGTCCCCTTCCTTCGCAATAATTTAAACTAAATCTATCAATTAGCACAGTTATAAATTAATTATTCTTTAGTATAACTTGGGATATCTGTAATTTAATCTACAATTTCAATATTTACCTTATAACCTCTAAATTTATGTCAATTTCATTGATTTCGCTTTGCTTTAATTTAAGGTCCTTTCCTTATCCTTTCCTTTTTGTTTCGAAAATCCTACGGATTTCCAAGGGGGGGAGGATGGTCGAGCCGAAACCCGATCATTCAGTCGTGACAGTTCATTGAGGTCACACCCGCTCATTCGCCACGCCAGTCTACCTTCGTCTATCGAATAGAACACACGTTACCGCTAATCAACGTCTCAACCGCCCCGCTAACTGCCTCATACGACGTGCAACGTGTTCCTCAATATATTTTCGTGTTCCGTGTCAATACTGTAATACCATATAAACTTTAATTGCATAATATCCACGTGAATCCTCAATAACGTCGCACAATAAAAAAACACGTGTGTATGTGAGCTGTTTTCAAGTAAAGAAGAGAAGAATTCTAGAAGGAACCTTCAAGCCGGCAGAAAACAATTGGCAGGTTAGTGGGTTGTGTTTCTCTTAGGACTCTCGTCTGGTGGACGTAAACTAGCCGCGCCAAACCTTCGCCCCACTCCGCATTTTCATACTATATTTTCATCCGCCATTTTGGGTTTTATATTCCCAATATATTTTATCGCACCGCATCTCCAGACTTAGTATGCTAGACGCTCGAGGAACGAAATTCCGATAATAGTTAACAAGTCCTAAGAATGATTGCAAGGTGTTGACATTAGTTGGAACGGGAGCGTCAACAATGGCTTTTACTTTAGTCGGATCTTTCTTTAACCCGTTTTTGTTGATAACATATCCTAGGTAATTTATTTCATCTTTAAAAAATTCACATTTGTCCTTTCGCAATGTTAATCCCGCGTCCTGAAGCCTTTTGAGAACTATTTGTAGTTTTTCAATGTGTAAATCTTCAGTTCGTTCTGTTATCAATACATCGTCCAACAGGCATAACACTCCATCTAATCCAGACAAAAGAGTTTCCATTGCGCGCTGGAATATAGACGGTGCGCTCGACAACCCGAATACGAGACGTGTGTAGTTGAACAATCCCCGCTGAGTGTTAATACATGTAATTTTTTGTGACTCATCATCAAGCAAAAGTTGATTGTAAGCCATGGACAAATCTATTTTCGAAAACTGCTGGCCCCCGTGTAATTTTGAAAATAATTCGTGAACCGTCGGCAAAGGATACTGTTCTATTATTAATTGTTTATTAATGGTCCCCGAATAATCCGCACATAATCTAACAGAACCATCGCGTTTGAGTACGGGCACAATAGGTGATGCATAGTCCGAATATTTAACCGGTTTTAACACTCCTAGCTTTAATAAACGTTCAATCTCCTTATCGACTTTGTCGCAAAGGCAATGGGACGCGCTTTAAAAAATACCGGTTTTGCGTCATTGTTTAGTTGCAATTTTACTTGATAGTTTTTAAAAGCGCCCAGTTTGTCTGAAAATACTTCAGGGAATTGTATTTGTAACCGCTCAATTGGGCTTTGACAACCGTTCATAAAATTAACTCGAGTTAATTTTAATTCAAATATAGATATAAAATCCCGGCCTAATAGCGGTGGGCCGCCGTGACGTATAACAAATACATTAAGTGTGTGTGTGCGCTGCATATACATTATTGCTAAACGCACATATCCTAAACACTGCATCGGGTTACCCGTGTAACTATAAAAAACTTTGCTAGACGTATGTAATGGTATACTTGCAAACAATCTTCTATATGTACCTTCAGATATGACTGTCACAGCTGATCCACTATCTATTTGAAATTTTATATTCTGGCCATTTATTGTGACCGTTTCTGTCATAGGTTCCCCCCGAGCCGAACAAATGTTATAAAGCGACTTACCATCGTCGTCCTCGCTCACATTCCCCGTTGACACGTAGTTAATTTTATTGCACATTTTACGTAAATGACCTACTGTGTCGCACTTTGTACATTTGTATTTTGCGAACCGACATTGAGACGACTTATGATTAGCACGACCGCACACAGAACACTTTTCTTTCTCGGCACTTTTAATCGGGTTGGCACTACATCCTTTCGCTATCTTGAACACCTGTACTTGATCTGCTGATGTAGATACGTAGGTACGTAGGGACACCGTTTATTCCCGTTGTCCCCGTATGCCATATCCCCGTCACGGGGACAGCGGGACGTGATTAAATTTATTTCCAATTGTCCCCGTAACGTACATTCGGCTAACGGGGACAACGGGAAGTAAACTTTTCACGAGTCGTTGTCCTCTTAAATCTGCATTGTTTAAGCTTAGTTTTTTAGCATGGGAAAAAGAAAAGGGGAATAAAACAAAATTTATTTATTTGTATTCGAATTTTAATTTGAGGTAAAAAAAAACAATTATTAAATTTACACAAATAACACAACTTGAGCATTATAAATATAGTAGTAGTTACTACTACTACAAAAAAAAAATCAACAAAAATATCACAATCACTTGCCTAAAAATAAAAATCATAGTAAATAGATACATATGTAATTACAAAAAATATCACAATCATTTGCTTAAAAATAATAATCATAGTAAATAGCTTTTTTGCCTTTGCCTAAAAAAAATCAACATGGTAAGTAGCTACATACATCTTACTACAAAAAATATCACAATCATTTGCCTAAAAATAAAAATCATAGTAAATAGATACATATGTAATTACAAAAAATATCACAATCATTTGCTTAAAAATAATAATCATAGTAAATAGCTTTTTTGTCTTTGCCTAAAAAAAATCACCATGGTAAGTAGCTACATACATCTTACTACAAAAAATATCACAATCACTTGTCTAAAAAATAATCAACACAGTAAATAGTTTCATACCTCCAAAATACGTTACAAAAATTTACTTATATTATACTCCAATATAATCAACATGGTACTTTTAAACAAATAATTGAAGAATTTATTAGCGCATTGTTTCAAGAAAATGTCCTACAGTAATTTCGCCGTTAGTAAGTTTCATTTGGCACTCCCTAATAAAATCGTCGATCTCAATCGAATTTTGGGTGCGGCGTTTTGATGGCTGGTCAGCTTTAACGCTGAATAAATTGGCATCTTGATGTAAAACTGTAAGGAGTTTCAATATGGTGGGGTTTTTTCTGCCTACTGCGCTATTTAATTTATGGTGCCAACCTTCTGCGAAGTTGTTAGTTCGGTGACGTTTGCCAAAACTGCACCATACTTTAATAAACTTCGGTCGAAGCCATTGTGACAGCATGTATTTCTTAAATTGAGCACTTTTACTGTCATCAGGACTTTGATCGCCAATATAAAACCACCCTTCAATTATTTTGTTCTCGGGCAGTAACGGAAGTACTGCACTAAGGGCGACCTGACGGCGCAGGATTTTAGATTTAGTAAGGCCTAAATCACGTCCCTTCCTCCATACAGCTTTATTAAAGTGGTAATAACAACCATGGAGATCTACCTCTGGAAAAACTTCCATTATTGCAGACATGGTTGCTTCTTCAAAATCACAAGTGAAAGAAGATGGATTCCAGTCGGGAATTTGAGACTTAATTAGACTGTAAAGAATTTCATAGCTCTCTTTTTTTCTGTCTGTCATTAAGGCATACACTAAGGGAGTTAGTGCAGTGCTGTTAATATTGCTTCCTAAATCGGCATGGATTGTAAAAATCTGGCTAAATAAATTTGGACAACTTTTGAAGGTTCCATCACCAAAATAATCCTTAAAAACTGTCATTTTATTTCTTGCCTCTTCGGAACAAAATAGGATAATTCGTCTATTACCCTCACAATAGTCCGCCAGCACAAATTTTTCAAATTTTGGAGGTATTTTAACATTTTTCACCTCGTCAAAAACAGTTTTATCAACGCTAAAAGATGAATTTCTGTGACGATACAAAGAACTTTTCTTACTTTCAAATGTAGGAATTGAAATTACCTTGTCTAGTCCTAAGTCCTTAATTTCTGTTATTGTTTCACTGAAAGCTGTGGGTATGGCAGGTACATCAGCTGAGATGATTTTTTTCTTGCAGTCTTCCATATAACAATCAAGTAGGTTTTTATTAAAATTTGGAGTGCAAGCGTGGGAAGTCTCCCTTAAAACCTGACTATCCTATAAATATAAAAAAAAACATAATTTTAACCATCGAACATCGAAAATGATAATGCTAGCAAAGAATTTAAAAAAATGTATAGTATTTGTATAAAGATATACCTATAATATTTTTGCGAGTATCGGAAAAAATAAAATAAAGCGAGATTAATGCGACAAATAAAAATCTACTTCTAGATACGATACTTCGGGGTTGCTCGCAATCAATAGGAACGAGTTTTGTTTTTTAGGACAGATGATTTCATTTCTGATTTGATCTAAGTGGTTGCTATTGATTAAGTACCTCCTGATTGTAACTTAGAAGTTAAATCGATATTCTGAAGTACTTTTTGAAATTACTTACTTTAATCTTTATGGTTCCAGGGCACTTATTTTTCTTTCTCAAGTGACATTCCCACACTTCTGCTCCACTTTTACACGTAGACTTTTTTGTAAATTGGTGTCCAGCATGTAGAAGTATTGTGCCTCCCTTTCTGTGTATTTGTTTTAAATCACTACTTCCTGAAGGACCTGGCTGAGAGTTTCCGGACATTGTTGATCACTATTGGAAAAAACGAAACATTAAATTGATGACTTCCAAACATTTTTTTCTCTCTACCCTAATGGTTATTAGTTTTTCTGCAAGTACATACTTAATTATTTTTTAACATTCTAAACATCCTATAAATGCTGTACATAAAATATTATTGTTTTAGTTAGATATTAAAAATAAACTACTTACATGTGCTCCCATTTACACTATCACACATCACCAGTTCTCAATATGAAGTTCACAAGCAACTACAATAACTAAGTAGATCCCTTTGTCGAATTCTGGAGTGGGATTTTGCATGAGCCAATGAGAGCTCGACAAAAACAATGTTATCTGCGCTTTTGTTCCGCAGCTGCAAGGGCGCGCTCGACGCCGCGCGCCGCCGCCGGCGCATCCTTTTCAAGGTCGCTCCGTTTATCATAGTTACTAGAAAACTTAATTTGGAATGTACGATACATTTAAAACAATAAACATGTAATTAAATCGATTATTTTTATAAAAAAATACTACTTGAAAACAAGGTCTAAATCCCTAATATTAATCTACCGCGTACCAAGACCAATCTACCAATATTTCCATACACTTTGTTTGTTGGGTAAAAGATGCCAACGCACACATTCATAATACTACAGAAAAATGAAAAAACGGGGACTGTGGGCAATAATTTTTACTTATTTTATTCAACTATATTAACGGGGACAGTGTACGGGGAGGAGACAACGGGAAGTATTTTTAAATATTTAATTGAAGTACCGCTGTCCCCGTAGGACGGGGACAGTGTACGGGGACAACGGGAAGTATTTTTAAATATTTAATTGAAGTACCGCTGTCCCCGTAGGACGGGGACACGGTGTACGGGGACAGCGGGAATAAACCAGGGACACAAGTGAAACTACTGACAGCTAAAAGCACACTGGTTTATTCGTAGTTCGGGGCAGCGCAGGAGCGCGGCTCACGCACACATATAACATACTGACATACACATTTATAACACCCCTATTAAATTTAATCTTGGAGGAGCCGCTATATTAGAAGATATTAATAAAAATCATCATAATCTTATTGAAGGTATAAAATTTATTATACCCTTATTAATATAAAGTCTTCGACTATGTAAACGTTCATAGCTAATATTAGCTAAACAAAATATTCCAGATGAACATAAACCATGACCAATTATTAAAATATATGATCCAATAAATCCTCAATAATTTATTACTATAATACCTCTAATAACAATTCTTATATGAGCTACAGAAGAATATGCAATTTACGATTTAATATCTACTTGACAAAAACATTTAAATCTAATATAAAAACCTCCAATTAATCTAATAACAATACTAATATAATTTAATTTTAAATTTATTTCTTGTAAAAAAATTAATAAACGTAATAATCCATCCCCCCTAATTTTAACATAATACCAGCTAAAATCATAGAACCTGAAACAGGAGCTTCTACATGAGCTTTAGGTAATCATAAATGAACAAAATATATAGGTATTTTAACTAAAAAAGCTAAAATCATAGAAAAATGTAATATATATATATGACGGAGATTCGTCGTCGGATGGTCGAGACATCATGGCGGAGGACACGAAATAATACTCGCAAAACTTTTGTTTACACTTGTATTGTCCTTTCACAAAATCAATAAAACAAAAAATAACTAAAGATGCCAATGATCGATACAGATTTAAATCAGAAACGCGGTAAGTTCGGTACAGGCTGGCAAAGCGACCTCTCACGCTCGTGTCCATCCAAAAAGTAACGTCTCTTCAATCTCATTCCTCTAATGACAACTAACAACTGACAGCTATCAAACCAGACTTGCCACACCGTACCGACCTCACCCAAGCCTACTGCTTGACGTTTCCGACAACCGATAATAGATGGCGTTGTTCTAAAATAACGATTTCAATCATTTCTCTTTGTTGATTCTGCGACATTTATATATTTAAATTTTTTTTTTTTAAATAAATTATTATACAATGTATTTCATTAAAAATATAAAAAATTCCTATTAATAAAGGTAAAGAAACAAATAAAGTATAAAATAATAAATATTATATACCTGCTTGAATTCGCTCAGGTTGATAACCTCATCCAGGGTTGGGTGTGGACTCGCGGACTCTAAACGGCTCACATCAGCTGTTCGTGTTTTCTCTAGAATAAAATAAAACTACAGTTAAATTGGGCAAAGTTTTATATTAACAGTGACATGATAGTGAGACCTATGTGATAATTCGTTTTCAAGTGAAAAAACAGTGAATTAGCAGAGTAATCCTTAAAAGCTAATTATAAATTTTGGATATTTTATTTTTCTTTTCGTATTTTGAGGTATTCGCAGATTTTGTGTAGTGATCGATACCTCCAAAAAGTAACTTTTTTGAGAAGTGTTGCTAGTATTGAACTTATTTTGGTTTAACATCAATATTTCTTGCGGAGTAAGGGTCATCTAGCGTCGCTTGCGTGACAACTGCGAAGGGCTCGGGCGCGCCATCTATTAGTTATTATCAGTACCAAGAGGAACTATGGTCAAGTGCGCAGCGTGTTGAAAGTTCCTAGCGGCGAAAGGGGGCGCTACGTGTGGCAACTCTACTTGCCACAATAGATACCATCTCGCTTGCTTGTCCGATACAACGCAAGTAAGCAGCGACTGGTTGTGCCCGGAGTGCAAAAAAGTGCCAAAGGGCGAAACTAGTACCATACCCTTCAGGAGCACAGGCGGCGGTACCCCGGCTATTCGAGCTGTTGCAGCAGGGTCGGCACACAGCACCGGCAGCGACCGAGGTTGCTGTACCAGACCAGGGTTCGAAGTGCAGGACGACGGTGGAAACAGTCCAGGTTCAGGGCTGTTTGACTAAGCCCCCTGTTGCAGTAACCAAGCGCGCTGGCAGCGAGCAAGGAACGGACGGGGAGTCTTCGCCTGACACGCAGCTCACCCTTCGCGAAGAAATTAGGCTCTTCAGATCCGAGTTGCGGGAGGTTCGGGATGAAATGCGGGAGTTTCGGCGGGAGATGGCGGGCCTTCAGTCGTCAGTAAGTGACTGTACCCAACGAGTCAGTAATCTGGAGGCTGGAATTGAGGCTCTGGAGAGCAAACAGCTGCCTGTGTCTGATGGCAGAGTCGGCCAACTTGAGCAGATTGTGGGGCAGCTCCAGCTTGAGCTCAACGACCGCGAACAGGACCTGTTGGGAGCAGACTTAGAAATATCCAACATCCCTGATATCTCTGGAGAGAATGTTCTGCACACTGTCGGGCTGGTGGCAGCTAAGCTGGGGGTGACGCTAGAGGAACGCGACATTGTGTTCGCGCAACGTGCGGGTGTGCGGGTCGATCGCGAGGCCCACGCAACTGAGCTTGGCCAACATGCAGTTATAGCGGCTGAATTTAATTTTAAGCTAGAGAAGCCATCCCCGCACTGGGTTACCTTTAGACCCCTTAAAGACATTCTGCTTGACCATTTTAATAAGGATCTTAATAGAGTGGACTGGGAGTATATTGAAAGCCTGGAGGATGTCAATTCCATGGTGGAAACTTTTAATAAATACATACTGAATTTATTTAATTTACATGCGCCCCTGAAAAAAGTTCTAATTAAAGAGAATTCTCTGCCATGGATTACAGACACTGTTAGGGAAATGATGAAGCTGCGAGACCGAAGCCATAACAAGGCGAAAGCTACCAATGCATCAAAACATGTTGAGTCATACAGGGAGCTCAAATATCTTGTTAGGGCTGCCTTTGAAAGTGAGAAGTGTGCATATTTCAAGACCAAGATAACTTCAAACATTAAACACCCTAAGAAGTTATGGAGCCACTTAAAATCATCCATTGCTATCTGTAAAAAGCCTGAGTCTACCCTACCCCACTTTTGTAGTGATCCAGAAAAAAATAATGAACACTTTCTCGATGTACCTGGTAACGGCGTGGTTGATAATGCTGACCTAACATACTTTGAAAAGCATAGATTTAGTAATGGCCATTTCAAACTTGAGCCGGTTGATGAGGATATGGTATTGAGGCTACTGCGCGGCCTGAAGTCAAATGCTCAGGGATCTGACTCGATGTCGCTAGAGATGCTGATGATGACTCTTCCTCGTACTCTCGGAGCTATAACAGCCATCATTAATCGCTCCATCACCACCTCTTCATTCCCGGATCTGTGGAAATTGGCAATAGTTAGACCCATTCCGAAAGTACCTAACCCTGTCAGCATAAAAGATCTTCGCCCTATCAGCCTTTTACCCTGTCTGTCCAAGGTCATAGAAAAGGTTGTCTCCAACCAGTTTCGGGCATACCTTGAAGAGCACAATATTCTGCCGCTTCTCCAATCAGGCTTTCGTAAGGGACACAGCACTGCCACAGCCCTTCTTGATGTGGTTGGAAACATCCTTGAGGCCAGAGACAAGAGCATGGGTACCATGCTTGTCTTACTGGATTTCTCACGCGCTTTTGACTCTATTAATACTTCTCTCCTTCTCTCCAAGCTTTCATACTATGGATGTCAACCTGAGACATTAAAATGGTTTCAAAGTTATCTCACTCACCGATCCCAATAAGTCCAGGTTACAAGTGATAATGGAGACGTTAGGTCCTCTGTTCCTAAGTGCGTGAGCAGGGGTGTGCCACAGGGCTCAATCCTAGGTCCACTTCTCTTCATCCTCTATAGTGCTGATATTACAAACTGCCTGCTCAATGCCAAGTTCCATCTATATGCGGATGATCTGCAGATGTACTTGCCTTTTCATCCTCAGCAGACTGTTGACACTGTTAAAAATATGAATGAGGATTTGGATAGGATCTCAGCCTGGTCAGTGAGAAACTCCCTTGTTCTGAATCCAGTCAAGTCTAAATTTATGGTATTGGAAACAAAAGATTTTTTAAATAAAGTGAGTAATGTCAGCATGGACTTAAAGATTGACGGGTGTTCCATTGAAAGGGTACAGGAAACCCGCAATCTTGGGGTGGTATTTGATGAGCAATTACATTTCGAGTCCCATGTCATGGAGGCTGTGCGCAACTGCTTTTACCGTCTCAAACTACTGTACCGTATCCGCCCCTACATAAGTGTGGATATGCGTGTTATGCTCTGTGAGTCACTCATTTTATCCAAGCTTAACTACGCTGACACTGTGTATGGGGCATGCATTCTTGGTAGAAGCGAAAGGTTGATTCAGAGAGTACAAAATGCTTGTGCAAGATTTTGTTTCGTTGTCCCTCCTAGATCTCAAATAACTCCTTTTTCCTTAGAAAGCTTCATCTGGCTACCCTGTTATTTGGCACAATTCTCACAAAAAAACCAGACTATCTCTATAGCAAACTAACATGGTCACGAGATGTAAACAAAATAAAAACAAGAGCATCTGCTTACCTTTTGTTGACTTTGCGTCATAAAACTGCTGCATTCCGTGGGAGTTTTAAATTCGCAGCTTCACGCATTTGGAATGACCTGCCGCCTCCGTTCCGTGCTATAGGAACAGTCGGTACGTTTAGTTCTAAATTCAAACGACACCTTTTAAACATACAACAGCAAACTCCTTAACATTCCAGAGTTTTGCACGTAATTATTATTGGTGAAAATGCACTGCACTACACTCACACTGTATTATTTGGATCAACAATACTAATGCGTTTTAGAACTGCGAAAGTCAATTTAACTATAATATAGGTACCATTACCAAAATACCTAGGTAATTCTATTCTATTCTATTTTTGTCATATGGCAATTAGAGCCGATGTCGACTATTCTGCCAATGTCGAAAGTGAATTGGAAGAGCAAGTGTTGACAGTTTTAGTAAAAAATAATAATACAAAAAATTTAAAAACTACTGTAGACACAAACAAGATTCCTCGTTGTATACAGTTGTGAAACTTGTTGGGTTAGTACGGGACTGAAACAAACAGAAAAATAAAATTACATAAATATTATAAATGTTAGGACATTAAAATATATAATAATAGGTATATTGTAGGTATGCCACATTTAAACGGTGGATTGGAGTTGCGTACAACTCATAGTTTTATATTATTGTGGCGGATGAAAGTCATCAGCGCCACAAGCAGTTCTGGAGACGAATATGTTAGTAGGGAGGGGAAATTAATCGGAAGAGGGATCTTAAATTTAGGGAGACGACTATATAAGTCGAGTGGTGGGGCGTTATTACAACATTCAAAAAAAATGTGATCCAAAGTACCCTCTTCCAATCCGCACTCGCAGAGAGCGGAATCGAGGATATGGATTTTTTGTAGGAAAACAGGGGTGCAGCAAAATCCTAAACGAATTCTACAAAGAGCAGATATAACAGGTTTAGAAACTTTTTTATAGCTAAAAAACCATGGTTTTGGTTTAATAGTTGGTTGTACAGCATAAAAAAACCTACCTTTCTTTTTGCTAGACATATCCCACTGCTCCTGCCATGAACATTGGAGATTCAACTTTGGAAGAGACAACAGGTCATAACTCTGATGGGTATTATGTGTGAGGTCGGCCGATACAGATGAACAAGCATCTTTAGCCAAACCATCAACACATTCGTTACCCTTAATGCCACAATGACCAGGTATCCAAACTAACTGTACATCCCTTTGACTACGAGCACAAGACAATAAAGAACTTTTGATTTTTAGAATAATGGGGCTGTGTAATTTATTTTTAAAAGGACTTTGAGCTAAAGCTTGCAAACAACTAAGGGAGTCTGTAAAAATAACGGCTTTCTCAATGTTAGTGTGTGATTCTATAAAAAGACAAGCTTCCAATATAGCCACACATTCACCAGTGAATACAGACGCCTCCTTAGGGCATTTAAACTGTAAAACTATTCTGGAGTTTTGGTAATATACCGCGGCTCCAGTATTATTATGTCCATCTAGTTTTGAAGCATCAGTAAAGAATAGATTAAAGCCATTCCATCGCTCGCCCACCAACGCATTGAAGGCGGAGTTCGCTGAAGGAGATCTTTTTGATATACCAATATCGTAGAAAATTTTTGGGGTAAAACATAAGACTTCGTAAGCAAAGTTAAAAAGCGGTAGTCTAGGATACTGAAAAATCGGACAATCTAAATTTTGTGTTAACCGAAAAGATTTGAGGATTAAGGGGATTTCTTTATTTTTCCAATAATTTGAGTTTCTGCATAAGGCATCCAGCTCATTTAATTTCACTATAAGGGGATGGGATGTTCTAGGAATTACTCTGGATAAAAAGCGAGAAGCCAGGTACTGCCGTCTCAGGGCCAAAGGAGGTTCAGCACACTCAACCTGCAATGCGTTAACGGGGGAGGACTTCATGCAGCCAGAGATGATTCGAAGGCATTTGGACTGAACCCTATCCAGCCCAGCCAAAGCACCTTTGTTACAAGGAATCAAGTGGTATGTTCCATAGTCTAAAACACTACGAATTAGAGCGTTGTACACTAATTTCATGGTGTAGGGATGGGCACCCCACCAAACACCGGCAAGAACTTTTAAAATTGAAATAATTCTTTCGCACTTTTGAACAAGAAAATTTATGTGAGGTTTTCCGGTCAACTTTGCATCCAAAAAAACGCCTAAAAATTTTGCTTTACCTACTATAGGAATGTTATGGCCTAAAATGCTTAATGAAATTTGAGGAATCGACCTTTTGCGAGAAAAAATTACTGCCGAACTTTTTGGTGCGGACAGCGACAGACCGTGGCTTAAAAGCCATTGGTTCAAAGAGTCCAGAGAGAGGCATAGAGATGATGCAGCGTCAACAATGGAGGAATCTGACACATATAAGGCAATGTCATCGGCGTATTGCAGTATCAGACAATTGCTATTTAGGCAGGATCTGATATCAGCCGTGTATAGATTATATAATAATGGACTTAAGACAAAGCCCTGCGGGAGTCCCCTCCATGTCTGTCTTTCAGCGAATTCCTCTCCCGGAACTCTCAGCATCAATGACCGAGACATAAGTAATCCACAAATACATTGTATCATCTTAGCCGGGAGACTCAGCTGTTGCAATTTCTGCCTGAGTACAGGAAGAAGTACGTTGTCATAAGCAGAAGATATGTCGAGGAAAGTAGCCACAACGGACTCGTTTTTAGAGAAAGCTATGCGAATATCCGCCACTAAAATACCAACACTGTCCATAGTGCTAAGTCCCTTTCTAAAACCAAATTGGTAGTTCGGCAGTAAGTCTCTTGATTCGACTATCCACTCAAGACGATTTTTAATAAGGTGTTCTAGTAGTTTGGTTAGGACTGAAGATAAAGCAATTGGCCTCAGGCCATTCGGATCATCTACGTGTTTGCCAGGCTTTAATAGGGGAATGATTATTTGTAGTTTCCACTGGTCTGGAACCCAACCATGATTATAACAAAAATTAATAATATTTAAAAAGTAGCTTTTAGTCCTGTTGCCAGAGCGAGAGATAAAAGAATATGGCACACCATCAATGCCAGGAGCAGAGTCCTGGACATATCTGAGTACCACATTAAGTTCTTCCATAGTAAATGGAGCGTCGGAGGGATCCACTGTATCATTTTGCAGAGGTACATTTTGTAATTCAGATGAGTGAGGGACATAGGGTGGAGCTATTTTGTCAAAGAAATGTTCAGCTGTTTCCCTCGTAATTGGTGGAGTAAATGAGGGGAAGCACCCGCGTCTAAACCTATTTATATTTTTCCAGACTACTGAAACTGGAGTAGAGGGAGATAAGGAGGTGCAGTATTTGACCCAACCCGCACGTTTCTTCTTACGAAGAAGACGCTTGGATCTGGCATTACACTGGGAGTATGCCAACAAGTTTTCGGTGCTCATATCTGCATTGTAGCATTCCTCGGCCTCATTCCTTTCTCTAATTGCCGAAGTGCATTCAGGGTCCCACCATGGGGGTGAAGGGATTTTATTTTGGGCACTGTTTTTCAATGGAAAGGAAGAGTCAGCACTTGATGTGATGGCGGCAATAAAACCCTCATAACAACTCTTAGCATGGCAGTGACCAGAGGGGTCTGGTAAATTTGAATTTAAATTTGGAAGATGATCAATTTTCTCCTCCAATAGTGAAACAAATTTAGTCCAATCTGGTTTGGACAGATTATATTTCAAAAGTGGAGGAGATACTTTTTCTAAATAGGTCTTGTTAATTAAGGATATGACTATAGGGTAATGGTCACTACCATGCGACAAGGTTGTGCATTCCCAGTGAGTCGAAGCTGCTAATTCAACTGAACAAAATGTCAAGTCAACACAACTCCTTTGCTGCCCGGGAAGAGATCTACGAGTTGGGCAGCCATTGTTCAAAATACAAAGGTCTAAGTCATCCAATATCTCAACTAGAGCTATACCAAAGGAATCACAGCGTTCAGACCCCCATCTATAATGATGGCAATTAAAGTCACCCATGACCAGCATTGGACCATGTACATTAGTAAAAATGTTTTTTAAAAAGACTAAAAAACTAAGGTTGGGGTGAGCAATATAGATAGAAAACACTGTGATGCCCTCAACCCTTCCTGCTACAATACTCATATCGCCTTCAAGTGAAGGCAAGGATAAGGGGGAAAGTGGGACCCGATAGTTGACGAAGAGAGCCGACCCTCCGTACCCATCGGATCTATCACATCTGAGGATGTTAAAATGAGGCATACGAAAGCTGAGACTTGGGGTGAGCCAAGTCTCAGCTATAGAACAAGCCAATGGCTTGTACTTGTTTAAGAGGAATATGAGGTCGTGCTTTTTATGCCACACGCTCCTCACATTCCATTGTAGGAAAACTTGGCGAGACGCCATTTTTAATTTGTAAGAGAAGATTAATCAATTGTTCGGCAACGTTGGACGGTGATTGGGAGGAACTAGAAGATGAGGATATAATAGTTGGTAAAAGTTGTATTATAAGATCAATAAGAGACGAAGTGTTATTAGAGGGAACATTGTTATAATTTAGAGCGCAGCCATTAGGCTGGGAAGATTGGGGAGTATTAACTATTTGGTGATGAGCAGTCTTATCATAGGATGGGGAAAGTGGGGCATGGGTCCTGGGCTTTAAGTGTACTGTTTTCCTATATGACTGAGATAATGGAGTTTTAGTGGCATTAGCATAATTGCGGGTAACTACTGGAATGGATTTGCTAGCCTCAGCATATGAAATGGATTTCTCAGCCATGATAGTTTTAATGGCTTTTTGTCTGCCATGCTCAGGGCATGACCTGCTATTGGCAAAGTGATCACCCGAGCATAGTATACAAAAGGCCTCGCCTTCAGTAATGTTGCAACCATCACCGGGGTGATCGTGGCCACATTTACTGCAGCGTGGTTTTGACCTACACAGGTTTGCTACATGCCCAAATCTACAGCATTTGCGGCATTGGATTGTTGGGTAAATGTATTGCTCAACAGGAAGGGCTGTGTAACAACAGAATATCCTCTTGGGAAGGACTTGACCATCAAATGTGATAATGCAGGTTTCAGTGGGTTTCCACTCTGTTATACCGTCTCTTTGTACCTTTCTGTTAATCCGGCGAACTTTAAGTATTTGTCTACATCCAGCTGGTACAGACAAATATGACATAGCTTCTTCTTCAGTAATGTCAGTAGGAACACCGGTTACAACACCCATCCTAGTGACATTAAATGAAGGTATTGTTGCAGTAAAGCTATTCTTGGGCAACAGGTTATTAACTAAAAAAGAGTTGGCATCCTGAGGGGAAGCGAACTCTACTGATACCCGGTTTCTGCCTACTCTATTGACACCACCACGAACAATGTTCGCGATGTTGTTATTAATTAAAAACTTGCCGAAATTTACGGGATGTAGGGTGGTGCCTGCGTTTGGTTGTGTTTCTATACGCGACACGTGGACAATGTAAGGTGCCTTATCAATTGCCGAATAGGTAGTACGACCAATTTGAGTTTTTGGTTGTTTACTTGGAGGAGTTGGGTTTGTTATTTCTTCGTCCCCAGGACGTTTTCGTGAAGTTTGTTGGGATGGGGAAACTTCCATTTCTGGTAGGCTGCAGACAACATTTGCAAATTGCGATAGGGGATTTAGCGAGACAGGGCTTAGGGAAACTGGGATGTCAGGAGGGACAGGATCGGGTGGTTTTTCCCTATCCATAATGAATAGGAGGGCTAAAAAGTAAGACAATCACTGTACAAACCTGTTTACACACACAAACAAAAACAAGTCACAAGAGTATCAACAAACACACAAAAATTAAAATAACTCGAGACACACGTGCTATCCAAAGACACCCGGTGGCGCGAATCTCACCTAGGTAATTTGTTCTGTTTGAAAATTTGACAGCCGACCGGAGCGTGCCATAGACTCCCACGCGTTCCATCGTTTTGTCTCGTCGATAAAAGATATTTGGAGCGCTGGGCTATTGGGTACTGGCCAATTTGGTAGTGTGTATAATAAATATTATAATTTGCATGAAGATAATTATAATTATACTTTTGTCCATCTGTATTTATCTATTATTTTGTAATCTTTGTTTCTGTAATTAGAATATTTTATTTAGGTATGTGCTCCGTTCTGTGTCCGTGATACCACGAACTGGCCCTGTCAGAATACCAGCGCTGTGTTATTTTAATCTTAAAATATCGCAGCTTATGCTGAGACAGGGACCTTTTTGGCCTCGCACAGACAATAACCTTGTCTGTACTATTTTTATTTTATTTTGTTACTGTTTTACTTGTTTTGTGCGAGTCCCAAATAAAAGTTTTTCTTTCTTTCTTTCTTTATCCAATAATTAATATTAAAGTAGGAATTAAACTTCCTTCAAAAAATAAATAAAATATGAATATATTTATTGTTCTAAAAGTTAAATATAACATAATTAATAAAAAAATAATATTAAATAAAAAAAAATTTATTTAAATTTATTTAAATTTTCTCTAGCTATAATTATTAAAATAGAAATTCAAATTCTTAACATAATTAAACCATAAGATATAATATCACAAGATATTATATAACTTATATTACAAAATAAAGAAGATCGGCACTCTCAGTGTCGCTCTATTTGAGAAACGACCCTAAACTAAATTATATGCATTTTATAGATCGAGTACAGTAGTTTATTTTCCCAGTTATAGAGTTTTTTTATTTTGTGGGAAAAGAGAGAAAAAATATAAATAAAGATTTTGTTAAATCAGAAATAGAAGTAGCATTATCTAAACAGAAAACAGCGGTGTAAAGTAGTCATTGCCATTGTCAGTAGAATATTACGTATTAGTAGAATATTAATGTTGACTGGACGGTTAAAAACTAACAATCATTTTATTGTGACATTATCAACACATTTTTAATAGACGTTAATGCGAGTGCAATATACCAATATCAACTATATACTAACTATATTCTTAAGTAATTAAAGAAAACAACATAATTGTTAGTTTTTATAGTTTTTATCTGGCAATATAACCAAGCATTTTTGACAACTGTCATTTGTGAGCTGTCACCTGTCACAGTCGTCTTACGTATCTTGCGATCCGTATAGCGTTTGTTATTTGTTTGTTTTCTAACTCATTAGTGTTTACTTGCATTGTTTATTCCGCGTTCAGTTGAGCTTTCAAGTTCCTGCGTGTTGAGTACTTGTGATAGTGGACACTTTTTTTGAGACAGGACTCTATTTCTTATGATAAATATGTCTCGTTCTAACGTTCGGTGTGTTAACTGCGAACTTCGGTTGACGAGACCGCGTCATCGTCTTTCAAACGAAAATGAAGACCTTCTTAATATTATAAGGTTATGGACTCATCCAAGGGAGGTAAGTAAAAATATTCAGATCATATTTTATAAAATAATGCATACCTACTTACAGTTACTGAAGATTTATAATAGTTTATGAGGCAGTGTGTTGGTTATGGACCAGTTTCAACGCCCATAAGCTTCATTTATAAACACGAATAAAAAAAATGATACATAGGTCATGCTATTTGGTAAGAGACTGATTAAACATTTGTCTCCCACAAGGTCTCAAGATTTCTTAAAGATGTTTTCCTGCCTTGTTAGTAAATGATAACTATAGTAAAATCCATTTATTAATCTGCTTATATTGACAGGCCACATATTATAATCTATTTTTCTAAAACTAGAGTTTTTCTAATATACCAATTATATGCCTAACACGCTGAAATGTTTAATTATTTATTTCATAAGAAGATGCTTTGTATGACTTCCACATAGTTTGACATAATATGTTTTCTTTTTGATACTTTGCTATCATTATTACTGGACAATGAATACTGGAATTAAAACTACCCAACTAAGCTACAAATAAACAGTAGTGTGTTCAACCCCTATATGTGTGTGATTGACGAAGCAATTCATAGTGTTACAGAGACTAACAGTTTTTTATTATTATGTTACTCGCAGACAACTGATGCTGACTTCATATGCCAGGCTTGTTGGGAATTAGCAAGTCATGCAACTAACCAAGTTGCACCTGATAGACAAGTTGGACATCAAAATGTTTGCGTTGGATGTGGACGTTCCATTTTGAGAAGCAGAAGTCGTATAGTTCTGAAAGAAAACTGTACTGATGAAGAACAACAACTTGCTACAATCATTTCACAGTGGATACAGCACCGTCAAGTAAATATATTTTCTTGTGTTTATAAAAATATTTTCTTATTATTTCTGTTATGTTTATTGAATGTATTAATTATTGTTTTAGCTTACTCCTACTGACGAAGCATGTGGGCCATGCTGGCTACGAGCTCAAAGAATATTGCATCGCGGTACTAACACCCAAAACTCTCAGTTTAACAGTGATGCTTCAGAAGAAATATCTGTTTCCCCACACCAAAGTTCTCAACATGAGGAGATTGAAGATTGCTGTGTGAACTGTGACACACAGCTGCTGTCTGCAGAAAATAGGCATTGTCTGTCTTTTGAAAGTGGTCATTTTATGAGAGTTATAAAGCTGTGGACATATCCTAAAAACGTAAGTTACAGGCTATTATTTTCATAATTTCTTAACTGTATTAGTAAGTGCAAGTCGAAAATACGATGAGAAATAAATTGTAAATACTTTCTTTTTAGATTATGGACACCGATTATGTGTGCCACACCTGCTGGGAGCTTGTGAACCACCAGGTTTTATCTGAACTTGAAATTCCAGAAGAAAATCCAGTACAACAATCAGGGAACCAGGAAATACCACAGCAGCAATATGTTACACTGCCAAACATTCGACGAGCTGCTGACACTAGAAGGCATTGCTTGTTCCATGACTGCAGGAATCTGGAGCGATACCACATTCCAGACATAATTCGTAGATGGGTGCTGAGTGACTGCAACTTTTACATACCCAGAGGTGCAAGGATATGCGGTTACCACATGGGTAGGAACATGTTTGGTGAATTGTATATATCTGACAACGCACTAGACCATTTTAACTATTCTCAAATTGAGGATATGGTCTTCATATTATCACAACCTGTAAGTGCATTTAATTTTGAAGACATCCAGAGTCTGCCAGAATATTTGGCACATTATTTTCTGGGAATTTCCTTATCCCAACATGAAGAAATAATGAATGAAGCAAGAGGACTCCGTGAAATGCATAGAGGAAGTTTTGCATTAACTGCACTGTTATGCAAACTAAGGACGGGAGACTCTGGGGACAGGCTATCGAGCTTATTTCAAATGCCAAGACGCACAGTGGAAACCCTGATGAACAAGGCTAGGGACATATTGGCTCAGGAGTATGTGCCTCAACATTTGGGTCTGCACCATATAAGCCGGAGTAATGTAATCACGAAGAACTCATACATAGCAAATAATTTATTTGGCAGACCTGATCTCCCACTGGAAAGACAAAATGCAATTGTTATCTGTGATGGCACCTACGTTTATGCCCAAAAAAGCTCAAATTATTTGTTTCAAAAAGAGACTTATTCCCTCCATAAGTATCGAAATCTAATCAAGCCATTCATGATAGTATGTTGCAATGGATACATCCTGGATGTTGTGGGGCCATATTCTGCCACTACTAACGACGCGTCTATAATGACAGATTTATTAAATAAAGACAGTTTTGTAGAGTTTTTTAGCGAAGGCGATGTATTTATTCTCGATAGAGGCTTTAGAGATTGTGTAGACGCTATACATCAGCGTGGCTTCCTCGCCCATCTACCAGAAACCCAGTCACCAGGTCAATTTCAGCTAACCACCCTAGAAGGGAACAGATCTCGCTGTGTGACAATAAATAGATGGGTTGTGGAAGCCGTTAACGGCAGGATCAAGAGAGACTTTAAAATATTCCGGCATGAATATTTTAATCGTGCATGCCCTCACATGATGAAGGATTTTTCCATTGCAGCAGCACTGCATAATGCATTTTCCACAATGTTTGTGGATCCCAATAATGCGGAACAAATAATAAATATTATAAATGAAAGGCTTTTCGCTAACAATACTTTAGCAGAAATAGTGCATGAAGAGCATCTAAATAGAAGGAACTCTTTATTTACAACAATCACAAGTACAAATGTTTTATTCCCTAACCTATCTATAGAAGAATTGGTTCTCTTTGCTTGTGGCACATACCAAATTCGACAAGCCAGGTCATATATAGGGGAACAATGGGCCTTTATACGATAGAAGTTTGCAGAGAGGATCATGTCAATTTAGGCAGGATAGAGGGAATAAGTTCTTATTTAATTCGAGCGAAAGTAAAGTCACGGCATGTGTCACGAAGATCTTACAATGTGTTTATAACAATAGATCGGCAACAAGTGGGTAGGAATGCCATCACTGGATATTGTTGCAATTGCATTGTTGGTTTACGCACTGTGGGATGTTGCTCTCATGTAATGAGCATAGTATGGTACCTGGGCTACGCGCGCCACCAGGATAATATAACTCCACCTGCACAGTTTCTTGATCAAGTTTTACTCCGGCTAGATTCATAAATAATTGTAGTTTTTAAATGTTTGTCAAAAAAACTGATTGTTTCATTTCATAAAATAACATCCTTATTACCTACCTACCTCATATAGATACCTATACATAACTATCAACATCATATCAATCACCAAACTGCTAAGGAGCAGGTTGGTGATTGATAATGTTGTTATTTAGGTATGGTAAGTGAAGCCACTCAATTGCTCGACTAGGTTTCTCCTAAGCACGGCATTAATACATTCCTATATACAGAGATGACAAACAAGCTTAAGAACGGTTCGCCTGATGTTCCAGCAACATCCAAAGGCATAAATAAGCTGTTGGTGTAGATAACGACCTGTAGGTTACACGTACATCCTATCTGTTTCGCCTCAAAGGCAAAGCGCTAATAAACTACTATTATACTATAAATGTGTAGATAAGTACCTACAGTATTCTAAAATGAATTCATCTGCTCAATAATCAATATACCGTTCACAGATCAAGTAAAAAACGGTCTGAGATACCTATATTAACCCTTAACTTGGCAGAAAGTTTGATGTAATTTTTTTATTATTTTTTTCATATAATTGGGTTGCTACCTGGTAAATAGAACCTTAAAAAATAAAAAATAAATTCTTATAATATTAGTTTTATTTTTATACGTTGTATCTAATTATGCACACTGCCAAGTAATCATGCATGTACCTTTGGAAATTCATGTGCACTGTAGGATACACCGCTTGATGAGTGACAAAATAAAATTTCTGTTTTATTTTATAAAAATATTTATTTTTGTAGTCTTCTATACATAAAAAACCTTAATTAAAATTTGTAAAATCACAGTCGTACAAATTAAAGCATGACGCGAGGATAATTTTTATAATCTATGAGATCAATCAATCAGTACTACACATACAAAAGGTAAACAAAATTATGAAAAGATGTTTACTAACACATAACTAGTATGAAGGAGTAGTAAGGCTATTCTGCCCACTCAACAGTTTCGATCTTCGACTAAAGTAAGTCTCACTTGGCACTTCCGACATTTAATTAATTTGGTTTGACCCTTTATACAAAACCTACATCGTCCTTTGGATGTAAAAGATGGCATGTGACCCAAGCGGGTCACATGCCATAACGTGTGTCCGACTGATATTGAGGAGTCACGATTTTTTTTAACTTCTGTTTTCATATTATCAACAGTTCGGTCCACAGTCATAAGACTATTAGTTATCGCACATCTAAAATCTTTCAGTTTCAGAGGTTTCGGACAGTTGCTGTCTCGCCGATATATTAGGCTTGACTTGAGGTAACATTTGCAGCATTTCTGGCTGCCTGGCCTGCCTGCCAGTACTTATCTGTACTCGTCTTCACTTTCGGATAATATGTGGAGATTTTCTATAGATGATGGCAACGAAGGTGCACACGAACTATCATCGCCGTCTGAAGAAGGTCTTATTACTTCATCATCAGAAGAGTCGCTGCTATCAACATCTGAGCTTGCTCCTGCTTTTGAAACCAAAGCCAATATTTTTTGGGCTCTTGTACCAGCCTAAAAGTAAACAAATGAATTATATAAGGGTTTATTTTCAATATAGTGAAAATATATTTATATGCATTAATAATTGTCTTTCATTGGCAATGTATCTCAAAATGCACACTGCAAAATTCAGGTCATAACATGGTCACTTGGCAGTGTGCATTTGTAGATACATTAATATTGACAGTCATGTTTTAGATGTAAAACCTTATTGTTACTTCAAAATTCTTTACGTAAACAAAAGAATGCACATTAAATCAAATAATTATTATGTTTATTTATCGTAATATAGTAATTTAGTTAGGATTATAATCAATTCTTACCTTGTAACTCGTAGACGCACGCGCACGCTCTGCCATCTTGCGATCTACTGACATTATATGTTGCCAGATGCAATAAATATATATTTTTATATCAACTGCAAGGGTCCTTTATAACAGATAAAAAAAAAGAAAAACACAAATACAAGATAAATTTTCTCAAATATTTTTTTTTAGAATGTGTGCATTATTAGATACAGTACCAAGTTAAGGGTTAATACACTTTTCACAACACATAACCTAACCTAGGTAAATATTTAAAACGATTTTCTGTCCAAACCCCACTACAAAAAAATATGCTATGATTATACTTTATGTTATTAGGCCTTAGATCTATCTCTTTCGTGTGTTTTTACTAATGTACGCGAAGTATAAATGCGACACTCAAAGTACATGGGGTTTTGCCAATCTTCTTTAATCTTATTCCTAAAGGAGACGACTAAAAGTGGGCCTTTATTCCTGTAGCGTATAATAAATACCGACACGCTTAGTGGTAGGGCGAGCGGTGGCGGGAGCGCGCTCAGTCTTATTAATAGACTGAGCGCTCACTCGCTTCTGGTCCGCCGTGCTAGTAAGACGTGCTCATTGGAGACAGACTGTTGTTTAATTTAACATACCTAACACCCTAATAGTGTAACCTGTACAAGTGGCGACCCTGCCAGGATTACATAAGTGTAAGGTATGTACCAAAATTCAAAACATATTGTGAATAAAGAGGTAAATCAGTGACTAATCAGTTTTTATTCATTGAGATGTTCCATGTAGCCCATAACTGGGTTTTAAAATGAATTAATTACTTACTTTTAATCTGGGTACGTAATTATTAAATTGTTACGTAATTATTGAAATAAAATAACGAATTTAAATATAATTTTGGTTATGACACAATAATTAAAACGATTGGCTTATTTAGCTTACGTATGCTATTATTTTAGAAACCAGCATTTTAATTAATTTACGTAATTTGTGTGCTTTGAGATCACAAAAGGAATATTTCAAGATAAATCTGATTTTGTTACTTGGTTGGTACCTAAATAGTCGTTATTGACTAATCGAAGTACCTGTACATCAAAATATACCACAAATGAAAGTCGTTGACAGAACAAAACTATCAAAGGTGTTAATTTATAATTTGAATGTCAGTGTTTTCGAAGTAGCTATTGTTACAATACACGATTTCATAAATATTATGAATAATAATAAATTATTTATTGGCATAAACAAGTTAATACATATTTGTGAATCACTGGTGCCTGTGGTGGGTATTGAAACACCTGTATCACCGGTCACCGGGTATTATATTATAAAATCTTATTCATTAGACAAACTTTATGAGAACTTATGGCTTACTTACCTGTATACAGTATAACACTAAATATGTTTTTCTTTTATATATTTTTTACATACACAACAATATAGTTACAATAACTTGATAAGTGTGAGTGTAACTGATATTAAATAACTCACTGTAGTTTATTATGTTATTTTACTTTTGTTCTGTCAACAAAAACGTGGTTATTAGAGGTAGTTTGGGTAACCAAACAGTACCTAAATGGTCTTGTAAAATAAGATCAAGGGAAGTTCGATGAAAATCGGAACGGTACCTATAAAGGAAGTAATTCCTTAGAGAGGTAGTTTGGGTAACCAAACAGTACCTAAATGGTCTTGTAAAATAAGATCAAGGGAAGTTCGATGAAAATCGGAACGGTACCTATAAAGGAAGTCATTCCTTATAGAGGTAGTTTGGGTAACCAAACAGTACCTAAATGGTCTTGTAAAATAAGATCAAGGGAAGTTCGATGAAAATCGGAACGGTACCTATAAAGGAAGTAATTCCTTAGAGAGGTAGTTTGGGTAACCAAACAGTACCTAAATGGTCTTGTAAAATAAGATCAAGGGAAGTTCGATGAAAATCGGAACGGTACCTATAAAGGAAATAATTCTTTCAAGAGGTAGTTTGGGTAACCAAACAGTACCTAAATGATCTTGTGAAATAAGATCAAGGGAAGTTCGATGAAAATCGGAACGGTACCTATAATGGAAGTAATTCCGTCGAAAAAAAAAAAAAAAAAAAAAACAATGTCGACGGTCCCTGCGTGCATGAGGACATGTCGAAAATGGCATTTTATTATTGTATCATCGGCTTTAGATTATAAATTATCTATGCCTACATGCTGAACTTGTTTTTATTCAATAAAGCAAACTAACAACCTTGCACAATTCAACTTACTTACAAATAAGCAGTAGAGGTACTCATTATAGATGGTTGTTAACACAGAACTGATTCACTCTGTTCCCCCCGTACTAGTATAAACTGTATTACGGTGGAACAGTTTTCCTCGCTATGTTATTATAATTATGGTAGCAGACTTGTGACAAAATAATTACTTATTAGTTGAAATAATTAATACATACGATTTTTATTTAACTTATTTACCGTGTTTTAGAAATCGTATAAGACGTATAAAAAGTATTATAAATACAACGAATAAGTGTCGTATAAATGGTCATCTATAAGTTTTTCAAAAAAAAAAAAACGTGGAAAAAATAAAATACCTATGTACGTAGGAACCGTCGAAATACACCTACCGCCACTAGACTCGAGCGTGCGCCTGAGTTGTACTTGATCGCTACTAATGTAGCAACGTCAAAAAAAAAAAAAAAAAAAAAAAAACGGAACGGATTGCGATGTTCGCATCTGTGTACATATGATATGAGAGCCAATCGAGCTATCATTAGGGAAAAGCATCCTTTGCCCACTATGGAACGAAGCGACGAGGCCGAACATAGCACAGGCTTACAAAATATGTCTTACGGGTTTTAAAAGATAACAATGTTCTGCTAAACGAATCAAAACGCGCTTAATAAAAACCCTTTAAAATAAAAGCTCTGGATTGTTCAAACTGAATTATACACAAATTTAACGTTATTCATTTTGAAACTTTCATGCATTAGAAAAAAGGAAAATTAATGACTGAATTAACGTTTTAAATAATGCGCTAGGCATGTGAACGTCGTGGGAATTTAAAAATGTACTTTGTTTATTGTATTTTCTTTTGAAAACATGGCGTCGGTAATTACTAAGCGAAGGCTATGTTTTTATCAAAGTAAAGTAAGATAGCTGATTGTCTAGTCAATAAACTGTTTTAGTTGACATAAAATCACGCGTATAATCTCTGGAGGGTTAAGCAGAGGTCAAACTCAAAGCATTTATTACGATTAGACCTTTACAGGCATATTGAATGTTATGAAAATAAAAAGGATTGTGCTACAGTCCCAATCACGAGACATAGTAGCTTGTGAAAAAATTAAATACTGTAGTTGCCATTCCAAAGCGCAGATCTCTGTGGAGATGAATGGGCAGAGGGCTCCGTGAACGCTCTTTTAAATCATAATATTTTTACAAAATCATGGATATATCATTCATGTTGAGATTATGCATACATGTGAGAACGATGTACAAAAACGAGCACATTAAGAGCGTCCAGAGTAAAAGCAAAAACAAGAGTTTAATAGATGAATGAACGAATTAATTTAAACAAAACCGTGGCGGCTAATAGTCGACTGTCAGTGCCCGTTCATGAACGTGACGGCAGCCCCGTTCAACCATTTTGAAGGGAACTAAATGACCCGATACTGATAGAATCGTTGCGAGTGCCAACAGTAATTGGAAGGTACAAAGCTTCTTAGGGCTAGTATATTATGTAGGAAAATGGATCCCTTATTCAGCTTCATAGACCGAATCCTTGCGCGAACTTTTAAGACTAAAACTAGGCAAAGATACGGATATCATCTCTTATTGGCACGATACACAAACACAAGCTTTTGATGATGATAATAGGGTAGATGACACCACCAATCATTTGACATACTTTTTATGAGCTGTCAAAACGCGATTCCCCCATAGATTTTGTATGGGACTCGCAAACGATGACGTCACTAAGTTGTCAAGTCAATGACGCAACTATTTATTGATTTAAAAGCAACTAAAAATCGAATTTTAAAGTTATTTTGAAATTAATGCAGTTCTCAGGTCTAGAATAACGTGTTCTTTCAGAAAAATTGTGTCTTTAAATTATTGGTTAATGGTGTCAGCTACCCAATTATTTATACTTGGTAGTTGATCAATATCATCCTGTAGCAATTACTTTGCGTGAATAAAGGCAAGCCTGTGAGGGAGATTCAGAGCTAAAGTTAGTCAGGAATGAAATATAGAACAATAGTTGGGCGAATTGTATATCCATTAAATTGGACGAATTGGCTATCCATTAAATTGGACGCATTGGCTATCCATTAAATTGGACGCATGGCTATCCATTGGCGCATTCTTGTGGCCAAAGCCACCCGGGCATTGTAGCCATGAAAATGAGACTACGTTCCAAAGTGGACAGTGATGGTGAACATTGTAGAGATTACTTTGGATAAGCCAAACCAAAAAGGTGAACTGACATCCAAATTCAAATTAGGTCACAATTGCAAAGGCGTTTCACAGGGCAATATTTTAGGCCCACCCTTTTTTATATATATCAATGACCTGACAAAAGTAACTGATGATCCTTGCGTAGTCTTTGCAGACGATATGTCCGTAACCATTCCTAAAAATGAAGTAAACTTTAAATGAGGAAATCAATAGTAATGTGAGCAAAGTAATAACTAAGAAAAAAAAAAGAAACTTTAACCTCTAGAGCCCCAGCGGCACAAAAACGTGCCAGTAAACAAGTATTACCGTTGAGCCCCGCTGGCACAAATTCGTGCCACCAAACCTCGATCGATTGAAAACTGTATTTGTAGTAAAGACAAGTCTTAAAATCAGATTACACATACGATAAGAATCCGCCCGGCGGTGCTTGACGGATAGTTGACGTAAATATTGGGGGTCCTTGAGAGGTTAAACCCAACATAGAAAAACCTAATATGTCCAATTTTGTAACAATAATTGGAATAAAATAAATTTGAACATCAATTATAAAGATAAAAGTATACAACAATCAGATAGTATGACTTTTCTTGGGACAGATCTAGATCATAAATGTTCCTGGATTAGTCATATTGACAAGATATGTGAAAAGCTCAGAAAAAAAAGAGGGGGAAAGAAAAGGGAATGTTTAGCTTTGCTATTACAATAAATAAGGCGCAAGGGTAAACACTAGTATGTGTGTGGCAGCTGTATGTAGCATGGTCGCGAGTGTCCAGTGCCCGAAATCTATATTTATCAGCACCAAATGGAAAGACATTCAATATAGTTTACAGTAGCGTCCTAAAATAATGCTGTTACTCACATTTATTATTCAAGTACAAATATTATTAGTAAATTAAAGTACATATATTAGGCTAGTAGTAGATATAAACAAATGAAAACCTTTAACATAGACTCTGCACACTCCAAGCTTAAAGAGGTATTTTCTTGGTTAGGTGCACCCGTAAGCGTTACCGCTGATCATGGTCGGCAGTTTGTTAGTTCAATTTGAAAGTTTTTGTAAAGAATTTGGTATCCAGTTGTTCCAAACAGAAATTTCCAAATGTCGAAGTTAAGAGGCAGAACTGTTTGATTCTTTATAAGCAATTTATTGTGAATGAGTGGACATTGTTGGCCTTGTAGATTCTTAGACGCTTGTTAACTTATTATTTTATTTTGCGTTTTATAAAGCAAGCAATGACTTATTGCCTGGCCTACGCTGTCCTCTCATATCTAAGTACTAACGCTGTAACAACCACATTGTAAAACCAAATGATTTTAAAAGAGTGACTATGGAGTTTCTTGCCGGTTCTTCTCCATAGGAAACGACCAACCCGAACCGTGCACCTTTTCTCGAATGTTATTTATAAGTGCCCATGTAGGCCAATGTGACATAAAAATATTTTGATTTTGACTAAAAACATAGATTCTGCAAAGAAAAGAAAATGCAGATAGCAAGAGGAAAGCAACAGAATCTAGGAAAGATATTGGGAAAAAAGTATATGTTGAGAATACAATAAAGAAAACAAGTTATCCACCACATTCAAGGATACGACACACATTGGTGAATAAATAGTGGACAGCGGTTGCGCAGAAATATAGTAAAGAAAGTGGGAAGTTTGACCAAATAAGGATAATAAGCTTTCAGAAAATAGCGATACCGCCTGTAACAACGTGTGTGACGAAAATGAATAAGTGATTGTTTAACGGAATATTATTAAAATTATTTGATGATTATTCTTGAAATAAACTCATTTGTATGTTATTATATTTATACGAAATTATGCTATTTTTAAAATTTTGTAAAAGGTAGATGTAGCGTATAATAAATACCGACACGCTTAGTGGTAGGGCGAGCGGTGGCGGGAGCGCGCTCAGTCTTATTAATAGACTGAGCGCTCACTCGCTTCTGGTCCGCCGTGCTAGTAAGACGTGCTCATTGGAGACAGACTGTTGTTTAATTTAACATACCTAACACCCTAATAGTGTAACCTGTACAATTCCGAAGAAATTTGAACAGCAATATGATATACCTTATTAAAAAGCTTATTTATTATGCTACTCGATTATACTATATATACTTAAATATGTTTTTTTCAGCCCTCCGTTTTTGTAAAAAACTGAAAAATGAATTAGTAAAAACAAAACGCTCATTTTGTTTTATTTTGGTTTTTGAGACATATAGTTATTTAAAATAGTTCTTAAATTGAGTTTTCTACTCAATACTTCTTGATCTTATGATGATTTAAGCTACAGTAACATGCAATTGAGACAAAAATATTTATTATCATAATATTGCAATATCAAAACGTGGCAGAAAAGACAAATTCGTAAATGTCAGATTGACAATTTGTCAAATAATCGACTTGACGTCAGTTGTCGTTTGACATTTAAATAAATTGTTGATGGAAAATGCAAATTACAATCAATATTATATAAGTAATTTCAGATTGAAATGAGCTTTATGACCACCACAAGGCGCAAAGTACTTCATTGCGCCTCGCTGATGGCAAAATAGTCGACACCGGCTCAGTTGCTAAAAGGATGTTTATCTAGCACACATCCATACTTATTATTCCCTTGGTAAAATCCAGTAGGATTCATTAAGGATGAAATAAAAAAGGTGCAAACTATCTTAAGACTGCTAGGTATCAGAAACCCAAGCTGCTTGTAGCCCTGCTATTGGGCTTTATCCCTCTGAATGAAGTGTTTTAACTCGGTTAAGTTGGTATAAGCCAGAGGACATTTTGTTTTACAGAGTTCAGATGGCAGTAGCCCAGTAGGTCCATGTAAAATACTAATATTCATGATTGTAAGAAAAACTCCATAAATGATTCAATAGAAACACTTTTATTGCAAATAGGCACACAAATAGATACGCGTAATACATCATAGAACAATATCATATTACCTTAGGTTTTATTGACACACTTCACAACTTATTTTAGAGATGTTCACTAGCAGAATCTCCGAACGACTGACTATCTAGCCGGGCTGTTAAAGTTCGTTATTTCCAATTGCCGCCATTTCAATAGTGAAATGCGCGCGTTCCTGTGATTGGTTGGTTTTGAACCGGGCAGAGGACACTGTTTGAGTGTTGCCAATTAATAAAATAGTGGTATAGTTGCATGTTAATAAACCGAAAACATATCAAATGTATTATAGACGCTAACAGCTCGGCCATCCTGCGAAAAGCGAGTCCCTTCGCGAAAGTTAAAATAGAAACAATAGAATGATGTGAACTTGAAAACTAAGTACAATTACAATTTTATAAATTTGTTGTTAATTATATCTGTACGAAATATGTATACGAACAATAAATCATTATTACAAACACTTGCACTTTACTTATACTTATATGAACTTTTCTTAAGAAATAGGCAAATATGTTTTTGCGACATTTGTGTTTAAGTATGTTTACTTAACAAAAATACAAGAGCTCCAAAGATTCACATTATTATAAAGACACACATTTTAAAAATAATGTATTTATTATAATCATGGTTTTCAGATAATAGCAATATCCCAATATTGCAAGTGATAAATGTTAACTGAAATGATAAGTGATGTTCATTTTGCAAGTAGGTTTTCACAAACACTTTTACACGTCTTTTTTTTAAACTAGATGAGGCCGGTGTTTCGTACCCCACTACTCTGAGAAGAAACAGCCGAAACAAACTCAGAGGTTGTAGTCTCTTTTAAGGTCCAGACAAAAAATCTTGGTCAACTTACATGAGGACTATGCGGATTAGTGTCTGAAATGGTCTTTTTAAGAAAGCACCACACAGATTGAGTGGACCTGTCCAGTCAGTGCAAGCATTTGTCAGTTATCGTGTAGCTCGATTCATAACCCAAGGAGCTCAACGACACGACGAACAATACCAAAAAAAAGGATATTTGTGTAGGTCCCTTATATAGTATTCAAACTGCCAGACAATCGTCAAACACAAAGTAACTAAAAGTTATAATTCACATGGTCCTCACATTTACAATAAATAACTACAGACTAGAAAATATTTACAAAATTAAATTAATGAGATCATAATGAAATCATAACATGTCACAATTCAAAAATAATAATAAAAAAATGTAAAATTAAATAAAAAATAATAAAAAAAGGTAAATATTAATGGCAAATCATTAAAGGATTAGTTACATTATACCATTACATTACATTATCCTGAATAACAATTTCATTTAATTCGTGATTATCTTCAGACAATTAAATGAATTTGAATTTATCTAAGTGTTTAGTGTTTACATGCCCACTGATTGCGCGGAAAATGTGCCGGAGTTCACAGACTGTCTAAGTGCGGTTAGTGCTATAGTCGATAGTAGTGGTATCGAGTCTGTAATCATCCTAGGGGACTTTAACGCACATCCAGGTGAGCGTTTTTATCGTGAACTTATAGCTTTCTCGCTGGAACAAAAGTGGACATGTGTAGATACGAGTAGGTTACAGTCAACATCTGAGACATTTATATTTATAAGTGATGCTCATGGGTGCAAACGTTGGCTCGACCATTGCATGGTGACAAGTGCAGCCTTGGGCTGTATTACGCATGTGTATGTTAAATATGACGTCTATTGGTCAGATCATATCCCTCTAGTCATTAACTGTAATCTAGATATTGTTAGACAGAAAGTAGTGGATAAAATACCTGTGTCTAACAAAATTAAATGGGGAGTCAGGAATGCTAGTCAGTGCACGGCCTATGAAAGTTTAATAATCACGAATTAAATGAAATTGTTATTCAGGATAATGTAATGTAATGGTATAATGTAACTAATCCTTTAATGATTTGCCATTAATATTTACCTTTTTTTATTATTTTTTATTTAATTTTACATTTTTTAATTATTATTTTTGAATTGTGACATGTTATGATTTCATTATGATCTCATTAATTTAATTTTGTAAATATTTTCTAGTCTGTAGTTATTTATTGTAAATGTGAGGACCATGTGAATTATAACTTTTAAAATGATTTTCATAGAAAGTCCTTATAAAGTTCTAATTTTCAGATTTTTTTCATATTTTCTAAACTTATGGTTCAAAAGTTAGAGGGGGGGGGACACATTGTTTTTTACTTTTGGAGCGATTATTTCCGAAATTATAGACATTATCAAAAAATGATTTTAGTAAACCCCTATTCATTTTTAAATACCTTTCCAACAATATATCACACGTTAGGGTTGAAATTAAAAAAAAAAAACACTTCCCACTTTACATATAGGGTGGCTACCCTAATAAAACATTTTTTTCCAATTTTTATTTTACCACTTTGTCGGCGTGATTGATATACATATTGGTACCAAATTTCAGCTTTCTAGTGCTAACGGTCACAGAGATTAAGCGAGGACGGACGGACGGACGGACGGACAGACAGAACAGTAATTTAATTTCTACAAACAATATCACGTTGTATTACTTTGAACCTGGACACACATTTATGAGCGCAGATCAAGTGCACCATCAAGTTGAACTAGCAATGAAAAAGAAGGGGAAATTGTACGACTTTCAAGATTTTGTAGATGCTGTTTCGTCTATAAATAACAGCAAAGTAATTGTACAATCACTCTCACCAGAAAACTTTATAAACATTCCAAATTTTATATCAGATAGGCGCATTCAAAAATCCAACCCTAGAGCATATTTAAAAAACATGGTACAGGTTACGTTTAAACGAAACGATTTTGACCTTTATTATAAAAATAACTTCGACGAAGAATTTACTGCACTGCGTTTTATGAACGATAAATACCTGAAAAGTCCTCATATCATGAGTATTTCTTATCGTTCATCACCAAAAGGTATTGATGCTGCGAGAAAATCCAACATCATAGATAAGTTAGCTGCCATAATTCCTCCACACAAACTAACATTTTGGAAGAGTTTACCTATAAATGATGTAAGAAATACAAATGAGACTGAATAATATAATTATGTAACCAAAAGACTGATTCAAGTGCCATTTTTATAATTTTAAGTAATAACTAATTAAGAATATTATAATGTTAGACCTTAAACATGTAAAATTTTGATAAGTATAATATGTAACTTTGTTTAATTGTTTTAAAAGAGTTTTGTTAATTTTTAAGGTCTTTTATTAAGGTGTTTTAATTTTTCAAGACAGGGTCTTATTTTAAGTTTTAATTTTTCAAGAACTTTCCTTCTATTTTCAAGTTGTCTGAAGTTTGAATAAACGAATTTAATATATTTTGTATTTTTTTTCGAATATTCAGCCCTAAATGCATAACTAAAAAGCCGTTAAGATAAAAGTTTTAACGTGTAACAGCCTTTAAGTGTAGTAAGAATGAAATAAGATGTTCCTTAAAAGACACTAAACTCAAAAAACTTACCTATAAAGACACTAAAACACTATTGTGCCAATATAGCTAAGACTGGATGCTAAGTGAAAATCGACAATACATAAGTATAAAGCCGCTAAGTAACTAAATGCCTTTTTAGCTAAGTAAGTTTGAATAGTTTTTGGACACAAAAATAAAACACATAAATTATGTCGAAATCCTAAGCTACAACGTCGCTTAGGTGCACTTAGTGACTTTTTAGGTAAGTGTTTATTTTTAAATAACCAAATTATGCACTGCTAAAAGGAAAAAGGTGTTTTTTTTCTATTTAAAATAAATTGTATTTAAATAAGGTTATCGCTATTAGTTTGTAAATTTAACAAGCTATCTATGAACGTTTACTTTAATGTTGTACGACCTATGGTTTTTAAGTGGCATATTTTTCAAATATTTACCGCGTTTTTCGCTCATAACTCAAAATTTGATTTTGTGGCTTTGCGCCCTTTAAGTGAACGGACGGCAGTACTGCAATTAATGTAATAAATAAATAAATTACTAATATTATTATAATTAAAAATGTTTGATTATTATATAATTTTCTTAAGTTAATTTTACTTTCATTATAAAAAAAATAATAAAAGTTCATTAAAATTAGTTATATCATAATTTTTTGAAAGATTTATTCATGAAATATTATAATTTATTATATATTAATTGTATAAAAATAATTATAATAATAAAAAAAAAAAAATTAATTATTGGTTTAAATATTTCATTTGATGCAATTCTTGATACAAAAATATATAAAAATAATAGTCCTCCTAAGAAAGTTAAAAATAAGATATATGAAAATCAATAAGTTTTAATTATTATACCTGATAATAAACATGTTAATAAAGTTTGAATTAAGATTATTAATCCTATAGATAAAGGATTATTTAAAAATAATATAAAAAATGAAATTATGATTAATAATAATGAAAAAAATATTTTTAAAATTTCAAATCAAAGAGTAGTTTAATTAAAATAATAATTTTGGCGATTATTGATAAAGAAATTCTTTTTCTTTGAAGTTTTTAAAGTAAATAACTTAACTTTGATTTACAAGACCAATATTTTTTTTAAAACTATAAAAACTAATGATAATTTTAAATATGTGAATTATTTTTATTTTAATATTTATTTTAGGAAATTTCATTTTTGTTTCTAAGCATAAGCATTTATTAATTATTTTGCTTAGATTAGAATTTATTGTTTTAAGAATTTTTTTTTTCATGTTGATTTATTTAAGATTTATTGATTATGATAAATATTTATTAATAGTATTTTTAGTTTTTTCAGTATGTGAGGGGGCTTTAGGGTTAGTTTCTATAATTCGAACTCATGGAAATGATTATTTTCAAAGATTTCATTTATTATAATTAATTAAAATAAATAAGGATAATTTTTTTTTTATAATATTTTTTATAATTCCTTTTTGTTTTATAAAAAATATATTTTGAATGGTTCAAATAATATTATTTTTAATAATATTTTTATTTATAAAGGAGACGTTCAACAAATGTATGGGGCTTGGACCTAAAATAATTTTAAATTTGAACAGCAAGCTGACCTATACAGGTTGAAAGAGTGTAATTATTTTGATTTTTTGAGGCATTAAATAAGATTTTACAGGCCGCCGTTTATTTATAAAACGAAGTTGAAAAAATATAAGCTTGTAACCCTACAAACATTATTTTAAAGGGCTAGCAACCCTGTAGCAATTGCCATGACGGTATATTTTGTATATCTGTGGTAATTATATATATCTGTGGTGGCGACAACAAAATGTTAACAAAACAATCTGACGACATTCCGACATCGTATTTACCGCGTTGTGATCATGAGTGTTATCGTGCTGGTGTGTTTTTACTTCCATTTGACCTTTGCATCTGCTCTACGGACTCCGAGCCTCTTTAGTGATCAACCTACCGCTTGTGTTAACTGGACTGATATTCTTTGCGATTTGGACTATCGTTTGTTCGAAAACCATGGCTGTATGTGTTAATTGCTGTGTTATCTTGCAACCTGAGGACGTCAGGTCATTATAAATACTATGCTGCAGAACTGAGCCCAGAGGTGTGGGCGTGAGGTTAGTTATATCTTTCTTTAATCGACTAGAAGTATTAATTGTTTTATTCACAAACAAGGCTTTGAATGCCTACATTAGTAACCATTAGCATTATTTTGTGAAAGTTCGAATCCACAATACTAAAAAACTCATGACTTGAAGGCCAACCCTATCAAAAACTGTCTTGCTTTGTTCCGTGGTCCATTCCATAGTGGAATGACGTAAAATAAGTTTCTTCAGACGTATTGTAGTGTTAAATATTATTTTAGACATATATAGTTGTTCTTACATTAGTGTTTCACTAAATAGATTTTATTTCAATCACTGAGTTATTAAATAAATAGCATAATAAAATTATTATTTTGATTTACAGATTAGTAGTGATAACGACCGGTTCTGCCAAGCATGTGTTCACCTAACAGCACAAGAAGCCAATAATCGCACTAAAAATCCCACCATTAGACTGGTTTCACACATACTTTTATGCATATTGTAGCGTATAATAAATACCGACACGCTTAGTGGTAGGGCGAGCGGTGGCGGGAGCGCGCTCAGTCATATTAATGGACTGAGCGCTCACTCGCCTCTGGTCCGCCGTGCTAGTAAGACGTGCTCATTGGAGACAGACTGTTGTTTAATTTAACATACCTAACACCCTAATAGAGTAACCTGTACAAGTGGCGACCCTGCCAGGATTACATAAGTGTAAGGTATGTACCAAAATTCAAAACATATTGTGAATAAAGAGGTAAATCAGTGACTAATCAGTTTTTATTCATTGAGATGTTCCATGTAGCCCATAACTGGGTTTTAAAATGAATTAATTACTTACTTTTAATCTGGGTACGTAATTATTAAATTGTTACGTAATTATTGAAATAAAATAACGAATTTAAATATAATTTTGGTTATGACACAATAATTAAAACGATTGGCTTATTTAGCTTACGTATGCTATTATTTTAGAAACCAGCATTCTAATTAATTTACGTAATTTGTGTGTTTTGAGATCACAAAAGGAATATTTCAAGATAAATCTGATTTTGTTACTTGGTTGGTACCTAAATAGTCGTTATTGACTAATCGAAGTACCTGTACATCAAAATATACCACAAATGAAAGTCGTTGACAGAACAAAACTATCAAAGGTGTTAATTAATAATTTGAATGTCAGTGTTTTCGAAGTAGCTATTGTTACAATACACGATTTCATAAATATTATGAATAATAATAAATTATTTATTGGCATTAACAAGTTAATACATATTTGTGAATCACTGGTGCCTGTGGTGGGTATTGAAACACCTGTATCACCGGTCACCGGGTATTATATTATAAAATCTTATTCATTAGACAAACTTTATGAGAACTTATGGCTTACTTACCTGTATACAGTATAACCCTAAATATGTTTTTCTTTTATATAATTTTTACATACACAACAATATAGTAATATAGTTACAATAACTTGATAAGTGTGAGTGTAACTGATATTAAATAACTCACTGTAGTTTATTATGTTATTTTACTTTTGTTCTGTCAACAAAAACGTGGTTATTAGAGGTAGTTTGGGTAACCAAACAGTACCTAAATGGTCTTGTAAAATAAGATCAAGGGAAGTTCGATGAAAATCGGAACGGTACCTATAAAGGAAGTAATTCCTTAGAGAGGTAGTTTGGGTAACCAAACAGTACCTAAATGGTCTTGTAAAATAAGATCAAGGGAAGTTCGATGAAAATCGGAACGGTACCTATAAAGGAAATAATTCTTTCAAGAGGTAGTTTGGGTAACCAAACAGTACCTAAATGATCTTGTGAAATAAGATCAAGGGAAGTTCGATGAAAATCGGAACGGTACCTATAATGGAAGTAATTCCGTCGAAAAAAAAAAAAAAAAAAAAAAAAAAAAAAAAAACAATGTCGACGGTCCCTGCGTGCATGAGGACATGTCGAAAATGGCATTTTATTATTGTATCATCGGCTTTAGATTATAAATTATCTATGCCTACATGCTGAACTTGTTTTTATTCAATAAAGCAAAATAACAACCTTGCACAATTCAACTTACTTACAAATAAGCAGTAGAGGTAGTAGACACTTTTTTGTCGGTACTCATTATAGATGGTTGTTAACACAGAACTGATTCACTCTGTTCCCCCCGTACTAGTATAAACTGTATTACGGTGGAACAGTTTTCCTCGCTATGTTATTTTATTTATGGTAGCAGACTTGTGACAAAATAATTACTTATTAGTTGAAATAATTAATACATACGATTTTTATTTAACTTATTTACCGTGTTTTAGAAATCGTATAAGACGTATAACAAGTATTATAAATACAACGAATAAGTGTCGTATAAATGGTCATCTATAAGTTTTTCAAAAAAAAAAGTGGAAAAAATAAAATACCTATGTACGTAGGAACCGTCGAAATACACCTACCGCCACTAGACTCGAGCGTGCGCCTGAGTTGTACTTGATCGCTACTAATGTAGCAACGTCAAAAAAAAAAAAAAAAAAACGGATCGGATTGCGATGTTCGCATCTGTGTACATATGATATGAGAGCCAATCGAGCTATCATTAGGGAAAAGCATCCTTTGCCCACTATGGAACGAAGCGACGAGGCCGAACATAGCACAGGCTTACAAAAAATGTCTTACGGGTTTTAAAAGATAACAATGTTCTGCTAAACGAATCAAAACGCGCTTAATAAAAACCCTTTAAAATAAAAGCTCTGGATTGTTCAAACTGAATTATACACAAATTTAACGTTATTCATTTTGAAACTTTCATGCATTAGAAAAAAGGAAAATTAATGACTGAATTAACGTTTTAAATAATGCGCTAGGCATGTGAACGTCGTGGGAATTTAAAAATGTACTTTGTTTATTGTATTTTCCTTTGAAAACATGGCGTCGGTAATTACTAAGCGAAGGCTATGTTTTTATCAAAGTAAAGTAAGATGGCTGATTGTCTAGTCAATAAACTGTTTTAGTTGACATAAAATCACGCGTATAATCTCTGGAGGGTTAAGCAGAGGTCAAACTCAAAGCATTTATTACGATTAGACCTTTACAGGCATATTGAATGTCATGAAAATAAAAAGGATTGTGCTACAGTCCCAATCACGAGACATAGTAGCTTGTGAAAAATTAAATACTGTAGTTGCCATTCCAAAGCGCAGATCTCTGTGGAGATGAATGGGCAGAGGGCTCCGTGAACGCTCTTTTAAATCATAATATTTTTACAAAATCATGGATATATCATTCATGTTGAGATTATGCATACATGTGAGAACGATGTACAAAAACGAGCACATTAAGAGCGTCCAGAGTAAAAGCAAAAACAAGAGTTTAATAGATGAATGAACGAATTAATTTAAACAAAACCGTGGCGGCTAATAGTCGACTGTCAGTGCCCGTTCATGAACATGACGGCAGCCCCGTTCAACCATTTTGAAGGGAACTAAATGACCCGATACTGATAGAATCGTTGCGAGTGCCAACAGTAATTGGAAGGTACAAAGCTTCTTAGGGCTAGTATATTATGTAGGAAAATGGATCCCTTATTCAGCTTCATAGACCGAATCCTTGCGCGAACTTTTAAGACTAAAACTAGGCAAAGATACGGATATCATCTCTTATTGGCACGATACACAAACACAAGCTTTTAATGATGATAATAGGGTAGATGACACCACCAATCATTTGACATACTTTTTATGAGCTGTCAAAACGCGATTCCCCCATAGATTTTGTATGGGACTCGCAAACGATGACGTCACTAAGTTGTCAAGTCAATGACGCAACTATTTATTGATTTAAAAGCAACTAAAAATCGAATTTTAAAGTTATTTTGAAATTAATGCAGTTCTCAGGTCTAGAATAACGTGTTCTTTCAGAAAAATTGTGTCTTTAAATTATTGGTTAATGGTGTCAGCTACCCAATTATTTATACTTGGTAGTTGATCAATATCATCCTGTAGCAATTACTTTGCGTGAATAAAGGCAAGCCTGTGAGGGAGATTCAGAGCTAAAGTTAGTCAGGAATGAAATATAGAACAATAGTTGGGCGAATTGTATATCCATTAAATTGGACGAATTGGCTATCCATTAAATTGGACGCATTGGCTATCCATTAAATTGGACGCATGGCTATCCATTGGCGCATTCTTGTGGCCAAAGCCACCCGGGCATTGTAGCCATGAAAATGAGACTACGTTCCAAAGTGGACAGTGATGGTGAACATTGTAGAGATTACTTTGGATAAGCCAAACCAAAAAGGTGAACTGACATCCAAATTCAAATTAGGTCACAATTGCAAAGGCGTTTCACAGGGCAATATTTTAGGCCCACCCTTTTTTATATATATCAATGACCTGACAAAAGTAACTGATGATCCTTGCGTAGTCTTTGCAGACGATATGTCCGTAACCATTCCTAAAAATGAAGTAAACTTTAAATGAGGAAATCAATAGTAATGTGAGCAAAGTAATAACTAAGAAAAAAAAAAGAAACTTTAACCTCTAGAGCCCCAGCGGCACAAAAACGTGCCAGTAAACAAGTATTACCGTTGAGCCCCGCTGGCACAAATTCGTGCCACCAAACCTCGATCGATTGAAAACTGTATTTGTAGTAAAGACAAGTCTTAAAATCAGATTACACATACGATAAGAATCCGCCCGGCGGTGCTTGACGGATAGTTGACGTAAATAATGGGGGTCCTTGAGAGGTTAAACCCAACATAGAAAAACCTAATATGTCCAATTTTGTAACAATAATTGGAATAAAATAAATTTGAACATCAATTATAAAGATAAAAGTATACAACAATCAGATAGTATGACTTTTCTTGGGACAGATCTAGATCATAAATGTTCCTGGATTAGTCATATTGACAAGATATGTGAAAAGCTCAGTAAAAAAAGAGGGGGAAAGAAAAGGGAATGTTTAGCTTTGCTATTACAATAAATAAGGCGCAAGGGTAAACACTAGTATGTGTGTGCCAGCTGTATGTAGCATGGTCGCGAGTGTCCAGTGCCCGAAATCTATATTTATCAGCACCAAATGGAAAGACATTCAATATAGTTTACAGTAGCGTCCTAAAATAATGCTGTTACTCACATTTATTATTCAAGTACAAATATTATTAGTAAATTAAAGTACATATATTAGGCTAGTAGTAGATATAAACAAATGAAAACCTTTAACATAGACTCTGCACACTCCAAGCTTAAAGAGGTATTTTCTTGGTTAGGTGCACCCGTAAGCGTTACCGCTGATCATGGTCGGCAGTTTGTTAGTTCAATTTGAAAGTTTTTGTAAAGAATTTGGTATCCAGTTGTTCCAAACAGAAATTTCCAAATGTCGAAGTTAAGAGGCAGAACTGTTTGATTCTTTATAAGCAATTTATTGTGAATGAGTGGACATTGTTGGCCTTGTAGATTCTTAGACGCTTGTTAACTTATTATTTTATTTTGCGTTTTATAAAGCAAGCAATGACTTATTGCCTGGCCTACGCTGTCCTCTCATATCTAAGTACTAACGCTGTAACAACCACATTGTAAAACCAAATGATTTTAAAAGAGTGACTATGGAGTTTCTTGCCGGTTCTTCTCCATAGGAAACGACCAACCCGAACCGTGCACCTTTTCTCGAATGTTATTTATAAGTACCCATGTAGGCCAATGTGACATAAAAATATTTTGATTTTGACTAAAAACATAGATTCTGCAAAGAAAAGAAAATGCAGATAGCAAGAGGAAAGCAACAGAATCTAGGAAAGATATTGGGAAAAAAGTATATGTTGAGAATACAATAAAGAAAACAAGTTATCCACCACATTCAAGGATACGACACACATTGGTGAATAAATAGTGGACAGCGGTTGCGCAGAAATATAGTAAAGAAAGTGGGAAGTTTGACCAAATAAGGATAATAAGCTTTCAGAAAATAGCGATACCGCCTGTAACAACGTGTGTGACGAAAATGAATAAGTGATTGTTTAACGGAATATTATTAAAATTATTTGATGATTATTCTTGAAATAAACTCATTTGTATGTTATTATATTTATACGAAATTATGCTATTTTTTAAATTTTGTAAAAGGTAGATGTAGCGTATAATAAATACCGACACGCTTAGTGGTAGGGCGAGCGGTGGCGGGAGCGCGCTCAGTCATATTAATGGACTGAGCGCTCACTCGCCTCTGGTCCGCCGTGCTAGTAAGACGTGCTCATTGGAGACAGACTGTTGTTTAATTTAACATACCTAACACCCTAATAGAGTAACCTGTACACATATCTTGTGGCATTACAATGGGTCAACGCACAGAAGGTGACATCGCACATTATTAGAGGGATCTGGAAAAATGTGCATAAGGGCTATGTTCGGGCAAAAATTTAGCGATAGCTGCAAACCTTATTTAATAATAATAATACATTTATTTGCAAGAAATATGGTGCTTACATATCTTTAAATAAAATAGTCACAGTTTTTCATATTTCGCCTACTAAATCCTGTATGCAAAATGTTTTTGATGTGCCATGTTTCTTACTGATTAAATAAAATAAGGAATTACGAAATGTCAAAATAAGAATACAGGCATGTCAAGATTTATAAAATTGCAAAAATGACAAATTACAGGAATGTCACAGCTAATTTAATAACAAGAATGTCAAAATAATTAATTTTCATATTTCATATATTATCATTGTATTGTGCATTACCCATTTATAATTCATAAATTCATTAATGTTTTAAAAACAACTTTTCCATAGGCCATGTTCCGAGTCTTTATTTAAATAAATTAATAGGTAGTTCTATAATCGCTTTTGGTATTTTATTAAATATCTTTATTACCATTCAACTGGTGTTTTTATGACAAAATGCTGTCCTACACCCAGGCATAGGATATTTTATTAAACAATAGCAGCAGTCGCTAATTTTGTCCAAACTTAACCTAAATTATTTAAACAAAATGACAGAAGTTACTATTCACAGTTTGCGTGATAATAACAGGTTAGAAATAGTTGGCCGAGCATGGCACTGATGCATGAAAGTATGTTTCTTTGCCGCCAATCATTTATAATAAAATCCCCAAACTTATTAAAGAATTACCAAATAGTCTTTAGAATATAACTCAAAAAAATCCTTTTAACCAAATGTTACTACAGCCTATCAGAATTTTTAAATGATTAAAAAGCAAATGCAATTACGACATTGCTTGTAAATTTAATTCATCATCTGCCTAGCCTTTTCCCAACTATATTGGGGTTGGCTTCCAGTCTAACCGGATGCAGCTGAATATCAGTATTTTACATGGAGTGACTGCCTATCTGACCTCCACATCCCAGTTAGTACTGGGTAATACGATACCCCTTGGTAAGACTGGTTGTCAGACTTTCAGAACACTGACTACCTGTTACGACTGTCAAAGATCTACAATTGGCAGCCGGGACCAACGGCTTTACGTGCTTTCCGAGGCACGGAGGAAAGGGCACGCCACAATAGTGGCGGTAAGTCCCCTCTTTGAGGAGTGGCTGGAGAGGCGTCATGGCGTCCTCACCTACCGCCTGACGCAGGTCCTCACCGGACACGGAAGTTTCGGGAGGTTCCTGCACATCATCGGGCGGGAGGAAGCGCCCGGGTGTCACCATTGTGACGATCGCCCTGAGGACACGGTGGAGCACACAGTGGCGATCTGCCCAGCGTGGGCAGAGCACCACCGTGCCCTCGTAGAGGCGATCGGCGGCGGCGATCTCTCGCGTCCGGCCCTGGTTCAGGCCATGGTCCGGAGCGAGAGGGAATGGGAAGCGGTCACCACCTTCTGCGAAGCAGTAATGCTAGCAAAGGAGGTGGCCGGGCGTTTGAGGGAGAGAACATCTGCCCAACCCAGCCGCCGCGGGAGACGCCCAGGGCGCCGGGCGCCGCGAGACGACTTCCGGCCACCGTAGATGCGGGCCTGTGGGCGGTGAGCAATGGGTAGCTCACCGTCTGTCCGTCGATTGACGACAGGCCGTGTCGACGGCGCGTTCGTGTTTCACGCGCGCCTCAAAGAGAGTCAGCAAAGCAGAGGGGCTTGCCAGAGCCTCCGCCTGCCGGGGTTGCGGGTTGTTCGAAAGAGATACCGCGGCCTCGGAACGTAAAGGGCAATAGAAGGAACATGGGTGGGTTTTAGTCAGTACAAGTCTGACATGCCCCCCCGCTCCACCCAGAGCGGGGGAAGTCATTGAATGATTTCCCACCCGAAAAAAAAAAAAAAAGGCACGGAGGAAACTCGTTATGTAACGGGTGGTCACCCATCCACAGACCAACCTAGGTAAGCGCGGCTTAACCTATAGATCGACCCGAGCGGCTGCTATTATTTAGCCACGAGCTCCTCTGCTTGTAAATTTAATTGTGTGTTATATTTATGCTTATTAGTTATGTTTAATATTAATGGTTTTGTTCTTTTGTAAAGGCGAATGGCAGGGTTGTATGGGAGTTTAGTACCGCTAATAAAATATCGTGTTTTGGATATATTTTTGTTTCAATTAGTAGTCAATACGATAGGCAAGCCCTTTTGAAATTCTTAGATTTTTAGCACCTGGGACCTAAAAGTTATAACCAGTTTTATTTTTGAGGTTATGTCCTAATATTATTACGTGTAGGCACATAAACATTGTTTTGGTGAAAAAGGATATGTTCTAGATAGCTTTAAGAGAGCTTTATCTTTGTAGTGTTTTACTTATCATTAAGTAAGCATATTGACATGAGAATTGTACCTATTCAGTGGGGTGCTTTAGAAGAGAGTTTGATAATGATGAATGATGAAGTGCTGATGGAATTTGAGTGTGGGTAAATAAAACAACTTTGTTTTTACAATTATTTTATTGTTCTTATATATATTTTTTATGAATGGCATCTCGCAGTTCAACCTAGGAGGTTGTCGTCTGCTTAACCGGGCAAATCCTGTGGATGCCTTAAAAATTAAAACCTCCAGCCAGGGTAAAAACTTACAAACTAAGCGACTACACGCTAAGGGCACCCCCTGTGGGGTACGAGCCTCGGCTTAGGGCGTCGCTGAGGGAGGAGAGCAAGGGACAGGCTGGATCTAAGTGATATTATTTATGGACTGATTTAAACTTACTGGCTCAGCAGCGCGAGCTGGCTCTTGCAAGGGACGGGTGGGGCAGTTACCGGGACGTCACGACGGGCCTCGTCGGCGAGGACGGAATTACGGCGCTTTATGTCTGAATTTACGTAGAGTCAAATCAAAAGTCATTCATTCAAATTAGGCTGATAATCAGCACTTTTTCAACATCACATTACAAGAGACAGTCCCACAAAAACGCCCTGCCCTTCGCCACTTCCTAGTGTTTTAGCTGGGAAGAAGAAGTGGCGGAACAAACTCCCCAGCAACACATCTGTCTGTCAGGTTAGAAGAACCAGATTTTATACAATTCCGTTTCCGACCTAGGGCGGTTAAAAGTTAACCGACATGAGAGTGAAGCTCTCCCTAAAGCCCTAAAAAGCTAACTCCTCGGGTGGGTGGGCCCGGGGGTGTGTAGCCCCCCTGTCGGGATTGTGTGACAGGAAGGTGTGTACCTATGGTGTGCCCTAAGCTTGTAAACCCACTGCCAGTCTTATTGTGCAGCGGGGCCCTATGGGTCTTGCGACCGATCCGGGCCACTGGGGTTGGAAACACCCAGACGTCCTGGGTGCAAGCTGAAAGAGAACGGGGTTAAGCAACTGGGCGCGACTAGGAGATCCCCCAAGGCCGCGTGATCAGTGCCCTTCCAATTTGGTCACCCCTGAATGGGGTAGACTCGGTGTATCGGGTCAACACCTCTTGGCTTCGTTGGTACCGTAAGGTTTCCACCAAGAACCACGAAACAGTGGGTTTTCCCAGAGGGGGCAAGTTATGTATCGACAGAATCTCCAAAACGAGAAACACTGTTACAAGAGCTGTCTTGAAAAAGACAGCAATTGTTGCGGGCGTAGTCTGAGACTACGGATGACGTCACGAACCGGGCGAGCACTGAAACAATGGCAGCGGGGGCGAGTAGGTAGAGCACTTCCGTACGTGGCGGCGGCCGGGCAGCGAGTGGGCCCATTCTTATAATTACCTAATCGATTCTTAATATTATTTCATCTAAGAAAGGGGCAGGTCGGGTCATACCTTCATGGCGAGCGTAACTAAGGTACCAAATAATGCTCATAACATGTGAGCAGCATCCCACTGTTCTTAAACCTACAATGCAATTACAGCAATAACTTTTGATTGCGTCCCGACCATTCATATTTGTTTCTGCAACTATGAAAACAAAATAAGTTCTAGCAGAAGAATAGCGGGACTTTATTTTAGCACGAAGCAACATTGGATTTATTCCCTCTAGGCCATGTATTCTCTCTCGAGATACCTCTAATGTATAGACTCCATGAAAACGAAAATGCTCACCCACATAAGAACGAGCCTGGCGAATTTGGTATATACCACAAGCAAATAATATCAATTCTTCCATAGATAACCGCGGAAAGGGGAGGGTTGTCGCATCTATGGGTACAAACCAGGAAGCGCGCCTGTTTAAATTATGTAACCTTACTAATTCAGCTATAGTATTCGTTAAAAACAGGCGCTCAAATATGATCGACACAAACTGGTCTGCATGTATATTATCTGTAAATGGCGGAGTAAACGCATTCAGCAGAGCAGCTGCTATTTTAAAATCTGCCATTAAATTGCGACAACCACGGTTAAAATATTCATGGCGGAATATTTTGAAGTCTCTCTTAAAACGGCCATTCACAGCTTCTACTACCCACCTGTTAATAGTGACACAGCGTGAATGGTTGGCATCAAGAGTAGATAGCTGTATTTGGCCGTCTTTTCTGGTTTCAGGCATATGACCTATGTATCCTTTCTGATGCAGACAATTCATGCAGTCACGAAAACCTTTATCTACAATGAAGATATCGTTTTCGTTATAAAAATCATTAAATTCAGTTTGGTTTAATAAATCATTCATTATGGTGGCATCATTTGTAGTGGCACTATATGGTCCGCGTACATCTATAATATATCCATCAGAGGCACAGAGGATAAAAGGCTTTAATAAATTCCTATATTTATGGAGGGAATATGTATCCTTTTGGAACAAGTAATTACTACTTTTCTGTGTATATATATATGTTGCATCAGCTATTGTGATTGCAGGTTTTTGATCAGCTGGTGCATAAGGCTCACCAAAAATGTGATCGGCAATGTATGAATTTCTTGCTGCCACTTGCTCCCTTCTTAAATGAGAAAAACCAAGAAATTGTGGAACATAATCAGTTAGCAAAATATTTCTTGCTACAGACATTAATGTCTCTAGGGTCCTTCTTGGAACTTGAAATAGACATGACAATCTGTCCCCTGAATCCCCAGTCCTTAATTTACACAATAAAGCTGTTAATGCAAAACTACCCCGATGCATATTCCTAAGCCTCGGTGTAACATCCAATATATGTTGATGTTGTTGTTTATTTATGCCGATAAAGTACTGTACTTGGTTATCGGGGTAGTTTTGAATATTCTCATAAGAGATGTTCTTTAACCCTTCCATTGGGAGGGTTTGTATTTATGCTTTTGCGGTTGCACAACGACACGCTTTGCTTACGCTTTGCTTGGTAGTATAGATGCAAGCCTACCTTACTGCTCCTTCAGAGTCAGTAAGGTGGCGAGGTCTTGGGGGAGAGCGCAACAGTCGCGTAGATCCCCAAGGCAAGTCTGGTGGATCCACCTTCACGAGGTTGCCGCCCTGTTCTTGGTCTAATTCCCTAAGAAATAGACGCAACAGAAACCACCAGGCGCTTTTCCACTCCTAACCACGACCCTCTGTGACTGAGTGGTTGTGGGCTCAACCGCCACTAAATCCAGCTGGCGATGAGCAGGGGAATCGAGTCACCTGCGCTAGGACCTGCGCAGTTGAGCGCCGTAAGCGGGGATGAAGGAGTCCTGGGGGGTTGAGCCGAGCGGCGCTGGTGTTAATGCGTCCGTAAGGCAACACGCCCTCTTTGGTCCGGATTTCAAGCGAAACGGTGGCCCCACCCAATAGCCAAGGGTGGGGAAATGGCCACAGTGTCCCGTCAGAGGGGCACGGCGAGGTGCGGGGGGTCCGTGGAGGTCATCTTTGGAAGGCCGAAGCGGTGGGTTAAGGTCATGCTGACGGTGTAAGTGAGGGTTACCAACCCGATCAAGCACCCGATGTCGCACTGTAAGCCAGCCCTGCGCACCTATATCTCTCTGGTAGTCTTAGCGTTCGAGCTAGTTTGTAGCGAGACGCTCCCAGGTGCGGGCTCCATGGAGGGTGGGAAGCCAGAGAGATGAAGGTTTAGTACACATAATTATGGAAAACAAAAAACTTTTTAACACACCAAACACACCAAACACACACACGCCACACACACACACACCACACACACACACATCACAAACACTTACGCGCACACACCCAACACACACACCACAAACACATACACATACTGGAGCGGAGGCGAAAGCCAATGAGGCTCCCACAGGAGGTGCCGTTGGCACCTTTGTCGCCCCTGGGCGCTCTGCTGCTTTTGCGGCAAGCTCCAGCGCGGGTTCCGGTCCGGCAGTGGCGAAAACCGCTGCCAAGACCAAAACAAAGTCCCGTAACAAACCGAGGAAATCGGCGCTGCCCGGGACCAGTACCGTTCCTCGTTCCTTCGCAGGTATACAGCCTACACCGACGGTTAACTCCGAAGGTGAGGCTATTAGTAAACACCCACCTCTGCCTGTGGACCCTCAAGCCGCCCCTCTACCGCCGGCCGTTACTGGCCAGCCGGTGGAGCCCGGTATCACCGGAGACGAGTTTGCGCTCGCCTGGCAGGTGCAGAGGAGCAAGCGCAAGGGCACCAAGGGGAAATCCTCGGAGAGTACCCAGTGCTGCTGCGCCGACCACCCGAGGCAGACCGCCCCAACTTCTTCGGAAGGGGTCGGTAAAAAGAGGACAAGACTGACGAAGAAAGAGCGTCGTCAACTGTGGAGAGGTAAGAAAACTTCTCAAGTAACCATACAGGCTAACGCCGCGGCTACGGGTAAACCGGCCAGCGGTAATGTCAATTTCTCCGCAGGCAAGCAAGCGCAGGCCGTGGCTGGCACCAGCCAACCAGGACCTAGCCAACCGCCTGCTAGCGCGGAGGTACAGGGCCAGCAGAGGAACCAGCGGCCCGTTCGGATGGATCAGACCGCGGCCAAGCGAGCTCTCAACGAGACCTCATCCCCTCGTGGCGAGCACAAGCGGCCGTGTCTTGATAGATCCAAACGGGTCGCCCACCAGAGCTACGCCCAAGCTGCTAGCACCAACCTCGACGTCGCAGTCACATGCGGCCGCACGGGGCTCATCAGCAGGGAGGTGTCGGAGCAGGTGCTAGCAGCCATACAGAAGCAGATCATTGCTGAGTCCTGCTCCCCCAAACCGGACGTCCCCGCACCGAACTTCAGGGCCAAACCGATTTTCGCCGGTGGGGTCCTTAGGCTGTGGTGCGGCACCGAACACACGCTGGCCTGGCTGGGGAAACTCGTCTCCGAGATGCCTCTTCCCGCCGGCACTTCGCTGGTGATCAAGAGGCAGTCGGAGATCCAGCGCCGCGTACGATGCGGCATACTCATCCCCAATGAGCAGGGGATGTTCACAGAGCCGACCAGTATTGGGCGAGCCCTGTGTTACCAAAACTCCTGGGTGGACATCAGGAGGTGGGTACTGCTGCACGGCGACAAACAGGCCGCGGCATGGTACATTGTGGTTGGCATCCCTGAGGACCAAATTCCGGCCCTGATGAAAGCCGAACGCCGTCTCTCATTTTGCGCAGGGACGGTGTACATTAAATTCCAGGGCCCGAACGGCAAATTTGCCGATGTCCCTCAGGGTTGGGATCCGGCCACAGAAACCATGGTCGCGAAACCGGAGGATGAGAAACCTCCGTCATCAAACTCCGCGGAGCCACCCGCGGACACTCCTGCAGCAGCAGCGCCGGCCGTGGACTCCGCCGCCAGCGTGGACGCCGTCCTCTCATCGGGAGAAGAGATCGACTACATCATCCTGTCGTCGGTTTCGGACCCCGGGGAGGAGGGCTTCGACGCGGGCGACCTGTTCGCCGGGCTGCGACTAGCAGGTGACGAGGAGGGCGCGACCAGCGATGGCGTCCCTTTCGTCGACCTGTAGAGTTCTGCAGGCTAACCTCTACCACAGTCAGACCACGACGGCTCAGCTACGGAAGTGGTTGGAGGTTCAACAAACAGCCATCGTTTTGATCCAGGAGCCGTGGATCAGGGCTGGCCGCATACAAGGCCTCTCCAATCTTAGGGGTAAGCTCTTAGTTACTACAGACCACGACCAACCCAGATCGTGTATCTATACTACAGAAAACCTAAAAACACAGCCACTAACAGATTTCTGTTGCAGGGATATCTCTGCAGCTAGGCTGACTATACAGCGTGACGACACAGAGGTGGAAATTGCCCTCGCCTCGGTATATATGCCCGAGGCTGAGGAACCGCCCCCGCATGACCTCGCCCGCCTCGTAAGACATTGCGAGTGCACCGGGCTGGAGGTTATCATAGGGGCCGATGCCAACGCCCACCACTCTCTGTGGGGCATGGACACGCAGAATGAAAGGGGTAAGACTTTAGTAGACTATCTGTTCTCAACCAACTTAACCCTACTAAACACAGGTTCTGAACCGACCTTTGTAACCAGGCGTAGCCATACAATTATAGACCTTACTCTGGCCTCGGAGGGCGCAGCGGCAACCACCACCGGATGGCAGGTCTCCAAGGAGGCCTCCTGCTCGGACCACAGGTGGATCCGCTTCGATATCCAGGTTACTGTAATACCTACACTGCCACGGCGCAACCCGCGCAATACAGACCGTGCTGCATATACACGCACCCTTGAAAACAAGCTGGCGTCAATCGACGACTGGGTGACTTACGAGAGCACACCGCAGATTGAAGAGCGGGTAAGTCAGCTCACCAAGTCAATGCTAGACAGCTACCAGACTACCTGCCCCGAAACCGTTCCGCCAAATACATCAGGGAAACAACCACGGTGGGGTGCGGAACTGGAGCGTAAGCGCAGCAAGGTAAGACAAGCTCTAAACAGAGCTATGAATACTTGTGCGGACAAGGATTGGGACGCCTACTACGCGGCCAAATCCAGCTACAAAAAATGCATAAGATTCAGGAGCACCACAGGGTGGCGTAAGTACTGTGGTAACATCGAATCTTGTCAACAAGCTAATAGGGTAAGGAAAATACTGGCACAGCAAAAAACACCTGGGCCTACTGTTCTCCGAAAACCTGACAATACACTCACCACATCACCAGAAGAGGCGATGCGCGTCCTCATTGAAACTCACTTCCCAGGATGCGCATTTACACAGGTGATTGACTGGACAGAGATAACTCAAACGCCATCAGTAAACAACTGGCATTACGCTGACAAGGTGATAACACTGGAGAAGATCCAGTGGGCGATCCGTTGCTTCCATCCTTTCAAGGCGGCAGGCCCAGACGGCATTTTCCCTGCTCTACTGCAGTGGGGTAGCACATCCGTTGCCAGTAAACTGCTGCCCATAATGAGAGCGTGCCTGGCCTTCCGATACGTTCCTAAAGGATGGAGGGAAGTGAAGGTTATATTCATCCCTAAGCCAGGTAAGGGTGACTACACAAACGCCAAAGCCCACCGACCAATCAGTCTGACCTCCTTCCTTTTAAAAACCATGGAGAGGATCTGCGAAAGAGAGCTGAGGGACGGCGTTTTAAAAACTATACCACTCCATGACAACCAGCATGCATACAGCTCGGGTAAGTCTACCGAATCAGCTCTCCATCTAGTGGTCAGCCGAATAGTAGATACATCAGAAGGGAACCTGCCTAGGAACCTTCATAGACATCGAAGGAGCCTTCGATAGAACGAACTTTTCCAGCATACGTAACGCTCTGTCTCGACATGGAGTGGAACAGGTAATGATAGACTGGATCACTAATATGCTAAGTAAACGAGTGGTTCGCCTTGCAGAAGTACAGGAGATGGCCTTGATAGCGAGAGGCTGTCCCCAAGGAGGGGTACTATCTCCGCTCCTCTGGAACCTGGTGATAAATGACCTTATCACAAAACTCAACGCAAACCACTTCTTTACTATCGGGTACGCAGACGACCTCACCATCCTCATTTCAGGGAAGGTGACGGGGACAATTTGCAACCTTACCCAACAGGCCCTACGCATCGTTGAAGGATGGTGCAGGGATTTCGACCTGTCTGTAAACCCTAATAAAACTGAACTGGTCATGTTCACCCAAAAGCGAACACTAGGACCTTACCGCCTACCCAAACTATTCGATACTGAACTCCAATTAGCCAGCGAGGTGAAATACCTAGGCGTCATCCTGGATAGTAAGTTGAACTGGAGCAGTCACTTAGACAATAAACTAAACAGAGCCTGTATCACCTTTTGGCAGTGCAGAGGGATGATAGGTAAGAGGTGGGGGCTGTCTCCCAAAATCATCCTCTGGCTTTACTGCGCGGTAATCCGACCTATGGTCACGTACGGGGCCGTGGTATGGTGGCCCCGCACCAAATTGGTGACAGCCTCAGCTAAACTTCAACGTATGCAGAGGCTTGCCTGCACGGCGATCACTGGCTGCATGAGGACTACTCCGACTGCAGCCCTTGAAGCCATGCTAGAACTCCCACCGCTCCACCTGTTCATTCAGCAGGAGGCAACGACGGCGGCATTACGTCTCAAAACACGGCATTTATGGGGTAAGAAATATACACAGCATACCAAGGCGCTGGAGGAGTTCTACAACGAGTTCCCAATAGCCAAAGCAATAAACGATCGGATACCCAAACAATTCGTATTCGATAAGAAATACAAAATCCAGCTCCATGAAGACCACCGTTGCGAAGGGCTGTGCCCCGCAGAGGTAAGAATCTTCACAGACGGATCCAAAACAGGTACTGGCACGGGAGCCGGAGTCTTCTCAGAGGACCTCAACATCCACATAGCCGCACCTCTGGGGGTCCACAACACGGTGTTTCAGGCAGAATGCATGGGCATCTCCCTAGCCGCGTCAGCCATCACGGCAAGGAAGGTTGAGGGCCACTCTATTCGCATACTTTCGGACAGCATGGCTGTACTGCAAGCACTAAACAGCCAAACAGTCAATTGTGGGCTAATACATGAGTGTCACCAGCGCCTAAATAAGGTTGGTAATCTCAACAAATTAACTATCCAATGGATCAAAGGACACAGCGACTCCCGAGGCAACGACGCTGCGGACGAACTTGCTAGAAGGGGATCGAGCATGGTACCAGTGGGACCCGCACCTATCGTGCCACTACCATTTGGGTACCTACGTACACTGGTAAGGAAACGCACCAGAGAACAACACCACAAACTGTGGCAGGACCACGGTGAGTGCAGGCAGGCCAAGGAAGCTCTTCCTAGTATCGACGGCCGCTTCACTAAACAGGCGCTACGGATGACAAAACCACAGCTGCGCACAATTACAGCAGCCATTACTGGCCATGGCTCTTTTAATAAACACCTCTTTGTCTTAGGAGTCACAGACAGCCCACTGTGCCGAGCCTGCATGGAGGTAGACGAAACAGCAGCCCACGTGCTTCTGCACTGCCCAGAGGTTGCCCCATACAGGGCAAAGTACTTCGGTAACCCAGGTACTCTTCGCGAGATCGTCAGCAACACCAAGGCGCTGCTGACGTTTTTCGCGGAGCTGGGGTGGATCGAATAATATTCCCACCCATACGCAAAATACGCGCCTCAGACGTGGAGTTGCGGACACCAGCCCGTTATACAATACAATACAATACAATACAACCCTTCCATTAATATAAAAATGATCTCCTCTATGTGTGTGAAAGTAAAGCTATTAAGGCTATAGTCATAATAGCTTTACTATCCCAGTTGACGGTAGGAGGGGTTCGCATCGGTGTCGGGTCGACGATGAAGTACCTGGGAATCGTCCTCGACAGCCGGTGGAACTTCGTCGAACACTTCCGACGTTTGGCTCCCAAGCTCGAGCGGACGGGGGCTGCTTTCAAGCGGCTCCTGCCCAATCTGAAGGGGCCAAACGCCTCCTGCCGTAGGCTCTATGCCGGAGTCGTGCGGTCCATGGCCCTTTACGGGGCCCCGGTATGGGCGCGTTCTTTAGGGCGGCGCGCCGCCCACTACCTGAACGCGCCCCAAAAGGTGGTGGCCATACGGCTTGTCCGGGGCTACCGCACGATCTCCGGCGAGGCAGCGAGCCTCCTTGCCGGACTGCCACCGTGGGATCTGGAGGCGATAGTCCTCGCGCGCCTGTTTGAGTGGCGCGCGGAGGCACTACACCGGGGGGAAAACCCGCTGCCACGGCAAGTTGCCGCTCGGCGGGCAGACCTCCGGTGCGATCTCATGGTGGCATGGAGAGAGCGACTGTCGCAACCCCGTGCAGGGCACGCCACAATAGCGGCGGTAAGTCCCCTCTTTGAGGAGTGGCTGGAGAGGCGTCATGGCGTCCTCACCTACCGCCTGACGCAGGTCCTCACCGGACACGGAAGTTTCGGGAGGTTCCTGCACATCATCGGGCGGGAGGAAGCGCCCGGGTGTCACCATTGTGACGATCGCCCGGAGGACACGGTGGAGCACACAGTGGCGGTCTGCCCAGCTTGGGCGGAGCACCGCCGTGCCCTCGTGGAGGCGATCGGCGGCGGCGATCTCTCGCGTCCGGCCCTGGTTCAGGCCATGGTCCGGAGCGAGAGGGAATGGGAAGCGGTCACCACCTTCTGCGAAGCAGTAATGCTAGCAAAGGAGGTGGCCGGGCGTTTGAGGGAGAGAACACCAGGCCAACCCAGCCGCCGCGGGAGACGCCCAGGGCGCCGGGCGCCGCGAGACGACTTCCGGCCACCGTAGATGCGGGCCTGTGGGCGGTGAGCAATGGGTAGTTCACCGTCCGTCCGTCGATTGACGACAGGCCGTGTCGACGGCGCGTTCGTGTTTCACGCGCGCCTCAAAGAGAGTCAGCAAAGCAGAGGGGCTTGCCAGAGCCTCCGCCTGCCGGGGTTGCGGGTTGTTCGAAAGAGATACCGCGGCCTCGGAACGTAAAGGGCAACAGAAGGAACATGGGTGGGTTTTAGTCAGTACAAGTCTGACATGCCCCCCCGCTCCACCCAGAGCGGGGGAAGTCATTGGATGATTTCCCACCCGAAAAAAAAAAAAAAAAAAAAAAAAAAAAAGGCTATAGTCAGCAGTATACAGGTTTTCATAATTAGCATCCTGTCTATGTAAGGAGCAAATACGAGCTCCTCTTGGTATAAAATATTGATACTTAACTAATACGGCTTGCCTGGTTTCTTCAGGCACAATATTTCGCTCTGGTTCCATGCACTCTTGGAAAATGCAGTGTCTTGGTGTTTCAGCCGCTCTTCTAATATTGGGCAACACAATATGTTGGGGTCTTTCTTCTGGTCCTTCTGGAACATAGAAGCTCAAATCTCGAGCTTGGCCCCAGCAAACTCCACAAACTTCATTCATGGATGACATCTGTAAATGAATAACATTGATGAAATACAAATTAAACACTAAGTTTGATAGACATAAATTGCGCCCATCATGACCAAGCTACAGAATAGTTCTTGACATACAATGATTGGTTTTTACCTTACAGAAAACCTTTACCAAAAATATCTATGTTGTGTTAATATGTGAGAGAGGTTTTTCCATTGTCACATAGCCCTATGTGACAATGGAAAAACCAGTATCCTTTTGTTGATAGTAGAGCCAACATCATGACTGTCCCAGATTTAGCAACATAAAATAGTAATTGTTATTTGCATGACACATTTTTATAAGCTAACTAGCTTTTGCCCGCGGCTTCGCTCGCGTTAAATTCGGTAGCGCCTTATTGATTTGTAATAGCAACGCTAAGTTTTCCCGTTTCTTCCCTCTTTCTCCCTCATATACCACTCTTTTTTAAAAAAAAATAGCCTATGTCCGTCTCCTGGTTCCCAACTATCTCTGTACCAAAATTCATCAAAATCCGTTTAGCCATTAAAGCGTGAAGAGGTAACAAACAAACAAACAAACAAACAAACAAACTCACTTTCGCTTTTATAATATTAGTAAGGATTACTATAAATATAATTATTATTTCATATATACCTGCTGGTGCTCCAACAATCGAGCAGTGTTGTCGCGATTCCACTCTTGATCTGATGTTGGGGTGGTTAGACTCTGACCACATACAGCACACATCAAATCAGAATGATCACCCTCTAGATGATCAGGCACAATGGGTAGAATATCTTCATTTGGTGAAACAACCCTTGTTCTTCTAGCTCTTAGCCAACACGGCACACAAGCTTCATCTTCAGAACGAAGCTAAAACAAAAAAATATTATTAAAGAAAAACTTGCATTTAAAAATGCATGGAATACATGCATGCATGGAACAATGTAAATTAACACATAAATAAATATTGTTTTAACACATGCATACATCAAATCAAGATACCTAATTGATAAAAATTATAATAGGCACATGTGGTTTTACCTCTCGTGGTTGGATCCAAGTAGCAACTGTGTTAGCCATTCTTTGTTGTTCTTCATTTGCATCTTCAATCAAAATCCTGCGTCGACTGATCCGTAGTATGGATCGTCCGCATACAACACAAACACTTGGATGGCCCATGCTTCTCCTCGGCATATTATCAGAAGAATGTGAATGAGTAGCTAGCTGCCAGCATGCATGGCAAACATGGTCAGCAGATGTTATCTGAAAATAATTATGTGATTTTGAGTACGCACAACATTGCTTTATATGACTATGACACTCATATTTACAGAGTAATAACTATTATAACAGGCAAGTAAACAATGCATGTAAATCACTTAAGTGTTTGTACATTATATAGGACAAATTGTAAATATTTATACAACCACAACAGTGTTTGTTATTTTTTCAAATACTGTTTAGATTAGTTTTAGTACACACATTTTATTTTAGTATCATACTAAAATAAAATGTGTGTACTAAAACTAATCGGGTATTTAAATGGTAAGGACTACTTTTTAACACTCGTAACTGACTCACTCGTGAGCAAAATGTTATTTGGAAACTACTTACATCTCTAGGATATGTCCACAGCCGAATAGTATTGACGATATCTTCACTCTCATCGGATAAAGCGTGCTTTCTTAACCGGAGCAAGCGAACGCTGCAATTAATGCATTGCAAACTCGACATTTTAATTAAAGCACGTACACACACAGTACAAATTAATAAAGCGTCCTTTCGCGAAATTACTATCAACAGATAGAGTGCGGAGGAGCAGTAGCTCAACTCAACGTAAAAATGACCAGATAATTTGCTATATTGCTCAGATGCAGTTACAAATTACAATCAAATTATAAAACAGAATTGAACAGAGACTCGGCAAGATTTCCGCGGGATTTTCCTATCCTGTCAAAAAAATGATTGCCAATACAAAAAAACTTTGACGGCGAAAATTATTCTTATAATTAAATAGTTAATTATTAAGATTGAATGCAATAATTATTCATTGTAAGGTGTAATGTGTAATAGGTTAATTATATTTACTGTTATTTCTATTTTTAAATAATTATTTATCATTTCGAGCCTCGTGATATTTTACAAATGGCAACTTCTAAAAACATAACCACATTTAGTTGCGTTCAGTTTAAGATTATATTACATTAAATACTTAAATCTTTTAATTGATATAATTCATTAATGCGGTGTTCTAAAAATACTAACGTTACATGAAAATGAATGGTTTAGTTGCCTTAATAAGTGGTACAAATTCTATCACATAACAACAAAAAAAGTATGCGGTACGAATTTTGCCGTTCGCCTTAACCTCAACGCATGACTCTTGATGGACGAGTATGATAACTGATTATGGGTGAGTATTGTTGCTCCGTTTTACTACGAAGCAACTCCCTACTCTTGAAGCTTGGGCGTTTGTGACTTTCTCTATTATTAGACAGACTCATTTTCGCTCCCTCGCCCTTATTAACATAAGGGAACTATATTTTTTGTCACCAAAATTTATATTTGTCATCAAGTTGTATCACCTAATAAATAGATCTATCGCCACGAAATTTTTTCGTTCTCAGATAAACAAAGAGTGTTCCCAGGTATGAATTACCAAATTATTGTTATTATAATGTGTAAAATATGAGATGGATTACCAATAAAATTGTAGTGCATTACATGAATATAAACTTCGTTCTTATAATAATAGTTTTATCACTTAAATAATAGCTTGGTGCTCAGAATGGTAGATCTGTCACCAAATAAATCGATCGCTTGGCGCAGATGGCAGGCTAGGTTAGGTTAGGTTAAAACTGTGACCTCCAGAATCGACTTGCATTGATAGAAAAAAGAGATATATAGTTAACTAGCTTTCGCCCGCGACTTCGCTCGCGTTAAATTCACACCAAGCAGACCTGCAGTTTTTGCTCTTGCGCCTGATTGATTTGTAATAGCAACGTTAAGTTTTCCCTTTTCTTCCCTCGTTCTCCCTCATATCCCACTTTTTTTTTAACAAAAATTAGCCTATGTCCGTCTCCTGGTTCCCAACTATCTCTGTACCAAAATTCATCAAAATCGGTTTAGCCATTAAAGCGTGAAGAGGTAACAAACAAACAAACAAACTCACTTTCGCTTTTATAATATTAGTAAGGATTGGTGATCTCTTTCAATTAGTTTGCTTAAATGCTTATTAGGACAAACCTATTATCCTTACTTCCTTACTAATATTATAAAAGCGAAAGTGAGTTTGTTTGTTTGTTTGTTTGTTTGTTTGTTACCTCTTCACGCTTTAATGGCCAAACCGATTTGGATGAATTTTGGTACAGAGATAGTTGGGAACCAGGAGACGGACATAGGCTAATTTTTATTTAAAAAAAGTGGGATATGAGGGAGAACGAGGGAAGAAAAGGGAAAACTTAGCGTTGCTATTACAAATCCATCAGGCGCAAGAGCAAAAACTGCAGGTCTGCTTGGTGTGTTATACCGAATTTAACGCGAGCGAAGCCGCGGGCGAAAGCTAGTAATATATACAAAAACAATTATTGGTACTAAACCCTATATCTCCATGATTTTATGTGATTTATTGTGGAATTGATTTTACATTGTTTGGTGACTACATTTTGGTGACAAATCTACTATTCTGCGGGCAAACCCTATTATTTAAGAAACACAAAATGAATTAAATTGGTGACAGCTTAAATCATACATTCATACTCTTAACATAATTAAGTAAGCGCTTGCGGATTTGCCCATCACTATAGACAGACTCTCTTCCGCTCCCTCGCTCTTATTAATATGATTAAGTAAGCGCTTGCGGATTTGCCCATCACTATAGACAGACTCCCTTCCGCTCTCTCGCTCTTATTAATATGATTAAGTAAGCGCTTGCGGATTTGCCCATCACTATAGACAGACTCCCTTCCGCTCCTTCGCTCTTATTAATATGATTAAGTAAGCGCTTGCGGATTTGCCCATCACTATAGACAGACTCCCTTCCGCTCCCTCGCTCTTATTAATATGACTAGGTAAGCGCTTGCGGATTTGCCCTTCACTATAGACAGACTCCCTTCCGCTCCCTCGCTCCCATTATCATGATTAAGTCAGCGGTCACGGACTTGCCTCAGACTCCCATCCAGCCTTTCGCTTCCGCGACCACCAAATGGCCGCTCTGGAGTCTGCCCTGCGCGACCACCGCTATTGTGATCAGCGCCCAGTTCACCCGTCTCACGGCGGCTATTATTGTAGTGGCCCACAGGTGGCACCTTTACACAATCTGTGTAAGAAAACCTTGGTTAACCAAGCAATGTAACGTAAGCACAATGAGATCAATGAAGAATTAATAAATGACGCATTATTAAAGGGAAATAAACCATTGAATACTACAAGAAATATTATTTAAGTAGAATAAGTTCCGCAACAAAGCTACGCAATTAGCGCATTATTCAACTACCCGTAGTTAACCAGACGTAACTCTTTCGGGTAGTGCAGGGCCTTATATTTTAGCAGCCTTGAATTAATAATCATATTATTGAATAGATCAATAATATGATCTATTATTGATCTATTATTGATCTATTATCGATCTATTATCGATCAATTATCGATCAATTATCGATCTATTATCGATCTATTATCGATCTAATATCGATCTATTATTGATCTATTATCGATCTATTATCGATCTATTATCGATCTATTATCGATCTATTATCGATCTATTATCGATCTATTATCGATCTATTATCGATCTAATATCGATCTAATATCGATCTATTATTGATCTATTATTGATCTACTATTGATCTATTATCGTTCTATTATCGATCTATTATCGATCTATTATCGATCTATTATTGATCTACTATTGATCTATTATTATTTACTTATTATTATTAATATATTATTGTTTATTTATTATTTAATTATTTCTTATTGCTTATTGTTTATTTATTATTGATAATTCATTATTGATTATTCATTATTCATAGTTCATTATTCATAGTCTATTATTCATTATTCATTATTTATTTATTATTGAAACGACCTGATATGTTACTAATTTACCTGTGACATTGATACTTATAATGATTTATTAATTTACATTTTACGTTAAATATTTAGATATTTCTTCTTATACTGTGCACGTCTTTCTACATCGTTCTCACATATTTGTATAATCTCAACATGAATGATGTAAATACGATTTTGTAAAAATATTATAATTTAAAAGAGTGTCCATGGAGTTTCTTGCCCATTCTTCTCCATAGAGATCAACGCTTTGGAATGGGCAACTACAGTACTTTCACAAGTTATTATGCCTTGTGACCGGGACTGTAGATTCATTTTGTTTCGTGACATTTAAAAGTGCCTGTAATGGTCTAATTGAAATAAATGATTTGATTTGATTTATTTAAAAAAAAACACATGTGAGATGCAATAAATAATTGAATTGAATTTGTCTGACTGAGTACAATCAGCGGAAGTAACAAACTACAATGATCAAAGTAAAACGTTACAATCAGTTCAATTTTCAGTTATTTTCAATAGATATGGCGTGCCGCAGCGCAGTATTTTAGGGCCACCAATGTTTTTGCTTTACATGATTTCCCTGATAACCGACGATACTACAATTATAATCAAAGGACAGAATAAATCTACGTATGAATAAGGAATAAACATTATTCTCCAAAAAACTATAGAGTGGCTAGAAGCGAATAATTTAAAAGTTAATATTAATAAAACAAAATTTATTCAATTTCGTACCTACTGATCATACCCTAAATATATCTTATAAAGGGGTGGTAAGCTTGTATTATGACATACATGCCTTCAGATCAGTTGGGTATCCAGGGGAGTACCCGAGCCAAACGCAACTGATCAATGCACACGTTTATTTGCATGTTGTGGAACTGTGCAAGCTTTGCATATCCAGAGTGTAGCCCTGGCAAAAATGTAACACAAGCTTTAAGAGGCACTACAATCCCATAAAACATTAAAACAATTCATTACTGAAGTCACAAAGGAGTTTTATCTGGTAACTTACCCTAAACATCATAACCCACTTATTTCTTCCATCGGTCTAACCCGTTCCTCAAACTTAAAATATATCGAAACTTATCATCGATACCGTCTCCCACTATTATCTCCCACTCCCATTATTGTTTGACTTACGAAGGCGATGCGACAACACGACCGAACTTTTTACTGACATTCGTTTGGAATGTAGGTAGATTTACAACGAATCACTCACTTAGTTTACGTAGCTCATTAGCATTTGGTATACTTAATATTATCGAGTCAAAACTATATTAAATTAATTAAAGGTTTATACAATCTTGTATAAAATATGCAGTTATTAACTGTAATAAATTACGAATATGTGTCTAATCATCGCGCTGTACAGTACAATGTGTTTAACGTATAAGTATTAGTATTACATTACATATTGTTTGTATTTTTAAATTTTTATAAGGCGCCATAGCCTGTACAAAATATCGAATAATATCTGTTTTTAATGCTTTTAGAATTAGATCTGAATGAATGAATCTCACCACAAACTGTGGCTGGACCTCGGCGAGTGCAGGCAGGCCAAGGAAGCTCTTCCTAGTATCGACGGCCGCTTCACCAAACAGGCGCTTCGGATGACAAAACCACAGATGCGCACAATCACAGCAGCCATTACTGGCCACGGCTCTTTTAATAAACACCTCTTTGTCTTAGGTGTCACAGACAGCCCATTGTGCCGAGCCTGCATGGAGGTAGACGAAACAGCAGCCCACATGCTTCTGCACTGCCCAGAGGTTGCCCCCATACAGGGCAAAGTACTTCAGTAACCCGGGTACTCTTCGCGAGATCGTCAGCAACACCAAGGCGCTGCTGACGTTTCTCGTGGAGCTGGGGTGGATCGAATAATATTTCCACCCATACGCTAAATACGCGCCTCAGACGTGGAGTTGCGGACACCACCCCGTTATAAAATACAATACAATAGATTTGAATGTCATTTATCTGTTTTTTTATGTAAAAAATAAAGGAATTTCAAAACCCATAAAAGTATTATGCATTCAAGAAGTATTATTCACATTCTTTAATGACGGTAGACTTTGCTGTTATGCAATTAAGATATGAAACTACTAATGTAGGAGATTAGAGTAACTTACGTGGCCGTATTCATATAATCCCAATCTATGGAGTCTTTCCTAGTTCCAAGAATTATAAAGAAAGTACCTAAATAAAATGTATAAATACGGTACATGAGAAAAAGTATGAGCTAGGATAGACAGATAGTGTACGGTGCACGTACATGGGTTTTAAAATATGTATATTTATTGCAATAAGTTAGCCAGCAGTAGGCTCGCGTATGTGCACTTTGAACGCAACCTACATTTGGCAGTGCATTGACATAGGAGGTGCAACTATTGCATGCATTCATGTAAATGATTAAATTTAGTGTTCAATTAGACGTGGTTTGAGTCGGACAACTTGCATTTTCATTTAGACTCATCCCGTTTAACACTCAGTGACATCTCTGCATCTTACACTACATTTTCATTTGCATTGACAATCTACATTACTTATGCTAGGGATACCAAAAAACTATGTAGGGTGCCCTACATAGTTTTTTGGTCCTTCCTACATAGTTTTTTGGTCCTTCGAAACTATTGCAAGTACGTGCAAGTACTATACAATCCGATACGTCGGTCGATAAGACGCCGCGCGGGATTTGTGTCGTGTCATACCGTGCCACGTGTGTTTCCGTGCAGGAGCATTCGGGGAGGTAGCAGCGGTCCAGGTTCCAGAGCGTCACACTGCATTACATTTGCATACAGGGAGAGTTCCTGAATTTCAAGTAAGATCGTTCATTATTTATCTTACGACTTTACAATGGAGGGTTTAATCATGCGTCAAGCGGAGATCCTCGAGGAGGTGAAGAGAATCCATTCTAATTTTAAGAAGGATTCAACGAGCAGGAAGTCCACCGATTACATTCGTAAAAGGCTTGAAAGGTTAGATGAACTATGGGCGGAATGTGAAGAGAAGAACCGAGAGCTGAGTGCAGTAGCGGAGAAAGATCATCAATATTTCACCGGTAACATTTTCGAGGTCATTAAAGGCTGGTACCATGGAACGCGTCAGGAGATCGCAGCGTTCGAGATGAAGACTCTTGCTGGACCCAGTAACGCCGGCCATAGTAAGCTAAACATTGAGTTTGACAAAACCCTGTTCGAGACATCTGTAGGAGCAGAGGACAAGCTACTCGAGTTACAGCAGTTGCAACAAGCTAACTTCCGTGCATTCACTAGGTTAGTAAATCAAAGCCTAGACAAGGTTAAGGAAAAATGGGAAATTGAGGATAGGCTTAAGACTGTAGAGTTCCGGTGGACTGCGATTGACAAATTACATTTACAAATTGATGGCATATTAGAGGGAAATTCACAAGATTATTATGAAGAGTTCTGTCGTTTCGAAGATGCATTTATAAATATGAAACGGGCGTTAAACACTAAATTGAACGCTTCTGTACACCAACAGCAAACATTACCTAAAATTGAGATACCTATCTTTAACGGCAACTATACCTTATGGCCTACTTTTATGGATCTCTACGTAGAAGCGATTCACAACAATCCAGCGATCGCAAAAACTCAGAAAATGCAGCATTTAAAGGGTAGACTTCGCGGTGAAGCGGAAAAGCTCGTGCAGCATTTACACATAGCACCCGAAAATTATGACACGTGTTGGGAAATTTTGAACCATAGATATAATAATAAGTTTCTGTTATTCACAAGAAATTTCCAGGTATTTATGCGTCAACCTAACTTGCAAAAACAATCTGCGTTCGACCTCAAGCGGTTATATGACACCACCAACGAAACAATAAACGCGATACACAACTTGGGCATTGATACAAGCTCATGGGACCCGATTCTAGTTTACGTGTTGTGTGAAAAATTAGACTCCGAAACTTATTCGGAATACATGCAGTCTAGGTCGGACCCACGCACGATACCAACATACAATCAGTTCATGGATTTCGTCGAAAATAAGTTTATGGCATTAGAACCATTGCATAGGAAAAGGCCAGAAAACTGTGATAAAACTGCATCAAAACCACATTTTCAGACGCCACATCCGTTCGGAAAAAATTCCAAGTCACAACCCAATAAAAGTTCAGCGAACTTCTCTCGCAACTTCCATGCGTCAAACGCTGGACAATTCAGCAAGATTGGTTGTCCATTGTGCAATATGAATCATGCACTATTCCAATGTACTAAATTCGCTGACATGTTGAGTCCGGAAAAAATGACATTTATAGAAAACAATAAAATATGCAAAAATTGCTTATATGTGCATAATAAGGGTTACGGTGCGTCACAGAAAAGATGCAGAGAGTGCAATGAACAACATAACACACTTCTGCACAGCGATATTGCGAAGTCAGTGCAAACGCCCTCAGCAACACAAATGGCATCTAAACCGTCGTCATTGACTTTAACTAGGTCAAATAAAAATCTGCAAAACAACTTCGCATCAAATAATGATGATGAAATATTATTACCAACAGCATTATTGCAAGTAGCCACAGCTGGAGGTGATTACATTACATTAAGGGCTCTAGTTGACCAAGGCTCACAAATTACTCTGATAACGGAGAATGCAACACAAAGATTAGGCATAAAGCGTCAACAGCTGAGTGCAAACATAAGCGGCATCGGTACTTTATCCAACAGGAGCAAAGGAAAGGTCCGTCTATCCTGCAAGTCCTTATATAACGACTTCCAGTTTGCAACGGAAGCGTTAATCATGACACGGGTAGTAAACAATCTACCTAACGTTACATTTGCAAAGAAACCTTGGGCTCATGTGACAGACATCACACTAGCCGACCCAGATTACAACTTATCTAGGCCCATTGACATACTTCTGGATGCACACGTATTTTCCGAAATACTCATGAATGGCCTAGTCAAAGGGGAGGTTAATGAACCCATGGCTCAACAAACACGGTTGGGTTGGATATTGTCAGGCAATGTCACTAAAACATTTAATTGCAACGTCGTAGTAAATGAAGTTAACGACTTGACAAAATACTGGGAAGTGGAAGACATCAACGGAGATTCATGCAATTCTATGACGTCAGAGGAACGATACTGTGAGGAGCTCTACACTACAACAACCAAGCGATTATGTGATGGCAGATATGCAGTTCGTTTGCCAATGAAGCCTAATTTTAATCAGCTGTTGGGCAAGTCAAAGCCACGAGCTATAGCACAGTTTAGGCAATTAGAAAGGAGATTAGGCAGGAATGACAAATTATCAGATAGCTACATCAAATTTATGCAAGAGTACCTGGAAATGGGACATATGAAGGAGAGCAAACCTGGCTGCAATACGGCATGCTACTTACCACATCATGGAGTCTTTAAACAGGACTCAGTGACAACAAAATTGAGGGTGGTTTTCAACGCCTCCCAGAAAACTGACACAGGTTACAGCCTGAATGACTTGATGGAGTGTGGCCCTAAGCTTCATCAAGATCTGTTGACATTATTATTAGGATGGAGGTTATACAAGTACGTCTTTACTGCAGATTGTGAGAAGATGTACCGCATGATCCTTGTCCATGAAGAAGACCAACACTTACAAAAGATCCTGTGGAGGGAATCCAACCAAGGTCCTTTAAAGGAGCACCAGTTGTGCACAGTAACGTATGGCACCAAGGCAGCACCATTTCTAGCTCTTCGAACGTTGAAACAGCTTGCAGGCGATGATGCAGAGAAATATCCGTTAGCAGCGGATGTCATTGCTAACGAAATGTACGTTGATGACGTCCTAAGTGGCAGCAACTCCATCGAACGAGCACAAGAAATTCAAAAGCAACTCATCGACATGCTGAGTGGAGCTGGCCTAACGCTACGGAAGTGGTCAAGCAACGACCAGACCTTGATTAGAAGCTTATCTTCCTCAGATCTAAACCAAACGACAATGCATTTTACAAACAATGGAATGACAAAAGCCCTGGGGGTCCAGTGGAATCCTACAACGGACACATTTTCGTTTACAAACAAAATACAATTTGACAATAAAAACCAATTGACAAAAAGAAAGCTACTGTCGGAAATCTCGAAAATTTTCGACCCACTGGGCTGGCTGACACCTTTGACAGTAAAGGCCAAACTGTTATTTCAAAACGTCTGGCTATCAGGATGCGATTGGGATGCAAACTTACCTGACGACGTGCAAGTGGAATGGAAGCAATTTACTAGCGATTTACACAACATAACCGAATACCAAATACCAAGGTGGCTGGGAGATATTACGAAACCATTCCAAGTACATGGGTTCTGCGATGCGTCCGAAAAGGCCTACGCATGCGCTATATACCTACTGACAACAAATGACAAAAACGAGCCTGTGACTAGACTTATCGCTGCAAAATCGAGGTTATCGCCCATCAATAAAAAATTGACCCTACCACGACTCGAATTATGTGGAGCGCTACTACTTTCACGGCTCAAGCAATAAGGGCCTAAAAGCCTTTAAATGGGAAAATGTACACAAAAACACATACGCCTGGACGGACTCTATGATTGTATTAGGCTGGCTGCATGGTGACGTCACAAAATGGAAGTCGTTCGTTAGCAACAGAGTACAGCAAGTGCATGACGTAATTCCTAAGCAACACTGGAGTTATGTCAAATCCGAGGAAAATGCTGCAGATTGTGCATCACGCGGAATCAGTTGTACCCAACTATGGCGACATTCTTTGTGGTGGCAAGGTCCATACTGGATGAAAAATTACAATGAAGATACTTTTGACAAAATTGCAATTACACCGACAACATGCGAATCAAAACAAAAGAAAATGCAAACGTATGTTGTGAAATGTGAACCGTCTTCAATAGTAATTGAGTTATTAGACAGACACAGCGATTTGACTCGTATTACAAGGGTCATTGCTTGGATGAAACGTTTCATAAACAGCTGTTCGAACACCGACACTCATCGTACTACTACCTATTTGACATCTGCAGAACTACAAAGCGCTGAAAACCTTATAATGAAACATATTCAATTGCACGCCTTCAATGAAGAGACTATGAGATTGAAGGAAAACAGAGGTTTGAGTACAAAAAGTAACCTCTTGAGTTTAAATCCATTCCTTGATAAACATGACATTCTGCGAGTAGGTGGAAGGTTACGTAACTCAAACTTACCCGAAGACGCTAAACATCCAATTCTACTACCACATGACAATAAACTGACAGAGTTATTAATTTGGCAAGCTCATACAAGAACATTACACGGAGGTCCTAAGTTAACCCTGACACATCTACGACAAAGAGTTTGGATCGTAGGAGGACATCGCGCCGTCAAAAAAGTCTTATATAAATGCGTAACATGTCGCCGATTTAATGCTAAACAAACAAACCAGATTATGGCTGATTTACCAGAGCCGAGAGTGACAGTATCTCGCCCATTTACACATACAGGTGTCGATTTTACTGGACACATTGAAATCAAGGCAAGTAAAGGCCGAGGCGTCAGGACATTGCTGGCGTACGTTGCAGTATTTGTTTGTCTAGCAACAAAAGCCGTTCATCTAGAACTGGTATCAGAACTATCCAGTACAGCATTCCTATCGGCTTTCAAGCGCTTCTGCGCACGTCGAGGTAAGCCACGGGACATGTACAGCGACAACGGCACGAATTTTGTGGGTGCGAATCGGATCCTACTGCAACAATACAAATGCATTGTAGAAAACATTGACAACTTCTTCTTGGGCAAAATATCAGAGATGGGAGTTCAATGGCACTTCAATGCCCCGGTCTGGCCGAGCGCAGGCGGTTCGTGGGAAGCCGCGGTGAAGAGCATGAAATATCATCTCAAACGGGTCATTGGAGACCAACGTCTGACATACGAAGAATTTACCACTCTGCTATGTCAGATAAAAGCTTGCTTGAACTCACGACCACTATGCACTGTTTCAGAGAACGCCGAAGAGATAAACTGTTTAACACCAGGACATTTCTTAACAGGCACATCACTCATGACAATTCCGGAACCCGAAATGGACAAGACTTACCGTTTAAACACGAGATGGCAAATTGTACAACAACTTAGCAAGGATTTCTGGAAGAAGTGGTCGCAAGAGTACCTCCAACAACTACAAGCAAGACTAAAGTGGAAACGGCAGAATACTGACATAAAGAAAAATTACATTGTATGCATCAAAGATGAAAGGTTACCTGCAGGAAAATGGGCACTGGGTCGTGTAGCGGATTTACACCCTGGAAAGGACGGCCATACTAGAGTTGTGACATTACGAACTGCAAAAGGCGAAACTAAACGACCTATTACAAAATTGGTCCCACTAGTTGAGGCTGAAGAACAAAATAACCATGACACTGACAAACTACCCAAAAACAAGCGAAGCCGAGCTAAAAGGCTTAGCTGGAACAGCTTGGTATGTTATATGCTGATGCTAGTTATGACATTGATAACACCTACTATCCAGCAAGATATGCAACTTACACAACCGACAAAAAATCAAACACTGTACTTTGACAAGATTGCAAACCTACAAGAAATTAGAGATGAATGGAAACTGGTATTCTATTACAATATGACAAACTATTGGCGCAATGTGGACACGTTGCAAGTATTCGTATCTCACATAAAACAAGCTCGTTGCGAAGAGTGGATGATGCAATTTCATGTTTTGCTTAACCAACTTGAACAAAGCACGAGTGAACTAAATTATTACAACGAATTACTGAGGTCCCAACGGATAATTCAACACAGGTTCAAAAGAGGATTAATCGACGGAGTAGGGTATGTTGCGAATTCGTTATTTGGAGTGCTAGATCAACATTTTGCAGAACAGTATGAACAGGACATTGACACAATCCAACATAAGGAAAATCACCTACTTCAATTACTTAAAAATCAAACAAGTGTTCTGGAAACCGAGAATAACATTGTACAGCGTAACGAAGCAACAATGGTAAAGCAGTTCACTTTAATCAACGATCACCTCACGTCCTTAGAAAATAAGACGCTCAAAGATAAACTTGAGAGTTCACATGCATTCTATATCATTACATCGGCCATAGCTGCAGAAAGAATGGCCCAAAACTTAAAAGATATTCAAGAATCACTGACAAATATGTACCAAGGACATATGGACGTGCATCTATTATCACCAACCCAAATGCAAAGCGAACTAGACAGAATAGCTCGACTACTACCTCGCGATTCTACACTACCTGAAGTTCATAACGACATAAGAGACATCTACAGGCTGTTTAGAATACATGCGCGTATAACACAGCACTATCTGTTGATGGAAATAAAAGTACCGATCTTGAGTGATGCCCTATACGAACTTAACAGACTTATCAGCATTCCTCAACGTATTGACATAAATCGGGTAATGTATGTTATTCCCAACTCAGAATTAATAGCATTTAACGCCAACCAATACTCATTTATACCCCTAGACCAGTATGACATTAATGAATGCCAAAAATTACATGACCAATCTCTACTGTGCAAACTAAATCACCCTATATACAACACCGGTGATCGTCACAAATCTATTTGCGATGTACAGCTGATTCGAGACAACGAAGAACACAGCGTTTATTGCCATACGCAAATTAAAATATGCGCCGACAAATGGGTCAAATTACATAAACAAAACACCTGGTTTTATTATTGTTGTGACGCGTGCGAAGTACAATTAGTGTGCGGTACTCAAATGACATCGGAGACGTTACGTCACTCGGGTCTGATAACGCTGAAACCAGGATGCAACTTGCAAGGCGACTCATTCACACTGCACGCATACATGGAACATACAAGTGACATTTTAGTCAATGAACCATATGCGATGATCGTGCCCACGATCTCTTCAATCAACAACATTATCAATACCTCGATTCGTAACACATCTTTGCATATTGAAACGCACGAAGAAACGTTCAAGAAGATTGACACGCAATTACGCTCTATAAAAGAACAGTCTAAGCTAGACACCTTATCCTCTCACGACGTTCATCACTACATTGCAATCTATGTGGTTGTTGCGATTAGCATTGCACTGTTTGTAACATCGGTATACTTTTGGCGAAAGATGGCCACCCAGAGACAGGGGGAGGGTCCGCAAGACGCAAGAAGCAGAAGCAGACGAGAAGAAGATGATGACATCGAGGACAGGATCAGCAAGATCGACAAACGGGACTCAAAAGTGAATCAAGTGTCGTGTGGTAACTAGGGAATGCAATCTCGATCTCGCGAGATCGAGATCTCGCGAGATCTCGCCTTATTTTTTGAGATTAATCTCGAAGCATAAAATGACGAGATCTCGGCCGAGATTGACGAGATTGAATGGCGGCAGTCAGGGACGCATTACGCTCGCAATTTACGCTGATGATGTTTTATAAGGAGTTATTTCCAAAACCATTCATAAGACTTGTTTCTTTTATATTTATTATTTTTGTACTCTAACATAGGTTCAACTTAAGTCTACTGATAAGTAGTTACTGTAACCGTTTACTACATTAATGATCCATGCTCTTAAATGAAAAATAAGAACGGTTTACTGCGCAATAAAGAGTCTATTTTTTGTTAAAATTCTTTACCGTGAGAGATGTTGTTAATTTTTATATCTTTATAAACCAAAGACTGGTAATTTTAATTTCAAAAACTTAATTGTGATTCGTATGTTCATTAATGGCTTAATTATTATTAATAGTAAATGATTACTAAATAAATGAGGGTTTTATTTTCCAATTCGTTCTGTATCTTACTCTCGTAATAAAGAAAACTAAGCTGTTTTCTTTGCGTTTTACTTACTTAAGAAAAACGATATTTTTTTAAATTTCAGCCGAGATCTCGAAATTCCCGAGATCTCGCGAGATTGATATTTCTAATCTCGCGAGATCTCGAATTTGCGATCTCGCCTCGAGATTGCATTCCCTAGTGGTAACCCTACCACAAGTGAAGTGAAATTTGACACTGAAAAACATAGTGAAGTGTGCTAATTTATTATTATGACATTCTATTTATAGACTTTAGATATTCATAGTTTAGTTCAACCATTATTTACATTAGAGTCCTACATTTTTACATTCTTATTTTACTATTTTACATTTATTTTCTACATTCTTTTTTATCATTCATTATTTTTTACATTCTTATTTTACTATTTTACATTTATTTTGGGATTGTTTTAATTAGTTATTCTCTGTGTTGTGGCAATATGTACGGTGCACGTACATGGGTTTTAAAAAACTACGTTAAAAAAAACCGACTTCCAAAAATACTAAAAAGCAAAAAATAACTTACTCAATTTATAACACTATCCTCTACTTACCTACTAACTACTTATTCTTTCCGCTTACTGCTTGGTTTGAAGTCGGTGCCAAGCCACAGCATAATTAGCAAACCTACAATAAACATTATACAAAAAAGTAATAAGCGCCATCTATCTATAATGAAAAAGAAATATCACGTGTTGTGCTATTAAACGCTAGATGGCGTTGTGACGTGACGTCATATTTCTGAATAGCGGTGTTTAGATTCTCCATGATTTAATAAGGTCAACAAAAATTTTGGCACCAATTGCATTTAAAATTCTAAATTTTAGACGCATGCTCATGCTGGTTTATGCTACGATTTAGTTCTTCAATTTTGCACATTTTAGAGTTATCAATATATATGGCATAGATAAGTATAAGTACTAACGTATAGATGACCAACTCTCGATTTTGTACTCTAAAGCGCCATCTAGTTCTCAGACCCCGTACTACTTAGTAGCAAATCTATACGTACCTACATAGATAGATGTATCGATGACGTAGGCCATATTATACATTCGTGTATTTACCGGATGATTCTTTTTACCGCCAGGAAAATAAAGAGAGTGATTCTAGTCCTCAAACACAACTTTTTCTATGGGACCAATAGAAAAAGTAGTTGTATTTGAGCACTAGAATTAGCCTCACTTTTCCTGACGGTAAAAAAATCATCCGGTAAATACACGAATGCATAATAATATATCTAATAGCTATGTTACTTTTTAAAGGTGCTACTAGTTGTGTATTTAATAATAGCCAGTAGGTACGGTTTACGTGCTGTATTTTATAAACATAACGAAATTAAAACTACCTATTATTAAATACACAATCCGTTACGAAAAATAAAATATTATGAAAGAAAACATTTTTTTCAAGAAGATATTTATTTATTTATTTCTAGTTTTATGGCGTATGACATAATAATTATGTGCTAATTCTTTAATTGGGTCATTCTCATCCCAAACCGTGTTTTTGCCACTTAGCAAATATTTACATCTTTGCACCAATTGAATATTATTAATTGTATGCTTTTTTTTAAAAGATATTCCTTTATTTTAAGTTTGTGTTGTTCACATTTAATAAATGCAAGTGATACAAGCGTGGTGGTTACCAATTGTATATAATTATAACTATTTCTTGGGATTCACAATTAGTTTTTAAAATTTCAAGTGTAATAATTTCTATATTAATTAAACATTCCAGCAAATATTTACTGGGATAGTGAAGAATACATTTACTCGTATTTTTTTTTTAAGTAATAAACTTTAGATATTGCAAGTATGTTTCTTCACTATCCTCTTCTAATGCTTTTTTACATTCAATGCAATTTTTTGAAATTTTTTTGTATGTTTAATTAATGAGCCAGCCACAACAATAAGCTACTGCTGCACACTTCTCAATTTCGCTTGGAATTTGGCTAGTTAATACTACATCTATATTTTTTAATTCTATATTTAAATGATTAAAATCTATTTCTGTAAGTCTAGGTAGGGGCCTGGAGATATTTTGAGTTAAAATACATTTTAAGCTTTGTAGGCAATGACTGTCGTCACTCTCACAATTAGCCCCCACAGACTTAGGTGACACCATGTTATTAATTAATAAGGCTTTATAAGACGCCTCAAAAGATACTAAATTTGGCATGACATTTCGTTGCCCATGTGCTCGTATGGCGCCAAAAAAATTCTCCAGCGGGTCTTGGTTGAAATTGCGCAGCAGTACAGATCGCAAGCCTAAGCCGTGTAGTTTTTTGGTTATTTGCTGAAATGCTTGAATAGTTTTTATCCAACTAGAAATAGATGGAACCAACCTTACTCTGTCACTAATAAATTTCATGGATCTTAAAATTGGTAAGCTCTTATGCCATAATTTGTGATGCGGCGATTTTGGCGAGACTGCTGACCAATATATTTTGCCTTTTACAATTTTGCTGTAGTTTCCATTGACAGAATCAAAAAGCCTATCGAAAAATAATAAAAGCTCTGCAGTGTCCGTGCTTTCCTCAGGAATCCGGCCAATTTCTGAAAAAATAAAAAAGATTCACATTAGATTTCTCACATTACATATAATTTACTGAGAAGTGTAATCACATGACATTGGAAAAGTCACAATGGTACTATAGTAGCTGCCAGTTAAGATGTCAATAGCGGACATTGACACCTACCTACTAAGTTTTTCATCACTAAGCGATAACGACACTTACTTGTTACTTAAAACGACCGACAAGCGATACTTGCTTATATCGCTAGAGTATCGTAGTACCGGTCGACTAGACATTCAGGGGTTGTGAATCTTGTGTTGTTCCAATTTAAATTTATTATTTTTTATTGCTAGAAAAGGAATTACGTGTGACGTAAAAAAATGCTTTAATGTGAAGGATTTTATTAACATGAATGGATGTAGTGATATGTTAGTGGTCAGAACTGTCGGTGTGCATTTCTAGAAAGTAATGTGCATTCGAGTCAGACTCATGGTATGCATCCCGCGGCTCGTGGTCGACTTTCCCATTAAGTTTATAAGTATTTATAGAATTAAAATAGTAAATAATTATTATACCTTTATATTATATATTATTATTTTATATTTGATCTTCTCGCGTATGTTACGCATCGTTGGGGTGAGGCCATCGAGAAACACGGCGAAGCTCTTGCTGTGTCTCTTGATATATCAAAGGCCTTTGACAGGGTCTGGCATGCTAGTCTGCTTGGCAAGCTTCCCGCATTTGGTATCCCTGCTGACTTTTGCAACTGGTTATCGGACTTTTTGAGTGAACGATCGATCCGAGTGGTCATTGACGGCTGCGCATCGGATCTCATGGCAATCAATGCCGGTGTTCCTCAAGGGTCTGTTCTCTCTGCTACTCTATTTTTGCTGCACATCAACGACCTGCTTCAGCTAGGAGCTGTTGGGTACGCTGATGACAGCACAGTCTCAGAGAGATACATTTCCAGTGCAAAAGCCGGTAGGGATGAGATAGCTACTCTTAGAGAGGCCATGGTTGAGCGGATGAATTTGACCTTAAACCTTGTCTCCCAATGGGGTGATGACAATCTGGTCAAGTTCAACGCTCAGAAAACACAGGCTTGTCTTTTCTCAGCCAAAAGGAGCCCATTTAATTTATCCCCTACTTTCCGAAGTAAATCTGTACCCATTACCGACCGTCTGGAGCTCTTGGGCATGGAGTTGACATCAGATCTCAACTTCGGTTCGACCATCGAGTCAAAAGCACAGACTGCAGCTAAAAAGCTGGGCATCCTAAATAAGGTGAGGCGATACTTCACACCTGGACAGCTTTGTAACTTGTATAAAGCACAAGTCCGTTCCTGTATGGAGTATTGCAGCCACCTATGGGATGGCTCGGCAAAATACCAGCTCGCTGCACTCGACTCGGTGGAACGCAGAGCCAAAAGGCTCATAGGCGATGAGATGCTTGTGTCCAAGCTTCACAGCCTGGCGCACAGGCGTAACGTTGCCAGCTTGTCGGTTTTCTACAGATTGTACTTCGGAGAGTGTGCGCTGGAGCTCCATGACCTGATCCCACCATCTCCGTTTTACTACCGGGCTACCAGACGCACGGCAGGGTACCACCCGCACTTGGTCGATATACCGTCTTGTCGTACTAAGCGCTTTTCCACAACATTTATTGTGCGCACGGCCAAGGTGTGGAACTCTCTGCCGGCTTCTGTGTTCCCTACCACATACGACCCGTCTGCCTTCAAAACAAGAGTTAATAGGCATCTTCTGGGCTCGCTCGCTCCATCGTAGACCTCATCTGTCGCTTACCATCAGGCGAGATCGAGGTCAAGAGTGAGTTCATTCTAAATAAAAAAAAAAAAATATATATACCTACAAATAAAAACACCAGAGGGCCTAGACAAGTGGCATAAACGCTAGGAGAATAGAATAGTATATGAATGAATTGACGTCACGAAATTTGATCTAGCGTTGCGAACTTCAAATTGGTAGCCAAGTGTAATATATTCTATTCTACGAAACGAAACGTCAATGGAACATAATATTCTCCATACAAATCCGTAGCCAAGTGGCACGTTTGACAAGCGACTTCGACTGTGAGCGTTTCTAATTTACGCTTAGGAAGCGTTCGCTCGGACCCTGTAGAAAACACTTACGATACGCTAACCAAGATGGCGATTGTTTAGTCAGCTGTTGGAGAGTACCATTCGTTTTTGTGAAAAGTTTCGTGTAATTAATAAAAACTGTAAAAATGCACTCTCTTAGATTGTTGTGGGCAGCGCATAATGAAGAAATTTGGCTTAGGCGTCATAAAAGAAATATATCTCGTCAGTGTTTAGAGCAAATTAGTGAAATGCCGGATTTATTGTTCAGAGAGAGGTTTAGACTCGATAAACAAACATTTTATAAGTTGTGCCAGGATTTACGTGTTCATACATCGTTACGAGGAACTCGAGAAATTTCTTTGGAAGTAAAGGTAGATAACATAACAGTTTTATTATTGAATTCCGTAAGGTTCATTTGGGGTTCTAGGTTAGAGTCTTCTTCTAATATTTTTTTTCCTCTTTTCTAGATACTTTGTACTCTGAGCTTCTTAGCTACAGGGTCATATCAAAGGATCGTGGGTGTTACCCAACATTTGCCACAGCGAACAGCAAGTCGCTGCATTAGGCAAGTTGTAGAGGCACTCAACAGCGACAATATTACAACAAAATATATAAAATTTCCCCAAACGAATCAAGAAAGGTCAAGAATACGACAAGAGTAAGTACTTATGTACAAATATATTTTTATCATAGTAGTATACAATATAGTATGTAAAAATCAGCTTTATTTTAATGTTTTGATGCAGTAGGTAATTGTGTTTTTAATTGGTTTTAGGTTCCAAAGAAGATTTAATTTACCTGGTGTAGTAGGATGTATAGACTGCACTCATATAGCAATAGTAAAGCCAGTTATAGATGAGCACCTTTTTTTTAATAGAAAAGGATATCACTCACTGAATGTACAAATGGTAAATATTATGTGTATTATTTTATTAGGTATAATTCAACATTTAATTTAATTTTGTTATTATTGGTGCATTATATCTAAATTAAGTCTTCAGCTATCAGGGAACTAGTTAAAACTATACCTGTTTCTAAATCTGAGTAGGCTCTAACTTTAAGAAAATAGATATTATAAGTACTTGTTGGGAATAAAGAAATTAATGAAATTATTTTTGCAGATTTGTGACCATAATTTAAAAATATTAAATATAAATTCTAAATATGGTGGAGCCACACATGACTCTTTTATATGGTCATCGAGTCAAGTGGAACCATTCATGCGAGGACTACACCATAATGGAGAACAAACATGGTTATTAGGTAGGAATAGGAGGCAATATTATCTCAACTAATTTTGTTATTAATTTTTACAACACAAATTCTAAAGCAATTTATTTTTCAGGAGATTCTGGATACCCTCAAAGACCCTGGCTGATGACACCAATATTGAATGCTACACCTGGTTCTCGTGAAGAAGTATACACCACACGCCATATTGAGGCAAGAAATTGCATTGAACGTTGTTTTGGCTTGCTGAAGGCACGCTGGAGGTGTTTACTCAGACATAGAGTTCTTCATTACCATCCACAAGTTGCCAGCAAAATAGTAATTGCATGTTGTGTATTACACAACATTGCACTGGAAGCTTGTCTGCCGCCTCCGAGTGATATAGTTGAGCAACATGATGATGGTGATGAAAACTTTGTTATACAAGCTGGTGCTTCTGTTCCCAGCAGTCAAAATGACCTCATGCATGGTAGAGCAATACTTAATTGCCTACTAAATAGACTGTAAGTTTTTTATTCATATCATGGCTCATACAATGCCCTTCCCAATAATATTTTACACTTTTTTAAATTTAGTTTCTATAAATTTTTTCATCATCCTTACATACCTTAAGAAAACTCGATCGTACTTATATATTATCTTGATTTAAGATCTATGTATGTCATGTAATAAATTAGATTTTTTTTTTATAAGGTATAATTTTATTTATGGTAAAATAAAATAATTTGTATAACAATAAATCTTTTTTATTTTTCGCAATTATTACTTTTTATAAGAATAAAATTTCGTTACATACATCTCGAACTTAAAAATAGCATGCACCTCATCTTTGGTATAACAGTCACTTTTGATAAATTAATCCTGGCACAACTTATGAAATGTGATGATGTAATCACATTTCATAAGTTGTGCCAGGATTCATTTCACAAGGGTCTAGAAAGAAAGTAAATGATTACAAACACCTATGATAAACTAGCTAATTATCTGTTTACTAATAGATGCAGAGCCTTCAAGTGTGTTTAATTTCACTCATTGTCCTGTGAATGTTTACCACATTTTGCCACATTTGGTTACCTATGTAACAAAATAAAATAGTTTTCTTGATTATTGTAAATAATTGTTGTTAGAACTACAGTAAAAACTAAAAAAAGAAGTAATAACAAATTTAAATTATTATGTTTATAACATTTAACTTCTACATTTGTCAGTGTAGGTAGCCTTATGAACATAAATAACTTATTAAATAAGTCTGTAGTAAATTACACTAATTGACCACAGACATCAGGAATCACAACACCATTATACAAGGGATCATAACAACATCAGACATCAGGAAGAATTTCTAAAGTTGTTAGGCAATTGTTTGCCAAATAACTTTAGAAATTAAATATTCTTTCTGATACTGCAAGAAATTCTTCCTGATGTTAAACATGTTTAAGAATTTCTTGCAGTATCAGAAAGAATATCTGTAGATGGCAGACTCGCGGATCGCTGCTGCGCCAATACATCAATTAGTCTCTGACCAATAAGAGCTAATTGATGTAGCAACTGGTTATGCTCGCGATTCACCTCTATCCTCGCCAATTCAAGATTATTGTGGCGCCTGTCGCGCCTCTCCTCAAATTCAAGGCGGCGGTGCTCGACGGCTACAAATTCACTTGTCGCTCTATCAAAGGGCGTCAATACTCTATTCCTACGCGCCCTTAATAACGAACGACGATTCGGTGTTGTAGCCGCCGACAGCGGTGAGGCTGACGCCTGCCGTCTGGAGCTTCGTGCTGGAGGAGTTCTAGGCGGCGGAGCAGGCAGAGGGGCAGGTTGGGGTGGTGGCGTAGATGTCTCCCGAGCCGGTGCTAAAGTTGTGCGTGGTGGGCTTTCTACAAGTAGTATGGGTTCTGCTGAAAAGATTTATTTTTTATCAAGTTTATTGTAATATTCAATAAAATACATCTTTCAGTTACCTAAAGCAACAGTTACGTTCATAATACAATTAATACATTCAACTTACTGTTTTGACTATAATTTGTTTCCAAATCAAAGTGCTCTAGTCCACTTCCCTCTTCTACTGCTGATGGCATCTCACTAGACCTGCTGCCTGCCAAAACCAATGGAGGCTCACCTGATGACCTCTGTAAATAAAACGGCTTCTGTTAATTTTTGAATTTAATTTAATATTTAAAATACATATATATATTAAAATATAATATATTTTTTAAATTATATTTATTTCCTGTTTTTTTTTTTAAATGGGATATAATTTAACCACTCAAGGCCCGGCCAAGTATGACAGAACAATAGAAAATTAATTGTCTCATTATGTGAGACTTGAGTAATTAATTATTAAAAAGAAATATCAATTACATAGACCGGTTTAGGTGGTCTTAGAGATCCTGACAAGCTTAATAATATTAAATACAAGAGTGTGTTTAAGAACAGTGTAGTCCAAGTTTATCAAATACTTACATTGAATCCTTGCTCTTGAATGCAAGCTTGCCCAGTCACAGCAGACACTCCAATAACTGCAACCACCCTCTCTTCTAAAGCAGTTAAAGAGTGTCTGCTGCTAGGCCCACCGCCAGTGCCAGAAACATGTTGCCTTATGGCTAAATATTTCTTTTTTGTTTTGGTCTTCCAGTCTGCCCACACCTAAAAGTAGTATGTAATTAATGTAAGTGAAAGTGTTATAATAAATACACATATATTTAAATACTTAATTTCCTGAGGTCACTGTTATCTATTAGGAGGACTATATTATATTTGATTCATACTTTTTTCCATTTATCCGAAGATTTTTGTACTCCACCACCAACGGAATTCAATAGACTGGTTAATTCCTGCCACAGTCTATCTCCCTTTACCCGACCTTGAGCAACCGTCTGGGGTTTCGAAATATCGCCGCGCCTATAACATAAACAAACTATAAGTGTTAAATTCCTTTGTGGATTGTGCAGCTTGATCACGTCATTGTTTATATTATGTTTCATTTAGTGAAAATATTGAAATATTCAAATGATTTTTAAAGTGAATTACCTTTCCATAAAATCTATAAGAATTGAGAATTGCTCTGGACTAGCTCGCAACCTCGGTTCCATCTAAAAAATAGTGTTAAAATGTAAATAAAACAATATTATTCCTAACCATTAAAACCACTTTATACACAAGCATGACGCTATACTTTAAAATGATTTAATTCAGATTGTTATATTATACTTTTAGTACTTACCGTTTTAAAATAGATCCAATGTATTTTCACTTAATTAAAACTTTACGAACTGAACACTTCACAACTTCACAATATTTGCGTTTCGCGGCGTTCCAATGTCAAACTGACGTTACGGTACGACAAACCATAGAGAATACTTGATGTTTTTTCTATTAAACGAATAGACTGAGCGTTCGACAAATTGTTGGCATTTGGCTACCAATCAAATAACGCTAACGATTAAGCGTTCGTATTCAATAGAATAGAAACGACTACGAGCGTTTGACACTTGTCTAGGCCCTCAGTTTAGATTTAAATGAAGTTTATTAATTTTGTTATTCCTCGCCGTCTTCTGCTTCGCTTACAGAGGACTCTGAACTGTCACTGTCACTATCATCAGATACATGAATAATAAATTCATCTATTGTCTTGTCGATGGTGTGGTCAAGACCTATCATTTTTTTTTCTATGATTTTTATGTGCTCTACGCAGTTAGCCCACTTAGTACTATTAACTTGGGCAATGGCATCATTTAATAATGCTTTTAAATCTGCAAATTTAAAAGTCGTATTATGTCTGGCGACATAACCCTTTATGTCCGCCCATATTAACTCTATAGGGTTAAGTTCGCAGTGATATGGGGGTAATCGCAATACTGTTACCCCCTTCTCTTTTGCCATTTCGTCAATAACAAGAGACTTAAAATTATCTTTAATTTTGTTTACTTTTTCCATTAATTGCCTTTTTACTTCTTTGGCTTCGAAGGAAATATTTTTTGTTTGAAGCCAATTTTGTATTGCGTCTTTCTTCCACCCGAAAGTTGGAGTCTTCTCTATACGTCTGAAAATAAAATTCAAGTTTTAAAACATGACTGAGTAACATATTGCGGGCGGTTCCTATCAGATAGATTTAATAAAGTGTAGTTTTACATTTATCTAACTACTAATTTGTTTCATATTCGCTAGATAAAACAATTAGCTAAACTATTTTACAAAAGAATCGAAACATGAGGGGTTTGGGGGAAGTGGAACATAGCGCTAGATAGCGACCGGCACGTTTCCGCTTGACTCGGGATGATCGATATTAGAAAATATCATAGCGGTGTAATAATATTTTTTGTAATACTCATGAATTTATGTTTGTCGTTTTACCTTGAATGGTAACTGGCATTGTCCAATACAATGACGTCATTTGGTTGCAGTTTCGTTAATACTTTTGCAAACCATTCTTCAAAGTGAGGAGCGTCCATATTTTCGTGATAGTCCCCTGTTTTGTGTGCTTCAAAAATCCATTCACATTCTTCTAAAAATCCATTTTCATTCCCGACGTGAACAACAATGAGTCTTTTACCCTTTGACACAGGGTCTTTAGCTCCAGTTGACAATCCTTCTAAAAAAGCTTGTTTGGCAGATTGGACCGTAGTATCGACCCAAACTTTACCCACGGCGTGTCCTAAAAAAGCATCACCTAATAATTAAAAATACTGGAAAATGAAGAACCATAAGCACCTATTAGGCCAGCATTTCATGCCCAAAAAATGAAAAAATCTAGGTTACTAATTGCGTGACAGATGTGATTGAAAAATACTTGCTTGCTTGGCACATATTTTTCAATCACATCTTCCTGTCACGCAATTTAACCTTATTACTAACACCATATGGTCGTTAGAGCCAGATTATTAGTGCAAACGATGTAAACGTGTCCGAGCAACGAGAACAATAGACAGCCGCATTCCTTAGATAAGAAGCGAGCCCGGATTGACAATTAACTCATTAGAAGGACTTTTTGTAAAACTTGTTTTGAAATAACATAAAAACATCTTTTAATCTTAATAGCAAAACCAATAGAAATAAAAATACCTGCGTTCACCCAAGTCTCATCAGTATAAAAAATTCGTCGGTTTTCCTCTCGATATTTTTTTATTTCTCGCAAGTATTTTATACGCCACAAAACGATGTCACTTCGATCTATTAAAATACTTTTGCGGTTTTTCTTCATGTATTTAAATTTCAAATGCTTGAGAATACGTCGCAATGATGTCATACTAAGATTCGGTAAAGACTCATCGTCATTCACGGCTTGAAGAATTTTTGCAAGGTAGGTAGTTCACCTTTAAAAAAAAAACTGTGGACAATTTTTCTAATTGCCGATTTATCAAAATCATCCACTTTTTGGAGAACATTTGGCCTGCTCCTTTTACCATCAGGTTGCGTTATTTTATGAGTATCTCTGTATTCACTCAATACCCGATATATCGACCTTTCATTCACCCCACATATTTCTGACGTACGTTTAACAAGGTCATGGTTAGAAATATATTTATCCTCGGGCTTTGTGTTTTGAACATATTTAAAAATATTAATAATCATGAGACGTTCACCGCTTGTGAGAATCGACTTCTGTCTTTTTGCTGGCGGTGATGTGAAAGGTATTGATTCTTGAGGTTGCAATATATTTCGACGACGACGGCGTTTCCTGGCATCACCAGTAGACGGTCCTGCATCTGGTTCCATGCTTCTTTACAAGTAGCAAGAATAAAAACACAGGAAACAAAAACAAAACAGTAACAAACACAACAACAAAAACAAAACAGTAACAAACACAACAACGAAAACAACAAGAACAAAGAAATTATCCGAAACACAACCGAACGTCGTAAAGCGAAAACAACATAAGATTAGAATTAGAATTTTTCTGTGATGAGATATTTTTGTGATGTATTTTAGGAAAAATAAAGTATTTTTACCATCCTGATATCATGATATCATTTAGATACTTAAACCCCTACAATATGCATTGACTTTATTTTTATTTACATAAAATACTATATTTACAACAATTAATTTCGTAGGGTACGTTTGCTCGATTTCCTATTTTTTTGGGTTGTGCACTGAGTTGTGTATGAGGCTCATTGTGGATGTATTATGAGACTCAAGCGATAACAGTCTTACGACAGGTTTGTATGGATGGAGCGATACAAATACTAATATTGAGATATCGGGATGAAAGTAGGGGCAATGTCCGCTTTTGACTTGCTAGATGGCACATACTATAGTCAGGTTCAAACCAAACTCCCACTCCACGTTTCCCACATCAAGAAAAATACTTTTCTAGATTGAACTGTTCCTGGGCAAAGGCCTCACCCCCACTCTTTCCATTTCCTTTTGTCTAATATGTCGTCCTGCCAGTTCTCTAAGAAGCCATCCAATACCACCTTCTTCTCGGTCTGCCGCGACTCCGTCCGGAGCTGCTAGAGCTCAAATCTTGTGATATACAAGCTCATACCCTGGATGGCATCCGGCAGACATGCCCAGGAAAATGAAAAAGTAAAAATGATAAGGGTAATTTGTTTACCTGCTGTGAATCCCATTGCTACACTGACAGTTTTGCTAAAGACTTGTGTGGCGTATTTCACTTTCATTTTAGGTATCAAATTTGGAATGACATGACGTGCAGTCAATTTTGGTATTAACCGCAGTCCTTTAAATCCAGGGCCATGTTTATATAAAGCTTCCAGATGAGCCCATTTCGCTATTCTTTTTTTTCCGTCCAGATAATATTCTAAATTTTTACTGATACGATGAACTGATTACCTGAAAATAAATGAGTAGAAATTAAAAATTGACTAACATTATCTTCACCCCCTAGTTGCATGTATGGTGGGCTACATAATGGTGTCTGTTACACAATTGTATAATAAAAAAACCGCCCCAGTGCGAGTCGGACTCGCGCACGAAGGGTTCCGTACCATTATAGGTCAAAAACTGCAAAAAATTATGTTTGTTGTATGGGAAACAAACGTATTTTTTTGCAGTTTTAACCTTAAATATCTATTTAATTCTTATTTTAGTATTTTTTGCAGTTTTAACCTTAAATATCTATTTAATTACCCTTAAATATCTATTTAATTCTTATTTTAGTATTTGTTGTTATAGCGGCAACAGAAATACATCATTTGTGAAAATTTCAACTGTCTAGCTATCACGGTTTTCGAGATACAGCCTGGTGACAGACAGACCGACAGACGGACAGCGAAGTCTTAGTAATAGGGTCCCGATTTTACCCTTTGGGTGCGGAACCCTAAAAAAAATAGCTAAATGCGAGCTACTGCTCTAAAGTCACTGTCTACCTTAGTGGAGAAGGTGATATGAGCTAAGTTTCTGGATCCGCGCCTGCTTATTTATGATGAGATAACAAACATTACAGACAGTTACTTACATAATTATTATAATATGTAATTAGTGTAAAGGAGCTGATAAATTACTTACTCTTAAAAGCATCAGTTTTGTACATTCTAGTTGTAGCGGAGTGTAGTTTATATGGAGCTGGTATTAATGAAGGTTTTCCCGCAATGCCTGCAAATAAAACTTTAATAAATATATATATATATAAATATTTTTGTGTTTGTATAATTAACTATAATTACAAAAATCAATAATTGCCGAATATATGACTGAGTATCATTTAAAAACGGCTTAACTGATTAAGCTGTTTTAACAAAAGTTGCAAGAAGTCTGGAAGTCTGCGGTAAATGTAGGAAAATTCCACACGAACGATGTCGTAGGCAAAATGTAATCAATATATAGATTTACTTACTTTTAATATGGTCACTGTAGCTATGGGTACTTGTAGTGGGCTGTAAATCATCAACAACAATGGGCTCCGGTCTATTGGAGGTAGAATCCAGTGGTGCACCTACAAAAGATTGATAAATACATTAGTTATCAAAAACTCTATGTTGATACAAGCTGTTACTTCCATCCAAATTAAATTAAACAGAATTGTTTTGAAATTTCTTTAATAGTATTGTTTGTCAGGAGAGCTTCTAAATAATTTTATACATCAAGTTCCCACGTCACATAGTTGTCATATTACAGGGAACATTAAGAAATTCTCCCCGAGTATTTTGTTGTCACCAGATGATACCAACCGTACAACACATAGTACTTATATCTTTAAACTGACTGTAGAATCATTAAAACTGTCAATTGGTGACTTTATTTAAATATTGAGTTCATTTTTATATGAATAATAATATCTTGTCTCTATTGTATCTTGTATCTCACAATATAAGTCAGACTGATCCTTCCTCATATTATCCTGTTTAAACAAACAAACAATATGTCTTTAATAAATTAATATTATTCAATGTCATAATTACTTACTTAAAACCATGTCACTGTAGCTACTGGTACTTGTGGTGGGCTGTATATTATCAATAACTATGGGCTCAGGTCTATTGGAGGCAGTATCCAGTGGTGCACCTACAAAAGATTACAAATACATTAGATTAGAAAACATTGTTAACACAAAAAGAATCATAACCTTATCAAAAAAAATCTATGTTAATAAAATAATAATTTAGTTTATCAGGAGAGTTACTATAGTCATTTTACAGTGTAAATGAAAAAAATGTCATACAGGGAATATTGAGAAGTTCACTCAGAGTATTTGCTGTCACCAACTGTTTTTTTTTTTGTAAATAGCTTATTTAACTCTTTTACATGTCAATATTTTAATTTTTATTATTTTAAGCGAACGATGGGGCCGGTACCAACATACTTTACGATACATAGGACCTATATATGTATAAACTGACTATATGTAGAAAAACTAGAACTGTTAATTGTTGACACATATATTTAAATATTCAGGAGATATGCATATTTATATGACAAAAGCTATTCTCAGTAAACATCATCTCCCTAGCCTTTTCACAATAGTGTTGGGGTCTTCCAATTCAACCGGATTTAGGAGAAGATCAGTGTTTTACATGAAATGACTGCCTACCAGACCTCCACAACCCAGTTACTGGACTTCACAATACCCCTTGCTTAGACTAGTCAGACTTTCTGGCTTCTGACTACTTGTAACGACAGGCCACTAAAAGCTATTGTCAGTAAACAATAACTTAAAAAAATATATAAGATAAGAAAAAAATATACTCAATACCTGGAAGATGCAGCGTTGGTACAGCTAATTTACTTAATCTATTCTTCGGATAATGATATATTTCTTCAAAATGGAGACGACAGATTCTTCTGTTTCTAAATATATAATCATCATCTTCTTCCACAAGACCAGCATCAGCACCATGGGTTGTCAACCCATGTATGAAACTTGTCACTATCAGTTGAAGGATTTGGGAAAGCATGTAGCACTGCACCTATAAATAAAGTAGGAAATTAAATTATAAACCAAAAGCTAAATTGCAGACATTAAGATGGAAAAATATTTTAAAGGCATTAAATATTGTTTGTTATTGTTTGTATACAAGATACCTTGCAAAACAGCCAAGTGAGTGAGACATGCAAGAGCTCTATAGATATTAGTAGTCAAGCCACCAGCAGTTGATTTGGTTGCTGTCATCTAACTTTTTGGTTGAATAGGGGCACACCAGAAGAGGTACGGCTCTAAATATTTTGTTGGTGGAGCAACTGATTGCCCTACCGCGGTGTCTTAGTGAGATAGGGCATTTTTTGGTCAGTGGGTAGTCTTAGTTTTTCCAACCCGTTACAACGTATTTACTATTACATGTACAGACGCCAGCATGGCCGGGTACCCAAAACTGTCAGCTTTCCACAACTAACCTTGAACCGAATGCTTTTGAGATCAAGTTAAAAATTTATTAACGAAATTGACAGATTGTAGTAAGTCGATGTGCTGGCGTCTGTACTTAGCTATCACCGACCGGAAACCGGCAAGCCAAATTTTAAGTATCGGGTAATGTATTTAAGTTAATGGTACTAACCTGCAACGAGTGACGAAGCGCAGGTAGGAACACAACACGTTTTTTGAGGCATTTTATTGTGTCAATATCACAAAAACAACAAAAACAGAGTCACTATCTCAACACGCTCACAAGTCACCAGCGAAATCTTTAATCTGCGAAGGCTAAGACGGAGGAGGTTAACACACTCGACTCGACGTACTCAGTAATCAGAAAATATAAAGATTGCTTAGACATTCGATGAAACTGAATAGAAAACAAGAAAATTGCGCATACGCATCCACTTGGTCTCAAACTTCAGTCTCGAACTTAACGGCTGCCATGACAGCAAACAGTGCATTTTTACGGATGCGTTCGTTTCATATTAAATTATTAAATTGTTACTTGTCTTGTTTGTAGAAATATTATGTATATTAATAATGTAAGAAAACGCATTAATTATTGTTATTTTCTGCAGTAATTTAAAACAACATGAATATAATAATATTAATTTGGAACGCATTTTTCATTTGAAAAAGTACGGGGTCAGGGAGCTAGATGGCGCTGCGGACGTTAAAAATTGACATATCCTAGGAAGACAAACTAGCATGCACAGACTCTTGTCTTGCGTACTTGTGATTACTTACTCGACTGTTTTCTTTTGTGATTTACCTTGTTTTGTTTGACCTGGCTATTCTTTTTGGACTCTGGAACTGCTTAAACGATTGACCTGGCTGTGTTATAATTGGATTTTGTTGTGTAAAATGGAAGGTCTGAGATGTTTGAATTGTGGTCTAATGATCACCACCAATCGAAGGCACTCTCCGGCTAATGCCGATACAGTTCGACAAACTATAACGCAATGGATTGCTCCACGCACAGTGAGTATTAAATTGTATATTTTTAACTATGACTTGTGCCTTATTTTGTTATAAACGCACTTAACAATTTGGGAGCCTTGATGCTGACTACAGATCAATTAATTTTCAGATGACTGCCAGTGATCATGTTTGTGATAGCTGCTGGACCTTGGCCAGCAACGTAAATACTCAACATCGACACCTATGCGTCAGTTGTGGCCGCTCCCTACTGAGAATTCGTTCCCATGTGTTAAATATGGATAGTGAGCGTGCATATGACATTTATAGACTTGTAAATGAAAACATACAGAGAAGACTTGGACGTCAGGTTAGTGAAATAATTTATTTATATAAATTGGTTACATTACAGCGAGTCATTTAGCTTAAGCTTTGTATGACCTATTTTTTATATTTGTGATGATTGATGTATATTATATCTCTGTGCTTACTTTATCAATGTGTTACCGCCAAGAAAAACCGTACTGTAAAAACCTTATACCTACTTATATTTTTGTTTCAGGCAAGGATTGGCCATGATAATATTTGTCATCCATGTTGGCAGCGTGCTGATCATTCACGAAACAGACAATTATCTGTTGCTTCCACAAGTACCTCACAATCTACTTCTATATCAATTAATATTGACAATACTGAGACGGAATCAACACCAGCAGTTGATGAAACACCAGCAGTTAATGTAATACCTGCAGTGGATGAAACAGCAGCAGTAGATGAAAGCCAAAATATAGGCAACGTGCAGCTTCCATCCTATTTGCGTGCACCTGATACCCAGCGACATTGTGTTTTCCAAGGTTGTATAAATTCACAGAGACGGGTAATTCCCACCTCTATTAGAAAACGTGTTTTGTGTGATTACAATTATTATATACCTGCTAACTGTCGTGTCTGTTATGAACATATGTCTGCAGCACTGTGGCACAATTTATCAGAAGCGGAAAATGCAATAAATTCTTTTAAGCCAAACCATCTTGAAGAAATCATAGCATGGTTTCAGTCTAGCCAAACATCTGTTTTAGATTTTCAGAATATTGATGGATTAAATGATGATCACCTGCATTATTGGATCAGGTTGTCTAGAGATCAATTTAATCTTATTCTTGCTGAAGTTCCCCGTATCAATGATATGATTAGAGGGCAAATAGCACTTCTAGCTTATTTAATTAAAATGAGGACAGGGGACTCAGACGAGCGCTTGTCCCAACTATTTAATATTCCAAGAAGAACACTTGAGGTTATGATGAGTAAGGTTAGGGAATTACTTAAACAGGATTTTGTTCCTCGACACTTCACACACACACTCGACACAGGACTAAGTCACATATCCCGCCAGGAGGTTGCTAATCGCAATTTAATTATACCAAATGGGCTATTTGGTACTGCGGATTATAGTACGGCTATTGCAATTTTTGATGGGACATATGTGTACATACAAAAAAGTAGCAATTATAAGTATCAAAAACAAACTTACTCACTTCATAAATACAGAAACCTTATAAAACCATTTCTCCTTGTATGTACAGATGGTTATTAATTGATGTTCTTGGGCCGTATCCTGCAACTACATCAGATGCAGACATTATGCGAAATGAGTTTGCAGATGGGCAGCCTTTAAAAAATTACTTTGCAAGTGGGGACACCTTTATATTAGATAGAGGGTTTCGGGATGCAGTTCCCTTATTAGGACAATGTCATTTCAATGTGTCCATGCCAGCATCTCTTGAAAGTGGTCAACATCAATTAACTACGTTACAAGCTAATAAGTCACGGGCCACCACAATTTGTAGGTGGGTAGTTGAAATTGTGAATGGTCGATTTAAAAGAGATTATAAGCTTTTCCGCCAAGATTTTTTTAATGTTGCTTCAAAACATGTAATGACGGACTTTACCATAGCTGCGGCTTTAATTAATAGTTTTCATCCACTTATATCAGACAGAGCGAATGCTCAAACAATATTAAATATAATTCAAAATAAAATGTACACTGATAATCTTCTGGCTACTTATGTAACTAGTCATGATTTAAATAGGAGGCGAGCTCAATTCGAAAGAATTAATGTTAATAATCATAATGTTAATGATTTCCCAAGACTGGACTTTGAACAACTTATTTTAATATCGTTAGGGCCTTATCAAATCAAACAAGCCAGATCATATTATGGTGAACATATACGAAGTGGAGGACAATATGAAATTGAAATATACAGAGAAAGCAACAGCAATTTACGAGACTTAATTTCACAAAATGATAATAAATGGTTACTCAGAGGGAGAATTCAAAGTCGGCACGTTAGCAGAAGAGTGTATTTTGTTTACATTGTAATAAATAATAATCTTAGCGGGCGTGACGCTATAGAGCAATATTGTTGCAACTGTTTGGTGGGCAGACGCACTGTAGGGTGTTGTGCTCATGTCATGTCTATTATATGGTACTTGTCATGGGCTCGACATGAGCCAAACATATGCCCACCAGCTCAATTTTTAGATGAGTTATTGATTATTTATGAAAATGAATAAAAAAGAGCTTTATTTTAATGAAAAGTGGTTTCTTTTTCTCAATTACCTTAAATATTTTTACTTTTATAACCTGAAAAATGTTTTTTGTTATCTCCTTAATATCTCAGTATTCCCATGATCAATATTGATATTGACGTTTTTATAGTAAATAATTTTTATGACCAGTCATTTTAGCATTTGTATTATTATTGTCTGTTGAGATGAAAAAGTGGGCCTGACGAAGTATGGGCGTTTGCCAGTGTCCTTTATATTGTTACCAAAAACAGAACGATTACCTACCTATGTATAACTGTTCAATGAAGATAAAAACAAAAAAATGCTTATAATTAACTACTAATCACAGACAAATTACGTTTTCGTTGTTTTATTGTAAGAAGTTAACTTTATTATTATTAATACCAAAAAGAAAATCGATACTAACCTACGTAATTTTATCAATTTAAGCTACTTTTACCACTATTTCTATTTTATTTATTTTTAATTGTGGGTACTTTAAAAGTAACACTTTTAATAAATCTGAGTAAATAATCAAACTATTAACTGAACACACACTTTATTAAATTAACTTTTATTAAACTTTTGGCAAAATCCGTAAACACTTAACAAATCAACAATAGTTACAAAATGGAAATAGAGAGGATGTTTATCGTCGAGCGGTCCACGAGTAAAAGAGGCCGAGAGCGCCAAGCGAGCCGCGAGCCGTCGTCTTCTCCCCACCACCGGTAGGTGGTTCGATCCTAACTGTCAGGCGCCACTCGCTCTTCCGACTGTCGCTAACAGATGGCGCGCGCTCCGCAAAGTTGCCAACACGATCGCCACCAACAGATGGCGCGCTCCACGAAGTTGCCAACAGTAATAATAATTAAAAATAAAACCGAAGAAATTCTTATAATTAACTGCTAACTGAAGAATTCTTGGGTTGGAGCACTCGAAATACGGGAATAAATAATAGATGTAGTCATGGTTAGCTGCAACGTATAATGACTGGCTAAATAATTGACAAGTGAAACTAAGTACCCACAATACTTCATATACCATATCAATATACCCACAATTACTTATGACTACTAGCTACATACATCACACCTCCCTTCTTATTCTTTAAATAGTAACTAAGCTAGAATATTACATTTATGTTTATCCTTAAATACCTACCTTTACATTATGCATATAATTTTCTACTCACAAAAAGGTATACTATAACTATACTTATTTTCTATATTAATCTATTTCAAACCGGACAACCGGTCTGCGTATACGTTTGGGGCCCTCCACTGGTGGCGTTACCGTCGGCTCAGCATCACTCCTAGGTGGGTCAATGGGCGGAGGCATCGTAGGCACAATAGTACCTTGGGAATCGTCAATACCTCTGCCCATCACACCTTCCCCTTCTGCAATACCTAGTCGATCTTTTATAAAATTCCTCGAGTCCGATGCGTCTACGAGCGAGGCCCCATTAGTGCGTTGCGCTGCGTTGCGTCGCGTCATCGCAACGGAACAACGCATTGTATGCCACACTTGTGTTGCGTTGACGCTGCGCCAACGCAACGCAAGAGGGCATGCACGCCGACGCAGCTGCGTCTCAGTTCAGCCTTTGCAATGGATAGATACAAACGTGTTCTTTCCTCCTCTAGCAGTGCATCACTGTACGTCGTCGCAGCGGAGCTCCGACAACGCAGCGCATCACCCCCCCTCCCGCTTCGTCTCTTGTCCGTCGATCCGTTGAAACGTCGCGCGCGACGACGCAACGGTCTAATGGGGCATGTTATAAAAAATATATGGAAAACGACGCAGCGACGACGCTGCGACGACGCAACGCAGCGCAACGCACTAATGGGGCCTCGCTCTAACTGGTCGTCAGCCTGTAACGGCACAGCAGTCTCACTTCTGTCGCCATGATCTATGTTCCCCTCATCTCCTTGACAAGTAACATCTGACAAACGAGAACGACGCCTGATTTGATCAATGTGTCTTTTGAGAAGTCGACCGTCACCGCTATCCACCACGTACCTACGAGTACCTTCTATATCTCTTACAGTTCCTTTGACCCATTTGTCTGCCGCACCGTACCGTCTTGCCCAAACTGTATCACCTTCGCACAGAGTTCGTGGCTGAAGCCCCTCACCCTTAGCCTTGCGTCCCTGTACCTGCCGTACCCTATCTTCTAATGCCCGTTGCCCCCGTAACAAGTCGAGTCGAGAACGGAGTGAGCGCCTCTGTAGCATTGACGCAGGTGTCTCGCCTGTAGTGCTATGTACTGAGTTACGGTAAGCTAACAGGAATGTTTGTAAAGCCGTATCCACATCAACATTGTCCCTATACGCTTTTTTTATGGCCCGCTTACAGAGTTTGACCGCGTTTTCAGCTGCACCGTTCGATGCCGGGTGGTAGGCAGGTGAGAAGCTTTGGCGAATACCATTTTTTTTTAGAAATGAACTAATTTCTTCACTTGTGAACGGAGGCCCTTGATCTGAAACTAACTCTTCGGGTAGACCGAATCTAGCGAATGTAGCTCTTAAAACCTTAATGACGCTTAAAGCATATGTGTTTTTCATTTCAAATATTTCTATCCACTTTGAACTAGAATCAACTAACACAAAAAATTTTGAACCCTGATATGGCCCTAAGAAATCTACGTGCAACCTTGTCCACGGCTGCGCGGTATAGGGCCACGGTTGCGGCGGCGCCCGTGGTGGTGCGTCAGCCTCCGCGGCGCACGTCTCACATTGCTTACACATAGCTTCTATATCCGCATCTACATTAGGCCACCAGACATAACTTCGGGCTATCCCTTTCATCTTCACGATGCCCATGTGACCAGTATGTAGCTGTCTTAAAACCAGACTTCTTAATTTAGTAGGTATTACCATTCTATACCCCCACATAAGGCACCCGAATTCCGAATATAATTCGCGACGTCTATTGTAATAGGGTTGTATTTCCGCCATAGCTGAGCATTCATTCGGCCAGCCAGACTGTACGTATGACATAATTCTGCATAACTCAACATCTTTTTGCGTCGCCTCTTTAACATCATTATGAGTGATTGGTAAAAAATCTTCTACAAAATGTACATACGTACTGTCTGTCCTATCCGAACGCATATTTGTTTTATTAGGCAGACGTGACAATGCATCCGCACAATTTTTTTTTGATGCTACATATTCTATTGTATAATTATATGCGGACAACAATACTGCCCACCTCTGTAAACGCGATGCGGCCATAATTGGTATTCCTACCTTATTTCCTAAAATATAAGTTAATGGTTTATGATCGGTTCTCAACACAAACTTCCGACCGTACAAATATTAGTGATACTTCCTGATTCCGAAAACTATTGACAGTGCTTCCCGATCAATCTGTGAATATGATCGCTCCGCTACACTAAGAGACCGCGAGGCATAGGCTATCGGCCGCTCACCGCTTGGTGTGATATGGGACAGCACGGCGCCGACCCCCACACTACTCGCGTCAGTCGTCAACACGAGTGGCAGCTCGACCGAGTAGTGTGTTAGCACCCCACTACTAGCTAGCATCGTTTTAATCCTATCAAAAGCATTTTTACATTCTTCACTCCAAACATATTTTACTCCTGCTCTCAACAAGTTATACATTGGGGCTAAAATTGTACTTACGTTTTTTATGAACTTAGCATAATACATAACCATACCTATAAAGGCCCTCAACTCCGATATATTCGTCGGTGCCGGCGTGTTTATAATCGCTTTGACCTTATCTGTACAAGTATGTACACCGTCTGCACTGATGACATGCCCCAAGTAAACTACAGATTTAGCAAAGAATGAACACTTGTCTTTCCGCACTCGCAACCCATACTGTTCTAATCGATCAAAAACTTTGCATAAATTAGTCATGTGCTCAGACACCGTGCGCCCCGTTATGATGACGTCATCTAAGAATACTCCTACCTGCGGTAAATCCGCAAACATCTGTTCCAAACGTCTCTGAAATATGGCCGGGCTCGACGCAAGACCATACACTAATCTGTTATAGCGAAACAATCCCTTGTGCGTGTTAATAACGGTGTATTTGCGTGACTCATCTAGCTCAAATTGGGCATAAGCTTGAGAAAGGTCTAGCTTGCTGTAATGTTCCCCACCGTTCAACCGAACTAGTAAGTCTTCAACCCTAGGTAGTGGATAGCGGTCGACTTCTATTACCTTATTCGATGTGAGCTTATAATCGGCGCATATCCTTATGCTGCCGTCCTTTTTAACGACGGGCACGATAGGCGTCGCCCAGTCGGAACGCTCGACCGGAGTGAGAATGCCGTCCCGCACCAGCTGATCCAGCGCGCGCTCCACCGGCTCGCGCAGCGCATACGCCAACGGGCGCGCGCGCATGAAAACTGGCCGCGCGCCCGGCCGCAAGTGAATTCCAACCTTGCCACCAGTGAACCGCCCCAAACCGTCCGCGAACACTTTACAGTATCTGGAACTAAATATATTTATATCAAACATTGATCCATTACAGATGTTATTATTGTTTACATAAGTACGATAATCCAATACCGGCAGCTGTATTGCTAATGATGCCAGCCATTGCCTACCTAGTAACATTGTTTTGCCATTTTTTATCACATACAAGTCTAACTGTTTACATTTATCTTTATATTTGACTAGAGGTTTAATAACTCCCAGTGGCTTAGTGATTTCTCCTGTATAATATCTCAAAACAATATTACTTTCCACAATTTTTAAGTTACTAAAGAACTTTTTATAGGTGTGTTCATTTATACATGAGACTGCACTACCTGTATCGCACTCAAACTTCATTATTTTTCCCTGAATCTCTAATGATACAAAAATAGGCCTGCACTGTGAAACTGACAATTCATTTAGTTCAGTTATTATTACCTCGTCACTATCGTCGCTGTTCACTACGTCCTTTTTGAACTCGGCCTCGACGGTATAATGATGTGTCAACCGCGGACACATGCGACGCAAATGGCCCTGTTGGTTGCAAACCCGACATACATAGCGCCCGAACTTGCAAACGGCCTCCTCATGCGGCCCGCCACAAGCTCGACACTCCCGCTGTCGCCGCTCCCGCTCCCCCGAGCCGCCTGCAGGCACAGGCGCCGGCGCCGCTGGTGCGTCCCGGCCTGCCTGCTGCCGCTTTCGTTGTATGTACTCGCCTATCCGCGAGTGTCCGCCCGCGCGGCCTTTTCCTGCTCCGCCGCTGCCGCCACCGCCCTGCCGCTTATTAACCATCGACTGACAATCCACCGCCGCTTTTAACTCATTGATAGACTGCTCCACGACCGCTGCTGCATCTTTCTCTGCCGCCTCCATGCTTACGGCCAGATTATATGCTTTCATGAAGTCTAATTTAGTCTCTGCAAACAGTCTTTGTCTAATCGTTTCACTTTTTATTCCGCAAACCAGCTGGTCTCTTAAACTTTCTTCCAACCATGCTCCGAACTCACAAGTTTTAGACATTTTCTTTAAAACCGCCACATAGTCTGATATTTGTTCACTGATAAGTTGTTTACGATTACGGAATTTATAACGTTCAGCCAATTCACTCGGTCTTGGTTGAAGATGTTTTTCCATAATAACCGTTATTTGTTCAAAAGTTTTTGTGTTTGGTTTCGCCGGTGTACATAAATTCACTAACAGCTCATAGCTGGCTGCACCCATTACAGTAATTAACGTCGGCACTTGTAACTCACTTGATATTTTATTAACTAGAAAGTACTGTTCCAGACGATCTACATATAACCTCCAATCGTCCTTGTGGATGTCGAACTCAGTAATCCTACCGATCGACATTTTTTTTTCTCTGTTTCTTACTCAATCACCACCAACACCTTTATATAATGGTTTATCCTCGTCGCCACTGAAGAATTCTTGGGTTGGAGCACTCGAAATACGGGAATAAATAATATATGTAGTCACGGTTAGCTGCAACGTATAATGACTGGCTAAATAATTGACAAGTGAAACTAAGTACCCACAATACTTCATATACCATATCAATGTACCCACAATTACTTATGACTACTAGCTACATACATCACACTAACCACAGACAAATGACGCTTTAATTTTATTGTTATCAATACCAAAAAGAAAATCAAATCAAAATAAAAACAAAATAATTCAACGGATTTCCTATCTAGAAGAAATACCCGCCATCACAATATTACATTAATAGATACCCTAGTGTGTTTTCAAAAAATTGCTAGTGCCTTGAAAATTCACGTTACGGAACAACTGTCAATGACGTCTGCGCACACAGCGATGAGCGACTTGTTTCCCCACCCCGCCAGCGCGGGCCAGCCTAGTCACGGCGACACGAAATTAATTTTGTTGCGCGTTATTTTGATTTTGCTATATCTCCTTAAATATTTATTTAATTTGGATGATGTTAAGGGAAAAAATAATTTTCATGAAATGCTCATGCCAACCAACCTATTTAAAATGATAAGGATTAATACTGTATTTGTGTAAATAGCTTTCCAAGTTAGCGCTTTATAATTGCCCATTTGTTAAAGTATTAAAATGGATATAGTATGTTATCCATAAGACATAGACATATTAATATGTCACCGCTGACTTTTCTGTAGACCTATATAAGACTAGCTTTTGCCCGCGGCTTCGCTCGCGTTAAATTCGGTAGCGCCTTATTGATTTGTAATAGCAACGCTAAGTTTTCCTGTTTCTTCCCTCTTTCTCCCTCATATCCCACTCTTTTAAAAAAAATAATAGCCTATGTCCGTCTCCTGGTTCCCAACTATCTCTGTACCAAAATTCATCAAAATCGGTTTAGCCATTAAAGCGTGAAGAGGTAACAAACAAACAAACAAATAAACAAACTCACTTTCGCTTTTATAATATTATATTATATATTATATTATAATATTATATATTATATTATAATATTATATATTATATTATAATATTATATTATTATATATATATTATATTATAGTAAGGAAGTAAGGATACACAATTACATAATACATTATTTTGTTATATCTTAAAGGGTTTAGGCAGCGTTTTCGTTGAAGGCTCCCAGACAGCATATTTTTTGCCGACATCTTCAACAAATATTGCTAATGTACACAGAAATAAATAGAAAAACTTATCAAATTATATATAAAAACCTTCCTCAAGAATCACTCTATCTATTAAAAAAACCGCATCAAAATCCGTTGCGTAGTTTTGAAGATCTAAGCATACATAGGGACAGACAGACGGCGGATAGCGACTTTGTTTTATACTATGTAGTGATGCGAAAATATACAGATATGCTTACAGCTGTTTGACGTCCGTACGTCAAGTATCGATATCTTATAGTAAGTATAAGAGAATAATGTTTATTTATTTATTTATTTATTTAAACTTCATGTACAATAGTGGTACATAGGCGGACTTAATGCCGTAAGGCATTCTCTACCAGTCAACCTTTGGGTAAAATACGACAACATTGTGATAGGGTACAAAAATATATATATCTAAAACTATTTGTTTATGAAAACATATATATTTATACAGATACTAATACACATATACATATCAAATAAACTAATAAATACAATTAAAAAATAAAAACGAGAACTTTAACAGTAATTACTATGACTTTAAATTGGTAGACGGACCTAAATAGTGGTTACGAACTTTTCTTTTAAAGGTAAGTTTACTTTCAGCTTTTTTAATGCCAAAGGGTAGCGCGTTCCAGAGCTTTATTGTTGAAATTGCGTATGATTTGGACATAAAACCGGTGCGGTGTAATGGAACTTGGAGGAGTAGATTTTCGGAAGCCCGAAGGTTACGGCTGTGAGAACTGCCCAACACTTTAAAGTAATGTTGAGACGGAAGTAGGTACATGTCCCTTCTGTCTGAGGAAAGTGAGGAAGAAGCTTTAGACTCTTCGGGGGACGAATTGTTAGTTTTACGTCTACGACTCATGACCAACCTGCTATTACCAACGGCTCCAAAAAACCGGAAATTATTGAATTTTACAATTCAACTAAAAGAACAGTCGATACAGATACAGTGGACCAGATGTGTCAATTATGAGCACAAGCCGTAAAACCAACCGATGGCCGTTGTGCTTGTTTTACGGTATACTAAACATATCTATAATTAATGCTTATGTCCTGCGCGTATCACACAAGATCCGTAATAATAAAAAACCTACAAAAAGGAGGGATTTTGCCTTAACCATGGCAGAAGAACTTATGGCTATGTTGTATATATAAGTGTAGCTACTTAGCTACTTACATAACCACATTGTAACCGTCATTCATTCTAGAATAAACGTCAGTGCGTAATCAACCTCTAAGTGTTTCACTTGTCTCCTTTGTCACGTACATAACAGTGGCGACGAGGTACCCTCACGATTAAATAAGTAAAAAAAAGAAAAAAAGTGAAGAATTATGGCTCTTTTTGGACTGTTAACGAGTTTTAACCATGAATCGCAAGCGTGGCAAGAGTATAAGGGGCGGTTGACACAATGGTTCATCGCCAACGACATCAGCGAGGCCAGCGATGCCGCTGGCGTAAAACGGCGGGCGGTCTTGTTGAGCGCACTCAGCGAGCCAACGTACAAGCTTGCAGCTGACCTGGCGCTGCCTAAGGATCTCCAGGTGGTACCATTCGAAGATATACTAAAACTATTGGACAATCATTTCACGCCACAAAAATGTGGGCTTGCCGAAAGGTATAAATTTTATACAGCGGGGCAAAATGAAGGTGAAAGCTACCCTCAATGGGCAGCGAGATTGCGCGGGCTGACTGCTCATTGCGGATTTTTAAATGTGGAGGAAGCATTAAGAGACCGTTTCGTAATGGGAATGCTGCCGGGAGCAGAGCGAGAAAAATTATTCGCTCAAGACCTAAAGACATTATCGCTGGCAAAGGCCGTGGAATGGGCGGAGAGTGTGCGGTGTGCGCGCCTGGCGGCGGCGCCGACGACGGCGGCTGCGGCGGCACCCGCGCCTACTGATCAGCTCTTCAAGATCGCGTCGAAAAACGGTGGTGGTGATAAAGTGTCGTGCTCAGTTTGCGGGTTCAAAAATCACACTTCAGTGCAGTGTCGGTTTGCAAAATATAAATGCAAAAGGTGTAATACAAAGGGCCATTTGCGGCGTATGTGTAAAAAAATTAACTATGTAGCAAATGAGAGCGTCAATGATAACGGCGATGACGGTGAGTTTTACAATATTTGTACTTATGACGGAGAACCGATGACCGAAGTAGTAGATGTCCGAGGAGTGCAAATGAAGTTTCAGATCGATAGTGGTTCAGCTGTTACTGCGATTGCCGAAAAAACCTATTTAATTTATTTTAATGATGTGCCATTGTCCAAGACTAATAAGCGTTTATTTACGTATACTGGAAATAAGATCGACTGCCTAGGAGTCGTACGGTTGCCATTCACTTACACAGGTAATACACATACATTAGATGTATATATTATTCGCAACGGCGGCCCTCCGCTCTTAGGTAGGGATTTTATATCGAAATATAAGCTAACAATGCTGCCAGTAAATTATTGTGATCATTCAACTAATATAAGTAAACAGTTACAAAGTAAATATCCTAGTGTTTTCTCAGACCAGCTTGGGGCATTTAACAAATGTAAAATTAAATTAAATTTGATGAAAGATGCAAAGCCAATTTTTTTCAAACCACGGCCGATAGCTTTTGCTTTACGTGATAAAATAGATAAGGAAATAGACCGACTGGTGAGCGCCGGTGTATTAAAACCGGTTGCGTACTCAGAGTATGCGTCACCTATAGTGCCGGTTTTGAAGCGCGACGGCTCGATACGTTTGTGTGCTGATTATTCAATTACAATTAATAAACAACTGTTAGTTGATCAATATCCTTTGCCTACTGCGCACGAATTGTTTACAAAGTTGCACGGGGGACAGCAGTTCAGCAAGCTGGACTTATCTCAAGCATATACTCAGTGTATTTTGGATGAAGAGTCACAAAAAATAACATGCATTAACACTCATAAAGGTTTGTTTATGTACACTCGATTGGTGTTCGGCCTGGCTAGCGCACCTGCTATTTTTCAGCGAATTATGGAAGGCGTGTTGTCGGGCATGGATGGAGTGTTGTGCATGTTAGATGATGTACTAGTGACTGGTGAGACCAGAGAAGTACACATAAATAGATTACACGAAGTATTGCGACGCTTGCAGGACGCAGGGCTTACACTACAGAAATCAAAGTGTGATTTTTTTAAGAATGAAGTAGAATATCTAGGATATATTATAGATAAACATGGGTTGAAAAAGTCACCACAAAAAATATCTGCCATTTTAAAAGCCCCAGTTCCAAAAAATGTGGGCAACTTGCAATCCTTTTTGGGTCTTGTCAATTATTATCGGAATTTTGTGCCTAACGCGTCATCAATTCTTAGCCCTTTAAATAGTTTGCTTCAAAAGAATTGTAAGTGGCATTGGGATTCGAAACATGAAAACGCATTTAAAACAATTAAAGAGATTCTTGTATCGGATCAGGTTTTGGCGCATTTTGATACAACTAGGGAAGTTATCTCAAGATAACTCCCCTAGTTGTGTCAACTGTCAACAGTTGACGCGTCTCCGAGCGGTCTCGGCGCTGTGTTGTCGCAGGTGGATGTTGACGGGGTGGAGCGCCCGGTGTCATATGCTTCACGTACGTTGAACGCGGCCGAACGCAGGTATTCCCAGATACAAAAAGAGGCGACAGCTATCATATTTGGTGTACGCCGATTTCACCAATATCTGTACGGTAGATCTGTTCCATTTACTCTCCGAACTGATCACAAACCCCTCATTACTATTTTTGGCCCACATCGCGGCATACCCGAGGTGTCCGCTAATAGGCTGCAGCGATATGCAATATTTTTAAGTGGTTATAACTTTAGAATAGAATACATTCGCAGTGTTGATAATTGTGCCGATTACTTATTTATTTATTATTTATTTTATTTATTAAAACTTTATGCACAAAAAAACTGTACAAAGGCGGACTTAATGCCTTAGGCATTTTCTACCAGTCTACCTTAGGGTGATGCAGAGACAAAAACAGTAGGTGCGATAACAGAAAAAAAAAGGATATTAGGAAATGAATATTAAAATATATATATATATATATATATATATATAACAAATATACATACATAAATATTAATAACTATAAATACTTATATATATACATAAAACAAAATTATATAAAGTTTAGAGATCGTAACAAGACAACAACCACAGGTTATTTACGAGACGAATCTACCAACTTCTTGTAGATATGTTCACGAACTTTTCTTTTAAAAGTAAACGGACTGATTTCCATCCTGATACTCTGAGGGAGCTCATTCCAAAGGAAGACTGCCTGGACGAAGAAGGCAGATTTAATAAAACCAGAGCGGTGAGAAGGACATCGTAGAAGACGATTATTGGCGGAACGAAGATTCTTGCTGTGCGCAGAGCATAAATATTGACAATGAGAAGACAAATAAGAAGGTGAAGTGGGTTTGTTAAGAAGAGAAAATAGGGTGGTCAAAGCTCTCAATGCTCTGCGGTCCCGAATGGGTAACCATTTTAAGAGCGAACGATGTGCAGATACATGGTCATACTTGCGCAAATTAAAAACGAATCGAATGCAGTTATTAAGAAGACGGTCTAGTTTATTGAGGAGATCTGCATTCAGGTCGTAGTAACATACATCAGCATAATCAACTATAGGGAAAATAAGGGACTGTACAAGCGTTGCTTTAATGTGTGATGGGAGAATATTTTTCAGCCGATAGAGCGACCGCAACGTTCCAGTGACCTTCTTGCTCACAATCGCAATCTGCTTACGCCAGTCAAGGCAAGTGTCAACATGCAAACCGAGGTCCTTGACGTCAGAACTAAACGGAATGACAGCGCCGTCAAAGGTAAGCGGTGGCACGCCATTCAGCCTTCGCAAGCTATGGGGGCTCCCTACAATAATTGCCTGACACTTGGTCGGGTTAACAGCCACCCCGAACCGATGAGACCAATCCTTTACCACGCGTAAATTCCGGTTTAGCTCCTCGATCGCACCAGATAAGCTGTCAACACCCGCCTGACAGTAAAGCTGTAAGTCGTCAGCATAAAGATGATACGCACACTGAAGTTCGGTAGTAATGAGATCAATAAAAATAGAGAACAAAAGTGGAGATAAAATACCGCCTTGAGGGACGCCAGTTTCAAGTTCACGCCAGCTGGAAGAAGAGTCACTAGCAAGAACTGCCTGCTGACGCCCCTGAAGATAGGAAGAAAACCAATCCAGAACCTCGTGAGAGACCATAAGATAGGAGAGGATGGATAAAAGGACATCATGACTGACGGTATTGAAGGCATTTGTGAAATCGATCAACACTAAAGCCGTGACTTTAGTGTCTTCCATTCCACGCCTTATATCGTCAGTCACTTTAAGGAGAGCAGAAGTGGTACTGTGCCCGGGCCTAAACCCGGATTGGAGTGGACTGATTAGGGAGTTTTGGTGGATGAAATGGGAGAATTGTTTATGTACACATGCCTCGAGTACTTTAGACAAAAAAGGAAGGATGGAAATAGGGCGAAAGTGACTAGGAAGAGTGGGATTAGTGATTTTAGGTAATGGACGAACATGGGCTTTGCGCCACAAGGAAGGAAAATCACCGGAGTAAAGGGAAAAGTTAACAATATGGGAAATTGCAGGAAGGAGCTGATCAAGAATAGTCACAATCATGTGCCGACTGACGTTATCACAGCCCACGGCTTTGGATTTAATGGATAGGATAATCTTTTTGATCTCTTCCGGGTCAACTGGGGTGAAAGCAAAGGGAGTAATATTTGGTCGTGTTAGACCAGCAAGGTAGTCGAGGGTTTGACATTTGGTTGAACTATCAAGAGAGGGTACCGTGGAGAAATGACGATTTAGGTCGTCCAAGCCAAATGTGTTAGGAAGGTCTGAATGCCGTGATCTGCCGATACCTAAAGTTCCGAGGAATTTCCAAATATCAGCAGGGGAAGCAGAAGTGATATTATCAAGAATGTGGCGGCGTTTAGCGTTACGTATCATCTGATTGCAACGATTGCGAGCAGTTTTAAAGAGGGTCCAATTATTATCCGACCGGTCCTTTTTATACTTACGAAACGCGCGGTCCCTGCGTCGCATCGCCATCCGTACTCCTCTATTCATCCATGGCGCAGGTGGACGCTTCAGTTTGACTCTCCTAATAGGAGCGTGAGTGTCGTACAGCTTAACTACAACATTGTTGAAATAAGCAACCTTATCATCAACTGTAGTGGCTTCCGTCAGAGGTGTCCAGTCAATTTTAGAGGCGTCTTGTGAGAGCTTTTCACTGTTCATCCGCGCAAAAGCACGCCTGTACTGGAACGTAGGCTTGGGTTTAGGAGGTTTAAGGACATAAGAGAGGAAAATGAGGTCATGATGGGAGAAACCAGGAGCGTCAAGTTGACCATGAGAGGAGACCATAGAAGGATTTGAGGTAAGGATCAAGTCGAGCCAGGTATCATCACCTGCAGTGTTGTGGTGAGTTGGATTGAGAGGCAACAGATGAAGACTGGCTGACTCGACCAGATGTAGAAGTTTACGGGATCGATGGGAGTTATGGGCCAGGAGATTGGTGTTGAAATCCCCCATGACGATGTGATGTGCATACTCCGAACCTAAAGATTCTAAGACCGATTCGAATTCGATGAAGTAATCAAGTGAAGGGGGGCAATATACTACACCAAGGACGGTTTTAGCCCCCTTGACACAGATCTCTAAAAAAAGAAACTCAGCCGAATCACTAGAGGAAGAAGTGGAAAGAATTTTAAAAGGAAAGTCAGCGCGGAGGTATATAGCTACCCCACCCCCTCTCTTACCGACTCGATCATTCCGTAAAAGAACGAACCCTGGGAGAGAGTAGGTGGTGGATAAAAGCTCAGGTTTCAGCCAAGTCTCAGAGATCAGGACAGCATGGACGTCGTTGTTAGAAAATGTTACACACAGCTCATTGTAGTGGCTTGGAATGCTTTGAGCATTTATGTGACAAGCGTTAAACAGCCGGCTACAATTTCGATTAAATCTTTGTCGTAAAAGTTCTCCTAGGGTTTCCGTAACAGAAGAAAAGCTATCATCACAAGAAAAGGCAGAAGATTCGTTGGCAGAAAAAAAAGAATCACTATCAGAAATTGTTGTCATAGTTACAAATAAAATATAAAAACTTGAAAGCAAAAATAAATAAAAAATAATATGAATATAAAATAGAGTAAAAAGCACACGAATTACTGGTGGGACGTTTGCATCACTGCACCACCCGCCAGCTAACATCATCACTATAGACAGTAAACACAACAAGAAATAAAATAAAATTAATCTAAATCAAAAAGTAGCAAGTTAAATAGTATCTGGAACGCGCTCAAAAAGCATACAATACAACAGACAATATTAATAGTGAACGTTTCCGAACAAAGATAAATAAAAAAACGCGACGTTACTTATCCCGCGCGAGCTTAAGTGACGACGCGGAGAGTCACACGACTAGCGAATTATCAGAAATCGAAGATAGGGCTACTTATGTGAATTTCGTAGTCGACGCTAGTTTGCCTGTAACACGGAATTTATTACTTGAAGAAACACAAAAGGATATGAAAATTGGTTAAAGTCGCCAAATATATTTTAAATGGTTGGCCTAGGAAAATGACCGAGCCTAGCATTTCCCCTTATTTTTTATGTAAAAGCGAACTTTCCGTAGAGAATGGTATAGTCATGCGTGGCCACAAAGTGGTCATACCAGAAGTTCTTCAGAGTAAAATATTGTCCGAACTTCATCAATCCCATTTAGGCATAGTAAAATGCAAAGCGGAGGCACGAGGTAGGGTATGGTTTCCGGGAATTGATAAAGCTATCGAATCAATGATCGCGAGCTGTAATATTTGCGTACAGCTCAGGCCATCTCCGGCGCGTGCACCGCTTGCTGCGTGGCCGCACCCCCTTCAGCCTTTTTGGCGTGTACATATTGATTTCCTCGGACCAATCAAAGGTCAAACATATTTAGTGATAGTGGATGCGCATTCAAAGTGGCCCGAAGTTTGCAAAGTGAACAACACATCTTCGGGCGTGGTCATAGCAATACTATATGATTTTATGTCGAGGTTTGGATTAATACACACGTTAGTCAGTGACAATGCCACATCTTTTGTATCAGACGAATTCACAAAATTTTGCAAATCAAATGGCATATCGCATGTGACATCTCCCGCTTATCTACTATACTACTACCCGGCTAGTAAAGTAATGGGCAGGCGGAGAGCTACGTAAAAGTGGTGAAGAAGGGCATAAAGTCTAGCTTAATGATGAGTACTAACCCGAATGATAGTTGTTGTAACATCACTATTTAGTTGTACTATTATGGTCTTCACTAGTCTATGTATTATCTGTGATCTCCCGGCGCTCTGCCTCACTTCTTACTGTCATGTCTTACGATGTGTACCTACCATGTCTCCTGTCAATAAACCAGTATCATACTTAATGGACATCTTTTATTAAGAATCCAACATAACATGGTGTCAGAAGTCATTTAAGAAGAAGTCATTCAAGAAAAAGTCGAGGTCGTCGAAGAAAATGCCGGACCAAGCGGACGTCAGCCATGATGGTGAGACAAATTTTCAAACACGTGTGAAGCAGTTGAATATTTCGTCAGATACCACGAATAATAACGCTGAATCGTGGAAAAGATGGTGGCAACAACTCGAGCTATATTTGTTAGCCACAGGTCTAGATAAGTCAAGCGAGAAACGGAAAATCGCAATTCTGTTACATTGCATTGGAGAACGAGGTCTCAATATATTCAACACATTTAACCTCAAAATAGACAAGAGCACGCTTGACGAAGTCAAATCGAAATTTGACAAATTCTTCGAGCCAAGAAGAAACGTGACCATGTGCAGGTATTTGTTCTTCACACGTAGGCAAAATAAATCCGAAAGCATCGACGAATTCCTCACGGATTTGGAAAATAAAAGCAAAGAATGCGAGTTTGGCACGCTCAGGGAATCGCTCATCAAAGATATTTTCATTGCAAACCTCAATTTGGACTTGTCACATGTGCGTCAAAGGTTACTGCAAGAACATGACTTAACCTATCAGAGAATGCAAGAGCTAGCGAGGACGCTCATAGTCGCACAGCAGGATGCTGAGAAAATAGTCAAAGGGAGCAGCATCGCCAGTGAAAACGTCATGCATCTCAGTCGGAGGAGCCGTAGTCGAGGAGATGGTCGACAGCGAGCTTCCAGTCGCAAGTCAGCTTCAAGCAGTCGCAAGCCAGCTTCAGGCAGTCGCGAGTCACCTTCAGCTTCAAGCAGCTCGAAGACATGTAGCCGCTGTGGGCAGTCTCATCGCTACAAGTGTCCAGCTCAAGGAGTTCAATGCAGGTCATGTAAATCTTATAATCATTTTGCTAAATTTTGTCTCAAAAATAAAAAAGTCAGTCAGTTGCAATCGTTTAACTCAGATAATGGTAGTCAAGATTATTTCGTAGGTATGCTGAATAGTCAAAGTCATAATGGTCAAAGTCATAATAGTCATTCTCACGGTCAGTCACTCAGACAGACCAGTCAGTCAGTCAGTCAGTCCAGTCAGGTCCTATGTCCAGTCAAAAAGTCACGGTCAGTCACTCAGTCAGACCAGTCAGTCAGTCAGTCAGTCCAGTCAGGTCCTATGTCCAGTCAAAAAGTCACGGTCAGTCACTCAGTCAGACCAGTCAGTCAGTCAGTCAGTCCAGTCAGATCCTATGTCCAGTCAAAAAGTCAAAAGAAAAAATGTCAGAGTCTCAATGATGAAATCAGTCACATGTCTGAGGGATTTCACAATAAGGCACAGTCGTCCAGTCAGTCACACAATGGATCATCAGTGGTCAATACTTTGAATCACTCAAAGCAGTCGTGGCAAATTAGCTTATTGGTAGGAGATACCAAAGTCAAATGCATTATAGACTCAGGTGCAGATGTCAATATAATGTCAAAACAAACATTTAAAAATGTTAAAAGTCAAAATAAGCTGTCAAAATTGTCACTTGTCAAATGTCAAATAAATGTCACAGGATTTGGTGGAAAATCCATTCCGATTTTAGGCAAAGTCAACTTAATTTGTAATTTTTGCTTAAACAATAAGAACATTGTTGAAAACATAATGTTTATAATACCAGATATAGAGTGTCCAAATGTCCTTGGTCTCCCAATTTGTGAAAAGTTAGGTATAATAAAACGTGTCTTTTCAGTATCAAAACAAGACTTTTGTGAACAAATTCATACACAATATAATGATGTATTCCAGGGTCTTGGCTGTCTGCCTCCAGTCTGTCATCTAAAACTCAAGCCTGATCCAGTACCATGTGTGGATCCGCCCAGGAAAGTCCCATTCGCATTACAAGGGAAACTGCGTGAGGAGTTGGATCGCATGGAGAAAATGCAAGTCATAGTAAAGGTTACAAAACCTACAGAGTGGGTTAATTCAGTCGTTGTAACAGTAAAAAGTTCAGGTCAGTTACGAATTTGTCTTGATCCCAGAAATTTAAATAAAAATATCATGAGGGAACATTATCCACTCAAGTCAATTGATGAGATTAGGTCTCAGCTCGAAGGGGCTGTATGTTTTTCTCATTTAGATGCATTTTCAGGGTTTTGGATGCTACGTTTAGATGAATATAGTTCAGAATTATGTACCTTTCAAACACCATTTGGTAGATATAAATATTTAAGATTACCATACGGCATAAATGCCTCATCAGAAATATTTCAAAGAGTCATGATGAATTTATTTGGTGATATAGAAGGAGTTCTAATTTTTACTGACGATATTTTAGTGTATGGTCCAAACGAGTCAATTCACAATGAAAGATTACATAAAGTCATGCAAAGAGCTCGTCAAGTCAATTTAAAATTTAACAAGTCAAAGTGTAAATTTTCACTGTCAGAAGTATGTTTTTTAGGTTATGTCTTCAGTAAAGATGGTGCAAGGGCAGATCTTGAGAAGGTCAAAGCAATTGTCAACATGCCTACACCACAAAATGTCAAAGAGTTACAGAGAATACTAGGTATGATAAACTACCTAGGACCTTTTATAAGTAACCTGTCAGAAAAAACACAAATGTTAAGAAATCTTTTAAAAAAAGATGCAGTCTGGACTTGGGATGAAAATCATAGTCAATGTCTGAGGAAACTGAAGGATGAAATTACAAATTCACCAGTTTTAGCTCATTATAATCCCAAGATTCCATTAGTCTTGTCAGTCGATTCGTCAAAGTCAGCGTTAGGTGCAGTCATTTTACAAAAAAATAAACCTATAGCATACAGTTCAAAGACTTTAACTCAAACCCAAGAAAGGTATGCTCAAATAGAGAAGGAGCTGCTAGCAATTCAATTTGGTTGTGAAAAATTTCACCAATATGTATATGGTAACAGAGTCACAGTTCATACTGATCATAAACCATTAGTCTATCTGTTTAAAAAACCATTACATGATGTCCCAGCTAGATTACAGCGTATGATGTTAACTTGTCAAAAATATGATTTAGAAGTTATACATGTCCCAGGTAAAGAAATGTTTATATCAGACACTTTGTCAAGAGCCGCCTTGAAAGATCACTATATACCTGAAAATGAATCAGAAATGTCTTGTCATGTCAATCTAATGTATGCTAACTTAGCAATTACAAAAGAATATAGTACACAATTGGCACAGGAAACCAGAAAGGATGAATCCTTGCAATTATTAAAAAAATATTATAATGAAGGATGGCCAAACAATAAAAACTATGTCAGTCCATTGGTAAAACCATTTTGGAATATTCAAGGGGAAATTCATGTAATTAAAGATTTACTTTTCAAAGGCTCAAAATTAATAGTACCACAGTCTATGTACAAAGGAATGTTAGAACAGATTCACAAAGGTCACCAGGGTATAAACAAATGTTTAAAACTAGCTAAAGAATCTCTGTATTGGCCAAATATGTCAAGTGATATTAAGAATTTAGTAGAGCAATGTCTTATATGTGCTAAGTTTAAACAAAGCAATCAAAAGGAACCACTACAAAATTTTGAAATCTGTAAATACCCATGGCAACAAGTAGGTATTGATTTAATGCATTTTGATAGTTTAGTATATTTAATTGTCACAGACTATTACTCAAAATACATAGAAATAGCATTATTAAATAAAAACAGTACATCTCAAAATGTTATTACTCATTTAAAGTCAATTTTTGCACGCCATGGAATACCATTGTCACTAGTCTCAGATGGTGGACCTCCTTTTCAGTCAATCCAATTCAAAAATTTTTTGCAAGAATGGGACATAGAACATGTTGTTACTAGCCCATATCATTCACAGTCTAATGGACAAGCAGAGAGTTCAGTCAAAATTATAAAAAACATGCTAAGAAAATGCAAAGAAAATGGATCAGATCCATACATAGCATTGTTACAATATAGAAATACAGGTAAAAATAATTTTTCATCACCAGCACAGTTACTCATGTCTAGGAACTTAAGAGATAACATTCCAACATCATATAAGAAGTTAAAGCCAAAAGTGGTAACATTTAAAGATTACAAAGAGTCTGTCAAGAAAAATGATCAAAATAAGTCAAAATACTACAATAAGAATGCCAAGTCAATGTCTATGTTACATCATAATGATCATGTCTATTTTAAGAGAAACCCTAGTAGCAACTGGGAACAAGCTATTGTTAAGCAAAGATTGTCAAATAATAGATCATATGTTGTTGAGGATGTCAATGGAGTTAGGTATAGGAGGAATAGAATTCACTTAAGACATAAATATTCTCATAATTGTGCTAACCCTCCCATGCAATCCAACTCGTCACAAAGGGGAGAGGAAGGTGACAGACAGGAGTCTAGGCATCAAGGATCCTCATCTCAACAATCCTCAAATGTAACAACTAGGTCAGGTCGTATTGTAAAACCTACCAGAAGGTTAATTGAAGAAATTGATTAAGTTAAGTTATAAATAAAGTCATAAGTAAAGTTTAAGTATAATTAAGCATGTTGTCTTGTATAACGTCAAATAGCATAGCACTTATATTAATTGTCAGTCAGGGGTCTAATTTGAACTCAACAAGGGGGATGTTGTAACATCACTATTTAGTTGTACTATTATGGTCTTCACTAGTCTATGTATTATCTGTGATCTCCCGGCGCTCTGCCTCACTTCTTACTGTCATGTCTTACGATGTGTACCTACCATGTCTCCTGTCAATAAACCAGTATCATACTTAATGGACATCTTTTATTAAGAATCCAACATAACAATAGTCACAAAAAATTATTAAAATATTTATTTGACTATAGAAATTCAGTACACGCTACAACGGGTTCTTCACCTGCACAGTTAGTGTTTGGCCGAAAACTTCGTTCGCGATTGGATTTGTTAAATACAAACCCGCTACCGCTGTCATCATCTGACACTCTCAGTAATGTTGTGAAACACAATCAGTGTTTGCAGAGTAAAGCTTACGGAGGAACAAATAAACAATGTTTTAAGCCAGGTGATAAAATTATGTTTAAAAAGTTTGTGTAAATAAAAAGTTCACTTGGAATAGGGGTATTGTTTTAAGACGCATAGGGAAAACAGTTTATTTAGTTCAGGATAGTGAGACATTAGGTCAGTTAAAGAAACATACAAATCAGCTTATACCCTACAGAGGAACGGACCAAGGTGTTGACAACCAATTTCGAGCTAGTTCGGTGCACAGACCCGATCCAACACCGGATTTTGACTTGGTGACATGTCACGACGAGTCAGCCGCTGGGACACAGATCAGTGAGGCTCAAAATAAGGAAGGGGAGGGAGAGTGCGACCAACTTTTGTTACCATCAGAAATACCACGCCCTGAACCCCGGTCAGCGGAAGGAGATGAGGAAGAATTCTTCGACGCTTCTACTACTAGTGGGAGCGGGCGAGCTACTGAGCCGGAGCACAAGCAAGCTCATTACAGGTCCGAGTTGTCAGGCAAAGCGTTGCGTCCGATTACTAGGGTTAATTATAAACCTTTTTTTAGTATAGATTTATAAGATTTATATAATACCTATTGCTATCTAAATGTTGGGGAAATGTTGTACATATAAGTGTAGCTACTTAGCTACTTACATACCCACATTGTAACCGTCATTCATTCTAGAATAAACGTCAGTGCGTAATCAACCTCTAAGTGTTTCACTTGTCTCCTTTGTCACGTACATAACAGGCTACCTTGGCTTCGTGAGCAATATAACACTGTGACTTTGCAGCGTAATTTGAAGCAAATTATCGGCGAAATTTTAAGAATAGATGTTTCTGACGAACAGTCAAGTCAAGAGCAACCAAGAAACCGAAAAATTTGCAGCGAAAAAACGTCGCATGACCAAATACTTTTGCAAGGGCTGCAAGAGGGCCATTTGTGGCGAACATACAGTTTCTATGTGTGATTCCTGTACTGATTAAGATATTTCATTATTTTTTATTATTATATGATACGTTAAAAGCTTAATTACTGTAAAACTTTAATTTGATTAAAGAAAATTAAACAGATTTTTAAAAGTAATGTTTTTTTTTTCGTAGTCTCAGAGACGAAAGGTTAGTTAGAGCGTTACTCGAAAATAAGGTTAGTGAGCTAGGGTTAATATAACGTTCATTTGAACTAATATTCTTTTGACCTAAAATTCATGTTTAATGCGCACAGTTCTAGCCTAACTCAAATGGCACTTAACCAAACCTTAAAATATTCTATGCATGGTCGAGGGTGGGCTTGGTCGACGGAGCCCCGCCTCGCGGGACTCCTACTTCTGGGTGGTTTATAAAAAAATAACCACGAAGGGGATAGCGGGGTCTATTCGCTTGCTTCGCTCGCTCACACGACCCCGCCATCCCCTTCTAACCTAACCTATCCGAGTCGGGGTGCCCTAAAGTCCAGATTGCATCCAGTTTCTCATGGTAACAATAGTTGAGGGTGGCAGGTGTATAGGGTATAAAGTGAAGAAAAAAAAAACTAAATACAATATTTATTTAATCATAACATAAATATTACATCTCATTTTAGTTTTAAATTAGAGGCCAAAGCCCGAAGGAATTCAATTTCAGTGTATTCCTTTTTTTTGCTAGCACCATACTAGCAGGCGTTTAAAATCGTATCAGATTTTCTAAATTATATTAAAAGTTACTTGGAGATTATGAATATTATAGTAAATGAATAATATGTTAAATGAATATTATGTGAAATGTGCATTATAGGAAATGTTCATTATGTCATATGAAATTAGGTAAAATGAAATTATATCAACAATTCATTATGTCAACTGATCGTTATGTTAAACAAAATTATGTTAACTAAAATTATGTCAAGTGAACGTTAGATATTTTGTTATTGGGTCCACCCTTTATAGCAGAACTTTTTATGTCATAATTTTATTTTGCATAACAACGGATATCATAAACTTCATTTCGCAGAAAATTGTTTGGCAGACACTCATTTATCATACATTCAAAACTCATAATTTTGTAAGTCAGAATCATCTCTAGACATAAAGGAGAACGGGCATTTTGGTACTCGCTCCAATAGCAATCATAGTGGCGTCATTGGATAGATCTTTTAATCAGGAAAAATATTTACTATGGCGACTTGTCCCAAATCCTTGTCCGAAAACCTCGGGAAGCCCCCAAAGTTAGTTAATATCATAATTGCAAATACATTAATATTACATACCTATTATGGTTGAAAATACGAAAAATAACAATGTAAAATAACATTATTTAAAACGAGAAATATATTGTGTAACTATTCATGCATAATATATCGTGATAATGGTGATGACTTTTGAAAATATGTGTTTTTACATAAAAAAGTAGTATTACATTTAAGATACACAGTTAACTACAGAGCAAGGTAATGAAGCTCGATCAGTTACAATATGCCAGTGCGTAGTGGAAGTGGTGAACGGGAGGTTCAAACGAGATTTCAAGCTTTTGCGGCATAAATATTTTAATAAAACACTACCAAAAATGTTCATTGATTTTAAAATCGCCGCAGCTATGTTAAATAACTTCCACATACCCATCAATGATAACATTCATGCAGAGGCTTTCCTAAACATAATTAGGGAGAGAATAGATTCCCCGAATCTACTTTATGATTATGTAGAAAGAAAACGTTTAAATAGCCGAAGAGCAGATTTTCAAAGAATAGAAAGTCAAGAAATACGGAACGTTGCGTGCGCTTTACCGTTTGAAGAATGTTCTCCCATCACACAGTCAGTTCAGTCCCTTTGACTACGGTGATGTGTGTTACTATGACCTGAATGCAGATCTTCTCAATAAACTTGACCGACTTCTGAATAACTGCATTCGATTCGTATTTAATCTGCGTAAGTATGACCATGTGTCCGTATATCGGTCAAATGGTTGCCCATCCGACAGCGCAGAGCGTTGAGGGCCTTGACTACACTCTTTTCTCTACTCAACAAACCCACTTCCCCTTCTTGGGTTCCCTCTATCTGGCAGAATCTTGATGCTCCGAATTTTTTTTGGCATAACACACTTAGCATAATTTTCTTTAAACGAACATTTTAAAGGCATAAAATTTATTTGGTATAATTATCGTTTGGCATAATGTTTAAAACTTCGAATTAACAATGGCATACTTTTAAGATGGCAGAATTACATTTAGTATAATTACGATTGGCAGAGTTCAAATTTCGCATAATATATTATTTGGTATAATTTCACTTGGCATACTATGCAGACGGCAGAAATGGCTAGGTTAGGTTAGGTTAAAGCTGTGACCTCCTACGCCAGTAACGACTTGCATTAATAGAAAAAAGAGATTGTTTTAAGTAGGTTACCCGGAACTGAACTAGTTAGATTAGGATAATTACTTATTGAATTCAATGACATTATTTCAAATTCAATTAAACAATAACTAAAATAAATAACATTATTTTAAAGAAATAATTAATTAAAATAAATGACAACTTATAATGACAAAGATGATCCTAACTATAAACTTTCTGCGATATGACAATTCTGATGTTTAATGATTATCGATATAAAATATATGCCAAAAGACGATTCTGACTGTGAACTTTCTGCGATATGATGTTTCTACTTTTTAAATATTATGGATATTAAGTTTATGCCTAGAGATGATTCTGACTTACAAAATTATGAGTTTAGACTGTATGATAAATGAGTGTCTGCTAAACAATTTTCTGCGAAGTGAAGTTTATGCCATCCGTTGTTATGCAAAATAAAATTATGACATAAAAAGTTCTGCTATAAAGGGTGGACCCCCCCTTCTTATCTAACTTCACATTTTCAATATTTATGCTCTGCGCACAGTAAGAATCTTCGTTCCTCCCATAACCGTCTTCTACGATGTCCTACTCACCGCTCTGGTTTTCTTAAAGCTTCTTTCCCTGTCCAGGCAGTCTTCCTCTGGAATGCGCTCCCTCTGGATACCAGGTTGGCCACCAGTCGGTTCACTTTTAAAGTAAAAGCTCGGGAACATTTGCTGAAGAAGCTGGCAGATTCGACTCCAAGTTAAATGATTGATTGATTTAGATTTTCTTCATTAATTTTTGTATATTTAACTCTCTTTACTTTTTTATTATTATTTTGTTTTGTATGTATGTATATAAGTATTTATAGTTATATTTTAATTGTAATTATATATATAATTCTTTCGAATACTTTCTGTTAAGCACCCTGCACCTACTTTGTTTTCTCTCTGCATCACCCCAAGGTAGACTGGTAGAAAATGCCTAAGGCATTAAGTCCGCCTTTGTACATTGTTTTTATACATGTGCATAAAGTTTTAATAAATAAATAAATAAATACAGAACTTCCCACTACTGACGGAAGAACAGATTATTTTACTTTCTGAGATGTCGTTCTACATGTAAACATTGAGCTCCTATCAAAAATTTTGTAAATTCAATTTTAAATATGTTTTCGGTGTTAATCGTCTCGTATTGTGCATCAAAGTGAAAGATATCCGATGACTGAAGTGTACAAGTGTTATCTTAAAATTTACAAACAGCTTAAGATAGAAACTGTAAAATTGACTCAGTTGCAGTGTACACAGGTGATTTTGCACTAAATCGTGAAACTACTTATCCTCGAGGTGACCGTGTGAAGAAATCAAACTATTAAACGGTAAAATTCATAACGTTAATCGTGCAGTGGCAGTCTAATTCGGCAGTTTAAGTTAACAAACATTGAGTGACGGTTTTTTTTCTCATTTTTAAATTGGTGCCGTGACAATCAGCGCTCCATGCGTACAGTGGAAGTACTATTTAAGTGGTGACATCTACCACTGAGTGGCAGCGAACGACACGATCATTAATTTTGCTATCGATTGCTCAACAAATATCCAGATGGCGTTAGTAAATGGTGGAAGTGCTACTACAACCAGCGCCTCGTGCACTCACTAGGAGAACTATTTAAGAGGTGACATCTAGCGTATAGTAGCTGCAAACAGCACGATCGACATTTGATCCCTTGATATAATTGTTTCAAATAACAGATGACGCTACTACCAAAAGCAAAACATATTCGGTTTTTGTTCGTAATTTCCGATTTCAAGACCATCATTAGTATTTTAGACTCGAGCTTAACATAATAAATCTATTTCGTAATAAGATGGATTTTTTCAATAATATAACGTTCCGTAAAAAAAATCGGACACGATCACAGTCAAACGAAAACTTGAATAATAGTGAACCCGACGCCACACGTGATTCTAACAACTGCACACTAGATGGCACCACTGCTAGTCTTCCATACCTGTCGGATGACGAAAACGACATACAAATGCAAGAACTCAAAAACGAAGTCGAAAAACTTAAACAAGAGCTACTTGGTGCTCACGAAGAAATTAACAACCTGTCTTTAGAAAACACACAATTAAAAAATTGTATTAAAGAATTAAATAGTAAGCAGGAAATAGTCAGAAGAGCGACAATAAAACTAGGCAACAAAATAAGTACCCCTAAAAGAAAATCCAAATATCCAACTATATCGGGAGAACCTAACTTCAAGTCAAATAATAAAGAAGATGCTACATTTACACCTATATCGGGGGTGCTACAGGCACCATCCTTCAGCGACTCGACTACGACTCTTTCAACACAAGAAATTGGGCAACAACAAGATATTAACAAATTATGTTTAATCAGCACCAACAAACATAATAAGGTAATACAGATAGCTGAAAATACGTTTCAGAACATCGAAATATGCCACTATTTAACTCCGAATTGCGATATCTTAAAACTAATAGAGAATTTGGACAAAAAAATTATAAACTTTACCCGTAAAGACTACTGTATCATTATGATAGGCGAAGATAACTTTATTCATACTCAAAATTATTACACTTTATGTGATCAAATTAGAGAAACATTAAAAACTTATACTCATACAAATATTATTCTATGTTTGCCAACATACCGGCTGTATGACTACTCTATGATGTACAACTCGAGGGTGGAGACATTTAATAATATCCTTTACACAGGCAAAGAAATTTCTCCTTATGTCGTAGTTTTCGATTCAAATTTAAAGCTATCTTGCGACTATACTATGTTTTCAAAGCACAAAGGAATTCTAAATAATAATGGCATGAAAAATATATTCCAAAATTTAAAACCATTAATAAATGAAGACAGGATCAATAAAGATAAAATTAATAAAAGCTTTTTTCGAGAATAACTCTACTTACACAATCTTACATCAAAATATAGCAGGAATTTTAAACAAAAAAGACCTCTTTGAAATAACTATTCAGGACTTGGAAAAAACGGTAGGCCAACTAGATATAATATGTCTCACAGAAACTTTTATGAAAAGAGGAACAGACACAAATCTCAAAATTTCCAATTATAAACTGGCGGCATCTTATTGCAGATCTGACCAACGGAGAGGTGGATCTTGCATTCTTGTAAGAAATAACTTAGATTTCAAACCCGTAAAAAAACTTATAGAACCTAAACCATTTAATTTCGAATACTGCATTACAGAAATAGAATCAATTAAATTATATGTTGTGTGCATCTATAGAATACCAAACACAAATGCATCAATATTCCTTCAACATCTTGAAGAACTATTAAAAAAACTTACAAGAAGAAGCAATAAAAAAGTAATACTCTGTAGAGATTGGAACATTGATTTAATAAAAACTAGTAAGACGTCAAAAGAATTATATGCTATACTCCAAAACTATCACTTAACAAACCACATCACTACCCCTACAAGAAAACAGGCCTGCTTAGATTTAATAATTAGTAATTTGCCAAATGTCAAACCAAAAATACATTACTTGGCGTTGTCTGACCATGAAACTGGACAAACCGTTTCTTTTGAGAGTACTAGGTGTAATGTCGAGTTAAGAAACAGACCATTTTGGTTTGAAAAACGAAGAGACTTCAGTAGTGAAAACATTGACAAGTTTATGACATGTATCGCAGCACTTTCATTCAACGATGTCTACCAATGCACAGAGCTCGATGAAGCATTTGAGCTGTTTCATGACACAATAACTCTATTTTACAATCTATGCTTCCCAAAATTAAAAGTCAAAATAACAAATAAACCTATTCGATTGAAATGGATCTCGAAAGGCTTAAGAAAGTCAAGCTTAAAAAAGAGAACACTCTACCTTAAATATCTACAGTCACCTAATAACAAAACTACACACCTTAAACAGTACAATATATACAAATCAATACTGAAAAAGTGTACGATCAAAGCTCAAAAAATACAAAATTCCAATCATATAGCAAAATCAAAAAACACATGTAAAGCAGCATGGAAAATAATAAAAAATAATCTTGCCTCTGAATTAAATGCTACGGATATCAAATGCATAAAAAAAGATAACAAAGAAATCACAAACAAAAAAGAGATAGCAGACACTTTTAATGATTATTTTATTAATTTAACTAAGAAGGAGAAACCACTAGTAACAAACAACCAACACCTAAAATACATCCCCAATCAACCAAACACAGTTTTCTTGAGCCCAGTAGACAAAACAGATATTGAGAAGGTAATTCACTCACTAAACAACACTAATTCCACCGGCTATGACGAGATAAGTACAAACATATTAAAGAAATGCGCAAATATTATATCATCCCCAATTAGCCATTTAGTAAATGTATCGTTCTTTCAAGGTAGTTTTCCAAGGCGCTTGAAGTACTCTATAGTAAAACCACTCTATAAAAAAGGCGATAGAACCGATATGAGTAACTATCGACCCGTAACCCTAATCCCTATTATATCCAAGATATTTGAGAAGTCATTCTATAATATACTTCATAGATATCTACTCAAGCATAATATTTTAAAATCGGAACAATTTGGCTTCAGAAAAAACTGTTCGACTTCATTAGCTTGTTTTACATTAGTTAAAATCATAACAGAGTTTTTAGATAAAAAAACCCCAATAGCCGCAATTTTCTTAGATATGTCAAAAGCGTTCGACTTTGTATCGCATGAGCTGCTTCTCAAAAAACTTGAAAGATATGGCATAAGAGGTAATGCGCTAAACTGGATAGAAAGCTACCTCTCCCATCGTTATCAATGTGTCGAAATACCAGGATCAACAGGACTACATAAGACCACTCATAGATCTCAAAACACTATGAACAATTACGGGGTGCCACAGGGTAGCATCCTGGGCCCATTATTGTTCCTAGTCTATATAAATGACCTTCCAGACGCCATCATTTACAAATGTGTTTTATACGCAGACGATACGACTTTACTGGTCCATTGCAATGATATCAAATCATATGAAGATGAAGTAAATAATGCTTTGAAAACTGTAACGGAATGGCTAGATAACAATAATTTAAATGTGAATATCAATAAAACTAAACTCGTACAATTTCAGACATATAACAGCAATGTGAGAGCTATAAACGTAACTTAAAATGATAAAACTGTAGAAAAAGTAGATTCAACGGCATTTTTAGGTCTAATTATGGACAAACATTGTAATTGGAAGCAACATATAGAAAAAATATGCTCCAAGCTAAACAGTTACGTATACGTACTAAATAGACTACGACAAGTCGCCACATTCAATGCTACCCTTTGTGCATATCATGGATATGTTTCCTCAGTGTTGCGTTATGGAATAGTCATATGGGGTAACTCAGTTGATCTAATCAGAGCATTCAGGGCACAAAAAAAGTGTGTGAGGGCAATTAGCGGAGCAGAATACCTAGACAGCTGTGGCCCGTTATTCAAAAAACACCGCATTTTACCACTTCCCAGTCTATACATTTACGAAACTTGTCTATTCGTCTTCAAACATCCAAATCTCTTTAAAAAAAACATAAGTGTTACTAATAGAAGTTGTAGATATCCTGAAAAATTGTATGTTCCCTACCAACGAACCAAATTGTATAAGGATAACTCGTACTGTATGGCGATTCGTATCCTTACTAATATTATAAAAGCGAAAGTGAGTTTGTTTGTTTGTTTGTTTGTTACCTCTTCACGCTTTAATGGCTAAACCGATTTTGATAAATTTTGGTACAGAGATAGTTGGGAACCAGGAGACGGACATAGGCTATTATTTTTTTAAAAAGAGTGGGATATGAGGGAGAAAGAGGGAAGAAACGGGAAAACTTAGCGTTGCTATTACAAATCAATAAGGCGCTACCGAATTTAACGCGAGCGAAGCCGCGGGCAAAAGCTAGTTTATAATAAATTACCGAACGAGCTAAAATGCCTTAATTTAAACATATTCAAGCGAAAATTGTTCGAATTATTATTAAGCAAATGCTACTATTCTACAATTGAGTACCTCAATGAAAAATAAATTTAATTTATAAAATAAAATAATCCATAATAGTAAAAAAATAATAATATTGTATTTTCCTGTTTCTTTTTAATTTTTAGTTTTTTTTTAGTCCTCTCTGATGTTTTAATTATAATTGGATTTAGATACATGTAAATATTTGTACACCAGAAATGGTAGAATATATGAGTCTGTAATAACTGTAACATCTTTTGTAAGTACTATATTCTAACAAATAAACTTTTCTTTCTTTCTTTCTTTCTTTGGGCACCTATCAACTAAAGCTAGCCCGATCCTACTGCAACGAGCATTTGTCAAATGGACTATACATTTTAGAAATATATAGAGAAAGTGCACTTCAAGATTTAATTGAATATGGCATAAACGAAGATACTTGGCTTTTACGCGGACGCATACAGTCGCGTCACGTACGGTCAAAAACTTATGATTGTTATGTATTGGTAAAAAACAATGTTAATGAAAACGAAACCAATATCCATAACATTTTATGCAATTATTACTGCATGTGTTTGACCGGACGACGAACAGTCGGCATTTGTGCTCATATAGTTTCAATCGTGTGGTATCTAGGATATGCCAGACATGAAGGCTTCACTGCTCCTGCAGCGTTCCTCAACGATATCATTATTGATAATAATGTTTAAAAAAATAAATAACGTTTCTTTTCTTTTTTTATTCCTGAGTGTTTATTCATTTTAGTACCTATTAATCAACACACACATGATTCTATACAAGACAACGATATAATATCACCATTATCTTAACAAAATCAAACAAAAACAAAAAAAAACTATTTTTTTTTATTAAATACTTAACACAAAATAACTCCGTTCCGACAGCAAATGGAGACAAGCGACTTGGTTATCATTAATCCTTGTAAAAAGACCTTTCCAATTATATATATATATTATGGCTATTGGGCCGAGTACCAGGCTTCATACATTTTTGCCCATTCTCCTTTCATATCCATAATATTTAAAAAGTAGAAAAATCATATCGCAGAAAGTTCACAGTCAGAATCGTCTTTTGGCATATATTTCATATCGATAATCATTAAACGGCAGAATTGTCATATCGCAGAAAGTTTATAGTTAGAATCATCTTTGTCATTATTTGTTGACATTTATTTTAATTATTTATTTCTTTAAAATAATGTCATTTATTTAATTATTTATTTCTTCAAAATAATGTCATTTATTTTAATTGAATTCGAAATAATGTCATTTAATTCAATAAGTAATTAACCTAATCTAAATAGTTCAGTTTCGGGTAACCTACTAAAACCAATCTCTTTTTTTTAATAATGCAAGTCGTTTCTGCCACTCGCCGGCCGCTACCGCGGCACCGCTCGCTTCGCTCGCTCGGCTCGTGCGTAGGAGGTCACAGTTTTAACCTAACCTAGCCATTTCTGCCGTCTGCAAAGAATGCCAAGTGAAATTATATCAAATAATCATCGCTCTAAATTAACATTATGCTAAACGATATTATGCGACATTTGAACTCTGCCAATCGTAATTATATTAAATGTAATTCTGCCTTCTTAAAAGTATGCCATTGTAAATTCGAAGTTTTAAACATTATGCCAAACGATAATTATATCAAATAATTTTTATGCCTTTAAAATGTTCGTTTAAAGAAAATTATACTAAGTGTGTTATGCCAAATAAATTTCGGAGCATCAAGAATCATCTCTAGACATAAATTTCATATCCATAAAAGCAGAAACATCATTTCGCAGAAAGTTCACAGTCAGAATCGTCTTTTGGCATATATTTTATATCGATATCAAGTTTATAGTTAGAATCATCTTTATCATTATTTGTTGTCATTTATTTTAATTATTTATTTCTTTAAAATAATATCATTTATTTTAACTATTATTTAATTGAATTTGAAATAATGTCATTTAATTCCATAAGTAATTATAATCCTAATGTAAATAGTTCAGTTTCGGGTAAACTACTAAAAACAATCTCTTTTTTCTATTAATGCAAGTCGTTTCTGGCGTAGGAGGTCACAGCTTTAACCTAACCTAACCTAGCCATTTCTGCCATCTGCATAGTATGTCAGGTGACATTATACCAAATAATCATAGCTCTAAATGAACATTATGCTAAACGATATTATGCGAAATTTGAACTCTGCCAATCGTAATTATACTAAATGTGATTCTGCCATCCATAAAATAAATGACAGCAAATAATGACAAAGAAAGATGATTCTAACTATAAACTTCCTGCGAAACAACAATTCTGCCGTTTAATGATTATCGATATGAAAAATATGCCAAAAGACGATTCTGACTGTGAACATTCTGCGATATGATGTTTCTACTTTTTAAATATTATGGATATGAAATTTATGTCTAGAGATGATTCTGACTTACAAAATTATGAGTTTTGAATGTATGATAAATGAGTGTCTGCCAAACAATTTTCTGCGAAATGAAGTTTATGCTATCCGTTGTTGTGCAAAATAAAATTATGACATAAAAAGTTCTGCTATAAAGGGTGGATCCCGCAGAAAGTTTATAGTTAGAATCATCTTTGTCATTGTTTGTTGTCATTCATTTAATTATTTAAATCTTTAATATAATGTCATTTATTTTAGTTATTATTTAATTGAGTTTGAAATAATGTAATTTAAAACAATAAGTAATTATCCTAATCTAAATAGTTCAGTTCCGGGTAACCCACTAAAACAATCTCTTAGTCGTTTCTGGCACTCGCCGGCCGCTGCCGTGGCACCGCTCGCTCGCTCGGCTCGTGCGTAGGAGGTCACAGTTTTAACCTAACCTAACCTAACCATTTCTGCCATCTGCAGGGTAAGCCAAGTCAAATTTTAAGAAATAATCATCGCTCTTAATGAACAATATGTTAAGCGATATTATGCGAAATTTGAACTCTGCCAATCTTAATTATACTAAATGTAATTCTGTCATCTTAAAATTATGCCATTGTAAATTCGAAGTTCTAAACATTATGGCAAACGATAATTATATGAAATAATTTTTATGCCTTTAAAATGTTCGTTTAAAGAAAATTATGCTAATTGTGTTATGCCAAATAAATTTCGGAGCATCGAGATTCTGCCAGATAGTGGGAACCCATTTTGTTATTGGGTTCCCTCTATCTGGCGGAATCTTGATGTTTGGAAATGGATGGGTTATCTCTGAGGTTTGGAAATGGATGGGTTACCACAGGGAGCCATCCCTGTGGTAACCCATCCATTTCCAAACCTTGGTGAGGGTTGCTTAACCTGGCTCTTGGCCCCCTATGGTAACCCATCCATTTCCAAACCTTGGTGAGGGTTGCTTAACTTGGCTCTTGGCCCCCTATGGTAACTCATCCATTTCCTAACCTTGGCAAAGGTTGCTTAACCTGGCTCCCTGTGGTAACCCATCCATTTCCAAACCTTGGTGAGGGTTGCTTAACCTGGCCCCTGTGGTAACACATCTATTTCCAAACCTTGGCAAAGGTTGCTTAACCTGGCTCCCTGTGGTAAAACCTAGGCAAGGGTTGCTTAACTTGGCCCCCTATGGTAACCCATCCATTTCCAAACCTTGGTGAGGGTTGCTTAACCTGGTTCCCTTTGGTAACCCATCCATTTCCAAAACTAAGCAAAGGATGCTTAACCTGGCCCCCTGTGGTAACCTATCCATTTCCAAACCTTGGTGAGGGTTGCTTAACCTGGCTCCCTTTGGTAACCCATCCATTTCCAAACCTTGGCAAAGGTTGCTTAACCTGGCCCCTGTGGTAACCCATCCATTTCCAAACCTTGGCAAAGGTTGCTTAACCTGGCCCGTGTGGTACCCTATCCTGTTCCAAACCTTGGTGAGGGTTGCTTAACCCATTTGGCGCCTCTGTACCTGATTGGGTACAGCTAATAAATTGAAGGTAGACAATAAATTTGTTAAACTACATTTGTTTTTTTTTTTTTGACCCATAATAGAAAATGATAGTTTGAGCATCAAAAAAATCACGATTTATGTGGGCATACTCATAAAATCTGTCACTGTGAGGATTTCAATTCAACTTCGCGATATAATCATTTATCGAGATAAGTACGTTGATGTACTATTTTTTTGTGTTGACATAACCTAAATTTCTGATATATTTATGTTTCTTGTAGTATACATCCTTATTCATGTTGGCTCTGTATTCTCACGGGGAATATAATTTTAGTTTTAAATATGAAAATCAGCCATTGCTCAGGTTCATAGCTTTTTAAAATAAGTCGTAGAAATAATAGACACATGTTCATGTACTTACTTTATATTTTCCAACACACAAAATCAACAACAAAACACTTCGAATATTCTTTATGCACAAATGGGGATGTAGTCGACCACTCGACGACTGATGCACGAGCGAACTTGCTGGATTAGCACAACCAAACTTGCGTTCTCCCCACCAATCTACCTACATTCCAGTAAAAGCGATATTATTGGTTAGTCGTGCTATCCGCAAACTCACTCGACTACAGTAGTCAAAACATTTTAATATTAAAATAAGTTTTAATTTAACAAAAATAACCTAATAAAACGTGGTATAATTAACTATTGATAACAGTCGGCCATCCAAGTTACAGTATACGTCCTCGTATATAGAAAGAACAAAAAAAAAATTAAAATAATGTAAATATACCTAGCTAATTATTAACGTTGCTTAACATATAGATTGACATTTATTAGTACAATACATTTTAATACTAGTATAGCATAATAATTTGTATAATAACCATAATTTTTATAACAAACAAAAGAACATAAATTATCATAATTAATCACAATTTTGGGCATTATTTCATGGCCCGCTATAATTAATGGCGAGCATTATTTCATGGCTCAATAAACATCGGGCATTATTTCATGGCTCGATGTACATTTAAGGGCATTATTTCATGGCCCGCTACAATTAATGGTGAGCATTATTTAGATAGATAGATAAATCATTTATTTGATGCAACAAAAGACACAATACAAGAGCTGTAGCGTATAATAAATACCGACACGCTTAGTGGTAGGGCGAGCGGTGGTGGGAGCGCGCTCAGTCATATTAATGCACTGGGCGCTCACTCGCTTCTGGTCCGCCGTGCTAGTAAGACGTGCTCATTGGAGACAGACTGTTGTTTAATTTAACATACCTAACACCCTAATAGTGTAACCTGTACAAGTGGCGACCCTGCCAGGATTACATAAGTCTGGTATGATTCACAGTACTGTTACTGCTCTCTTGAAGGTTACTGACGACATCCGCTGGGCTATGGACAATAAATCTCTCACTTTGCTAGTTTTACTTGACTTTAGTTGCGCATTCAACTCAGTGGATTTCGACATCCTTCTTGGGATCCTTCAGTCTTTTAACTTTTCTGCCTCTGCGTTAACCTGGTTTGACTCATACCTTCGGGGTCGATCTCAGTGTGTCCGCCAAGAAGAGATTTTCTCTGATTGGTGTGAACTCACTGCTGGTGTTCCCCAGGGTGGCATTCTTTCTCCTCTCCTTTTCTCTGTCTTTATAAATACTGTTACCAAGGTTATCACCTCCAGCTTCCATCTTTACGCAGATGATTTGCAGCTTTATCATCATTTCTTGTTAGCTGATGCGGAGTCGGCTGTCCTTGCCATTAATCGTGACCTTGCCAGTATCAATGAGTGGGCTAAGTCTTATGGCTTATTGATCAACCCCACCAAGTCCAAGGCTATGATCATAGGCAGCCGACATTATCGTACTGCACTTGACGTTTCATCATTGACACCTCTGTCTCTTGGTGGCTCGCCCATTGCTTACTCTGAAACCGCAAGGGACCTTGGTGTCGTTATTGATAGTAATCTGTCATGGCAAGCTCAAGTGAATGAGGTTAGTCGTAAGGTGCACTTTTCCTTCCACTCGCTAAAATCTTTACAGAGCTTTTTGCCCTTTAAAACCAAAATTTATCTAGCTCAAACTCTGATTCAGCCGATTATTGATTACGCAGATGCCTGCTATCTAGATGCCACTGAGGAGCTTTTAAACAAACTTGAGCGTTTGCAAAACATTTGCATTCGCTTTGTTTTTGGGCTAAGGAAATTCGACCACGTTTCTCATTTCCGCAAGGAACTAAAGTGGCTGCCGATTCGCCTTCGCAGGAACACTCGAATATTATGCCTTCTATTCAACATCCTCTATAACCCTGCATATCCCATTTACCTACGAGACCGTTTTTCTTTTACCCGTCCTCCTGACGCTTTGTGTAGATCGCACTTGCGTCATCATCTTAATTTCCCTTCCCATAAAACCGACTTTTATTCCTACTCCTTCTCTGTCCATGCAGTGCGTTTGTGGAACTCACTTCCGGCTAACATTTGTGGCGCTAAAACAATCTCTGTTTTTAAAAAACTGGTCAAGGAACACTACCTCTCCTCTATAGTTTGATTTTTGTATATATTTTAGATATCTATTAAGTATTTTAGATTGTATTTATGTAAACATATATTTATTATTTTTATTTCTATTAGTTTGAAAGTTTTCTATATTGATAATGTTTTGTTTATTTAAGTTAGTGCTTAAGCTGTTTTTTTTTTTTACACACTGTGTCTACGTGTTTTTTTTTCCATCTGTCCTATCGCAGGTCTGCTGGAAGAGATTTCTTTATGAAATAAGCAGTACCTTTGTGCTCTTTTTTCCTTATGTACTTTTTTTATACATTGTTTTGTGTGTACATAAATAAATAAATAAATAAATAAATAAATAAGTGTAAGGTATGTACCAAAATTCAAAACATATTGTGAAAAAACCGACTTCCAAAAATACTAAAAAGCAAAAAATAACTTACTCAATTTATAACACTATCCTCTACACCTACTAACTACTTATTCTTTCCGCTTACTGCTTGGTTTGAAGTCGGTGCCAAGCCACAGCATAATTAGCAAACCTACAATAAACATTATACAATGAAAAAGAAATATCACGTGTTGTGCTATTAAACGCTAGATGGCGTTGTGACGTGACGTCATATTTCTGAATAGCGGTGTTTAGATTCTCCATGATTTAATAAGGTCAACAAAAATTTTGGCACCAATTGCATTTAAAATTCTAAATTTTAGACGCATGCTCTAGGTTTATGCTACGATTTAGTTCTTCAATTTTGCACATTTTAGAGTTATCAATATAAAAACATGTTCTTTTAACGTGAAAGGTCTTTTTATTTCAATAAATCCTTTACAGAAACTATATGTAACTAAATGTGACAAGAGATTTCGCATTATTCAATTTTTAACTCGGTTGTATGTATTTACCTATTCTCAGTCAATTTTATTGTGAAAAATGTTTTTTTTTTAATTGGAAGATACTCCCGAATTGGTCTCGTATAAATATTGTCATCATATTATGATGAACTTCAAAGACATGGAATGGAACTCCTCATACGATCATAGCAAAACTGTCGTAACAAGTAAAATTGCTTTGTTAAGCTTATAGTTAATAACTGACTGAAAGAAGATGGTGAAGGAGTAATTTTAACTGAACTGACGATGAAACCGGAAGGTAAGCAACGGTACTCTGTAATAAATCAATGTATCCTAGCCATGTTTGGGCTTATTGGAATTTTCAAAATATGTACAGACGACTGCACATCAGGTTACCCCACTTTGACCTTGAACGCCTTACGAGCAGCAACAACGAGAATCGTGCGAAAGAGATATAAAGCTTTTTGTCAGTTCTTACTTGTAATGTTTCGTGCTGCAGTGCATACGTAAGGATGTGTGCGTATGCGCGTCGTTGTGTAGAATAACATACTTTGCGATACCTAAGGAATAGCGTAGCAAGTTGAACAATCAATAGAATCGAAGTAATGGTATGGTTATAAAAACAAGCGGCCGCGCAATGCTTAAAATATCCATGAAAGCTTAGACAATTTGTTTTATTTAAATACGATCTTTTACTAAATCCTTAAAGGGGAATGCCGATTTTAGGCCCAGCAATGCCCAAAAAAAAAATAATTTAGTAAAAAAAAATATGGAAATTTTACGTTATTAACTCTTCTATTCAGGAAGCGATACACGTTAGTAACATTTTTTAATAAAAAATAAATATTGAAACGATACAACAAAATAAACAGACATTTGCTAGGTTGCCAATTTAATATCCGGGAAAGAATAAAGATTTGTTGCTAAACATTGATTTGACATTTACACATATTTTACTTTATTTGTTCGTCCTTTTGTTTTTAGAAGTCCCAATGCATTTTATGTTAATACGTTTAGATTTGTAATCAACTTAAAAAATATATTATGATGATTTTAAAATGATCTACTGCATCGATCGATACTTTTTTGTGCAATGGCAACACTGAAACTTGTCAGTTGAAAATATTAGAAATGTCACACTTCACTTATTTATTTATTGGCGTTTGTGTATTAGAAATGTCATTTCTTACTTTATTTACATTGGCATCATAGTGATTCGTTGCGTTTGTTTTTCTATTAAAATCGACGTTTCTGACCATGAATACTAACTGGTGATTATCCTATACCTGACGACCACGGCTTGAATATGGATTCCGCTCTTGCTGATAATGACAACTCCCACGATAACTTGGATCTGATGTCAGTACCTATCGAAGACCCCGGCATACAACTTGGTTCGAGTTCTTCACTGCAAACTGTTGCAAGTGGATATGTACGCTGTGTAAATAAATTGTTATTTCAACATATCAAGATTGCGAAGACACCCTTTGGAAATCGTCGAAGTTCGATCTCTCGTAAAAAGAGTTGGACATCAACAGGTAACTATAATAAGTTTTACAACTGTAATAAGATGCAAATATGACTCAAAATAAAATACCTATTCATACATGCATGTTTTTTCTCTTCCAGTCAGTTACAAGACAGTGATAGTTTGGTGTGCCATGCATGTTGGACCAGAGCATGGAATAAAATCAGGCAGCCAACAAGTCAACACTCAACAGACCCTATTGTTGTCCACATTCATATCTCTATTAGCTGTGGCACCTCTCTTTTAAGGCAAAGGTCACATTCGCTGAACATTGATACATGACAACGGTTGACCAAATAAGGAATGTGATTGCATATCAAATTGCACCACAATGGGTTAAGATAACAAACTATACTATTTTTAGAATCCTATTAAATGCAGTAAGATTGCTCTGAAATGTTAAAAGGCTAACATTATATAATTTTTTTGCAGCCTGTCTATGTCATACAAATATTTTTCCTCCTGCTCAATTTTTTGAGAATGTTTTAGTTTTTGATGAATTAAATGTTTTCTATTAATATATTGTTTTAGTTTCAACTATCTGTAATATTTAAATAGTTTTAATATGTTATGTAGGAAGAGTTTTCAATACTTGTGTAGGGCACATAAAAAACCCATAAAGTTTGGACACTCACATTTTTCAATTATTTTCTTTTATCAATATAATTATTATTTGAGGGGCATACTAATATTAACATTCAATGTTACTTGTGGGCAGTCAGGGCCTAAGTCACTATGGCGGCTTGGCATCCCCCTTTTACATAAATTGTTTGTTTACGAATGTATACCTACTAATATTATAAATGCGAATGTTTGTGAGAATGTATGGATGTATGTTTGTTACTCTTTCACGTCAAAACCGCTGAAGGAATCGTAATGAAATTTGGCACAAAGGTAGATTATGGTCTGGAATAACACATAGGATACTTTTTTTCGATATCACGCGGGCGAAGCCGCAGGCGCCAGCTAGTTACCTATGTATATTACATGTCAACAGCTAGGTAGGTACGGTATACGCCGTTTCACAATTAATGAGCGAAATTTCACGGTCTAGATGAATATATTGTTATAAAGTATTCATGTATACCTACATCCAATGTGGGAAAGATGTTTTTTTTTCAATTACAAGCAGGTTTTCCTTCTAAGCTTTTCTTACCTACTTACTGGCAAGTTCCCTGATCTCCTATTCTAAGTATTTTTACGAAATTTAATACTGAAAACCAATTTTAGCCAATTAGTTGAGTATACCTACAAAAATTCTCGTCAGTCTGCCGAGTTTACTTTATTTAGGTAGTAATCAAATAATAAAAAGCACTTCCAGGATTCAAAATACGCAATGACCAACTTAAATTGATCAACGTTTTAAAGATATTTTTCTCTTTTGTTAAACGTTTTCATTTATTTCTGAACAATTATAGACGTAACTATTTGAAAACATTGTTGTAAAGAGCGTAAAAGATCAGGTACCCATAACCTTTCTTATAAAAAATGAATACCTACGATAATGTTGCCAAATTATAGACTACACCTGTTACTGTCTTTCTACATCGGCATCGTTCTCACAAATTTGTATAATCTCAACATAAATGATGTAAATACGATTTTGTAATAACATTAGAATTAAAAAGAGTGTCCATGGAGTTTCTTGCCTATTCTTCTCCATAGAGAACATCAACGCTTTGGAATGGGGAACTACAGTACCTACTCTCACAAGTTATTATGCGTTGTGAACGGGACTATCGTCATCATTTTGTTTCTTGACATTCAAAAGTGCCTGTAATGGTCTAATTGAAACAAATGCTTTGAGTTTGAGTTTACGTAGTGCGACAACTGAAGTGACATGTATTACGTTAAGTCGGTTTATCAGACACCACTCACTGGCGTAATTTGCGCTAGCGTTTCGTATCGATTTTATTGAATTATCATGTTTTGTTTAACCGTAATTAGAAAAGTTATTAATTTTCAAAAAACATTCTACTTAATCTATTATTATCGTTACATCATCATCAGCCACATTTCACTACTGGACATAAAAAGGACAGTAACGTTTTTTATATATGCCGTAGGGGGGGGGGGGGATTATAGATATAGCGGTAGCTACCCCCCTGCTCAATGTGACTTTACTACACAACCGATCATCATGAATCTAAAAACCTATCAGAAAGGATATATGAATATGATAGATAGGTTACTATGGGAACGCTAGTGAAACCGCGAATAAAATCCTACTACCTACTATTTAATATTATAAATGCGAATGTTTGTGAGGATGGATGTAGGTATGTATGGATGTTTGTTACCTACTCTTTCACGTCAAAACGGATCTTGATAAAATTTGGCACAGAGGTAGATTTTAGTCTGAAATAACACATGACATGGGATAGTTTTTTCTCGATATCACCCGGGCGAAGCCGCGGGCGCCAGCTATCCTACTTTCTACTAATATTTATAATTATAAAATGTGAATGTTGTGAGGATGAATGGATTGATTTATGGATGTTTGTTACTCTTTCACGTCAAAATGGCTGGACGGATCTTGATGAAATTTGGCACAGAGGTAGATTATAATCTAGAATAACACATAGAATATTGTTAATACATTTTTTTTTTTTAAATCACGCGGGCGTAGCCGCGGGCGCCAGCTAGTATCAAAATAAAATGCAGAATAATAGTCTAAATCTTTTATTTTATTATAATTGAAAACTTATAAGTAAATACCTACCTACCAAACTATACGATGGATTAAAATCAAGTAGATAATACATATATTTTACAAGTTATAATGTTTAGAAAAAAGAAAATATGTTCATTTGCAATAAACATGACGCGAAAAGAAACACAAACACAAAAAAAAAATTGATATTTGTTACATTTTCATTATACAATTACATGTGCCACCAAAGGTTACCAAGCAAAATAAAATGCTGCCGCCAAACAAAAGCAAGCTTTTACCTAGATTAGTATAATTTGACTGGGATGTATATGTATAAGGCCCTGCACCCACAGACAGCAAGGCACGACAAGGGATTATTGTAATACTTACTGATTATTTTGAATCTAATTTATCATTGTAAACACCCACATTTCATTAATACGTCACAGCAAAGCTGTGATTGTGGTTGCTGCCAAAGCAGGCTCTTTCGGTAGGTTCTGGCATGCCGCGGCATCCCGAAATGTGAATGCTAACCATTATAAACTATTGTTTCGTATCTCAAATCATTTGCGCTTACTAAAATCACTTGTCGTGCCGTGCCACCAGTAGGTGACGGCCGTAACTTAAATTATCATTAACAAGTAGTAAAGTAAAAAATCTCAAAAATATGAAAATGGTGCGCAAAGTATGTATATGATTTCAATTTACAGTACAAATTATTATGTTATGTTTATTACATTATTAGAAGAATTATCCATACTAATCTTATAAATGCGAAAGTAACTTGTCTGTCTGTTACGCCTTCACGGCCAAACCGCTAGGCAATCGTGATGAAAAATATGGAGATAGTTACATACTCCATACATTTATTATGACACAATATGAACGAACGATATGTCTGGCGTCTTTCCCAAATCGAGCAATGGAAGAAGCGTTTGAGATCTGTAGGTATATCAAATAATATATACCTATAGTATGATAAATTAAAATACAACTTATGGATTGTAAAACTGTGCTACTATTTAATGTGTATATTTGTGGAAATGGATGAACGTATGTTTGTTACTTTTCACGCATTAACGGTTATACAGATTTCAATGAAACTTAGCACTTAAATAGATCATGACCTAGATTAATATCTAGTATAGATTCCTACGGAAACACGGGTGAATGCAGAATCAAGTGCATTATTTACTTGTTCCGTAGAAACGGAGTTTGTCACCTAAAACTTAGTTTAGGCTACAACTCTACACGCCGTGCACTCAGTGTCCGCTAGTGTCCGAACACTCATAACATGACATTGAGTGTACTGCCTGTAGTGTTGTAGACTAAACTACGTTTGCTCGAGTCTTATGAGCGATAAAGAATAAGCCATGACCTAAAAGAGCCCAAACATGACCTCAGAAATACGCAACAGAATCGGCCTTTCAGTTTTATGAAGTATACTACATGGGACCGTAACGTCTTGCCAAAACAATATATTGTTATTAAATGATAAATAATAACTTTCTTACATTAGTTAAATTCTAATATCTATAGATACTGCAGAATAGTAATAATATAACAATACAAATATAAGCAAATTAAGGTATTTATTTATTAATATTATTTTAGAAAGACTGATGTGAAACGAAATAAAAAATAATGTATATTATTAACAAAACAATACACATATTTAATATTTGGTTGGACCACCTTGCGCGTCTATGACAGCGGCCAGCCTGTCCTTCATTCCAACCACCATGTTCCAGCCGGTATCATTACCTCTGAATTGCTCCCATGTAGTATGGGCGTATTTCTGAAGAATCCTAATCGAGAACCATGAGACCCCATAGATTCTCGATTGGGTTTAAGTCGGGGCTCTTTGCAGGCCATGGCAGGAGGATCGCGTCCTCCTGTGCCGCAAACCACTCCTGCACCACTGTGCAAGTGTGTATGCGGCAGTTGTCTTGGCACAAGTAAATAATACCCTCTGGGTAGTGCAGGCGCGCACGGTGGGGATAATCACGTCGCGTAATATTTCGACGTACTGTTCCTCATTCATGCGCCCGCTAACCTCCACCCGTTCACCCGGTCCCATAGAACTCATCCATCCCCAAAAGTTGAGTGATATTCTTCCACTTGCCCGATTTGGCAAAGTATTCACCTCTACATAACGCTCATTCCTATTGCGCCATAATATTTTTCTTCTATCCATATCCGACCGGAAGCTTTTCTCGTCAACAAAAATAACGACATTCTTTTCCCAGTCAAAATTATAATACTCTAGGCAAAAACTTACTCTTGCCTCCTAATGAGCCTGGGTCATTACTATCTTCTTGGCAGGGCAGCAGCATTTCTTTCCGGCTTCCTGTAGACGCCTCCTGACTGTGTCCATTGATATCTAAAACAAAGGAAATAATGTCAATTACACAAAATTCTTTACTATGACAAATAGTATAGACTTACTAATTGCGTTCAGCGATTTATTTGCCTACAGTGTAAACAAATATGAGTTTATGGAAAAATAACTTTAATTCCTACACAATAAAAATCAGTTTACCCTACCGCTTTAAACATTTTTATAACTGCTAGTTGAGTAGTGCCAGTCATTCTAAAATCGACCTAATTTTATTTGAAATAAAGTTGGTGTTTGTTTAACTTGAAATAACATAAATTTGAAATATTCGTTCGAATTCACTTTTAATGAGTATGGGTCGATTAATATAAATATATGTATATTTGAAGAAAAAAGTTGCTCCGCACTAGGTATTTCTCCTGTATCGTGAATGCATTTACAAACATTTAAACTCACATATACAAACAGCCAGACCCGAAACAACTACTTATCTGCAGGTCATACAAATATTTTTTCCGTGCGGGAATCGAACCCGCGACACGCAGCGCAGCAGTCGATCGCTCAGCCACTGCGCCAACCGTGCCATCAAGTCTTCAAAATATACACAAATAAACAATTTGTCGAATTGAGAACTTCGTTGACTTTGTTGGGGTGGGATTTAAATTACTAAAGATTTATCTAATAGTAATAATAACAACCGCCTAGTCTGGCTGCGCGGCGCGAGTATAACCAGTTTGCGTAAGCGCCGCCGAGTAAGCCAATTCGAGTCTGTAGGTATCATGTCTAATGTGTATTAAGGTAAGAGGTTAGCTTTTAATCAGTTTTTTATTCACTTTTCAGAAAACCATATTTTATGTAATGATGAACAATTTAGGGTGATAAACACCGTGTTTGTAATAATAAGCTATACATGGACTCACGCTGTACGAAGTTGAAGTTACTCGTGTGCTGAAAAACGGATCGGCAGAGTGTGCAGCGACTATAGCCTCATCCTCTGCCACCGTAGTCGCTCTGGCGAAGAGTTGGCGGCGGTGGGCTTTCAGAGATCCACTTTCTTCCCACCGCCGAAGCCAGAAGTAGACAGTTTTTTTCTGGAATAAAGAAATAACTACAGTTTATTTGCCCATTATTATTCAATTACTATAGGCAAAGGGGCCATCCATAAAGTACGTAACACGAATTTCATGATTTTTAGACCCCTCCCCCCTCCTTGTCACAGGTGGTCACATTTGTGAGACCCCCCTCCCTAGTGTGACGTCCAAATTTGCAATTTTACATCTACAAATACCTAATTTATAGAGAAAACTAAAAAATAATTTCAAATTTCGCGATTGAATTTATTAATATTGAAATGTGACGTCACAAAACTAGGACCCCACCCCACCCCTTGTCACACCATGTCACATTTCGTCGATCCCCTCCCCCCCTTTACATGTGACGTACTTTATGGATGGCCCCAAAGATGAATCATACTAATACTATAAAGGCGAAAGTTTATAAGTGAGTGTGTTTGTTACTTCTTCACACAAATCTAATGAACGGATTTGTTTTTATCCCAACAGGATGAAATCGCGGGGCGCAGCTAAGAGCCCCCGCAGACCACAGACTTTCCATCGGCCGACAGTTTGGTCGGGCTCTTAATCAGTATGAAGATGTATGCAAGTGCGCACATTACAACGGTTCGGTATCGGCCGATAAATAAGTTTGATGGGCTAACCGACTGCCTTCAAACTAAACTATCGGCCAACTGCTAAATAAGTATGGCGTTCTTCTACGCGCGCATACTGGCCGATTGTTTAGTCGGCCGACTCGGCCGATTCTTCAGTTCGCTCCCAGCTTTGGCGCAGGATGGTCGCACGTATTTCTCATGATGGCGTTGCCCAGTTCTACTCCACCGCTGCTTGTCGAAACGTCGATCGTAACTTTGATAGAGGAAGTTGAGAAAAGACCTGCGCTTTATATTTTCACTTCATTATGCGACCTTTCACTTCAAAATCCTCTTACCAACTAGAAAATCGTTCGAGAGCAGTTGGCCGACCGTTGTCTAGTCTGCGCACTCATCGCCAACCCGACTGTTTAGTTGGCCCAGTGTGCGCGCTAGCAGCCCAACCCGATCAAACTATCGGCAGACTAAATAGTCTGTGGTCTGCGGGGGCTCTAATACTTTATGTAGGTGTTAAAAAAATAATAAGAAAAGTAACAAGTTGTTTATACTACAAATACAAAATATATTTTAAAATAACAACCCGTTTTAAAGATCTGCAATATTTTCACTTCACAAAAAAATTATAAATATGTGCTCCGTAAACTGCGCGTGCGTCTTTGGCGGGCGGCCTAGGACTCCGCGACGCGACTCGCGTACCCCCTGTACGCGAGTCGCGGTAGCGGACGCGACGTGACGACGCAAATTCGTAAACAGCTGATTGTAATTTTCCCAACACCATTCTTACACTTTGGACTAGCAAATTATCGATCTACTTACAAATAGACTATTTTATTATCCATATTAATAATTTGAGTGTTTAAATTATGCAAAGACGTTCAAACTGAAGTTAATATTAAACCAGGTGACATCGCCATTTAAACCGAATCGCCAATCTGTCTCTACATCGCCATTTAAGATAACAAGATGCACTTCCCAAATCAAACCAACCACATCAAACATTTACAAAAGTTCAAGAAAAATATTTGTATCTGAACACCATTCTGATAGTGATATTTCATACACACCCTCCATTACACATGGAGAATCATCACCAACCATATTCTGTTCAAACAAAATCATCTTCAGATTGCAGTGAGTTGATACAAGATGATAAACAGAAAGAGTCAACTCAAATGCTGCAATGCACATTACTTCGAATTTACAGAAATCCCCGTGCTTATATAGGTAAATAAATATCTTGGGGCAACTCACACACGGTCATCTGATCCCAAGCTAAGCAGAGCTTGTGTTATGGTAACCAGACAACTGATATACATACTTATATAATTTATAAATACATACATATTATAGATAAATCACACCCAGACACAGAACAAACAATCATGCTCATCACACAAAGTTTGTCCTGGGTGGGAATCGAACCCACGACCTCCGGCTTAGCAGTCAGGGCCACTAACCACTAGACCAACAGGCCCGTCAAAGGTTTAGGTGTACCTAAAGACTGTTATTATTTAATAGATTTAATTGAAAAAAATACAAACATTCCTCCAGTTCATTTACTCATATGTTTGAAAAAGATTAGGCTAAATAACTCATTCAAAGAGCTTGCTGATGATTTCTCCATTACACCAAGTTATGCTAGTAAGATATTTCTTAAAAATATTCCTTTGTTGGCTAGTGTACTTTCTTGGCAAAATTAGATAAATGTAACATAAAAAATAATTTACCAATGGCATTTAGGCATAAATATAATCAAGTTGCATCATCGACTGTTTAGAGATAGAAATACAAAAGCCTTCAAAAGCTTTAAATCAATGTCTCTCCTGGTCGGAATATAAAAAAAAACACTATCAAATATCTTGAATCTTGCACACCAAATGGTCTGGTGAATTATATATCACCTGGGTATGAAGAAAGAGTAACAGACACATGTCTAGTGGAAACATGTGATTTTATTAAATGTTTGGAACCAGGTATGTGTGTGATGGCTGATTGATAGAGGTTTTAAGCATGTAGTATCATATTTACTGAAACATGGGAGTAAAATTAATGCGACCTCCTAGTGTTGTAACAGGGGCTAAACTCTCAAAGACTGAGGTGAGGGAAAACAAATTGCTAGTTTAAGGATACATGTGTGAATCAGTCTAGTTAAAGTTCTGGACGATATTATAACCATTGCCTGTGGTTTAATTAATTTACAGGATTCTTTAGTTAAATAAGTAACATATGATTATTAACCTCTTTTTGAATTATCATGATTTAATTAGGAAAAAATAAAAGTACAAATTAATCCCAGCATTAACAAATCAATTCAGGGCAAATTAGAACTGTTTGCCTTAGTAAATCCTAGTTCCATGGCTTAATTAGTTAATGAAGTAAGCAAAAGACCGATACAGATCTTATGATACCACTTTTAATCAATTTAAACAATGTAAAAACTCAAGAGATAGTCGAAACTCAATAAATTCGGTGACAGTGACAGTATTTACTGAGGGCTGACGTATCACACTTTGGATTGGTGTTTTAAAAAGCATGGCCGATGGCAGTATTTTTTGACAGAACTGGAGGAAGATTTTCTCTAAGCTGGGAACCTACAATCAGTGTGTCCAGTTTGCAGAGGAGAGAGGACTCAGTTATTGCCGGGAGACTATAACTATATATGAGCTGGAAAACCAAAGGGACCAAGGGAAGATAGGTGGCCCTAATAAGGTGGTACAGATAGATGAATCCAAATTTGGAAGAAGGAAATACAATTGTGGTCGACACATTGAGGGCCATTGGGTAATTGGTATGATTGAAGACGGCAGCGACGATTTGTGGCTGGAGGTGTGTCCTGACAATGATAGGCCTGCAGAAATGTTGGTGCCACTGATTAAAAAACATGTACAGGAGGGCTCCATCAACCACACAGATTATTGGAGAGCCTATTTGAGCCTTTCCCAGCATGGCTATGTTCATAAAAGGGTCAACCATAGTGACCCAACTAATAAGTTTGTGGCACCAGACGGGACACACACTCAACGTATAGAGAGCCAGTGAGCCAGAACAACACAAACAAGACGTCACACAATGGTTGTGCGAGTATGTATGGAGATGGAGAAACAGGATTGAACACTTGGATCCATATGAGGAATTAATAAATGCTATTAAACATGTGTATAAATATGATCAATATATGATTAATAATATTCCTTGTGTTTTATTCTAACTATCCTAAAAACACCCTAACCCAATCTCAACATTTTCACCCCAAATATCTCCGTAACCATGGGGTTTCGCGGGATGAGGATGGTACTGGGGTAGGCCTCTAGCACCTTCGCCCTCCCCGCCCCATAAATATATTGAAATTAGAGTACAAATTGAAAGAAATTTGAAAGTAACATAACCTCAAAACTTTAACCATGGATATCTCCATAACCATGGGGTTCCGCGGGATGAGGATAGTACAGGGGGTAGGCCCCTAGCACCCTCACCCTCCCCGCCCCATAAATCTATTGAAATTAGAGTACAAATTGATAGATATTAGTTTTTGAAAGTAACATAACCTCAAAAACTTTAACCATGGATATCTCCATAACCATGGGGCTCCGCGGGTTGGGGTGGGACAGGGGGGTAGCCCCCTCCCCCCCCGCGACCCTTAAATCAACGGCCCGCAAAGGAAATTTTAACCAGTAAATCCAATAGACACTGATTTGATTTTTATGAAGATACAATACTTTGAAATCCAATCAGTGTCTACTGGATATGTTACATGACTAAGGCCTGATTTTTCAATACACAGATAATTTTTAAATAATGAAACAGTTCAATTTAAAATAGACTTTTTATTTGTTATTTCGTCATTCAACATCAGGTATGAACCTGTTTAGTTTTAAATATCAGAAATACAACTTTCAAGTCGATACTCAAAGGGGTATTTCTAATAATTATGGCATTGTATTCTTATTGAGTCTACCGTCAAATTATCTTACGTTTGAAAAACCAACCTTAAATGGAAACAAAACAATTATTATAGTTCATCGAATTCTGTTTACTTATATTTTAAGCTTTTACGGCATTCAATGATGCTTGAAACAGCGTGCAGCGTAAACTAATTTCGAAAATTCTATAGAAAACACCACACGTTTTTTTTCCATTAGTTTATTTTAATTTAAAAATTTTAATAACAAAAATATAACTCACGGTTATGCCCGTCTGTCTCATAGATGATACACTATAACTAGGTCTGTCTTCAAATAACAATCACCCGCACAGTGGAAGCGCTATGATGCGCTGTCTTTCTAAATGACTTAACGGAGGCGCCATTTATATTAATTATAAGATTGTAACACAGTAAATAAACACACCACACACTTCGGTTCCAAATGACGTAATGGCCGACCAAACGGAAGCGAACTATGTGATCGAGAGACTTTCGTTTAATTTCGTGAAAGATCGGGTCAACTCGGGCGCAGTTTTGCAAACGCGCATAGACAAGTGGGTGTGGCTTTTTTTTTTTTAGATCATAATTGGCTTCCAATAATAAGTATGTGCAACGATTGGTCAATTTTAGAAACGCTAAAAACTCCACCAATCATGCCAAGCGTACTTTCTTTCTAACACTCTATGGCACGTCATAGTTATAGATATGTATATAGTTTAGCTTGATGTGCGGGCGTCTGTACCTACATAGCATGACAATTCCAATATTCAATTTCAAGTGGTTTGGATGATTATATTCTATGCTGAGAGGTACCACTATTAAAAAGTGTAAAATAAAAACCCTTTCACAAACCAAAATACATACCTCACTTAGGAAGATAGAAGTACATACCATTACACTGTACAAGATGTTGATTTAGTTTGTGGTAATAGATAGTTGGAAAGCCCTATGTCTAGCAGCAGCAATATTATGTCGATCTGAAGCAGAGCTAATAAAAATATTAATTCATTTACTTAGATTAACGGTTTACATTGCAACCGTCAAATATTATAAACGAAGAATTAATAGGCGGGCTGACTTCATTTAAATGATACAGAAGCCATAAAGCTGTCAGTCATATTTATGTTCCTCAGAAAAGGTATCTGACGATTGAAAAATCAGCCATGCATCTTTAAAAATACTTACTTAAATAAAACATATTCGAATAATTATTGATATTGGTCTAATATATCGATATAAACTAGGTACTCATGTGGCTTTAAATTACAACCCTATAAAAAGGCAGCCATTTTGAGCGCCCGAGTTTTGTAGGTAGTCACGCTAATTCTGTAGGTAGTTTGAGGTAACGTAACGTTAATAACGTATTAACAAAACATTATTGACAAAACTAATAACGAACTTGGATTTGAAAAAATAACGGACTTACGAAAGACAAAATAACAAAAATACACAAATATGATAATTAAATACGAAAGACATTATTAAAAAACTTAACAATTATGAAACACAAATACGAAAGACATTATTAAAAAACTTAACAATTATGAAACACAAATACGAAAGACATTATTGCATAAAACTTAATATGCGTGAAAACATGGACGTAAGACTAGGCAATATGGTCGAAAGACTATAGCCTTCCCTTCGGGGTAAAAAAAAAAAAAAAAAATTCTACAATCTGTCAAGTGTCAAATTGTAAATGTCAAAAATATAAACAAAAATTTTGGTATAACTTTAGAATAGTGCTGCAGGAGGGGGGTGGTGGTAGTGGGGGGGAGGGCGGGGGGGGGGGGGGTTGACCCCTCCCCCCTACTACCACTCCCATGACAAGGTAACTCACCGTTTCCGAGAAAAACGATCTTTTGTTAACTAACCTCAAAACACTCAAAAATTGCTTGAAAGGCCTCTACTTCTGGGTGGTTTAAAAAAAAATAACCACGAAGGAGGTGGCGGGGTCTGTTCGCTCGCTTCGCTCGCTCGCTTCGCTCGCTCACTACGACCCCGCCACCTCCTTCTAACCTAAATCTATCCGAGTCGGGGTGCCCCAAAGTCTGTTGACGGGGTAGTCGACTGCGGGTCCCCTACCTTCTGGGTGGTTTAAAAAAAAACAACCACGAAGGAGGTGGCGGGGTCTGTTCGCTCGCTTCGCTCGCTCACTACGACCCCGCCACCTCCTTCTAACCTAAATCTATCCGAGTCGGGGTGCCCCAAAGTCTGTTGACGGGGTAGTCGACTGCGGGTCCCCTACCTTCTGGGTGGTTTAAAAAAAAACCACGAAGGAGGTGGCGGGGTCTCGAAGAGAATCGGAATGAATGTTTCATCTATATAATAGTACTCTATGAATGAATGACAGTAACACAGTCACAAAATGTCACTTTTTTTTTTTCGTTTCGTTTTACCGATTTAGCACGATATTTTACACCACAAGCAATAATATTGTGACAGTTTGAGTTATCAACACCCATTTTCACGTTCCGTTTTCCCTTTTATCGGATTTAAGGTTAGAAACTTATTTCGTAAATTTCTCGAGAAATATGCATTACCTTGTGATAAGAGTGGTAGCGTTATAATCAGGGACTCAAGCCCTACCAGCTTTGACCCTTTCTAGAGCCCAAATCCTGCAGCATTAAACTAAAGTCAAGCCTAAATGCCACCCCTACATACCACGTTTTGCTTTATTTACAGCCTAAAAAGGGTTTGAAGAATTATTATCAACATAAGTTAATGAATGAAGAACCACGGCTTAAACCTACAGCTTCTATCTGCTATATTGCACCTAATAAAAGTGAAGACTCAACAGAATTATCTAAGCTGTTATTGCAACATGCTACCCAAAAACCAGTAAAAAGGAAATATGAGGATACTATAATGCCCAGTACATCTTCATATTCCACAATACCAGTGAAGGTAGGTTTATTAACTTAGCAATAACAATAATAAAAAAGATCACTCAAATAAACACACCACTTAACACAACAATGAGCAAACCTTGAAACTGGTTGATCGGTAAAATATAGTTCAATCTTGATATTATTTTTAACATTATCTACTATTCTTATTTTTCGCATAACCTCTTTCTGACTTTTAGTATATTAACATAACTAGCATCATCCTGCAAAATCAGCTGTACATTGTAAACAAGTTAGAAATCAATCAATTCTCCATATCCTGATAATAAACCATGTAATAAGAAGGCAGTGTGTATTGTGACAAATATCTATGATTGTGTGATAACTTCACATACCCCAGAACCAGTTACAAGGCTATTATGTTGTGATGGTTACTGAAAAAAAAAAAATATTCGAACTTTTTGCTTTCAGTTTGCCTCAACCCAGTGTGAGATAAAGATGGTAGACAAGAGCACAAATTATAAAGTGAGAAAAGTTACTAGTTTTGTTACACTGGAAGTGCCATCTTCACAAGAAACTTCTTCTGCAGCGAGTCCATCTCTATTTGGATGTACCTCAGAAACAGAAGAATCATCAGTGCTTGTACCAAATAAGAAAGAGTTACAGGGTAGGAAAAATATGTTACACATCATATCAGATAAACCAAAAATGTATTTAGGATTGCCAAAACAGTACCTATGGCTTATAGATTACATTGTACAAAAAAGCTTAATAAAAGTTGACTCTATTAGTCTTGTTATAACCTTACTGAAAATTAAGCAAAATGATTCCATAGAAAGAATAAGTGACCAGTTTCAAATATCAAGAACTAAGTTGTCATCTGTGATTTTAACAGGAATTGAAGTCTTAGTTAACTTTTTTCAAAATTTTATTTATATTCCACAGCCAAAAAAGATCAAACAAAACCTACCTTTGGTTTTTAAAATAAGGTATTCTAATGTACAAATGATAATAAATAATAGATTGTTTTGAAATACAGATTGCAAAACCTTCAAATCCAGTAAAGCAAGCACAGACATGGTCTCAATACAAAAGTTGCAATACTGTAAAGTATTTGATAGGCTGTACCCCTAATGGTTTTGTAAGCTTCATTTCAAAAGGTTTTGCAGGAAGAATATCTGACAAAGCCATAGTTAATAAAAGTAACTTGTTGAATGTTTTGCAACCAAATGCTGTTATTTTAGCTGACAGAGGATTCAAAGAAATTGAATCTGTATTTAGCTCATGTGGTATCAAAATCTTGAGGCCACCAAGTGTCTATGCAGACACCAAACAAACTGCTACTGAAGTTGTACAAAGCAAAGTAATAGCAAGCTTAAGAGTCCATGTTGAAAGAGTTTTCAGGTGTGTAAGAGAATTTTCCATACTCAAACCACACTCTGTTGTAAATTATAAATATGTGTCATGTTTAGATGAACTTGTTGTCATAGTTTGTGGCCTAATTAATTTACAGGGAGAAATAATAAAAAGCTATTAAGAATATAAACTGATTTATTATTTTTTGACACTTTCAAAAAACAACAGATACATATTATAAACATTTTTTATAATATGTCAAAATAAAAAAATCAGGGAGAAATAATAAAAAGCTATAGAATATAAACTGAATTATTATTTTTTGACACTTTCAAGTAATTTTGGAAATATATATAGACTCCAAAAAACTTCTGCTTTGTTGCTAATTTCATTAATATAAACTTCGTCAAAATCAACCCAGACTAAATGAATGTTTTTTGTTGTCTCAAATAAAGGATCTGCAACACAGAATAATCCTTTAGATTTCTTACAAGCCAGCATTTGGCATAATATTTGTGTTTTATATTTGTTATTAACAATATCATTTTTTTAATATATGATTTAACAGTTTTCTCAGAGGCTGGACATTTTATTTCCACTACAAAGTCATCACCAACTCCATCTGGAGACGCCCCCAATATACCATTAATAAGCATAAAGCCTGATTTATTTATTTTAACATCTAATTTCTCTTCGATAACTTTTAATACATGGTTTTCTAACTTCCTTCCTCTTAGTATGGATTTTGTTTCCGGCACTTTGTAACCTCCTAATATATGTTCCACCAATGTTCCATCTGTTTTACAATGTGCAGCTTCATATAATTTGGAAGCTGTTAGTCTTCCTTGGTGTATACTATGCCAGTACTTGCTCTCAGACTGCCCTAGAGATTTTGCATTGATATCTAAGATAGTCTCATTATCAATGACTTTCTTCAAATAATCTCTGAAGTTAGAATATGTATGTACTGTTTCCATATCAATGAATTTTAACATAATATCAAAAATGTTTTTAGAATTTGTTTTGTAACCTTCACTAAATTTTAAAATCAGTGAATTTCCAAGTTTCCTACGTTTACATTCTTCTTCAAATATAGTTAAGATATTTTTATCTTTAGGCATCAGCTTAGGAATTTTTGCTTTTTTAAATATTTCTTTACTAGTTACTTGCTCTGTGCTAGCACTTGACAGTGTAGGCTTATTCCAGTAGCATTCAACTGCTGTTGATGATGGTTCTGAACTTTTTTTTGCCAGCCAAAAAAGAAGTAGTAACAAGTGTTTGCAACCACCTGTAAAGAAGAAATAAGGTATTTGATAAACATTGTTTTAATCCATAGCAAAGCAATATTCGTTAATAATTCGTTGTTCAAAGAGATTACCTGCAGATGCTGCACAGTCTTCACATACAGAATCAATAATAACATCGTCATGCTCATCAATGTTACATGTAACAGTGTATAGTTTCTTGCTGATTCTGTGTTCCGGAACAATTTTAGCTGTTACTGTGCACTCACTACCCGTTCTACCAACTTTAACGTATCCTACTGCAGTATCTACGTACGAATCACGAGATGACCTGAAACAATGAAAAATGCACTGATTTGAAATGAAGAAAAAACACGATTTACTCAGAATATAAGTATTTTATGGTGTATGCATTACTCACATTAGAATTTTTGCTCCTCTTATTTCAGCTATGCTATGATGATTGCTTGTAGAAATATACTCCATTAACATAACCGCTTCAACCACAGCTTCAACTTTAGGCAGGTTTCGCGAGTCAGCTTTAACAAAAGTATCGCTCATTGTGGTTCAGGAAAACGAACAATAATGTCACCGACAAATGACAATGACATGTAATGTGACAGTTTTTTTTTTTTTTTAATTTTGCACTAATGGGGCAACGAGACAACCTTATGTGCTAGTGATGACGTCATCTACCTCAAAAATTAAAATATAGAAAATATAAAAACTATTAAGCCAATCATCAAAATATTCAAATAAGTTTCTCAAAATGCTCTAAATTTGCAAAAAATAAAATAAAATCGAATGTTTAAAAAATTAAGACAATCCCCTTATCCTTGTCTGGGTTAGGGAATTTATGCCAATTCGCATTGGTATCTGAAATAATCAAAAAAAACCTGACAGGTAGCGGAATCTGCCCATGGGGTGCTGCACACAAACGCACGGTCCGAGATTTCAATTCGGATATTTTGTCTATATTTTTGCATAACGAAAGCGAACGACAGAGAGATAGAATTTCCGAATCAAAATCTGTGATCGACCGGTTGTGTTGTGATTACGGGGGCTGATTTGCATGTTGTCCCAAGATATTTATATTTATTTATATTCACAAACACAAAAGTTGCGGCACCAACAGTTCGTCCGAGTCCTGTCTCAAAACTTGATTTTAACAACAACACAAGCACAAAATCAACACGCCCGGAGGAACCGAGACTCAACTCAACGGACTTAGGTGGAAAAAGCACTGTAGTGTTATGAGAACGTCACTAGTGAATACTAAAACTAATTGTTCAACACTAACTACTCTATAACTCTTGTCTATGTGTGTCTATGATGTGAATTGATGACGTCTTGCAGTGTGTCCAGTGTGACCATATGTGGCAGGATCCTGCCTTTTTGGCAGGTTTAGCCCTTTATTTTACTTTCTGGCACTTTTGTTTGAATAAAACGTCAAACAAAAGAAATCTCGCAGTATATAGCAATATAAGTTTCAAATGGAGACTTAAAATACGTTAATGTTTATAATTTTGTAAAAGGTTTGTTGTGTTTGCCAATGTCGAATGCTGCTTGTGAAAGGATATTCTCGCAAATCAACCTCATAAAAACAAAAACGCGGAATAGATTTATAATAATATATTTTATATTATTATATATTTTAAACATGTCGCCTCTATTTTACATGTTAAATAGGGCATTAGTGAATATGGTGACTGAGTTTCATTCCAGCCAACTAAAGAAATGATTAAACAAATTACAAAAGCGATGTATAAAGAAAGTGATCAAGAAGAATTCGAAGCTAATACGAATGTATAATTTAATTCAGTTCACTTTTAGACTTTAAAATCAATTATTTTAAATTAAACTCCAAAAAATTATGTGTCTATTTATTTTAAATTTTTAAATTATTTTGGCATTTTGTGCTTTCGATTTTGGCAGGATTTGTCAGTTTTCTTGCCTAAGTGGGGCAGGATCTCTAATTAATAGTTGGTCACACTGAATACAATATAGGCACACACAGCAAAAACATTTGTAAGGATTCTGTTTGGATTGGATTTTATTAAATTTACAGATCTATTGATTCTGCAGTTCTGTGAAGCGACGGTCTGTACTTTACGGTAGGAAACTGTAGCGCAGGTATCTATTTTAAATATTTTCAAACTTTTGGAACTCACTGGTCTGACAAAAGAAAATAGAATTGAAATTGATCAATCCTACGTGTCCTTTTATCCTGAAGAATTGCAAATTCCATTAATGTACGCGTTCATCCAGCGAATAAACGCGCCATTTCGCTCTTTTCGGTTTTGTCGTTGTATCTTGATCATCGGTTGTGCAAAGGAGTCTCGTATTTTGTTGGTAAATAAAACTTGCTGTTAGGTATCTAATGCTGAAATCGCTAGGACATTGTTTAGTTCACTAAAGCAAAAAGCAAAGGTTTGGTTTGGTCTGAGTCAAAATAGTCGTTCTCAAAAATGTGTCGCTTTTCTGGTTTTATACTTGGTATATCAAACAAAGTTGTATCTAAATACATCCAGCTATGCCTAGGTGTTGTTACAGATCAAAAAAGAAAGAAAAAAGGTTTCATTGTTGTTAAAATGTGAAAATTTATTGCTTTATTAAGTCTATGTAGTTTTTAATAAGGTAGCTTTCTGTGTTGCTGATGGCATTGGTTTTTGACTTCAAAATGGATTTTGATTCCGTTAATTTGGTATTGCTTCATTTGGGTTGGCTCGTTCCATCATCAACTTCATCTGGCTTTTGGACAAGATTAAGGTTGAGAGTAAGCTCATCTAATATATGTACATATATAAAGATAGTAATTTATAGTATCATAAAGAAAAACCCTTATTTTACCATATCCAACAAAAATATATTCAATGTTAATCAATATTATTACTACAATGCAATATCAATTTTCAAATTCATGATTACTAATCGTTTAATAATATAAGACCTTGACTATTATTTTTATGGAAATACTTGTATGTCATTATGTGGCAGGATATGCTGGAACTAATATTAAAACATCTATTGTACATATTCATATTCTTACAAATAAACATTATTGATTTGTCAATTGGTGAAATTGTGGGTGTTTTTGTGGTACTGTCTCTTGTAAATTGACATTCAAAAGTGCTGATTATTGGCTTAATTTGAATAAATGACTTTTGATTTTGATGGGGAGTATGGACGGTAGTTACAAACCCCTATAGCAAAGTAGGGGCCAATAGGAAAACGTAGAGTGGGAAAACTAAAGAAAAGATGGTGAGACGATATAAAAGAAATAGCTGGACCAGAATGGATAAATATTGCCAAGGACAGAGAAAAATGGAAGAGTTTGGAGGAGGCCTATACCCGAAAGGGATCAGGGGCCTAAGTCTGCTATTACAATAGTGTCAGAATGGTTGATCACTGATCGCATAATGGTTGAATTTGACAAGTTTAGTATGTAGTAGATTAGTAAAATTATCAAAATCAACCATTATGCGATCAGTGATCGACCATTCTGACACTATTGTAATAGCAGACTTAGGGTTGGAGTGTAGCCATAGGGGCGCTATGGAGCAAGGACTTAAAAAAATTTTCGTGATTTTTTTTTTCCGAAACTTTCAGTTTTTTTTGCAGTATCGGGTTGACCTTGTCTGTAGCAACCATTTAAGAACTGAGAAGTATGGCCCTACGACGCACCGTTTCCGAGTTATGGGCCTTTAACTTTTTTTTATTTTATATAAAACGATTTATATCTCTAAAATGGTAGCTCGGATGAGATTGTTTTCGGGAAATAAATTGTTGCTCTAACAAAAGCCATGAGGTCATCAAAAAAAAACTAGCAGCCATAAAAAAAATTAAAAAAAAAACGATGTTTTTCTTTAAATTCATGTTGGGCTGCTATTAGCACTGGGGGTTATAGGGGGAGGTAAAATTTTGGTTATTTTTTGCCTAGGAGGCGCCGTTTACGAGATATTATTTAATTTCATCCTTTTTAGTTTTAGCTACTATGACGCCACGTGACTTAGTATCGATTGTGACTTTGTGAAAAGTATTGGTAGGACTAGGATTAGGGCCATACCTGTAAGGGCGTGCACTTTCAATATTTAGACCCATATAGGGCTATACTGTGCACATGCAGTACCAGGCCACGTCGGCCAAGCTTTCTACACTATCGGCGGGGACAAGTGGGCCCACATCGGCAATTCCTAATTTGTATTATTGACTAAGTCCTTCGCCCCTAAGAATACTCTAGCTCAGCGGTCGGCAACAAGGGCCACAAGGTGACAAATTAAACTAAAGGCGGGCCGCAGTCATTTTACTTGCATTAGCCCAAGAAACCCAATATACCTGCTCATAATAATTGGTCATATACCATAAAAAAAATGCCATTTAAAATTATTAAAACATAGGAAATTTAATTCGTAAGTACACGTAATACTTACATTATGTTTATATGTTTGGGCTTTATAGCTATAAAAACAAGAGAAAAATAAAGAAATGCAAACTACAAGCTACCTACCTAAACAGGAAACCGATTTTACACAAATTTTAGTGTTTTAGGGATTATACAACACGTGCGAGTGTCCACGGTAATCCCTGTTTGAGCACTGCTCCTTCTGGATCGGGGTTCAGGGGTCAATGAAAATCGGGTTATATTGACCGAATATATTTCGCGTGATCCCTGAGAGAGAGGACCGTTCGCCCGGACCAGTGCGCAGTAACTGGTCGTTCCAATTCATACATCACGCGCGCATACAATTTGCTAACCTTGCACTCTGCCTTACATACATACATGTGTCCCTACACTACTTCCCCCCAAAATTTTACAAAAATTTTCTTACGTCTGCTACACTTATTATAAACATTACCCCTAGTTACATACAAAGTGTAAACGTTACGCTACAAATGGCTACTTATTGCGATAAGCACTGGTCACTGAATAATAACAATACACGGTGGCCGGATCTTATTATGCGTAGCTGGCTTGTGGCGGTTGCTGTGGTACGCTGCGTGTTTCCACGCGGCCAGGCAATACAGTCACAACACCGGATGCATTTTTGATTTCTTTATGTACCATTTTCTTGACGCGATGTCGAAAATCCGACACAACACGATCACTGCGATGAGCGCGACCGCGGTTGCCATGACTGCGAAACCGATCTCGTACTTCGTCACTTTTGACTCTATCGCGTTATTTTGGGCGATGACAACTTCTTCTTTGCTGTACGACTTGCCCATGGTGAACAATTTTTACGTAAGTATCGTTGCTCGGAATGATAATGAATGCTATTTAACTCAGTGCTTCTTGCAGTAAGTATTAATAATTAATAAGTATAGGTACATGTGTAAGCAAAATCAAAGTTCCTTTGCTTCAAGGCCGAAGGTTGTAGTATTACAGTTTGCACGCACTGATATTTAAAACAATGATCAATCTTGTTTACATAAAATTGCCATAGCATAGTCGGCATTATTTCTATACTAGTTATGTTACAGGGTGCGGTCATCCATTTTTCGGGAGCCGACTTAATGATATTCCATTTGGCAATACAAAAACTTACATCTAGATTTTAAGGGTAGTTGCCGTAACTTCCACTCTGCAATAACATAATGGCACCATAAAGGCCCGCGGCTTCCGTTACGACAACGCCGAATAAAACAATAAAAAATAGCTACAAGGTAAACGAAAACACACAAAATAATGTTAACATGTTGGAACATTAATATTCGCAGTACTCATTGAATATTACGGGTGGTCTAATAGTGCGACCACTGCGACTTGTCTTTGACTGAGGCTTGTTAACGATGGGAATCGGTAACAATGGTACTGGGTTCGATTCTGAGTATGAGTTTTTATGAGAATTATCTACAGAAGTGCCTGTTTGTTTGTCATTACGTTCTTCATTTAATAAGTATGCTGGCTTCAGCCTATCAATGGACACACTAGCTTTCCGGTTTGGTAGCTGAATTACAAATACTTTGCCTTTTCTTTCTATAACTTGGTAGGGGCCTTCGTAAGTAGGTGTTAATGGTTTGCGTACCGCATCGTTGCGAATAAATACATGTTCGCATTTATATAGATCACTATGAATAAACAATGTACGTGAGTCTCGCGATTGCTGCGATACCGGTTGTTGGGGTATTTACTAGGTGTGGTTGGGAGAATTGAAACGCTGATTAAAGTCTAATATAAAATCTATTCACTGATTAAATGGCCGATACATAAATGCCTTAATACCTAGTCACTACACATGTACTTTAGGCTCGGAGGCGGGCAAACGACTGGCGAGCGGTTTCACTGCGTGAGGCACATTGCATTTTGCCTCATCGACACTTTGTTACTTGTGTCCCCACATATCTTCCCCCCCTTTTTTAAAAAAAAAAAAAAAAAAAAATGAAATTTCCTTTATGCAGATACAAAAAAAATTAAGATTACAACTACTTACTACCAGATTACAATTTATTTTTCCCGACAATGTAAGTTTCGTGACACTTCTTAACACTACTTATCACTATACACACTACATGTATGCCGTGCCCGCAGCTGCTTGCTGCTGAGGCACCGCTTGCACGGTGACCACTTTACAGTCCGGAGCCATCTGCTTCCGAACCCATCCTTTTGCAGTGTTCTTGCAGCGATGCCACATCGCAAATCCCGCCGCAATGCCTATAACCACTGCAAGGGCGATCACAATCCACGCAATGTTGTCCAATTTTTCGTGGAAGTTGTTATTCACAGTTTGGGCGACCATATGGGTGTTTGTACTTTGCTCTTTGCTGTGGCCCCAACCCATTGTTACCGTTATATTTACTCGTTGCTATTACGACGTGCCCAACAATAATGGAGTATGCTCGACATTCTATTATACTTATAATTAAATACCTCTTATTCTAGCTAGGTAACCCACTTAAGACTAGCTTACTTGCTAATTATTCTAAACAAGTTTTTCTGCAATACAATTGGTTATATAATGTCTTCTGTAAAATGAGTCTTATTCTAAAGGTTACAGCGTTTACTTTTGAGTGAGCTTTTTTAACATTGCAATATTTAATCACTGACTATGGCAATAAAAATCGCACCGGTGGCTTTACGCGCCTGCCGCTGCGAGTGGTTCGTTCTATAGGCGGAAGCGATTTATTCTCGTCTCTTTGTATGTCATTTCCCGAATTGGTTTGTACATCCTCTGTGCAATTCTGAACGTTATCTTGCAACATATATGCCGGTTTAAGTCTGTCTATGGATAAATCGCTTTCCCTATTTGCTAATTTTATTCTAAAAACCTTATCGTTTCTACTTATAACTCTATACGGGCCATCATAGGTAGGACTTAATGACTTTTTCATCATCTCATTTCTTATAAAAACATGTGTACACGTCCTCAGGTCATTACTAACGAAAATATTCCGCGAATCGCTATTCGCTCGTGACGGTGGCCGCAGGCTGTCTATTGTCTGTCTCAGCTGTCTTATGCCTCCTCTACACGTAGACAGATTTGTCTGCAGACGTCCGCAGACGCATCCGCAGATGAATCTCTACGAGCCGTCCACACGTCGCCAGGTCGTTCAGTCTATGTTGGTTCTCGTCAGATGCAACACGTACGCACGCAGAATGGATATAGAGACCGTTGCTGCCGCAGCTATTTATTTATTTAGTACCTACAAGTATTATTTAAGCGTCTATCGCAATAGAGTTATTAAAAAAAAATGGAGAAGAAGAAGGTGGTGGATGCTGACTATACATAGAAACCGAACAAAGTAAGTGGGATTTTTTTATTCATAATATAACTTGTACGCTTTTTAATCGACTTCAAAAAAAGAAGGTTCTCAGTTTGACCTGTATGTTTGTATGTATGTTTGCGGTTTTCATAAAAGGATTTGTTACATTTAGGTAGAGGTTATAGTATATAATACTTCTTAGTTTAATGATGACCTTCGGCAATATACTTGGATATTCTTACGGGTTAGTGTTTTTGAAGTCGGTTCTCTTTTCTAAAAAGTTTTTTTTAACGTAGGTAACGACTTCTTACATTACTCTGTTTCTTCGCAGGAATAGCATGGAAAACCAGTTTGCAGAACTATATGCAGAGCCCTCTGGAGAATTTAATAATTTTGTTCGAATGTCTAGCAGCGATTTTGAATATTTACTACAAAAGATATCTCCAACGATTGCTAAAAAAGATACAGATTGGAGGGATGCCATTCCAGTGAAAGTGCGTTTGGCAGTAACATTAAGATATTTAGCTACTGGTGATAGCTATAGAAGCTTGCATTACCTGTTTAAAATTTCAAGCCAAGTTATATCCATTATTGTTCCTGAAGTATGTTTAGCGCTCAATAACGTGTTAAAGGATTTAGTGAAGGTAAACCACATAATTTAATCCAAAATCTTTATTATTAATTGTATTGTAATGAATAATCAACAGTTTACAAAAAACTTTGCTTTGACAAATAGGTAAGTAGGTACTTTCAGTTTGCTTTGACAAATTAACGGTTATTCCCGTTCGCCACCGCCAGTATTGCCCCCTCCGGTGGCGACTGGGAATTATTCTAAAAAAATATCCCAGTCGCCACCTCCGGGGGCAAGCGGGATTGTTGGTAGTAAAAATCCCAGTGGCCACCCCTAAATATAGTTAACATAAAAACTAGGTATGCTACCTGTACAGGTTACACTATTAGGGTGTTAGGTATGTTAAATTAAACAACAGTCTGTCTCCAATGAGCACGTCTTACTAGCACGGCGGACCAGAAGCGAGTGAGCGCTCAGTCCATTAATATGACTGCGCGCGCTCCCGCCACCGCTCGCCCTACCACTAAGCGTGTCGGTATTTATTATACGCTACATCTACCTTTTACAAAATTTTAAAAATAGCATAATTTCGTATAAATATAATAACATACAAATGAGTTTATTTCAAGAATAATCATCAAATAATTTTAATAATATTCCGTTATCATATAACAATCACTTATTCATTTTCGTCACACACGTTGTTACAGGCGGTATCGCTATTTTCTGAAAGCTTATTATCCTTATTTGGTCCGCTGTCCACTATTTATTCACCAATGTGTGTCGTATCCTTGAATGTGGTGGATAACTTGTTTTCTTTATTGTATTCTCAACATATACTTTTTTCCCAATATCTTTCCTAGATTCTGTTGCTTTCCTCTTGCTATCTGCATTTTCTTTTCTTTTTTTCTATGTTTTTAGTCAAAATCAAAATATTTTTATGTCACATTGGCCTACATGGGCACTTATAAATAACATTCGAGAAAAGGTGCACGGTTCGGGTTGGTCGTTTCCTATGGAGAAGAACCGGCAAGAAACTCCATAGTCACTCTTTTAAAATCATTTGGTTTTACAATGTGGTTGTTACAGCGTTAGTACTTAGATATGAGAGGACAGCGTAGGCCAGGCAATAAGTCATTGCTTGCTTTATAAAACGCAAAATAAAATAATAAGTTAACAAGCGTCTAAGAATCTACAAGGCCAACAATGTCCACTCATTCACAATAAATTGCTTATAAAGAATCAAACAGTTCTGCCTCTTAACTTCGACATTTGGAAATTTCTGTTTGGAACAACTGGATACCAAATTCTTTACAAAAACTTTCAAATTGAACTAACAAACTGCCGACCATGATCAGCGGTAACGCTTACGGGTGCACCTAACCAAGAAAATACCTCTTTAAGCTTGGAGTGTGCAGAGTCTATGTTAAAGGTTTTCATTTGTTTATATCTACTACTAGCCTAATATATGTACTTTAATTTACTAATAATATTTGTACTTGAATAATAAATGTGAGTAACAGCATTATTTTAGGACGCTACTGTAAACTATATTGAATGTCTTTCCATTTGGTGCTGATAAATATAGATTTCGGGCACTGGACACTCGCGACCATGCTACATACAGCTGCCACACACATACTAGTGTTTACCCTTGCGCCTTATTTATTGTAATAGCAAAGCTAAACATTCCCTTTTCTTTCCCCCTCTTTTTTTACTGAGCTTTTCACATATCTTGTCAATATGACTAATCCAGGAACATTTATGATCTAGGTCTGTCCCAAGAAAAGTCATACTATCTGATTGTTGTATACTTTTATCTTTATAATTGATGTTCAAATTTATTTTATTCCAATTATTGTTACAAAATTGGACATATTAGGTTTTTCTATGTTGGGTTTAACCTCTCAAGGACCCCCATTATTTACGTCAACTATCCGTCAAGCACCGCCGGGCGGATTCTTATCGTATGTGTAATCTGATTTTAAGACTTGTCTTTACTACAAATACAGTTTTCAATCGATCGAGGTTTGGTGGCACGAATTTGTGCCAGCGGGGCTCAACGGTAATACTTGTTTACTGGCACGTTTTTGTGCCGCTGGGGCTCTAGAGGTTAAAGTTTCTTTTTTTTTTTCTTAGTTATTACTTTGCTCACATTACTATTGATTTCCTCATTTAAAGTTTACTTCATTTTTAGGAATGGTTACGGACATATCGTCTGCAAAGACTACGCAAGGATCATCAGTTACTTTTGTCAGGTCATTGATATATATAAAAAAGGGTGGGCCTAAAATATTGCCCTGTGAAACGCCTATGCAATTGTGACCTAATTTGAATTTGGATGTCAGTTCACCTTTTTGGTTTGGCTTATCCAAAGTAATCTCTACAATGTTCACCATCACTGTCCACTTTGGAACGTAGTCTCATTTTCATGGCTACAATGCCCGGGTGGCTTTGGCCACAAGAATGCGCCAATGGATAGCCATGCGTCCAATTTAATGGATAGCCAATGCGTCCAATTTAATGGATAGCCAATTTGTCCAATTTAATGGATATACAATTCGCCCAACTATTGTTCTATATTTCATTCCTGACTAACTTTAGCTCTGAATCTCCCTCACAGGCTTGCCTTTATTCACGCAAAGTAATTGCTACAGGATGATATTGATCAACTACCAAGTATAAATAATTGGGTAGCTGACACCATTAACCAATAATTTAAAGACACAATTTTTCTGAAAGAACACGTTATTCTAGACCTGAGAACTGCATTAATTTCAAAATAACTTTAAAATTCGATTTTTAGTTGCTTTTAAATCAATAAATAGTTGCGTCATTGACTTGACAACTTAGTGACGTCATCGTTTGCGAGTCCCATACAAAATCTATGGGGGAATCGCGTTGTGACAGCTCATAAAAGTATGTCAAATGATTGGTGGTGTCATCTACCCTATTATCATCATCAAAAGCTTGTGTTTGTGTATCGTGCCAATAAGAGATGATATCCGTATCTTTGCCTAGTTTTAGTCTTAAAAGTTCGCGCAAGGATTCGGTCTATGAAGCTGAATAAGGGATCCATTTTCCTACATAATATACTAGCCCTAAGAAGCTTTGTACCTTCCAATTACTGTTGGCACTCGCAACGATTCTATCAGTATCGGGTCATTTAGTTCCCTTCAAAATGGTTGAACGGGGCTGCCGTCATGTTTATGAACGGGCACTGACAGTCGACTATTAGCCGCCACGGTTTTGTTTAAATTAATTCGTTCATTCATCTATTAAACTCTTGTTTTTGCTTTTACTCTGGACGCTCTTAATGTGCTCGTTTTTGTACATCGTTCTCACATGTATGCATAATCTCAACATGAATGATATATCCATGATTTTGTAAAAATATTATGATTTAAAAGAGCGTTCACGGAGCCCTCTGCCCATTCATCTCCACAGAGATCTGCGCTTTGGAATGGCAACTACAGTATTTAATTTTTTCACAAGCTACTATGTCTCGTGATTGGGACTGTAGCACAATCCTTTTTATTTTCATGACATTAAATATGCCTGTAAAGGTCTAATCGTAATAAATGCTTTGAGTTTGACCTCTGCTTAACCCTCCAGAGATTATACGCGTGATTTTATGTCAACTAAAACAGTTTATTGACTAGACAATCAGCCATCTTACTTTACTTTGATAAAAACATAGCCTTCGCTTAGTAATTACCGACGCCATGTTTTCAAAGGCAAATACAATAAACAAAGTACATTTTTAAATTCCCACGACGTTCACATGCCTAGCGCATTATTTAAAACGTTAATTCAGTCATTAATTTTCCTTTTTTCTAATGCATGAAAGTTTCAAAATGAATAACGTTAAATTTGTGTATAATTCAGTTTGAACAATCCAGAGCTTTTATTTTAAAGGGTTTTTATTAAGCGCGTTTTGATTCGTTTAGCAGAACATTGTTATCTTTTAAAACCCGTAAGACATATTTTGTAAGCCTGTGCTATGTTCGGCCTCGTCGCTTCGTTCCATAGTGGGCAAAGGATGCTTTTCCCTAATGATAGCTCGATTGGCTCTCATATCATATGTACACAGATGCGAACATCGCAATCCGTTCCGTTTTTTTTTTTTTTTTTTTGACGTTGCTACATTAGTAGCGATCAAGTACAACTCAGGCGCACGCTCGAGTCTAGTGGCGGTAGGTGTATTTCGACGGTTCCTACGTACATAGGTATTTTATTTTTCCACGTTTTTTTTTTTTTTTGAAAAACTTATAGATGACCATTTATACGACACTTATTCGTTGTATTTATAATACTTTTTATACGTCTTATACGATTTCTAAAACACGGTAAATAAGTTAAATAAAAATCGTATGTATTAATTATTTCAACTAAAAAGTAATTATTTTGTCACAAGTCTGCTACCATAAATAAAATAACATAGCGAGGAAAACTGTTCCACCGTAATACAGTTTATACTAGTACGGGGGGAACAGAGTGAATCAGTTCTGTGTTAACAACCATCTATAATGAGTACCTCTACTGCTTATTTGTAAGTAAGTTGAATTGTGCAAGGTTGTTAGTTTGCTTTATTGAATAAAAACAAGTTCAGCATGTAGGCATAGATAATTTATAATCTAAAGCCGATGATACAATAATAAAATGCCATTTTCGACATGTCCTCATGCACGCAGGGACCGTCGACATTGTTTGTTTTTTTTTTTTTTTTTTTTTTTTTTTTTTTTTTTCGACGGAATTACTTCCATTATAGGTACCGTTCCGATTTTCATCGAACTTCCCTTGATCTTATTTCACAAGATCATTTAGGTACTGTTTGGTTACCCAAACTACCTCTCTAAGGAATTATTTCCTTTATAGGTACCGTTCCGATTTTCATCGAACTTCCCTTGATCTTATTTTACAAGACCATTTAGGTACTGTTTGGTTACCCAAACTACCTCTCTAAGGAATTACTTCCTTTATAGGTACCGTTCCGATTTTCATCGAACTTCCCTTGATCTTATTTTACAAGACCATTTAGGTACTGTTTGGTTACCCAAACTACCTCTATAAGGAATGACTTCCTTTATAGGTACCGTTCCGATTTTCATCGAACTTCCCATGATCTTATTTTACAAGACCATTTAGGTACTGTTTGGTTACCCAAACTACCTCTCTAAGGAATTACTTCCTTTATAGGTACCGTTCCGATTTTCATCGAACTACCTCTAATAACCACGTTTTTGTTGACAGAACAAAAGTAAAATAACATAATAAACTACAGTGAGTTATTTAATATCAGTTACACTCACACTTATCAAGTTATTGTAACTATATTACTATATTGTTGTGTATGTAAAAATTATATAAAAGAAAAACATATTTAGTGTTATACTGTATACAGGTAAGTAAGCCATAAGTTCTCATAAAGTTTGTCTAATGAATAAGATTTTATAATATAATACCCGGTGACCGGTGATACAGGTGTTTCAATACCCACCACAGGCACCAGTGATTCACAAATATGTATTAACTTGTTTATGCCAATAAATAATTTATTATTATTCATAATATTTATGAAATCGTGTATTGTAACAATAGCTACTTCGAAAACACTGACATTCAAATTATTAATTAACACCTTTGATAGTTTTGTTCTGTCAACGACTTTCATTTGTGGTATATTTTGATGTACAGGTACTTCGATTAGTCAATAACGACTATTTAGGTACCAACCAAGTAACAAAATCAGATTTATCTTGAAATATTCCTTTTGTGATCTCAAAGCACACAAATTACGTAAATTAATTAGAATGCTGGTTTCTAAAATAATAGCATACGTAAGCTAAATAAGCCAATCGTTTTAATTATTGTGTCATAACCAAAATTATATTTAAATTCGTTATTTTATTTCAATAATTACGTAACAATTTAATAATTACGTACCCAGATTAAAAGTAAGTAATTAATTCATTTTAAAACCCAGTTATGGGCTACATGGAACATCTCAATGAATAAAAACTGATTAGTCACTGATTTACCTCTTTATTCACAATATGTTTTGAATTTTGGTACATACCTTACACTTATGTAATCCTGGCAGGGTCGCCACTTGTACAGGTTACACTATTAGGGTGTTAGGTATGTTAAATTAAACAACAGTCTGTCTCCAATGAGCACGTCTTACTAGCACGGCGGACCAGAAGCGAGTGAGCGCTCAGTCCATTAATATGACTGCGCGCGCTCCCGCCACCGCTCGCCCTACCACTAAGCGTGTCGGTATTTATTATACGCTACACTACCTATTATCTTAATTTTTTTTTTTGGAATGACAAAGAATGTTAATTTTATTAAATTTCTGCTTAAAAAATAGAAGTACGTAGGGTTAATCAAACGAGAGAGTTACAATATTTATAAATTGGTAGAAAATTAAACAAACATTATTTTTTACTATTTTTATTTTCAAAATCAACTATTTTAAACACAAATCCAAAATCACAGATAATTAGGTACTTTCAATAGAATATAAAATATTTCTTAAAATATACTTGAAAAAACAATTCTCCGCCTTCTTAAATCTACATTTTCATTTCCAAAATCAACAAGTTTTATACAAATTCTAAACAATCACATCAACAAGTCAACAATCATTTCTATAGGAAAAAAAATATTATTAGAAAATATACAAAACAAATAAAGTATTACTCTGCCCTAATAAAAAAAATATTTTTAACAAAATTAAAAGTATGCACTAAGCATAATGAGTATTTTCAAATAATCACAGACATAACGAGACTCTACCCTACCCTAATCAGTATTAGAAAAAATCACAGATGCGTCCTCTCAATTAAATTCGTCATTAATGTACTCGTATCACAGAGTATTTACAGTAATTGGGTTTTATATGTAAAAAAAAAACTTAGAACTAGATATTTTGCTACTTTAAAAAAAAATACTTAGGTAATTTGTTATGACTGGCACAAATCAACATCATTATTTAGGTACCCATAATTGACCTACGTTATTCATTGATCGTCATCAAGTAATGAATAATTTGTTTAATTTACCATACCTCTTATGCTTTTTTTTTACCTTTTTTTATTTATTTTCATTGCCAAGAAGCCTTAATGCCTTACAGTTTCTAAAAAATGACCTACTGATATATTGCCATGTAACAGCTCTAACTGAATATCCAAAATAAATTCATCAGTAAGGACATTATTTTTCTTTCTTTTTTTAAAAGGTGTCATTTTGGTTTTATTAATGTTATCACAAACACTGAAATATGCAGAATCTTTAACCAATACATTTAATAAATGAATAATATTAGGGTTCTTTTTTCCAATTTCTTGGTTTAATTTGTGATTCCAAGCTTCCAAGAAGTTAGTGGTCCTATGCTGCTCTCCGTAAGCACACCAAATTGGAATAAATTCTTCCTTCAGCCATTGTTCTTCAAAGTATTTTCTGAATTTTTTTAAATCCTCCTCTTGTGTACTGTAGCGAGTAATATACTTCCAGCCGTTTGAAATTTCGTGTGCAGGCAATAACGGTAGAACTGCACTTAGTGCAACCTCTCTTATTTTCTTCACATCTTTTGATTTTGTAATTTGAAGTTTACGGGCCTTCTCCCAAACCGCTTTATTATAGTGATAATAGCATCCTTTTGTGTTAACTTGCGGAAATAAATTCTTTATAGCAGTCATTGCCGCTTTTTCGAAGTCAGTTTTGTATTTAAGCGGATTCCAGCCGGGGATTTGAGCTTTTATCATGGAAAACAGAATGAAGTACGATTTCACGTTTCTTTCACTCATAAGAGCGTAAACAATAGGCATTAAATTCGTACTATTTGATGTACTTCCCATATCTGCATGTATAACATATAGCTGCGAAAAAGGTTTCGGACAACTTTTAAAAGTTCCGTCACTGTAAAAATCAGTCGCTTTGCAAATTGAAAGTTTAGCTTTTTCTGTGCAGAAAATTAGAATTCGGCTGTCACCATCAGCATAATCAGCTAGTAAAAAATTTGTGAATTGCTTCGGGACTTCAACGTTTCTTACTAGCTGCGGCTGTAGACACTGTACTCCAGCTTGTGCATTCCTAAATCTGTACAAGGATGATTTCACGCTATTGAATGTTGGTATCTTGCACACCAAATCTAATCCGCTGTTTTCTAATGTTGCAATCATATTATTATAAGACTGAGGAACTGCCGGGTAATTCCCTTTGATAATTTCTTGTTTGCAGGAATAAAGCCGCTCATCAATTTCATTTTTTAGGAAATCTGGAGTACATAAATGCGGCGTTTCATTTACGATATTATTATTCTGCGAAGAAAAAAAGATTTTATTAAACATTTAATTTGATTATTAAATAAGAGTATAGGAATCAGGGTACGAAATTATAATCGATCCAGTAGTTTCGGATCCTATTCGTTACAAAAAATCTCTTTATAATACAAAGAAAAAGATATTGCTTACGATTAATAGGCATACAAGTAGACAAACTTACACGAATCTTTATAACTCCTTTGCATTTCTTTTTTCGCTGGCTGCATTCCCACACACTTAGTCCACTTGGGTATTTTTTTTTCACATAATATTGGTGGCCACCGTGAAGCAAAACAACACCATGTTTTCTTTTAATATAAATTAATGACACTTCACCCGAGGTAGTACACGATGTACTTGACCCTGACATGGTTAGGAATGCACTAATAATGTTATAATTAGAAATGCTGCCACAACGCATTGCCAGCCGATACTTGTTTTACATTTTAGATCTAAATGCATTGTACTTAAAGTTTAGTTTTGCAAGAATCACTCATAAAACCATCCCCATCAAGCCCAATAAAAAGCTGTTTTGTGTTTTTAAAGATTTATGACCTTCTGTCTATTGTGTCTGTTTTGGCTTTTCGGCATGTTTGTTATAGGTAAAACAAAGCACACGGCCTATTTTATGGTTTATTCCGAGACGTGAAATGTAAACAAAGGACATCGGCATCTTCAATTGAGCTACTAGAGTTTAAGTAGCAAAACAAAAGGATTAGTAATCCTTTCTCACGATAGTTTTGGCTTTTCGGCGCTCGTGTCATCGGCGGGTCGCCGCTGCGCAAGGCGCTCGCGCCGTTTCCTATTTTATGGTTTTAAAGACGTGAAATATTAACAAAGGACATCGGCAACAATATTATAGTGAACCGTACCTATTGCCTAAAGGGGAATGCCCACTCTCCATGGTGCCCCAGGCCCAAGGTGGACATCAAATATTACAATAAAAGTTGATTGTTTTAAAATCTTAACTGTATTAGATATCTAAAAAATAAATTCAAATTGACGCCACTATTTTAGAAATATTAAAAACAAATAACATTTTGGGGTTTATTTTCCATATAATAGTGTCTTTGAGTGTGAGATAATAAGAAAACTACTCTTTGTCAATACTTGATAATTAAATTATAATAGGAGGGATGATCCTAATATATTTTTATCAAATTATAGTTAAGAGTGAAGATAGCAGTTCTCATTAAGTAATTCACAATTTGATTTGTGAACAAAATAGCAACCTACCAAGGTTGCTATTTTGTTCACAAATCAAAACATCCACATTTGGCAGAAGCAACGAGCAAACTGTCAGTGTCAGAATCAAATTCAGTTCAGTGTTGTCACTACCACGAAAAAAAAACATTAAATCGATTATTTTTTTCTAAACCGATTATTGATTTATTTTCCTCATTCTTTTTTTTTGAGGGTACAAACTGTTTTTTTTTTATATTTCCTTAAGTTGGTTTTATTAAAGCAAGTAATTACAATACCCGTAAAGTCTCGTGGGTATGATACTGGGGTTATAGTATTTTTTCATAAATCGATTCGAATCGATTCATTAGTCGTAATACTCAAAAAAAATATTTTTGTTGGCAATATTTGCTAGCGTTAAATAGGAAAATCAGCTTATTTTATCAGTAAACTTACTTTTTTAAAAGAATTGTTCTGGATTGTAGTGGCGCATAAATGGAAGAAAGTAAAAACATATTTTAATATGCTAAAATTTATGCATAAATTATTTTTTCTCTAGTCTGTTGTCCACTGTGGGCCTCGAATGGGCATTCCCCTTTCAATGCATATATATCTAGATACATAAAGGTACCTAACTAAACAATTCATTTACTTTAAACATTCTGTGACGTCGGTAATTATTTTAAAATCATTCCAAAAAAATATAAAGATATAGCATTTATTTTAACTATATTTAGGGGTGGCCACTGGGATTTTTACTACCAACAATCCCGCTTGCCACCCGGAGGTGGCGACTGGGATATTTTTTTAGAATAATTCCCAGTCGCCACCGGAGGGGGCAATACTGGCGGTGGCGAACGGGAATAACCGCAAATTAAGGGTGATCGGTGTTATTATCGTCCGTCATATTTAAACAGCTTTCGTAATACATTTAACTTGTTTGTGGTACAAGTACTTCTTGTGAAATAATGTTAACCATTTCGGTTTGTTGATTGGCCATATTTTGTGGTGGTGACTGAACTGAATGGGGGGAGTCTACTACGTATACAGGTGACGGTGTTGATAGATACATGCTGTTGCTCGTGCTAGGTCGACTGAGGATTATTTGTGAAGGAGAAGAAACAGCATATGATCTACCCTGCATCGTGTTGTAACGACGACGTCTGTTCATCATAACACCATGAAGCTCGTACATTATTTCTTCCCTTTCAAGTTTTGGATACTCCCTTATTTGTTTTGCCAACATTTTACAAAATAAATCGCATTCGTCTTCTTCTTTTATGTTTTCTTTGTTAGCCAATGCTTTATTTAATGCTGTAAAAGCAGTACTCATTTTTTTATTGGCTTCTTGCATTTCGGGTGGATCTTTAGCACGACGTTTTTGTGACTGAATAATTGGTTTGTTTTGAGATGTAGTAGGGATGTCGGCATCATTATGGTCTTCGTTTTTAGCATCCGGAATATTATCACTAACCTGCACGTTAGAAGCGCTATCCTCTTCATACAAATCAGGTTGTGTCTGGGAAAGAAAAAATTCAATAAAAATATATTTAAATAATAATATTACATTAAAGAGCAAACCAGCGTTTTTTTTTTTTAAATTGACTATATATTTTTATTTTCAGATACCTAACACTACGGATGAATGGCTTGCAAAGGCAAAAGGATTTAATTTTCCTCATTGTATTGGCGCTTTAGATGGGAAACATGTCATGATTCTACCGCCACCCAATACCGCAACGGAGTACTTCAATTATAAAGGGCATTTCAGTATTGTACTCTTAGCACTAGTTGATAGTGACTACTGCTTTATGTTTGTAGATATAGGTTGCCCAGGGCGAATTAGCGATGGTGGAGTCTATAATCAAAGTGTTTTAAAGCAAAAAATTGACACAAATGTGATCAACTTGCCTTCTCCTAGTTGCTTACCCAATAGTAATACAAGCTTACCCTATGTATTTTTAGCTGATGCCGCATTTGCATTGAGTACACATATTATGAAACCATTTCCAGGGCATCACGCTCTTGGTACTCCAGAGAGATTATTCAATCAAAAGCTCTCTAGTTCGCGTGTAGCAGTCGAAAATACTTTTGGTATAATGTCTAGCGTATTCAGAATTTTCAAAAAGCCTATACCCTTGAATATCACTAAAGCATCTTTAATTACAATGACATGTGTCTTGTTACACAATTTCTTAAGAAAAAGTAAAACATCTCAACATTTGTACAGTCCCCCAAATTCAGAAGATAAGTATCTCAATGGAGAATTAATCCAACCAGGGTCTTGGAGACAAAATTACACGGGAACATTCGATCCACTGCAACCTATACCTCGAAGAGCGCCTACATGTGCAGTTGAAACGCGATTAAAATTTACCAGATATATTAACGAGAATAACCATTAATTCAAAAGTACCTAGTAATCTAGTAGTATCTAAATACCTATAAATTTAAGATAAGTATATAGAAATGTATGTTGTGTTGGCTACTCAAATAAATAAATAATCCAAAAATAAAGAATGTTTTATTTTTACTTACTTTTTCCTCTGTATTTAGAATACTTGTGGATTCGTAAACATCTGTTAAAAACGCAGCCATCACATCGTAAAATATCCATATGGGCTGATACACATCCTCTGTTCCCGCCCCTGACCGAATGGATGCATTTCTTTTTTTTAAATTCGTTCTAAATGTACTAAGAAGATTATCTTTTTTCTTTTTTAACTCATGCACTGGAATGCCCATCGTATCAGCAATACGTTTCCATGAATCATTAATCTGAAAAAATAAAATAAGTAAGTATAATCATTGTGGTTATATCAATGGGCATAATAACAGGTGGTCAAAATAAGTTGTCGTGTGTCGCGTTAACACGATCAAAATACCCATTCACATAAAACTGTATTATAACTTTGACCGTGTTTCAATGCGGCTTTAATTCGAACTAAAATAACAATTGCCTACCCGTCATAAATCCACATTGTTAATATCTAATAACCAATTTACAGTAAACTCAACTGAATTTGTAAGTAGATAGTTAAATAAAATGAATGAATTGTGTACTTACAACATTTTTATTTTTGTGGTATTTATTTTTGGGATTCCACAGGCAGTTTTCTGCTTGATACAGCTCCAGAAATTTAAATGTTTCCTCTGTGCTCATGTTTGCCATTTCAACCAGCAAGAAAAAAACGGCGGTAGGTAAAAAAGAACGGCGAAAATCACGCGTGCACTCTCACTCGCTTCCCGCTGAACACTGATGCGTCGTCAGACGTGTGGACACACCGCACGCTCGCGCCGGGCGCCCGCGCCAGATCCCTTTGATCCGTGCAACAAAAACCGACAACAAACGGATAAGTGCCGGACGCGTCTGCCGACGTCAAATACCTACCACAGACGAGCAAATCACTCCCTCTACACGTAGGCGGACGCGTCCGCCGATGGTATCGGCGGACGCGTCCGCCGACGTGTAGAGGATGCATTACATACCCGCTCAGGTCGTTAGCCTGTTTGCCTTCCACGTGGAAGTAATCCCCTGGTAACCTAATCGTTTCGCCATATACCATCTCTGCTGTACTGAAACCTGTGTCACTTCTGCACGCTGCACGAAGTCCTAACATAACCGTTTGCAGTTCGTCTACCCAATCCAGACTACCTGTCAAACGTGCTGTTAATGCGTTTTTTAACGAGCGATGCCACCTCTCTACTAAACCGTTACTCTGAGGGTGGTAAGGGGTCGTCCTAATTCTCTGTATCCCCATCAATTTCATAAGGCTGTTAAACAGGTCACTTTCAAATTGCCTGCCTTGGTCTGTGGTTATCTTACTCGGGCAACCAAATCTGCATATCCAATGCTCATAAATAACTCTGGAGACCGTATCAGCTGTAATATCTGAAACTGGTATAGCTTCAGGCCAACGCGTGAAACGATCTATAATAGTTATACAATAACGGTGTCCGTTTTGTGATGTGGGCAGAGGGCCTACGATATCTGTATGAATGTGTTGGAATCTACTACATGGCGCGAAAGCAGTTAATTTGGATATTGTGTGTCGATTTACTTTGGTTTTCTGACACTGTACACATGCCCGTGCCCACTCGCTAATGTCTTTGTTCATTCCCGGCCAAAAATACCTTTGTGTTATCATTTTACGCGTAGTACGAATACCCGGATGGCTGATATTATGTACGCTTTCGTATGCTAATTTCTTAAACTCGCCTGTTAGGTATGGTCTAGCGTTACCTGTTGACATTTCGCAATATATCTGCTTATCGCCTTCTGGCATAACTACGTGCCTAAATTCCAATGTGCTGTTGACATCCGGTCTCACTGTAATCCGATCGCGCACCTGCGCTAGTGCTAATTCGCCGTAATCAAACGCCGTTGGACAAACAATAGACTCAACCCGTGACAACGCGTCAGCGACTGTGTTTTCTGGCCCCTTTACGTATTGTATATCGCTCGTGAATTCGCTGATGTACATTAATTGTCTTGCCCTTCTTGGTAACTCCTTATCGTTACCTACTTTGGTAAACGCGAAAATCAGGGGCTTATGATCTGTATAGATGGTAAATTGTCGCCCCTCTATTAAATTACGGAAATGAACCGTGGCCATGTACATCGCGGTTAACTCTTTATCGTACGTGCTATACTTTTTTTGCGCTTCCGATAATTGTTTTGAAAAATATCCTAATGGCCTCCACGTTCCCCTGACCTTTTGCTGTAAAACTGCTCCCACACATGTGTCCGATGCGTCCGTCATCAGAGATAAGGGAGAGTCCGCACTGGGGTGGGCCAATGTGACTGCTTCTTGCAAGTTGGTTTTACATTGCTCGAAAGCTGTTATACTTTTTTTATCCCACGGTATTTTTGTCTTATCTTTCTTTTTCGCGTTATGTAAAAACTTATTAAGTTCGGCCTGATGCGCCACTGCGTGCGGTAAATGAGACCTGTAATAGTTTACCATTCCTAGAAACCGACGGAGCTGCTCTACTGTGTCCGGCCGTGGGTAATCTACAGTCGCCTTTACTTTATCTGGAATCGGTTTGATTCCTTTTTGCGTTACTTCGAATCCAAAAAATTCTACTTTGTTTTGCCCAAATTCGGTTTTTCCTAAATTAATCGTTATACCGACCTCGCTAAATCGTTTAAATAACTTACGCAGGTGCTCCTTATGGATGTTTTCGTTATCCGATGCCACAATTACGTCATCTGTGTAACAAAAAAGTGCTGACTTACCATTTGTGTTCTCCAGCCGTTCTATGCCTCTGAGTACATGTTGGTCCATAAACCTTTGGAATGTCTGAGCTGCATTCCTTAACCCGAACGTCATGCGCGGAAACTCCCAAAGCCCAAATGGGGTTGCTATTGCTGTTTTTTCTATATCTTCTGCTGCGATCGCTATATTATGGTATGCCCTATTTAAATCAATTTTCGAAAACATGGTTTTACCTGCTAGAATGTACGTAAAATCACTTACTCTGGGGACGGGGTAACGGTCCGGCTTCGTGATCGCGTTTAGCGCCCTGTAATCTCCGCACGGTCGCAATTGTCCATCTTTCTTAGGGACCACGTGCAAAGGACTAGACCACTCTCCTTGCGATGGCCTACATATCCCTAAATCCTGCATCAACTGAAATTCATCTTTTACCTTACCATAACGGTCCGGTGGTAGCGGCCTTGGACGCGCGTGTACCGGGGAACCGTTTGTTACAATGTGATGCACTACCGTGTGCGCTGGCGATTCCCTAAACGACATAGGCTTGGTAATCTCTGCGAACTCCTCTAACAATTCCCGATACGGATTACCGCCCTGTATACTTTTGACAGAAGCCTCGTCATACCGTATGATTGACCCGTTCGCTCTTAACTTAGTTACACTATCTACAAGTATCTTATTATGTAAATCTACAATTAATTTGTGCGACTCAATAAACTCGGCACCTAAAATCGCTTGCTTGACGTCACACACAATGAATGTCCATTTGAATGCTCTGCGCAATCCTAAATTAAGTTCTAGTACTTTTACACCATATGTTTTTATCTCCGTGTTATTTGCGGCGTACAGCTTGTAACCGCTTTCGGTACGCTCACAGTTTTTAACACTACGCACTGGTAACACTGACACATTTGCACCGGTGTCCACTAAAAAACTGATCTTCGAGTTCCGGTCCATTACACACAAACGATGGTTTTCCATTAAGGTGGCGTTGTCTCTCACCGAGCAAGACAACACCTCACCTAGTTTTCCGACGTCGGACGATCTTTCCAGCTGCACGGCCTTGTACATCTTCTTGCGTTCCTGCCATACCTGTAATGATTGCTGCACACCCAATCTGGACTCTCTGGGGTGCGACGTGGACCTCTTGACCTGGACCGCGATCCGCGCCAGTTTTCTCTGTCTACACGCCCTCTATTACGTCCACGTATCTCATTAACTTCCATCCTTAATTCTTTCAGCTCGGTAGTCAATCCGGATATTAACCTTGCCATCTCTGTCTCAGGTGCTGGTGATGCTGCCGTAGCCGAGACGGCGGCTACTTCTCCACTGCTCAGGTTCTCCATTACCTTGTCTGCCATTTCTGCTAGCTTGTCTAATTTTTGGTCTTGGCATACAGACAGGACTGCCTTCAATGACCCTGGTAGCCTCGCAATCCACAAACGCTGAAGAGCCTCTTGTGAAATCTCGGTATTTTGCGCCAGCTCTGACATGCGTCGCAACAGGTGTGAAGGTCGTTGTGTACCGAGGTCCATTTCCCCCACTAATTTTTGGAATTGCCTTTCGGCGCTCTCCTCGTAGGCTGACAAAAGCCTGCTCTTTATTGTGGCGTATTTATTTTCGGCCGGTGGTTTAAAAATTATATCGCTCACCTGTTGCAGTGCGTCCCTGGTCAGCTTCGATATGACCAAGTGAAACTTTGCCGCATCACCCTGCTTCTGCGGTTCCATGGCGGACTCGAACTGCGCGAACCACATCCGAGGCATGTCGGTCCAAAATATCGGAACCCTGTCCGTGACGCCTATGCTAGCAACCTGAACTGGAGGTGGCGTCTGCATCCTGGGACCTTTGATGTTCCCGTCTACTGGCCCCAAGTCGACGGGGAGTCGTTTGCCGCGTGCTCACTGTCTGACTGCTTACTGCACGTTTACTTCCCGCACTTAACGTTTTTTATTATTTTCCCAACCACCTTTTATTGATCACGTCGGGGTCACCAATGTTGGGGTATTTACTAGGTGTGGTTGGGAGAATTGAAACGCTGATTAAAGTCTAATATAAAATCTATTCACTGATTAAATGGCCGATACATAAATGCCTTAATACCTAGTCACTACACATGTACTTTAGGCTCGGAGGCGGGCAAACGACTGGCGAGCGGTTTCACTGCGTGAGGCACATTGCATTTTGCCTCATCGACACTTTGTTACTTGTGTCCCCACACCGGTTTTAGATTTTTTATCGTATCTTTTAAGTGCCTCATGAACTCGTGATCGTCACCGCTTCGTTTATTGGAGGCGCTGTAGAAGTCTCCCGGTAAACGAAGCGTTTGGCCGTACACATACTCTGCGGGACTAACGCCATTGTCACTCCTACCTACTGTACGTAACCCTTGTTAAAATGAGTGACAGGCGCTAGTGGAAATGGAGATTCTTCGTAACGATTCTTGCAAATAATAACACCATGATGTAGGCAGATAACTTCCACATATATTATTCAAAATATAGATTATTATCTACATTGATTAATTACAAATTATTAGATACAATTCAGGATTGGCCGAGGGAGGGCCGCCGTCTGGGGAACACATTTTTAGGAAGTGACATTGACAGATGAAATCAATGTTGCTTGGTTATAACAATTTATAATACATACATATGAGACATTTAGTATTACCATATTTTCTAACACGCCCCCTTAAATGGCTCATAGTTATTAATACAAGCAATCATAAGTATTATTACTTAAATCAATAATTGCAAGGATTCATCCTTTCTGGTTTCCTGTGCCAATTGTGTACTATATTCTTTTGTAATTGCTAAGTTAGCATACATTAGATTGACATGACAAGACATTTCTGATTCATTTTCAGGTATATAGTGATCTTTCAAGGCGGCTCTTGACAAAGTGTCTGATATAAACATTTCTTTACCTGGGACATGTATAACTTCTAAATCATATTTTTGACAAGTTAACATCATACGCTGTAATCTAGCTGGGACGTCATGTAATGGTTTTTTAAACAGATAGACTAATGGTTTATGATCAGTGTGAACTGTGACTCTGTTACCATATACATATTGGTGAAATTTTTCACAACCAAATTGAATTGCTAGCAGCTCCTTCTCTATTTGAGCATACCTTTCTTGGGTTTGAGTTAAAGTTTTTGAACTGTATGCTATAGGTTTATTTTTTTGTAAAATGACTGCACCTAACGCTGACTTTGACGAATCGACTGACAAGACTAATGGAATCTTGGGATTATAATGAGCTAAAACTGGTGAATTTGTAATTTCATCTTTCAGTTTCCTCAGACATTGACTATGATTCTCATCCCAAGTCCAGACTGCATCTTTTTTTAAACGATTGCAACTGACTGACTTTTTTATTTTTGAGACAAAAAATCTTATAATCATTTTGCTAAATTTTGTCTCAAAAATAAAAAAGTCAGTCAGTTGCAATCGTTTAATTCAGATAATGGTAGTCAAGATTATTTCGTAGGTATGCTGAATAGTCAAAGTCATAATGGTCAAAGTCATAATAGTCATTCTCACGGTCAGTCACTCAGTCAGAGACACAGGAACACACAGACACACAGTAAGACATCACATCCATCCATCCATCCCTATGATGAGAAAAGTGACACGTCGGAGAGATTTATTATCCAGTCAAATAGTCGGAGTCCCAATTCATATCATCTCAATGATGAAAACTGTGATATGTCTGAGAGATGTAATAAAAATAAACATCTCAATGATGAAAACAATCACATGTCTGAGAGATCCTATGTACAGTCAAAAAGTCAAAAGAAAAAATGTCAGAGTCTCAATGATGAAAACAATCACATGTCTGAGAGATCCTATGTCCAGTCAAAAAGTCAAAAGAAAAAATGTCAGAGTCTCAATGATGAAATCAGTCACATGTCTGAGGGATTTCACAATAAGGCACAGTCGTCCAGTCAGTCACACAATGGATCATCAGTGGTCAATACTTTGAATCACTCAAAGCAGTCGTGGGAAATTAGCTTATTGGTAGGAGATACAAAAGTTAAATGCATCATAGACTCAGGTGCAGATGTCAATATAATGTCAAAACAAACATTTCAAAATGTTAAAAGTCAAAATAAGCTGTCAAAATTGTCACTTGTCAAATGTCAAATAAATGTCACAGGATTTGGTGGAAAATCCATTCCGATTTTAGGCAAAGTCAACTTATTTTGTAATTTTTGCTTAAACAATAAGAACATTGTTGAAAACATAATGTTTATAATACCAGATATAGAGTGTCCAAATGTCCTTGGTCTCCCAATAGGTATAATAAAACGTGTCTTTTCAGTATCAAAACAAGACTTTTGTGAACAAATTCATACACAATATAATGATGTATTCCAGGGTCTTGGCTGTCTGCCTCCAGTCTGTCATCTAAAACTCAAGCCTGATGCAGTACCATGTGTGGATCCGCCCAGGAAAGTCCCATTCGCATTACAAGGGAAACTGCGTGAGGAGTTGGATCGCATGGAGAAAATGCAAGTAGTTAACACCCTCAACGCCAGTGTATCATTTTTGCACACGCTTGTTAAAACATAGTGTATCAAAAATGATACACACGACCTATTGCGTTCAAAGCGTTGTGTACCAATAATGCACACGCTTTTCATAGATTTTGTATTAGAAATAATATCCTCTGGCCTGGACGTTTGGTTTGCTATATTTGGGATTGGGTTATGAGACATATGCCAAAAAATATTGGTACTGGAAAATTGAAGGTGAAAAAAAAAGTCATGAATTAGTTTCTACATAATTATATTAAAAAAACAACTACAAAGAAAGACACAAAATAAGATTAATTGCTAATGAGTTTTGTTGAAACATTGACGACATAAAAAAAAATTACACACTGAACATTTTGTGTATATTTGGGGTGCTTTTTTATTTTTTCCTGCAATTTGTAATCCTGTCCTCCCGTAAATTTTATAGCACTCCAAACAACGACCTCGAACTTTCTTATCGTTTACAATGTTTTGGACCAAATAATGCTTGTCGTCTGGTCTCGATCGTGAAGGTCTGTCAACATTCGTTGAAGAAATTCTCTCCAGCAACGCATCGATCACTTGTTCACGAAATTCCGTGATTGTGAGTTTCTTTTGAAGTGAATATTCGTTATACAGGAAATGGGCATTTACTACACTTGTTCCCCAAATTATTTCAAACGCTAATTTGCGGTACCATTTGGTGCAGCGTCGTAAGGCTGTACCATACGTGGCCATTTGGTCGCTAATATCTATAGAAGATTTACCTTTATTGTAGTCAGCTATACATTTGGGTTTTGTGTGCATTGCGTTCGTATTTCTACTATTATTTGGCACCATTTCAAGAGCAGACGTTTTCGTGGTAAGCATCCGTACGTCGCGTTTATCACGCCAGTTCAGAACAACTATGCCTTCATTGCTCTGCTTTGCAGCCATTTCTCCTCTCTTCAATTTGGCCTGTACCACTTCCTTTGGTAAATATTTTCTATTAGCCCTTAGAGTTCCTACTAGATGGGTTTTTCTATTACGCAAACGTAAGGCGAGAGGAACACTGGTATAATAATTGTCTGTGTACAATGTTCTTCCTTCATCTAAGAGTTCTTCTGCCAAAGACATAACTGTTTTTTCTGAGACTTCAGTTTGCGGGTCTCTAGATTTGCCACAGTAAACAGACAAGTTCCAAGTATATCCTTTTTCGGTACATAGCTTGAATACTTTGATACCGTATTTTGCACTCTTATTGGGTATATATTGCCTAAACAAAAGTCGTCCGCGCCAAGGTATCAGCGATTCGTCTACACATATTTTTTCTCCCGGTGTGTATGTTTTCTTGTAGTTATTTATAAACTTGTCAAGTATATCTCTCAACTTGTAAAGCCGGTCATTTGGGTCAGCTAACGTATTATCTGAGAAGTGAATAAATTTGAGAATCAACTCGAATCTGTTCCTAGGCATTACAGTTCGTGCTAATGGAATATTGTAGAGCTTATGAACGCGCCAGTAGTCTTTTATCGATGGCAGTTTCACCAATCCCATCCAACCAATGAGTGCGAGAAATTTTTTCATTTCGTCCAAGGTAACAGGAACCCAGGCATGTTGCCTAGAACCTGAAGGAATATCATTTGACAGTAGTTGCTGCGTGGCGTATAAATTCGTTTGGTCTACAATATGCTGAATAATGTCGTTAGTCATGAACAAATCTAAATAGTCTATTGGCGAAGCATTAGCAAGAATGCCTGAGTATATTTCTTTGAAGCCTGAAATAGGCCCGGTGTATTCCATGGGCGTTGGACCTTCTTGAGTAGGCATGTGCCACTCTATTGAGTCGAGTTTTTGTTTTAGCCACTCGGATGTTGTACCTGAGAGACTTGGCTCATTATTACCAGTAGTAAGAGTAGTTGCAGATGTACTTGACATACTAATTGTAGCAGATGATGTACTTGGCATATTATAAGCGTCCAAATCTGTATTACCTATTCTTCTTGCAGAAATCCTCCTCTGAACTTCAGGTAAAGGGGGCAGAGCACTCTCAGTGAAGGTCGATGCTCGCCTAAAAGATAAAGGTGGATTCCAACTTTCGTTAGCACTGTCACTCTCCGAACTAGCCGTCGCATTACCGTCACTTGGATAATAATCCGGATCATACAAAGAGTCGTCACTTTCGTAGTCCATTTTGATTCACTTTTCTCACTCACGTTATTTACGTTTTATAGAATATCCTATAACAAAACAAAAAAGGAGTTATAGAAAAACACAACAGTTGTTGTTTTTCTAAAACTCCTTTGTGATTTCTTCGTGTTTGATCTGAAACAAATATAAAATAATCAAATAAACTAAAACATACCGTGTATCCAAAATGATACACATGGCCTACGATATTGGTTAACAGAGAAATGTCTTTCATAGGCCAGTGTATCATTTTTGATACACATTCCTGAAATCCTGAAAAATGAAAGGGGTGACAGCTGGATAAAATATAACAGCAAAAAATATAAAAAAATGCATATTTAAGCAAAAAAAATACATTATTAAAAAAATGAAATTTTAAGAGATTGGGCTTGGCGGTGAAGGTGTTAAGAAAGTAACAAAACCTACAGAGTGGGTTAATTCAGTCGTTGTAACAGTAAAAAGTTCAGGTCAGTTACGAATTTGTCTTGATCCTAGAAATTTAAATAAAAATATCATGAGGGAACATTATCCACTCAAGTCAATTGATGAGATTAGGTCTCAGCTCGAAGGGGCTGTATGTTTTTCTCACTTAGATGCATTTTCAGGGTTTTGGATGCTACGTTTAGATGAATATAGTTCAGAATTATGTACCTTTCAAACACCATTTGGTAGATATAAATATTTAAGATTACCATACGGCATAAATGCCTCATCAGAAATATTTCAAAGAGTCATGATGAATTTATTTGGTGATATAGAAGGAGTTCTAATTTTTATTGACGATATTTTAGTGTATGGTCCAAACGAGTCAATTCACAATGAAAGATTACATAAAGTCATGCAAAGAGCTCGTCAAGTCAATTTAAAATTTAACAAGTCAAAGTGTAAATTTTCACTGTCAGAAGTATGTTTTTTAGGTTATGTCTTCAGTAAAGATGGTGCAAGGGCAGATCTTGAGAAGGTCAAAGCAATTGTCAACATGCCTACACCACAAAATGTCAAAGAGTTACAGAGAATACTAGGTATGATAAACTACCTAGGACCTTTTATAAGTAACCTGTCAGAAAAAACACAAATGTTAAGAAATCTTTTAAAAAAAGATGCAGTCTGGACTTGGGATGAGAATCATAGTCAATGTCTGAGGAAACTGAAAGATGAAATTACAAATTCACCAGTTTTAGCTCATTATAATCCCAAGATTCCATTAGTCTTGTCAGTCGATTCGTCAAAGTCAGCGTTAGGTGCAGTCATTTTACAAAAAAATAAACCTATAGCATACAGTTCAAAAACTTTAACTCAAACCCAAGAAAGGTATGCTCAAATAGAGAAGGAGCTGCTAGCAATTCAATTTGGTTGTGAAAAATTTCACCAATATGTATATGGTAACAGAGTCACAGTTCACACTGATCATAAACCATTAGTCTATCTGTTTAAAAAACCATTACATGACGTCCCAGCTAGATTACAGCGTATGATGTTAACTTGTCAAAAATATGATTTAGAAGTTATACATGTCCCAGGTAAAGAAATGTTTATATCAGACACTTTGTCAAGAGCCGCCTTGAAAGATCACTATATACCTGAAAATGAATCAGAAATGTCTTGTCATGTCAATCTAATGTATGCTAACTTAGCAATTACAAAAGAATATAGTACACAATTGGCACAGGAAACCAGAAAGGATCCTTGCAATTATTAATCCTTGCAATTATTAAAAAAATATTATAATGAAGGATGGCCAAACAATGTCAGTCCATTGGTAAAACCATTTTGGAATATTCAAGGGGAAATTCATGTAATTAAAGATTTACTTTTCAAAGGCTCAAAATTAATAGTACCACAGTCTATGTACAAAGGAATGTTAGAACAGATTCACAAAGGTCACCAGGGTATAAACAAATGTTTAAAACTAGCTAAAGAATCTCTGTATTGGCCAAATATGTCAAGTGATATTAAGAATTTAGTAGAGCAATGTCTTATATGTGCTAAGTTTAAACAAAGCAATCAAAAGGAACCACTACAAAATTTTGAAATCTGTAAATACCCATGGCAACAAGTAGGTATTGATTTAATGCATTTTGATAGTTTAGTATATTTAATTGTCACAGACTATTACTCAAAATACATAGAAATAGCATTATTAAATAAAAATAGTACATCTCAAAATGTTATTACTCATTTAAAGTCAATTTTTGCACGCCATGGAATACCATTGTCACTAGTCTCAGATGGTGGACCTCCTTTTCAGTCAATCGAATTCAAATTTTTTTTGCAAGAATGGGACATAGAACATGTTGTTACTAGCCCATATCATTCACAGTCTAATGGACAAGCAGAGAGTTCAGTCAAAATTATAAAAAACATGCTAAGAAAAAGCAAAGAAAATGGATCAGATCCATACATAGCATTGTTACAATATAGAAATACAGGTAAAAATAATTTTTCATCACCAGCACAGTTACTCATGTCTAGGAACTTAAGAGATAACATTCCAACATCATATAAGAAGTTAAAGCCAAAAGTGGTAACATTTAAAGATTACAAAGAGTCTGTCAAGAAAAATGATCAAAATAAGTCAAAATACTACAATAAAAATGCCAAGTCAATGTCTATGTTACATCATAATGATCATGTCTATTTTAAGAGAAACCCTAGTAGCAACTGGGAACAAGCTATTGTTAAGCAAAGATTGTCAAATAATAGATCATATGTTGTTGAGGATGTCAATGGAGTTAGGTATAGGAGGAATAGAATTCACTTAAGACATAAATATTCTCATAATTGTGCTAACCCTCCCATGCAATCCAACTCGTCACAAAGGGGAGAGGAAGGTGACAGACAGGAGTCTAGGCATCAAGGATCCTCATCTCAACAATCCTCAAATGTAACAACTAGGTCAGGTCGTATTATAAAACCTACCAGAAGGTTAATTGAAGAAATTGATTAAGTTAAGTTATAAATAAAGTCATAAGTAAAGTTTAAGTATAACTGTAGTGGCTACACTATAATCTGGTGTTTGGCTCGGCAACGCACCACCACGTGCTCACGGGCTGACGTTCGGACAACGACTGACTCCCACTCAGCTCTCGCCTTGTGACGTATGCGCTCGAGACAATCATAAGTTTATCTACATACACTACATCCCTTCCTTATTTTACTTTATTGAATTTAAATAAGAAAACTACCTGTATTGATTTATATTAATCTTGACGTATAGATAATATACTTATGCTTTGCATTATAAAGTATTTCTCAAGTTACCAACAGTCGGTTTGGTATAGATTGGATCTGGATTTGAGATTCGCCTATAAACTGCTAAATAACACCATTGACTGCCCACAATTGGTATGTAGGTTCAATTTCAGAGTTCCCCGTAGACCGCCTCGCAAACCTATAACACCCTTAGCTCCATCCCTTCGTCGTACAGTTTCTGGTACCAATTCGCCTAATCCCCGCATAAGCAAACTCATAAACGAACGCAGCGACCTGGTTGACGTCCACGCAGACTCAATATCATCGTTTGTCAGACGTCATTAGTATTTAAGTATTTATTAGTTAATTATTTATTCTTTAGAATTTAGGAACACTGAATTTTAAAAGTATTTTTTTTTTAACTACAGAGAGCACTTTGCATGTGGTGTTTGCCTGTAATTGGTTGTACAGTGAGACTTAAGACATAATGATTTGTATGTTCCATCTTTATTATATCTGTAACAACTGTTGGTGAACCTTAATTAAATAAATAAATAGATTGTACCATCTTTGATCAACTTAAAGAATGACTACATAATTTGCAATTCATAACTAATTATTTTGATTCAATCATTAATTTACCACCTTCCATCTCCTCCCCAAAAAGTTTATTGAATCAGTCTTTATTATTTGGCGGAGGTGGAGCTTGTGGATTAAATTTCTATTATTTTTTTTTTTCGTTTACCCTTTTCATTGACCTTAAATTTTCTTTAAATGTAGTACGTTTCTTCTTAATACTTGTCCTGTTAATACTTTTTTTTTGCACTTCAATATCTCCCCCAGTTTTTTCATACACAGTATGTGGGGTGTAACTGCATTTCAATTTTACAATTTCAATTTTCGCGCGTAGAATCACAAAAACTCTTGACGCCATGTTACTCTGTGGTCATGACGTCAGTTGGTCATGTAAACAAATGCGCTGTTATTAGTCTTTCAGTTTCGTTGTATATTTTATTCTTGGTAAATTTGTACTGTCTTTTTTTTACGAAACCGTCTTCCATGGTATTATTACTATTATTTCAATAAAAATAAAATGTAAAGTTTTTTTTTAATACAAAAATAACAAACGTTGCTCAGTTGACAGTTGTCACTTTTTGTTTACATTACCGTATGAAATAATAATCATGGCGGACACACTCTTTGACGGACACTGTTTCGCTTAGTAAAACAACAGACTAAAAAGTGAAAACTTTGAAATCAATTTTAAAATTGATTTAGTTATTTTATTAACTAAATCTAACATTTTCCGACTGTTTATTGCCTAAGCTATCTGAATTGTATATTTTTAGAATTTCTTTCATATAGAGTAAAATACCCTATTCTGTGACAGAAGTTTCAAAACCTTAAACCCAAGAATGTTTTGTTTTGTTCTTTTGTTTTGCAACTTCTTGTTTTATTCGTTTTCAGATAATTCCAAACTTTGTCAAATAACTAATTTAAATTGAGAACTACAACGTAAATCAATAACTATCATCAGTTTACTCCTCTAACATCACATGTTATCTTCTATCAATACATTGTACTACTTTTTTATTATAATTAATTTGTGTACTTCAATACATATCTAGTAGATTCCGTCATTATGAGTTTATTTTAATTTTCAATATCCTCGGTAGTAATTTATTTCATTATCTGCCTAGCCCTTTCCCAGCCATGTTGGAGCCGACTTAAAATCACCGGATGCAACCGAACACCAGCATCTCACTCGGAGCGCCTCTACAACTCAGCTAGTACTGGGCAATACGACACGACACCCCTGTCGGGACCACAACTAAACGTGACGGGCGGTCATCCATCCACAGACCACCCCCGGCAAGTGCGGCCCAACTCAGAGATAGATTCGAGCGGCTTCTACGATTTAGCCACTGACTGCCATAATTTCTTCGGACAGACAAACCTCTAATAATAACCCTAGTAACGCCCGATCTCATAATAAATACAGTTGTGACACTTTTTCCTTTAGAGGCACCAAGCCTGAGGCTTGTGTGCACCACTCCCATATCCAGTCCAATTCAATCCTTCGCAACGTTGAATCCGTCGACTCCCTCAAACATCATAACACTTACCTACTCCTGGGAGTTATAGAAAATCTCCTTTTGCTTTTCCTTCTTCTTCTCTCTCCTTTTTTTTTATATTATTTTTCAATGGCCTCTAACTAATTTGGAAAATATCTCTATTACTTTTTTTTTCTGCTTGAAAATCAAATGTCTACGGTGGTGGTATACTAGGCTTATAAGCCTGAAATGATGAGACAATTTGATGTCTAGTAATTTTTATCTAATACTTTATACACTTTTCATTTGTATCCTGAAGCTCTCCTATTTTTGCGTTAAACCCTGTTCGTTGATATATTTTTATGTCCGCACTTGTATATATTAAACTGGTAAAATTCGAACTTCCGAGCCACAAGAATGCGCGAATGGATAGCCATGCGTCCAATTTAATGGATAGCCAATGCGTCCAATTTAATGGATAGCCAATGCTCCCAATTTAATGGATAGCCATTGCACCCAATTTAATGGATAGCCAATGCGTCCAATTTAATGGATAGCGATGCGTCCAATTTAATGGATAGCCATTGCACCCAATTTAATGGATAGCCAATGCGCCCAATTTAATGGATAGCCATTGCACCCAATTTAATGAATAACCAATGCGTCCAATTTAATGGATAGCCAATGCGTCCAATTTAATGGATAGCCAATGCGCCTAATTTAATGGATAGCCATTGCACCCAATTTAATGGATAGCCAATGCGCCCAATTTATGATGCTCGTAATCTACCGTACTAAAACAGTGTATGGTATATGTCGCATGCCTTTGTAGCATTGGTTCTAGGACATGCCGGTTTCCTCGCGAGGTTTTCCTTTACCGTTTAAAGAGCATTGGTGATGAGTGACAACACATAAAGCCTGCCTGGTTTCGAACCCACGACCTTGGTCGGACTAGGCCATCACCACTCTGGATAAATTTAATACAAACAACATACATTAAGGTGTGTTGTTGTTACATAAAACTTATATGTATATATTTGATAAGTTTAACTAATTATTTACTTGTTTATAAATGTCATACTTATTAATATAGTATAATAATTAATATAGTATATTACATTTACATTAGTCCCACATTAAAGTTAGTACCTACTTGCAACTCAGTACCCTGTGAACTAATTTATTTATTCGTTAATAAGCAGGCCTCTTCACTATATCCAACTTATTCCAATTTAAAAATTGCAAAATTGTCAAACAGTATTTACATATCTTGTTTATTATTTAAGTGATTATTATATTTAATTATTTATATTTCCTTCCTCCTTTCATTTATGAGAGACTCTTTCTATAATATGTAATTTGTTGGTATTATTTAAAACCATCACTTGATCAAGTCACTAACACTTTTGAATTTTAAAAAAACGTTCCAAAGCGTAGTTCTCTATAAAGAGGAATGGACAAAAACTCCATGGACACTCTAGTTTCACTCTATTGTTAACACAAACTTGATGACTACTAATATTCATATGGAAACTACAGACATACAAGTTCTATAAATGAACCTGACTAGAGTACCTTTCACAGCGCACTGTGTAGCTAAAGTGAACGCATCCCACAGACCTTTTGTACGAGTATAAGCTAAACGAGCCATAATTATGAAATAATACTGGCACACAGTCAGGTGGCAAATACGAGCAACAAACAGCAATATAAACTGCGACTTTATAGCTACATCAGAGAACATAGAGGATTATCTTCAGTGTACACTGACTGATGGTTTTCTCCTTATTGACATCCACAATTTGCAACGATAAGCCGTTGATCTATAACTTCTTCTCTATCAATCCTCAACGCAGCATGAAAACGTTAACTTTTACTTCCCTATAATTCAAGAGTAATTCTTGAATTAACCAACAGCCCCGTAAAGGCCTAATGTCTTTCATAAACTTTGCTCTGTTTGGGAGTAAAGTAAGTATCAAGTTCATCGATTGCAATCTGGAAGACGTCTGCTCCATCTGTGGCAGATACATCAGGAATATTATAAAATATTTGTTGCAGTTCTAAACCACCAAAATCCATTAAGCTTGCCCTTTTCTTCTTGCACTTACAATACCAGAAACATCGAGATAAATAACGTCTGGCTCCAACCGAAGGTTCTCCTTCGCAGTCGAACTTCTCAAGCATCAGTTACGACATGTTAATGTTATATCTGGAACCAGCCAGTTTATTGTTAGTTCAATATCAATTTAATGATCAGAAATATCTGCTCTTTTATCACGTCAATTTAATGACCATTATATACAATTTATAATGCTGTTGAGGATATATTATTTCCTCTGAATAATGTCAAACGTTGTCAATTGGATGATCAGCTATGCTGCTTCTATCTCATTATGTTGATATCAATTAAATGATCAGTATAAATGTATAATGCAAAATAACTTTGTCATTTCTTTTGTGTCAATTGAATGACCAGCTATGCTGCTTCTATCTCATTACAATGTTGATATCAATTAAATGATCAGTATTAATGTATAAGTATACTGCTTTACGAAAATGCAAAATAACTTTGTCATTTCTTTTGTGTCAATTGAATGACCAGGCACTAAGCCAGCTTACTTGCTTGATTGTGTTTGAAATTAATTCAAAATAACCACCAATCAAACACCTCTGCCTTTCTCTTCGAGAAATATAAGAATGATGTTTTGTCAAAATAACAGAATCACACATCTTCCGACTTAACGTAGCCGGCGGAATCTAAAAAGTTACTTGTTAGGTACACCTCTGCCTTACCCTTCGAGGATCCACTTCACACTTCACACTTCGAAAATCCACTAATCACTTTTTATGTATTTTTTTTACAATTAACCTCAATTATGATCACTTTAGCAATAGTTACTAATTACTAATAAAATAACCAAGTTAATCGTTCTTTAAACGTGTTATCAGTGCTGGTGCGTTCCAATGTAATGAGCTATAGCACATCTCAGCGTAAACAAGTGAGTTATTTTATAAGGCTATGTTGTCGCCTCCGTTATTTATGAAATTATTTCGAATATTCGAATAATAACGGCTGTTTAGTAAATCAAATAACTTAATAGTCTAAAATATAATAATTTAAGGTAAATAAGTTATTTTGGTAAATGTATATGAGACTAAACTGAAAGTGTTGTGTAAACGCACTTTCTAATATTTCTCTACACCATACTAAGTATTATTTCACTGCAGGCACCACTGTATTTTTTTTTTCGTTTTATTGATTTATCCTCGTCGCCAAATGTAGTGGCTACACTATAATCTGGTGTTTGGCTCGGCAACGCACCACCACGTGCTCACGGGCTGACGTTCGGACAACGACTGACTCCCACTCAGCTCTCGCCTTGTGACGTATGCGCTCGAGACAATCATAAGTTTATCTACATACACTACAATAACTATAAGTATAATTAAGCATGTTGTCTTGTATAAAGTTAAATAGCATAGCACTTATATTAATTGTCAGTCAGGGGTCTAATTTGAACTCAACAAGGGGGATGTTGTAACATCACTATTTAGTATGTTACTATTATGGTCTTCACTAGTCTATGTATTATCTGTGATCTGCCGGCACTCTGCCACACTTCTTCCTGTGATGTCTCACTGTGTGTACAACTCCTGTGTCTCCTGCTAATAAACCAGTATCTTACCCAACGGAATATCATTTATTAAGAATCCAACATAACACTTATAACAATTTAAAAGAAATTATATTAGAATCTATCCTCTGTAATAACCAAGCTTAAAACTAAATAATTTAAAAGAAACGACTTAAATCTAATTAATTTAAAAATTAAAACGAACTTAGACTTACAATTTGTTTTTACAATAAAATTATAAATTCAAATTCAAATTCAAATCATTTATTTCAATTAGACCATTACAGGCACTTTTGAATGTCAAGAAACAAAATGAATCTACAGTCCCGGTCACAAGGCATAATAACTTGTGAAAGTACTGTAGTTGCCCATTCCAAAGCGTTGATCTCTATGGAGAAGAATGGGCAAGAAACTCCATGGACACTCTTTTAAATTATAATATTTTTACAAAATCGTATTTACATCATTCATGTTGAGATTATACAAATATGTGAGAACGATATAGAAAGACGTGCACAGTAAGAGCGTCCAGAGTAAATAAAAAGCAAAATTTAATTTTAAATCTAAATAAGTTTAAAAATGAACCGTGGTAGCTAAAAATGACCAGTCCCAACTGACAGCGCCCGTTCACGAACATGACGTATGGATCAGCCCCATTCAGCTCGACCATTTTGAAGGGAGCTAAATGACCCGACACCCGCCACCATCAGCGAGACATTTAAGTGAGCATGACACTATCAACCACCAGGGCTTCGTCAAGTCAATGATAATACATAGCACTCACATATGGGCTTAATAATTATACAATACTAGAGAATTGATTCTATACATTGCAAAGATAATCTTACAATCTTCTGCAGCTTCCACTATAGCTTCGGATACTGAGTTTACCCCTATGCTTGTGGAGCAGGACCAGCATTGAGCCAAGCATTTTTATCATCAATATAATCCCCCAACTTATAATATGCTTGCCTACATAGTGTGCGTTTAATACAAGATTTAAATTTCGTTTCATTCAGTTGAAGAATGTGGGGAGGTATTTTATTGTAGCATTTCAAACAGTACCCCATGAAAGATGAGTCTACTTTAGCTAACCTGAAACCTGGTTGAACTAATTGGTCCCTATTTCTAGTATTATAATTGTGTCTGTCACCTCTTTTACTAAAAAGATGCAAGTTTTTCCTGACATACATGATGTTTTCATAAATATATTGACAAGGTACTGTCATGATGTTAATATCCTTAAACTGTTCCCTTAAAGAATCTCGCCTACGTAGGTTATATATGGCTCTGATGGCTCTTTTCTGCAGAATAAATATAGACTCGATGTCTGCAGCCCGTCCCCAAAGTAAAATACCGTATGACATTATACTATGAAAATAACTAAAATAGACTAGTCTCGCGGTATCTACATCAGTAAACTGACGGATTTTTCTAACAGCATATGCTGCTGAACTAAGGCGTCCGGCAAGAGATGTTATATGCGGACCCCATTGTAGCTTTGAATCGAGTGTTATTCCCAAGAAAACAGTTTTTTCGACGAATTCTAGTTTCTCTTGATTCAATACTATGTCACACTCACTGTTTTTGACATTTGGTAGAGCAAATCTTATGCACTTCGTTTTTTTCCCATTTAATACTAAATTGTTAGCGGTAAACCAATTATGTACCTGCATTAGGGCATTATTTACGTCGTCAAGATTTGAGGCACGTCTGTTTATCTTAAATATTAAAGAAGTATCGTCAGCAAATAACACCATTTGTGGTTGGTTTTTAAACAAATGGGGTAGATCATTAATATATACTAAAAAGAGGAAGGGACCTAATATCGATCCTTGTGGTACACCCATTTTTACATTTAAACCCATTGAATTGACACCATTTATTTGTACTTGCTGCTGTCTATCATTTAAATACGATTTAACTAAACTAAGGGCAAGTTTCCCTAGGCCGTAATGTTCAAGTTTTAAGAGAAGGGTTTCGTGGTTCACGCAATCAAATGCTTTTGAGAGGTCACAAAAGATCCCTATGGCATCCTGTGCTTCTTCCCACGCAGTAAATATGTGTTTTAATAGGGTGACACCGGCGTCAGTCGTACAACGTCCTTTGGTGAAACCATACTGCTTCTCATGTAAGATTTTATTGGTGTTAAAATGGTTGAGCATTTGGTTAAGCATTACCTTTTCAAACACCTTGCTGAAAACCGGCAAAACGGATACGGGTCTATAATTATTGGTGTCTTTACTGTCCCCAGATTTGAAAAGTGGTATTACCTTGCTGTATTTCATAAGGTCCGGGAAGACTCCTTGGTCCACACACAAATTAAATATAAAGGCTAAGTACGGTGCTATAGTCTCAATGATAGCTTGACAAACTTTAATAGACAATCCCCAAAGGTCTTCGGTTAATTTGATTTTTATTTGTTTAAAAGCTTTAATGACTACAGTGGGGTTAATATGCTTAAACTGAAACTCAACCGGGCATGGTAAAACGTTTGCTCTTAATAAGTCAACAGAAAGTAAGGGTGAGGAATTTAACGTTTCTGTAGTTTTAATTGGGATACTAGTAAAGAAATCCACAAATTCTTGAGCAACTTCGTTTTTAGTGGTTAGAAGACCACGTGAAGATTCTAGTGTTATATCATTATTATATTTTTTATTTCTATTAGTTTCACTATTGATTATTTTCCAAACCGTCTTAATTTTATTATCAGCGGATTTAATCTTGTTGCTTATGAATAAGGCTTTAGCTACCTTGCAGGTGTTTTTAAATATTTTTGAGTAAGTAGCAACATAGCGATTGAATGTTTCCGAGTTGATGTAAGGCTTAAGGCCGTAAAGCTCAAACAGTCGTTCCCTACTTTTTCTTATACCCTTAGTTGCCCAATCACTAAATATAAACTTTGGGCTAATAGATTTAGTTTTTATTTTTAGCGTATCATTGAACTCTGTGTAGACAACCGAAAAGAATTCCTCATAAAAATTATTTACATTATTAATATCATATCCCGGAATGCCTAGATTACTTATTAAATTATTATTAAATTTATTTAAATTGCTGGGTGTTATTTGTCTGGACTGTATCTGAATTTTTTGTGATGTTGTGTAGGACTCGAAAACAACGATTTGACCGCTGTGATCAGAGGGAAGGTAATTTACAATGGATTTATCTAAGAAGTCGCAGCAACAGAAAACATTATCAATACATGTAGCGGTATTTGTAGTAATTCGGGTTGGCTCCGAAAACACATTCAACAAATTAAATGATTTAAAAAGATTTAAGAATCTACTGCTATTTGAATTTTCATCTAAAATATTGATGTTAAAGTCACCACAGATGACTAGCGACTTATTACCCGTTGCAAGTTTTGCCAAAGCATCTTCCATTACTGACTCAAATATCGAGTAGTTTTGATAATTTGGGGGCCTGTAAACGCACACTATGACATGCTTATCTAGCTCAACACAAGACAATTCAATATTATGTTCAACCGATAGATCAACTATATCAATACGACTTCTAAATTTAATACTATTTTTGACTAAGATTAGTGAACCCCCACGCATCTTAGATTTACGGTTAAAGCAACTGCCTACACTGTAATTTTCATAATTAATTAACATTTCATGATCTTTTAACCAATGTTCGGTGAAACAAACAATATCAAACTTAGTTTTTTCTAAAAACAATTCAATCTCTAGTTGTTTTGAAGAGAAACCTTGAATATTTTGATGAAATAATTTCAAGGAATTCTGCTTAGCCCCTTTTTTAAATTTAACTATTTGAGAGCCAGAAGGTACTTTGGTGTCTGTTGTCTTACTAGCTAGTTTAAATGAGCCGGAGTGAGCGACAATACTCCCCCGCCTTCCTTGTAAAAAGGTATATTAGTATAAGTACTAATATTCGCAGTGTTAATAATAGTACAAAACATAGACATACTATTTATGTCCGAGTGAATATTATAAGCTAATAGCCTAGCTATTTTGTGTCTACAACTAGTAGGTAAAAACACACTACCCCGTGTCGACCTAAGTTTATCAACAACAGTGTTGATATCAAGATATACAAGTTTGTCACAATAGTGACCTACCAAGAAGTGTACATGCTTATTCAGCATGTGAATGTAATTGTTTTGTTTATTTGACGTTTTATATAAGTATGGAAAAGCACACAATATTATTTTTCGACAATTTAACTTTAACAACTCAGTTACACTGTCTGTGATGTCTTCTTTTGTAATTTTAGAACAATTTCCTATAAATATAGTTAAATCAGTACTTTTACTATAAACATTTCCAGTTACTAATGCCATTATCTGTTTATAAGTTGACCCTGGCATACAAGTATTTTGACTGGGAAAACTCAGGTTATTACTTAATAATTTACCTACACCCCTTCCTATACTATCTGAGAACATTACAGAGTTAGAACAATCATGACTATCATGTATCTCAGTCTGTACCACTTGTAAATTAATTTGTGACATATTAGCTGCATCTTGGTTGAGGATACAGTCCGGAGGCAAATTCTCAGCCTGGGATGGGTCCTCCATTACCTCAGGCTGGACAGTTTCATGGTTGGAAACTGTCTGACAACTACATTGAGACATTACTAATTCGTTTGCTGCAAGAATATGTTCCCTAATTTGGTTCTGAGAACTCAAATACCTACTGGAAATGGAACTAAGTGAGTCCTGAAGTACCTCTATTTCAGACTGCAATTGCTGAGTATCTATATTATATATTTTAATACTATCTTCTAACTTTATTTCATAATTTTTTAACTTGTTCACTAAATCAACACGTTCTTTTCTCAGTGGAATGTTTTTGGAAAAGTGTTTATGTTGTTTTTTAAATTGATAACACTTTTTAATTAGTCTATTTAACTTAGCATATTTCTTAATTTTCTTATTGCTTACTGAATAATTTTGTTTCAGTAAGGAATCTTCAGTCAAATCAATAGTTATTAAGGAAGGGGAGTTACAATTACTATTTAACAATTCTTCATATAAGCGGTTAGTTTCAATAACCTGAGTACTTTTTCTTTCTCTCTGTAACTTTAAAATACGACTATCGGCATGAATTAATTCATCTTCTAAGTCCCTAATCCTACATAAAGCCTCCTCATATAAATTACTGCAATTGCTGAAACCATCTGTGACCACCTTTAGTTGATCCCGTTCATCAACAACGTCCAAGTATTGCTGATGAAGGTCCACTAACTGCCTTTTCAAGGAAGAGTTATTGCTGTTGACTTTAACGACTTCCACCTCACTTTCTTCTCTCTCCTGTAACAGTTGTTGGACTTGGAGTTTTGATTCTTTAAGCTCTTGGAGGGCCGTTCTCAACTTGAGCTCCATCTCCTGAGCAGTAGCCTTACGGGTCATCACAGCCATGGTTTCAGGATTAGTTACTGAAAGATAGAAATAAAGAAACGGTGAGAACTAACAGAATAGACAAATATAGAAAAGTTAGCGGTGAAAGGGGGAAAAACAAAGGGCAAAAGTTCAGATATGAAATTGAATGAGGTAGGATGTTTATTAAGTTTAAAAGATTATCTTTATATTAAATTAATCTAATAGAATATTGAGTTTTACTGGTTTTTATCAACCTATTTATACTTTTGCTTATGTGGGTAGGCTGCTTAGATGAAAAACACAAAAAAAAATTAAATTAATGTAGTTCATTCATATGTTATTTTTAGACAAAATTATCATTAATGTTATTAATAAGCTTGAATATATGAATAACAGAGTTATGGAAAGACTATCACAATGTTGTTGTGTTTATAAATTACAATCTTAGGTTGTCAACAAAGCGATTTAAAACCATTATAGGGTAATAAATCAGCACAAAATTAAATCTAGAATTGGCATGGATGTGCTATATAATTAAAGTAACGAGTGTGTGCTATTATATATTAAAAGTAAACAATACTTCCCTTGAATTGTCCGTATATATAAGTTAATAAATAAAATTGTAATTAGTAAAATTGTAAGTTACAATTTTATTAAACTAACTAACTAACTGCAGTAACTACAAATAATTGAGATTAAACTAAACATTAAACATCAACCAGTGCGACTCAACAAATAAACCTTTTAATCGACATACACAACGGAACGGAACCAATTTAGAATTTACGAAACAGGACCAATCCACATCGGAACCAATTTAGAATTTACGAAACAGGACCAATCCACATAAACTATCATACCACTGACAAATCAAAATCAATTTTTCCACGACAGTACCGAAGCGCTCGGCCGATACCCAACCAAATGCGTGTAACGAAACCATAGCGCGATCTATTTCGATTCCAACGCCATCTATCGAGCATAGTGACAACTCGGATTATTTATCTACATATACTCCGTTCGGGCATTTTCTTTGTACTAAAAGTTTTATTATATTGATATTATTTTTGACGTGATAACGTCTTTAAAATCGTTTTAGTCGGGTGACATGTTCAGAAACTTGTGTCACACCAAAACCTCACAAGCGACATTTCATAAAGATGGTAGCGCCATCTGTTACTTGGCTCGAAAAAAAAACTTTAAATTAGTACTTAATTTCATTTTAGATGTCACTACTGGTGATAACTTATATCACCAATAAGACGTTATCACGTAAACATCTCGATCGTAAACCTACTTTACAAACAACCAATTTTTTTTTTCATACCTTTTTACTTTTTATTTACTTGAAGAGGCAGGAGGGCCTTCATCAAAACTCATCTTGTGTGATGTATGTGGGTAGGTGGGTAAGCAGGTGGGCGTGAGCAGAGAAATCACAAGTCCTTATTTCAATCACACTTGTTTAATCAGCACAGGGTTTATAACCGAAATATACAGTCCAATCAATAGTGTACAGCCTAAGTAGCACGACACCAACTTAATTATCACACTATATTAAATGATCACTCGGATGCACAGCGATTCGTCACAAGCGTGGTGCGCGGGCGCCGTCTCGAACAATACTGCCCCGCTGGCAGCCCTCACAACCATCGACAATGACGCTTCGCTAGGCTGACTTTGACAGCTAAAAGTCAACCTGATGTCTGATATTGACGGATGCGCCGTCATACTTTTTTCCGATGAATTAAAACAATAACATGAACCGAACTCGTGTAACGATCGACACAATTGCGCGATCTATAGTACTAATAGAATTATCTATACTCCGCTAGAGCATTTATCATCTTCTAAAAGTTGTATTATATTATATTTTTCATACCTTTTTACTATTTATTTACATTTTTCGATGAATTTTCCGATGAATTAAAACAATAACATGAACCGAAAACGTGTAATAACACCATTGCGCGATGAACGCCATCTACTAACACAGAATTTATGACGTATAAAAGTGTATATGCAATGGCACCCAGACTGTACAATAAGTTGCCCAAACAAATTATGGAGTGCAAAAGCCATGAATTTAAAAACCGACTATCACTATTATTGATTGACAAAGTGTATTATTCAGTTAGCGAATTTCTTAATGACAAACTTTAAGAATGTTGACATATTATTTATTTATTCTTGCTTTAGTTCTAACGTTTTGTGCATGTATTTTTAATATTGACATCTAGCTGACATTTTATATTATATAATGTAATCATTGTTATTGTGTTAATTACTTTATATGATTTAATTTAATATTTTTGTAAAAAATTGTATGCCTAACGGCGGAACATAGATAGTTTCCGACTTCCTTTTTACCATCTATTTTTTACTTATGTTCACAAAATAAATGAATTTGAATCTATCTACGGAGCATAGTCCCCAGATTTAAAAAGCGGTATTACCTTGCTGTATTTCATAAGATCTGGGAAGACTCCCTGATCCACGCATAAATTAAATATAAAGGCTAAATACGGAGCTATAGTCTCAATAATGGAGGTACAAGCTTTGATAGACATACCCCAAAGATCTTCGGTTAATTTGACCTTGATTTGCTTAAAAACTTTAAAGACTGATAAGGGGTTTGTATGCTTAAATTCAAATTGAATCGGGCAGGCTGCAACGTTCGCCTTTAATAAATCCTTAGACAGCAAGGGTGAGGAATTTAAAGTCTCTGTGGTCTTATGAGGGATATCGTTAAAGAAATTCTCAAATTCTTGAGCAATGTCATTATTAGTGCTCAGGAGGCCACGTGAGGTTTCTAATGTGAAATCGTTTTTTTTGTTTTTTATTTCTGTTTGTTTCATTGTTGATTATTTTCATTGTTTGTTGTTGCTAATGAATAAGGCTTTAGCAACCTTGCAAGTATTTTTAAAACGATGACTCAGACGATGATGAAGGACCTAGCTCATCCTGGATCGGAATGAATGATCAGGATCCAGAATTTCCTGACATCTGCAACGAAGTAGTTCCCGAAGTACTGCCTACCACAGAAGTAGACACCTCGAATGAAAACATTCTACAGAATGTTACGCCTAAGCAGAACATTAGATGGAGACATAGAGAACTAGTAAATACGATTGCATCAGATTGGTTTCCACCAATATCAGTTTACCCTAGAGTAGAATCCCCAGTTGATTATTATTACAGGTATGTGCCAAAACAGTTATTTGTAACTATGGCTGAAATGACCAACTTATACGCAACATTTTCAAATAGACTGAGGTTCAAACCTACTACTGCGGACGAATTAGAAATTTTATTTGGATTACACTTGGCCACTGGTATATTTAGTTACCCATGCTTGAAAATGTTCTGGGAAACAACCATCAGTATTCCCTTGTTTTCAGAAAATATGGCCCGGGATCGATTTTTTGAACTACGTAATAATTTACACCTTGTTGATAATACAGTACAGTACAGTTCCAGCTGGTTGCAATGATGCATTTTATAAAGTACGACCAATATTTGATGCTGTTAGGAATCGATGTTTGGAATTGCCACTTGAAAAAGAGCTATGCGTGGATGAGCAAATAGTTCCTTTTACTGGGAAACATGTTGCCAAGCAGTACATAAAGGGTAAACCTTGTCCATAGGGCCTCAAGATATTTTTTTTGTGTGGTAAACATGGTCAAGCCTATGATTTTGTAGTGACACACACACACACCTTTTGTAACCAGAGACGACGCCTACGATTCGTAGCGAGTTCCCCCGCTACCTTAGTCGTCTCCAACCTTCTGTGTAGGGCAGTTGTTTTATAATCAGTGTAAACTGTACAGTTATTACCGACAATATAGACACCAAGTTTTACCTAACCTTCTGGACTTTCATTTATATTACTCCCGGCCGAATAAGTAATTTGTAGCCTACATATCTACAAAAATTTCATACTTTATCAAAGCTCTAGTCCAGAACTTGATAAAAAATTTACAAAAAAAATTGGATATGGTGCAGCTGTTGTCCTTCATCTCACAAAGAGAATTGGAGAAAGCAAGGGCCACGAGCTGTACTTTGACAATTACTTTTCGTCGTATCTTTCGGCTGGAGCCAGGACTTGGTGAAGGCAAGTGGCCTCATGAGGTCATCCGGGCAGGACCTTGACCGATTCTCGGACATGTTGTATCAAAAACCTCAGTATATTGTTGATAACTGATTTATTAATACAAAATTACAATCAACTAATCGTTTCACTAATAAACTTTCACAATAAATTGTATTTATGACTCAGGTGTGATCCGCATCACAATTCCGAGGTGTTGACACTGCGACTGCTTCGGTAAAACTGACTCGTGCCCGCTAGCGCGCCGCCTTATATTACTCGTCCCCCACCTCGCCTGACTCATGGAGTGGTACGGTGATGTCACATTCGCACGTGCACAACGCACGTGCGCTGTTACAGCTGTGTTTGCTTCCTTCGCGCCGACACGGCCATTCTGCACAAAGGTCGCCCTCGACCTTAAACAAAGAAAAACTGCGCAGAATATCAAGGTTCAACTATGTCACACATTACAAACGTAAGGAGGTTCCTGTCCTCATCTTACATACGATACACATTGGGAAGTAAGGAGGCCCCTGTCCTCAACTTACGGATAAAGCATACTTGCAAACATAAGGAGGCCCCTGTCCTCAACTTACGTCCAGTACATACCACAAAGTAAGGAGGCCCCTGTCCTCAACTTACACATACTTGCAAACATAAGGAGGCCCCTGTCCTCAACTTACGTCCAGTACACACCACAAAGTAAGGAGGCCCCTGTCCTCAACTTACACTCAACACACATACTTGCAAACATAAGGAGGCCCCTGTCCTCAACTTACGTCCAGTACACACCACAAAGTAAGGAGGCCCCTGTCCTCAACTTACACTCAATACACATACTGCAACCATAAGGAGGCCCCTGTCCTCAACTTACGTCCAGTATGTACTACAAAGTAAGGAGGCCCCTGTCCTCAACTTACGTTTAATACATATCGCAAAGTAAGGAGGCCCCTGTCCTCAACTTACGTCCAATATATATTGCAAAAATAAGGAGGCAATTGTCCTCAACTTATATTATGAACAAGTTATGCAATACTTTTAGAACAGTTATGGAGTAATGAAGTTTATTACCTTTACTACTGTAGACCTTCCTCCTGAAGTTGAGTCGAATCGTTAGTCAGCCGGTTCTCGTTTGGTTCTGGTATTGCAATTAGCAATAAGACTGCCAAGACTGACTGAGTTGGACAGTGTAGTCTGTCTACACTCGGTCGTTCCGCTAGTTACTAGTTAACTGCATCCCTTCTACGAGCGTGTCCAAGAGCGCGCGCGGCATGGCGCGAAGACGAATTCTTAGATGGCGCTGTTTGCATTGTGCCATCAATCCACGACACGGCCATCCCTGACTAGCACCCGTCTTCGAGTGTAGTTCCTGTGGACAAAATATGCTCAAAGAGTAATCTAGCTCGGCTATCCTGCCAATAGAAACAAAAGGTATCTGGGTTCAGTTATTAACTCAAATGGTTTTACAATGCCCTGTCACAGTGCTTCCTGCACCACATAATTCATTGAAAAGAAATCCGATCAACAAGTTACAAAACAAAGTAAATCTAACAATTCTGTTACTTTTATTATAGTTCATAAGCAATGCATACTCAAATCTAATTCTTGAGGAACTTTGTGATCGTGGATCTTCCTCACACGATCATGAGGGTATTTGTATATTCGCTTAGAGTCAAGCGCTTTTAGTAGGTATCTATCCCCGTCTAACACTTCAATGATCTTAAATAGGCCTTTGAATTTAGTATCTAATTGTTTGATTCCTTTTCCTCAATTCAATTAAATAATCGTTAACAACTAACTTAGAAACCTGAGCCTTATTTTTATAAAATCGATTTTTATCGCAATTAGCATTTTTGCAATATTCTGTGTCGCACGCTCTCTCATCTCATCTAAATTAACGTCAGTCACGTCATCATCAACGGTCACTAAGCCAAGAGGACGTGCTACCCCTCCGATCATTAACTCAAAAGGGCCAGATTCAGTCACCCTATCAATGGTAGAGTAAATGGCCAACTGAACCTCTCCCAATGGTTCCTGCCAAGAGCCGTCACGACTAGTCTTTTCAGTTGTCAACATAATCTTTGATGAGAGAGCATTCGGCACCAGAATCGTAATAAAAATGGATACGACTCACCAGAATTCATCAGCGTACCGCTGGGATTACCGACGTGTTGCACCACCATCACAGAATGCCGCAAAGCTACTGGCGTTAATACCTCCTCCTGCTCCTCGGCCAAATAAATTTAACCCTCTCAGCTTCATCTGCCATCCTCCCGAAGTAGGACGACTCAACATGTCCAGTCCCGCCACAGCAATTACACTCGGGCTCCGGACGCTCTGCGCGGCTCAAGGACTCGCTGGAACCAACGGCCCAAAACCGCCCGACCGCGTCCTTCCACTGCCCCTGCCACAATGTGCCCGTACATGTCCTGGCTTAGTCACAATAAATGAGACCACAAGAGCCATTGTAGCGAAGGGCTGCCCTCTAGGGGGCGTCCTCTCGCCCCTACTATGGAACCTAATAGCGGATAGCCTAATCCGATGCCTAAACGCCGAAGGCTTTTACACCATAGGCTACGCCGACGACATCGCTACCTGATGCGCCAAGCCCTAAGAATAATGGAAAAATGGTACGAAGAATACGAGCTAACCGTAAACCCCTCCAAAACCGAACTAGTCTTTTTTACTAGAAGAGGAAACTGACAACACTACAGCTGCCGATTTTCTTCGGCACCACGCTAAGCCTAGCAACTGAAACCTGGTCGTTTATCTGGACAAACAACTAAATTGGGCAACACACGGACTATATCACCACCAAAGCTAGCATATCCCTATAGCAGTACAAAAGACTACTCGGCAGGAATTGGGGTATAAGCCCCAAAATTATGCACAGGCTGTACCCCACAGTCATCAGACCCATAATAACATACGGCTGATGATGATGGCCCAGAACAGAACTGAGCACGACCCAAAACTGCAACGCCTTGCCCGTGTAGCCATCACCAGTAGCATGAGAACCGCACTAACAGCAGCCCTACAAACAATGCTAGGGCTCTCGCCCCTACATCTCGCGGTACAGGAGGAAGCGGCTTCAGACTAGAAGTCTCTGGCACACTGAGTAATGACTCCAGGATAAAGCACACCAAAATCAAAGCAGGAGCTGTCTAAAGGCAACCCCTGTTAGCAGCACCGACCGATAAGATCACCAAGATACATTGCCTCCAAAAACATTACAACATACAGATCACGGAGGAACCATGAGAATACTCGGGACCAAACAAACTGAGAAAATATACAGATGGCTCGAAAACTAGAACAGGAACAAGGGTTGGGGTCTTCTCCTACGACATATACATTAAAATTTCTAAACCACTCGAAACGCTCAACACAGACTAACAGGCTGAATGTATGGGCATCATTCAGGCCGTCGTAGCCATCGAGGCCAGTGGAGTCGCGGACACCAACATCCGAATACTCTACGACAGTACCTCTGTTCTCCAGTCCCTAAACAATAGCTGCTTCAACACAGCTCTAATATACGAATGCCACAACCTACTAGAACGAATGACCGCACACAACCGCAATACAGTAACCTTATAATGGATCCAAGGACACAGTGGCTCCCTAGGCAACGACGCAGCGAATGAACTCGTCAGACGGGCGTCCATCTCTCCAGCACTAGGACCGGAGCCAATTGAACCCATCCCTTTCAGCCAGATAAGCAGCTGGCTGAAGAAACACCTTTTCGAATGTACAGGAATCACTGAAATCCGGAAAGTGACACTGGGTACACTAGGGTCACTTGCGGACGGACGCCCTCAAGAACCCATCTGCTTCTGGAAGGAGGTGGGCTGGCTAGAGTAGCGGCCACCAGGTACACGGCATACGCACAATGGTCCACTGCAAGGACTAGGAGTGGAAACCGGACCCCCCCCCCAAGAAGCGGAGTCCACATGAAGAAAAAGAAGATGTCCTGCTTCCCACACCCATAACAAAGCATACGACCGTCTCCAATGCTTCCCAATCCCGGTCGCTTTGCAGGTGTTTCACCCCGTCGAAGCTCTCGCTGTTCGACAGCAGCCGCCACCGAAACCAATTCGGGAACTGAGGAACATTAACCAGACAACAAACGCAATCTAAGGAACTCATCGTTGACGCAGCCAATCATGGCCCCCACAGCATCCCCGTCCTTGTCACCATCAATGACCCGTCTCCAGACAGGGGCCCGGTTGTCGCCAAAGGCACCGGTACCCTCCTCCATGTGAGCACTCGGAGCCGAGGAAGCTCCGAGGTCCATCCCACTTCTGATTTCGGCTGGAGCCAGGACTTGGTGAAGGCAAGTGGCCTCATGAGGTCATCCGGGCAGGACCTTGACCGATTCTCGGACATGTTGTATCAAAAACCTCAGTATATTGTTGATAACTGATTTATTAATACAAAATTACAATCAACTAATCGTTTCACTAATAAACTTTCACAATAAATTGTATTTATGACTCAGGTGTGATCCGCATCACAATTCCGAGGTGTTGACACTGCGACTGCTTCGGTAAAACTGACTCGTGCCCGCTAGCGCGCCGCCTTATATTACTCGTCCCCCACCTCGCCTGACTCATGGAGTGGTACGGTGATGTCACATTCGCACGTGCACAACGCACGTGCGCTGTTACAGCTGTGTTTGCTTCCTTCGCGCCGACATATCATATATTACAAATTTTGAAACAGAAAGGTATTATGGCGGCATGCACAGCTCGTGTAAACAGATTTGCAAACCCATCATTGATAACAGATAAGGAAATGAACAAAAAGCCTCGAGGGTTTTCTCAAGAAGTGAGTAGTTATGATGAAGACGTGACTGTGGTCAAGTGGTTAGACAATAAAATTACACATCTTCTTTCCAATTTTGTTGGTATTGGAGAAAAAGATTTCGTTAGGTGGTGTAAAAAGGAGAAGAAATTTATCGAAGTCGAACGCCCCGAAGTGGTCAAAAAGTATAATCATGCAATGGGTGGAGTTGATTTATTAGATCAACTGATGAGCTACTACAGAACATTTATAAAATCAAAAAAATGGACCCTTCGTATGATATTTCATGCGTCTGATTTGGCAGTGGTTCAGGCATACCGCGAGTACCAAATTGATAGTGATTTAGTAGGCGTACCAAAAAATAAGCAGCTCACTTTACTTCACTTTCGCCGTCGGCTAGCTGAAAGTCTGGTGTTGCGCAATAAAATAAACATTGGAAAAAGAGGACGGCCAAGTGGCAGTAGCCCATCTCCGCAGATCATACCTAGAAGACCAGGAGAGATTCGTCCTGAAGCTGAAATAGCTAGAGACGGTATTGGGTATTTTCCTGCACATGACGAGGGACTTGGGCCGCGGTGCAAGAGGGTGGGATGCCAGGGGAGAACCCGAATAAAATGCATCAAATGCAAAATTCACTTGTGTCTCACCAAAGACAAGAATTGTTTCCTAGCATTTCATACCTAAACTAAAAAAAAACTATTTGATTGTAGAAGACTGATTTCTGTGTCAATTCAAAGAAGTACAGTCGGGGGCACAATTGGCGAGGCAAAATTACAACGTAACAGCTTGACGTTTAGTTTGACTTACGACCTTATATTTTCAAGCATCGCAAAGGATTGTCTGCACTGTCAGTGCGTGTGCGTTTATGAGTGATGCCAACATGTCAACATTCAACAGATAACACACACACACAAATTGTAGTCGCATTAGAGCGAAATAACATTATATATCTGTTGCATTTACGCGTTATAGTGGCGACCCGTTCGTTACATTGAATTGCTAAAATTCACTTGGTTTAATATGTGCTGCTAGCTGTTTGGATTTAGCCATGGATTAGCGATCATTGTGTCCCGAGTTCGAATATCAATCAAAAGATGTAGTTGTTTTTTAAAACCATATTTAGGTTTTAATCAAAAAAATGTTTATGTTTATTTAAATGAAGTTAAATATTACTTATTTTAATATTTACTTCACTATTTATGTAATTTTAAATTTATCTTTTCGGTGTCGAAGGTGAAAATAAAAAAAGTCGTGCTGAATGATAATAAAAATGTTTATTCGTTTTATTCTAAAATTAACAAACATTTATGAGAATTGTGAATGAATTTTATCCTCGTCGCCAAATGTAGTGGCTACACTATAATCTGGTGTTTGGCTCGGCAACGCACCACCACGTCCTTACGGGTTGACGGTCGGACAACGACTGACTCCCACTCAGCCCTCGCCTTGTGACGTATGCGCTCGAGACAAATCATAAGTTTATCTACATACACTACATCCCTTCCTTATTTTACTTTATTGAATTTAAATAAGAATACTACCTGTATTGATTTATATTAATCTTGACGTATAGATAATATACTTATGCTTTGCATTTTTTTTTTTTTTTTTTTTTTTCGGGTGGGAAATCATCCAATGACTTCCCCCGCTCTGGGTGGAGCGGGGGGGCATGTCAGACTTGTACTGACTAAAACCCACCCATGTTCCTTCTATTGCCCTTTACGTTCCGGGGCCGCGGTATCTCTTTCGAACAACCCGCAACCCCGGCAGGCGGAGGCTCTGGCAAGCCCCTCTGCTTTGCTGACTCTCTTTGAGGCGCGCGTGAAACACGAACGCGCCGTCGACACGGCCTGTCGTCAATCGACGGACGGACGGCGAGCTACCCATTGCTCACCGTCCACAGGCCTGCATCTACGGTGGCCGGAAGTCGTCTCGCGGCGCCCGGCGCCATGGGCGTCTCCCGCGGCGGCTGGGTTGGGCAGATGTTCTCTCCCTCAATCGCCCGGCCACCTCCTTCGCTAGCATTACTGCTTCGCAGAAGGTGGTGACCGCTTCCCATTCCCTCTCGCTCCGGACCATGGCCTGAACCAGGGCCGGACGCGAGAGATCTCCGCCGCCGATCGCCTCCACGAGGGCACGGCGGTGCTCCGCCCAAGCTGGGCAGACCGCCACTGTGTGCTCCACCGTGTCCTCCGGGCGATCGTCACAATGGTGACACCCAGGCGCTTCCTCCCGCCCGATGATGTGCAGGAACCTCCCGAAACTTCCGTGTCCGGTGAGGACCTGCGTCAGGCGGTAGGTGAGGACGCCATGACGCCTCTCCAGCCACTCCTCAAAGAGGGGACTTACCGCCGCTATTGTGGCGTGCCCTGCACGGGGTTGCGACAGTCGCTCTCTCCATGCCACCATGAGATCGCACCGGAGGTCTGCCCGCCGGGCGGCAACTTGCCGTGGCAGCGGGTTTTCCCCCCGGTGTAGTGCCTCCGCGCGCCACTCAAACAGGCGCGCGAGGACTATCGCCTCCAGATCCCACGGTGGCAGTCCGGCAAGGAGGCTCGCTGCCTCGCCGGAGATCGTGCGGTAGCCCCGGACAAGCCGTATGGCCACCACCTTTTGGGGCGCGTTCAGGTAGTGGGCGGCGCGCCGCCCTAAAGAACGCGCCCATACCGGGGCCCCGTAAAGGGCCATGGACCGCACGACTCCGGCATAGAGCCTACGGCAGGAGGCGTTTGGCCCCCTCAGATTGGGCAGGAGCCGCTTGAAAGCAGCCCCCGTCCGCTCGAGTTTGGGAGCCAAACGTCGAAAGTGTTCGACGAAGTTCCACCGGCTGTCGAGGACGATTCCCAGGTACTTCATCGTCGACCCGACGCCGATGCGAACCCCTCCTACCGTCAACTGGGATCCCGACGGTGGCGTGTTTCCGCGGCCATGAAAAACCATGGCCTCGGATTTGTGCAAGGCCACCTCGAGACCCAGTAGCCGGATCCTCTCCGCGACTATCGCAACCCCGCGTGTCATGTTGTCGGCCGCCGCCTGGTGCGACCCCCCCTGAGCCAGGACGAGCGTGTCGTCAGCGTAGCAAACTACACTGACGCCGCTGGGGAGGTCGGCGCGCAGCACCCAGTCGTAACCGATGTCCCACAGGAGCGGCCCCAAGACCGATCCCTGTGGGACACCGCACGACATCTCTCGCCGGTTCCACTCTCCAGAGCGACCGGGGTATATGACGGCCCTGTCCGTCAGATATGCCCCGACCACACGACGAAGATAGGTCGGCATCCGGTGGTATTGGAGTGCCTCCCTGATGCAGCCCCAAGGCATGGTGTTAAACGCGTTGGCGATGTCGAGAGACACCGCCACGACAACCCCACCCCTGGACACTGCAGCCCCCGTCGTGAGGGCTCTCACGCGCATGATGGCATCCACCGTAGAGCGCCCCTTGCGGAAACCATACTGGTGTTCCGCAAGATCCGGCCCCGTCCCCACAAGGTGCCCGACGAGGCGGTTTGCAATTACTCTTTCAAAGAGCTTGCCCACCTCGTCGAGCAGCACAATGGGCCGGAATGCGGACGGAGAGTCCGCAGGGCGCCCCGGCTTCTGTATGAGGACCAGTTTCCCCGTCTTCCACCGAAGTGGGAACTGGCCTCTCTCCAAGCACGCGCTTAGGAGCCCTAGTAGTCGGGGCCCGAGAGCCTCCAGGGCCAGGACCCAGGCTTTGCCATGCAAGCCATCGGGTCCCGGGGCGGTGTTTTTGGCTTTCAGCCTGCCCACCGCCGCTCTCAGATCTACCCCAGTCACCTCCGGAACGTCGTCGTCGTCGTTGTCCTCGTGGTCCGCTTGTGGCACCGCAAGCGGCGGAGCCATGGGCGGAGGAGCATGCTCCCCTCGCGAAGGGAACAGAGCGCTCACCACATCCTCAACTAGTTGGGGCCGGAGACTCTGCGTCAGCGGGGGGGCCCTGGTGCGGAGTTTATCCCGCACCATCTTGTACGGGCGGTCTTCGCCGCTCTGTACCCCTCATACAGCTCCGCCTCGATGGCTGCCGCATTCGGTGCTCGAATGCGGAGCCTGCGGTGCCTGGCGTACAGGTGTCGCGCAGCGACGCATGCCTCTCGCAGTGCCGTCAGCTCGCGCGACCACCAGTACACCTGACGCCGGGCGCTTCCAGACCGGACTCGGGGCATTGCCACGTCACAGATCTCTGACATGGCCTCCTGGAACCAGTCCGCCTCGTGGTTGGTGTCGGCAGGCCTGTCCGGTGATGACACCCAGGCCTGCACGATCGAGGCTTCCAGGAGGAGCTCCCGGTCCAGCTGTTTCAGCGCCCACCGCGGACCACTCGGGGCCTGTAGGACCGGCGCGCTGGAGGTCTGGGTGGAGACGTCGAGCCGGATGTACCGGTGATCGGAGTAGGTCTCCACCTCCTCCATGACGCGCCAGTCGACGACACGCGGCGACAGAGCGGGGCTGGCGAACGAAATGTCCACCACCGACTCGCCCCGCATCCGCACACACGTGGGAACAGAACCCCGATTTAGGACGACCAGGCCTGTCTCCAGTGCCCAGTCCTCCACCATCCTTCCCCGCACATCCGTGCAGCGAGAACCCCAAGCCAAGTTCTTGGCGTTGAAGTCCCCGAGCACTAGCACGGGGAGGGAGCAGTTACCGACGACGACGGTCAACTCCCTCAGAGAGTTGTGGAACTCGGCGAGAGTTCGGCTCGGGGAGAAGTAGACGCCCGCTACGACTATATCCCCGAACCGTGCTGCGACGCACCCCTGACCCTTCCTGACACCCTCGAAGGACGGGGTACCGGCGGCGGCCGACGAGATGATGGTCACTGAGCCGCTCAGGTCCTCAACCCAGTCGTCCCTGGGGAGGACAAAGTACGGCTCAGCGACCACGGCGATATGAATCGACCACTGCGCCATGCTCTGGAGCAAGAGATCCTGAGCGCAGGCGCAGTGGTTGATATTCGCCTGTAGGAGGCGTAATGGGGCCGTTATTGGCACTCCATTACAGCCCCCTCCTGGACCCCCTGTGAGGGTCCGGCTGCCACCGCTGTGGCGATAGCGGTGGCAGTGGCAGCGGCGGCAGCAGTGGCGCCAGCGGCGGCAGCTGGAGCGGCGGCGTTGGTGGTGGTAGTCGCGGAGGACCTTCCTTTGCCCCTGGTTTTGGTAGGTGGTGCGCAGGCTTTGCCACCCGCCCGGTGATCGGCCGGCCTGGCCGCCGTCGCACATGAGTCGCAGTGCGGCGCGGCGTCGCAAGTCGCGGCCTTGTGACCGGGCTGACCGCAGCGGAAGCACAGTCGGCTGCGGTCCACCTCCGAGCACTTGACTGCCACGTGGTGACCCACGTGGCAGCGGAAGCACCTCAGAGGTCTGGGCTCCAGCAATTTGACCTGCGCGGAGACCCAGCCCACCAGGAGCCTTCGGCCCTCCACAATCTGTTTGGCCGCCGTCACGGGGCAGCTAACTGTCACAGTTCGCATGCCCTCGTAGTCAGGACGTACGGTGCCCACTGCCTTCACTTGGTCAGCAGGGCACCCACCAGTCCTGACGACGGCAGCCACCACCTCCTCCTCCATGACGGAGTCGTCCAGACCCGAAATGCGCAGGCTTGCGCACTTGACGGGTCTGGACACTCGGGCCTCGTCCGCATCAAGGGACGCCCTGAGCTTTTCGGCCAGAGCGTCTGCGGACGGGCCACTGGCGGCACCGGGGATCTCCAGCATTCGGGCCCCTGTCGCAGTGACACGTAGCCGGAGCCCCCCGGTGATCCCCAACTCCTCTAGGTTCACCGCCGCCTTTGCCTTGGCGAGAACGTCGCGGTACGTCACGCCCTTCTGTTCCGCTGCTGGCTGTAGTGTGAGCACTACAGCCGCGGTCTTTGGGGCGCGAAGTCTGGCCGCGACGTTTTGCCGCTGCCTCTGCGCCTTCTTTTTTGCCGCTTTGGCCGCTTTGCGCCCCCTCCTCTTTTCTCCTACGATTTCCCACCCGGTTTCGGCCGTCGGTGGGTTAGGCGAGGGAGGGGTGCCGGCGACCGGCGCTGGCGCCTTCGCCTTGCCCTTCCGTGCCCCTCTTTTCTTTTTAGCCGGCGCTGGCTGTGCCGGAGCTGGATTTACCGAGGTGGGCGCCGGTATTGCAGGGGCTGGTGTCGCGGTGGGCGACGCGTGTTTTGCCGGGGCCGACGCGGGTTTAACTGGGGTCGGCTTTGCAGGGGTTGCTTGTTTCGTGCCGCTGGTGGCCTGGCCGGATGACCTCGGCCCAGCTGCAACGGCCGAGTACGAAGCTAACCCCGGACCCCTTTTTGCCATACCCGGGCCGCCTTTTGCCGTCCCCGTGGCCCCGCCGGCCGTGACCGGACCCTTGCTTGTCGCCAAGGGCGGGCGCAGAACGATGCCCTCCAGGACGGAGAACCGCGCCTGGAAGGCAGCCATCTCTTGCCGAACCAGGTTGAGAATGCGATCCTCAACCGGTGCGGCATGGCTTGCTGTCTGCTGCCCCCCCTCGGGTGTTTCGGGGGACCTCCTTCCCCGGAGGCCGGCCAGGTCCGCCTGGAGCCTCCGGTTCTCCTCTAGGAGGAGTTCCGTGGCGGCTGTCAGGCGGGCCACCTCCGCCCGCAGTTCGGCCACCTCGCCCGACGCGGAGGGGGGCCCGAAGTTGGCCTCTGCTGCCGCAATTATGGAGGCCGCAGCCGTACCCACAGCTTTAAATTTTGAGGCCTTCTTAATTTTGTAGGCCACATCTTTTACCGCGGCCTCCACTGCCTCCGCAAATCTGGCCTTACGCTCCTGGTTGGAGCCGCCATCTGCACTTGCCTCCACGCTCCTCAGGGAGACCTCCTCAGGGTCGGTATCGACCGAGGGCCCCCCAGACTCACCAGCCTTCTGGGTCAGAGGGCCCTCGCCCTTGCCTCGGCCACGGCCACGGACTCCACCACGCTCGCGCACTCCACCGCGCTTGCTAGTGGGGATTTTCCGCGCCGAGACAAGCTCCCCTTCGGTGGTTGACCCCTGGTCGTCCACCTGCCTGGGCCGCTTGAGGAAGGACTTAGCGTCCGCCCTCGTAGCAGCTCCGACCCTTTCGCGGCGGGAGCTCATCGAGCTTCCCGCGCTCGCCACACTTGATGCGGTGTCAGACTCGCACCCCGCATCCCTATTCTCCTTATCTACGTCACCCGATTCTCGGTCGGGCACCTGATACGAGATCAGGTCTTCAGCAGACCGTGATCTAATGGAGCCTCCTCGGCTCTTGCTGCCAATGGCAGGCGGAAGACATTTGTTGCCCCCCCCAGAGTACGGTGGGCATGACGGCCCCGAAGGGACCGTGGCGGATTCTCCAGCTGCGGAGCAGCTGGTACCGCCCTGGGGTACCTGTTCACAATATGTCTTGTCCATTATTTTGTTTTCCTTTGAAGGGTGAGGTCCCTGTCTCCCACTCACGATAGCCTACGAGTGGTCACCAGAGGTCGGCTAGTTCCCTGGCGGGGCGCACTAACGACTGAAATACCCATCAGCCATTCATCTCCTCGCGGTGCGCCGGCGCTTGAGATTCGGGGTGACTTTTTATAGAGGTTTTCTACCTCGCGGTCCGGGCGGTTAAGCCGAGACCCTCGGTCCCAATTGTAGCGCGTGATCCACGACACTCCAGTTTGGGGTTACGATATCGACGGGGACAGAGAAGAAGTGCCTCCTCTGTCTGCTCGGGGCAGGGTGAGTGCACACCGAGCCCGCCCTTGCTCCTCCGCTGTGCCCTCTGCTTTTCAGAGCGTCACGCGGAGCAACGCACCGGTGGTCCGGGTTGGACCCCTCCCACGTCAGAATATTCGCCACGGACAGTGATCTTCCCCAAGGGATAGGAATTTCTTCCCATTACTCGGGGAATGCCACTGTCCGCACCCAGGGTGCACCGGCCCAGCAACTGCTGCTCCCACTCAACGGATCGAGGAAAGCAGCAGCCACTAGGCACACGTGGAGGTTTTCTGACTTTGCACCCCTTATGCTTTGCATTATAAAGTATTTCTCAAGTTACCAACAGTCGGTTTGGTATAGATTGTACCATTTTTTATCAATTTAAAGAATGACTACATAATTTGCAATTCATAACTAATTATTTTGATTCAATCATTAATTTACCACCTTCCATCTCCTCCCCAAAATGTTTATTGAATCAGTCTTTATTATTTGGCGGAGGTGGAGCTTGTGGATTACATTTCTATATATTTTTTCAAATATACATACTTTATCTCCTGGTATCAAGTCACTTTCTTTTGCCTTCCATTTCGTATCTGAATATTCTTTACGTAAAGGTTTTTTTTTGTTTTTTTTTTCCATATCTCTTACCTCTTCGTCTTTCAGTTGACAGTTAATGTCACTGACTGTTATACGGTAGGTTCTTTTTTTTACAATACGGTATTACACCCATTTTTAAAAAGTATCTCATTTTGATCCTAGGGTCCTAGTGAACCACCAAAAAACTAAAACATTTTAATCAATCGATAAGTGCCATGAAACTGCATTTCAATTTTACAATTTCTATTTTCGCGCGTAAAATCACAAAAACTCTTGACGCCATGTTACTCTGTGGTCATGACGTCAGTTGGTCATGTAAACAAATGCGCTGTTATTAGTCTTTCAGTTTCGTTGTATATTTTATTCTTGGTAAATTTGTACTGTCTTTTTTTTACGAAACCGTCTTCCATGGTATTATTACTATTATTTCAATAAAAATAAAATATAAAGTTTTTTTTTTTTTTAATACAAAAATAACAAACGTTGCTCAGTTGACAGTTGTCACTTTTTGTTTACATGACCGTATGAAGTAATAATCATGGCGGACACACTCTTTGGCGGACACTGTTTCACTTAGTAAAACAACAGACTAAAAAGTGAAAACTTTGAAATCAATTTTAAAATTGATTTAGTTATTTTATAACTGAACTATACCGGACGGCATGCGGTATGCTGCGGCTGCAGAGGACCTCAAGCGGCGTAAATATAGTAACCTTATTGGGAACTATATTTTTGAGCCGTTTGGGGTTGAAACTCTGGGACCGTGGGGTCCTTGTGCTCACAGCCTTTTTAAGGAAATTTCAAAACGCTTGGTTGAAACTTCCCGTGACCCAAGGGCTGGCTTTTACTTTGGCCAGAGGCTTAGCGTTGCCATACAACGTGGCAACGCGGCCAGTCTCTTGGGGACACTGCCAACTTACAGCGTTGAGGACGAACTCCTTGACGCTATTTTTTAATTTATCTATAAGTTTAGTTTAATAATTTTAGTTTATAACACACTTATTTAAGTTAGAACTTAATTAATTATTTTGTCCGTTATTTTATTAACTAAATCTAACGTTTTCCGACTGCTTATTGCCTAAGCTATCTGAATTGTATATTTTTAGAATTTCTTTCATATAGAGTAAAATACCCTATTCTGTGGCAGAAGTTTCAAAACCTTAAACCCAAGAATGTTTTGTTTTGTTCTTTTGTTTTGCAACTTCTTGCTTTATTCGTTTTCAGATAGTTCCAAACTTTGTCAAATAACTAATTTAAATTGAGAACTACAACGTAAATCAATAACTATCATCAGTTTACTCCTCTAACATCACATGTTATCTTCTATCAATACATTGTACTACTTTTTTATTATAATTACTTTGTGTACTTCAATACATATCTAGTAGATTCTGTCATTATGAGTTTATTTTAATTTTCAATATCCTCGGTAGTAATTTATTTCATTATCTGCCTAGCCCTTTCCCAGCCATGTTGGAGCCGACTTAAAATCACCGGATGCAACCGATTACCAGCATCTCACTCGGAGCGCCTCCACAACTCGGCTAGTACTGGCAATACGACACGACACCCCTGTCGGGACCACAACTAAACGTGACGGGCGGTCATCCATCCACAGACCACCCCCGGCAAGCGCGGCCCAACCCAGAGATGGATTCGAGCGGCTTCTACGATTTAGCCACTGACTGCCATAATTTCTTCGGACAGACAAACCTCTAATAATAACCCTAGTAACGCCCGATCTCATAATAAATACAGTTGTGACACTTTTTCCTTTAGACGCACCAAGCCTGAGGCTTGTGTGCACCACTCCCATATCCAGTCCAATTCAATCCTTCGCAACATTGAATCCGTCGACTCTCTCAAACATCATAACTCTTACCTACTCCTGGGAGTTATAGAAAATCTCCTTTTGCTTTTCCTTCTTCTTCTCCTCCTTTTTACTTTTTAGTTATTTTTTTTTCGATATTATTTTTCGGTGGCCTCTAACTAATTTGGAAAATATCTCTATTACTTTTTTTCTGCTTGAAAATCAAATGTCTACGGTGGTGGTATACTAGGCTTATAAGCCTGAAATGATGAGACAATTTGATGTCGAGTAATTTTTATCCAATACTTTATACACTTTTCATTTGTATCCTATATACTTTTAATATGATATATTTTTATGTCCGCACTTGTATTACAATTTTTTTTTTTTTAACTGGTAAAATTCGAACTTCCGAGCCACAAGAATGCGCGAATTTAATGAATAGCTAATGCGTCCAATTTAATGGATAGCCAATGCGTCCAATTTAATGGATAGCCAATGCTCCCAATTTAATGGATAGCCATTGCGCCCAATTTAATGGATAGCCAATGCGTCCAATTTAATGGATAGCCATGCGTCCAATTTAATGGATAGCCAATGCGTCCAATTCAATGGATAGCCAATGCGTCCAATTTAATGGATAGCCAATGCTCCCAATTTAATGGATAGCCATTGCGCCCAATTTAATGGATAGCCAATGCGTCCAATTTAATGGATAGCCATGCGTCCAATTTAATGGATAGCCAATGCGTCCAATTCAATGGATAGCCAATGCGTCCAATTTAATGGATAGCCAATGCTCCCAATTTAATGGATAGCCATTGCACCCAATTTAATGGATAGCCAATGCGTCCAATTTAATGGATAGCGATGCGTCCAATTTAATGGATAGCCATTGCACCTAATTTAATGGATAGCCATTGCACCTAATTTAATGGATAGCCAATGCGCCCAATTTATGATGCTCGTAATCTACCGTACTAAAACAGTGTATGGTATATGTCGCATGCCTAAGTAGCATTGGTTCTAGGACATGCCGGTTTCCTCGCGAGGTTTTCCTTTACCGTTTAAAGAGCATTGGTGATGAGTGACAACACATAAAGCCTGCCTGGTTTCGAACCCACGACCTTGGTCGGACTAGGCCACCACCACTCTGGATAAATTTAATACAAACAACATACATTGAGGTGTGTTGTTGTTACATAAAACTTATATGTATATATTTGATAAGTTTAACTAATTATTTACTTTTTTATAAATGTCATACTAATTAATATAGTATAATAATTAATATAGTATATTACTGTTGTAACATCACTATTTAGTATGTTACTAATATGGTCTTCACTAGTAAATGTATTATCTGTGGTCGGCGGCGCTCCGCCACACTTCATGTCATGATGTAGAACCGAATACATCTCCTGTGTCTCTTACCAATAAACCAGTATCTTACCCAACGGACTCTCATTTATAAGCATCCAACATAACATGGTGTCAGAAGTGGTTTAAGAAGAATCATTCAAGAAAAAGTCGAGGTCGTCGAAGAAAATGCCGGACCAAGCGGACGTCAGCCATGATGGTGAGCAAAATTTTCAAACACGTGTGAAGCAGTTAAATATATCGTCGGATCCAGCTCATAACAACGCTGAATCATGGAAAAAATGGTCGCAAGCATTTGAGCTATATTTATTAGCGACAGGCCTTGACAAAGCAACTGAGAAACGCAAAATCGCCATTCTGCTGCACTCAATCGGTGAGCGAGGACTGAACATTTTCAACACGTTTAACCTAACAATCAATGGCAGCACGCTTGAAGAGGTGAAAACAAAATTTAACAAATATTTCGAGCCAAGAAAAAATATCACGATGTGCAGATACCTATTCTTCACACGTAAGCAGGAAAAATCCGAAAGCATCGACGAATTCCTCACGGATTTGGAGAATAAGAGCAGAGAATGTGAGTTTGGCACGCTCAGGGAATCGCTCATCAAAGATATTTTAATTGCAAACCTCAATTTGGACTTGTCACATGTGCGTCAAAGGTTACTGCAAGAACATGACTTAACCTATCAGAGAATGCAAGAGCTAGCGAGGACGCTCATAGTCGCACAGCAGGATGCTGAGAAAATAGTCAAAGGGAGCAGCATCGCCAGTGAAAACGTCATGCATCTCAGTCGGAGGAGCCGTAGTCGAGGAGATCGTCGACAGCGAGCTTCCAGTCGCAAGTCAGCGTCAAGCAGTCGCAAGCCAGCTTCAGGCAGTCGCGAGTCACCTTCAGCTTCAGGCAGCTCGAAGACATGTAGCCGCTGTGGGCAGTCTCATCGCTACAAGTGTCCAGCTCAAGGAGTTCAATGCAGGTCATGTAAATCTTACAATCATTTTGCTAAATTTTGTCACAAAAATAAAAAAGTCAGTCAGTTGCAATCGTTTAATTCAGATAATGGTAGTCAAGATTATTTCGTAGGTATGCTGAATAGTCAAAGTCATAATGGTCAAAGTCATAAAAGTCAAATGTTGAGTCTAAATAATCACAATCAAACGTCGAGTCAAAGTCATAATAGTCATTCTCACAGTCAGTCACTCAGTCAGAGACACAGGAACACACAGACACACAGTAAGACATCACATCCATCCATCCATCCCTATGATGAGAAAAGTGACATGTCGGAGAGATTTATTATCCAGTCAAATAGTCAGAGTCCCAATTCATATCACATGTATGAAAACAATTACATGTCGGATAGATTTTTTATCCAGTCAAATAGTCAGAGTCCCAATTCATATCACATGTATGAAAACAATTACATGTCGGATAGATTTTTTATCCAGTCAAATAGTCAGAGTCCCAATTCATATCACATGTATGAAAAAAATGTCATGTCTGAGAGATCCAATGTCCAGTCAAATAGTCAAAAGAAAAAATGTCAGAGTCTCATGGAGAAAATGCAAGTCATAGAAAAGGTTACAAAACCTACAGAGTGGGTTAATTCAGTCGTTGTAACAGTAAAAAGTTCAGGTCAGTTACGAATTTGTCTTGATCCTAGAAATTTAAATAAAAATATCATGAGGGAACATTATCCACTCAAGTCAATTGATGAGATTAGGTCTCAGCTCGAAGGGGCTGTATGTTTTTCTCATTTAGATGCATTTTCAGGGTTTTGGATGCTACGTTTAGATGAATATAGTTCAGAATTATGTACCTTTCAAACACCATTTGGTAGATATAAGTATTTAAGATTACCCTATGGCATAAATGCCTCGTCTGAAATATTTCAAAGAGTCATGATGAATCTATTTGGTGACATAGAAGGCGTACTTATATTCATCGATGACATCTTAGTCTATGGACCAAATGAGTCAGTTCACAATGAAAGATTACATAAAGTCATGCAAAGAGCTCGTCAAGTCAATTTAAAATTTAACAAGTCAAAGTGTAAATTTTCACTGTCAGAAGTATGTTTTTTAGGTTATGTCTTCAGTAAAGATGGTGCAAGGGCAGATCTTGAGAAGGTCAAAGCAATTGTCAACATGCCTACACCACAAAATGTCAAAGAGTTACAGAGAATACTAGGTATGATAAACTACCTAGGACCTTTTATAAGTAACCTGTCAGAAAAAACACAAATGTTAAGAAATCTTTTAAAAAAAGATGCAGTCTGGACTTGGGATGAAAATCATAGTCAATGTCTGAGGAAACTGAAGGATGAAATTACAAATTCACCAGTTTTAGCTCATTATAATCCCAAGATTCCATTAGTCTTGTCAGTCGATTCGTCAAAGTCAGCGTTAGGTGCAGTCATTTTACAAAAAAATAAACCTATAGCATACAGTTCGAAAACTTTAACTCAAACCCAAGAAAGGTATGCTCAAATAGAGAAGGAGCTGCTAGCAATTCAATTTGGTTGTGAAAAATTTCACCAATATGTATATGGTAACAGAGTCACAGTTCACACTGATCATAAACCATTAGTCTATCTGTTTAAAAAACCATTACATGATGTCCCAGCTAGATTACAGCGTATGATGTTAACTTGTCAAAAATATGATTTAGAAGTTATACATGTCCCAGGCAAAGAAATGTTCATATCAGACACATTGTCAAGAGCAGCTTTGAAAGAACATTATAGGCCTGAAAATGAATCAGAAATGTCTTGTCATGTCAATCTAATGTATGCTAACTTAGCAATTACAGATGAATATAGCACAAAATTGGCTCAGGAAACTAAGAAAGATGAAACCCTGCAGCTATTAATAAAGTATTATAATGAAGGTTGGCCAAAAACCAAAAATAGTGTCAGTCCATTAATAAAACCATTCTGGAATATACAAGGAGAAATCCATAAAATTAGAGATTTAGTATTCAAAGGCTCAAAATTAATAGTACCACAGTCAATGCATAAAGAAATGTTAGTAAAAATTCACAAAGGTCACCAAGGTATAAATAAATGTCTAAACTTAGCTAAAGAATCTCTTTATTGGCCAAATATGTCTAGTGATATTAAGAATTTAGTAGAACAATGTCTAGTGTGTGCAAAATTCAAACCATGTAACCAAAAGGAACCACTACAGAATTATGAAATAAGCAAATATCCATGGCAACAAGTCGGTATTGATTTAATGCATTTCGATAGTTTAGTATATTTAATTGTCACTGATTATTATTCAAAATTTATAGAGATTGCATTATTAAATAACAACAGTACATCAAAAAATGTAATAACTCATTTAAAGTCCATATTTGCTCGTCATGGAATACCATTGTCACTGGTATCAGATGGTGGACCTCCTTTTCAGTCAGTTGATTTTAAAAATTTTATGGAAGAATGGGACATAGAACATATTGTAACTAGCCCATATCATTCACAGTCTAATGGACAAGCAGAGAGTTCAGTCAAAATCATAAAAAACATGCTAAGAAAATGCAAAGAAAATGGATCAGATCCATACATAGCATTGTTACAATACAGAAATACAGGTAAAAATAATTTTTCATCACCAGCACAGTTACTCATGTCTAGGAACTTAAGAGATAACATTCCAACATCATATAAGAAGTTGAAGCCAAAAGTGGTAACATTTAAAGATTACAAAGAGTCTGTCAAGAAAAATGATAAAAATAAGTCAAAATACTACAATAAAAATGCCAAGTCAATGTCTATGTTACATCATAATTGTGCTAACCCTCCCATGCAATCCAACTCGTCACAAAGGGGAGAGGAAGGTGACAGACAGGAGTCTAGGCATCAAGAATCCTCATCTCAGCAATCCTCAAATGTAACAACTAGGTCAGGTCGTATTGTAAAACCTACCAGAAGGTTAATTGAAGAAATGGATTAAGTTAAATTATAAATAGAGTCATAAGTAAAGTTTAAGTAACTATAAGTATAATTAAGCATGTTGTCTTGTATAAAATTAAATAGCATAGCACTTATATTAATTGTCAGTCAGGGGTCTAATTTGAACTCAACAAGGGGGATGTTGTAACATCACTATTTAGTATGTTACTAATATGGTCTTCACTAGTAAATGTATTATCTGTGGTCGGCGGCGCTCCGCCACACTTCATGTCATGATGTAGAACCGAATACATCTCCTGTGTCTCTTACCAATAAACCAGTATCTTACCCAACGGACTCTCATTTATAAGCATCCAACATAACAATTACATTTACATTAGTCCCACATTAAAGTTAGTACCTACTTGCAACTCAGTACCCTGTGAACTAATTTATTTATTCGTTAATAAGCAGGCCTCTTCACTATATCCAACTTATTCCAATTTAAAAATTGCAAAATTGTCAAACAGTATTTACATATCTTGTTTATTATTTAAGTGATTATTATATTTAATTATTTATATTTCCTTCCTCCTTTCATGTATGAGAGACTCTTTCTATAATATGTAATTTGGTGGTATTATTTAAAACCACCACTTGATCAAGTCACTAACACTTTTGATTTTTTTTTTTAAAAAAAAACGTCCCAAAGCGTAGTTCTCTATAAAGAGGAATGGACAAAAACTCCATGGACACTCTAGTTTCACTCTTATTGTTTACACAAACTTGATGACTACTAATATTCATATGGAAACTCAAATCAAATCAAATCAAAATATTTTTATTTTACATAGGCCTACATGGGCACTTATAAAACGTCGAGAAAAGATGCACGGTATAACTATAACTACAGACATACAAGTTCTATAAATGAACCTGACTAGAGTACCTTTCACAGCGCACTGTGTAGCTAAAGTTAACGCATCCCACAGACCTTTTGTACGAGTATAAGCTAAACGAGCCATAATTATGAAATAATACTGGCACACAGTCAGGTGGCAAATACGAGCAACAAACAGCAATATAAACTGCGACTTTATAGCTACATCAGAGAACATAGAGGATTATCTTGAGTGTACACTGACTGATGGTTTTCTCCTTATTGACATCCACAATTTGCAACGATAAGCCGTTGATCTATAACTTCTTCTCTATCAATCCTCAACGCAGCATGAAAACGTTAACTTTTACTTCCCTATAATTCAAGAGTAATTCTTGAATTAACGAACAGCCCCGTAAAGGCCTAATGTCCTTCATAAACTTTGCTCTGTTTGGGAGTAAAGTAAGTATCAAGTTCATCGATTGCAATCTGAAAGACGTCTGCTCCATCTGTGGCAGATACATCAGGAACATTATAAAATATTTGTTGCAGTTCTAAACCGCCAAAATCCATTAAGCTTGCCCTTTTCTTCTTGCACTTACAATACCAGAAACATCGAGATAAATAACGTCTGGCTCCAACCGAAGGTTCTCCTTCGCAGTCGAACTTCTCAAGCATCAGTTACGACATGTTAATGTTATATCTGGAACCAGCCAGTTTATTGTTAGTTCAATATCAATTTAATGATCAGAAATATCTGCTCTTTTATCACGTCAATTTAATGACCATTATATACAATATATAATGCTGTTGAGGATATATTATTTCCTCTGAATAATGTCAAACGTTTACAATTGAATGACCAGCTATGCTGCTTCTATCTCATTATGTTGATATCAATTAAATGATCAGTATAAATGTATAAGTATACTGCTTTACGAAAATGCAAAATAACTTTGTCATTTCTTTTGTGTCAATTGAATGACCAGCTATGCTGCTTCTATCTCATTACAATGTTGATATCAATTAAATGATCAGTATTAATGTATAAGTAAACTGCTTTACGAAAATGCAAAATAACTTTGTCATTTCTTTTGTGTCAATTAAATGACCAAGCACTAAGCCAGCTTACTTGCTTGATTGTGTTTGAAATTAATTCAAAATAACCACCAATCAAACACCTCTGCCTTTCTCTTCGAGAAATATAAGAATGATGTTTTGTCAAAATAACAGAATCACACATCTTCCGACTTAACGTAGCCGGCGGAATCTAAAAAGTTACTTGTTAGGTACACCTCTGCCTTACCCTTCGAGGATCCACTTCATACTTCACACTTCGAAAATCCACTAATCACTTTTTATGTATTTTTTTTTCAATTAACCTCAATTATGATCACTTTAGCAATAGTTACTAATTACTAATAAAATAACCAAGTTAATCGTTCTTAAAACGTGTTATCAGTGCTGGTGCGTTCCAATGTAATGAGTCCTAGCACATCTCAGCGTAAACAAGTGAGTTATTTTATAAGGCTATGTTGTCGCCTCCGTTATTTATGAAATTATTTCGAATATTCGAATCATAATCATATTTACCACCAGCTATTAAGCAATTAAATGGAAATATGTTTAAAAATAAATTGAAAAAAATTTTAATTGAAAATGTATTTTATAATCTGCATGAATTTTTTGCTAAAAAATAATATTTTGTATGTACCCTTAAATACTATTGCATATCCGACTTGGGTAGACTGTTGGAACCAAAAAATGTAATGTTTATAAATAAGAACTTCATGTACACAGTTACGCAATAAATATATCTTTATCTTTATCTTTATCTTATAACGGCTGTTTAGTAATTCAAATAACTTAATAGTCTAAACTATAATAATTTAAGGTAAATAAGTTATTTTGGTAAATGTAAATGAGACTAAACTAAAAGTGTTGTGTAAACGCACTTTCTAATATTTCTCTACACCATACTAAGTATTGTTTCACTGCAGGCACCACTGTCTTTTTTTTTTTTTTTTTTTTACGTTTTATTGATTTAATTTTATCCTCGTCGCCAAATGTAGTGGCTACACTATAATCTGGTGTTTGGCTCGGCAACGCACCACCACGTCCTTACGGGTTGACGGTCGGACAACGACTGACTCCCACTCAGCCCTCGCCTTGTGACGTATGCGCTCGAGACAAATCATAAGTTTATCTACATACACTACAGTCACATTCCAACTTAGATGAAAGAAGTTCACTTGTAACTTTCTAACACTTTTTTTTTGTGGTATACCCACTTAGTCAATTAACAATAACATATCAAGAAAATGATATTCTAATAACAGAAATATAATTGTTGATACAGGTATCGGTTCGTTAATATTTTAATGTCTTTGGGTATCGGTTTTGTGCAGAGTTTAATGAAAACTAATGTTTATGATTTAGACTTTATGAACATGTTTTATTATTATGTAACGTCACAATGAATGAACGAATTGAGGTTATAGCTTAAGTGTTCATTTTCTTAACGAAAAGAAGATTGAAATTGACCTCAATTTAATATAATTAAATGTTACCTACTCAATATTTAGTTACACCGTTTAATAATTAAAACAAAAACATCTAGATATTAATATTTAGTATATCCTCCATTATTTTCAATGCAGTCGAGTAGACATTTGCACATGTTACCATATTACTACTATAAACCTTTTGCTCCTGCTAGCCGCAAAACGAAGTACGGGAGAAATGCCCCTCTTTCCTATGCTCTCAGAAGGTGTAACGACATATTTCACGATTGTGAGTTAGACATATTTTCAGGCAGCGTTACTAACTTTAAAAGAGCTGTGCTCAATAAGATGTAATTCTTGCCCTTTAATATTATTTTCTTTATCTCATGTGTTTGTATGAAGTTTTGTTATTTTATTAAATTTTCGCATTTATAATATTATGTAGCACATTATTACTATTTTATCTAATTTAATTTAATTTATAATTTTTAATTTTACCTCAATCTAATTAATTTAGTTTTAAGTATAATATACCATTTTTTATAATTGTTAAAGATCCTTTTATTGATTATTATTGTATAGTGTGATCTAAATAAAATGCTGTGCTCACCTTTAATTTAGATGCATGCAATTCTATTGTAATTGTGGATGTTACTCACTACGAATGATTTTGTATGTATTTAGTTGGTTTGCCTAAATAAATAAAATAAAAAATAAAAAAATAAAATAAAATATTACCACACATATTTCGGTTCCTCTTTAATTTTCCCAGATCTCCAAACAATGTGTTTTTAATTGTTGAATACTCTTGTCATGATCCCCCGTGGCTCCCACCTTTGCAACAAAAATATCTCTGGGTGATTGTGAAACTAGTAGCGCACAGTGCTCGCTCGGTGAACAGGACAGTTGACCTGGACAAATGTCCCAGACAAATGTTATATTTATCAACTCATCAGCTGGGTAAATGTTACACAGTAGATTCCATGTCATCTTTTTGTTTGTGTTGCTGTCAGAAAGGGGTTTTTAACTGTAGTTTGGCAAGCCGTCAGCGTAGAGGACACGGCGAACGGTTTTCACTGAGGTATCGCATAATTCTGCAAAGCTCGTTGGTGTGAAAGCATTCGTTTCAAACTCGTCAACAATTTGCCGTCGCTGTGCGGCGGCAACCGTTTTCCTCGCATCTTTTAATTCAGTGACTTACAGTATTCTTCTAAAACAAAAAGAAAGTGATACATGTATTAAGCAGCTATAACATTTTTTTTTAATATAATATAAACGGTGGCCAGCGGTTTCACCCGCTGCTCAGCTCCTTTTACTCAACTCTTTTAACAGTTTGTTTTTTCTATTTTTGGTGTGCAATAAAGTATATTCTATTCTATTCTATTCTATTCCTTTTCTGGAGAGATCCACCCTTTTCACCTAGACCTAGGGGTGTAAAAAATATCCTACGAACTGTTCTCAGACCTAACAAATTATAATCCTCATGATAAAAAACAACAACCTTCTCCTTTTACAAGTCAGTGAATAAAAAAGAATTAATCCTTATGCCTCAGATTATTATTAGGCAAATATCAAATAAAAGTTTAAGTAATCCTTACTAATATTATAAAAGCGAAAGTGAGTTTGTTTGTTTGTTTGTTTGTTTGTTACCTCTTCACGCTTTAATGGCTAAACCGATTTTGATGAATTTTGGTACAGAGATAGTTGGGAACCAAGGGACGGACATAGGCTATTATTTTTTTAAAAAGAGTAGGATATGAAGGAGAAAGAGGGAAGAAACGGGAAAACTTAGCGTTGCTATTACAAATCAATAAGGCGCTACCGAATTTAACGCGAGCGAAGCCGCGGGCAAAAGCTAGTAATTCATAAATATAATACTCACATTTAGTCCGGTTTAATCAGATGCAGTGCAATAATAGTCACCCTCGCCTCAATATAAATATTTGCCTGCATTTTGAGTTTTGAGAATAATAATTATACCGCTATCTATTAAGCCACACTTCACCAACCAACAACTACAATCAATCGACAACGTTAATATTCCGATCAAGTTAAATATTCATAAAAGTCATGTCTACCTCACCGAGATTTTTATTCTTTAGTTACTTTTTATGATCTACCTCCCTAACTTAAAGAATTATTGTGTGAACAAAGCAAACAATGTAATGGCCGCCATAGACGTTCAAGTAATTTGATCAAACAGACTGGTTCAAACAATTTGATCAAATTGGCATGATCTTTCAAGCGACCACACACCTTCACGCAGGCTTGAAGCGGCGTCAGTTCAGTATCGAATCGTACGAAGCGTTGTTGTGTTTCTGTGAAAATGTCTACAGACGACGCTTTAGCAATAGTTGGTTTAGTGTTTGCTTCGGAAGCCTACAAAAGGAGAAAAAATCGTGATGTATGGTGTAAAAAGTGGCTCTTGAAAAGAGACGAATATTCGCATATAAACTTGTTAAGTGAATTAAAATTTGCTCCTAAAGACTGGTATAATTATTTGCGAATGAATGAGGAAACATATTTAAAGCTTCTGTCGTTAGTCAGTCCATTAATTGAAAAAAAGGACACTATTATGCGAAAATCTATATCACCACATGAAAGATTAAGCGCAACTTTGAGGTTTCTTGCGACTGGGAGGAGCTATGAAGACCTAAAATTCTCGACAGTAATATCACCTCAGGCTTTGGGACAAATTATTCCTGAAACTTGCGAAGCTCTATATAAAGTTCTCTGGAGAGATTGGTTAAAGGTAAATAAAATACTTACTATTTATTTTATTATAAATTGTAATAATATTTATTTAAACAAAATCAAAGATAAAACATATCTAAACTAAATCAAAAAAGAAAATAGACTCAGTTTTTACGTCCTAGTCAACACAAATCGTTTACATTTGGAAATTAGTGAAATAAGTAGCTGCATTTACATCTGGAATGGAAAGTTGCACCGAATTAGATCTCTGTTCTTCTAATTCCAAGGGCTGCATCTGTGTCATAACAATGGGTTGTGTTGAATTTTTGGCAGAAACAGGAGATGATGATAAATATGTATGATTCGATGATGTCGATGGCGTAGACCAATTAATTGGAGAATGTGAATATTGTTGCTGTGGATGAAATGTAAACTGTTGCGTATGATTATCATTACACAACTTATGGGTCAAAGTCAAGTTACCCAACTCTGCTTCAAAAAGGGTATCATTGATGATTTTTTCTGCAATGAGACGCTGATTTGTGGGTAATTCACGCATTTTGATCGCAACACTTTTAGCGAAAACATCATGACGGTCTTCTTTAATAGCGGGTCGCTTAAAATGATTCTGTACCGATAAAAGTACATCATTGACAATTGAGTCTGTTTTCTTTTTTGGTGGTCTTGACTGTGGCCGATTGTTGGCACTAATATTGATAGATTCAGTCTGCTCATTGGTGGACTCGATCAGCTCTTCGATGGGCTCGGTAGGCGTAACGGTGGGCTCAGACGACTCAGTGGGTTCAGCATCGGAGGGCTCCGTAGGTATCGTTGGCAACTGAAATATTTTTTAATTAGTTTCACACCACTTTTTCTATTCTAGAATATATTATACCTATATTTTAAATATATTTTTTTAAATTTATATTTCAGTTTCCACGGACTGAACAGGAATGGAAATATATATCCAAACAATTTGAAGAAAGATGGAATTTCCCGCATTGCCTGGGTGCGATTGATGGGAAGCACGTAGATATTACTCCTCCAGAAAATAGCGGATCATATTATTTTAATTACAAAGGAAGACATAGCATGGTTCTTATGGCAATAGTGGATGCAAATTATCAATTCTTGCTGTGCGATTTTGGTACCAATGGCAGGGTTTCGGATGGAGGTGTTCTTCAAAATACTGAATTTTATGAGAAATTACAAAATAATGATTTAAAAGTTCCTCTTGCGGAAAGCGTGGAAAACAGTTCTAGAAGCCTTCCATATGTATTCGTGGCCGATGATGCATTTCCTTTAAGATGCGACATGATGAAACCATTCCGACAAATTGACTTAAATTCACATGAAAAGAAGATTTACAATTATCGTGTGTCTCGGGCGAGACGGATAGTTGAGAATACATTCGGCATATTGGCATCCAGGTTCAGAATTTTTCATACGCAAATTAACATAGATCCTCACAAAATAGAATCCGTAGTAATGGCGTGTTGTGTTTTACACAATTTTCTGATGTCAGCCTCGCGTAATTTTTACGCCCCATCAGAATGTTACGATTATGAAGACAGAGAAAACGGAACGATTACACCCGGGTTTAACACCATACAGTCAAATATGAATCACTTATGTCGTAGAAATTACGGGAATATTACAAATGCGGCCAAGATTGTAAGACAAGAATTTATTAATTATTTTAATAATGAGGGTAGTATTCCATGGCAGAATGATTTTGTGTCAGTTTAAATAAAAATGTTACTTAGTTAATTAGATACGATTGATTTATTATTATGATGAAACTTAATAAAATATGAACATGGAAATAAAATTTGTTTTATTAACTTACCTCAGATCCGACATGATCAGACATGTTCGAGCGTGAACTTCTTGGAATGCATTGTTCTTTAAGAAAAGACAGTTGATTATAGTACCATAACTTTGGCTTATATATTTCATCAAAGCCTGCGCCCGACTTCAAAGACTCCGCTACTTTATGTTCCTCCTTTTTGAAGGCTGTTCGAAAGCTGTTAATTTTTTTTGTCACCAGGTCACGGTCTGCATTTGGTTCTATTTCTTTAAGTTTTTCTATTAATTTACAATAAGCAGCATTCCGTTTATCTCTGTTATGGTAATCTTTATTTTTTACGTTCCATAAACAGGATTCATTTTGATATATTTGTATGAATTCTTCTAATACATCGCGCTTCGACATTATGTGATTATGCTATGCACTGCAAGTTGCAGTCTGCAACACGTCGCAAGGTAACACTTCCGCTGCAGCAACTGAGCGCTTGCAACACACACGCTCAAATTTTTTATCTAAACAGTTTGATCAAACCGTTTGATCAAATAAAAATACGAAAATTCATATTTCTTCAAGCCATTTGATTACTCATTAAATTTGATCAAATTTTACCACAGACATTCATGCCAATTTGATCAAACCGTTTGAACCAGCCTGTTTGATCAAATTATTTGAACGTCTATGGCGGCCTTAAAGAATAAAATATTTCTGTCCCATTACTACCAACCAAATAAAAAGTTACAAAAAGTCTACAATCTTGCGTTAGATTTGAACTCACAGCTAATCGATTCACACGTCTGTCCGAACCCGATTAACCGGTAAGCCATCCTGACTCTAATTAATAAGTTGAAATTATGAGCTAGAATCACTTGTTGACGACAACGACTATATGCTTAAAAATATAAGGTCGTAAGTCAAACTAAACGTCAAGCTGTTACGTTGTAATTTTGCCTCGCCAATTGTGTCCCCTGACTGTACATAATTATTTTTTTGTTAATTTTATATTCATAATATTTTGTTTAATTGTTTTTACAAATACAATTAAATTTTTCTTATTAAAAATGCAAATCTAAACATTTTTTTTTATTTCCAAGTAAATCCTAATATACTACTTTTATCATTACATAGGACGGATGTGCACATTTGTGCACAAAAAGAAAAACAGATTTTGCTTGAAAAGTCGACTGGCGGGATTTTTTTCTTTATTTTTTCCTTATTTCGTCTAGCCTACTCTAGATACAGGTTTTTTTTTAGATTGATTTGAGAAAAAATAATAATTCAGGTCTGAAAGGGTTAAAGATTTAATCCTTATCCTTACTCCTTACTTTATTATTATTTTATTTAATATATAAAAGCGAAAGTGAGTTTGTTTGTTTGTTTATTTGTTTGTTACCTCTTCACGCTTTAATAGCTAAACCGATTTTGATGAATTTTGGTACAGAGATAGTTGGGAACCAGGAGACGGACATAGGCTAATTTTTATTTAAAAAAGTGGGATATGAGGGAGAACGAGGGAAGAAAAGGGAAAACTTAGCGTTGCTATTACAAATCAATCAGGCGCAAGAGTAAAAACTACAGGTCTGCTTGGTGTGTTATATCGAATTTAACGCGAGCGAAGCCGCGGGCGAAAGCTAGTTAGTAATAAAAGCTGATTTTAGATTACTTTTGAAATATAACAAATAATGTTTCTAATATATTTTTCTAATAAGTACGTAAGTAAAATACAAAAAGTTTTATATAAAGTTGATTATTTTTCTTTATTTTTGCAAATAAATAATAAAGGTTAAAAGCTGTACAAACTGTTTTATTTCATTAAAATGAATTCAACCTTTTCTGCAATACTGACATTATTTGTTTAACTAACGAATTTTCGCATATGTTTCCGTTGTAAGAATGACCTATTTTGGGAAAATACTTTTAAGATTTTTTTTTTCTACAACAACGACACAAGTGAGGACTACTTCTCGTTTTTTATTTATTACTAGACAAAGACAATATTTATATATTCCTTAGTATATGCTTTTACAAGTACAGTAATGCACAAATATATCGCCTCTTCGCATGAAAAGTGTATAATTCCCGAAAATATTCGAAATTAAGTTTTTACGCGGAAACAGTTGGTATCACCAATATGTTTCTCTTAAACACTGACAAAACAGCGTAGTTCAACAAAATCTGGCTAGATGGCGCTTTGTTTAGTTTTAAATTGGCTGAAATGAGAATTTGTCTCGCGTGAATACGATACAGTTTTTAGTTACGTTCAAGCGACCGAGCAGTAAATAAATATCTTGAATACAAACTCGAAATTAAATACTTATTGCTGTAAATGTGTAGCAAAGTTTGAATAAATTTTCTCTTTAAAATTGTATATTTCTGTAATTGTACAGTTTTTGTGACAAAATATTAATAGTGTCCGAATCTTTTTCATTAAAACTGTGTTTTTCCTAAATTGTATAATGTATCTGATATTTTTTGTGCAAAGATATGTTTCAACTTAAAATTGTCTACTTTTTATCATAAATCTGATGTTAGAAATAGTTCAATCCCGAAAACATTTTAATTAATAAACGTAAAGCTTATTTTGAGTTTGTTAATATTTGCTTTTTCATTATGTACGATTTCAATGTGATTTTAAAACATACAGCGGCATGGTTTCAACGTGTTTGGCTATTTTTTAATATCTGGGAGTGAGCGCGACGCGTGTAGGTAGCATTTTGCACCGCGCGGCTGTCTCGTTTTGTAGGTACCTACAAAACGAGACAGCCGCGAACGCGATACCTAGCCGTCGCGGCCGACCGTCCGTTATAGTGCCAGCTCTAATTGTATTCTTTATTTATGCAGATAATATTCAATTTTTCGGAAATGGCACAGACGTCAATTTTATGCGAGTTTGAAAAAAAATATAATTACTCAGAAAGAAGAAAATATCGCCGATTCTGAAGCGGAATCGATGAATACGATGATGAATGATTCCGAGGTAGAATCGATAGACGTTCTACATGAAAATAAAATTCAAAACTTACGTTTTATTACTAACTATAATTGATGAGTTTTTTAGTAGATTAAGGTTATTACACTTGTTTTTTTTACTTAGCAGGTTTGCAGGACGATTTACAGAAAAAGATCGAAAATTCTCAAGAAAATTTACAGGATTCGAACGAAAATCCTCAGGAAGGTTCAATGGAAACGAACGAAAATTCAGACTTCCAAAATCAATATATTGTACAAGAATTTAACGCATCAGAAAGGCAGTCACTTCAGAAAACTGGTAAGATAAATATATCAATATTGTTTTTAATTTTTGGTTGAAGAACTAAGTGTATCTAAGTCAGACATTTTATTTTAGGTTCATCAGATAGCGCTGACTTCAGTTCCACAAATAATAATAATAATCTTTATTATTGGCATAAACAAATTACAAACATGTTAATGAATTCCCTAGCTCCTGCACTAGTGTACACTGTATTACAGGAGCTAGTGTGTTCCCCTTATATCTATGTTACATGTTAATTATGTCTTCTAAAGATTAAAAAGCAAATCAAAAAGATAAATTAAAAATACAATTTAAAACAAAAAAATAAAAATAAAATAAACAAACATGCATTCAACACGTGTTATGTGATGGGCAGGCAGTATGTGCTCGCACGTGCTACTTGGGGTGTGAATGTGTAAAGTGTAGGGAAAAGTAGTGTGTACGTGTGAGGGGGTATGAGAGAATGTATTGAGTGAGGGAGTGTGTGAAACTCTTCATGACCATTTAATAAGGTTTTCTGTTCCGTCGTAGTCTAAACTTTTTAACCAATGCAGTATTACTTTTTTTCACTGGTTTAAGTTTAGTTTTAGAATATTGTATATGCGAGGAGCCAGTACAATAAAATGTCTTCGTGCAACTGATGTTTTATGACGGGGTACAGGGCACCATTCTACTCTTTTGGACAGTACAGGAAGAGTGGGAACGATTCTTTTGTGGTATCTATTAATTAGTTCGTAAATAAATAGTTTCCTAACCGATAGTACATTAGCCCTCTCGTACACTGACGTAGATGCATGCCGGAATGGCAGATACATGAGCACTTTAAGTACCGCCCGTTGTGCACGTTCAACAGCAATAAGAAAGGTTTTCCCTGTACCACCCCAAGCACATATACAATACCTAATTAGGCATTCGCACAGTGCTCTGTAAGTTTGAATAAGTAGATCATGTCTGGCCACTTTTCTTAGACTCTTAAATACGTAGATCAATTTTCTGATTCTTCCCACCAGCGACGCTGTGTAGACATTCCAATTAAGCATTTCGTCTTGTATAACTCCTAAATATTTTACGGTGGTAACGCGAGATAGTATGGCGCAGTTACAGTTTAGGTGGGCGTCTTCTCGGTTACATGGAAAAGAATGTATTCTTAGTCTAAGATCACAACCGACACTCCCAATAGCTGATTTGGTAAAACAGACATACTTGGTTTTACTGGAATTGAGGGACAGAAGACTGTTTTCAAGCCATGAGGTCACCTTAGCCAAACCAGTTTCAGCTAGTTGGAATACTCGTTCCCATGTGCTTTCATGAAAAATAAGAACAGTGTCATCCGCAAACATAAATATATCCTGACACGGCGCCGCCAGGCCGCACAAATCGTTAATGTATATGAGGAATAATGTGGGTCCTAAAGTGCTGCCTTGCGGTACACCGTATTTGCATATGTCCTCATTACTTACCTGTAGTCCAACACGTACTCGCTGGGTTCTATCAGACAAGTAGTCCCTGAACCATTCCAGAGGCAGTCCTCTGATACCTGCGTTTTCTAGCCTCGTAAGTAAAATTGGAACGGAAACTGCATCAAATGCCTTCTGCAGGTCTAGAAAAACTCCCATTCATTTATCTCCCTTGTCCAGGTGAGTTGTTAAAGCTGTGGTGAGAGCAAGAACCGCATCCTCAGTGGACTTTCCTACTCTAAATCCATATTGGTTACTGTTAAGCAGTCTGTTTTTTTCAAGGTAGTTAATTACCCTCTTGTTAACTATTTTCTCCAATATTTTTGATATTGTAGACAATAGAGAAATAGGTCTATAGTTGGAAGGGCTATCTTTGTCCCCAGACAAATTCCGCATCTACGTCGTCTTCCTCTGCAGAAGATTATTCTTCTGATGATAGCGTAGTTGATCCCAATTACATTATTACTAATGATTTAAATTTATCAGACAGTACTGATTCTGAGCCATCTCAAACTGCTCCTTTAGTTCAATTAATCCAAACGGTTGGATCACAGACACAGGAAGTTTCACCGAAAAAGAAAACACGTAAACGTCTAGCTAACCCTACAAAATGGAAAACAAATGAATTAAAACGAAGGAGGCATGCAGGTAAAAGTTACTCTACTAAAATAAAAGTTATAAAGGAAAAATCTATGAAGCCTCCTTGCGGGGATAAATGCAGGCAGAAGTGTTCTACTCTCATTTCGGAGCAACAAAGGCAAAAAAATTTTGATGCGTATTATGCTTTGCCCGATGCACTACATAAGCGTCATTTTATTGCAAATAGCATTGAGGAGATTAAGCCTAAATATGTGTACAAATCTAGCACAAGACCACGCAAAAATAATTTAAAATTTTATTTAAATGATGACAAAAAACAAAAAAATCGTGTCTGCCAAAAGTTTTTCTTAAACACCCTTGATATTTCCCTCTCTATAATTCGAACAGTGCGAGATAAGGTGTATGCAAACAACGATCCGGTGCCAATGCTCGATGACCAAAGAGGCAAACACAAACATCATCACCGGGTAGAGGATTCACTAAAAGACGAGAGGCGCTAGAGAATTCATTAGGAACATACCAAAAATAGAAAGTCACTACGTTCGCTCTAATACCAGTCGAGAGTATATAGATGGAGGCAGAAATTTGACTGATATTTACAAGGATTATGTTAGATTGTGCACAGAAAAAAAGAGAGTAATATTAACTACGTGATGTTCCATAGAATTTTTAACACAGAGTTTAACATTAGCTTTTTTACTCCAAAAAAATATACTTGTGAAGATTGCACTGCATATATAAATGCATCAGAGTCTCAAAAGGCGAAATGAAAGATTGTTATGAAAATCACCTGAAGGAAAAAGATTTGTCACGTATAGAAAAAGAGAACGATAAAACAGAGGCCAATAATAAATCCTCGTTAATTGTTGCGGTTTATGACCTACAAGCATCGTTGCCATGTCCAAAAGGCGAAATTTCAACATTCTATTACGTATCAAAACTAAATTCTTACAATTTTACTATCTATGAATTGAAATCAAAAGATGTAGAATGTTACTTTTGGCCCGAAAATCAAGGCAATAGAGGTGCAAATGAAATTGCCACCTGCGTTTATAATTATATTGTATCTACGTGTAGGAAAATAAATGAAGATGTTGATATGATTTTTTACAGTGATAATTGCACAGGCCAGCAAAAGAACAAATTCCTAATAAGTATGTATATGCATGTGGTAGCAACAATTCCCAATCTTAAAAGTATAACGCACAAGTTCCTTATTAAAGGCCATACCCAGAATGAAAACGATTCGGCTCATTCTGTTATTGAGAGGAATATTAAAAAGTCACTCAGATCCGGGCCAATATACAGTCCAGATACGTATATTTCTTTGATCAGAACCGCAAAAAAAGACTGGGAATTCTTACAAAGTTAACGAATTAAATTACACTACATTTAAAGATTTCAAATCTCTTTGTAATGATGTGGGCCGCAATTATACTAAAAATAATAATAATGAAACTATAAAGATGAATGACATAAAAATCTTAAAATTCACTAAGGACAATCAAGGTTGCTTCTTTTATAAAACTTCTTATGCTCATGAAGATTTTAAAATGGTAAAGGTTGGATCCACCACCGCAAGAGGTCTTCGAGGTGATTATGCTTTTAAAGCAGTATACAAAGCGCCGATTAAAATTGCCGATAAGAAAAAACAAGGTTTATTAGCTTTAATTAATAAGCATACTATTCCCGAATATTATCGTCCATTTTATGAAAATCTGTAATTTTTATGAAATGGGCGATAAATTGGATTTAAAAATAATACAAATTGACCAGATTGTAATTGTATTGTTTTATTATTTTTTCTTGTAGTTCATTCATTTGATATTTTATTAAAACAATTAATACTTAAAAATAAAGACTGGATATAGTTCCTAATATTAACAAAGATAGAAAGTAAGTATTTTTGTAGATCTTTTAGATTACTAATCAGTAAGACTGAAATAACTTTGTTCAACAAGTTACTTAGTGGTTAAACGTGATTCATTCCACATAATTATATTTTATAACTAGCTTCCGCCCGCGACTTCGTCCGCGTGGCATAGTTACTTTGGGCTAACGCTAACTTTAACCCGCGTGATGACCCGAAAAATGTATCTTTCTCTCCCCTTTTCTTCCCTCATTCTCCCCCTTTCCTCACTTTAAAAAAACTTGCCTATTTCCGTCACCAGGGCCCCAACTATCTCTGTACCAAAATGCATCAAAATCGGTTGGGTCATTTAGGCGTGAAGCCGTAACAAACACGACACGGTTCGCGTAGTGGCTGGGCGAACGACTGCTGCGCTGTGTGTCGCGGGTTCGATTCCCGCACGGAACAAATATTTGTATGACCTACAGATAGTTGTTCCGGGTCTGGCTGTTTGTGTATGTGAGATTGAATGTTTGTAAACGCACCCACGATACAGGAGAAATTCCTAGTGTGGGGCAACGTTTTTTAAAAAAAAAGAAAGAAAGAACAAACAAACTCACTGTCGCTTTTATAATATTAGTAAGGATTTATGAAAATAACCGAAGGTAACTGAATGCCTATTCATTTACCTAACGAAATAAGCTACGTTAGAGGTCCTAACTGTAGCTACCTTACACTTAAAAAAGTGCCTACTTAAATAATAAAACTGATCCTAAATACACTACAGCTACAACTAAATAAAACTACAGCTAAATAAATTAAAAAATAATAATTTGAATTTATAATTAACCTGAAAATAATTTAAGTAATAAATTATATATATAAATTTTGTTTTTTTTTAATATATCTAATTATGCCTGTTATCTATAAGAACCTATTAATTACCAAATAAAGTAGGTACTAAAACTAAATAACTCTAATAGAATTATTCCCAGAAATATGTAGGTAAGTACAACTTGTAACAAAAAAAGAAATTAAAATAAAGCTAAAACGCCTGTCCAATACTGGGTCCACCCTTTATACCAGAACTTTTTATGTCATAATTTTATTTTGCATAACAACGGATAGCATAAACTTCATTTCGCAGAAAATTGTTTGGCAGACACTCATTTATCATACATTCAAAACTCATAATTTTGTAAGTCAGAATCATCTCTAGACATAAATTTCATATCCATAATATTCAAAAAGCAGAAACATCATTTCGCAGAAAGTTCACAGTCAGAATCGTCTTTTGACATATATTTCATATCGTTATCATTAAACGGCAGAATTGTCATATCGCAGAAAGTTTATAGTTAGAATCATCTTTATTATTATTTGTTGTCATTTATTTTAATTATTTATTTCTTTAAAATAATATCATTTATTTTAACTATTATTTAATTGAATTTGTAATAATGTCATTTAATTCCATAAGTAATTATTATTCTAATGTAAATAGTTCAGTTCCGGGTAAACTACTAAAAACAATCTCATTTTCTATCAATGCAGGTCGTTACTGGCACTCGCCGGCCGCTGCCGCGGCACCGCTCGCTCCGCTCGCTCGGCTCGTGCGTAGGGGGTCACAGTTTTAACCTAACCTAACCTACGATTTTTTTTTAACAAATTAACCTAATCTTAATAGTTGAGTCCCGGGTAACTAAAAACGATGTCTTTTTTTTTCTATATAATTCCAAAAATATCTTATTTTTGCCTTAATATGTTTTTGTATACAATTGTAACTCACTGTATCGGTTCACACCAAAATATTGGAAACTCAAAATAAATAACAAACATGGTAAATATCCCGTTTTAACCGTTAATAATAATGTTAGTGACCATGTCAGTTTAAAGACTTATTAGGCATATAAGTCTTTAAACTTAAAGTTATTCTTAATTAAATTCTGCCATCTGCATAGTATGAAAAGTGAAATTATACCAAATACTCGTCGCTCTAAATGAACATTATGCTAAACGACATTATGCGAAATTTGAACTCTGCCAATCGTAATTATACTAAATGTAATTCTGCCATCTTAAAACTATGCAATTGTAAATTCGGAGTTTTAAACATTATGCCAAACGATAATTATATCAAATAATTTTTATGCCTTTAAAATGTTCGTTTAAAGAAAAATATGCTAAGTGTGTTTTGCCAAATAAATTTCGGAGCATCAAGATTCTGCCAGATAGAGGGAACCCGTCCAATACTATCTACCTATGTATACCTACTTCACTTAAAAATAAAAACCTATAAATACTTTAATTAATAATACCTGTAACTATAATAAAGAATATAACTATATAACGCTATGGCGCCCATCAGTGGACTAATATAGCCTAATGAACTACGCTTTTACCAATATAGTATAAAAAAAAACTGAACATAAATTAGCCGAAACTCGGTTTCTAAAAATCTATGCGTACCTACTACCACTTCAGCTAAAAAGAAATAAAATGTAAACTATGAATAATTTGTAATTTGAACGAATATTTAAACACTACCAAAATAACTAATACCTATTTTATAAAATAACAACAAAAGATATAAATTATTTAAAGACTAAAAGTCGGGCTGAAAGCATTGTCTGTCAATAAGGTCGAACACTCTGAACATCTATTCGCATCAACAGCCAAATATTACACAAAAATAATCCCTAAAGCATGATTCAGTATTCACGCGCGATGGCTTATTAGCGTATTTCATGCATAACTTTGGTGTTTGTATACCGATTTATATGTTTCTTTTTTTATTGAATACGTAATAATGTTAACTGTTTTTAATTAGAGATGAGTGGGAGTGTTATAAACGTAAGAGTAGACAAATATAATCAGAAAGCTCCGAACTGCTAAGTTATCGGGAGTTACACGTGTTATTGTGAGTCAACCATAAAAGATAGACCTATGCTGTCGTAGGATATTTTTTATATAATTTTAAGGAGAACATTTCCGTCATACATGATTTCTGTGTAGCTTTAACAAACTTCTCCCGATTACCCAACATTTTCCTTCACTGCTCTGCTCCTATTGATCGTAGCGTGATGAAAAGTATACTATAACCTGCCCAGGAGTATGAAGAATAATTGTACCAAGTTTTGTTAAAATCCGTCGAGTAGTTTTTGTTTCTATAACGAACATACAGACATCCAGACAGACAGACAGACAGACAGACAGACAGACAGACAGACAGACAGACAGACAGACAAAAATTTTACTGATTGCATTTTTGGCATCAGTATCGATCACTAATCACCCCCTGATAGTTATTTTGGAAATATATTTCATGTACAGAATTGACCTCTCTACAGATTTATTATAAGTATAGAAGATAGAAGATATAGATAATAATTATCTTGCTTTTGGAGACATTTTCTTTTAGTTCTTTTTTATGTTCTAATACACATTTAGTATACTAATTTCATTTGTACTGAAAGAAATAATATTTATTTTTATAAAATATTATTGTTCTACGGCCAAAAACATTATAATTACTATTAAAGTATAAATAAAGACTGGATATTGGTGTATTTTTGTAGATGTTACATTATCAGTTAGACTGAAATAACTTTGCTTAACAAGTTCCTAACTTAGTGCCATTTTGTTTTAGTTTTTATGTAATAATACGTAATTAGTGTACTAATTTCATAATTGTAGTGAAAGAAATAAATATTTCATAAAATATTATTGTTTTTCTGTCAAATATACTATATTTTTCCATTATTTTAATCGTATTTCATAAATTAAATATTCTTGTCCAAATGAAATCGTAAAAATTAAGAAACATTTTATCTATAAAACTCTTAAAACTCAAAATGACTATTTTTTTGACCTACGTTTCGGCCATTACATACTAAAAATAATATATAATTTAATTTTACTTTGAAAGACAGATAATGTAACTAGCTAAAATAACAAGAATAATGTTGATAAGACCATTATTTTTAAAAATATTAAACGTCAAACCATAAAAATGCTCTCCTGTAAAATTTGTAAATTTTGAGTTTATACAGTTTTAATGCGAGAAGACGATATGACATACGGTTTGCCAGTACTTTATTTGTAATTTATATGTGTAATTCAAATTAAAACTTAAAAATCGCTCTCCTGTAAAATTTGTCTTTTATAGTTATGACAGTCTTGCAATAAACAAGCGATACAAGTGAAACTTGACCCTTTGGAACATTAAGTCTCCTACAAAACTTATTTGTATTAATGTCGGCGTTATTAATTCATACAGAATATATAATGCGTGGCCGCTATTTTGAAAATAAAATGGGGACAGTTAGGTAGTCTAAATAATTTAAATTAGCGCCCTTTTCTATTCGAATTTAAACATCATCAGTTTAAACGCATTTGCTTTGTTCAAAATGTAGCAAATAAAATAAAATTCAGCTCGGGTCCAAATATCCAAATCAAAATAAATTAATAATATTAAAAATTGTTTTTTGTTCTTATTACTTTATTTTGCTTTATTCATTTTTAAGCAGCAAGCTTTGGGTGATTGTGATCGTAATGAAACTAACATGGTGGTGGGAGTTCGTTGAGTATAAAGCATGACAATCCTATAAATTATTTTGTGCAAATACAACCTAAATTAATTGATTTCAGAGCCAACTCCGAGTAACTGAACGGGAGCACTGGGTCAGAAAAATCAATAATTTCCAATGTTCGATAAAGATCATGATAGACGGAAATTTTGGGAAGAGAAAATGGAATCAAAACTTGTTATTGTTTTATGAACTTACTGCTTCCGGAACTAGTAGATCCCCGGAAGATGAGAGCGACGAGCAAAAGAAAAATAAAAACTAAACCGGGCTAAACACTTCAAAATAAATAACGTTCACTTATGAATACAAATAAATAAAATTAAAGTCATTGTTTAGAATTTCAAAATAACAGCTTCCTACTGAATGCATATAAAATTATCAAAAATTGTATTCTAGTTATTTTTAGTCTGTTTGTTCTGGCAAATCTTCGAAACGGCTCGATCAATTTTGACGGGACTTTTTGAAACATGTAGCTGATGTTGTATGGCGACAACGTAAGAACACCAAAAACAAATGGTCGGCAAAGGTTTCTAAAAAAACAATTAATTCATTTGTTTAAAAACCCAACTTAAGCATGTAAATGAAATTTCAACAATATTACATACTTACGCGTCAAATTGATAACTTCATTTTTTGAAGTCCATTTGATTAATTTATTGAGATTGTAAATAATGATTGTGTTTATAATAACGTAAAAAATCATTAAAAATGGTATTCATTTATAGATTTTTGTACCCGACAGTCTGACAACCAGTCCAACCAAGTGGCATCGTATTACCCAGTTCTAACTGGGTTGTGGAAGTAAGTTAGGCAGTCGCTCCATGTAAAATACTGGTATTCAGCCGCATCCGGTGGTGACTGGAAGCCTACCCCAACAGTAGTTGGAATAGGTTAGGGAGATATTAATGACTTAAATTTTCGAAACACTGCTATCATTTACGTTGTTGTAATCTGCCTGAAAATCGTCATTCGTAACATTAAACAAGGTACATACGTGTTGAATTAAGAACTTAGGCGGTTAAAATCAAACATCAATCCTTACTAATATTAAAAAAGCGAAAGTGAGTTTGTTTGTTTGTTTGTTACCTCTTCACGCTATAATGGCTAAACCGATGTAGCGGCTTGATAACCGCGATTTGCTGAATTGCATTTTTGACATTATATCGAGACGCGAGCGGACGGCCCGCCATGTGCCAGTCGCTTACGAGCCACCGTCCTGCTTCTACACATACCTAGTACGTAGTTAATTATAACGAAGTATTGTGGAACCAAATTAAAGACATTTTCTAAGCTGAAGTCACTTGTCATTTAAGTACCTCCCAACATAAGGGAACACGCCCCAACACTGGTGACCTCACGACGTTTTTCAAATTTAAGTGACAGCTGAGTAGGCGACTCAAGTTACGTAAGAGGCAGAGGCATACGGACCGCGTGGTGCAAAATAGGTTATAAAGAAACGTGTGTGCATTGAGTTTTCCAAAATGAACCCGCAAGGAATAATCGGTCCTTCAGGGTCAGCACCGGTAACAGCAGCGGATATAGCGATGGTTACGGTGCAGATGAGAGTTCCAGAATTTTGGAGGGAACTACCGAGGTCATGGTTTTGCCAGTACGAGGCAATCATGGCACCGCAGAAACAAGGCGACACACAAAGGTACGATATGGTGCTCGCAAAGTTACCTACAGACGTTTTACAGCAGGTAACCGATATTATTGAAGCCCCGCCGGAAACAGGCAAATATGAAACGATAAAGAAGCGTTTATTGTCCGTTTATGAAGAAAGTGCAGACAAGCAATTCCAGAGATTAATTTACGAAATGGATCTGGGAACACAGAAACCGTCACAGTTACTCAGGAAAATGTCAACATTAGCGAAGAAATGCGAATTGACAGAAGAACCGCTAAAGAGGCTGTGGTTGGACAAATTAACACCAAATGTACGCGCGTTGTTGGCAATGGGTGAAGACACCAAGTTAGAAGATATGGCTAGAAAAGCGGACAAGATATTAGAGACATGGGGAAACGGTGAAGTAGCATCTATAACACCAAGTACGACATCAGGCGGCAGTGTAGCCGATCATTTGAAGGAGTTGGCAACGGTAATGAAAGAGCTGCGTGGGGAAATAAACGAGATCAGGAGGCGAAATAGGAACGCAGGAGGTGGACAATGGCAACAACGTTCGAGAACCAAAAGTCGGACGCGGCGAACATCGGAATCTCCCGACTGGCTATGCAGGCATCATTACCGCTATAGGAACAACGCACGGTCGTGCGAATCACCGTGTACTTGGACCAAGAAGCAGCAGCAGCCGGGAAACTAGACGCGGTGCAGTCAGCGACGGTGGACGATTGTGCCGCGGGAAACCACCAACTGTGTGTGAAAGACCTTAAAACGGGAATAGTGTACCTTGTGGATACAGGTGCTAATGTGTCAGTGATACCTGTGAGTAAAGTGAAAACAAAGCAAGAGCAAGAGTGTACGTATAAACTTTACGCCACAAATAATTCAGAAATTAAAACCTATGGTGTAGTGACTTTAGACTTAAACTTAGGTTTACGTAGAAGTTATAAGTGGTCATTTATTGTTTGTGATGTAAAGCAGCCAATCATAGGCGCAGATTTTTTGAAGGCACACCAATAAGTGGTAGACTTACATAATAAAAGGTTGATTGACGGTCTCACTAAATTAAGTAAAGAAGCGAAAGTAGTAAAATGTTCCGAAGTATCTATATCTAGTATTCAACAAGATAACCCATACAAAGAATTGCTCGAAGAGTTTTCAGAAATAACCAAACCGGTTTCGTACATAGAACCTCCTAGTCATAATACGTATCACCATATCGAGACCACAGGCCCACCCGTTTTTACCCGTGCTAGACCGTTGCCACCCCATAGATACAAAATAGTTCAGGAGGAATTTAGGTTAATGCAGGATTTAGGTATATGTAGGCCATCAAAGAGTCCGTGGGCGAGCGCACTGCACGTCGTGCCGAAGAAGGATGGACAGATCAGACCCTGTGGCGACTATGATGATTGATTGAAGGTCGAGAGTTTACTATTTTTACAGACCACAAACCACTAACGTATGCTTTTTCTAAAATAGGTACCGATCGAAAGACCCCACAACGCACAAGGCAGTTATTGTATATCAGCGAATTTACGAGCGACATACAATACGTCCAAGGTAACGCGAACCCGATCGCTGACGCGTTGTCACGTGTAGAGACCGTTGTTTGCCCAACACACATAGATTTCGACGAAGTCGCTAAGGCACAGGAAACAGACGATCAAATAACATGTATGTTAGCAGAATCACGAGGTAACATTGTATTAAAACAAATTCATTCACCGTTGTGTAATAAAACAATTTATTGTGACGTTTCAGAAAATCAGGTAAGACCATATCTCCCACAACAATTTCGTAAATTAGCATTTGATACCGTACATAGCATAAGTCATCCCGGGATTAGGGCCACACGTAAGATGATAACGAAGCGTTTCTTTTGGCCGGAAATGAACAAAGATGTGACTAAGTGGGCAAGAAGTTGCATTCAATGTCAGAAAGTTAAAGTACAACGGCATACGGTTTCCAAGTTAAGTAGTTTTCCGTTAACAGAAAGATTTCAGCAGTTACACGTCGATATCATTGGTCCCCTAGCAACGTCACAAGAAGGCTATCGATATTGCGTAACTATGATAGATAGGTTCACGCGATGGCCTGAAGCAATTCCCGTGACAGATATTACCGCTGACACCGTAGCTAAAGCCATATACGAAGGTTGGGTATGCAGGTTCGGGTGCCCGCTAACAATAACAAGCGATCAGGGAAGGCAGTTGGAGAGCGAAGTTTTCAAGAGTTTGCTAAACATTTTAGTCATAAAAAAGACACGTACGACAGCGTACCACCCACAGGCGAATGGGATGGTTGAAAGAATGCATCGTTCACTTAAGGCGGCAATTAAGGCCAGACTACGGGATAATAGATCATGGGTCGATGAATTACCAACGGTATTGTTGGGACTTCGTGCGGCTTGCAAAAGTGACGAAACCGTAAGTTCAGCAGAATTGGTATTAGGACAAACATTACGTTTACCTGGCGATTTTTATTGCGAATCTGAGAAAACCAAAGTAGATCATTTACCTGCGTTCGTAAGCAAACTTCGAAGCGTTATAAATAGTATGCGACCTCAGTCAAAGGAAAATAGCGATTCGCAAAAAATATTTGTCCACAAAGATTTAAACACGTGTTCTCACGTTTTTGTAAGAAATGATATGGTAAAGAGCCCATTGACCCCATCATATAGCGGCCCTCATGAAGTGATCAGTAGGGATAAGAAAACTTTCTACATACAAATTGGTGATCGTAACCGTTTCCATAGATAGATTAAAACCAGCATACATTATTAATGAAGAAAATCCACCCGAAAATAGTTGTACTAATAATATTCAACGGGAGTCAGGTACAGAATCAAGTGAGCAGAAAACGCTACCGCCCATGACTAAAACCACACGCTGTGGGCGAGTCATTAGGCAACCGGTGCGATTTTTGCTCACATGACAAATTATTGTAAGTATATCGAATCTTTTTAGGAAACTTTGTACATTTCACTGCGGTTATTAAAACAGTTATTTCGTGAGTAATCGAATAGAATTTCGAAGAAAAACGGGAAATTACCAGAACAGAGAGTATGTAGCCACAGCTCAGGCCCAAGTAGTAGCAGGACAGCAGTTGGAAAGCAAACTGAACTACTTCGGGATAGTACTACGAACGTTGTTCGACCAAACAAGGGTGAACCGATAATGGTTCGGTTCACCCTTGTTTGGTCGAACAACGTTTGATACAATATTACTAAATCGAACAACGTTTAAGAAAATCATCACTTAGTATAATATCGTTTGATAGAATTTTCAGTTCGTCGAATATTTATTTGCTATAACAACATTTGTGCTAATGATCAAAAGGTATAATGTTCATTTGATGTAATGTAATATTCATTTAGCATATTATTCATTTACTATAATATTCATAATCTCCGCCACCCTCAACTATTGTTACCAGGAGAAACTGGATGCAATCTGGACTTTAGGGCACCCCGACTCGGATAGGTTAGGTTAGAAGGGGATGGCGGGGTCGTGTGAGCGAGCGAAGCGAGCGAATAGACCCCGCCATCCCCTTCGTGGTTATTTTTTTATAAACCACCCAGAAGTAGGAGCCCCGCGACGCGGGGCTCCGTCGACCAAGCCCACCCTCGACCATGCAAAAAATATTTTAAGGTTTGGTTAAGTGCCATTTGAGTTAGGCTAGAACTGTGCCCATTAAACATGAATTTTAGGTCAAAAGAATATATGCATAAAATTAGTGCATTTGAAAATTCGGTGAAATGAAATTTGTTCAAATGAAATTAGTTCAAATAAATAATTATGCAAAATAAAAATTTACTAATGAATTATTCGGTCAAATGAATAATTCTACGAAATGACTTTATTGCAACTAAAATTCGCCGAAGTGATTTTCGACGAAACATTGTTCGACCAAACAAGGGTGAACCCTCATTATCATCGTTGTAATAATGGGCATATTGTTATGTTACGCTATCAAGAGGGGTTGCGTAGGCCATGCGAGAGAATGGTTAAGAAGAGAGGTACCATTGATACTGTCAGGACAGCCCGGAACAGTAAACAACCCGGCAACTACCTCAGGGTATGTTTAGAAAAGTGACGTTGTGAAATGTGCAAAAGTTGACACATATTTAAGTGTTGACAAACAAATAAAGCATGTTATTTCATTTCAAATTTTTTGTCGCTTCAGAGTAAAGTTTAGAGGTCTTCGGAATAGATCGAGAAGCCTCTTCATAAGATAAATTATTTTGAGACATTAAGATTTTGATTGACCTCTGTCTACCCTGTTCAGGACAGCTATTACTATAAGAGTAGTGCTGCCCCAAACAGTGGACACAAGAGGCCATCGACTCCACCACATTGCAAGAATCACCCGTATGCGGTTGAGTGCACTTAAAGCACCTTGCTTTAGAACGACACTGGGCCTTCACATGACCGAAACGACAACAATTAAGGCATTGGATAGTGGGAAATTGATACGTCTCCACAGGGAGAGAAGTATGGAAGCAGAATATTCTTTGGGGTAGAACTTGACCTTGGAAAGTCAGGACGATAGATTTTGTCGGGAGCCAAGAGGTCTTCCCCTCCTCTTTAACTTTACGGTTCAATCTACGGGCTTTTAAAATAATACCGCATTCGACAGGGAGGATGAGAGACTCTACAAACTCATCCATCGACATGTCCACCGGCACTTGACGGACGACACCCATTTTAGTGATATTATATGATGGGATTGAAGCAACATATTTTTGAACTTCTAGGACCGGAAGATCTAGAAACTTATTGGCCGCAGCACCAGATGTGAATTCGACAGAGATTTTATTTCTGCCCACTCTTTTAATACCGTCTGTGCAAATATTTTTAATATTATTTTGTGCTAAAAACTGGCCGAACTTTATGGGACGAATGGACGTCCCGGCGGATGGATCTGGTTCAACTCTGGACACGTGGACAATAAATGGACCTTTGTCATTGGAATTGTAAGCCTTAACGCCCACTACAAGTGACGGGTGAACATATAAAGTTTGGATAGATGGAACTGACCTTTCTTTATCTGTTTTCTTTTTTAAGCTCGGCTCAGCTTCGATGGCTTCGTCATCCATAAGGCGACGCTTACCTAAACTCGGAGAAGAGAAGACGTCATCTGGGGGATGAGGAGGTTCAGGCGGAGGACTCAAGTCCATCTTGAAAGAGCTAGCTATAGGAAATGTCTTAAGTCTGTGCAGAAAAAGAGAGATTGACTACTAAATAGTTAAAATTACAAAATTTACAGATTTTTTTTCTCACTGACGCGTGTGACAGCTGCCGCCACCTCCCCACGTGGAAAAAACGTTATTAAAAAAATATCGCAAGAAACCGGCACGGACGCTAACGTCAGGTCGGGCAACAGCAGATATTTGACAGTTGGCAGACATTTTTAAAATGGGCCACCACCACCACTGAAATTCTACCATAGTTGTTTTATAATCGAGCCAAATTTTTAACTATTTTTAAAATATTTTCTTAAAGACTTCTAAAAAAAAAATAGTTCAAATTTCTAAACGCAAATGAATACTTAATGGGGAATGCCCACGCTCCATGGTGTCCTAGGCCCAAGGTGGACATCAAATATTACAATAAAAGTTGATTGTTTTAAAATCTTAACTGTATTAGATATCTAAAAAATATATTCAAATTGACGCCACTATTTTAGAAATATTAAAAACAAATAACATTTTGGGGTTTATTTCCATAAAATAATGTCTTTGAGTGTGAGATAATAAGAAAACTTCTCTTTGTCAATACTTGGTAATTAAATTATAATAGGAGGGATGATCCTAATATATTTTCATCAAATTATAGTTAAGAGAAAAGATAGCAGTTCGCATTAAGTAATTCACTTGGTAGGTTGCTATTTTGTTCACAAATCAAAACATCCACATTTGGCAGAAGCAACAAGCAAACTGTCAGTGTCAGAATCAAATTCAGTTCAGTGTTGTCACTACCACGAAAAAAAACATTAAATCGATTATTTTTTTCTAAACCGATTATTGATTTATTATCCTCATTCTCTTTTTTTGAGGGTACAAACTGGTTTTTTATGTTTCCTTAAGTTGGTTTTATTAAAGCAAGTAATTACAATACCTGTAAAGTCTCGTGGGTATGATATTGGGGTTATAGTATTTTTTCATAATCAATTCGAATCGATTCATTAGTCGTAATACTCAAAATATTTTTTGCTGCTGGCAATATTTGCTAGCGTTAAATAGGAAAATAGAGTTTATTTTATCAGTAAACTTACTTTTTTAAAAGAATTGTTGTGGATAGTAGTGGCGCATAAATGGAAGAAAGTAAAAACATATTTTAATATGCTAAAATTTATGCATAAATTATTTTTTCTCTAGTCTGTTGTCCACTGTGGGCCTCGAATGGGCATTCCCCTTTGTGCAATATAATTATTTCAAATTGATCAATAATTGTTTCATAAATTCTAACAAAATCTACTATTTTAGTAATAATTCGTATAGCGTCAACTACACAGGATTAAAATGTATGATTTGTTTTAGCGCCATCTGTTGCAATTTTATTGAACATAAGCGCAGACCTGCCATCTTTATTCCCAAGTCGTAAACTTGCCTCGCTATAATACAACCAAATAAAAAAACACCTTTCAAGTTTTATTCTGTTGGACTACAACGTTGTTCGTGAATTAGTATCCTTTTAATGACTTTATTCTCCTGTTTTTTGTACTAAGATTGAACCGCCTGCGCAGTGCGTAGCAATATACGCGTGCGTACGGTCAGTCGAGCACTGTGACGACTTGTGAATTTTCATACAAATGAGAAGCGCGACCGATGTACGCACCGACGGTCGGTCGAGCACTAAAACCGGCCTAATGCTTATGAAAGGGAGGTTGTGGCTTCACGCTCCCTTTTTGCCGCCTCCTAAACAATTTTCAAAATTCTGGTTGTTTTTTTAACTATAACTACCGTGTGATCACAAGCATAGCAAGCCAAAAAACCTCTTTGGCTTGCTTACAATGATTAAAATATTGATGTTACGAACTAGATCGTTCGTAACATCAATATTTTACTACTAAGCAATTATTTAATGTTCTTTAAATTGTTAAGTATGTGTGTATTATTAGTTAACAAATGGCCCTTGTTTTGTCTACAGTTTTATTTAATAGATATTTTACACTGTTGAATTTATAGATTCATTATTAAAGAAGAAATACTCTAACGTTCCAATAGCTTACGAGGCGATAACCACGATAAATCCAATTAAAATCATGTTAGATTATTATTAACACATGGTATATCTACCATGTCTATTCCGAATCCCCGATATCTCAGCGTTATTGCTAACGCTATGATCACGTATAAACTACGTGTACGTTTACACATACATACATACATACGAACATATTTACATACTGTATAAATAATGACCCGGTTAACTGGTTTCTACCTACTCCTATGAAAAAACACGTCAATATATGTATTTATGTATGAATAACAGGTAACAACTGAAACAATCAACAAAACATTACTATGGCGGAGAAACTTAAAAATCAATCATAGCATAAGTGTTGAAATAAAATTTGATTCACTTACTATTTTGTCATCAACTATTACCGGTTAAGTACAACACTATTTGTCCAACACTAGTTTAGTATTATCTGTGGTTCTTCGTTCTTTTTGCTATTAATCTCTCAAGAATAAAACTACGTATTTCTATATTACAAAAACCTTTTATTCAATAATTCCATCAGGTTATGGGCCCAGACAACCTGATTCGCGTAATAATATAAAGGTGAATAAATTGATAAAGTAATCTGTACTTCGAAAGAAAAGTAGTTCCGTATTCTCCGTACTTAACCTAAAACACAACGTCGTCGTGACCGGTTACAAGAAAATTCCCTCCATCAACAAGAAAGATGTCTTCTTCAAATACTATGGCACTTATAGAAAAATTGACCAGGAGAGAAAACTACCCCACATGGAAGTTTGCAGTCCAAACTTACCTCGAACACGAAGATTTGTGGGAGTGTGTAACATCCGACGATACCGATGTGAAAAAGAACACGAAAGCTAAGTCTAAAATTATATTACTAGTAGATCCCATAAATTACGTACACATTCAAGAAGCTAAAACAGCTAAAGAAGTTTGGGGAAACCTCGAAAAAGCTTTCGATGACAAAGGGTTGACACGTCGTGTTGGGTTATTGAGAGACCTGATCACCACTACACTCGAATCTTGTGCTAACATAGAAGATTACGTCAATAAGATCATTTCGACAGCTCATAAGTTAAGAAACATTGGATTTAGTGTTAACGATGAGTGGCTAGGTACCTATCTACTAGCGGGGTTACCTGAGGTGTACCAACCTATGATAATGGCCCTTGAAAGCTCCGGTGTGGCAATCACATCTGATTTTGTGAAGACTAAGCTCCTTCAAGATATTAGGAACTCCGAGTCTACTGCATTGTATGTAAACAAGTATAAAAGACAACCGTTGCAGTCTGCCAGACAAGCTTCTGATAAAGAAAATAAATCCAAAGGACCGAGGTGCTTTACATGTAATAAATATGGGCATGTAAGTAAATACTGTCGAAATAAAAAGTCAAAGGTGAACACTGGGTATGTAGCTGTTTTCTCTGCAACTACACACAATAGTAATGGCTGGTTTATTGACTCTGGAGCATCAATGCATCTGACTATGCACAGTGACTGGCTCTACGATCAAATTCCACCTCCGATTTCAGCAATAAAGGTAGCTGATGATAAAATGCTTGCTGTGAAAAGCTGTGGCAAAGTGAACTTAAATGTTACTGATGAAAATGGCAAGAAAAACTCAATTATGGTTAAAAATGTGCTCTATGTTCCAGAATTGGCCACCAACCTCTTATCAGTTAGTCAAATTATAAACAGTGGATGCCAAGTGCAATTTGATCGACAAGGTTGTGTCATATTTAACAAGCAAAATGAAAAAGTAGCAGTTGCCAAATTGATAAATAATATGGACAGGCTAAATACACACAGTGTACAAGCATACAAATCTTATACAGATGAAAATGATTTCTATCTTTGGCACCAAAGAATGGCACATTTAAATTTTGAAAACCTAAACAAACTCACAGAAAGTACAGGAGTGAAACTAGAAAATAAAGAGAAAGTCGTCTGCATTATATGTCTAGAAGGAAAACAGACACGTATTCCCTTCCCAGCAGAAGGTAATCGAGCACAAAATAAACTAGAAGTTGTACACTCTGACATCTGCGGGCCAATGGAAGTATCTTCAGTCGGAGGAGCTCGTTATTTTGTCACATTCATAGACGACTATACCCGAAAAGTATTTGTGTTCATTTTGAAAAAGAAATCTGAAGTGTTTGAAAGATTCAAGGAATTTAAAGCCTTAGTGGAGAATGAATCAAATTTAACAATAAAAGCTCTCCGTACAGACAATGGTACAGAATATCTAAGTAATGAATTTCAAGCTTTCCTTAAGAAGTCAGGAATTAAACATCAGACATCAACCCCCTACACCCCTCAGCAAAATGGCTTGGCTGAAAGGATGAACCGAACCCTTTTGGAACGATCAAGATGCATGTTATTAAATGCTAAGTTACCAAAACAGTATTGGGCAGAAGCAGTGTTAACAGCATGTTACATAACTAATCGATGCCCAACTAGAACCCTAGCATTTTCAACACCTGAAGAGAAGTGGAGTGGCAAAAAGCCCGATATCACTCACATGAAGATTTTTGGTTGCGAGGCAATGGTTCATGTTCCAAAGGAGAAAGCCAAGAAATGGGATGCAAAATCAACCAAAATGATTTTTATTGGTTATAGTGAAGGAACAAAGGGTTATCGCTTATTGGATCCGAAGACAAGAAGAATTTTAATAAGTAGAGAGGTAATGTTTATTGAAAGCTCAGTGAAGAGGAATTATTCTATGATGCCGTTAACAGAGTCAGTTTCAGAACCATTAGTAACATGTGATAGTAACATAACAAGTGACTCAACATCAACTGATTCAGAACAAAATGAAACAATCAATAACAGCACAAATGATGAAAGTTTTTATTCCGATGAAGATTCTATTTATGAACCAGAAAAACCAATAGATCCAACAGAAATTACACAGAGTGTTACAACTAGGTCAAAGGCAAGAATGGACAAAATGGAAGCAAACACTTACATAAGTGGTAATGCCATGCTAGAGTCATATGATCTGCCACAAACATATGCTGAAGCAATATCAGACAAGTTAAATGGTGAACAATGGGAACAGTCAATTAAAGAAGAATTAAAAGCACATGAAGAAAATAGGACATGGAATTTAGTTGAAAAACCCAATGGTGCGAGATTAATTGATTGTAAGTGGGTCTTCAAAATAAAAGATGACATAACTGTTCATATCTTTAAATCAAGACTGTGCGCAAAGGGTTGCTCACAAAGAAAAGGAATTGATTATACAGAAGTTTATTCTCCAACAGTAAGGTATGATTCGGTGCGAGTTTTACTTTCAGAGGCTGCTCAACAAAATTTTGAGATACTGCAATTTGATGTGAAAACTGCATTTTTGAATGGTGATGTACAAGAAGAAATTTACATGAAGCCCCCTGAAGGTGTGGACGTCCCGCCGAATCTGGTATGTAAGCTTAATCGTTCACTTTATGGTTTAAAGCAAGCACCCAGGTGCTGGAATAAGAAATTTGACAGTTTGTTAAAGAAATATGGCTTTGTAAATAACCATGCAGATAAATGTGTTTATAAAGGAAATGTAAACAACAACATAGTATATTTATTACTTTATGTGGATGATGGGCTACTAATGTCTAGTTCAAAGACTGCCCTTGATAAAATAATGTGTGAACTTACAAGAAATTTTGAAATTAAACAGGGTGGCTTAGACAATTTTGTTGGAATGCAAATTGAAAAATCTAAAGGAAAGATATTTATTCACCAATCCAAATATACTGAAAGACTGTTGTATAAGTTCAATATGCAAAATGCCAATTGTAATAATATTCCAGTAGACCCTCACACTACACTAGAGAAAAGTCCTGAGGCTCCAGACAAGAATATACCATACCGAGAAGCTGTTGGGTCATTGATGCATCTGGCAGTGGTAAGCAGACCCGACATCATGTATGCAGTCAGTCTGGTAAGCAGATATCTTAATTCTTACAACCACACTCATTGGAATGTAGTCAAGAAAATAATCAAGTACTTAAAAGAAACCCAAGATTATGGTTTATGTTATTCATCATCAACCAAAGGCATAATTGAGGCGTACAGTGATGCAGATTATGCTAAAGACACCAATACACGTAGGTCCCTGAGTGGGTATGTGTTTACAAAGAATGGAGCTGCTATAACATGGGCAACACAATGCCAACAGAGTGTTGCTTTATCTACTACTGAAGCAGAATTTATGGCTGCATGCGCTGCCACAAAAGAAGCCATTTGGTTAAAAAGATTGTTAATAGATATAGGTGAATTTAAACAGGACTCTATTTGCTTAAATATAGATAACCAAAGTGCTATATGTTTAATTAAAAATGTAGATTACCACAAACGTTGTAAACACATAGACATTAAATATAATTTCATAAAAGAAAAATATGTTGATAAGGAAATAGATTTAAAATATGTATGTTCTAAAGAGCAATATGCTGACATATTTACAAAAGCTCTTCCTAGAGATAGATTTCATTATCTCAGACAGAAAATTGGTGTTCAAAAATTAAATTAAGATTTTCAGGACATGTTCTATGTACAAATGTTATTGAGGATAGATTTGCATTGTTTTTCGTTGTAGTGTTGTGACAATTAAACTTGCTAATGTAATTACTTAATAAGGTTCAAATTTGGTGCGAGTGTTGAAATAAAATTTGATTCACTTACTATTTTGTCATCAACTATTACCGGTTAAGTACAACACTATTTGTCCAACACTAGTTTAGTATAGTATCTGTGGTTCTTCGTTCTTTTTGCTATTAATCTCTCAAGAATAAAACTACGTATTTCTATATTACAAAAACCTTTTATTCAATAATTCCATCAATAAGAAATGATCTATTTATTTATTTAGTCATTTGAATTATACTACTAAATAGAAGGAAGTTGTAATGCATCGTTGATGCATCGAGTGCGTAATGTTTCAAAAGCAATTCAATCAAAAGCTCATATTAATTCTCTATTCATTTAAAAACATGTCAATAAACTCCTCTACTTACCTACACTTAGAGATCCTACACTTTTAGGGTTGCGCGTTATACCGCCATTTTACTGCGAGACTTTGGCAACACACAGTTGGAATTTGTTGAGGAGCTCAACACAACAAAAGCTTAATAATAACTGCTTCTCGGGTCGAGCTTGAGGTTAAGCCGCACTTGCTTAGGTTGTTCCGTGAATGGGCGACCACCCATTACATACCGATTTTTTTCCGTGCCTCGGAAAATACTTTGGGCTCTTGATCTCGGCTGTCATTTGTAGATCTTTGACAATCGTATAGGTACTCAGTGTCTCTAAAGTCTAGCAACCAGTCTTACCAAAGAGTATCATTTTAACTAGTTATTAACTGCGTTGTGGAGATTAGCTAGTCGGCCGCTCCATGTAAACTACTGATATTCAGCTGATTCCAGTATGACTGGAACATAGACCGACCCCAACATAGTTATAAAAAGGCTAGGCCGATGATCATAAGTCGAAATTTGTAAAACTGCCGCGGCACGAGCGCATTTTGTAAAGCCTGCAATACATGTTGGCCAAGCTTAGACCAACGCGAGCCTAGACAAATGGACACAAGGCAAGCGCTACTGTCTAGACCATGTCTAGACGTTCGGCAAGTTTGAAGGAAGTTAATGCAAATGGCCAATGTAGACGAGTTTTGAGGAGACCCACATGTTGGGCGCTGTCAGTTTTTATTGTGCATTGAAACAATATGGACGACGACGTGGAAATTATCTCCGCCGCTGCTATTTATTTAATAAGCGCTTACAATATTATTATGTCAGTGTACACCGCAATGTCCGCAATAGAGTTGTGAAAAAGAAACGACAAAAAAACCGGCCAAGAGCGTGTCGGGCCACGCTCAGTGTAGGGTTCCGTAGTTTCCCGTCCGTCACAATAAGTGTTCCCACTTATGAGTTTAAAGGTGGAGGAGCGTGCAACATTGCACGCTCCGCGGCAGGCGCTCCGACTTGTGACGGTTTTTAGCGCGAACACAAAGGGAGCGCAGTGTGTCAAAGGGGAGTGCATGTAGAAGTGCGCGCGACGTATCCATTGGAGCAGTTGCAGGAGCGCGGAGCGCTGCTGGAGCGCGAACATAGTGGTAACCCAACTTAAAAAAGGCTATTTGTTACGGAACTCTAATAATTACGGGACACTTAAAACGGGCCCATTGTACTTAATTGTATTTTATTATTATCCAAGTATTATAATAGTGCGTTAACGTAAACGTGCTGCGAATGACTTAAACTATAATATAAACTATCATAGACCCGTAATATTCCATTGATGTAATAAATGCAAATCCAATGCCCCACAAACCCGACTTCTCCGCCATATATAATTTGTAAATGAGACTCGTTTTGAGGCACAGGCTCTATTAGTTCCGGGTAAAGAAAAAGAGACACTTCTCTAGGCCGAAACGATGTGTGTTGGGCTAACAAATCATGAAAGGCGCGCACAGCGTCGTCCTCAACATGATTATCACTGTTCAAAATATACGAGAACATTTTAATACCGAACAAATCAAAATTAAACCTCGACGACTAATTAGATTATGCACTCATAAATAGAATTACGAATATATTTAAGTGCAACTTACTTTACCACGGTAGGTCATGAAAACACGGAAAATCTTAACATCGACTTTTAAAAAAATGACTTCATTACGCAACGCCATCTATCGAACCATTTATGAACATAATTAAAAGAGTGTCCATGGAGTTTCTTGCCTATTCTTCTCCATAGAGATCAACGCTTTGGAATGGGCAACTACAGTACTTTCACAAGTTATTATGCCTTGTGACCGGGACTGTAGATTAGTTTTGTTTCTTGACATTCAAAAGTGCCTGTAATGGTCTAATTGAAATAAATGGTTTTGAATTTTGAACTGGTTTTTACCTTAACATTTTGATGGTGTTAAAAAAATGAATTTTAGTTTTGTTCTAAATTGCCTTAGCATGTTCTTGATAGAAGTTTTATGTAGTTATAAGATACCGCCAATGCCAAGGAGAGACCAACCGAACAATTCGGTAATACCCGATCCAATGTAATAAGTATCTACAGCGCCATCTCTCGGGGAATTGGGTTACTAATTAATACAAAGACGTGCAAGAAGTTTTCGGTGGTAATTTTGGATTGCGAGAACCGATTTCAATAATTCTTTTTTTGTTTGAAAAAAGATACGTTCAGGATAATAAAATATGTAAACGAAGTTAAAAAAAATGCTTGCATATACGATTATACTACAAACTTAGTCCAGAAATTATTTTGTACAACTTTTTGTCTTTTTTGTACAAAAACTGTTGTGTCAATCAAGTTCAAAATGATTTTCCTAGAAAGTCCTTATAAAGTTCAACTTTTCAGATTTTTTTCATATTTTCTAAACTTATGGTTCAAAAGTTAGAGGGGGGGGGGGACACATTGTTTTTTACTTTTGGAGCGATTATTTCCGAAATTATTGACATTATCAAAAAATGATTTTAGTAAACCTCTATTCATTTTTAAATACCTTTCCAACAATAGATAACACGTTAGGGTTGAAATTAAAAAAAAAACACTTCCCACTTTACATATAGGGTGGCTACCCTAATAAAACATTTTTTTCCAATTTTTATTTTACCACTTTGTCGGCGTAATTGATATACATATTGGTACCAAATTTCAGCTTTCTAGTGCTAACGGTCACAGAGATTAAGCGAGGACGGACGGACGGACGGACAGACAGACATGGCGAAACTATAAGGGTTCCTAGTTGACTACGGAACCCTAAAAAGAAGGTGGGGTGGTGGATGTTAAGTATTCACAGAAATAGAACAAGGTATGTATAGTGTTCAACCTTTTGCTTTGTTACCTATATTTTTGTATTAATTGTTGCAATTTTGTCGAATATACATTCCTTTTTACAGGCAAAGTATGGAAAATCAGCTATTTGAGCTTCTTCAAGAACCTGAATCAAAGGAATTTCAAAACTTCGTTCGAATGTCGGATAGCGATTTTGAGTATTTACTCCAGAAAATATCTCCAGTAATCAGCAACCAAGATACCGACTTCAGAGAGAGCATACCCGCTAAGATTCGACTTGCAGTGACACTGAGGTATTTAGCAACTGGAGACAGCTATAGAAGTTTACATTACATATTTAAAATATCCAGTCAATTAATATCTCAAATTGTTCCTGAAGTTTGCAAAGCCCTCATTGATGGTTTGAAGGATACTGTTAAGGTACTTAAATGAAACATTCACATATTTTTATTAATTTTTATTTACACAAAAATTGGTTATGAAATTATAAAAAATCTTATGATAGCAGCATAGACTTAAAAAAAAATATGGTTTATCACCAACTGCTCTAAAAAATGCTTCACGCAAAATTTTATTGAGTTGTGTCGCATCAATGACTTCATCAGATAAAATTTGGACTTATTTAGTTGGTTGGATTAGTTGGTTGGTCAAATGTTGGTTGTTGTTGCTCTTTCTGTTGTGGTGAGGACAATATCATGTTTTGAGTAAATATATTATTTTGCTCTGGCATATTATGTGACATTGGATAACTATGAGACGAACATGGCCGCTGTGGTACAGGTGCAGGTACAGGTGAATCCAGAAGAACATAAAAAGTTTGAGAGGAAGAAGGACGATGCATTTCAGCCGGTGATGTACTATGAAAAGAACCACTAGAGCTAATCAAGCTAAATTATGAAGTGGGACGTTGTTCGAGGCGGTTTCTGATTCTTTTTGTCAACAATTCATCCAATTCAAACATGACTTCCTGCTGCTCGATATCAGAAAAATATTTCTTCAATTTGGAAGCTAATAATTTTCCATAGAGATCACAAACATCATCCTTTTGAGTAGATTTGTTTGTTAATACGGTATTGATAGTTGTTAATGCGTTTTGCATTTGTTCCCTTGCTGTTTGAGGGTTAGAAGAACGGCGCTTAAGTGCAGTTCTGTTCGAAGTAGGTGTAAGTCCTTCCTGCATGGTAAGATTTGAAGAGCTTGAACGCTGTTCTTGATCATCTTCGGCCTGTGTAGCGTCAAACTGCCCATCTGTCGAACTACTTTCGTTTTTTGCAGCTAGTGTCTGAAAAAAAAAAGATTAAGCTAATACATTATAGTATATATTCTTTTTTTTTTCAGATTCCTACATCTCCAGAAGAGTGGCTTGCTGTCGCAAGAAGATTCAGATTCCCGCATTGCGTAGGAGCATTAGACGGAAAACATATTAAAATACAATGCTCCACTGCAACTGGATCAAAATATTACAATTACAAAGGAGACTTTAGTATTGTTCTATTAGGTCTAGTCGACAGTGATTACTGTTTTCTATTTGCAGATGTAGGTGCTCAAGGTCGTATAAGTGATGGTGGTGTTTTAAAGCAGACTGTATATATGCCAAAAAAATATTAATTTCCCACCACCTTGCCCGCTACCAGAGACCGATATAGAATTTCCATATGTTATATTGGGGGACGGTGCATTTGCTCTTCATAAAAATATTTTGAAACCATACCCTGGAAATCACGAGATAGGCACCCCTGAAAGAATATTTAACCAAAAACTATCTAGCTCTCGCGTTGTCGTTGAAAACACGTTTGGCTACGTATTATGGCTAGCGTATTTAGAGTATTCAAAAAGCCAATAGCACTAGATGAAAAGCATCTATTATGACAATGACGTGCGTTCAACTACAATTTTTTTGAGGAAGAGCAGGCTTTCTCGGAATATCTATACTCCAGGAGGAACGCTTGATACATATGAAAATGACGAGTTAGTTCTACCGGGTTCTTGGAGACAAAGAGATCATTCTGGATTATTTCCCTTACAAGTTTTACCCCGCAGAAGCCCAAGAAATGAAATAGAAGTGAGATCAAATTTTGCAAATTATTTTTTTCAAAACAGAAATGGGAACCTTCCTTAATTGTTTTTTTAGTCTATATCGGACACAAATGAGTGTCGGATATAGACTAAAGAAACCAATATCCCAAAAACTAAATAGTAAATAAAGTTGAAAAACTTTAACATAAAATATTTCATTGAGTGCCTAACGTACCCACTTAATTATACATATTATTATGTGTCGTGTACTCTGTCTAGGTATTGTATGTAGGTAGTTACCTATCAATAAATGTTTCATTGTGTTAATATGCAGGCATTTTTATTTTAATACTTACTATAGTATTTATTTTACTATCACACTCATATACATCTCCCAGAAATGACTCCATGGCATTATAAAATACCCAAATGGGTCGGTATACATCTTCTTCACCACACCCAGAAGATCTTGAGGCCTTTTTTTTTCTTTAAATGTTGCCTAAACGTGGCCATTTAAGCCTCCTTCTTTGAGCTGAGGAATAGGAATCTCCATTTCATTAGAGATCCTTACCCAAGCATCATGCACCTGAAATTTAAAAATATAACATAAAATAATCAAGTTATTAAAAGTGTTTTTTTTTTTTTGGAACACAAAGTATCAAATATTTTGGTGCAATATTCAATTGAACGCAAATGAACTAGTATTTATTGAATATGCTGCCAACTGTTTCCATCATGTCAAACATGGTTCCAAATTGTATGAAAAATTGTATTAAAATTGCGAAGATTAAAAAAAACGAAAATAGATCGTAAGCGACACACCACCAAGACTGAAAGATTAATTTTCTTGTTATGAGTAGGTAGCTAGGTACTTACTTTTTTTTATCTTTGTACTGTAAGTTTTTGGGATTCTAAATAACTGGTTCATTCTGGTAAAACTCCAAAAACTTAAATACATCTTCATTCGTAGAAAGCGACATTTTGTACGTATGCCTACAATGGACGTCAACCGCATACTAGCGCGCGGACAAACATGTGAACACCGTTGGCCGAGCGCGCGCGAGCGCCTTTGATTTGTGCAGAAAAACCGACATCGCTCCGAAGTGAGGCAAGTGATCGCGAGCGACTGCAAGTTGTGACAAGCTACGTCAAATGAGGTCTATACACGTTGGCGCTTGTCATACTCAACCAACCTAGGCAAGTGACACCGAGCGATAGCAAGACAAGGCATCTGCCTTGTCTTGCTATACGACGGTATATTTATACCGTCTACATGTTTGTATTGGCCTTCACTCGACAACGCTCGGCCGACGTGTATTGCAGGCTTAAGAGTTGCGTAATAGTCGATTTTTAAATCGAAAATACCATTATGTTATAAAATTTAATCTAAATTGTTTGCAACAAGCACAATCAGTATAATCGAATATGTATAAATTCGATAATAAATACTTAATGAATAAATACTCTAAATTAAGAAAAATATTTTTGATAATTTTATGTGTGTATGTGTTTGAACTTTTGTTGGTCGGCAAAAAATAGCAATACCCTAATCTGGACTATCTCAGGTGTTTTTAAGTAGAATAACTTTGCGACTTATGATTTGTACCCAAAACTGCGAATCGACGCGATGCGATTTCGCAACGCACAGTACTGAGATTTCGTGCGGCAAGGCTTTTCCCTTTCGGGTGACCATTTCTTCAACGACCGTCAGCCGTACTGAACGTTTTTTTTGTAAACTAGGTCGTGACATGAATCGGTAACAGAAGTGCGCACTTCTGTTATTGGTAAGAAGATACTATTAATATTTAAATACGTTAAATAGTTTGTTGATTTTAGGAAAATGCTGAAAAATTGAACACGAAAACAAAAAATTGCATTTATCTTTATGTAAGCGAATACGCTCTGCGATTTTTTATAATTATGATTATCTGCTTATAGTAGTTTCATTATAAAAATGTGAATTAGGATATTCTCGTGATAATAAGCTTACATTAATTCTTTACCTCATCGTAAAACAACATTTTTTATGGGAAATCTATACTTAATATTATAAAGCTGAAGAGTTTGTTTGTTTGTTTGTTTGTTTGAACGCGCTAATCTCAGGAACTACTGGTTCGAATTGAAAAATTCTTGTGTTGAATAGACCATTTATCGAGGAAGGCTTTAGGCTATATAACATCACGCTGCGACTAATAGGAGCGAAGAAACAATGGAAAATGTGGAAAAAACGGGGAATATTATTCATCTTTGAGGGCTTCCGTTGCGTGCGCTGCGAAAACGGTTCAAGATACCAAAAAAATATGTACGAAAGAATTATTCCTCTTGAAATGATCTAAAAAAATGTCCGTGACGGTATATGTCTATCTTTTAAGATTAACTCACTAGAACCGTTTTTATGGGAATCAAATTTGGTCGAAATTAATGCATGATTATTTGTTAGAGTTGTATCAACATAATAATATTAATCTTTATCCAAATAAATGTGTTGTTGATTAACAGTATTTAATTGTGAACAAAATTGTCTTTGACATCACTTAATTTCAATGGACATCTTAGAAGATATTACAATTTTAAAATAACTCCGATATAAAATTCACACGCGCCGCATGATGTGCAAAACATGACGCTGCGAGGAGAGGCGTTGCTTGCGGGCGACGCGGAGACGGGGTGTAGCTCTACGATCATTGTTTTATGGATTTTATTTTGGTTGATAATAGTTTGGTAAAAAAAAAAATGTTGTAGATAATACCTGTAAATAGGTGTCATCTACATAATTATTCTTAGGGCTGTTTATTCAATAGTCAGATAACTTTTATCTGAGGAATAAAAATGGCGGTTTGACAGCTCATCTATAGAAAATATGTCAAACTGCTATTGAAAAATCAGCCCTTATTAGGTTAGGTTTTAGTTTAAGCACACAGTTAGTTTACCTTATGTTTTACGTAAGTACCAAATACAGGTAAAAATAATTAGGATCCTAATTATTAACCTTACGTTTGTTTTTCTTGATTATGAGTTACGGTTTGGTTAAGTTTTCATTTCCTATTTTCTTTCTTCGTCACTATAATGCCTAGAAAAGGAACTCAGCTTTCTCGGCAGACTGCTACCGCAAAGCGGCTGCGAGCTTTGCGCAGCAATGAAACAGAGGATGAAAATATGCATAGGTTGGCTACTCAACGAGGAATCAGTGAACAAATCGTGCTAATGAATCGATCGTTGAACGTTCGCAGTGTCTAGCCTCACTAAATTTCCGAACTTCGGCAAACCGTCAACGGGAACTACGGGAAGCAAGCGCTGAACGTTTATCCTTACAAAATTTCCAAACTTTGGCAAACCGTCAACGGGAAGCAAGCGCTGAACGTTTAGCCTTACAAAATTCCCGAACTTTGATAAACCGAGAACGGGAATCAAACGCTGAACGTTCTCAACGTTTAGCCTCACAGAGTTCTCGAACTTTGGTGAACCGACTACGGGAATCAAGCGCTGAACGTTCTCAACGTTTAGCCTCACAGAGTTCCGGAACTTGGGCTAAGACGCGGACAAAGTCGTGGGTAACAGTTATAATTTATAAAGCTGAGGAGGTTGTTTGCAAAAATAAATATGATGCCCAAAATACTATTCCACGCGGACGAAGTCGCGGGCACAGCTAGTACAATATAAAAGTTGCACTCAACAAATAAACACTAATATGCTACAATTAAAGGTTGGGGTTACTGTCCTCTTAAATAGGCTACACAGTAGCCTGTAGTAAAGAGAAACAGTGCCGTATCCCTCTAGAGTGGAGAAATTAATTGCTTAGTGCTTTTAGTAACTAATGATATTAATAACAACATCCAAAAAGTAAAAATTAAAATAAAAATAATTTAAAAAATAATTTAAAATGCCTAAGTGTTAGAGTATAAATATGTAAATGGAAATGTGTGTGATGTGTGGGTGTGTGTATGGGTGTTTATTTGTGTGTGTGTGTGTGTGTATTTTTTGTAAGTATGTGTGTGGTGTATGTACTCTTTGATAAGGTAGAAAGAAATGATTGTGTTTCGTCATAATTTTTGTCTAGTAGAAAGGAGCGGACTGCTGATTTACAATCATGTTCAGATAAACAATATATTGAGATATTTGCGTTAATTTTATTATATAAGAAAGGGCCGAGGTAGTAGAAAATTTTTTTCGTAAAGGAGTAGCGGGTCTGCGGGAGGGAACAAATTAAGTCTTTACGACGTTTCTTGAGTTTGACAAAGGGGGTTAAGTGATGTTGTAACAAGATTGCATGGAAAATAAATAGCTGTCGAACGTTAAAAACATTGCAGTCTCTGTATAACTGAGAGGTGGGAAATAAAATTGACCGAAAAGTTGATATCTTTAGTATCGCTCTGTGTGCAATTTCCAATGGAAGTAATGTGGTTTTGGAGGCCCCACCCCAGCAAGAAATGCAATAAGATATTACTGGCTGACAAAGTGCATGGTAGACATTGCGGATAATGAAATGGTTAGCTACATTTCTTAGTGTTTTAAAAATAAATATCAATTTACGCACTCTGCTCGTCAATGCTTCCACATGAGCTTTAAAGTTTAGAGAATTATCTAAAAGTATGCCCAAGTATCTAATATTACTTACAGACTTTAATTGAACGCAGTTACAATTTTGTGTAGTTTGTGTAAGACATGTGTGAGCTGTTAGTGTTATATCATGTTTTGGCTGGGATTTTGAGCTAATAGAAAAAGTGATGTATTTAGTTTTGTTTGTGTTGAGAGTTAAGGTGTGAGCTAGAAGTCAGTCAAGGGTGGAGTCGATCCCTCTTTGTGCTTTGATTTGAAGGTCCGACCAAGAGTCTGCAAAGAAAGTAATTGCAGTATCGTCTGCGTAAGTTACAATGCTAGAATTTGGGATACTTAGATTGCAGAGGTCATTGATAAATACGAGGAATAATGTGGGACCAAGAATGCTCCCCTGTGGTACCCCATACTCAATAGGAATCACGTCACTTACGTGGTTTCCTATTTTAACCACTTGCGTTCGTCCTGTGAGATAACTATGAAAAAATTGGAGTTGCGGACCTCTGACACCTATATTTTCGAGTTTTTGTAAAAGGGTTTTAATGGGAACGGTATCAAACGCTTTCGCGAGATCTAAAAACACTGTCAGTACTTTCTTATTATTATTTAGGTTTGAAACAATATAATTTGTCAATTTGTGAACAGCATCAGAGGTGGACTTTTTTATGCGAAAACCAAATTGCTGTGGTGAAATAAGATTGAAATGTTCTAAGTAATCTCTCAACCTCTTATTGATGAGGCGTTCCATTACTTTGGACAAAGCACTCAGCACTGCAATTGGTCGATAGTTGGTAACTACATTCCCATCGCCGCCCTTGAAGATGGGGTGAATAACTGCCCTTTTGAATGAAGTGGGATGTCTGAAGTGAGAGATCAAAAATATGGCATAAAATAGGTGCCAGAGTATCTGAGTACCTTTTCAGAATGGTAGATGAGATCCCGTCCCAGCCAGTCGCTGCGCTAGATCTTAAAGATTTAATGGTTTTCAGGATCTCGTCATTGTTAATTTCTTCGAGGACAAAAGAAGACATGCTGATAGGGGTTTGGGACGAGGTTGTTTGTGAAGGTTGCACTGATTCTTTGGTGATTTTATCCGCGAGCTCCTTACCGATGTTAGCGAAAAAATCATTTACTTTGTTACAAGAATCAATTTGAGAGTGTGAATGAAGTAATAGTTGAGTGCTTTGATTTGGTAGAGTACGTTATGTTTTTAATAACTGTCCAGAGCGCCTTAGTATTTTGTCCTGCATTTTTTAGTTGTTCGCTGTCGTATTGCCTTTTAGCTTTTTTTAGGAGTTTTGTGCAGAAGTTTCTGTAGCGTTTATAGGTCATATTTAAGATTTCGTTGTTTGGTGACAATTTAAGCTTTTTGTAAAGTGTGTCTCTATTTCGAATACATCTCAACAGACCAGGAGTTATCCAAGGTTTGAGTATCCTTTTCCTCGCTGGTTGTTTCGATGTAGTTGTGTTCTCCGATATAGCTGTTGATATTAAATTCACCAGGTTATCAGTGGCAGCGTTTGCGTCTTTTGTAGATAGAATACGGGTGAAATCCAGCTGCTCAAATGATTTATCTAGGCTTTCAAAATTTATTTTGGTTACAGTGTGATAGTCTTTTGTACGCGCTTTTTTTGTTTTGATGCATGTTAAGGAGGAGTAGTGGTCTGTTATAGTAGATTCAAAAATGAGTGTGGTTGCGGGACAGTTTGTTCGTATAAAGGTGTGGTCCAGGCAGTGGTTACCCCTCGTTTTTAAAGTGTGGGCAGGGAGAAAACCATGAAATGCGAGACAATTTAAGTAGTTTTGGGAACGAGTATCCAAGGGTGACCCAATGTCAATGTTAATGTCGCCAGTGAAAACAACAGATTTAAAATCTTGTAGTGTTGGAAGAATGTTATTTAGCGCACGCAAAAAGCTGTCAATATTATCTGTAGATGGTGAGCGGTAAACGCATAGCACTGCTGTATCCATTTTGGTCTTGATTATTAACCCAGAGGCTGAATTATTAAAATCCGGTTCTTCTACCGTGGGGTTAAGAAATGACTTTGTGTAGACTACCACACCGTCACTCTGGTTAATGTGTTTCGTAGTTTTGTGACTGGTATAAGAATCTAATTCAGGTATTTGTTGATTTCTCAAGCAGGGTAACCAGCATTCTGTTAGAACTATAACTTCGCAATCAAAAGAGAGGAGATTTAAAAATGCTTGCAAACTTAAAAAGTTACAATTGATGGACCTAATGTTTTGGCAAAACGTTTTGAGATAATCGTTTGAGTTGGTTACAAATTGGCTTACTTGTTCTGGTGTGCAGGTATGCGCTTCAGAAACTGAAGTTTCATCAACATTATTCAGTAATGTTAAAATGCTATTAGACATGGTGTTAGTTTTTGGGTAAGGGTTAAATATTTGACCAAGGTGATGACCCAGTTTTGTATGTAAGGCCTGGGTAACAAGAGGATAGAAAGCACGTATGAAATATGTTGGATATAATGTGAGTGTGTTGTGTATGAACTGGATTGACATGAGTAGTAGTAGTACGTATTGTATATGAATGTTTGAGTATGAAAGTGTGAGTGTGAGTTAAAAGTATATAACATTAAAAACGCAAACAAGCTAGCTTTAAAAATACAATGATATTCTGAGTAAATTATATACGATAAAAGAAAAAAGTTTAATTGAATACACGCTAAAGTTAGTCATGCATCATTAGGTTGCGATATTTGCAGCAGTTGTTGTTCATTTTTTACCAGTATGTATTGACTGTCAGCGTTTTTCTTTAACATTACACGTCCATTTGACGTCCAGCAATAGGCATACCTATTCTGCTTGGCGAAGTTTCTAGCTGTATAGAAAAGCTTTTTGGAGTGGGCGGTGAGCTGTTCAGCGATGTAAACAGGGCTACTAGGTCCTTCAAAGCCCAAGTGAGTTGAATTTATTTTATTATTGTATTTTTTGGTATTAAACTGTTTGGCGGCAAATAAAAAGTTACTTTTTTGTAGGGTATTTGAAAATTCGATACTGATGTTGGAAGTTTTGTTTTCTTTTTTAGACGGCAATCTCGAGACGTCACGAATGTCCGAGAGTTGAAAGTTAGTGTCCAGTTCTTTGGAGAGATGTTGAACCAAGTTGTATAAGGAGTTCTTCGTTTCTTTCGGACTTTTAGGTACGTTGCGTATCTCGATGCAAGTCTTAATACAGCTGCGATCAATATTGTCGAGTTTTTCTTCAATGGAAACTAGCCTCTTCGCCATCTCGTTACGGTCCAATTCCAGGTGAGCAATTTTGGTCTCTAAAAAAGTTACTTCGGAAGATATTGCTGTCATTGATTTTTCGATTTCCTTATTTGTTTCCTCTATTTTTGTATAGTGGGATGTAATTTCCAAAATATGCTTTTCAAATTTGTCCATACGGGAGTTTTGTGAACGTATTAATTCGTTTATCAATTCCTTTAGGTCGGATTTAATTTCGTTCTTTAGATCCACGAATTTGTCGGCAAAACGGTCCACAGAGCTACCATCACAAGTCGGTCGGCGGCGCTTAGCTCTCTAGGTGATATTTATAGGGCTGACATCTAACAATAAGCCTTCTTCCACACATAGTTTTGGTAAATCAGGCTCAGAGCGTGATGGAGTAGCAAGTTCCATAGGAGATTTCGGCGGCGTTTTAAACATATTTGAAGCTTTTATATATGCACAAAATATATAAATAGTGCCAAAGGGATTCTTTGGCACGATAGTATCAATATAAAATTGAAATCAAAAATACAAAAAGTTTTGCTTGATGCTGGGATCGAACTCACGAACTCTCGCTACTATTCTTCGCCGGACGTTTGCCTCGAAGCCAACTAGACGATACCAAACTAAGTGCAATTTGGTAATCAGTAATTACAAGTTATGGAATGGGACGTGCGTTTGACCGTGTTCTTTGTTTATAGAGGTCATTCACTTTGCACGGCACCGGTCACTTTTTAAAATGTTTTTGTCAATAACTTGAGTAATTGTTTGAGCACAGTTATTTGATTACTAGCTGTGCCCGCGACTTCGTCCGCGTGGAATAGTATTTTGGGCATCATATTTATTTTTGCAAACAACCTCCTCAGCTTTATAAATTATAACTGTTACCCACGACTTTGTCCGCGTCTTAGCCCAAGTTCCGGAACTCTGTGAGGCTAAACGTTGAGAACGTTCAGCGCTTGATTCCCGTAGTCGGTTCACCAAAGTTCGAGAACTCTGTGAGGCTAAACGTTGAGAACGTTCAGCGTTTGATTCCCGTTCTCGGTTTATCAAAGTTCGGGAATTTTGTAAGGCTAAACGTTCAGCGCTTGCTTCCCGTTGACGGTTTGCCAAAGTTTGGAAATTTTGTAAGGATAAACGTTCAGCGCTTGCTTCCCGTAGTTCCCGTTGACGGTTTGCCGAAGTTCGGAAATTTAGTGAGGCTAGACACTGCGAACGTTCAACGATCGATTCATTAGCACGATTTGTTCACTGATTCCTCGTTGAGTAGCCAACCTATGCATATTTTCATCCTCTGTTTCATTGCTGCGCAAAGCTCGCAGCCGCTTTGCGGTAGCAGTCTGCCGAGAAAGCTGAGTTCCTTTTCTAGGCATTATAGTGACGAAGAAAGAAAATAGGAAATGAAAACTTAACCAAACCGTAACTCATAATCAAGAAAAACAAACGTAAGGTTAATAATTAGGATCCTAATTATTTTTACCTGTATTTGGTACTTACGTAAAACATAAGGTAAACTAACTGTGTGCTTAAACTAAAACCTAACCTAATAAGGGCTGATTTTTCAATAGCAGTTTGACATATTTTCTATAGATGAGCTGTCAAACCGCCATTTTTATTCCTCAGATAAAAGTTATCTGACTATTGAATAAACAGCCCTAAGAATAATTATGTAGATGACACCTATTTACAGGTATTATCTACAACATTTTTTTTTTTACCAAACTATTATCAACCAAAATAAAATCCATAAAACAATGATCGTAGAGCTACACCCCGTCTCCGCGTCGCCCGCAAGCAACGCCTCTCCTCGCAGCGTCATGTTTTGCACATCATGCGGCGCGTGTGAATTTTATATCGGAGTTATTTTAAAATTGTAATATCTTCTAAGATGTCCATTGAAATTAAGTGATGTCAAAGACAATTTTGTTCACAATTAAATACTGTTAATCAACAACACATTTATTTGGATAAAGATTAATATTATTATGTTGATACAACTCTAACAAATAATCATGCATTAATTTCGACCAAATTTGATTCCCATAAAAACGGTTCTAGTGAGTTAATCTTAAAAGATAGACATATACCGTCACGGACATTTTTTTAGATCATTTCAAGAGGAATAATTCTTTCGTACATATTTTTTTGGTATCTTGAACCGTTTTCGCAGCGCACGCAACGGAAGCCCTCAAAGATGAATAATATTCCCCGTTTTTTCCACATTTTCCATTGTTTCTTCGCTCCTATTAGTCGCAGCGTGATGTTATATAGCCTAAAGCCTTCCTCGATAAATGGTCTATTCAACACAAGAATTTTTCAATTCGAACCAGTAGTTCCTGAGATTAGCGCGTTCAAACAAACAAACAAACAAACAAACTCTTCAGCTTTATAATATTAGTATAGATATATATATATTAATATTATATATAATATATATAAGTAAATATAAGTAATAAGTATAGATTTACTGCAACACCATTTATGAAATAAAGCTTTATTATTATTATTATTATAACTTCTCCTGCTCTGGACGGAGCAGAAGGAAATGTCAGACTTGTACTAAAACCTGTCCATGTTGCTTCTTTTGCGCTTTGTGTTCCGGGGCTGCGGCATGTCTTTCGAAGATCCCACAACCGCAGCAGACAGTGGCCCTGGCGCACCTCTCTGCTTTGATGACATCTCATTGAGACGCGCGTAAAACACGAACTCGCCGTTGACGCGGCCTGTCGTTACCCTACCCTAGCCATTGTTCCCCGTCCAAACGTCCACGTCTCGCGATAACCGACTAATGTGAATATTCCTCGGATACGTTTGTCTCGGTAAGCTTGTTTACGACAACTTCTGCACTTAGTTTTAGACCATCTACCTACTAGGGGAGACTGAGGATACTTGATCCCCCCTTTTGTTTTTCCTTTATAAAATCTAAAATATCCATTATTTTTTATAGTAAAATTGACTAATAGATCCGCAATTTTATAAGTTATGAAGCCATGCAAAAGATAGGATTGCAAACAGAATCACTAGTAAACAAAAACCTCTATGATAGCTTTGTAACATGTGTCCTCAATGTATAGGAGAGTTGATACTACCTGTCAGGAGACTTGATCCCCCCCGGATCAAGTCTCCCACACACGGAGGACATTTGGGACACGAGATGCTTATCATAGTCCTACATAGGAGACTGTAGGTATCTAGATCTTATGAAAAGAAGTTTAAATAAAATGAAAGACTGACATAAGTTTCAATTTGTTTTAATCATTCCACATTAACTAATAATGGCAAGAGTTTGAGATCAATCAATCTTATAAACTAAAATTACAACGACAACACCATAAATTACTTTTCCTTCAGCTTTTGTAATTATTTAGTTAAATCACACTGCACTGGAATTCAGTCAAATCTTAATATAATTATGTCTACTCAGTTTCAACTCGGTACCATAAACTTGAAAGATTTAATAAATCTTATTCTAAAAATCTAATTAAAATTTTTTTTTTAATAAAAAAATTAAAAACACCCCCGACCCAAAAAAAAGTACGAAATTATTATGACAAAAGGTTAAAAATGCTAAACCCTATAAAAAACAACAACGACAAAATTTAATCAACATACGTACGGTCAATAGCAGGCCAAGATAACCATTTGCAGTTCAAAATTAGCGATTATGCCTCCGACATAAAGGAGGCACAAAGTCCCGAGTAGATAGTCTGACATGCTTTAGTTGGAACTTACGTAGTGTTAAAAGTATTTTTTTTGTTTTTTATAGGGTTTAGCATTTTTAACCTTTTGTCATAATAATTTCGTACTTTTTTTGGGTCGGGGGTGTTTTTAAATTTAATTTTTTAATTCATGCTTTTTGAAGGAGCTCCTTAATTTTTCATTCTTTTAATTAATTTCTTTTATTTTTCTTGCCATTTAAGGGTAATTTTGTGTTTTATTTTTAAATTTTGGTCATTCTAGATTTTCAGCAAAAATATAAATCGCTTTATCCGTTTCATTCCGGCATTCCAGGGTTTCATCCGCCACATCCCATTTCCAGCATCAGTTCCGTCAATTAGAAATATGAAGAGAACTAGTCAAGACAAATTCAACGAGCCCAAACTCGATGGATTTACTAAAAGGTAGACTAGGGTTACGTTTCCTACCTTCGAGCCCTATCGTCAGAGCAGCTCAGAGGTTCCAGATTTCCAGCATCAGGTCTTCGTCAATTAGAAATATGAAGAGAACTAGTCAAGACAAATTCAACGAGCCCAAACTCGATGGATTCACTAAAAGGTAGACCAAGGTTACGTTTCCTACCTTCGAGCCCTATCGTCAGAGCAGCTCAGAGATTCCAGATTTCCAGCATCAGGTCTTCGTCAAATAGAAACATAAAGAGAACTAGTTAAGACAAATCCAACGAGCCCAAACTCGATGGGTTTACTAAAAGGCAGTCCAGGGTTACGTCTCCTATCTTCGAGCCCTAACAGCAGACCAGCTCAGTGGTTCCAGAAGACATTAATGTTTCAAATGTCAGATCCTACATATGCTCGCAAGTAAACTGAGCGTGGAACATTCCTATCACAGCTAACAAACGACCTGATGACCTTGAAGACCTGAACCGATTTCTACCAAACATAGCTAAGAACACTCTCGACTAATATACCTTTCAAACAAAAAAAACCGCATTAAAATCGGATCATCCGTTTGGGAGCTACGATGCCACAGACAGACACATAGGCGACGGTTACACGTTAAGTATTTACTGTGATCCGTCAATATAGTATTTGTTGATGGATTTCAGTTTTTACTGATGGATTAATACACCAGCCTACACGTTCAATATTTATTACGTCAGTATTGTGTCTGATCTCCTGCTGTTTAAACGTCTAAAATGGCCACAAAGCTGAAAATTAAAGGTTGCGTGGCTATTATTTTAGCACTTAGTTTTAATAAAAAGGTCAAGCGAAAACGTTGGGCAAAAAATTGGTTACAACAAAGGGAAAGGTATACACATTTGAATTTAATGGCAGAAATTAAATTACATGGTGAATTGGATGATTACGAGAATTATTTTCGAATGCCTGAACTCTGCTTTGAAGAACTTCTGACATTAGTAACACCTTTTTTAACCAAAGAAGATACCGTGATGAGAAAATCTATTACCCCGAGAGAAAAATTAGCGTTAACTTTGCATTACCTGGCAACGGGACGGAACTTTAAAGATATAAGGTTTTCGGCTATAATGTCACCGGCTTCAATATGCCAGGCAGTCATGGATACTTGCGAAACATTGATATATTCTTCGAGACTATATAAAGGTAAGTCAATAAAAATCTTATTGAAAAAGTAATATTTTTTATTTATTGGTACAGCATGGTAACACTCAAGTATAACTAAAGCATGTATTTATTTGTACTGAACCCTCGGAACGGGAGTCAAACTTGCACTTGTCCAGTTTTTAAGTAGGTCTGAAAGACTTGAAAAGTGAACCAATTGTGTAACTATTTTGTGTGTCCTGTGCATCTTCGTTTACAGTCAAATATTGGTTTTGTTGCTGTTGGGTATTGATATTTTGTGTTGCATTATGTAGCGTAACAGTATCATCATGTTGAGATTGTGATATATTATGCAGTGTGATAGTATCATCATGTTGAGATCTAGAAATAATCAACTGTGATGGAACACCACTTAAAACTGTTAATGGCACAATATTATGATGATTTGATGCTATGTTTACCATGTTACACACAAATAAACAGACGTGCCTCAAATCTTGACGACGTAAATAATGCCCTAATGCAGGTACATAATTGGTTTACCGCTAATAATTTAGTATTAAATGGGAAAAAAACGAAGTGCATAAGATTTGCTCTACCAAATGTCAAAAACAGTGAGTGTGACATAGTATTGAATCAAGAGAAACTAGAATTCGTCGAAAAAACTGTTTTCTTGGGAATAACACTCGATTCAAAGCTACAATGGGGTCCGCATATAACATCTCTTGCAGGACGCCTTAGTTCAGCAGCATATGCTGTTAGAAAAATCCGTCAGTTTACTGATGTAGATACCGCGAGACTAGTCTATTTTAGTTATTTTCATAGTATAATGTCATACGGTATTTTACTTTGGGGACGGGCTGCAGACATCGAGTCTATATTTATTCTGCAGAAAAGAGCCATCAGAGCCATATATAACCAACGTAGGCGAGATTCTTTAAGGGAACAGTTTAAGTATATTAACATCATGACAGTACCTTGTCAATATATTTATGAAAACATCATACATGTCAGGAAAAACTTGCATCTTTTTAGTAAAAGAGGTGACAGACACAATTATAATACTAGAAATAGGGACCAATTAGTTCAACCAGGTTTCAGGTTAGCTAAAGTAGACTCATCTTTCATGGGGTACTGTTTGAAATGCTACATTAAAATACCTCCCCACATTCTTCTGAATGAAACGAAATTTAAATCTTGTATTAAACGCACACTATGTAGGCAAGCATATTATAAGTTGGGGGATTATATTAGGTCCTTACATATGAAATTGGCGTTTTTCGTACTGGCCACTTTAATCACGAATTTCTCCTCTTTGGTAAGGAATTCCAAATTCAAATTTGTACAGCTATTTACTCATGTATTTGTGCTTCGATGACCGTCATTCATTTGTTTTTTTTCTTCTGTTTTTTCTGTTTGCGTCACTCATTTTACAAAATGGAAAATTTAAAATATCGCATTATTTACGAGTACGAGTTCCGCCGTGGCACTAGTGCTGCGGAAACGACTCGAAGGGTGAATGATGTGTATGGCGGTCATGTTGCAAAAGAAAACACAGTTCGTTTTTGGTTCCAACGTTTTCGTTCTGGAAATTTCGACCTGCAGAACAAGCCCCGTGGACGGCCTGAGACCCAAGTTGATAATGGAGAATTGAAGGCTATTGTGGAAGCGGACCCATCGCAAACCACGTCCGAGTTAGCTGCAGGCTTCGATGTTAGTGATAAAACTGTTTTAATTCACTTGAAGCAAATTGGGAAGATTAAAAAGCTTGAAAGGTGGGTACCTCACGAATTGACTGAAGCAAACCGGCAAACGCGCGTCGACTGCTGCGTTACATTACTGAACCGGCACAACAATGAAGGTATTTTAAACCGAATCATTACCTGTGATGAAAAATGGATTCTTTACGATAATCGGAAGCGCTCAGCGCAATGGTTGGATCCTGGCCAGCCAGCCAAATCCTGCCCCAAGCGAAAATTAACCCCAAAAAAGTTACTTGTAAGCGTTTGGTGGACTAGTGCCGGTATTGTTCATTACAGTTTTCTCAAATCTGGCCAGACTATTACAGCTGATGACTATTGTCAGCAATTACAAACCATGATGGAAAAGCTAGCGGCTAAACAACCAAGGCTGGTCAATCGCTCCACGCCACTGCTGCTTCACGACAACGCCAGACCACACACTGCGCAACAGACGGCTACCAAATTGGAAGAGCTTGAATTGGAATGTCTTAGACATCCTCCGTACTCCCCGGACCTTGCTCCAACAGATTACCATTTTTTTCGCAATTTGGATAACTTTTTGCAAGGGAAAAAATTCAACTCCGATGGGGCAGTCCAAATCGCCTTCAAAGATTTTATTGATTCCCGTCCGACTGGTTTTTTTAGTAAAGGGATCAATGAACTACCTATAAGATGGCAAAAGTGCATTGAAAACAATGGTTCATACTTTGATTAATTAAATATATTATATTAAAAAATATTCGACTTTTTGTTCCTTCCATACAAAACGCCAATTTCATATGTAAGGACCTAATATTAATGATAAAAATGCTTGGCTCAATGCTGGTCCTGCTCCACAAGCATAGGGATAAACTCATTGATTAGTATCCGAAGCTATAGTGGAAGCTGCAGAATATTGTAAGACTATCTTTGCAATGTATAGAATCAATTCTCTAGTATTGTATAATTATTAAGCCCATATGTGAGTGCTATGTATTATCATTGACTTGACGGAGCCCTGGTGGTTGATAGTGTCATGCTCACTTAAATGTCTCGCTGATGGTGGCGGGTGTGTCGGGTCATTTAGCTCCCTTCAAAATGGTTGAGCTGAATGGGGCTGATCCATACGTCATGTTCGTGAACGGGCGCTGTCAGTTGGGACTGGTCATTTTTTAGCTACCACGGTTCATTTTTAAACTTATTTAGATTTAAAATTAAATTTTGCTTTTTATTTACTCTGGACGCTCTTACTGTGCACGTCTTTCTACATCGTTCTCACATATTTGTATAATCTAAACATGAATGATGTAAATACGATTTTGTAAAAATATTATAATTTAAAAGAGTGTCCATGGAGTTTCTTGCCCATTCTTCTCCATAGAGATCAACGCTTTGGAATGGGCAACTACAGTAGTTTCACAAGTTATTATGCCTTGTGACCGGGACTGTAGATTCATTTTGTTTCTTGACATTCAAAAGTGCCTGTAATGGTCTAATTAAAATAAATGATTTGATTTGTTAGATGCCGATAATGATTGATAAGAGTAACCTGGTGATGGGGTTTGAGTATCACCAATAGGCGATGGTGAGGGCGACGTAATATTAAAATTATCCTGTGGCGAATTAATTTGAATTGAGTTTCTTCCTAAATTTCCCAGTTCAGCTTCAAACAAAATATCATTAATGAACTTTTCAGCATACGTTCTTTGTGTTGCACTTAATTTATCCAATTTCTGAGTCCAATACAAAGCTGTTGGATTTAATGTTTGTGTATTACTTGATAAGTTCACAGATTGAGATAAAAATGAACAAGCTTTATCCAAAAGTTCATTTTGTTTAGATATTGTCCCCAATTTCCTTTGTTTTATTGGTGGTTGTGGGACATTGAGAGAAGTAAAAGCTCTTGGACTTGGTTCCTCTTTACCACTTTCTTGAAGATCTCGTTGCGATTCTTGTGATACAACAGACGTGCTCTGAAAAAAAGTTATTTAATTTATTATCTAATTTTACAGATACCTGCTACAACAGAAGAATGGAAAACTATTGCTGATGACTTTGCAACATTACATCATTTTTACAACTGTATTGGAGCACTTGATGGAAAACATATAAAAATTAAACATCCTCATTACTCGGGTTCTCTATATTACAATTACAAATATGGAGGTAGATTGTGTCGGTGTGGGTTTAGACAGCAGTCAGTAGAAGTCTCAACTGGGTAGGTACTCACAGTTAGTTTTATTAAGGTCCACAGTTTCACACTCACAACACAAACAATGATCAGAAGGAGAATAGGCACAGTCACAACAGTCACGATACAACGTAGTATAAATATTACAATAAATGCAACACGTAGGTGCACGTAAACAATGGTCGCAAAGTATCATGCGCTCACGCGTGCTCGGGCCGGCAAGGACTAAAGGTCAGCGCGAGGGCGCTGTGCGCCGTACCTGGCACGCACCTCTCCCCGCGCTCGCTACGTCACGATGAAGTAGCTCGGCCGCGGTACGACTCCAATAACCCGACATCATCCGACATTGCGATGATGTAAACAATGTAATATGCGATTATTATAAATACATGTAAATAAGGGTTATGTAAGTATTTGTGACTGTATTTAAATGTGTTGTGTAGTGTAACTATAAAATATACATAAATAAACTGAGTAGTATGTGCATACCCTACACCACCCCCCTCCAGAGACCGTCAAGGGCGATAAAAATCTGGAAACTTTACCCGACGCGACGTCCAGAACGGGTAGTATATTCTGGTTTGTCGCCAGGCGTAGTGTCCTCGTGGGGGTCCGCTTTGTCAGCCAATATGTAGGCTGGTTTTAGGCGGTCAATCGAGACCGTGACCTCTTTACCTTTAAATAAAATTTTAAAAACTTTGTCAGTCCTGTGCAGAACTTTGTAAGGACCTGTGTAGGCTGCTTGCAACGAGCCACGTAACGCGTCTTCACGAAGGAACACGTGATCAGTGGTCTGCAGGTCCTTGAATATAAAAATGCTCTGCTTGTTGTGACGAGAAGCTGGAGTTGGATGCAAATTATGAGCAAACTTGCGAACGCGTGCTATAAAGTCCGTTATGTCGGTTGTCCCGGTATCAGTAGGAGTAAAAAATTCTCCCGGGAGTCTTAGCGGTTCGCCGTATACAAGTTCGGCGGAAGACGCTTGGACATCCTTTTTGAATCCGCTCCTTACACCAAGCAATACCCACGGCAGGGACTCAGTCCACTTATCATTGGCATGGCACGTGTTTGACGCCTTGAGTTGCCTGTGGGATCGCTCCACCATGCCGTTGCAGGCCGGATGGTATGCCGTTGTCCGTTTGTGCTGGAAACCAGCGAGCTTTGACAATTGTTCGAACAGAGCGGATTCGAACTGACGGCCTCTGTCCGTATCAATGTCGGTTGGACAGCCAAACCGGGCAATCCACCCAGACAGCAATGCTTTTGCTACTGTCTCGGCAGTAATGTCGACAATAGGTACGACCTCTGGCCACCTGGTGAATCGGTCGACTGCCGTCAGACAGTATCTAAAACCCTGTGAAATTGGGAGCGGGCCCACAAGGTCGATGTGGATCGTAGTGAACCTGCCGCGTGGGAGATGATACGTCCCTAAAGGAGCAGACACGTGTCGGCTTACTTTAGCCCGCTGACATGCGAGACAAGCTCGGGCCCACTCCCTGCAGTCTTTCCTGACGCCTGGCCAAACAAAGCGCTCTGCGATTAATTTGGCAGTCGCTGAGACGCCTGGGTGACTGAGGGAGTGCAAGCTGTCAAATGCTTGCTTCCTTAGCATTTTTGGTACAAAGGGCCTGGGAGACGCTGTACTGACGTCGCAGTATAAAGACGTACGTTCCCCAGGGACCTGCACCTTCTCTAGTGCCAGTGAAGATCCTTCCTGAAGAAGTTTCTTCAGTTCTGGATCTGAGGCTTGAGAGTCTGCGAGAGTTTTCAGGCTGACCGGCACCTGTAGTTCCTCCACTCGAGATAAGGGATCGGCCACAACATTGTCTTTGCCAGCAATGTGCCTTATCTCGGTGGTAAATTGGGCTATGAAGTCGAGGTACCGGAATTGCCTAGGCGAGCAGCTTTTCTTCCTCTCATGGAATGCGAAGCTGATCGGCTTGTGGTCCGTGTACACGACGAAGTGTCTTGCCTCTAGCATGTGGCGAAAGTATTTGATGGCCTCGTAAATGGCCAGCAGCTCCCTGTCATAGGGAGAATACTTTACTTGCGATGGGCTGAGCTTCCGGGAAAAGAAAGCTAATGGCTGCCAACCATCGTCGCTAAGCTGCTGTAACACCGCACCGATTGCAGTATCCGAAGCATCGGTAACCAATGCGAGTTTGGCATTGCAATCGGGGTGAGCTAATAAGGCAGCATTAGCTAGGCTTTCCTTACACTCTTCGAATGCTTGTAAAGTACTCTCCGCCAAACATATGGGGTGCGAGCCCTTTACGTTGCCAATCAAGAGGTTGTGAAGAGACGCTTGAACTTGAGCTGCGTGGGGCATGAAACGCCTGTAAAAATTTACCATGCCCAGAAATCGGCGCAGCTGACGAACGTCCTTTGGCGGTGGGAACTTCTTTATGGCCTCAACCTTAGCATCAAGTGGTTTTGTGCCCCTTTCCGAGATATGGTAACCCAAGAAAGTTACCTCTGGGACGCCGAAAACACACTTGGATGTATTGACGAGCATGCCGAAGTCTTTTAGTCTGCCAAAAACAATGCGTAGATGCTCCCCGTGCTCTGCTTCTGTCCTGGAATATATAAAAAAAATCATCCAGGTAGGCATAACAGAAGTCCAGACCTCGGGTCATCTCGTCAACAAAACGTTGAAAAGTCTGGCCTGCGTTACGCAGACCGAACGTCATGTACGGAAATTCGTACAGGCCAAACGGTGTGGTGATCGCAGTCTTCGAAATGTCCTCTGGATTTACAGGAATTTGGTTGTAGGCTTTCACGAGGTCGATTGTGCTGAAAATTCGACAGCCTGCGATGTTGTGCGCAAAGTCGTGGATGTGCCTAATAGGGTACCTGTCAGGGACTGTTCGCGCGTTGAGCATGCGATAGTCTCCACAAGGTCGCCAACCGTTGTCCTTTTTGGGGGCGAGATGGAGTGGGGATGACCAGGAGCTCTGAGGGTCTGGCCGTTCCATTTACCAGCATCAGCTGGAATTCCTGCTGAGCAATTTTTAATTTATCCGGCGCTAACCGCCGAAATGAAGAGGAGGAGCTGGAGGGCCTGGGGTCGTGCGGATATGGTGTACCGTGTTATGTGGTGTGGTGCGTAGTGTTCCGGCAGGTCGAGTGATGTCGGGATACTCGTCTAAGATCCTGTGGTACTTCGAATCACCAGTACAGTACACCTTTACAGAAAATAAAGACGAATCTGAAGGATTCGAAGCCATACAAAACACATTGGTACTACTGTCGATTAACCGTTGATTTCTACAGTCAACGTTTAACGAGTAAAAACATAAAAAATCTACACCTATAATTAGTTTAGTAACTTCGGCTACCACAAAACGCCACTTAAAGTCTCTACGAAGTCCGAAGTTTAAATTGAGTTCGAGGAAACCATAAGTTGGAATGGGCGTCCCATTCGCAGCCACTAGTTGGTAGTTGGTGGACGCACGACGATCGTTGAGCAGACGACGGGGGTACACGCAGAGGTCACTTCCGGTATCGACCAAGAACTGCGTCTTCGTCCTTCTGTCTGCGACGAATAGGCGACCAGTAGAGGCGGGGCAATCGTCTGTCGCCATTATCGACTGCCCGCGGAGTTTCCCTTCTTGAAGTCGCAGGGCTTGACGCAACGCTTGGCGTTCTCGCCATGCATGGAGTGGTACCAGCACTGCGGGTGTTTCCGGTAGCTGGAGTTTGAGCGGGTTGAGGATCGCTGGCGTGAGTTGCGTCGCGTGTCTCGACCACGGCTGTGGGAGCGATTGCGCGACCGGCTGTCACGCAGCTGTACCGTTAGGTCCCGCATGGCACGCTTCAGTTCCGCGATTTCAGCTGCCATCTCACTCACGGTTGGTCCTGCTGCCGAAGTCGAAGCAACGTGGCTCGGGGCGACGATGTCCTGTACGCGGTCCGCCAGGTCTGCCAATGCCTCCAGGTTGCTGTGCTGTTAGGATGCCAGCAAGGGTTGTATGCTGCTGGGTAGTCGGCTGGTCCAAATGGTGCGCACAAAGTCCTCGGGCACGCTTGGACCGGCTAATCCTTGCAGGTGGCGGAGGAACTGCGACGGCTTTCGGTCTCCCAACTCCTCATGCATCAACAGCTTCTTCACCTTCTTCTCCTGGGAGGCGGAGAGGCGTTTCACCAATTCGGTCTTTAATTTGTTGTACCGGTTGGTCGCGGGAGGGGACATAATGACGTCTTTGACCTCTTTGGAAAATTGGGGGTCGAGGTGACCGACCACATGGTTGAATTTTGTGACGTCATTTGTCACCCCCGCGTTATCAAACTGCGCTTCTATCTGCGCAAATCAAATTTCGGGTTCTTCGGGCCAAAACGGTGGTAACTTCAATGGCGCACGATAAATCTCGTGCGCTGCGTCAATGGAAACGCGCTTCGCTCTGCGCGGTCGGCGTGTGACGTTTTCCGCCGGCTGTGACGACGCGGTGTGCTCAGACTTACTATCGGTCATATTTTTATTGTGTTCGACTCGGGGTCACCAGTATGGAGGTAGATTGTGTCGGTGTGGGTTTAGACAGCAGTCAGTAAAAGTCTCAACTGGGTAGGTACTCACAGTTAGTTTTATTAATGTCCACAGTTCCACACTCACAACACAAACAATGATCAGAAGGAGAATAGGCACAGTCACAACAGTCACGATACAACGTAGTATAAATATTAGAATAAATGCAACACGTAGGTGCACGTAAACAATGGTCGCAAAGTATCATGCGCTCACGCGTGCTCGGGCCGGCAAGGACTAAAGGTCAGCGCGAGGGCGCTGTGCGCCGTACCTGGGTACCGGGTCTACTCTTCATCATCATCTGCCTAGCCTTTTCCCAACTATGTTGGGGTCGGCTTCCAGTCTAACCGGATGCAGCTGAATGTCAGTATTTTACATGGAGCGACTGCCTATCTGACCTCCACAACCCAGTTAATACTGGGTAATACGATACCCCTTGGTAAGACTGGTTGTCAGACTCCAGGACTCTCTTCAGGTGGTAGAATTAAGAGTACCGGGTCTACTCTTAATTCTACGTAAAACGAAATTGCGGCCGAAACTTCAAACGTTTGCTACCACGGTTTCATTCGTTTCGAAATTTCGGACGTCCGAAGTTTATTTGACATAAAAAAATTCTAAACCTACTCTAATTCACGCAAACTACGGAAGAAACGTCAAATTTGACAGATTTTTTGTCGGAATTCTAACCTCAATTTTACGAAACCAAAATTGTTATCGTTTGTTTTTCGTAAGAGTGAATTATTGTGAATATATGTTTAAAATGGCTGCGAGATTTCTTATAATAGAGGCTCTACGTGAAGAACGTATAGAACGCAGGAGGATCCGGCGCCGCTTTCGCATTCAATTAGTGATAAACAGAATTCCCGACATTGAGTTCATAGGAAATTTTAGACTCAGTCTGCAAATGTTTGAAGAGCTGTGCTAAGAATTAGTGCCTTTGTTACCCCCAAAGGCAAGGCGTCATGGAATCGTGCCCACAATGAAGGTAGGAAGTGTTTGTTTATGATGTTATCCTTACTAATATTATAAAAGCGAAAGTGAGTTTGTTTGTTTGTTTGTTTGTTTGTTTGTTACCTCTTCACGCTTTAATGGCTAAACCGATTTTGATGAATTTTGGTACAGAGATAGTTGGGAACCAGGAGACGGACATAGGCTATTATTTTTTTTAAAAAGAGTGGGATATAGAGGGAGAAAGAGGGATGTAACGGGAAAACTTAGCGTTGCTATTACAAATCAATAAGGCGCTACCGAATTTAACGCGAGCGAAGCCGCGGGCAAAAGCTAGTTGTTCAATAAAACTGCATTTCACAGTTCATAATTTCATCCTATCATATTTTTAAGATCCTTACGGCTTTGAATTTTTATGCCCGCGGATGTTAGCAAGGGTCTGTAGGGCATAATATTGAAGGAGGTCACAACCACCCTCAATTCAACACATTCATAGAAAATATATAAAATTCCCACAAAATAGTAACTAAAGGAATCTATTGTAGTTCAATATTATTATACCTTTAATTAATGTTTCAGATTTTATGACAAGTATAGACTTCCTGGTGTGATAAGGTGTATTGACTGCACTTATATTGCAATAGTTGGACCTTCACAGCTTGAGGAACAATATCTTAATTGAAAACATTTTAATTCAATTAGGTAACACTAAAGTTGTGAGTTTAATAAAATTCATTATTTTATGTTTGTGATTTTCATGGTTTTTGATAAGTATATATAACAAAGCTTCTCTTTATTATATTGACTAGCTAGCTCTACAGGCTGGCCGGCACGGGCTGAATTAGTGAAGATGTTGGAAAGGAACAGATAAGATAAAATTCTATGCAAGCGATTAAGTGTTAGGATTACCTTAATAATCCACCTACCATAATTCTTTATGGTAGGTGGATTATTACCTAAAACTTATGTTTTAGGTGAAAATTCACGACTTATTGAGTTTGAGAGCTTCTTGTGCAGTTTATTTCATCAGCTACAAAACCTCATACTAATGGTAGATGTTTTATGGAGCTGATCTGATGGATGGGGCCAGGACATGGATGTGGAACTCTTCAATGGCTACTCATAAACATTTAAACTTAATAAACTTTAATAAAACACTTTTATTTACTTTCTTACCTCTATCACCTGTCCACATACATTCATATACTCACACCATTGCTTCACTGCTAAACCTTTCTCATAAAATTATTTGTATAAATAGTATCAAAACTAAAAAAATAAATATCTAAATTATTCATTTGCATGAATACTTGTAGGTAGGTACGATATACAGCATGTATGATTAAAAGAATAAAAAACATACAGACATACTGTAATTACAGTGGAAATGTTAATATATATGTACATATATACTAGTAAAAATAAAAAGTTAAATACATTTTTAACATCACAAGCAAATACAAATCAATACGGCGTTCGATTTTTGCTGAGAGCAGTTGTGTTACATGCGACCGCGCGCGTACCGCAGTGTAAAAGTGCTTACGCATCAAAATAACGCCGTCCAGTCGGATGCACCGCAATGACCTAGTTATTGCGTAATGCTGACGGCTGTCAGCGAATATTATTGTTAAGGCGAAGTTAATACTCGCTTAACTTCTACAATGGGTTCGGAAAGGCCAACACTGAACACTATTAGAGTAAACTTAAAAACAGAAACTGAACATCTGTTGTACAAGTACCTCTGTCAAGAACAAAAACAGCGTGAAGAGCTGCAAAAAAACCTAAATGACTTAACAGGTCAAATAGAATATCTCCAGCAACAGCTGAAACTTCAAGCGGAAAACGCACCAAAATCAGCAACTACAACCGCCACTGAGACTTCTCCCCCGCCGCGTGTTGAATATACCACGGACGAAGAAGAACTAGCTCGAGAAACAGGATGGATACGGCAAAAAAGCAGGAAGAAAAGAAGATTGAACACCTCACCCGCCCAAGCCAATCCGAATGAACACGAAAGTGAAGAGAATAAAGGTAAGGAAAAACCCATTAAAATTCCTTTGCCACCACCTATTGTAGTAGATGGTATCCAGAACTACCAGAAATTCTATGATTTTCTATCAGAGAACCAAGCAGCTGACGCGTTCAGCATCAAAATGATGAACGGCGATACTGTCAAAGTAAATGCCAAAAACGAAGATTCATACAGGGCAATAACAAAGGCCCTCTCACTCAACAATTGCCTTTGGCACTCGTATGAGAACAAGCAAGAGAGGCCAATTAGAGTAATGGCAAAAAAATTGCATTTCACATGCATTCCGGAGAGAATTGTTGAAGACTTGCGTGGCAAAGGCTACAAGATATTAGAAGCAGTCAACAAATTGAGTTGGAAAACCAAAAAACCACTCAATATGTTCATGCTAACATTTTCAAATGATGAAGAAACTAGCAAAATATATACCATCAAAACTGTGTTGGGATGTAATGTGGAAATACAACCGGTAAAATCCACAAAACTGGTACCTCAGTGTAAAAAATGCCAGGCGTACGGGCATACGCAAAAGTACTGCTCCAAAGAACCGAGGTGCGTAAAGTGCACAGGCAAACATCTCACTAAGGATTGCAGAAAATCAAAAGAAGAAAAGCCAAAGTGTGTCCACTGTGGAGCTCCACATCCGGCTAACTACAGGGGATGTATCGTAGCTAAAGAAATTCAGCAGATTCGAAACAAAAAATCGAAAGGCAATAATACAACCCCTCAACAAAATACACCTACTGGAAGAGTTGAAAGCACCAGTCAGTATCAAAGAAGTCAAAGCACAATAAAAACTACAGCTAAAAACGTCTCTTATGCCCAAGTAGCTACAAGAGGTATAGCGAAGGCGCCTTTGGCTGACATGGACAGTGACAAAAAGCTGAATGAAATCTTAAAGTTAATGTCATCATTTGATGAGAGATTGAAAAAAATTGAAAATAGCAACAAAGTCGCTACTTCTAAGCCAAAAAAATGAATACTACACTGAAACTTATGGCTTGGAACTCAAATGGGTTACAAAAACATCAAAATGAGTTACAAGTAGTATTAGACGTAGAAAAAATTGATGTGTGCCTGATATCAGAAACTCACTTCACAAAGCAATCTCACATTAAGTTTAAAGGGTACAAAGTATACCATGCACTTCACCCAGACAATTCTGCAAGAGGCGGTAGTGCCATTATTGTAAAAGAAAATCTTCAGCACTATGAAGAGTTTAAATACGAAGAGAAAGAGATCCAAGCAGTCGCGATTTGTCTACAAACCAAAAAATATCCTGTTACAGTTTCTGCCATCTACTGTCCACCACGGTATACGATAAAAAAAGACCACTTTATGAGCTTTCTAACTCGCCTTGGAAGTAGATTCATCTTAGGAGGTGACTTCAATGCTAAAAATACGTATTGGGGCTCCAGACTAACAACTACCAAGGGCAAAGAACTACTGAGTGCCATAAAAGAGCTGAAATGTGATGTCATGTCAACTGGAAAGCCCACCTATTGGCCAACAGATCCAAATAAAATTCCGGACTTAATAGATTTTTTCGTAACCAAGGATCTATCAACTGGTTATATAAATTTGGAACAAAGCTATGACATGAACTCGGATCACTCCGCAATCTATTTAGAAATTAGCGAGACCATTTTGTTTAAAGAAAATAGTCCCACTCTTGTCAATAAGTGTACAGACTGGGAGGGCTTCAAGATCAGGTTGAATGATCAAATAGACCTTAAAGTCCCATTAAAAACACCCGAACATCTAAACATTGAAGTTGAGAATTTCATAATGCACATCCAGCAAGCAGCGTGGGAAAATACACCTGACTTCAATAAGAAGACGAAGGGAAATACATACCCCTTCAGAATTAAGAAGCTCATTATGGAAAAAAGAAGGCAGAGAAAAACGTGGCATCAATCTAGGTGCCCTGATGACAAACGAAAATTAAATAACCTGACAAAAAAAGTAAGAAGACTAATTCAGAACTTTAAAGATGACTCAACCAATACCTATCTCCGGAATCTAAGTAACGACCTAAAGACTGAGTACTCCCTCTGGAAGGCTACTAAGTATCTAAAAAGGCCGGTTACCCAAATCCCACCTATTAAGTGTCAAAACGGGCAATGGGCAATTAGTAATGAGCAAAAAGCTAAGAGGTTTGCAGAGCATCTAGAAAATATATTTCAACCCAATGACAGTGAAATCATTGAAGATCACACTTTGCCTAATATGGTGACATCAGAAAATGAAGTTACTATAAAACTAGTAACACCGAGAGAAGTTGCACGAGAAATAAAATATAATATAAGTACACGAAAATCACCAGGTTATGATTTAATAACAGGAGAAGTACTTCATAACCTCCCAAGAAAGGGTCTGGTTAAGTTAACGACCCTTATCAATGCTGCACTAAGGCTAAAATATGTACCAGACTTATGGAAGGTGGCTGAAGTAATTATGATAGCTAAGCCAGGGAAACCGGCTCACGAAACATCATCATACAGGCCCATTTCCTTACTACCAATCATGTCGAAGCTATTTGAAAAGCTGTTACTCAAACAACTTAAACCAATAATAGATAGTAAAAACATAATACCAGAGCACCAATTTGGATTTCGAGAAAAACACTCTACCATCGATCAAGTGCATAGAATCACAGACGTAATAGAAAACGCCCTCGAAGACAAGAAAGTATGTGCTACTGTATTCCTAGACGTGGCGCAAGCGTTTGACAAAGTATGGCATGAAGGCCTTATACATAAATTGAAGAGCCTATTACCGAAGCAGTTTGCAGATATATTAGAATCTTACCTTTTGAACAGAGTCTTTAGAATAAGACAAGAAGACGCCTACTCAGAACTGAAACAAATTAACGCTGGCGTACCGCAAGGAAGTGTGTTAGGTCCGGTCCTGTACCTACTATACACTTGCGATATTCCTGAATTAGAGCAAAACACGGTTGGGACCTTTGCTGATGATACAGCCATAATGGCTGTAGGAAACAGCCACGAAGAAGCAGTAGAAAAGGTTCAAATGGCTGTAAATCAAGTTTATGACTGGACCAAAAAATGGAGGATTAAACTGAATGAATCCAAATCTGTTCACATAGACTTTTCCAACAAAAAACACCAGTATTCTCCAGTTTACATTGACACTAAACAAGTCCCATACGAGAATACAGCCAAGTATCTCGGTATGACCCTTGACGCAAAATTACGCTGGAAAGCCCACGTCAAGAAGAAAAAAGATGAACTCGACCACCGATTTAAAAGAATGTATTGGCTGCTTGGAAGAAACTCCACGCTGTCCGTGCAAAATAAATTGTTGCTATACAGGCAAGTCCTGATGCCAGTTTGGACTTATGGTATCCAGCTGTGGGGCTGCACCAAACAGACCAATATATTAACTATACAACGATTCCAGAACAAAGTGCTAAGGGAAATTGTAAATGCACCCTGGTACATACGAAATGATGACCTACATCGGGACCTAAAAGTTGAGTTCATCGAAAAAGTGATCCAGAAATTTGCAGAAGCTCACGAAAAGAGACTTCATCAGCATGTGAACGTCGAGGCAATCCAGCTTCTCGACCACACAAACATAGTGAGAAGGCTAAAAAGAACAAAACCGTTCGAGTTAGTGTTTAGTGATAGTGAATAGTGTAAAGTACAAATGTACCAAACGAACACAAGAACGAAGTGTATTCGCCTTAATAGAGACAATAAGAAAAGTGCTATTGGACACATTCTTAGTAAAGACAATTTATTAGTTTAGGTTATAATTTAATTACTTATTAGCCTATTTATAAGGCTAGATTGTAATAAGATTAGGGTCCATCCTATTGATGAGCCCTAAGATAAGGGGAAAAAAAAAAAAAAAAAAAAAAAAAAAAAACAAGCAAATTATAATTGATTAGAAACTAGAGATCTTTTTTTTAGTAGGTACATACATCAGTCATAATATTTACAATTACAATTTTTAAAAAGGGTATTATTTTACTGCGACGGACTTGTGAAACTTTCAAAGGTAGGTACTATAGGCGAAAGATTATACGAATAGTTTGGGTTGTCACACATTACTTCCTATAGTTTGCAAGAAAAATGGTACTCTTCAATTTTGTTGGATAGCAATGTCTATGAAAGGGTTTATAGAATGTCACGGTCAATGTCGCAGAAAAATATATTTTAATTTTGTGTTTTTTGGCACGAATTTTGCGTGAAATGCATAATAAACTACAAGTTATTCGTTAAAGGACAATGCCAGATCCTGCCCCATCCTTCAGTAATTTACAAGAAATGTAAATTAATGAAAATTATCCAATGAAAATAGGACACTTGGTTACATAACTGTTAATCTGTTACACTTGCGGATAAAAAGTTAGTGATAAAAGGAATTCAAAAACCCAACTCTTATTTCCTGTTTTTATCGCGACCATCAGCGTTACTTAGTACGCATTCACGAGAACAAAACGAGTAATTTAATTTTAAAAAAATGACATCTATTAATGTATTATGTACAGATTTTATTATATATTCGGTTTAAATACACACAGTTAATGAAAATAATGTTTTTAATATATTATGAATGTATATTCTAATATTTTTTTGGCATTTGAGCGTTAGTGATTACGTGTAACGAAACGTCCTTGGCGCGCCAATGCTTATATGTCAAAATGACATTCATTGACATTCGCTGTGTTGTTTGTTTTTTACGCTCCCTAATCTCTCTCTGTAATCTACTATTATAATTTCACGACGATTTTGCTTTTGTACACGGACTCGATCTCGCCTACTCGCCGACTTTGTGCTACTTGCGACGGATTCTGATCACTGCTTGCGACTTGGTTAACGATGTTGAGGTGCATAAATTGTCACTTGTGCGTCGACAGGATGCTAAGACATGTTGTGTCTACAATACAATCTGCACTGCAAACTCTTCTCGCTAGATGGAAATCGTTGGAACAGGTATGTAGATACTACGTTATTTATTGATCGTATTTGACCATAGTGAAAAATCCTTACTAGTAATGATTGTACCACATGCGGTTTTGCTTGGCTTGTAACTAATGCAACAAAATATGAATAAAATAGTAAACCTACCTACCTAAAAGTATCTTAAATAACTGGTATAATAGGCAAAATAGTCAAGTTTATCTTTTGGGGATTGTGTGGATATAATAAATGAACTTGTTTATCTCGACTATATACTAATATTTTCTTAACTTACAGCTTCCACCAGAAGCTGTAATCTGTCAAGAGTGCTTTTTGCGGCTAGACCAGCATTGTAGAAATGGGAATCTGAATGCTGAAAGAGATCTAGGTCACACACATGTTTGTCTTGGATGTGGACGTTCTGTTTCAGAAACAAGAAGACGTGTGAGATATCATACAGTAGAAGCCAGTGATCCATTAATAGCTACTATACTTTCGTGGGATATTCACAATGAGGTCAGTAGTAATGTATTAACCACTTTCCCTGTCCCGTGACACAATATGATTCACATCAATCACTGAACTAATGTGTCTGTAAACTGTTAAGCTAACTACCAAGGGTCGCAGGATTGTCTTAACAGAACACCGTGGCCCTGCAACGCAAAATGGTGACCAATATCATTTTTCGTCACAACTGGCCCTCATATAATATGGTCTATATTAACTTAGAAACACTAGGCTACCTTTTTAAAAATTGTTGAAAAATAACTTTAAATAAGTTATTTGCAACATATTCAAATGTTTTATTTACTTGTAGGTGATATCAAGATATGCATTTGTATGCCATCTGTGTTGGATGCGTGCTAATCGCCAACAATCACAAGATGTTGTAAGAGGACAACCAGCCACAGATGCACATGCTGCAAATCAACAAGTTTATCCAGAGCCATTGCCGGTGCCTCATCAAGAAATACCAGTGCCACCACCCCTACCTTCAACTCAAGAACAACAGGTTCCAATGGAACCTGCTGAAAGTCGAGCTTATATTATTTTACCACATTATAAACGTGCAGCAAATACTTCTAGGCATTGTATTTTTGAAGGCTGTGCTAATCAATCTGGGCACTTAATTCCTTTGCTAATTAAGGTCATGCTTCTTAAGCAATATCATTTATATGTGCCAATTCACACCCGTGTCTGTGAAACTCATTTATATGGCAACGAATGGTCATTGTTGATTAACAATAATAACTTAACCAGTAGCTTTACATCTCAACAAATAGAGGATTTAATTCGTATTATGGAAAGAAATGCAGACTTAATGGATTTTGAAAATGTACATGAGATGCCTAATCACATTTGTCACTATTGGACAGGTCTTAATGTGTTAGAATTTCTAGCTTTGTATGATGAAATACCTGTACTTGGAACTGTTGGCAACGGGAAAACATGTTTAGCAATATATCTGACAAAACTGAGAACTGGTGATAGCGATAACAGACTATCAACTCTTTACAATATGCCACGGTCTACACTAGAGTCTTATTTAAAAAAGATGCGTTGCTACTTTATAAATCATTTTGTTCCTAATCAAGTTGGGTTGCAACATACTACTAGAGAAGAGGTAGCTCAACGGAATTTATTAATACCAAATAATCTATTTGGTAGCCCAAATATTTCAGTAGAACAAATGCCTGCTATTGCTATTTGTGATGGTACATATATTTTTATTCAAAAAAGTAGCAACTACCTTTACCAGAAAAGAACTTATAGTCTGCACAAGTATGACAATTTAATAAAGCCATTTCTCATAGTTGCCTGTGATGGATACATCATCGATGTTTCAGGTCCATACGCAGCAACACAAACAGATTCTGAAATAATGAAGCATTTGTTTGAAAATGAAAATGGGCCTATGAGGTCTTTTTTTAGATCAGATGATGTTTTTATTTTGGACAGAGGATTTCGAGATTGCATACCATTTCTAGAATCTTACGGCTATAAAGTCTTTAAGCCTGAATCAGTGGATGAAGGAGAAACACAATTAACGACATTGCAAGCCAATAAAAGTCGCTGTGTAACATTGTGCAGATGGGTAGTGGAAGTTGTGAATGGGCGTTTCAAACGTGACTTCAAGCTATTTAGACAAGATTTTTTTAACAGGGCCTCGTTACATTTAATGGATGATTTTCGAATTGCAGCGGCTTTGATTAATCGTTTTCATCCACTGATTCACGACCGGCCAGATGCTCAAGAAATAATATCTCGAGCATTGCGTTTTTTAAATGAGCCAAATCATTTAGCCCGATTTGTACAGGAATTTAATTTAAATAGACGTAGAACAATGTTTTCTAGGATTGATGGAAATCTACCACAACTGCAGCAGTTTCCTTTATTAACCTATAGTGAATTGGTTTTAATAGCTTTAGGGCCATATCAGATTAAACAGGCGCGTTCCTACTACGGAGAGCATATTCGCGAAAGTGGGCTGTATTTAATAGAGGTGTGTCCAGAAGTGGAGCACTCTCATGAAATGGTGTCACATATTGGAGGAAACTACCCATTTTTAATAAGAGGCAGAATAAAGTCTAGGCACATTGGCCAAAGACACTATTTCACATATATCCTAGTTGATAGAGAGCCTAACAGTAGCTGTGCAATCGACTCTATATTAGGATATTGCTGCAATTGTATTGTGGGTAATAGAACGGTTGGTTGTTGTTGCCATGTTATGACTATTATATGGTACCTTGGTTATGCACGTCATCAAGACAATATTGATCAGCCCGCAGGTTTTCTTGATAATGTTTTAATAACTTTTGAAGATTAATAAATCACTTTTATAACTTGTTTTATTTTATTACCGATCAACAGTCAGGATGTTATGACCTAAGTCAAAAGTATTACTATTACTATGGTTGTGTATTACTACGTCATTCCTTCCTTTCATAGCCAAACACCCTAGGATAGCATTTTAACAATATACAGCACTTATTTAATTATTTCTACAATTATAACTGCAATTAACCTCAACTTGAGGTACCTAACCTAAATGTAATATTTTTTCTTAGATTTAACAGAAACCGCAAGTTCTAAAGGCATTTATACATGTTTTTAGATAACACTAATATAGCAGCAATAGAATGCTACATTTGGCATGCTTGTACATCAACTTTTATTTGATGGGTCAAAGCTCTATAGAATTTCTGGCATTGTCCTTTGAGAGGCATATAGGTTGCTTTCCTTTTCCATCAAATTAATTGCTGATGAAGGGAAAAGAAATTTGAAAAAACTCATTGGTGTTTCTAGCTGCAATATTTCGTCTGGAAGATCTTCACATCCTAAAAAAGCAATTTGCGACTCATCGTATTCTATGCCTTCATCTGACCACAATAACTTATCTTTCTTGCTTTTTTTCGACATATTTGATGTAGAAGGCTGATCTTCGGGATCTTCCTCTACCATTTCATTTTCATGTTCATCGTTTGACATGGCATCACCAGTAGAATCCTCGTCACTTTCTGGGATATAAATTCGTTCTAATGGTGCTGGGACTCCATACTCATCATCGTCTGATACGTTTTCGTCGTCACTGCTATCTGGGATTATGTTTAAATGTCGAGCCCGAGTAACCATATTATCTGTAAGGAAATGTTCAGCTATACTGCATGCAGTTCCAAATATGACCAGAAACCATATATCACCAAGCTGCATGAAGTTCCATATTTGGAAAGTAATTATGCACGTTAGTGCATGAAGTTCCAAATTCGGAACACCACTTCAATTGATGATTATAAGATGATTCTTGTGTCAATACTTACGTGTTTTGCCATAAAAGCGCTGGGGATCCATTTTTCTCCAATATTAATGATAAATATATCACAATAACTCGCGAAAACACCAAGAAAAACTTTTTTGAATAACTGCCGACTCAAACGCAGTCAAAATGGTCGTGACGACTGTTTTACCGACCCGTTGCTGTCATTATGCAGTCCTATACTAGCGACATCTCTATGCTATTTTGTAACACACGCTGTAAACAAGGTTATTAGTGCAAAACTTTCGGCAAAGATGGCGTAACTAGTTTTCTAAAGTGCATTATTGTGAGTGTTCCAAATTCGTCACAGTATGCGGTAAAGGGTTAAGTCGTAAGCGCTCATGAGACGGTATTTTGCCAAATTTTAGCCCTAAGGGGGTGAAACAGGGTGGCAGAGTTTGTATGAAAGAATGCGATTCCTTGGCGGGATTAACTTGAAATTTTGCATAGGCAATCTATATAACATCACGATAAACATTAAGGAACTGAGCAGTATGTAAAACCGCTAGAGACAGCTTGTTTAATATATTGAGTTAAGTCCAAGACAAATTAACAAGCGTTTTTTTTGTCCTCCGAATGACTTATTTCTTTTAAACAATCTTATGGTAAACCAATTTGAAAAAGAAACTCTTTTAAACCCTTATACCCCCCATTAACCTTTTAAAATTGAAGGGTTAAGGGGGGGGGGTATGGGCTTTTTTACAGTCCTTTCATGTGTGAAAGGACTGTTATGAAGGCATATTGTGATTGTATCTTTGACATGCGCATTATAGAGAGAGCTTCTGCAAGCTTCTGAGAGCCCTTCATGAGCTTCAGTTGGCTTTCTAACTCCCATAAATATAACCAACTCACCTTCTGAGATTGGGACCATAAAGTGCGGGAAAATGGTTCGTTCCTTGCTTTTGCCACGAGTATTAGTCGCGTACAACACAGCCGTCACGTTCTGCTTATCCAAAATATTCGGTATATAAAAAACACCATCTCTGTCGGTAACATTCTTCAGTCGTACCCCATCTTCGTCGACGATGTCCAGGTGAACAATCTGAGAGCGACCACCGTCCCAACCTGTAAAAATTAGAAACAAAAATAGAACTCATTGATGTTGGTCGATGTCTTTAGCAGGAATTCTAGCCGTATAAATGTATTGTCTAAAAATAAATGTCTGTAACCCCATGGACGGTACGGCCCTGTAAGGAGGCCTGTGTACCATTAATGAGTATAAGTCTTATGAACTGACTAGCCGTGCACCGCGCGGGCAGTCCGGGATAAAAAAGTATCTAATCGTCTATGTGTTAATCTTGTAGTCTTTGTGTTAATCGAAGGTATAAATAAAAGCATCTACACACCAAGTTTTATCCAATTCCGTTAGACCAATTAAGCGTCAAGGACGAACAAATATAACCAGATACATACAAACTTAAGCCTTTACAAAATTTGTGTGATTATATATACTACTTTCATTGTGAATTTCTCACCTTTCTTGCAATTGGCTCTGAGTGAGTTGGGGTAATTCTGGTGACTTCGCAAGAAGGCACTTCGGGTGGGCCTCCCGCGGATACGTTGAAGAAGCATGCCTTTTTCATTTCGCCAAACTTGTTCGTGACAGCTTAAGCTGCCGACGTCTCCGCCGCGGGACAGCCAATTCAGATGGGAACTGTATCGGTTTTTGAAACCGACCACTTTGTGTAATTTTTAACGAAAATATTTAGAACTGATTTTGGATTTTATTCTTTTCTTTAAAATTAGTGACTGGAATGGGAGAAAAAAATTGTGAACTTTTTTGAGACAGCAGTATTTGTCAGATCTAATTTCCATCTGTTTGAAAAATTTATATCTAAGTAAACGACGCAACAGAGAGATATGCGCTAAGCCACATAGTACGGCTCTTTAGGCAAAAAGCTTTTAGGAATGGCACCTAGGATCTATAATAAGATCCCTAGGCAAATTATAGAAATTAAAAACATAAACGAGTTGAAAAAGGCTTTCCTGAAAATACTATATGAAAAAGCATTATTATACGGTGAACGAATACCTAACTGACAAACTTTGACTAGGTACTTTTTTAAATTGACATTAGAATTTGTTATTTAAATACTTTTTAAAATGTTTATATTTTTTTGTGTTGACATTTTGAATTAGAACTATTGAAATGTGACGATAATAGTGGTTTTTCTTTATTGTTTATAAGTATTTCTCATTTTTATATAATTTAATAATTAGTTAAAATTAGCATGCTTGTACCAAAAATATTTGTACGCCGATCACGGCTAGACATAGCGTTCATTAATAATGACAAAATCTGTACCTAACTCACCTATGTTCAACAAATAAAAATATTTTGTATTGTATATTTGTATTAGTTGTATTAGTCTAGTGGTCGCAATCGCAACTCCAAGAGATCACTTCCCGGGTCCGCAAATTTACGAATGTCTTCATGTGTTACCTCGTTAAAACCTTCCGGTGAAATTTGAGAGGCATATAGGTTGCTTTCCTTTTCCATCAAATTAATTGCTGATGAAGGGAAAAGAAATTTGAAAAAACTCATTGGTGTTTCTAGCTGCAATATTTCGTCTGGAAGATCTTCACATCCTAAAAAAGCAATTTGCGACTCATCGTATTCTATGCCTTCATCTGACCACAATAACTTATCTTTCTTGCTTTTTTTCGACATATTTGATGTAGAAGGCTGATCTTCGGGATCTTCCTCTACCATTTCATTTTCATGTTCATCGTTTGACATGGCATCACCAGTAGAATCCTCGTCACTTTCTGGGATATAAATTCGTTCTAATGGTGCTGGGACTCCATACTCATCATCGTCTGATACGTTTTCGTCGTCACTGCTATCTGGGATTATGTTTAAATGTCGAGCCCGAGTAACCATATTATCTGTAAGGAAATGTTCAGCTATACTGCATGCAGTTCCAAATATGACCAGAAACCATATATCACCAAGCTGCATGAAGTTCCATATTTGGAAAGTAATTATGCACGTTAGTGCATGAAGTTCCAAATTCGGAACACCACTTCAATTGATGATTATAAGATGATTCTTGTGTCAATACTTACGTGTTTTGCCATAAAAGCGCTGGGGATCCATTTTTCTCCAATATTAATGATAAATATATCACAATAACTCGCGAAAACACCAAGAAAAACTTTTTTGAATAACTGCCGACTCAAACGCAGTCAAAATGGTCGTGACGACTGTTTTACCGACCCGTTGCTGTCATTATGCAGTCCTATACTAGCGACATCTCTATGCTATTTTGTAACACACGCTGTAAACAAGGTTATTAGTGCAAAACTTTCGGCAAAGATGGCGTAACTAGTTTTCTAAAGCGCATTATTGTGAGTGTTCCAAATTCGTCACAGTATGCGGTAAAGGGTTAAGTCGTAAGCGCTCATGAGACGGTATTTTGCCAAATTTTAGCCCTAAGGGGGTGAAACAGGGTGGCAGAGTTTGTATGAAAGAATGCGATTCCTTGGCGGGATTAACTTGAAATTTTGCATAGGCAATCTATATAACATCACGATGAACATTAAGGAACTGAGCAGTATGTAAAACCGCTAGAGACAGCTTGTTTAATTTATTGAGTTAAGTCCAAGACAAATTAACAAGCGTTTTTTTTGTCCTCCAAGGGTTAAGGGGGGGGGGGTATGGGCTTTTTTACAGTCCTTTCATGTGTGAAAGGACTGTTATGAAGGCATATTGTGATTGTATCTTTGACATGCGCATTATAGAGAGAGCTTCTGCAAGCTTCTGAGAGCCCTTCATGAGCTTCAGTTGGCTTTCTAACTCCCATAAATATAACCAACTCACCTTCTGAGATTGGGACCATAAAGTGCGGGAAAATGGTTCGTTCCTTGCTTTTGCCAAGAGTATTAGTCGCGTACAACACAGCCGTCACGTTCTGCTTATCCAAAATATTCGGTATATAAAAAACACCATCTCTGTCGGTAACATTCTTCAGTCGTACCCCATCTTCGTCGACGATGTCCAGGTGAACAATCTGAGAGCGACCACCGTCCCAACCTGTAAAAATTAGAAACAAAAATAGAACTCATTGATGTTGGTCGATGTCTTTAGCAGGAATTCTAGCCGTATAAATGTATTGTCTAAAAATAAATGTCTGTAACCCCATGGACGGTACGGCCCTGTAAGGAGGCCTGTGTACCATTAATGAGTATAAGTCTTATGAACTGACTAGCCGTGCACCGCGCGGGCAGTCCGGGATAAAAAAGTATCTAATGTCTATGTGTTAATCTTGTAGTCTTTGTGTTAATCGAAGGTATAAATAAAAGCATCTACACACCAAGTTTTATCCAATTCCGTTAGACCAATTAAGCGTCAAGGACGAACAAATATAACCAGATACATACAAACTTAAGCCTTTACAAAATTTGTGTGATTATATATACTACTTTCATTGTGAATTTCTCACCTTTCTTGCAATTGGCTCTGAGTGAGTTGGGGTAATTCTGGTGACTTCGCAAGAAGGCACTTCGGGTGGGCCTCCCGCGGATACGTTGAAGAAGCATGCCTTTTTCATTTCGCCAAACTTGTTCGTGACAGCTTAAGCTGCCGACGTCTCCGCCGCGGGACAGCCAATTCAGGTGGGAACTGTATCGGTTTTTGAAACCGACCACTTTGTGTAATTTTTAACGAAAATATTTAGAACTGATTTTGAATTTTATTCTTTTCTTTAAAATTAGTGACTGGAATGGGAGAAAAAAATTGTGAACTTTTTTGAGACAGCAGTATTTGTCAGATCTAATTTCCATCTGTTTGAAAAATTTATATCTAAGTAAACGACGCAACAGAGAGATATGCGCTAAGCCACATAGTACGGCTCTTTAGGCAAAAAGCTTTTAGGAATGGCACCTAGGATCTATAATAAGATCCCTAGGCAAATTATAGAAATTAAAAACATAAACGAGTTGAAAAAGGCTTTCCTGAAAATACTATATGAAAAAGCATTATTATACGGTGAACGAATACCTAACTGACAAACTTTGACTAGGTACTTTTTTAAATTGACATTAGAATTTGTTATTTAAATACTTTTTAAAATGTTTATATTTTTTTGTGTTGACATTTTGAATTAGAACTATTGAAATGTGACGATAATAGTGGTTTTTCTTTATTGTTTATAAGTATTTCTCATTTTTATATAATTTAATAATTAGTTAAAATTAGCATGCTTGTACCAAAAATATTTGTACGCCGATCACGGCTAGACATAGCGTTCATTAATAATGACAAAATCTGTACCTAACTCACCTATGTTCAACAAATAAAAATATTTTGTATTGTATATTTGTATTAGTTGTATTAGTCTAGTGGTCGCAATCGCAACTCCAAGAGATCACTTCCCGGGTCCGCAAATTTACGAATGTCTTCATGTGTTACCTCGTTAAAACCTTCCGGTGAAATTTGAGAGGCATATAGGTTGCTTTCCTTTTCCATCAAATTAATTGCTGATGAAGGGAAAAGAAATTTGAAAAAACTCATTGGTGTTTCTAGCTGCAATATTTCGTCTGGAAGATCTTCACATCCTAAAAAAGCAATTTGCGACTCATCGTATTCTATGCCTTCACCTGACCACAATAACTTATCTTTCTTGCTTTTTTTCGACATATTTGATGTAGAAGGCTGATCTTCGGGATCTTCCTCTACCATTTCATTTTCATGTTCATCGTTTGACATGGCATCACCAGTAGAATCCTCGTCACTTTCTGGGATATAAATTCGTTCTAATGGTGCTGGGACTCCATACTCATCATCGTCTGATACGTTTTCGTCGTCACTGCTATCTGGGATTATGTTTAAATGTCGAGCCCGAGTAACCATATTATCTGTAAGGAAATGTTCAGCTATACTGCATGCAGTTCCAAATATGACCAGAAACCATATATCACCAAGCTGCATGAAGTTCCATATTTGGAAAGTAATTATGCACGTTAGTGCATGAAGTTCCAAATTCGGAACACCACTTCAATTGATGATTATAAGATGATTCTTGTGTCAATACTTACGTGTTTTGCCATAAAAGCGCTGGGGATCCATTTTTCTCCAATATTAATGATAAATATATCACAATAACTCGCGAAAACACCAAGAAAAACTTTTTTGAATAACTGCCGACTCAAACGCAGTCAAAATGGTCGTGACGACTGTTTTACCGACCCGTTGCTGTCATTATGCAGTCCTATACTAGCGACATCTCTATGCTATTTTGTAACACACGCTGTAAACAAGGTTATTAGTGCAAAACTTTCGGCAAAGATGGCGTAACTAGTTTTCTAAAGTGCATTATTGTGAGTGTTCCAAATTCGTCACAGTATGCGGTAAAGGGTTAAGTCGTAAGCACTCATGAGACGGTATTTTGCCAAATTTTAGCCCTAAGGGGGTGAAACAGGGTGGCAGAGTTTGTATGAAAGAATGCGATTCCTTGGCGGGATTAACTTGAAATTTTGCATAGGCAATCTATATAACATCACGATAAACATTAAGGAACTGAGCAGTATGTAAAACCGCTAGAGACAGCTTGTTTAATATATTGAGTTAAGTCCAAGACAAATTAACAAGCGTTTTTTTTTGTCCTCCGAATGACTTATTTCTTTTAAACAATCTTATGGTAAACCAATTTGAAAAAGAAACTCTTTTAAACCCTTATACCCCCCATTAACCTTTTAAAATTGAAGGGTTAAGGGGGGGGGGGGGTATGGGCTTTTTTACAGTCCTTTCATGTGTGAAAGGACTGTTATGAAGGCATATTGTGATTGTATCTTTGACATGCGCATTATAGAGAGAGCTTCTGCAAGCTTCTGAGAGCCCTTCATGAGCTTCAGTTGGCTTTCTAACTCCCATAAATATAACCAACTCACCTTCTGAGATTGGGACCATAAAGTGCGGGAAAATGGTTCGTTCCTTGCTTTTGCCACGAGTATTAGTCGCGTACAACACAGCCGTCACGTTCTGCTTATCCAAAATATTCGGTATATAAAAAACACCATCTCTGTCGGTAACATTCTTCAGTCGTACCCCATCTTCGTCGACGATGTCCAGGTGAACAATCTGAGAGCGACCACCGTCCCAACCTGTAAAAATTAGAAACAAAAATAGAACTCATTGATGTTGGTCGATGTCTTTAGCAGGAATTCTAGCCGTATAAATGTATTGTCTAAAAATAAATGTCTGTAACCCCATGGACGGTACGGCCCTGTAAGGAGGCCTGTGTACCATTAATGAGTATAAGTCTTATGAACTGACTAGCCGTGCACCGCGCGGGCAGTCCGGGATAAAAAAGTATCTAATCGTCTATGTGTTAATCTTGTAGTCTTTGTGTTAATCGAAGGTATAAATAAAAGCATCTACACACCAAGTTTTATCCAATTCCGTTAGACCAATTAAGCGTCAAGGACGAACAAATATAACCAGATACATACAAACTTAAGCCTTTACAAAATTTGTGTGATTATATATACTACTTTCATTGTGAATTTCTCACCTTTCTTGCAATTGGCTCTGAGTGAGTTGGGGTAATTCTGGTGACTTCGCAAGAAGGCACTTCGGGTGGGCCTCCCGCGGATACGTTGAAGAAGCATGCCTTTTTCATTTCGCCAAACTTGTTCGTGACAGCTTAAGCTGCCGACGTCTCCGCCGCGGGACAGCCAATTCAGGTGGGAACTGTATCGGTTTTTGAAACCGACCACTTTGTGTAATTTTTAACGAAAATATTTAGAACTGATTTTGGATTTTATTCTTTTCTTTAAAATTAGTGACTGGAATGGGAGAAAAAAATTGTGAACTTTTTTGAGACAGCAGTATTTGTCAGATCTAATTTCCATCTGTTTGAAAAATTTATATCTAAGTAAACGACGCAACAGAGAGATATGCGCTAAACCACATAGTACGGCTCTTTAGGCAAAAAGCTTTTAGGAATGGCACCTAGGATCTATAATAAGATCCCTAGGCAAATTATAGAAATTAAAAACATAAACGAGTTGAAAAAGGCTTTCCTGAAAATACTATATGAAAAAGCATTATTATACGGTGAACGAATACCTAACTGACAAACTTTGACTAGGTACTTTTTTAAATTGACATTAGAATTTGTTATTTAAATACTTTTTAAAATGTTTATATTTTTTTGTGTTGACATTTTGAATTAGAACTATTGAAATGTGACGATAATAGTGGTTTTTCTTTATTGTTTATAAGTATTTCTCATTTTTATATAATTTAATAATTAGTTAAAATTAGCATGCTTGTACCAAAAATATTTGTACGCCGATCACGGCTAGACATAGCGTTCATTAATAATGACAAAATCTGTACCTAACTCACCTATGTTCCACAAATAAAAATATTTTGTATTGTATATTTGTATTAGTTGTATTAGTCTAGTGGTCGCAATCGCAACTCCAAGAGATCACTTCCCGGGTCCGCAAATTTACGAATGTCTTCATGTGTTACCTCGTTAAAACCTTTCGGTGAAATTTGAGAGGCATATAGGTTGCTTTCCTTTTCCATCAAATTAATTGCTGATGAAGGGAAAAGAAATTTGAAAAAACTCATTGGTGTTTCTAGCTGCAATATTTCGTCTGGAAGATCTTCACATCCTAAAAAAGCAATTTGCGACTCATCGTATTCTATGCCTTCATCTGACCACAATAACTTATCTTTCTTGCTTTTTTTCGACATATTTGATGTAGAAGGCTGATCTTCGGGATCTTCCTCTACCATTTCATTTTCATGTTCATCGTTTGACATGGCATCACCAGTAGAATCCTCGTCACTTTCTGGGATATAAATTCGTTCTAATGGTGCTGGGACTCCATACTCATCATCGTCTGATACGTTTTCGTCGTCACTGCTATCTGGGATTATGTTTAAATGTCGAGCCCGAGTAACCATATTATCTGTAAGGAAATGTTCAGCTATACTGCATGCAGTTCCAAATATGACCAGAAACCATATATCACCAAGCTGCATGAAGTTCCATATTTGGAAAGTAATTATGCACGTTAGTGCATGAAGTTCCAAATTCGGAACACCACTTCAATTGATGATTATAAGATGATTCTTGTGTCAATACTTACGTGTTTTGCCATAAAAGCGCTGGGGATCCATTTTTCTCCAATATTAATGATAAATATATCACAATAACTCGCGAAAACACCAAGAAAAACTTTTTTGAATAACTGCCGACTCAAACGCAGTCAAAATGGTCGTGACGACTGTTTTACCGACCCGTTGCTGTCATTATGCAGTCCTATACTAGCGACATCTCTATGCTATTTTGTAACACACGCTGTAAACAAGGTTATTAGTGCAAAACTTTCGGCAAAGATGGCGTAACTAGTTTTCTAAAGCGCATTATTGTGAGTGTTCCAAATTCGTCACAGTATGCGGTAAAGGGTTAAGTCGTAAGCGCTCATGAGACGGTATTTTGCCAAATTTTAGCCCTAAGGGGGTGAAACAGGGTGGCAGAGTTTGTATGAAAGAATGCGATTCCTTGGCGGGATTAACTTGAAATTTTGCATAGGCAATCTATATAACATCACGATGAACATTAAGGAACTGAGCAGTATGTAAAACCGCTAGAGACAGCTTGTTTAATTTATTGAGTTAAGTCCAAGACAAATTAACAAGCGTTTTTTTTGTCCTCCAAGGGTTAAGGGGGGGGGGGGGTATGGGCTTTTTTACAGTCCTTTCATGTGTGAAAGGACTGTTATGAAGGCATATTGTGATTGTATCTTTGACATGCGCATTATAGAGAGAGCTTCTGCAAGCTTCTGAGAGCCCTTCATGAGCTTCAGTTGGCTTTCTAACTCCCATAAATATAACCAACTCACCTTCTGAGATTGGGACCATAAAGTGCGGGAAAATGGTTCGTTCCTTGCTTTTGCCAAGAGTATTAGTCGCGTACAACACAGCCATCACGTTCTGCTTATCCAAAATATTCGTTATATAAAAAACACCATCTCTGTCGGTAACATTCTTCAGTCGTACCCCATCTTCGTCGACGATGTCCAGGTGAACAATCTGAGAGCGACCACCGTCCCAACCTGTAAAAATTAGAAACAAAAATAGAACTCATTGATGTTGGTCGATGTCTTTAGCAGGAATTCTAGCCGTATAAATGTATTGTCTAAAAATAAATGTCTGTAACCCCATGGACGGTACGGCCCTGTAAGGAGGCCTGTGTACCATTAATGAGTATAAGTCTTATGAACTGACTAGCCGTGCACCGCGCGGGCAGTCCGGGATAAAAAAGTATCTAATCGTCTATGTGTTAATCTTGTAGTCTTTGTGTTAATCGAAGGTATAAATAAAAGCATCTACACACCAAGTTTTATCCAATTCCGTTAGACCAATTAAGCGTCAAGGACGAACAAATATAACCAGATACATACAAACTTAAGCCTTTACAAAATTTGTGTGATTATATATACTACTTTCATTGTGAATTTCTCACCTTTCTTGCAATTGGCTCTGAGTGAGTTGGGGTAATTCTGGTGACTTCGCAAGAAGGCACTTCGGGTGGGCCTCCCGCGGATACGTTGAAGAAGCATGCCTTTTTCATTTCGCCAAACTTGTTCGTGACAGCTTAAGCTGCCGACGTCTCCGCCGCGGGACAGCCAATTCAGATGGGAACTGTATCGGTTTTTGAAACCGACCACTTTGTGTAATTTTTAACGAAAATATTTAGAACTGATTTTGGATTTTATTCTTTTCTTTAAAATTAGTGACTGGAATGGGAGAAAAAAATTGTGAACTTTTTTGAGACAGCAGTATTTGTCAGATCTAATTTCCATCTGTTTGAAAAATTTATATCTAAGTAAACGACGCAACAGAGAGATATGCGCTAAGCCACATAGTACGGCTCTTTAGGCAAAAAGCTTTTAGGAATGGCACCTAGGATCTATAATAAGATCCCTAGGCAAATTATAGAAATTAAAAACATAAACGAGTTGAAAAAGGCTTTCCTGAAAATACTATATGAAAAAGCATTATTATACGGTGAACGAATACCTAACTGACAAACTTTGACTAGGTACTTTTTTAAATTGACATTAGAATTTGTTATTTAAATACTTTTTAAAATGTTTATATTTTTTTGTGTTGACATTTTGAATTAGAACTATTGAAATGTGACGATAATAGTGGTTTTTCTTTATTGTTTATAAGTATTTCTCATTTTTATATAATTTAATAATTAGTTAAAATTAGCATGCTTGTACCAAAAATATTTGTACGCCGATCACGGCTAGACATAGCGTTCATTAATAATGACAAAATCTGTACCTAACTCACCTATGTTCAACAAATAAAAATATTTTGTATTGTATATTTGTATTAGTTGTATTAGTCTAGTGGTCGCAATCGCAACTCCAAGAGATCACTTCCCGGGTCCGCAAATTTACGAATGTCTTCATGTGTTACCTCGTTAAAACCTTCCGGTGAAATTTGAGAGGCATATAGGTTGCTTTCCTTTTCCATCAAATTAATTGCTGATGAAGGGAAAAGAAATTTGAAAAAACTCATTGGTGTTTCTAGCTGCAATATTTCGTCTGGAAGATCTTCACATCCTAAAAAAGCAATTTGCGACTCATCGTATTCTATGCCTTCATCTGACCACAATAACTTATCTTTCTTGCTTTTTTTCGACATATTTGATGTAGAAGGCTGATCTTCGGGATCTTCCTCTACCATTTCATTTTCATGTTCATCGTTTGACATGGCATCACCAGTAGAATCCTCGTCACTTTCTGGGATATAAATTCGTTCTAATGGTGCTGGGACTCCATACTCATCATCGTCTGATACGTTTTCGTCGTCACTGCTATCTGGGATTATGTTTAAATGTCGAGCCCGAGTAACCATATTATCTGTAAGGAAATGTTCAGCTATACTGCATGCAGTTCCAAATATGACCAGAAACCATATATCACCAAGCTGCATGAAGTTCCATATTTGGAAAGTAATTATGCACGTTAGTGCATGAAGTTCCAAATTCGGAACACCACTTCAATTGATGATTATAAGATGATTCTTGTGTCAATACTTACGTGTTTTGCCATAAAAGCGCTAGGGATCCATTTTTCTCCAATATTAATGATAAATATATCACAATAACTCGCGAAAACACCAAGAAAAACTTTTTTGAATAACTGCCGACTCAAACGCAGTCAAAATGGTCGTGACGACTGTTTTACCGACCCGTTGCTGTCATTATGCAGTCCTATACTAGCGACATCTCTATGCTATTTTGTAACACACGCTGTAAACAAGGTTATTAGTGCAAAACTTTCGGCAAAGATGGCGTAACTAGTTTTCTAAAGCGCATTATTGTGAGTGTTCCAAATTCGTCACAGTATGCGGTAAAGGGTTAAGTCGTAAGCGCTCATGAGACGGTATTTTGCCAAATTTTAGCCCTAAGGGGGTGAAACAGGGTGGCAGAGTTTGTATGAAAGAATGCGATTCCTTGGCGGGATTAACTTGAAATTTTGCATAGGCAATCTATATAACATCACGATAAACATTAAGGAACTGAGCAGTATGTAAAACCGCTAGAGACAGCTTGTTTAATATATTGAGTTAAGTCCAAGACAAATTAACAAGCGTTTTTTTTGTCCTCCGAATGACTTATTTCTTTTAAACAATCTTATGGTAAACCAATTTGAAAAAGAAACTCTTTTAAACCCTTATACCCCCCATTAACCTTTTAAAATTGAAGGGTTAAGGGGGGGGGGTATGGGCTTTTTTACAGTCCTTTCATGTGTGAAAGGACTGTTATGAAGGCATATTGTGATTGTATCTTTGACATGCGCATTATAGAGAGAGCTTCTGCAAGCTTCTGAGAGCCCTTCATGAGCTTCAGTTGGCTTTCTAACTCCCATAAATATAACCAACTCACCTTCTGAGATTGGGACCATAAAGTGCGGGAAAATGGTTCGTTCCTTGCTTTTGCCACGAGTATTAGTCGCGTACAACACAGCCGTCACGTTCTGCTTATCCAAAATATTCGGTATATAAAAAACACCATCTCTGTCGGTAACATTCTTCAGTCGTACCCCATCTTCGTCGACGATGTCCAGGTGAACAATCTGAGAGCGACCACCGTCCCAACCTGTAAAAATTAGAAACAAAAATAGAACTCATTGATGTTGGTCGATGTCTTTAGCAGGAATTCTAGCCGTATAAATGTATTGTCTAAAAATAAATGTCTGTAACCCCATGGACGGTACGGCCCTGTAAGGAGGCCTGTGTACCATTAATGAGTATAAGTCTTATGAACTGACTAGCCGTGCACCGCGCGGGCAGTCCGGGATAAAAAAGTATCTAATCGTCTATGTGTTAATCTTGTAGTCTTTGTGTTAATCGAAGGTATAAATAAAAGCATCTACACACCAAGTTTTATCCAATTCCGTTAGACCAATTAAGCGTCAAGGACGAACAAATATAACCAGATACATACAAACTTAAGCCTTTACAAAATTTGTGTGATTATATATACTACTTTCATTGTGAATTTCTCACCTTTCTTGCAATTGGCTCTGAGTGAGTTGGGGTAATTCTGGTGACTTCGCAAGAAGGCACTTCGGGTGGGCCTCCCGTGGATACGTTGAAGAAGCATGCCTTTTTCATTTCGCCAAACTTGTTCGTGACAGCTTAAGCTGCCGACGTCTCCGCCGCGGGACAGCCAATTCAGGTGGGAACTGTATCGGTTTTTGAAACCGACCACTTTGTGTAATTTTTAACGAAAATATTTAGAACTGATTTTGGATTTTATTCTTTTCTTTAAAATTAGTGACTGGAATGGGAGAAAAAAATTGTGAACTTTTTTGAGACAGCAGTATTTGTCAGATCTAATTTCCATCTGTTTGAAAAATTTATATCTAAGTAAACGACGCAACAGAGAGATATGCGCTAAGCCACATAGTACGGCTCTTTAGGCAAAAAGCTTTTAGGAATGGCACCTAGGATCTATAATAAGATCCCTAGGCAAATTATAGAAATTAAAAACATAAACGAGTTGAAAAAGGCTTTCCTGAAAATACTATATGAAAAAGCATTATTATACGGTGAACGAATACCTAACTGACAAACTTTGACTAGGTACTTTTTTAAATTGACATTAGAATTTGTTATTTAAATACTTTTTAAAATGTTTATATTTTTTTGTGTTGACATTTTGAATTAGAACTATTGAAATGTGACGATAATAGTGGTTTTTCTTTATTGTTTATAAGTATTTCTCATTTTTATATAATTTAATAATTAGTTAAAATTAGCATGCTTGTACCAAAAATATTTGTACGCCGATCACGGCTAGACATAGCGTTCATTAATAATGACAAAATCTGTACCTAACTCACCTATGTTCAACAAATAAAAATATTTTGTATTGTATATTTGTATTAGTTGTATTAGTCTAGTGGTCGCAATCGCAACTCCAAGAGATCACTTCCCGGGTCCGCAAATTTACGAATGTCTTCATGTGTTACCTCGTTAAAACCTTCCGGTGAAATTTGAGAGGCATATAGGTTGCTTTCCTTTTCCATCAAATTAATTGCTGATGAAGGGAAAAGAAATTTGAAAAAACTCATTGGTGTTTCTAGCTGCAATATTTCGTCTGGAAGATCTTCACATCCTAAAAAAGCAATTTGCGACTCATCGTATTCTATGCCTTCATCTGACCACAATAACTTATCTTTCTTGCTTTTTTTCGACATATTTGATGTAGAAGGCTGATCTTCGGGATCTTCCTCTACCATTTCATTTTCATGTTCATCGTTTGACATGGCATCACCAGTAGAATCCTCGTCACTTTCTGGGATATAAATTCGTTCTAATGGTGCTGGGACTCCATACTCATCATCGTCTGATACGTTTTCGTCGTCACTGCTATCTGGGATTATGTTTAAATGTCGAGCCCGAGTAACCATATTATCTGTAAGGAAATGTTCAGCTATACTGCATGCAGTTCCAAATATGACCAGAAACCATATATCACCAAGCTGCATGAAGTTCCATATTTGGAAAGTAATTATGCACGTTAGTGCATGAAGTTCCAAATTCGGAACACCACTTCAATTGATGATTATAAGATGATTCTTGTGTCAATACTTACGTGTTTTGCCATAAAAGCGCTGGGGATCCATTTTTCTCCAATATTAATGATAAATATATCACAATAACTCGCGAAAACACCAAGAAAAACTTTTTTGAATAACTGCCGACTCAAACGCAGTCAAAATGGTCGTGACGACTGTTTTACCGACCCGTTGCTGTCATTATGCAGTCCTATACTAGCGACATCTCTATGCTATTTTGTAACACACGCTGTAAACAAGGTTATTAGTGCAAAACTTTCGGCAAAGATGGCGTAACTAGTTTTCTAAAGCGCATTATTGTGAGTGTTCCAAATTCGTCACAGTATGCGGTAAAGGGTTAAGTCGTAAGCGCTCATGAGACGGTATTTTGCCAAATTTTAGCCCTAAGGGGGTGAAACAGGGTGGCAGAGTTTGTATGAAAGAATGCGATTCCTTGGCGGGATTAACTTGAAATTTTGCATAGGCAATCTATATAACATCACGATGAACATTAAGGAACTGAGCAGTATGTAAAACCGCTAGAGACAGCTTGTTTAATTTATTGAGTTAAGTCCAAGACAAATTAACAAGCGTTTTTTTTGTCCTCCAAGGGTTAAGGGGGGGGGGGTATGGGCTTTTTTACAGTCCTTTCATGTGTGAAAGGACTGTTATGAAGGCATATTGTGATTGTATCTTTGACATGCGCATTATAGAGAGAGCTTCTGCAAGCTTCTGAGAGCCCTTCATGAGCTTCAGTTGGCTTTCTAACTCCCATAAATATAACCAACTCACCTTCTGAGATTGGGACCATAAAGTGCGGGAAAATGGTTCGTTCCTTGCTTTTGCCAAGAGTATTAGTCGCGTACAACACAGCCGTCACGTTCTGCTTATCCAAAATATTCGGTATATAAAAAACACCATCTCTGTCGGTAACATTCTTCAGTCGTACCCCATCTTCGTCGACGATGTCCAGGTGAACAATCTGAGAGCGACCACCGTCCCAACCTGTAAAAATTAGAAACAAAAATAGAACTCATTGATGTTGGTCGATGTCTTTAGCAGGAATTCTAGCCGTATAAATGTATTGTCTAAAAATAAATGTCTGTAACCCCATGGACGGTACGGCCCTGTAAGGAGGCCTGTGTACCATTAATGAGTATAAGTCTTATGAACTGACTAGCCGTGCACCGCGCGGGCAGTCCGGGATAAAAAAGTATCTAATCGTCTATGTGTTAATCTTGTAGTCTTTGTGTTAATCGAAGGTATAAATAAAAGCATCTACACACCAAGTTTTATCCAATTCCGTTAGACCAATTAAGCGTCAAGGACGAACAAATATAACCAGATACATACAAACTTAAGCCTTTACAAAATTTGTGTGATTATATATACTACTTTCATTGTGAATTTCTCACCTTTCTTGCAATTGGCTCTGAGTGAGTTGGGGTAATTCTGGTGACTTCGCAAGAAGGCACTTCGGGTGGGCCTCCCGCGGATACGTTGAAGAAGCATGCCTTTTTCATTTCGCCAAACTTGTTCGTGACAGCTTAAGCTGCCGACGTCTCCGCCGCGGGACAGCCAATTCAGGTGGGAACTGTATCGGTTTTTGAAACCGACCACTTTGTGTAATTTTTAACGAAAATATTTAGAACTGATTTTGAATTTTATTCTTTTCTTTAAAATTAGTGACTGGAATGGGAGAAAAAAATTGTGAACTTTTTTGAGACAGCAGTATTTGTCAGATCTAATTTCCATCTGTTTGAAAAATTTATATCTAAGTAAACGACGCAACAGAGAGATATGCGCTAAGCCACATAGTACGGCTCTTTAGGCAAAAAGCTTTTAGGAATGGCACCTAGGATCTATAATAAGATCCCTAGGCAAATTATAGAAATTAAAAACATAAACGAGTTGAAAAAGGCTTTCCTGAAAATACTATATGAAAAAGCATTATTATACGGTGAACGAATACCTAACTGACAAACTTTGACTAGGTACTTTTTTAAATTGACATTAGAATTTGTTATTTAAATACTTTTTAAAATGTTTATATTTTTTTGTGTTGACATTTTGAATTAGAACTATTGAAATGTGACGATAATAGTGGTTTTTCTTTATTGTTTATAAGTATTTCTCATTTTTATATAATTTAATAATTAGTTAAAATTAGCATGCTTGTACCAAAAATATTTGTACGCCGATCACGGCTAGACATAGCGTTCATTAATAATGACAAAATCTGTACCTAACTCACCTATGTTCAACAAATAAAAATATTTTGTATTGTATATTTGTATTAGTTGTATTAGTCTAGTGGTCGCAATCGCAACTCCAAGAGATCACTTCCCGGGTCCGCAAATTTACGAATGTCTTCATGTGTTACCTCGTTAAAACCTTCCGGTGAAATTTGAGAGGCATATAGGTTGCTTTCCTTTTCCATCAAATTAATTGCTGATGAAGGGAAAAGAAATTTGAAAAAACTCATTGGTGTTTCTAGCTGCAATATTTCGTCTGGAAGATCTTCACATCCTAAAAAAGCAATTTGCGACTCATCGTATTCTATGCCTTCACCTGACCACAATAACTTATCTTTCTTGCTTTTTTTCGACATATTTGATGTAGAAGGCTGATCTTCGGGATCTTCCTCTACCATTTCATTTTCATGTTCATCGTTTGACATGGCATCACCAGTAGAATCCTCGTCACTTTCTGGGATATAAATTCGTTCTAATGGTGCTGGGACTCCATACTCATCATCGTCTGATACGTTTTCGTCGTCACTGCTATCTGGGATTATGTTTAAATGTCGAGCCCGAGTAACCATATTATCTGTAAGGAAATGTTCAGCTATACTGCATGCAGTTCCAAATATGACCAGAAACCATATATCACCAAGCTGCATGAAGTTCCATATTTGGAAAGTAATTATGCACGTTAGTGCATGAAGTTCCAAATTCGGAACACCACTTCAATTGATGATTATAAGATGATTCTTGTGTCAATACTTACGTGTTTTGCCATAAAAGCGCTGGGGATCCATTTTTCTCCAATATTAATGATAAATATATCACAATAACTCGCGAAAACACCAAGAAAAACTTTTTTGAATAACTGCCGACTCAAACGCAGTCAAAATGGTCGTGACGACTGTTTTACCGACCCGTTGCTGTCATTATGCAGTCCTATACTAGCGACATCTCTATGCTATTTTGTAACACACGCTGTAAACAAGGTTATTAGTGCAAAACTTTCGGCAAAGATGGCGTAACTAGTTTTCTAAAGTGCATTATTGTGAGTGTTCCAAATTCGTCACAGTATGCGGTAAAGGGTTAAGTCGTAAGCACTCATGAGACGGTATTTTGCCAAATTTTAGCCCTAAGGGGGTGAAACAGGGTGGCAGAGTTTGTATGAAAGAATGCGATTCCTTGGCGGGATTAACTTGAAATTTTGCATAGGCAATCTATATAACATCACGATAAACATTAAGGAACTGAGCAGTATGTAAAACCGCTAGAGACAGCTTGTTTAATATATTGAGTTAAGTCCAAGACAAATTAACAAGCGTTTTTTTTTGTCCTCCGAATGACTTATTTCTTTTAAACAATCTTATGGTAAACCAATTTGAAAAAGAAACTCTTTTAAACCCTTATACCCCCCATTAACCTTTTAAAATTGAAGGGTTAAGGGGGGGGGGGGGATGGGCTTTTTTACAGTCCTTTCATGTGTGAAAGGACTGTTATGAAGGCATATTGTGATTGTATCTTTGACATGCGCATTATAGAGAGAGCTTCTGCAAGCTTCTGAGAGCCCTTCATGAGCTTCAGTTGGCTTTCTAACTCCCATAAATATAACCAACTCACCTTCTGAGATTGGGACCATAAAGTGCGGGAAAATGGTTCGTTCCTTGCTTTTGCCACGAGTATTAGTCGCGTACAACACAGCCGTCACGTTCTGCTTATCCAAAATATTCGGTATATAAAAAACACCATCTCTGTCGGTAACATTCTTCAGTCGTACCCCATCTTCGTCGACGATGTCCAGGTGAACAATCTGAGAGCGACCACCGTCCCAACCTGTAAAAATTAGAAACAAAAATAGAACTCATTGATGTTGGTCGATGTCTTTAGCAGGAATTCTAGCCGTATAAATGTATTGTCTAAAAATAAATGTCTGTAACCCCATGGACGGTACGGCCCTGTAAGGAGGCCTGTGTACCATTAATGAGTATAAGTCTTATGAACTGACTAGCCGTGCACCGCGCGGGCAGTCCGGGATAAAAAAGTATCTAATCGTCTATGTGTTAATCTTGTAGTCTTTGTGTTAATCGAAGGTATAAATAAAAGCATCTACACACCAAGTTTTATCCAATTCCGTTAGACCAATTAAGCGTCAAGGACGAACAAATATAACCAGATACATACAAACTTAAGCCTTTACAAAATTTGTGTGATTATATATACTACTTTCATTGTGAATTTCTCACCTTTCTTGCAATTGGCTCTGAGTGAGTTGGGGTAATTCTGGTGACTTCGCAAGAAGGCACTTCGGGTGGGCCTCCCGCGGATACGTTGAAGAAGCATGCCTTTTTCATTTCGCCAAACTTGTTCGTGACAGCTTAAGCTGCCGACGTCTCCGCCGCGGGACAGCCAATTCAGGTGGGAACTGTATCGGTTTTTGAAACCGACCACTTTGTGTAATTTTTAACGAAAATATTTAGAACTGATTTTGGATTTTATTCTTTTCTTTAAAATTAGTGACTGGAATGGGAGAAAAAAATTGTGAACTTTTTTGAGACAGCAGTATTTGTCAGATCTAATTTCCATCTGTTTGAAAAATTTATATCTAAGTAAACGACGCAACAGAGAGATATGCGCTAAACCACATAGTACGGCTCTTTAGGCAAAAAGCTTTTAGGAATGGCACCTAGGATCTATAATAAGATCCCTAGGCAAATTATAGAAATTAAAAACATAAACGAGTTGAAAAAGGCTTTCCTGAAAATACTATATGAAAAAGCATTATTATACGGTGAACGAATACCTAACTGACAAACTTTGACTAGGTACTTTTTTAAATTGACATTAGAATTTGTTATTTAAATACTTTTTAAAATGTTTATATTTTTTTGTGTTGACATTTTGAATTAGAACTATTGAAATGTGACGATAATAGTGGTTTTTCTTTATTGTTTATAAGTATTTCTCATTTTTATATAATTTAATAATTAGTTAAAATTAGCATGCTTGTACCAAAAATATTTGTACGCCGATCACGGCTAGACATAGCGTTCATTAATAATGACAAAATCTGTACCTAACTCACCTATGTTCCACAAATAAAAATATTTTGTATTGTATATTTGTATTAGTTGTATTAGTCTAGTGGTCGCAATCGCAACTCCAAGAGATCACTTCCCGGGTCCGCAAATTTACGAATGTCTTCATGTGTTACCTCGTTAAAACCTTTCGGTGAAATTTGAGAGGCATATAGGTTGCTTTCCTTTTCCATCAAATTAATTGCTGATGAAGGGAAAAGAAATTTGAAAAAACTCATTGGTGTTTCTAGCTGCAATATTTCGTCTGGAAGATCTTCACATCCTAAAAAAGCAATTTGCGACTCATCGTATTCTATGCCTTCATCTGACCACAATAACTTATCTTTCTTGCTTTTTTTCGACATATTTGATGTAGAAGGCTGATCTTCGGGATCTTCCTCTACCATTTCATTTTCATGTTCATCGTTTGACATGGCATCACCAGTAGAATCCTCGTCACTTTCTGGGATATAAATTCGTTCTAATGGTGCTGGGACTCCATACTCATCATCGTCTGATACGTTTTCGTCGTCACTGCTATCTGGGATTATGTTTAAATGTCGAGCCCGAGTAACCATATTATCTGTAAGGAAATGTTCAGCTATACTGCATGCAGTTCCAAATATGACCAGAAACCATATATCACCAAGCTGCATGAAGTTCCATATTTGGAAAGTAATTATGCACGTTAGTGCATGAAGTTCCAAATTCGGAACACCACTTCAATTGATGATTATAAGATGATTCTTGTGTCAATACTTACGTGTTTTGCCATAAAAGCGCTGGGGATCCATTTTTCTCCAATATTAATGATAAATATATCACAATAACTCGCGAAAACACCAAGAAAAACTTTTTTGAATAACTGCCGACTCAAACGCAGTCAAAATGGTCGTGACGACTGTTTTACCGACCCGTTGCTGTCATTATGCAGTCCTATACTAGCGACATCTCTATGCTATTTTGTAACACACGCTGTAAACAAGGTTATTAGTGCAAAACTTTCGGCAAAGATGGCGTAACTAGTTTTCTAAAGCGCATTATTGTGAGTGTTCCAAATTCGTCACAGTATGCGGTAAAGGGTTAAGTCGTAAGCGCTCATGAGACGGTATTTTGCCAAATTTTAGCCCTAAGGGGGTGAAACAGGGTGGCAGAGTTTGTATGAAAGAATGCGATTCCTTGGCGGGATTAACTTGAAATTTTGCATAGGCAATCTATATAACATCACGATGAACATTAAGGAACTGAGCAGTATGTAAAACCGCTAGAGACAGCTTGTTTAATTTATTGAGTTAAGTCCAAGACAAATTAACAAGCGTTTTTTTTGTCCTCCAAGGGTTAAGGGGGGGGGGTATGGGCTTTTTTACAGTCCTTTCATGTGTGAAAGGACTGTTATGAAGGCATATTGTGATTGTATCTTTGACATGCGCATTATAGAGAGAGCTTCTGCAAGCTTCTGAGAGCCCTTCATGAGCTTCAGTTGGCTTTCTAACTCCCATAAATATAACCAACTCACCTTCTGAGATTGGGACCATAAAGTGCGGGAAAATGGTTCGTTCCTTGCTTTTGCCACGAGTATTAGTCGCGTACAACACAGCCGTCACGTTCTGCTTATCCAAAATATTCGGTATATAAAAAACACCATCTCTGTCGGTAACATTCTTCAGTCGTACCCCATCTTCGTCGACGATGTCCAGGTGAACAATCTGAGAGCGACCACCGTCCCAACCTGTAAAAATTAGAAACAAAAATAGAACTCATTGATGTTGGTCGATGTCTTTAGCAGGAATTCTAGCCGTATAAATGTATTGTCTAAAAATAAATGTCTTTAACCCCATGGACGGTACGGCCCTGTAAGGAGGCCTGTGTACCATTAATGAGTATAAGTCTTATGAACTGACTAGCCGTGCACCGCGCGGGCAGTCCGGGATAAAAAAGTATCTAATCGTCTATGTGTTAATCTTGTAGTCTTTGTGTTAATCGAAGGTATAAATAAAAGCATCTACACACCAAGTTTTATCCAATTCCGTTAGACCAATTAAGCGTCAAGGACGAACAAATATAACCAGATACATACAAACTTAAGCCTTTACAAAATTTGTGTGATTATATATACTACTTTCATTGTAAATTTCTCACCTTTCTTGCAATTGGCTCTGAGTGAGTTGGGGTAATTCTGGTGACTTCGCAAGAAGGCACTTCGGTTGGGCCTCCCGCGGATACGTTGAAGAAGCATGCCTTTTTCATTTCGCCAAACTTGTTCGTGACAGCTTAAGCTGCCGACGTCTCCGCCGCGGGACAGCCAATTCAGGTGGGAACTGTATCGGTTTTTGAAACCGACCACTTTGTGTAATTTTTAACGAAAATATTTAGAACTGATTTTGGATTTTATTCTTTTCTTTAAAATTAGTGACTGGAATGGGAGAAAAAAATTGTGAACTTTTTTGAGACAGCAGTATTTGTCAGATCTAATTTCCATCTGTTTGAAAAATTTATATCTAAGTAAACGACGCAACAGAGAGATATGCGCTAAGCCACATAGTACGGCTCTTTAGGCAAAAAGCTTTTAGGAATGGCACCTAGGATCTATAATAAGATCCCTAGGCAAATTATAGAAATTAAAAACATAAACGAGTTGAAAAAGGCTTTCCTGAAAATACTATATGAAAAAGCATTATTATACGGTGAACGAATACCTAACTGACAAACTTTGACTAGGTACTTTTTTAAATTGACATTAGAATTTGTTATTTAAATACTTTTTAAAATGTTTATATTTTTTTGTGTTGACATTTTGAATTAGAACTATTGAAATGTGACGATAATAGTGGTTTTTCTTTATTGTTTATAAGTATTTCTCATTTTTATATAATTTAATAATTAGTTAAAATTAGCATGCTTGTACCAAAAATATTTGTACGCCGATCACGGCTAGACATAGCGTTCATTAATAATGACAAAATCTGTACCTAACTCACCTATGTTCAACAAATAAAAATATTTTGTATTGTATATTTGTATTAGTTGTATTAGTCTAGTGGTCGCAATCGCAACTCCAAGAGATCACTTCCCGGGTCCGCAAATTTACGAATGTCTTCATGTGTTACCTCGTTAAAACCTTCCGGTGAAATTTGAGAGGCATATAGGTTGCTTTCCTTTTCCATCAAATTAATTGCTGATGAAGGGAAAAGATATTTGAAAAAACTCATTGGTGTTTCTAGCTGCAATATTTCGTCTGGAAGATCTTCACATCCTAAAAAAGCAATTTGCGACTCATCGTATTCTATGCCTTCATCTGACCACAATAACTTATCTTTCTTGCTTTTTTTCGACATATTTGATGTAGAAGGCTGATCTTCGGGATCTTCCTCTACCATTTCATTTTCATGTTCATCGTTTGACATGGCATCACCAGTAGAATCCTCGTCACTTTCTGGGATATAAATTCGTTCTAATGGTGCTGGGACTCCATACTCATCATCGTCTGATACGTTTTCGTCGTCACTGCTATCTGGGATTATGTTTAAATGTCGAGCCCGAGTAACCATATTATCTGTAAGGAAATGTTCAGCTATACTGCATGCAGTTCCAAATATGACCAGAAACCATATATCACCAAGCTGCATGAAGTTCCATATTTGGAAAGTAATTATGCACGTTAGTGCATGAAGTTCCAAATTCGGAACACCACTTCAATTGATGATTATAAGATGATTCTTGTGTCAATACTTACGTGTTTTGCCATAAAAGCGCTGGGGATCCATTTTTCTCCAATATTAATGATAAATATATCACAATAACTCGCGAAAACACCAAGAAAAACTTTTTTGAATAACTGCCGACTCAAACGCAGTCAAAATGGTCGTGACGACTGTTTTACCGACCCGTTGCTGTCATTATGCAGTCCTATACTAGCGACATCTCTATGCTATTTTGTAACACACGCTGTAAACAAGGTTATTAGTGCAAAACTTTTGGCAAAGATGGCGTAACTAGTTTTCTAAAGCGCATTATTGTGAGTGTTCCAAATTCGTCACAGTATGCGGTAAAGGGTTAAGTCGTAAGCGCTCATGAGACGGTATTTTGCCAAATTTTAGCCCTAAGGGGGTGAAACAGGGTGGCAGAGTTTGTATGAAAGAATGCGATTCCTTGGCGGGATTAACTTGAAATTTTGCATAGGCAATCTATATAACATCACGATGAACATTAAGGAACTAAGCAGTATGTAAAACCGCTAGAGACAGCTTGTTTAATTTATTGAGTTAAGTCCAAGACAAATTAACAAGCGTTTTTTTTTTTTTTTTTTTTTTTTTTTTTTTTTTTTTTTTTTTTTTTTTTTTTTTTGTCCTCCAAGGGTTAAGGGGAGGGCACGCCACAATAGCGGCGGTAAGTCCCCTCTTTGAGGAGTGGCTGGAGAGGCGTCATGGCGTCCTAACCTACCGCCTGACGCAGGTCCTCACCGGACACGGAAGTTTCGGGAGGTTCCTGCACATCATCGGGCGGGAGGAAGCGCCCGGGTGTCACCATTGTGACGATCGCCCGGAGGACACGGTGGAGCACACAGTGGCGGTCTGCCCAGCTTGGGCGGAGCACCGCCGTGCCCTCGTGGAGGCGATCGGCGGCGGAGATCTCTCGCGTCCGGCCCTGGTTCAGGCCATGGTCCGGAGCGAGAGGGAATGGGAAGCGGTCACCACCTTCTGCGAAGCAGTAATGCTAGCAAAGGAGGTGGCCGGGCGTTTGAGGGAGAGAACATCTGCCCAACCCAGCCGCCGCGGGAGACGCCCAGGGCGCCGGGCGCCGCGAGACGACTTCCGGCCACCGTAGATGCGGGCCTGTGGACGGTGAGCAATGGGTAGCTCACCGTCCGTCCGTCGATTGACGACAGGCCGTGTCGACGGCGCGTTCGTGTTTCACGCGCGCCTCAAAGAGAGTCAGCAAAGCAGAGGGGCTTGCCAGAGCCTCCGCCTGCCGGGGTTGCGGGTTGTTCGAAAGAGATACCGCGGCCCCGGAACGTAAAGGGCAATAGAAGGAACATGGGTGGGTTTTAGTCAGTACAAGTCTGACATGCCCCCCCGCTCCACCCAGAGCGGGGGAAGTCATAGGATGATTTCCCACCCGAAAAAAAAAAAAAAAAAAAAAAAAAAAAGGGTTAAGGGGGGGGGGGGGGGTATGGGCTTTTTTACAGTCCTTTCATGTGTGAAAGGACTGTTATGAAGGCATATTGTGATTGTATCTTTGACATGCGCATTATAGAGAGAGCTTCTGCAAGCTTCTGAGAGCCCTTCATGAGCTTCAGTTGGCTTTCTAACTCCCATAAATATAACCAACTCACCTTCTGAGATTGGGACCATAAAGTGCGGGAAAATGGTTCGTTCCTTGCTTTTGCCAAGAGTATTAGTCGCGTACAACACAGCCGTCACGTTCTGCTTATCCAAAATATTCGGTATATAAAAAACACCATCTCTGTCGGTAACATTCTTCAGTCGTACCCCATCTTCGTCGACGATGTCCAGGTGAACAATCTGAGAGCGACCACCGTCCCAACCTGTAAAAATTAGAAACAAAAATAGAACTCATTGATGTTGGTCGATGTCTTTAGCAGGAATTCTAGCCGTATAAATGTATTGTCTAAAAATAAATGTCTGTAACCCCATGGACGGTACGGCCCTGTAAGGAGGCCTGTGTACCATTAATGAGTATAAGTCTTATGAACTGACTAGCCGTGCACCGCGCGGGCAGTCCGGGATAAAAAAGTATCTAATCGTCTATGTGTTAATCTTGTAGTCTTTGTGTTAATCGAAGGTATAAATAAAAGCATCTACACACCAAGTTTTATCCAATTCCGTTAGACCAATTAAGCGTCAAGGACGAACAAATATAACCAGATACATACAAACTTAAGCCTTTACAAAATTTGTGTGATTATATATACTACTTTCATTGTGAATTTCTCACCTTTCTTGCAATTGGCTCTGAGTGAGTTGGGGTAATTCTGGTGACTTCGCAAGAAGGCACTTCGGGTGGGCCTCCCGCGGATACGTTGAAGAAGCATGCCTTTTTCATTTCGCCAAACTTGTTCGTGACAGCTTAAGCTGCCGACGTCTCCGCCGCGGGACAGCCAATTCAGATGGGAACTGTATCGGTTTTTGAAACCGACCACTTTGTGTAATTTTTAACGAAAATATTTAGAACTGATTTTGAATTTTATTCTTTTCTTTAAAATTAGTGACTGGAATGGGAGAAAAAAATTGTGAACTTTTTTGAGACAGCAGTATTTGTCAGATCTAATTTCCATCTGTTTGAAAAATTTATATCTAAGTAAACGACGCAACAGAGAGATATGCGCTAAGCCACATAGTACGGCTCTTTAGGCAAAAAGCTTTTAGGAATGGCACCTAGGATCTATAATAAGATCCCTAGGCAAATTATAGAAATTAAAAACATAAACGAGTTGAAAAAGGCTTTCCTGAAAATACTATATGAAAAAGCATTATTATACGGTGAACGAATACCTAACTGACAAACTTTGACTAGGTACTTTTTTAAATTGACATTAGAATTTGTTATTTAAATACTTTTTAAAATGTTTATATTTTTTTGTGTTGACATTTTGAATTAGAACTATTGAAATGTGACGATAATAGTGGTTTTTCTTTATTGTTTATAAGTATTTCTCATTTTTATATAATTTAATAATTAGTTAAAATTAGCATGCTTGTACCAAAAATATTTGTACGCCGATCACGGCTAGACATAGCGTTCATTAATAATGACAAAATCTGTACCTAACTCACCTATGTTCAACAAATAAAAATATTTTGTATTGTATATTTGTATTAGTTGTATTAGTCTAGTGGTCGCAATCGCAACTCCAAGAGATCACTTCCCGGGTCCGCAAATTTACGAATGTCTTCATGTGTTACCTCGTTAAAACCTTCCGGTGAAATTTGAGAGGCATATAGGTTGCTTTCCTTTTCCATCAAATTAATTGCTGATGAAGGGAAAAGATATTTGAAAAAACTCATTGGTGTTTCTAGCTGCAATATTTCGTCTGGAAGATCTTCACATCCTAAAAAAGCAATTTGCGACTCATCGTATTCTATGCCTTCATCTGACCACAATAACTTATCTTTCTTGCTTTTTTTCGACATATTTGATGTAGAAGGCTGATCTTCGGGATCTTCCTCTACCATTTCATTTTCATGTTCATCGTTTGACATGGCATCACCAGTAGAATCCTCGTCACTTTCTGGGATATAAATTCGTTCTAATGGTGCTGGGACTCCATACTCATCATCGTCTGATACGTTTTCGTCGTCACTGCTATCTGGGATTATGTTTAAATGTCGAGCCCGAGTAACCATATTATCTGTAAGGAAATGTTCAGCTATACTGCATGCAGTTCCAAATATGACCAGAAACCATATATCACCAAGCTGCATGAAGTTCCATATTTGGAAAGTAATTATGCACGTTAGTGCATGAAGTTCCAAATTCGGAACACCACTTCAATTGATGATTATAAGATGATTCTTGTGTCAATACTTACGTGTTTTGCCATAAAAGCGCTGGGGATCCATTTTTCTCCAATATTAATGATAAATATATCACAATAACTCGCGAAAACACCAAGAAAAACTTTTTTGAATAACTGCCGACTCAAACGCAGTCAAAATGGTCGTGACGACTGTTTTACCGACCCGTTGCTGTCATTATGCAGTCCTATACTAGCGACATCTCTATGCTATTTTGTAACACACGCTGTAAACAAGGTTATTAGTGCAAAACTTTCGGCAAAGATGGCGTAACTAGTTTTCTAAAGCGCATTATTGTGAGTGTTCCAAATTCGTCACAGTATGCGGTAAAGGGTTAAGTCGTAAGCGCTCATGAGACGGTATTTTGCCAAATTTTAGCCCTAAGGGGGTGAAACAGGGTGGCAGAGTTTGTATGAAAGAATGCGATTCCTTGGCGGAATTAACTTGAAATTTTGCATAGGCAATCTATATAACATCACGATAAACATTAAGGAACTGAGCAGTATGTAAAACCGCTAGAGACAGCTTGTTTAATATATTGAGTTAAGTCCAAGACAAATTAACAAGCGTTTTTTTTTGTCCTCCGAATGACTTATTTCTTTTTAACAATCTTATGGTAAACCAATTTGAAAAAGAGACTCTTTTAAACCCTTATACCCCCCATTAACCTTTTAAAATTGAAGGGTTAAGGGGGGGGGGTATGGGCTTTTTTACAGTCCTTTCATGTGTGAAAGGACTGTTATGAAGGCATATTGTGATTGTATCTTTGACATGCGCATTATAGAGAGAGCTTCTGCAAGCTTCTGAGAGCCCTTCATGAGCTTCAGTTGGCTTTCTAACTCCCATAAATATAACCAACTCACCTTCTGAGATTGGGACCATAAAGTGCGGGAAAATGGTTCGTTCCTTGCTTTTGCCACGAGTATTAGTCGCGTACAACACAGCCGTCACGTTCTGCTTATCCACAATATTCGGTATATAAAAAACACCATCTCTGTCGGTAACATTCTTCAGTCGTACCCCATCTTCGTCGACGATGTCCAGGTGAACAATCTGAGAGCGACTACCGTCCCAACCTGTAAAAATTAGAAACAAAAATAGAACTCATTGATGTTGGTCGATGTCTTTAGCAGGAATTCTAGCCGTATAAATGTATTGTCTAAAAATAAATGTCTGTAACCCCATGGACGGTACGGCCCCGTAAGGAAGCCTGTGTACCATTAATGAGTATAAGTCTTATGAACTGACTAGCCGTGCACCGCGCGGGCAGTCCGGGATAAAAAAGTATCTAATCGTCTATGTGTTAATCTTGTAGTCTTTGTGTTAATCGAAGGTATAAATAAAAGTATCTACACACCAAGTTTTATCCAATTCCGTTAGACCAATAAAGCGTCAAGGACGAACAAATATAACCAGATACATACAAACTTAAGCCTTTACAAAATTTGTGTGATTATATATACTACTTTCATTGTGAATTTCTCACCTTTCTTGCAATTGGCTCTGAGTGAGTTGGGGTAATTCTGGTGACTTCGCAAGAAGGCACTTCGGGTGGGCCTCCCGCGGATACGTTGAAGAAGCATGCCTTTTTCATTTCGCCAAACTTGTTCGTGACAGCTTAAGCTGCCGACGTCTCCGCCGCGGGACAGCCAATTCAGGTGGGAACTGTATCGGTTTTTGAAACCGACCACTTTGTGTAATTTTTAACGAAAATATTTAGAACTGATTTTGGATTTTATTCTTTTCTTTAAAATTAGTGACTGGAATGGGAGAAAAAAATTGTGAACTTTTTTGAGACAGCAGTATTTGTCAGATCTAATTTCCATCTGTTTGAAAAATTTATATCTTAAGTAAACGACGCAACAGAGAGATATGCGCTAAGCCACATAGTACGGCTCTTTAGGCAAAAAGCTTTTAGGAATGGCACCTAGGATCTATAATAAGATCCCTAGGCAAATTATAGAAATTAAAAACATAAACGAGTTGAAAAAGGCTTTCCTGAAAATACTATATGAAAAAGCATTATTATACGGTGAACGAATACCTAACTGACAAACTTTGACTAGGTACTTTTTTAAATTGACATTAGAATTTGTTATTTAAATACTTTTTAAAATGTTTATATTTTTTTGTGTTTACATTTTGAATTAGAACTATTGAAATGTGACGATAATAGTGGTTTTTCTTTATTGTTTATAAGTATTTCTCATTTTTATATAATTTAATAATTAGTTAAAATTAGCATGCTTGTACCAAAAATATTTGTACGCCGATCACGGCTAGACATAGCGTTCATTAATAATGACAAAATCTGTACCTAACTCACCTATGTTCAACAAATAAAAATATTTTGTATTGTATATTTGTACTAGCTTTTGCCCGCGGCTTCGCTCGCGTTAAATTCGGTAGCGCCTTATTGATTTGTAATAGCAACGTTAAGTTTTCCCGTTTCTTCCCTCTTTTTCCCTCATATCCCACTCTTTTTAAAAAAATAATAGCCTATGTCCGTCTCCTGGTTCCCAACTATCTCTGTACCAAAATTCATCAAAATCGGTTTAGCCATTAAAGCGTGAAGAGGTAACAAACAAACAAACAAACAAACAAACAAACAAACAAACTCACTTTCGCTTTTATAATATTAGTAAGGATTAGTTGTATTAGTCTAGTGGTCGCAATCGCAACTCCAAGAGATCAAACTCAAACTCAAACTCAAAGCATTTATTTCAATTAGACCATTACAGGCACTTTTGAATGTCATAAAAACAAGAACAAAAAAATGATGCTGCTACAGTCCCAGTCACAAGACATAATAACTTATGAAAGTACTGTAGTTGCCCATTCCAAAGCGTAGATCTCTATGGAGAAGAATGGGCAAGAAACTCCATGGACACTCTTTTAAATCATAATATTTTATAAAATCATGGATACATCATTCATGTTGAGATTATACATAATGTGAGAACGATGTAGAAAAACGAGCACATTTAGAGCGTCCAGAGTAAAAGCAATAATTAGCAAGAGTTTAATAGATGAATTAAAACAAACCGTGGTAGCTAAGAGATGACCAGTCCCAACTGACAGCGCCCGTTCACGAACATGACGTATGGATCAGCCCCATTCAGCTCGACCATTTTGAATCACTTCCCGGGTCCGCAAATTTACGAATGTCTTCATGTGTTACCTCGTTAAAACCTTCCGGTGAAATTTGAGAGGCATATAGGTTGCTTTCCTTTTCCATCAAATTAATTGCTGATGAAGGGAAAAGATATTTGAAAAAACTCATTGGTGTTTCTAGCTGCAATATTTCGTCTGGAAGATCTTCACATCCTAAAAAAGCAATTTGCGACTCATCGTATTCTATGCCTTCATCTGACCACAATAACTTATCTTTCTTGCTTTTTTTCGACATATTTGATGTTGAAGGCTGATCTTCGGGATCTTCCTCTACCATTTCATTTTCATGTTCATCGTTTGACATGGCATCACCAGTAGAATCCTCGTCACTTTCTGGGATATAAATTCGTTCTAATGTCAAAGTCAAAGTCAAAGTCAAAAGTCATTTATTCAAATTAGGCTGATAATCAGCACTTTTTGAACGTCACATTACAAGAGACAGTCCCACAAAAACGCCCTGCCCTTCGCCACTTCCTAGTGTTTTAGCTGGGAAGAAGAAGTGGCGGAACAAACTCCCCAGCAACACATCTGTCTGTCAGGTTAGAAGAACCAGATTTTATACAATTTATATTATGACAAAAAAATATAAAAAAATAAGAAATTATTCATTCATTGTCACTTGTCAGCTAGCAAACACCAATTATATGTAAAAACAAAAAAATACCCAAGTCTAAATAATAAATTCACCAGTCTAAAGGGTGTGCCCGCTTACACGTGCAGTGAAGAAGTCACAGGTGATAAACTAGGACCATAGTGCAAAAGAAATAAGCTAAGCATAAAAAGATAAATATAAATAATTATATTCAGTCAATGCTCGAGGTCACTAGTTAACCACATGCCAATAAGTAAAAACACACAAAATGAAACAAGTATATAAACAAAAAAAAGTAAAATATAAAATTACATGACGAAGACATGTAACGTATCAATAAGCTAATTTGGCGAAAAAACATGAAGGAGAAAAAAAAATAAAAATAATCGTCTTGAGTTCAACACAGTGACCAACTATGCTTATCATCTAAATAGTCGTTAATGGAATAGTAAGCTTTTAAACAAAGGTTAGATTTTACTTTAGCTTTAAATGCATTAAATGGCAAATCTAGAAAAGAAGCAGGTAGCTTGTTATAAAAAGTTATACCAAGCCCTACAAATGAATTATGAACCTTATGAAGCCGGTGGAAGGGAGCACGTAGTTTATGCTTATTTCTAGTGTTAATGTTGTGAATATCACTGTTTTTACTATATAGATGGATATTTTGCCTAATATATAAAATGTTGGCCAAGATGAATTGAGAAGCCACAGTGAGAATACCAATCTCTTTAATGGTGCTGGGACTCCATACTCATCATCGTCTGATACGTTTTCGTCGTCACTGCTATCTGGGATTATGTTTAAATGTCGAGCCCGAGTAACCATATTATCTGTAAGGAAATGTTCAGCTATACTGCATGCAGTTCCAAATATGACCAGAAACCATATATCACCAAGCTGCATGAAGTTCCATATTTGGAAAGTAATTATGCACGTTAGTGCATGAAGTTCCAAATTCGGAACACCACTTCAATTGATGATTATAAGATGATTCTTGTGTCAATACTTACGTGTTTTGCCATAAAAGCGCTGGGGATCCATTTTTCTCCAATATTAATGATAAATATATCACAATAACTCGCGAAAACACCAAGAAAAACTTTTTTGAATAACTGCCGACTCAAACGCAGTCAAAATGGTCGTGACGACTGTTTTACCGACCCGTTGCTGTCATTATGCAGTCCTATACTAGCGACATCTCTATGCTATTTTGTAACACACGCTGTAAACAAGGTTATTAGTGCAAAACTTTCGGCAAAGATGGCGTAACTAGTTTTCTAAAGCGCATTATTGTGAGTGTTCCAAATTCGTCACAGTATGCGGTAAAGGGTTAAGTCGTAAGCGCTCATGAGACGGTATTTTGCCAAATTTTAGCCCTAAGGGGGTGAAACAGGGTGGCAGAGTTTGTATGAAAGAATGCGATTCCTTGGCGGGATTAACTTGAAATTTTGCATAGGCAATCTATATAACATCACGATAAACATTAAGGAACTGAGCAGTATGTAAAACCGCTAGAGACAGCTTGTTTAATATATTGAGTTAAGTCCAAGACAAATTAACAAGCGTTTTTTTTTGTCCTCCGAATGACTTATTTCTTTTAAACAATCTTATGGTAAACCAATTTGAAAAAGAAACTCTTTTAAACCCTTATACCCCCCATTAACCTTTTAAAATTGAAGGGTTAAGGGGGGGGGGGTATGGGCTTTTTTACAGTCCTTTCATGTGTGAAAGGACTGTTATGAAGGCATATTGTGATTGTATCTTTGACATGCGCATTATAGAGAGAGCTTCTGCAAGCTTCTGAGAGCCCTTCATGAGCTTCAGTTGGCTTTCTAACTCCCATAAATATAACCAACTCACCTTCTGAGATTGGGACCATAAAGTGCGGGAAAATGGTTCGTTCCTTGCTTTTGCCACGAGTATTAGTCGCGTACAACACAGCCGTCACGTTCTGCTTATCCAAAATATTCGGTATATAAAAAACACCATCTCTGTCGGTAACATTCTTCAGTCGTACCCCATCTTCGTCGACGATGTCCAGGTGAACAATCTGAGAGCGACCACCGTCCCAACCTGTAAAAATTAGAAACAAAAATAGAACTCATTGATGTTGGTCGATGTCTTTAGCAGGAATTCTAGCCGTATAAATGTATTGTCTAAAAATAAATGTCTGTAACCCCATGGACGGTACGGCCCTGTAAGGAGGCCTGTGTACCATTAATGAGTATAAGTCTTATGAACTGACTAGCCGTGCACCGCGCGGGCAGTCCGGGATAAAAAAGTATCTAATCGTCTATGTGTTAATCTTGTAGTCTTTGTGTTAATCGAAGGTATAAATAAAAGCATCTACACACCAAGTTTTATCCAATTCCGTTAGACCAATTAAGCGTCAAGGACGAACAAATATAACCAGATACATACAAACTTAAGCCTTTACAAAATATGTGTGATTATATATACTACTTTCATTGTGAATTTCTCACCTTTCTTGCAATTGGCTCTGAGTGAGTTGGGGTAATTCTGGTGACTTCGCAAGAAGGCACTTCGGTTGGGCCTCCCGCGGATACGTTGAAGAAGCATGCCTTTTTCATTTCGCCAAACTTGTTCGTGACAGCTTAAGCTGCCGACGTCTCCACCGCGGGACAGCCAATTCAGGTGGGAACTGTATCGGTTTTTGAAACCGACCACTTTGTGTAATTTTTAACGAAAATATTTAGAACTGATTTTGGATTTTATTCTTTTCTTTAAAATTAGTGACTGGAATGGGAGAAAAAAATTGTGAACTTTTTTGAGACAGCAGTATTTGTCAGATCTAATTTCCATCTGTTTGAAAAATTTATATCTAAGTAAACGACGCAACAGAGAGATATGCGCTAAGCCACATAGTACGGCTCTTTAGGCAAAAAGCTTTTAGGAATGGCACCTAGGATCTATAATAAGATCCCTAGGCAAATTATAGAAATTAAAAACATAAACGAGTTGAAAAAGGCTTTCCTGAAAATACTATATGAAAAAGCATTATTATACGGTGAACGAATACCTAACTGACAAACTTTGACTAGGTACTTTTTTAAATTGACATTAGAATTTGTTATTTAAATACTTTTTAAAATGTTTATATTTTTTTGTGTTGACATTTTGAATTAGAACTATTGAAATGTGACGATAATAGTGGTTTTTCTTTATTGTTTATAAGTATTTCTCATTTTTATATAATTTAATAATTAGTTAAAATTAGCATGCTTGTACCAAAAATATTTGTACGCCGATCACGGCTAGACATAGCGTTCATTAATAATGACAAAATCTGTACCTAACTCACCTATGTTCAACAAATAAAAATATTTTGTATTGTATATTTGTATTAGTCTAGTGGTCGCAATCGCAACTCCAAGAGATCACTTCCCGGGTCCGCAAATTTACGAATGTCTTCATGTGTTACCTCGTTAAAACCTTCCGGTGAAATTTGAGAGGCATATAGGTTGCTTTCCTTTTCCATCAAATTAATTGCTGATGAAGGGAAAAGAAATTTGAAAAAACTCATTGGTGTTTCTAGCTGCAATATTTCGTCTGGAAGATCTTCACATCCTAAAAAAGCAATTTGCGACTCATCGTATTCTATGCCTTCATCTGACCACAATAACTTATCTTTCTTGCTTTTTTTCGACATATTTGATGTAGAAGGCTGATCTTCGGGATCTTCCTCTACCATTTCATTTTCATGTTCATCGTTTGACATGGCATCACCAGTAGAATCCTCGTCACTTTCTGGGATATAAATTCGTTCTAATGGTGCTGGGACTCCATACTCATCATCGTCTGATACGTTTTCGTCGTCACTGCTATCTGGGATTATGTTTAAATGTCGAGCCCGAGTAACCATATTATCTGTAAGGAAATGTTCAGCTATACTGCATGCAGTTCCAAATATGACCAGAAACCATATATCACCAAGCTGCATGAAGTTCCATATTTGGAAAGTAATTATGCACGTTAGTGCATGAAGTTCCAAATTCGGAACACCACTTCAATTGATGATTATAAGATGATTCTTGTGTCAATACTTACGTGTTTTGCCATAAAAGCGCTGGGGATCCATTTTTCTCCAATATTAATGATAAATATATCACAATAACTCGCGAAAACACCAAGAAAAACTTTTTTGAATAACTGCCGACTCAAACGCAGTCAAAATGGTCGTGACGACTGTTTTACCGACCCGTTGCTGTCATTATGCAGTCCTATACTAGCGACATCTCTATGCTATTTTGTAACACACGCTGTAAACAAGGTTATTAGTGCAAAACTTTCGGCAAAGATGGCGTAACTAGTTTTCTAAAGCGCATTATTGTGAGTGTTCCAAATTCGTCACAGTATGCGGTAAAGGGTTAAGTCGTAAGCGCTCATGAGACGGTATTTTGCCAAATTTTAGCCCTAAGGGGGTGAAACAGGGTGGCAGAGTTTGTATGAAAGAATGCGATTCCTTGGCGGGATTAACTTGAAATTTTGCATAGGCAATCTATATAACATCACGATAAACATTAAGGAACTGAGCAATATGTAAAACCGCTAGAGACAGCTTGTTTAATATATTGAGTTAAGTCCAAGACAAATTAACAAGCGTTTTTTTTTGTCCTCCGAATGACTTATTTCTTTTAAACAATCTTATGGTAAACCAATTTGAAAAAGAAACTCTTTTAAACCCTTATACCCCCCATTAACCTTTTAAAATTGAAGGGTTAAGGGGGGGGGGGTATGGGCTTTTTTACAGTCCTTTCATGTGTGAAAGGACTGTTATGAAGGCATATTGTGATTGTATCTTTGACATGCGCATTATAGAGAGAGCTTCTGCAAGCTTCTGAGAGCCCTTCATGAGCTTCAGTTGGCTTTCTAACTCCCATAAATATAACCAACTCACCTTCTGAGATTGGGACCATAAAGTGCGGGAAAATGGTTCGTTCCTTGCTTTTGCCACGAGTATTAGTCGCGTACAACACAGCCGTCACGTTCTGCTTATCCACAATATTCGGTATATAAAAACACCATCTCTGTCGGTCACATTCTTCAGTCGTACCCCATCTTCGTCGACGATGTCCAGGTGAACAATCTGAGAGCGACCACCGTCCCAACCTGTAAAAATTAGAAACAAAAATAGAACTCATTGATGTTGGTCGATGTCTTTAGCAGGAATTCTAGCCGTATAAATGTATTGTCTAAAAATAAATGTCTGTAACCCCATGGACGGTACGGCCCTGTAAGGAGGCCTGTGTACCATTAATGAGTATAAGTCTTATGAACTGACTAGCCGTGCACCGCGCGGGCAGTCCGGGATAAAAAAGTATCTAATCGTCTATGTGTTAATCTTGTAGTCTTTGTGTTAATCGAAGGTATAAATAAAAGCATCTACACACCAAGTTTTATCCAATTCCGTTAGACCAATTAAGCGTCAAGGACGAACAAATATAACCAGATACATACAAACTTAAGCCTTTACAAAATTTGTGTGATTATATATACTACTTTCATTGTGAATTTCTCACCTTTCTTGCAATTGGCTCTGAGTGAGTTGGGGTAATTCTGGTGACTTCGCAAGAAGGCACTTCGGGTGGGCCTCCCGCGGATACGTTGAAGAAGCATGCCTTTTTCATTTCGCCAAACTTGTTCGTGACAGCTTAAGCTGCCGACGTCTCCGCCGCGGGACAGCCAATTCAGGTGGGAACTGTATCGGTTTTTGAAACCGACCACTTTGTGTAATTTTTAACGAAAATATTTAGAACTGATTTTGGATTTTATTCTTTTCTTTAAAATTAGTGACTGGAATGGGAGAAAAAAATTGTGAACTTTTTTGAGACAGCAGTATTTGTCAGATCTAATTTCCATCTGTTTGAAAAATTTATATCTAAGTAAACGACGCAACAGAGAGATATGCGCTAAGCCACATAGTACGGCTCTTTAGGCAAAAAGCTTTTAGGAATGGCACCTAGGATCTATAAAAACATAAACGAGTTGAAAAAGGCTTTCCTGAAAATACTATATGAAAAAGTATTATTATACGGTGAACGAATACCTAACTGACAAACTTTGACTAGGTACTTTTTTAAATTGACATTAGAATTTGTTATTTAAATACTTTTTAAAATGTTTATATTTTTTTGTGTTGATATTTTGAATTACAACTATTGAAATGTGACGATAATAGTGGTTTTTTTTATTGTTTATAAGTATTTCTCATTTTTATATAATTTAATAATTAGTTAAAATTAGCATGCTTGTACCAAAAATATTTGTACGCCGATCACGGCTAGACATAGCGTTCATTAATAATGACAAAATCTGTACCTAACTCACCTATGTTCAACAAATAAAAATATTTTGTATTGTATATTTGTATTAGTTGTATTAGTCTAGTGGTCGCAATCGCAACTCCAAGAGATCACTTCCCGGGTCCGCAAATTTACGAATGTCTTCATGTGTTACCTCGTTAACCCCTTGTAACCCATGATCATAAATTTTAAAACAATTTACGTTTAAGGACTTATATTTAACTAAAATGAAACACGTATTTTTCAGAAAATCATTGATGTATCTTTTATTAGTTTTGTCATAACGTCGAACTTGTGACTTGGGCATTTCTCCTACGAAAGTTGATACCATCGTAACAACTTTATTATCTTTCCATATAACATTAGAGATGTCAATGCCGTCAACATCAGCCACAAATTCCATGGAATAACCACGCTCTTTTTTTGATACCTCCTTGTCAGAAGGTAATTTACAGTTGGGGATTCTATTGCGTCGTACCGTCCCAAGGCTCAAAATTCCCTCCTTGGCCAAATGCTCCAGTAAAGGCAAAGACGTAAAATAGTTATCGAAATATAGCTTATAGTTTTGATACTTTGGGATATCACGTGCCATTCTCATAACTACATTAGACGAAGCACCTAAGTCAGGCTCTCCAGGGAGAACAATATTTTCAGCGCCAGTTTCTATTTCGAATTTGTAAGCGAACCCAGTGACTCCACAAAGCACATATATTTTGTATCCCCATTTATGGGGCTTTTTCGGATTGTAACGCTTCATAGTATTTCTGGCTTTTGTAGAACAAATTTGTTCATCAACGCACTAATATTCCTCCTTGATGATTTTGCTAAAATTTTCATTTAATTTAGCGACAATGGGTCGTATCTTATATAATCAGTCAGCATCTGGTGCATTACGTTGAGGCATGTTTGAATTATCATTGAAGTGAATGTATTGGCGTATTTTTTCAAATTTATTTTTAGGCATTGTTTCATATATCAAAGGTGTCCCAATATTTGTATTCCAGTGACTAGTGACTCTCGGTAGTTTTATCAAAGACATGAGAAAAACGATTCCAATAAATTTTTGAATATCAGATTCAGTAACGGAAAAGGATTGGTTGGGATTTCTGTTCAGCGATAAGATGCATAATTTCTTTAGGGAATAAATGGAGAAAGAATTGTATAGGCGTATCCAGTTCCAATAAATCAGATGGCAATGTGCTATTTCCTGAAAACTTAACTTGCTGGTCGTTTAGAATAAGATTCTTTAGTTTCCATTGCACTTCCCTTTTACTTTTTTTTTTTTCTAGAATTTGAGCCTGATGTTGTTGCTTGCTGATCTGGTACAGTAGGTTGTGGAATAGTTTCACTATCTTCAAGTTCATTGATAATAGAATTTAAGTCAATACCTGCTGTATCGGTGTCATCGTCAGACATAAAATTTTCAAATGGTTCAAAGTTGGGATCTATTTCATCATCGTCACCAGAATCCATTCCATCTTCACTGTCTTCACCATTGATTAGATAATTAACGATGAGATCGTCGTGAAGGCGACTTCGTCGTGAAGTCATTCTGAAAAAAATGATAATTTTGTATTATCTGTATGACTAAATATTTTTACCCTCGCTGATCAATGTTACAGAAATGTTACAAACCTAAATAGTTATCTTTTTAGTATAAAAACACAAAAAATGTAACGACATACTATATAATATCTAATTTTAGGTACTTACCCGAATGTCCAAGAGAAAACCGTATCAGTTTAGCAAGAAAAACTATTTTTAACGAATTTCAAACTTTTCTACACGTACCAACTTGTCGCGACTACCTATCTGTCAAATTAAACTTTCAATTTCATACTAGTAACGCCATTTCTGTGTGACGTGGTGTATTATTTCCTTAGTACGGTATGTACCAGTGAAGATACAATGAGTTAAAAGGGAATAAGTAGGATCTGTATGAATTTGTAGGATCTTTTATAGTTTGTTACAGAAATGTTACAAGGGCCTATAAGGGGTTAAAACCTTCCGGTGAAATTTGAGAGGCATATAGGTTGCTTTCCTTTTCCATCAAATTAATTGCTGATGAAGGGAAAAGATATTTGAAAAAACTCATTGGTGTTTCTAGCTGCAATATTTCGTCTGGAAGATCTTCACATCCTAAAAAAGCAATTTGCGACTCATCGTATTCTATGCCTTCATCTGACCACAATAACTTATCTTTCTTGCTTTTTTTCGACATATTTGATGTAGAAGGCTGATCTTCGGGATCTTCCTCTACCATTTCATTTTCATGTTCATCGTTTGACATGGCATCACCAGTATATAAATTCGTTCTAATGGTGCTGGGACTCCATTCTCATCATCATCTGATACGTTTTCGTCGTCACTGCTATCTGGGATTATGTTTAAATGTCGAGCCCGAGTAACCATATTATCTGTAAGGAAATGTTCAGCTATACTGCATGCAGTTCCAAATATGACCAGAAACCATATATCACCAAGCTGCATGAAGTTCCATATTTGGAAAGTAATTATGCACGTTAGTGCATGAAGTTCCAAATTCGGAACACCACTTCAATTGATGATTATAAGATGATTCTTGTGTCAATACTTACGTGTTTTGCCATAAAAGCGCTGGGGATCCATTTTTCTCCAATATTAATGATAAATATATCACAATAACTCGCGAAAACACCAAGAAAAACTTTTTTGAATAACTGCCGACTCAAACGCAGTCAAAATGGTCGTGACGACTGTTTTACCGACCCGTTGCTGTCATTATGCAGTCCTATACTAGCGACATCTCTATGCTATTTTGTAACACACGCTGTAAACAAGGTTATTAGTGCAAAACTTTCGGCAAAGATGGCGTAACTAGTTTTCTAAAGCGCATTATTGTGAGTGTTCCAAATTCGTCACAGTATGCGGTAAAGGGTTAAGAGTGAAGAAAATGAGTTTATTCCAAAAGAAATAGCAATAATGTACAAAGGACGCGTACAAGTACTGTTGATAAAACCACCACGACCATTTTATGACTTGACGAGGAAAGAACGGTTACAAGTGGCTTGGATTGAAAAAAACAGAGGAATAAACTGGAACGAAGGTTTTGTATCATATTTTAATTATCAAGCAAACTTTGGGGATTTTTTAAAAAATAAATCTATATTTACGAAAGGAAACGAAAAAGTGTTATGGATAAAAGATATATTCCGAATTAATAATGTATACAATTTAGAAAGTAAGAACTGCCCGAGTTTGTTGACATTATATAACAATTATTCAGATTCATCTGACATTATAAGTTGTATGTATCATACCAATATATGTGCCTTAAAAAATGTGTTTTGCTTAAATAAATGGTGTAAAGAAAATCAAGTGTTTTGTCAGTAAGATAAAATAAGAACGATCTTAGTTTTACGAATAAATAATTATAGAATGTTAAACCTACTTATAAATCGAAGTGTGAATATCTAATCTACTAACTTACTTACACATATTCTATTATTTAGGTTAGTGAAAATGTAAGTAATAGTAATGTAAGAAATGTATCATTGCTTATAAAACAATATTTGAATAATTTATTAATATAGAAATAAATATTTAAACTTGACCTACTTGTGAGTTTTATTTCTTTAACACTAAACATATTAATATAGTTAACCACCTGCCAACCGCATATTATAGTTCGACATCGAAAGCAAAAACAGCTTGTTATAATGAGCAGTTCATACTGAACAGCTTGTTATAATGAGCTGATCATACTGAACCGCTTCTTATAATCAGCAGTTCATATTGAACTGCTCTGTTTATTTACACACTCGAACAGATGCTGCTGATGAGTATGCGACTACTATAAAGGACTTTAATTTAAAAAAATATGTTTGAATAGAAAACTATAAAATGTTATTAGTAGACCACTTTATGACTTGACGAAGAAAGAATGGTTACAAGTGGCTTGGATTGAAAAACAGAGGTATTAACTGAAAGAAAATTTTGAATAATTAAGTATATTATGGGGTTACAGAGGAATAATCTGATACTCGAATGGTTAGGTATGAAGTGACTGCTCTTTTTTATTCTGAATAGACCATTCCTACTGAATGATCCATTGATAGGTATGAAGTGACTGCTCTTTTCATTCTGAATAGACCATTCCTACTGAATGATCCATTGATAGATATGAAGTGACTGCTCTTTTCATTCACATGAAACTACTTTCAATGAATTTAGTCAAAGTCTCATTTCGAATAGTGAAATATAGGAGTACTTGAATGGTTAAACTGTGGAATATAGGGTATTCAGATCACGATTTGTGATCTGAATACCCTATATATTCCAACTACTGCTATCGTCGCTAACGTTCCGTCATCTTTCCCCAACGGGTATACCCTTCAACAGAATTCTTCTGCAGGGCCTCCTCAAGAGGATAGTCTGTCAGAACTGCTTTTATCTCTCATTGTTAGTCTTGTTTCCCGTAACAATTCCCATTTACCGCCCCACGTTGCCCATAAACTTACTCATCTTCTTTCAGCATCCAATTATTGACCTAGTCCTCCTTCAGTGGAACGCGAAAAGCATAGTTGAAGTGATGTTAAATGTTAAATGATGATTGTTAAGTGCCGGTGGACATGTCGATGGATGAGTTTGTAGAGTCTCTCATCCTCCCTGTCGAATGCGGTATTATTTTAAAAGCCCGTAGATTGAACCGTAAAGTTAAAGAAGAGGGGAAGACCTCTTGGCTCCCGACACAATCTATCGTCCTGACTTTCCAAGGTCAAGTTCTACCCCAAAGAATATTCTGCTTCCATACTTCTCTCCCTGTGGAGACGTATCAATTTCCCACTATCCAATGCCTTAATTGTTGTCGTTTCGGTCATGTGAAGGCCCAGTGTCGTTCTAAAGCAAGGTGCTTTAAGTGCACTCAACCGCATACGGGTGATTCTTGCAATGTGGTGGAGTCGATGGCCTCTTGTGTCCACTGTTTGGGGCAGCACTACTCTTATAGTAATAGCTGTCCTGAACAGGGTAGACAGAGGTCAATCAAAATCTTAATGTCTCAAAATAATTTATCTTATGAAGAGGCTTCTCGATCTATTCCGAAGACCTCTAAACTTTACTCTGAAGCGACAAAAAATTTTCCATCTTCCCAATATTCCAATGCTTCTTCCCAATCCGTTCCTATTTCCCCTTCAACCTCTACGTCTTACAGAAAAACTGTTTTCTCCTCTCCTCGCCCCAGAGCTCCTTTGGGCAAGTCATTTGACAGAGACGCTCACAACGCTATCGTCGCTAATGTTCCGTCATCTCTCCCCAACGGGTATACCCTTCTCCAACAGAATTCTCCTGCAGGGCCCCCTCAAGAGGATAGTCTGTTAGAACTGCTTTTATCTCTCATTGTTAGTCTTCTTTCCCGTAACAATTCCCATTTACCGCCCCACGTTGCCCATAAACTTACTCATCTCCTTTCAGCATCCAATTATGGACCTAGTCCTCCTTCAGTGGAACGCGAAAAGCATACGACCAAAAAAGCCTGATCTTTTTTACTTAATTAACAAATTTCACCCGTCTGTCATTGCCATCTCGGAGACATGGTTGGTTCCTGGTTCTCATTTCAGGATTCCGGGTTACTCTTGTCTTCGTGATGATAGGGCTGATGGGTATGCCGGAAGTGCCCTTCTAGTTAGGCGCTCTCTTCCGTTCTCCTTTATCCCTCTCCCTTCTATATCCCCTGAAATTAACATTGTTGCCGTAAGAGCTTTTGATATTACTTTCCTCTCGGCATACATCCCTCATCCCCATTCCCGTTTAACCCCTGATCTTTTATGCATTCTTTCATCTGTCCCTTCTCCAATCGTTCTCATGGGTGATTTAAATGCCCACCATCGCTCGTGGGGTTCGAGCTATGATGATAGTTTTGGTCTTTCTCTCCTCGAAATTTTTGATGAAGCAAATGTCTGTGTTATTAATAATGGTTCCCCTACTAGGAGAGTTCGTCCTACTCAAAATCCCAATTCAGCCGTCGATCTTACAGTGTGCTCGGCCTCTCTAGCTTCTATTCTTTCCTGGAATATCTTGCCCAATTCTCATGGTAGCGATCATTTTCCTATTCTTGTGTCTATTTCAGACAGAGTAGTGCCAGTACGTAACTTAAACCCTTTTCTTAAGTATAGACTAAAGGCTGACAAGTGGTCTAATTATTCTGCCTCTTTGGATAATAAAATAGAATCACTCCCTTCTCCTGACCATAACAACCTTGTTGATTCTTACTCTAAGTTTGTAGATTCACTGTCTGCCAGCGCTGATGAAAATTTTCCCCTCAAAAAACCTTTCAGCTTTAGAGTTTCCACTCCCTGGTGGGACTCTGAATGCACATCAGCTGTCAAAGCCAGGAAAATAGCAGAGGAGAATTATAATGGTGCAATGAATTTTTCAAACTTTTTTATTTATCAAAGGAAAGCTGCCTTTGCCACTAGACTTCTTTCTAAAAAGAAAAAAGAGGGATGGCTCCGCTATTGCCAGAGTTTATCTCCTCGATCTCCTTCTTCCCAGGTTTGGAAACAAATTAAAAGATATAGAGGTTCTTGTAATATTCCTGTTATTTTAGCAAATGATCCTTCCTCATGGCTTGATTCCTTTTCTGATAAACTATCTCCTCCTTCAGTCCCAAATTTAGACTGCTTTCCCCCTCCTTTAGTTCCTCTTCCTTCCCTAAATGATTTTGATTCTCCGTTTTCATTTACTGAACTCCAACTGGCACTTGATGGTCTCATGGATTCCTCTCCTGGGATAGATGGTATTCCGTACTCATTTTTAAAAAATGCCTCAAATTTATCCAAACAATATTATTTAGATCTGCTTAATAACTTTTTTGAACTTGGTTTTATCCCTCAACCGTGGAAGAACCAAATTATCATTCCAGTTATTAAACCCGGCAAAAACCCGTCAGAATCAAATAGCTATAGACCCATTGCTCTGTCGTCAGTTCTGTGTAAGATTGCCGAACATATGATCAAACATCGGCTTGAGTGGTTTGTTGAAAATGGAAACTTATTGCCCGTATCACAGTTTGGATTCCGAAAAGGTATGAGCACTATAGATAGTCTTAGCATATTAATTTCTGATATTCGAATCTCTCTGTTAAAGAAACAGTATTTAGTAGACTTGGTGGTGGTTGCTTGGTGCTTTTCTAGACATTACATCAGCTTATGATAACGTTCAACTTCCAGTGCTCAAACACAAACTTGTCCATCAGTTAAATATCCCTGTGAAGTTGGTTCGTTTTATATGCAACTTATTGATGGAGAGATCCATCTCTATTAAGTCCCAAGTTTCTCTTCTTTCCCCTAGGACTATCTGGAAAGGCTTACCACAAGGCTCAGTCTTGAGTCCTCTTCTTTTCAATCTTTACACTTTCGACTTGCATCTTTCTGTAGACTCATTTTGTCAAGTTTTGCAGTATGCGGATGATTTGGCTATATACTCTCCTGCTTCTTCTCTGGAAGAAGCTTCTGAGCGCCTAAATTCTGCTCTGGGGTATTTACATGATTGGCTCATTCAACACGGTTTGTCCTTGTCAGCCGCTAAAAGCACTACCATTGTTTTTACAAAAAAAAGACTAGTTTCTCCTGTTATTATTAAAATAAATGGTGAGCTTATTCCCCAGGAAAACAAAGTTAAATTCCTAGGTATTTGGCTTGATTCAAAATTATCGGGTATTGCTCACAATGATTATGTTGCCCAAAAATGTGAAAGAAACATTAAAGTTCTCCGATCTCTTTCTAGGGTTTGGTGGGGGGCTCATCCATACACTCAAAAACTTATTTATAATGCTATAGTTCGAAGTCATTTTGATTACGGATTGTTCTTATTAGAGCCCTGTAATCAATCTGGGCTCCAAAAACTTGACAAAATTCAATCAAAATGCTTACGCATCATTATTGGGGCGATGAAGTCGTCTCCTATTAATGCTATGCAAGTCGAATGTGTTGATCCTCCTCTGTCTATTCGTAGACAATTTCTTGCTAATAGGTTTTTCTTCAAACTTGTTCAAAATTCTGACCATCCCCTTCTCGGTAAGCTGGACCAATTATCTTCTATTTTTGACTCTGGCAGTCTTCGCTATAATTTAAAAGTTCCTTGTCTTCTACGTGCCTACCTTTAATTCTCCCGTCTTTCTAGCCCACTCTTTCAATGCCGTATTTTGCCTCTTTATTCTACCCCCTATAATGCTCTAGTTTTCCGCCCTGATGTCCTCTTAGACTTTGGTATTAATAAAAGCACAGTGGAAGCAAATTCGGTGTTTAATAATAGAGTCTCCGTTGATTTCCACAACTGGGTAACTATTTTTACTGATGCTTCAAAAGCCTCTGATGATGGCCCAGTTGGTGTAGCTGTTTGGATTCCATCTACAAAAATTATTTTAAATTACAAGTGCCCCTCGATTACATCTGTTTTTACAGGTGAATCAAAAGTAATTTTTGAAGCCATTTCATTTGTTAAATCTCACAACATGAATAATTCCATAATATTTTCTGACTCAAAGAGTTGTCTTCAATCTATTATATCTAACCCTTCTAAATGTAAATCAAGATTCCCTATTATTCTGAAAATTAGAGATTTGCTGTTTGAATGCCACAAACTAGGTACCGTCGTGACCCGTTACTTCGCCTGGGTTTTGACACTTTTTTAACATCTACTCCAGATTTAAAAGTATTTCAAATCACGATGTCTAAAAAAACGATTTTTTATACCTCCGTCTATCGATATTATGCAATTACTCTTCTAAATTCACTGCTCATTTGCCTAAAAATTGCTCTTAAATGTGATAGGCGAAGTATTGGTACTTTTCTCTAACTTCGCCTACATCATGTCATAGCGTCAAATATTATATTTTAGTTGCAACACTACCTACTACATCTAGTGTAAGCATTTTGGGAGGTGACAGATGATTATAAATTTTATATAAAGCATCATAGAGTCGATTATTTAAAAAAATCTTTTGTAGGCGAAGTTAGGCTACAGTCTGAAGTTAACTCCATACAATTGATGTATCGTTGATAGGGCTGCCAAATTTTTTGTTAATTTACCTTACTGCAAAATAATGTGGAGTAATGGTTTCTATAAAAAAGGAAAAATAGAGGTTGATAATTATTTATTAGAGTGCCAAAAAATATTTATCATAAAAACTCAGCGAAAATAATTTGCTTAAATTATTCGTATTCTTAAATCTACTTAGGTTACTAAGTAGATTTAAGAATACGAATAATTTAATAAAAAAAGCATTTAAAGATTAATGCAGACATAAATATGCCGATCGGACATACATACAAGTAGTTTCAGGTAATATATACCTACCTTATAATTAAATAGTCGTATAAACATATAAACATATAAATGTTTAATTAATTCGGAAACATAGGAACTAGATAACAATATAATATTTGTCTCATAATGCTTAAGTTCACATATAGGTAGGTACATCAATACTAAATCTTAGATATTAAATCAGACTAGACTAGGCCAATCACAGGCTTCAAGTTTCTAGCTTATTAAGAGAAATAAACTTTTATCAAAAAAGTAAACAAAGACAACACAGCATTTAACTTACATTAATACTTAAACATTAAATCAGTCTCAAAACACGTCAGTCAAAAATATAAAAACAAAAAACACTTTCTTTAAAATAGACTAAAATATTATTGGATGTTGTAATTACTCAAATCAATATTAAAAATGATATGACCCCTTCGAGAAATGTTTGGCTCAGGCAATAACTTAACAATATCATCCAAATGCTTCATGGTACAAATATCATCTATTGTTGGGTAAGTGAACACTGATCCTCTTTTAAATTTTGATTCCTTCACTTTCCTCACAAATTTGACCTCAGGCACGTCATCTTTCATTGATATTACTTTGCCTACGAAATGCTTTACGCTCTTTTTTGTAACAAATTTAGCCAAAATCCATGAATCTGTTTTAAATTTATTACCATTCTCTGTGAAATATTCAATATCAGACATTCCGTAACTTATTGATGGTTCTACGTTTTCTTGGTCTTCTTGTTGGTAGTGTCTGATGAATTCGTCCATAGTTTCATATTCTGAATCGTCCGTTTCAGCTACATACATTTCAATGCTGGATTCACTATCGGATCTCTTCTTTTTTTGTTTGATAGGTTTGTACGTCTTTTGTAACTTCTTTTTTCTAGTTTCCTTACTTATTTTTCTCTTCATACCTGCCACGTCTTCTTTTATTTCTTGTGTAATGTCTTCTAGGGCTTTTTTTTATTAGCTACCATTTCTTTTTTTATTGGGAGTAATTCCATGTCTAAGGCAGACCGTGATATTCTGACCCCTTTCATTTTAAGATTTGTATTTCCTTGCTTGCTTTGAAGGTTTTTTGGAGACGGTCCTACTTTAATAGTGACATCAGAGGTAATTACAATTTTAGTTTTTTTGGTTTGTAGACATTCTGGTATTTTGTTAATAAATGTCATATTGGCTTGGTCGTTCCTTGAAATTTGACTCAAACAATGAACAGTTGATAGTTGTGAGGAGGATTCCTCAGTATTTTGCATGTAAGCATTGATACTCCTGATACACAAGTTTTTTAAGCTATCGGGAGCCTTTAGCATCAACGATGACTTTGACTGCAGTAATAAGCCAGAATTTGGCTGCATAGTTTCTGGATCATTTTCTTCAAGCCTTTTATTATTTTTTATTGCTTTTCCTTTCTTTGGTTGAGTTGATACATCCTTAAAATCACTTGAAGAGACCGATTTTCCCGGTGGGACATTGAGTTTCTTGTTTCGTATTTTTTTATTTGGATCTGGACTTCGTATCTCTTTCAGCCAATGTAATAAATAGTGCATTGTCAATAGTATAAGGCATCACCTTGTGATTGGAGCCTGGTAGTTTACTAATTACTTTATCCGGATTTAATGGTGCAATGCCAGTACTTTTAAATGCACTGATTATGTTGTGTGTTTTTTCGTTAAGTTGGTCCATTAGTTTTTTGAGTAGATCTGGGAAATGTCCTTTGTGAATTGTTGCTTCTCTTGGGTTTTTTATCTTGTAATGTAATAGAATGTCTCTCCATAGTTTTTTTAATGGGCCAAAATAGCACACGTCCAAGGGTTGAGTCAAATGGGATGAGTTCGGGGGTAAAAATACGAAACGTATATCATTATCTTCACAATATGTCACAATTTTGTGATTTATGTGGGAGGCCAGGTTATCTCCAATTAAAACCTTCGGACCAGTTTTAGTTTTAGCCCATGGTAAAATAATACTTTCAAACCAATCTTCGAATAGAACACTATCGAACCATCCCGATTTAGAACGGTTGAATCTGGATCCTTTAGGTCCGTTCAGTGTCCATTGTGTATATAAGTGCTCAGCTTTATACACAACGTATGGTGCAAGACATGCTCCTCCTGCAGTTATTGCGAACATTATAGATATAGCCCCCTTCGTATAATTTAACACCCTTTCGGGGTACTTGACTCCTCTTCTGAACAAACATTTTTGAGCCCCAGGATTATCGGTTAAATTTGTCTCGTCGTAATTTAAAATGTTCTCATTAGAGATTCCTTCCAGTGATAGCTTCAGATTTTTGAAATATTCCTCCATTTCTTCAGAGGTTTTTTCTGCACAGCTTCTTTTTATATTTTGGATCATTCTGTAGGTTAAGTCTGATTTATTTCGTTTTAAAAAAGTGTATGCCCACTTTTTTCCGGGTAACTTGTTATTAAAAATGGAAAGTCTTCCATTGAGCTCCAAATATCTGAAAATAAAACAGTTAAATTAGTTGGTGATAAATAAGTTAATATGCGTAAGGGATACCTTACACATTTGATGATTTTTCAATTTCTAGATACAATATAGTTTTGAATATCACCTATGTACGACAATTCGTAAATCCAGAAGGGTCAAAGGACTGCCATATTCGGCGGCTGCAATTAACACTCTTTTTATATTAGCTTCCTCCTCATCAGTTAGCCGAGTTGGGCATCCTGGACTTTTAGGGTGTTTATTATGTAGCTTGTCCAATAAAGTTCGACGAGGTATCCCAAAAGTTCTTTCTGCCTCGTATGAAGACATTGTTTTCTTTTTTAATGCTTCTACTGCCAATTCTATCATATTTTTTGAATGTTTCACAGTATAATCCCTTTTTTTGGGTTTAATCGTTGGTCCCTTCATTTTTGGCATTGTCCGTCGATAATTCTGTAACCAGTTTTATGATCTAAATAAGCTCTCACACTACCTATCTAAACAACTGAACAAGCTTGTATTAACTAATATTTTAGTATTTAAATCGGTATTCTAGTCTTTCATTCTTGCTGCAAAAGTCTTGCATTCTTGCGTTACAGTTACCTGACTAACCTAACCTAACCGTTACCACAAAAATTCAATTACGCCCATGTCTGACTTTGACGTAATACCCATGACTGCAAGATTCTCGCAGATTCGGTCTTATCCTTGCTCAAATCTTACAGGGCCCATCTTCTAAGACCGGTTTTGGGCAACACTAAGACGAATCAAATATATTTAATTTCGTTGTTTTGAATGTGGGTATTTCAGTCATAGTTATTATGAAATTTCGGGATATTAATACGAACCCATCAGCTCCATATTATGATAATATAGCATTGTTATCTGTCTTGCATATGCATGCAAAATTTCAGTTCAATCGGACAACAAAAAGTGGGTCAAATTTAACTTGCAAGATTACAGACAGACACCGGGACAGGTGAAACTAAATAAAAGTTTGTAATAATAAAGCAAAAAAAAATATTATAAATAAATATTATTACGCTGTTTGAAATTGACAACCCTAGGGGCAGGCGAAGTTTGGCAACAAGATGGCTGCCACTATCACATTAATAACATTTTATTGAATTACCACTTTAAAACGTAAATTAGATCGAAAATTCTAGTGTCATATGAAAGAATATTAGTTGTACATTATAATTTAATAATAAATTTAACCTTACCTGTTCTGTATCACTGAATAAAACTGAAGTTAAATCGCAGACAAAAAAAAACAAGTCACTTCTCTTGTGAAAAAACTGCACTGGTCACCAACAACGTGAAGTTAGCCACAATTATTCCTCAAAATCTTGCCATAGATGAAAAATACTTATCATTTAGTAACTTTACGCGAAGCCAAGCCTAAAATAGAAATGGCAACTTCAACTTATTTGAAATTAGGCGAAGAAAGGTGGCGCAGGCGAAGTAACGGATCACGACGGTATTAAAACTGTTTTAGCGTGGATCCCAGGTCATGTTGGTATTCATGGGAATGAATCAGTTGATTCATGTGCTAAAAATGCTGTTCTCACAGGCTCCTTAGCCCATTCTGAAATTTAATTTCATGACATTTGTACCACTTTACCGACAATTTAGTTTAAAACATGGTCTTTAGAATGGCAAATCTCTAAGTCTGTGAAAGGTAAATATTATGGTGATATTCAACCTGTCATTCCCTATAAACCTTGGTTTTTCAAATACAAGTTGGCAAATAAATTAACTACATCGACTATCTGCCGTCTACGTTTGAATCATTGTAGCTCCCCCTCTTTTCTGGCCAAACTTAGGAATAGGGATAGCTCTATATGTGAATGCGGTTTGGATGATGGACACGTGGACCATTTACTTTTCAGCTGTCCTAAATTGAAATTCTCTTTACACGAAATTATTCCCCCTCATATCCCTCGTCCCACATCCGTTAAATGTCTCCTCTCCCTTGTGTTCTCTCGTTTTGTATATAAACTGTGTAAGTTTGTTGAAGTTAATAAAATAAAGTTGTAAATTATAACAACTGTCTTACATCTCTCTCTTTTTTTTTTCTTCTCTTAGAACAAAATGTCTGAAATGTCTGTGCAGAAAATGGTTCATTATTTGTTTGTTAAAATATTTTAAATCATTTAATCTCTTTGCTGTGTTCTATTCAACAATAATAATTACTGATATAATCTCCAGCGTTTGATTGTCTACCATAGTACCTACGTAGGGATGCCAGATGTGTTCAAAGAAAAAACCGGACAATTTTTAATTTTTTTTTAATTTTTTAATAGATAAATGTACTTTGTGTACTGGAAACTTACTAAACTACAGCCATTCTACTTTTTTATATATTTGGAACTCGACCCGACTGCTTTTAATAAAGTCTTATTGCCTCAGATGGCACCTTTAAATTCAGTGCAACTAACATTTATATTAAAGAAAACGCACAATTCACTTTTTACAGTTTGTACGGCGAGACGATTTCTTTCATCGGTCCATACATTTCCCATGACGCTGAAGATTCGTTCCACAAAAGCATTAGATATAGGAATACTACACACATACTGTACGATTTTCAATAAATTTGGCGCTGTACCGTTGTTAAAAAATTGCACCACATATTAAGCGATTTCCCTTCAAGTGAAGAGAACACACTTTGGAGTGCAGCTAGTTCTTCGTAAATGCTTTCAGGAGGAGTCTGCTGCTTCCATGGAGATATTGACCACAACTCAATCAATTGATTCAACGTGGGCAGTCTTCCGGCTTCGATATCTAAACAACTAAAAGCCTTATAATTGTTATTCTCGAAGGGATACCACTTCTGTATATAAGTAAATGCTCTTTGGTAAACACTTAAAGCATTTGTTGTAAATTCTTTTATTTGATCATCTGAAAGATAGCCTTTTCTAAATGCCAAAATAATATGCACTTTCATTCCGAAATGGTTGTCACTTATTTTCTTGGTAACAGTGTCCCGGAATTTCACCATTATGTTATGCAGATTATATGCTGCTGTGGTATGTTTTTCTAACAACAGCAAAATTTCTTGAAAAGAAGCCATAAAATTATGAGTGAAATACAAATATAATTCACTGTAAGAGGGGTTGGTCTCATTTGTAATTTGGTCTTCTTGATCTGATAAGATAGCCCAAAGAGCCCTTGGGCAGTTGTCAGAACCTTGCTCTAAGAAGTATTTTTTCAATGGTCCCCCACGACGAAAGCATCCTATCGAGAGCTTTAAACAAGCTGAGCCACCTTGTAGGTACGTGACGTATTACATCTTTGTATTGGCTCTCGAAGAAATCAAAGCACTCCTTCAACTATTCTCGCTTTTTTGCAGAACAAGAAAATTCTGCAAATACTTTCATTACTATATTTTCGACATCAACAGGTATTACTTTCAAAGCATTTTTTGCGCAGTTATGAAATATGTGATCATTGCAGTGAGCGGCTATTATTTCATAATTTTCTTCAGACTTTATCTTTTGAAAAACGGAATTATTAACTCCGAAATTAACAGAGGCATTGTCCGCTCCATATGCTGTTACTCTACTCCATGGTAACTGTGAATTTTCCAACACTTGACATAATTTTTCTTTAATAGATCTTGAATCTTCGAATGAGTCCTCGTAAAAGTCCAAAATTTTATGACAAATACCGTCTTTTGGTGAAAAATATTGAATCGCAACTGGAAAGAATTTTCTGTTTCCTTTATTAGAAGCATCGGTAGCGATGGCGAATGGAACTTCATTCTTTAAATCCTCTTGAACAAGTTCCATTGAATATGGATATAAAACTTGGTTTATCAAAGCAGTACATTTAGTGCGTCCTCCAGTCATTTGTTTCACGATTTCTGAATCGGTAATAACTTACGAAATATGGTGCTTGATACTATGATAAACTTCAGCCAATTCGGCAATGCTAACTTTTTCACTTTGCGCGCTGCCTTTTGGAGTAAAGAAATAATTCATTCGCTGAGACATGGCTGCTGCACTTGTTGAATCTTTGTGCTTCTTTGACGTGGCGTGCTGTGTTAATGCTTTCAGTTTTACACAATTTGCAGTAGCCCTTTGTGTTGTCTTCGTCATATTTATTTAACCAAGAAAATCGCGATTCCCAGTCAACATTATAGTAGCAAGTTCTCACTTTCTTCGGTGGAGTTACAACACTGGTCGATGCTTCCTCGTCATCCATATTATTATAAAAACCAACCACACATAACACAAATAAAACAGCAAATATTTGTTGTACTTAATTTTATTGGGAGCGAGCGCGGCTTTTCTCACTTTAAAAAATAAGTGACTGAGTGAGATACGCCGTACGCGGAGGACACGGGCGGGGCGGGGTGGCAGGGGAAGGACGGGGTAGTAGCGCGGGCGGCGACAAGCGGGCGGCGTGTCGCGGTCCTACGAAACGCTCGTGCTGTTATAATGAATGTCGTTTATTTTATGACAATCTATTGTCCGGATTACCAAGAATTTTGTAACCGGACAAGCATAAAGAAAACCGGATTGTCCGGTCGATAACCGGACATCTGGCATCCCTATACCTACGTGATATTGGCAAAATTGTGGTGTCTCCTTCCACAAACGCCATTAAATAAATAAGTGAAGTGAAGTGAAGGGAAATGCAAATATTAATATTATATAATTTCAGAAATAATTGAAATGAGCTTTATGATTACCACAAGGCGCAAAGTATTTCATTGCGCCTCGCTGATGGCAAAATAGTCGACACCGGCTCATTTGCTAAAAGGATGTTTATCGAGCACACATCCATACTTATTATTCCCTTGGTAAAATCCAGTAGGATTCATTAAGGATGAAATAAAAAAGGTGCAAACTATCTTGAGACTGCTAGGTATCAAAAACCCAAGCTGCTTGTAGCCTTGCTATTGGAGTTTATCCCTCTGAATCAAGTTGTTTTAACTCGGTTAAGTTGGTATAAGCTAGAGGATATTTTGTTTTACAGAGTTCAGATGGCAGTAGCCCAGTAGGTCCATGTAAAATACTAATATTCATGATGAACATTTGTGAAGTCTAAAGAAAGTATTCTATTTTTCATTTTTAAATATGCATACTTAAACTATAGTAGTAATCATTGCATAGGGATAGAAGTAGGTAATAAAAACAGGTTATTAATAATAATTGTTTGTGCTTTACTCATCTTCTTCATTTTCTATATCGTCTCGTACTAAAATATTGTCTAAGAAACTGGCAGGTGGTGTGCCAATTGTGTACTATATTCTTTTGTAATTGCTAAGTTAGCATACATTAGATTGACATGACAAGACATTTCTGATTCATTTTCAGGTATATAGTGATCTTTCAAGGCGGCTCTTGACAAAGTGTCTGATATAAACATTTCTTTACCTGGGACATGTATAACTTCTAAATCATATTTTTGACAAGTTAACATCATACGCTGTAATCTAGCTGGGACGTCATGTAATGGTTTTTTAAACAGATAGACTAATGGTTTATGATCAGTGTGAACTGTGACTCTGTTACCATATACATATTGGTGAAATTTTTCACAACCAAATTGAATTGCTAGCAGCTCCTTCTCTATTTGAGCATACCTTTCTTGGGTTTGAGTTAAAGTTTTTGAACTGTATGCTATAGGTTTATTTTTTTGTAAAATGACTGCACCTAACGCTGACTTTGACGAATCGACTGACAAGACTAATGGAATCTTGGGATTATAATGAGCTAAAACTGGTGAATTTGTAATTTCATCTTTCAGTTTCCTCAGACATTGACTATGATTCTCATCCCAAGTCCAGACTGCATCTTTTTTTAAAAGATTTCTTAACATTTGTGTTTTTTCTGACAGGTTACTTATAAAAGGTCCTAGGTAGTTTATCATACCTAGTATTCTCTGTAACTCTTTGACATTTTGTGGTGTAGGCATGTTGACAATTGCTTTGACCTTCTCAAGATCTGCCCTTGCACCATCTTTACTGAAGACATAACCTAAAAAACATACTTCTGACAGTGAAAATTTACACTTTGACTTGTTAAATTTTAAATTGACTTGACGAGCTCTTTGCATGACTTTATGTAATCTTTCATTGTGAATTGACTCGTTTGGACCATACACTAAAATATCGTCAATAAAAATTAGAACTCCTTCTATATCACCAAATAAATTCATCATGACTCTTTGAAATATTTCTGATGAGGCATTTATGCCGTATGGTAATCTTAAATATTTATATCTACCAAATGGTGTTTGAAAGGTACATAATTCTGAACTATATTCATCTAAACGTAGCATCCAAAACCCTGAAAATGCATCCAAGTGAGAAAAACATACAGCCCCTTCGAGCTGAGACCTAATCTCATCAATTGACTTGAGTGGATAATGTTCCCTCATGATATTTTTATTTAAATTTCTAGGATCAAGACAAATTCGTAACTGACCTGAACTTTTTACTGTTACAACGACTGAATTAACCCACTCTGTAGGTTTTGTTATTTTCTTAACTACTTGCATTTTCTCCATGCGATCCAACTCCTCACGCAGTTTCCCTTGTAATGCGAATGGGACTTTCCTGGGCGGATCCACACATGGTACTGCATCAGGCTTGAGTTTTAGATGACAGACTGGAGGCAGACAGCCAAGACCCTGGAATACATCATTATATTGTGTATGAATTTGTTCACAAAAGTCTTGTTTTGATACTGAAAAGACACGTTTTATTATACCTAACTTTTCACAAATTGGGAGACCAAGGACATTTGGACACTCTATATCTGGTATTATAAACATTATGTTTTCAACAATGTTCTTATTGTTTAAGCAAAAATTACAAATTAAGTTGACTTTGCCTAAAATCGGAATGGATTTTCCACCAAATCCTGTGACATTTATTTGACATTTGACAAGTGACAATTTTGACAGCTTATTTTGACTTTTAACATTTTGAAATGTTTGTTTTGACATTATATTGACATCTGCACCTGAGTCTATGATGCATTTAACTTTTGTATCTCCTACCAATAAGCTAATTTCCCACGACTGCTTTGAGTGATTCAAAGTATTGACCACTGATGATCCATTGTGTGACTGACTGGACGACTGTGCCTTATTGTGAAATCCCTCAGACATGTGACTGATTTCATCATTGATACTCTGACATTTTTTCTTTTGACTTTTTGACTGGATAATAAATCTCTCCGACATGTCACTTTTCTCATCATAGGGATGGATGGATGGATGTGATGTCTTACTGTGTGTCTGTGTGTTCCTGTGTCTCTGACTGAGTGACTGACCGTGAGAATGACTATTATGACTTTGACCATTATGACTTTGACTATTCAGCATACCTACGAAATAATCTTGACTACCATTATCTGAATTAAACGATTGCAACTGACTGACTTTTTTATTTTTGAGACAAAATTTAGCAAAATGATTATAAGATTTACATGACCTGCATTGAACTCCTTGAGCTGGACACTTGTAGCGATGAGACTGCCCACAGCGGCTACATGTCTTCGAGCTGCTTGAAGCTGAAGGTGACTCGCGACTGCCTGAAGCTGGCTTGCGACTGCTTGAAGCTGACTTGCGACTGGAAGCTCGCTGTCGACCATCTCCTCGACTACGGCTCCTCCGACTGAGATGCATGACGTTTTCACTGGCGATGCTGCTCCCTTTGACTATTTTCTCAGCATCCTGCTGTGCGACTATGAGCGTCCTCGCTAGCTCTTGCATTCTCTGATAGGTTAAGTCATGTTCTTGCAGTAACCTTTGACGCACATGTGACAAGTCCAAATTGAGGTTTGCAATGAAAATATCTTTGATGAGCGATTCCCTGAGCGTGCCAAACTCACATTCTCTGCTTTTATTCTCCAAATCCGTGAGGAATTCGTCGATGCTTTCGGATTTTTCCTGCTTACGTGTGAAGAACAAATACCTGCACATGGTCACGTTTCTTCTTGGCTCGAAGAATTTGTCAAATTTCGATTTGACTTCGTCAAGCGTGCTCTTGTCTATTTTGAGGTTAAATGTGTTGAATATATTGAGACCTCGTTCTCCAATGCAATGTAACAGAATTGCGATTTTCCGTTTCTCGCTTGACTTATCTAGACCTGTGGCTAACAAATATAAATCGAGTTGTTGCCACCATCTTTTCCACGATTCAGCGTTATTATTCGTGGTATCTGACGAAATATTCAACTGCTTCACACGTGTTTGAAAATTTGTCTCACCATCATGGCTGACGTCCGCTTGGTCCGGCATTTTCTTCGACGACCTCGACTTTTTCTTGAATGACTTCTGACACCATGTTATGTTGGATTCTTAATAAATGATATTCCGTTGGGTAACATACTGGTTTATTAACAGGAGACACAGGAGGTACACACAGTAAGACATGACAGGAAGAAGTGTGGCAGAGCGCCGGGAGATCACAGATAATACATAGACTAGTGAAGACCATAATAGTAACATACTAAATAGTGATGTTACAACACTCGGTAAGCACTTGGCGCTGACTAAAGTTGAACACCGCGCGTCACAACATTTATATTGATTTTTTGCATTGCATACAACAATTATTTAAAAATATTATATAACTTTTAAATAGGCCAATTTATTTTTTTCAAGATATATAGAAATGCCACCTTAGTTGTTAAATATTTTTTATTTGAATTTGGATTATAATTTCGTGGATTAAAATTATAGTTTCGTACGGAAAATTGTCAGTAGATCTTGGTTTTACAGAATTATTTTTGGTGTATAACTGTATGAATTGTAATAAAGTGGTTTCAGCACTCCAATGTAGAAGATACAGTTGTATCTTAGACATTTTTATAAATGGACTAGCTTTCGCCCGCGGCTTCGCTCGCGTTAAATTCGGTATAACACACCAAGTAGACCTGCAGTTTTTGCTCTTGCGCCTGATGGATTTGTAATAGCAATGCTAAGTTTTCCCTTTTCTTTCCTCGTTCTCCCTTATATCCCACTTTTTTAAAATAAATATTAGCCTATGTCCGTCTCCTGGTTCCCAACTATCTCTGTACCAAAATTCATCCAAATCAGTTTAGCCATTAAAGCGTGAAGAGGTAACAAACAAACAAACAAACAAACAAACAAACAAACTCACTTTCGCTTTTATAATATTAGTAAGGATAAACTTTAATATCTTCGGTGTACCAAGGCTTCAAAAGATACCCAAAAGCAACATTTTATAAAACATCCTTTGCGGAGACAAGGATTTTACTGATTTAGGTAAACAAATTGAAATATTTATTTAAAGCACTCCCAAGATAAGTTATCAAACTTTCTTAGCCATATTTTTGTTATATTTTTATGGCTATATCTAAAGCATCATCACACGTCAAAAATCGGATAAAACGCTGAAATTCAAGAAAAATTGTGACAGCCCTCTTAAACTTTTAATAATAACGAAAACTACATTCGGTAGTTAATACATAATAAAATCATCACAGGACATGGAAAAGCCGAAGCGTCTCCAAGCTCTGTATCCATACATATAATAATGAGATTAATAATTTAATAGCTTGGGATAAATTCCCTAAAATTACAGTATTAACGAGTCGGCACGCATTTTTCATTGAGGAGCTTTTCTGATTCAAACACGTTAACAATGCCACTGGCTTCTTGTTACAATATTAATAATTTCACTTACCAGGTCATTCCGTTCCCCAAAATTAAAAAAAATGTGTGATGATGCGTCCTTGTTCTAAGTAAGTTAATCATGACTAGATGTTGGCACGGAGCCAGTTAGTTCCACTAATCTACATTATAACAACCCTAAGATGTACGACGCGACTAATAAGAGCGTCCCGCGGTCGCGTTCCGCTACGATAACAGGAAGGAGGGGCGCGCTCTTTCCCGAGGGGGAATAAACTGTCTTTTTTGTTCTTTACTCCAGCAAGACTATTATTTCCGCGTTCCCCCTGAAATCTCATCTCATAACACTAATATTGTAAAGAGGAATGATTTGAAGTTTTATTTGTAACGAGTAAAGTTAAAAACTATTACTACTGATTAACAGGCAATATAACGTAACGCTACTACCCACGAGAGCGGGGTAGTAACCAAAGACGCGGGAGATACCGCGAAGGACAGCTAGTATATTAGGTACATGCCAAAAAATCTATTTTCGAAAACGGGTTTTGACTTGACTATAACAGTAAAGAGTAAATACAAACAAACAACTACCGCCTACTACCTATCCACTCAAATTCATACTGTCTAGTCTTCAATTTTAATGAATGTGGCGAAGTCTATTAACTGACATTTTCTATAATCCCGCACCCTGATGGCTTGCGATAAACGTCTTTTTGCATTTTTTTTGCGGTTTGGTTGGTAACTTGACCATAGACAAAGCTGACCGTGTACCATAAGTAATAAGTCGCGTCATTAGATAGAGCAAGATATCTACGCATGTCTGAAGCAACTTGTACCATCCTGAAAAACCGAAACAGTAACAGGGGTCTAAAATGGAATCATTCCTCATTCAAAATGATTTTGAATGTTCTCTTGATGACTAGACAGTGAAATGATAGAGTAGGATAGGTCTATATAAGCAATCTAATCTACACATAGTAAGAATGCTGGCTCGAAGGGTCGCGCGAAGAGTGCGCGTCGTGACCCAGAAGTACTCGACACGTCGGCAACGGCGTCGATGAGTACTGCTGCAAACATTAAAAGGCACAAATTAGTCATGTGTTCACAAAACCTCCGTAAACAAAACTGAACATGAACTGTGTTCATTTAGTAAAAGAGAAATACTAGACTCGTCAGATAGATATGGTATTGATACATCAGATAGATACGATATTTTTACCGAGTATTCATTTTTCATTGCTACTAACAGATATTAGCATATTGTCCATTTAAAAGAAATAATAATGTAGAAGATATCTCATAATAATATAATAACGAAGCAATATCATCATTATTTTCCTGCCCTTGTCCCATTCTATTTGGGGTTGCGCGCAACACGTTTTCTTCTTCCATTCTCCCCTATCAGACGTCATGGCATCACTTATGCTCTCCTTTCTCTTTCATATCATTCCTTACACAATCCATCCATCTTTTCTTTGGCCTTCCTCTCGCTCTCCGTCCATCAACATTCAGATCCATCACTCTTTTAATCACATGTCCTTCATCCCTCCTCATTACATGTCAATACCAAGACAAACGACTCCCTTTCAATTTTTCTGTAACAGGCGCAACTTTCAAACTTCCTCAAATATATTCATTCCTTACTTTATTCATTCTTGTCACTCTACACATCCATCTCAACATTCTCATCTCCGCTACATGCAATCGTTTGTCATCCACCTTTTTTACAGCCCAGCATTCTGACCCATACAGTACAACAGGTCTAATCACGAACTTATATATTTTCCCCTTTAACTTGAGGGGCATCCGTGGGTCACAAGTTGTTCCAGTGACCTGTCGCCATTTCATCCATCCTGCGTTGATCCGGTGCGTTACGTCCCGGTCTACTTCGCCATCCCATTGGACAAGCGTATATAACGAAGCAATATGAGTAGATAAAATTCATATGGGACACCTTCGGGAGTATACCCTTTCGAAGATAAAAATAATTTTGAAAAACCGTCCACAATCGACGAAGAAATCGCGTAACAAACATACAAAAAAACAGTCACACAGTCGAATTGAGAAGTACCTCTTTTTGAAGTCGGTTAACAAGGACCTCAACTTATTATAATTAGTTTTCTTGAAAGTGTCCATCTACCTAAGAAGTTGTGTGATGTGGAATGTATAGGTAATGGAACTCAATTAAAACATTTCCTTAAAATTAAAAGAAACCCGGTCATAACTCATAGCGTTTCACTGAGTAAGTACTTACGTTCTGACATCCTGTAAGTGTATTTACAGTGATACATGTTGAATAGGCGCCGGAGACGCGAATTACGGTAGCTACAGACGGCCTAGGCCATCTATAAGGCCTCTTTTAACGCGATTGGAGTCGAATGTCTGCAATTGACCTGTAATCTTATCTAACTTATTTTTAAGATGTGAAATGTGCGGTTCATACAGAGAACGAGTTTTATTATTTAACTGAGGCTGAATATAATTCAATTGATTTTTAACTATTGTTACCTTAGATTTAATTTCATCTATATCTATAGTTTGCAAAAAGGAATGATGCTGGGTTATGATCCTTGCAGAACCCAGCTTAAAAGGGAGGAGTCCTGGTCCATTGTCGAGGCTCTCAAGTGTTATCTCTTGAGCAGCTACCGCTTGGAGCAGGTACATCAGTATCATTCTGCAACAATTGTGCACTGTTAGGCACTCTCTTTAAACGTGATTTAGCGATTGGACCGCGTTTTTTCTTTGTGTAGATATGTATAGGGAGATCTGCCAATACAGTATCTTGTGTATACCGGGGTGCTAATTTTTGACGACTAGCCTTGGGATTCTTTACAAATATCTGCTGCTCGGGATTATAACTTTCTCGGGACTATCCTACCGACTGCGCCAATTACGGTAGCTACAGACGGTGGATTCAAAAAAAACCAATTTACTTTGTTCAGGCTCACGACTCTTATTCAAGTTATTAATAATATTAGTTCTATCGTTTAACGAACTTTCGCTTATTAACTCATAAACTTTGTTCATTCTAATCCTATGATTCTGAATATATTGTTGCATTACATGCTCTGTTGCGTCCATATCTAATGGGTCGCGTGGATCAAAATGTCCACTTATAAGCTCTAAGGGTCTACACTTTGTAAAACTATGTATGCTGCTGTTATACGCCAGTAGAGCATAAGGCATTAAATTTATAACTGATTCAGTACGATTTTGTAATTTTAGTATTCTTAAGTGTTCTAATAAGGTAGAATGAAGACGTTCAACCATCCCATTCTCATTGGGTGTGTGTGCTAATATTTTATGATGATTTATTTTATGAACTCTTGTAAACTCTGAGAACAACTGGTTTGTGAATTCTGTGCCGCGGTCAGTGACTAATGTTAATGGTACTCCGTGATGAGTACAGAATGTTAACAAAGCTTGAACGACACTTATTGCAGTTCCGTCCCTTAAATGGTATGCTTGGGCATACTTTGAAAAGGAATCGATGAATGTGAGGAATTTTTCAGTTTCAGCTGTGAACAGATCGAGATGGATAACTTCAAATGGTTTCGCCGGTGGAGGAACTATGTGCAATTGTTGTCTTATTGGATGACGATCGTATTTACCCTGGCCACAGATAGTACACTCGTTAATGTACTTCGCGATGTGTTCCTTCATCTTAGGCCAGAAGTATCGCCGGGATAGTGCAAGGTAGCATTCGTTGATACCACGATGGTTAGTTTTACCTTCGTGATATTTCCGAATTATTTCTTGCTGACGTAAGTATTCCTTCACATTCTCTAACTCAATTTTTGTAAGAACAAGATTCATGGATGAACTCTTGAAATGGTTCTGGATTATGGGAATGATGGAATACATTTCTAAAGGTGGGTTATTAATATTCCTGTCTTTACCTTAGGATTAACAAATTCTTTGATCGCGTCCACAACGTCTGTTTCGAGGTTAGATTTAGATAATTGTATAGCTGTACGGGTGTGAGTATCAAAAGGTTTTGTTACGACTGTTCTACCTTTAAAATCACCTACGATCGTGAAATGAATTTGTCTATTGAATTTATTGAGCGGATCGTCTGATATAGGTACTTCTAATATAGGCTTTTCTGCATCGGTGTGAGCTGTAAGGGTCCTGGATTCATCTAACGTGGGCGGATTAACAGTAGGGTTGGCTATTACGGAACTTGTTTCCTCGTTGCAGATTTCTATCCTAGATAAGGCATCAGCGTTAGTGTTTGATTTTCCCTGTTTATAAACTACTGTAAAATTGTACTCGCTTAATTTTAATCTCCATCTCGTTAATCGGGAATTTGGCTCCTTAAGGTTCATGACCCATTGGAGAGGCTTATGGTCCGTAATGATTTTAAACTTGCGGCCGAATAAATAAGGACGGAAATACTTGGTTGCCCATACTATGGCGAGCAACTCCTTTTCAATCGTGCTGTAATTTATCTCGCTGGAATTTAATGTACGCGAGGCGTAAGCTATAGGTTTGTCCTGGCCTATCGGGCCTTGGGAAAGTACGGCACCGATTGCTAAATTGGACGCATCTGTCGTCAGAACAAATTCCTTATTAAAATCAGGATATTGAAGTATAGGGTCATTAGTTAACAGCGTTTTACATTTTTCAAAGCAATTTATATAATTAGTATCGAGAGTAATTTTTGATCCCTTTTTAAGACACTGAGTAAGAGGTTTTGCTAATCGAGCAAAATCAGGGATAAACTTGCGATAGTACCCAAGTAAACCAAGAAAACGTTTTATTTCGGTCGCGGTTTTCGGTAACGGATAATTTTGTATAGCTGATATCTTATCGGGGTTAGGTTTGATCCCATCTTTACTAATGATATGGCCTAAATAAGCTGTCTCTAACTTTAAAAATTCGCTTTTATCCAATTGGATTTTAAAATTTGACTCCCGTAGCCTTTGGAACACTTTTTCGAGATTGTTCATGTGTTCTTGTAGTGATGTGCTAAAAACTACCACGTCATCAAGATAAACGAGGCAAATTACATTTTGAAGGCCTCTCAGCACATTGTCCATGACTCTCTGAAACGTTGACGGCGAGTTCTTAAGACCCATAGGCATTCTTAAGAATTCGAAGTGTCCGTGCTCGACATTGAACGCTGTTTTCGGTATATCCTCTGTTTTCATCTCAACCTGATAAAATCCACTCGCGAGATCTAGGGTGGTAAAGTACTGGCAGTTGCCCAATTTATCTAATATGTCCGCGATGTTTGGTATCGGATATTTATCATCGATAGTTTTTTCGTTCAATTTTCTAAAGTCTACGACAATTCGCCACTTCGTTTTACCAGAGGCGTCTGTCTTCTTGGGCACTACCCAGATGGGAGAGCTCCAAGCTGATTGTGAAGGCCTAATTATACCCTGTTCCAACATTTTTCCGATTTGATTCCTAACTTCCTCTCTATGCACGTACGGATACCGATAGCTTTTTGTATATACAGGTATTTCGTCTGTAGTTTTGATGGAATGTTTAATTTGATTGGTAAATGATAACGGTTCACCTTCTATATAGAATACGTCCGCATACTGAGAGCACAATGATTCCAGATTTGCGCGTTCTTCCGGGTTCAAATGGCTAGTACGTAGTTTAGTAAGAACGTCCTGAGCGCGTGGCGACAGCTGTTTAGTACGAGCGCACTCAACATTATATACTTCGGCACTAACTTGACGATCGACAGAGAATATTAAATCGTTTTGAGTGGGATTTGTAACTTCTAAAATACCTCGACTATTGCTAACCGACGTAATACATTCACCTATGGTACAGTTACAAATGACCTGTTCCGGTATGTAGGCATTTCCATCTTGTATATTGATTGGTAATTTAATTAATTTAGAAGAACGAGCGGGTATTATGTCTTCATAAAAATTGACGTTGCGAGAGTCATAAACTTGAATCGGATTAGTGGCGTGTCTGGTATTTAAGCGCATATTTTTATAGTCTATGGTTGATTCCCATTTACTTAATAAATCCGATCCTATTAAACCGTCAAAGTAATTATGAAACTTATATACGAATAATTTAATATTATCAGACTCATTGAATTCTGCAAAACACGGTAATGTGATCGAGTTATTATTCCTGCTCGTCGCGTGCACGTTTACGACTTCAAAAGGTTCATAGTTTAGCGGCGTAAATGGAAAATATTTCTGTATAGCCTCGGGGCTAATAAATGACTGATTAGCGCCTGTGTCTATCAGTAATTTTAAAGGGGGGTTTGAGATTTGTATGAACGGAAGCTGTCTTTGTGTTTGAATATTAATTTCTATTTTTGTTTGTCGGACTTCGAGTCCGTCCGAAAATCCTCCTTGCTAGTGGATGGCTTAGATTCGGTTAAAGGTTCACTAGTGGGTAACTCATCAACAACAATTAATTGGCCATTATTATAATTATCATCGGCAAACATAAAGTTATCATTATATTCCGGCTCGATGTAATAGTACTCCGAGCAATCGTAGTAGGGGCCGTATGTATAGTACGGACACTCATTGAAATTTAACTCGCGAGCCTTAAAGTAATTACTTGGTGGTGGGTTACCTGACTTGTTCCAGTCGTGTCCTCTAAAAGGCATGGGTTTGCTGACAAAATGACTTACACCACTCATAGGTGTAGGCCTTTGTGGGCCGGGTCCACTTTGCGTATTACCGGGTACATTACGTGGAATCATTCTAAAGACGTTACTTCGTTCATTATAATTTGGTGGTAAAGCCCTAAATATCTGCTGAGTACGTGATGGCCCTTGGTTAGGCTGAGGCGGGTTATTATTATAGTTAGATCTCCATGGCTGCTGCTGAACCAGCATTGGTGGTTGGCGTGAAGGGCCAGGCATATTAAAATTAATTGGTGTCATGGTGAACGGTTGATTATTTGAGGGTTTAGGTTGTGAGCTCGCGGTTAGTTTTTTATTATCTAGGAAATTATTATTTCGTTGTTGCAAATATAACGTATTAGTTTCTTCCTGCACGTACTCCAACGCCTTCTCTATAGATACGGGACGCATGCATCGAATACGAGAACCTAGCGGCTCTTTAAGTCCGCGCAAGTATGATTGCAGCGTAAGCTTTCTGTAAAGTTCACGCTTTGCTTCTACGGTGGTAGACAGACTATCATGCAATGTTACGTATGTCATAATGGTACTGAATAGCGTCTGACAATTTTCGTAAAATTCTTGTGGCGTACTTTGGCCTTGAGTTAACAATGAAAGGTCATTATAAAGTGCAGTTTCGTCGCGTTGATCCGCGAAATTATTAATTAATGCTGTACGAATGCCAGTCCAGTCAGTCGGGATACCGTTAGAGTTAATAAATCGGGCGGCTGGACCCGTGACTTTATTTAAAATTCCGTTAAGCAAGGCTTGGTTCTCCAGTTCATTTCCCGGATTTGGATTGAGAAATCTCTTAACTAATTGATCACTTAAATTAATAAATCTAGTTAAAGTATTTGGGTTCCCATCGAACTCTGGGAGTAATCGAAGGGACTTAAATATAGCGTCAATTTGGTCTCCTTGAGCCATGGCGCTTGTCTCTTCTGTCTCTTCTATAATATCACTTAAGTCTCTAGATTCGTCTAACCTACTCTGTCTTACGGCCCTAAGTGTACAAGAACCGTATTGCCTAGGATGAAAAATCTTGAAGGATTAACGTAAGACTGGAAAAAGGAAAAGATACAACTATAAGGAAGCAACACAAGAGCGATTCAAGTGTACTCACAGTTTCATTTCTTGGTGTCTCTGAATCAGCATCGAAGTCTGGATGCGCCGGCTGCAGCTTTCCGTGGTTCAGGATACTCGATGAAGGCTTGATAGCTCAGGCAGCGGCTATGCGGAGCCGACAGGATCGATTTTTAGAGTCCTTTACGCGCCGCGCACTGCTTCGAGTATCCTACCGACTGCGCCAATTACGGTAGCTACAGACGGTGGATTCAAAAAAAACCAATTTACTTAGAAGAAATTTAATTTAAAAAAAAGAAATTACAATTATTGATTATAGCTAATGATTATGACTACGTTCGAGGTTGGAACCGAAGTGTCCGCTTCCGATGCCCGGGAACTGGTGGCGCGATGGATGTCACGTTGCGCGATGTCAGCATCTCGTGGCTGCGCCTCGTGTCCGTGGCTGATGCAATATGTTATTCGGTGCAAATGGGGTTAACGCATAGTCAGCGATCTTCCTTTGGTGCCATAGTATAACACGCGCTCCTCGCGCGTGAAATCGGGCTCCCGGTGGAATATCCCTGAATGAAAGAATACTTTATAATAACTTTAGACAGGAATGTGGCACAGCGGACAGTCACATCACAATCACATCAACATTATTACAAATTATTAAAGGTTGGAAACAAAAGGATGCAGAGTACTCAAAACCAATATAATACAATGAAATAGTCAACACAGGTATATAATATCAGCTTAACTATATATAGTTAAGTAAAAATAGGTAAAAATAGTAAAAATAGGCTTATGTTATTTCCCAGCCAGTCAGAAAAAATTTAGAATGGAAATTAAGATTAAAACAGCACAAATAATCAGATAGGTACACTTATTTTACATAAAAATCTATTCATGATGAGTGAATAATCATTGTTGAGTATTCGGTGAAGTCTCAATGTGAAGCTTAATTAGAACTTACGAACATACAAAGACAGAATTTGGATACATGACATACAAAATTACGGACAAACCAATGAATGAAAGCCTTGGACGTGTTTACACACAGTGCCAAATAACACTCACTGTTTTACAATGCCACTCTACAACATTTAGACACAAATACTGAATAAATTAACGTAGGTACAGGAAAATAGAAACTAACTAGATAGACGAGTTGAAAAAGTAAAAGAAAGCCCAACCACAAGTAGAACTCATTTAAATTGACTAAGTATATTTGTTTGACTCCGCGTTCTAACCGAAGCCATCTTCCGCGCGGATAGCACCATCGGTTGGCGCAACCACATGTTCGGTTTCGCCGACCAAAATGAAAGAATGATTGCTTTGATTAGAACGTTGTCTTAAGTTTTACGTTTAAATTATAAAAGTGCGTGTTATACCGTAGTAGCATTGCAGTCTAACCTGAGACGAGTCACTAAGGTCCTGCCCCAACAAGACCATACACTCGCCATATTCTGTGCACAAAATAAAAATAGTCAATTGTACTTATTTGTCACTATACCCACCTATTAATTGGAATGTTTTTCTAGAATCTTTTACCTTCTCATTGTGAAGGCCTTTTTTCTTTGGTTGGGAAATCATCAAATAACTTCTCCCGCTCTAGGCGAAGTGGGATTCATCCTGCTTCGCCTAGACTGGGAATCCGGCTTTTACTTATTAAAACTTACCCATGTAAGGAACGGGTCCACCCTTTATAGCAGAACTTTTTATGTCCTAATTTTATATTGCATAACAACGGATAGCATAAATTTCATTTCGCAGAAAATTGTTTGGCAGACACTCATTTATCATACATTCAAAACTCAAAATTTTGTAAGTCAGAATCATCTCTAGACATAAATTTCATATCCATAATTTTTAAAAGTAGGAACATCATATCGCAGAAAGTTCACAGTCAGAATCGTCTTTTGGCATATATTTCATATCGATAATCATTAAACGGCAGAATTGTCATATCGCAGAAAGTTTATAGTTAGAATCGTCTTTGTCATTTATTTTAATTATTTATTTCTTTAAAATAATCACATTTATTTTAGTTATTATTTAACTGAATTTGAAATAATGTCATTTAATACAATAAGTAATTATCCTAATCTAAATAGTTCTGTTCCGGGTAACCTACTAAAAACGAATCTCTTTTTTCTATTAGTGCAAGTCGTTTCTGGCAGGAGGCGTAGGAGGTCACAGTTTTAACCTAACCTAACCTAGCCATTTCTGCCATCTGCATAGAATGCCAAGTGAAATTATACCAAATAGTCATCGCTGTAAATGAACATTATGCTAAACGATATTATGCGAAATTTGAATTCTGCCAATCGTTATTATACTAAATGTAATTCTGCCATCTTAAAAGTATGTCATTGTAAATTCGAAGTTTTAAACATTATGCCAAACGATAATTATATCAAATAATTTTTAAGCATTGAAAATATTCGTCTTAAGAAAATTATGCTAAGTGTGTTATGCCAAATAAATTTCGGAGCATCAAGATTCTGCCAGATACAGGGAACCCGTAAGGAACATGGATGGGTTTTAGTATATTGCCTTTTTTGCTCCAGGACCGCGGTATCTCTTTTGAACAACCCTAAACACCGGCAGGAAGTGGCCCTAGCGTTGTCCCTCTGTTTTGGTGACATCTCTTTGAGGCACGCATGGAAAACGAAAGCGCCGACGGTCATCAGTAGATGGACGGACAGTGAGCTCCCCATTGCTCACGATCCACAGACCTACATCTACGGTGGCCGGGAATCGTATCGCGGCATCCGACGCTAGGAGCGTCTCTCGCGTCTTGGCTAGTATAACTGATTCGTAGAAGGAGGTGTTCGCTTCCCAGTCCCTCTCGATCCGGACCATGGGTTGAAATAAAGCCGGACGCGAGAGATCGCCGCCGCTGATTGCAGAGTTACGCACGCGCTGCGCAGACCGCCACAGTGTACTCCACCGTGTCCTCCGGGCAATCGTGTTAGTGGTAACACCTTTTTTTTTGTTGCGGTTACAGTCGCTCTCCCCATGCCCCCATAAGGTCGCACCGGAGGTCTTTTGGTGTAGTGCCTCTCGAGCCACTCGTACAAGTACGCGCGCAAGGACTATTCGCCTCCAGATACCAAGGTGGCAATCAATCCGGCAAGGAGGCTCGCTGCCTCGCTGAAGATCGTGCGGTAGCCCTAGATTAGTTTTATTGCTACCACTATTGGTGGTGCGTTTAGGTAGGGGGCGACACGCCGCCCTTAGGAACGCGCCCACACTGACTTGTGAAAGTAATGTGGTGGCCCATTCCAAAGTCTTGATCTCTATGGAGAAGCATGGTAATGAAATTTCTTTGCAATTGCGTAAAAGAACTGAATCACTAGTGCGTCGGATGCGGGACAGCGAAAAACAGTCTCCTACGGATTGTTGCTAGTGAGACTGAAAACCACCTGATGGGTCCTGACCAGTTCGCACTGCATGTACTATCACCAGGTTTCTCCAGAAGATAGCATAATTAAGTATTATTCTTGAAATTAATTGTCTATTAATTGTGTGTCTTAGTTTCTACTAAGACAGACATTTTTTGTCTGATTTAAAGATAAAAGTTTTGCAGACGCAGAAAGTCATAGAGGAAAACTTTATAAGTATAGTAACATACCATCCGATTGTGGTACTATGTCGGGGTTCATTTCGGCCGCATCATGTCGCGAAAGCAGGATTTTTATTCCCAAAACGCACGCCGCCAAAAACAAGGCCAGGGCAAAAACGCCGCCTGCTGCGTCTAGGTAGGGGATCCATGACTCTTGCACGTAGTTGTTCGCTGCAGAAGGGTGAAAAAAAAAACATCATTATTAAATTATTACAACTAATTTATAGCAGTCAGCAAAAGAGTTACCTAAGTAATCAAAAGAGTTATCTAAGTAATCAAAAGAGTTATCTAAGTAATCAAAAGAGTTACCTAAGTAATCATAAGAGTTACCTAAGTAATCAAAAGAGTTACCTCATTAATCATAAGAGTTATCTACTAATTTATATATGTATAAATCAGAGAAAATCACTGTCTGTCAAATCTCAGAAACTCCAAGTTCAAATTTTGCATGGAAGATCCTTTTAAGTCGTAAGCGCTCATGAGACGGTATTTTGCCAAATTTTATCCCTAAGGGGGTGAAACAGGGTGGCAGAGTTTGTATGAAAGAAACATCACGATAAACATTAAGGAACTGAGCAGTATGTAAAACCGCTAGAGACAGCTTGTTTAATATATTGAGTTAAGTCCAAGACAAATTAACAAGCGTTTTTTTTTTTCCTCCGAATGACTTATTTCTTTTAAACAATCTTATGGTAAACCAATTTGAAAAAGGGATCTTTTAAACCCTTATACCCCCCATTAACCTTTTAAAATTGAAGGGTTAAGGGGGGGGGGGTATGGGCTTTTTTACAGTCCTTTCATGTGTGAAAGGACTGTTATGAAGGCATATTGTGATTGTATCTTTGACATGCGCATTATAGAGAGAGCTTCTGCAAGCTTCTGAGAGCCCTTCATGAGCCTCAGTTGGCTTTCTAACTCCCATAAATATAACCAACTCACCTTCTGAGATTGGGACCATAAAGTGCGGGAAAATGGTTCGTTCCTTGCTTTTGCCACGAGTATTAGTCGCGTACAACACAGCCGTCACGTTCTGCTTATCCACAATATTCGGTATATAAAAAACACCATCTCTGTCGGTAACATATATACGTTTAATACGTTTTCGTCGTCACTGCTATCTGGGATTATGTTTAAATGTCGAGCCCGAGTAACCATATTATCTGTAAGGAAATGTTCAGCTATACTGCATGCAGTTCCAAATATGACCAGAAACCATATATCACCAAGCTGCATGAAGTTCCATATTTGGAAAGTAATTATGCACGTTAGTGCATGAAGTTCCAAATTCGGAACACTACTTCAATTGATGATTATAAGATGATTCTTGTGTCAATACTTACGTGTTTTGCCATAAAAGCGCTGGGGATCCATTTTTCTCCAATATTAATGATAAATATATCACAATAACTCGCGAAAACACCAAGAAAAACTTTTTTGAATAACTGCCGACTCAAACGCAGTCAAAATGGTCGTGACGACTGTTTTACCGACCCGTTGCTGTCATTATGCAGTCCTATACTAGCGACATCTCTATGCTATTTTGTAACACACGCTGTAAACAAGGTTATTAGTGCAAAACTTTCGGCAAAGATGGCGTAACTAGTTTTCTAAAGCGCATTATTGTGAGTGTTCCAAATTCGTCACAGTATGCGGTAAAGGGTTAAGTCGTAAGCGCTCATGAGACGGTATTTTGCCAAATTTTAGCCCTAAGGGGGTGAAACAGGGTGGCAGAGTTTGTATGAAAGAATGCGATTCCTTGGCGGGATTAACTTGAAATTTTGCATAGGCAATCTATATAACATCACGATAAACATTAAGGAACTGAGCAGTATGTAAAACCGCTAGAGACAGCTTGTTTAATATATTGAGCTAAGTCCAAGACAAATTAACAAGCGTTTTTTTTTGTCCTCCGAATGACTTATTTCTTTTAAACAATCTTATGGTAAACCAATTTGAAAAAGAAACTCTTTTAAACCCTTATACCCCCCATTAACCTTTTAAAATTGAAGGGTTAAGGGGGGGGGGGTATGGGCTTTTTTACAGTCCTTTCATGTGTGAAAGGACTGTTATGAAGGCATATTGTGATTGTATCTTTGACATGCGCATTATAGAGAGAGCTTCTGCAAGCTTCTGAGAGCCCTTCATGAGCTTCAGTTGGCTTTCTAACTCCCATAAATATAACCAACTCACCTTCTGAGATTGGGACCATAAAGTGCGGGAAAATGGTTCGTTCCTTGCTTTTGCCACGAGTATTAGTCGCGTACAACACAGCCGTCAGTTCTGCTTATCCACAATATTCGGTATATAAAAAACACCATCTCTGTCGGTAACATTCTTCAGTCGTACCCCATCTTCGTCGACGATGTCCAGGTGAACAATCTGAGAGCGACCACCGTCCCAACCTGTAAAAATTAGAAACAAAAATAGAACTCATTGATGTTGGTCGATGTCTTTAGCAGGAATTCTAGCCGTATAAATGTATTGTCTAAAAATAAATGTCTGTAATCCCATGGACGGTACGGCCCTGTAAGGAAGCCTGTGTACCATTAATGAGTATAAGTCTTATGAACTGACTAGCCGTGCACCGCGCGGGCAGTCCGGGATAAAAAAGTATCTAATCGTCTATGTGTTAATCTTGTAGTCTTTGTGTTAATCGAAGGTATAAATAAAAGCATCTACACACCAAGTTTTATCCAATTCCGTTAGACCAATTAAGCGTCAAGGACGAACAAATATAACCAGATACATAGAAACTTAAGACTTTACAAAATTTGTGTGATTATATATACTACTTTCATTGTGAATTTCTCACCTTTCTTGCAATTGGCTCTGAGTGAGTTGGGGTAATTCTGGTGACTTCGCAAGAAGGCACTTCGGGTGGGCCTCCCGCGGATACGTTGAAGAAGCATGCCTTTTTCATTTCGCCAAACTTGTTCGTGACAGCTTAAGCTGCCGACGTCTCCGCCGCGGGACAGCCAATTCAGGTGGGAACTGTATCGGTTTTTGAAACCGACCACTTTGTGTAATTCACAACATCAAGAACTTGATTTTAATAATAATAAAGCATGAAAATTAAAAGAGCTAATAAATATTAAGGGGCTCCCTACGAAAAGAGTTTCAAAATATACATTTTACAAATGGTAACATAAAAGTCACAAAAAAAATGCAATACTTTGATTGGCACTGTTCAATTTTGCAGAGATATTGTTTTCATATATTTTAACAAATACAAATAACAATTTTTGTGCAAATTATGATTCAACTTCTTAACCTGTGCGTTAATCAACATGAAATTATCGCCTATCACTAGAGAATTTAATGACTTATTGTATTTTTTGGAAAAATACTTTGTTTTAGGATATAGATTATAGGTATACATTTTTTTTGAGATAATTGCGTTTTTTAAGTTTTAGAATTCAGAAGAATTTGTGAAATTGGAATGGTTCTCGTTTTGATATTACTGCAGCATTCATGCTGTGGTGATTAATATAATATAGTTAAGTTGAGGATTACTTCTAAGTACTATACGTTTCGAAAACACGATTCCATTACATTTTACAAAAATATCGCAAAGTTCCCTCTAAAAAGAATTTCAAATGTATAATATTCAATGAAAAACACCAATTTTGGCCATGACATTTTGCAGGACATTTGAACACACCTTAATAAGTAGATACACAAAGTATTATTAGTATATAAGTAAAACTTTCCTACTTAAATAATATAAGGTATTTGCAAGCTTGCAACAGTGTTTAAGGTCTGATATTCAGGACCAAATTAATTCTTTGGTACTTACATAAATATCTATATTATTCAGATTATTAAGTGAACTAATAACTACCGAAATATTCAGACTAAATGCCATTGTGACCAAGTCAGTCCATGAAACATTGTTTTACTTAGGTACAAAAGTTTAAATAAGAAGAATGACAAATCTAACATAATTTGGTACCTACTTACTTAGGTATATGCCATCGTGTTATTTTAATTACACCCTGTACCACTATGACCTACTACATTTGTACATGGCATATTAACATAATATGTAAGTAATAGATTTTTTAATATTAAAACTAAGACAAAATCCTTGTACATTTTAAATGCGAGTCATAAATAATCTTAGTACTACAATCTTAGGCTACAATTAATTCAAGATTTTTTTATGTAGACCCATAATAAATATGAATATGTGTTTTGAGACAATGCAGAAACTTAAAAAATCCAACATAAAAAAATATGTACAACTTGCTAGTAAGAAGCCATCTCGAGTATTGCAGCATAGTCTGGTCACCTAACTATAAGGTTCATATCAAGGGCTTGAATGGCTACAAAAACGGTTCATATGGCCTCTAAGTTACTCTAATAATATGGGCAATTCGTACCAACAGCGACTTAAGTATTTTAAGATCGAGTCAGTGTGTCTTTAGAAAGCTAGTAACGGGCTCTCTGGATTGTCCGGATTTGCTCAGTAGTTTTATTCCATGCGCATTTGCCAAGAAGTTCCACTATGAGACTTGTCTGCATGGCTAGATGTCATACCAACTTAAAGCATAACTGTCCACTGTCAAGAATGTTTGCTACATACAAAGAGCACGAAAAGGTCATGTCAATGACCTCTTTAGCTCATCGGTATTAGCTGTAAAAAAAGCCGCGCTTGCTCATTAATTGTCATTCATCCCTTGTTCTTATTTTAACAATAAAATCATTTAATTTAAATAAAATTCTAATTTAATTCAATTAAAAATTTTCCATAATCTGTATAACTTGTTATAATAAATTAATTATTATCTGCACATATTGTAGTGCATACTGTGCTTCTCTATAAGTAATGAGGCCTTATATTAAATAAATAAAACATGTACCGAGGTACAAAGTACCTTTTTTTTAAATGATTTTAGATTTACATAATTATGGTTTTGTACAATTTAAATAGGTACTCTATTGATACTCGCTACTTTGCTTGGTTCAACTACACATAATAATACTCACATTTCGTGCAGGTTTTTTTAGAAAAACCCAAGCAATAAATGAAGCTCTTGATTTGCTCGAAAATATACAATTGGACACACTTCACTTAAAACCCTTTGTATACTAATAAAATAGTTAATTTCTTAATCAGTCTAAATGCCTGTTTTCAATCAGGTGCTTAACTGCATCTGCTCCTGCTTTTAACAGATCACCATCACATCTATCACTTCTTAGATCCCCTCATATCCTAGTTAGGGGGACAGCTAGACCAAATCATACCAAGGATAAAATGTGCTGGTACAATATGTATGGAACCTTTTAAAAGTGATTCAAGTATGGAAAGCATTAATTAATGATTTTTAGCACTTTCCCAAAAGCAACTGTCCTATCTTCCTGTCTTAAAGCAATTCTGCCCAACTGTTCATACTTTTTGAACGGTTCCATACATATGGTACCTGTAGATTCGAGCCGCAATATGACTGCTTGGCCTTGTTTCACATAGCGGGGCCGGGTTAAAGTCTTTTGACCAGTTTTGCGGTCTACTAGGCAGATGAGTCCTTTCACAGTGACTTCCTGTGTAGCGCAATGTATGTGCATTATAGCTGAGAAGCCTGCGCATATTAAAGATTTTGATTCTAAAATTACCAATTGTACATCAAATAATTTCCCAGTTGAAACAGGATTATTCATGTCACACAACACAAAGCCTATAGACACTTCTTCCTCTTCAATGCTTTTTATTTTAACTTTTATGTTTTCTCCAGATGAAACTGATGTTATTTCTATATCGTCAGTCCAAAGTTGTTCCCCGGCCCCGCGTAGTGAGTTGTGCACTAAGAAGAAATCGGCCTTTAAGTTCTCTAGTGGTTATATTCTCTATGATTTGACTATACGCTGTATTTTTTTTTTGGCTTGTAGTATGTACAGATACGGCTAACTTTGCGACGAAAATCTAGACGTTTTACTAAGTGTACGCTTTGTACAGAGCCTTAAGTCGTAAGCGCTCATGAGACGGTATTTTGCCAAATTTTATCCCTAAGGGGGTGAAACAGGGTGGCAGAGTTTGTATGAAAGAATGCGATTCCTTGGCGGGATTAACTTGAAATTTTGCATAGGCAATCTATATAACATCACGATAAACATTAAGGAACTGAGCAGTATGTAAAACCGCTAGAGACAGCTTGTTTAATATATTGAGCTAAGTCCAAGACAAATTAACAAGCGTTTTTTTTTGTCCTCCGAATGACTTATTTCTTTTAAACAATCTTATGGTAAACCAATTTGAAAAAGAGACTCTTTTAAACCCTTATACCCCCCATTAACCTTTTAAAATTGAAGGGTTAAGGGGGGGGGGGGGGTATGGCCTTTTTTACAGTCCTTTCATGTGTGAAAGGACTGTTATGAAGGCATATTGTGATTGTATCTTTGACATGCGCATTATAGAGAGAGCTTCTGCAAGCTTCTGAGAGCCCTTCATGAGCTTCAGTTGGCTTTCTAACTCCCATAAATATAACCAACTCACCTTCTGAGATTGGGACCATAAAGTGCGGGAAAATGGTTCGTTCCTTGCTTTTGCCACGAGTATTAGTCGCGTACAACACAGCCGTCAGTTCTGCTTATCCACAATATTCGGTATATAAAAAACACCATCTCTGTCGGTAACATTCTTCAGTCGTACCCCATCTTCGTCGACGTTGTCCAGGTGAACAATCTGAGAGCGACCACCGTCCCAACCTGTAAAAATTAGAAACAAAAATAGAACTCATTGATGTTGGTCGATGTCTTTAGCAGGAATTCTAGCCGTATAAATGTATTGTCTAAAAATAAATGTCTGTAACCCCATGGACGGTACGGCCCTGTAAGGAAGCCTGTGTACCATTAATGAGTATAAGTCTTATGAACTGACTAGCCGTGCACCGCGCGGGCAGTCCGGGATAAAAAAGTATCTAATCGTCTATGTGTTAATCTTGTAGTCTTTGTGTTAATCGAAGGTATAAATAAAAGCATCTACACACCAAGTTTTATCCAATTCCGTTAGACCAATTAAGCGTCAAGGACGAACAAATATAACCAGATACATACAAACTTAAGCCTTTACAAAATTTGTGTGATTATATATACTACTTTCATTGTGAATTTCTCACCTTTCTTGCAATTGGCTCTGAGTGAGTTGGGGTAATTCTGGTGACTTCGCAAGAAGGCACTTCGGGTGGGCCTCCCGCGGATACGTTGAAGAAGCATGCCTTTTTCATTTCGCCAAACTTGTTCGTGACAGCTTAAGCTGCCGACGTCTCCGCCGCGGGACAGCCAATTCAGGTGGGAACTGTATCGGTTTTTGAAACCGACCACTTTGTGTAATTCACAACATCAAGAACTTGATTTTAATAATAATAAAGCATGAAAATAAAAACAGCTAATAAATATTAAGGGGCTCCCTACGAAAAGAGTTTCAAAATATACATTTTACAAATGGTAACATAAAAGTCACAAAAAAAATGCAATACTTTGATTGGCACTGTTCAATTTTGCAGAGATATTGTTTTCATATATTTTAACAAATACAAATAACAATTTTTGTGCAAATTATGATTCAACTTCTTAACCCAGTTGTTACTGAAACTTTTTTTTATCTCGAATCACAGTAATTTTTTAGTATTGTTACCTTGATGCATATAGTAAACATGGAAAAATACTAAAAAAAAACAAGTTTTCAGGAAAGCTCGGAAAATGCGGATCGTTTTAACGATCAGTAGTAATGGGCAGGTAGGTTAACGCTCATACAACTGCCAGTTAAACCATTTTATCTTATTTTAAATTAAATAAACACAATTATTACCATAAAAAAGGCTTTATTATCTAAATAAAAAACCTAAATTAACAAACAAGTCTATATAGAAGTATGGTAAGTAACAAAACATGTTTTAGCATGCAAATGGATTTTACATTTTGACAGGTAAAGTTTGTATTTTTTTTTTTGCAAAGTGAACATCGATGTTGAGATGCATTGTACTCTACTAGATCAGATACAATAGAGTTGATCATCTATCAACTCTATCGTAGCGTGAAGTTTCCCTGTAAGTTCTAGGAGTGGCACAAGGACCGCGTTTCTCATATGTTTTACGTTTCCAAGATACCTCTGGCGATAGTTCTCCGAAATGTGAGATGATCATACTCTCCTCCATTAGTTTTGTAAAGTTGCCACACATTATGAGTCGCCATGTCCAAACAGTGACAAAACAATAAGAAATACCATTTCTTTCCACGGATTGATGTACGATAAAGACCAATGTTTTGGTCCGACCTATCGACTCCCCCCCATGTTTTCATTGTAGCTTTTTATAATTGCAGGCTGATCAATATATACACATTTTTTTCTAGTATAGCAAGGAAACACTTCATTTCACTCGTTGTCACATAGGCCGCCTTTTTTTGAATATAGCGTAAATATTTGTATATTTGACCAATAATTCGTTATCAGAGTCATCAAACATACAGTCAAAGTAATACATAGACGTTTGAAGGTGTCTTTGACCATAGTTTTCTTGCCATTATGGCGATTTCTCCAAGTATAATTTAGATTTTTTGGTACGCTTGGATCAACAAAAGGAACGGTTGACGTGCTGCTAATAACTGGAGCTGAATTAGATGTAGATGGCTCAGGTTGTCGACCTTCTACATTAGGGGTTCTTCGATGGTACGACTTCTTTTCGCTAAAAATGACAAGGGTAAAGTGTCCTCGTCACTTTCGAAACTCATGTATTCTATCCCAGCAGGAGCTGTTAGCTGAAAACCTAGATAGAAAATAAATACAACAACTGACATGAGAAAATAACGTAAAGAAACCTGGAAGATTGTTCAGTTACACACTCATCATCACCAGAATCTTCATCCGTGACATCAGCATTCGCGTTATCTGGTGGTAAAATAGTTAGATTTCTGGAAATGAGGCATCACCATCTAATTGTTCCAATTCGTCTACGATTTCATTGAGAGACAATAGTTTATTGGTGTTCCTGGGTCTGAACGAAAAATTCATCCCCATATTACGACCGATCGTTAAAACGATCATCAAATATAATATCATTTATTTTTCATAAAATATATTACTATATCAAATTTTTATTCATAGTTTTGTTAGACAGGTTATAAATTTATAAAAAACGTGCCTAAAATAACTTTCAATCACAAGCTAATTTGTAAACACTTACCGTTTTGAAGACATAGTGAAAGTTTATTACACTAATACGCACTAAAATACAAAATCACTTCAAAAATATGATCTTATTATAATTTTCTATGCACTAAAACACTGTCAAACGATCTCTGCGGCGATTGGTACACAATAAGTAAAAGTTATCCGCTCGTTATTATTTTTAAATTGAGGGTATTCCTCAGTATTTTTTTTGATCTTTATAACGATCGGTCGTTATAAATGGGTTAACCTGTGCGTTAATCAACATGAAATTATCGCCTATCACTAGAGAATTTAATGACTTATTGTATTTTTTGGAAAAATACTTTGTTTTAGGATATAGATTATAGGTATACATTTTTTTTGAGATAATTGCGTTTTTTAAGTTTTAGAATTCAGAAGAATTTGTGAAATTGGAATGGTTCTCGTTTTGATATTACTGCAGCATTCATGCTGTGGTGATTAATATAATATAGTTAAGTTGAGGATTACTTCTAAGTACTATACGTTTCGAAAACACGATTCCATTACATTTTACAAAAATATCGCAAAGTTCCCTCTAAAAAGAATTTCAAATGTATAATATTCAATGAAAAACACCAATTTTGGCCATGACATTTTGCAGGACATTTGAACACACCTTAATAAGTAGATACACAAAGTATTATTAGTATATAAGTAAAACTTTCCTACTTAAATAATATAAGGTATTTGCAAGCTTGCAACAGTGTTTAAGGTCTGATATTCAGGACTAAATTAATTCTTTGGTAGTTACATAAATATCTATATTATTCAGATTATTAAGTGAACTAATAACTACCGAAATATTCAGACTAAATGCCATTGTGACCAAGTCAGTCCATGAAACATTGTTTTACTTAGGTACAAAAGTTTAAATAAGAAGAATGACAAATCTAACATAATTTGGTACCTACTTACTTAGGTATATGCCATCGTGTTATTTTAATTACACCCTGTACCACTATGACCTACTACATTTGTACATGGCATATTAACATAATATGTAAGTAATAGATTTTTTAATATTAAAACTAAGACAAAATCCTTGTACATTTTAAATGCGAGTCATAAATAATCTTAGTACTACAATCTTAGGCTACAATTAATTCAAGATTTTTTTATGTAGACCCATAATAAATATGAATATGTGTTTTGAGACAATGCAGAAACTTAAAAAAATCCAACATAAAAAAATATGTACAACTTGCTAGTAAGAAGCCATCTCGAGTATTGCAGCATAGTCTGGTCACCTAACTATAAGGTTCATATCAAGGGCTTGAATGGCTACAAAAACGGTTCAAATGGCCTCTAAGTTACTCTAATAATATGGGCAATTCGTACCAACAGCGACTTAAGTATTTTAAGATCGAGTCAGTGTGTCTTTAGAAAGCTAGTAACGGGCTCTCTGGATTGTCCGGATTTGCTCAGTAGTTTTATTCCATGCGCATTTGCCAAGAAGTTCCACTATGAGACTTGTCTGCATGGCTAGATGTCATACTAACTTAAAGCATAACTGTCCACTGACAAGAATGTTTGCTACAAACAAAGAGCACGAAAAGGTCATGTCAATGACCTCTTTAGCTCATCGGTATTAGCTGTAAAAAAAGCCGCGCTTGCTCATTAATTGTCATCCCTTGTTCTTATTTTAACAATAAAATCATTTAATTTAAATAAAATTCAATTAAAAATTTTCCATAATCTGTATAACTTGTTATAATAAATTAATTATTATCTGCACATATTGTAGTGCATACTGTGCTTCTCTATAAGTAATGAGGCCTTATATTAAATAAATAAAACATGTACCGAGGTACAAAGTACTTTTTTTTTAAACGATTTTAGATTTACATAATTATGGTTTTGTACAATTTAAATAGGTACTCTATTGATACTCGCTACTTTGCTTGGTTCAACTACACATAATAATACTCACATTTTGTGCAGGTTTTTTTAGAAAAACCCAAGCAATAAATGAAGCTCTTGATTTGCTCGAAAATATACAATTGGACACACTTCATTCAAAACCCTTTGTATACTAATAAAATAGTTAATTTCTTAATCAGTCTAAATGCCTGTTTTCAATCAGGTGCTTAACTGCATCTGCTCCTGCTTTTAACAGATCACCATCACATCTATCACTTCTTAGATCCCCTCATATCCTAGTTAGGGGGACAGCTAGACCAAATCATACCAAGGATAAAATGTGCTGGTACAATATGTATGGAACCTTTTAAAAGTGATTCAAGTATGGAAAGCATTAATTAATGATTTTTAGCACTTTCCCAAAAGCAACTGTCCTATCTTCCTGTCTTAAAGCAATTCTGCCCAACTGTTCATACTTTTTGAACGGTTCCATACATATGGTACCTGTAGATTCGAGCCGCAATATGACTGCTTGGCCTTGTTTCACATAGCGGGGCCGGGTTAAAGTCTTTTGACCAGTTTTGCGGTCTACTAGGCAGATGAGTCCTTTCACAGTGACTTCCTGTGTAGCGCAATGTATGTGCATTATAGCTGAGAAGCCTGCGCATATTAAAGATTTTGATTCTAAAATTACCAATTGTACATCAAATAATTTCCCAGTTGAAACAGGATTATTCATGTCACACAACACAAAGCCTATAGACACTTCTTCCTCTTCAATGCTTTTTATTTTAACTTTTATGTTTTCTCCAGATGAAACTGATGTTACTTCTATATCGTCAGTCCAAAGTTGTTCCCCGGCCCCGCGTAGTGAGTTGTGCACTAAGAAGAAATCGGCCTTTAAGTTCTCTAGTAGTTATATTCTCTATGATTTGACTATACGCTGTATTTTTTTTTTGGCTTGTGGTATGTACAGATACGGCTAACTTTGCGACGAAAATCTAGACGTTTTACTAAGTGTGCGCTTTGTACAGAGCCTTAAGTCGTAAGCGCTCATGAGACGGTATTTTGCCAAATTTTATCCCTAAGGGGGTGAAACAGGGTGGCAGAGTTTGTATGAAAGAATGCGATTCCTTGGCGGGATTAACTTGAAATTTTGCATAGGCAATCTATATAACATCACGATAAACATTAAGGAACTGAGCAGTATGTAAAACCGCTAGAGACAGCTTGTTTAATATATTGAGCTAAGTCCAAGACAAATTAACAAGCGTTTTTTTTTGTCCTCCGAATGACTTATTTCTTTTAAACAATCTAATGGTAAACCAATTTGAAAAAGAGACTCTTTTAAACCCTTATACCCCCATTAACCTTTTAAAATTGAAGGGTTAAGGGGGGGGGTATGGGCTTTTTTACAGTCCTTTCATGTGTGAAAGGACTGTTATGAAGGCATATTGTGATTGTATCTTTGACATGCGCATTATAGAGAGAGCTTCTGCAAGCTTCTGAGAGCCCTTCATGAGCTTCAGTTGGCTTTCTAACTCCCATAAATATAACCAACTCACCTTCTGAGATTGGGACCATAAAGTGCGGGAAAATGGTTCGTTCCTTGCTTTTGCCACGAGTATTAGTCGCGTACAACACAGCCGTCAGTTCTGCTTATCCACAATATTCGGTATATAAAAAACACCATCTCTGTCGGTAACATTCTTCAGTCGTACCCCATCTTCGTCGACGATGTCCAGGTGAACAATCTGAGAGCGACCACCGTCCCAACCTGTAAAAATTAGAAACAAAAATAGAACTCATTGATGTTGGTCGATGTCTTTAGCAGGAATTCTAGCCGTATAAATGTATTGTCTAAAAATAAATGTCTGTAACCCCATGGACGGTACGGCCCTGTAAGGAAGCCTGTGTACCATTAATGAGTATAAGTCTTATGAACTGACTAGCCGTGCACCGCGCGGGCAGTCCGGGATAAAAAAGTATCTAATCGTCTATGTGTTAATCTTGTAGTCTTTGTGTTAATCGAAGGTATAAATAAAAGCATCTACACACCAAGTTTTATCCAATTCCGTTAGACCAATTAAGCGTCAAGGACGAACAAATATAACCAGATACATACAAACTTAAGCCTTTACAAAATTTGTGTGATTATATATACTACTTTCATTGTGAATTTCTCACCTTTCTTGCAATTGGCTCTGAGTGAGGTTGGGGTAATTCTGGTGACTTCGCAAGAAGGCACTTCGGGTGGGCCTCCCGCGGATACGTTGAAGAAGCATGCCTTTTTCATTTCACCAAACTTGTTCGTGACAGCTTAAGCTGCCGACGTCTCCGCCGCGGGACAGCCAATTCAGGTGGGAACTGTATCGGTTTTTGAAACCGACCACTTTGTGTAATTCACAACATCAAGAACTTGATTTTAATAATAATAAAGCATGAAAATTAAAAGAGCTAATAAATATTAAGGGGCTCCCTACGAAAAGAGTTTCAAAATATACATTTTACAAATGGTAACATAAAAGTCACAAAAAAAATGCAATACTTTGATTGGCACTGTTCAATTTTGCAGAGATATTGTTTTCATATATTTTAACAAATACAAATAACAATTTTTGTGCAAATTATGATTCAACTTCTTAACCTGTGCGTTAATCAACATGAAATTATCGCCTATCACTAGAGAATTTAATGACTTATTGTATTTTTTGGAAAAATACTTTGTTTTAGGATATAGATTATAGGTATACATTTTTTTTGAGATAATTGCGTTTTTTAAGTTTTAGTGATTAAAACCAATGTTACTTGACGAAGACATATAATCAAAAATTGGGTTGAGAGCTTATAGTTTTCGATGCAACGAAACCATAGCGTGATTCAGAAAAGGCGTCTCACCTAACAACGCCATCTAGTTACAGTTTTGGTACTATTATAAATAAATTACTTTACGAGTTACTTCAAGATTATACATTCCGACCACTATGGACAGAATGTCCATTATTTCCGACCACTATGAACTAATCTTATTCGACAAAATGGACTGTATAAAGTTTGAACACAAAGTTACGGTAAGGAAGTCATAGTGGTACAAATAGAATACACTTAGGTAACAACAACAGTATCAATGGTAACATAAACATCTAGGGAAATAACAAACAAAACAAAAATTGTAATCGTTTACAAATAATTATAACAAAAAAAAAACAAATCAATTTGCAAGGTTCCACCCGAACAAACATACTTACATTGCAAGTTAATATAAAACTTTTAGAATAACAAATAAAAACTTATAAACTATCTTACTCTACTGAGTGACAGGTAATACACAGAGTTTCGACACTGGCCGTTTGAATGTGGCCCCTTTACATTTAAGAGTCACTACCCTCGTAATATTGTCCGATCCTGGATGTTTCGCAATGATCTTACCTAAAAGCCATTTGGCTGGAGGAAGATCATCCTCCTTAACTAATACTACGTCACCAATCTCTGGCTCTGGTGTTTTATTTGCCCACTTATATCGATGTAGGAATTGTGTTAAATACTCACCAGACCACCTCCGCCAAAAGTGCTGTAGCATTTGTTGGTTCAATTGCCAACGTTTTAATGAAGCAATAGAGGATGTTTCGTAGTTATTCTCTGCTACCAGTATTAATGGTTCACCAATTAAAAAATGTCCTGGAGTGAGGGGCGTAGGATCTTGTGAATTTGTACTAATTTGAGACAATGGACGTGAATTTAGGCAAGCCTCCACTTGGTACAATAGAGTTGATATCTCTTCGAAGGTAAGAGTAGCGTTGCCTATTACCCGCTTAAGGTGGTGCTTGGTGGATTTAATTCCAGCCTCCCATAGTCCGCCGAAGTGCGGAGCATGTGGTGGAATAAAATGCCATGTAGTACCGTTGTTTGCCAAACATTCAGCGATATCTATCGTCAAAGTTGACTTTTCTTTCGCGAACAAACTTCGGAGTTCACGGGCGGCACCTACAAAGTTGGTTCCGTTGTCACTAAATAAATCAGCGCAATGTCCACGCCTGGCAACAAACCGTTTAAAGGCTGCAATAAAGCCTTGTGATGTTAGATCACTCACAGCTTCCAAATGTATGGCTCTGGTAGCCATGCATACAAATAAACATATATAGCCTTTGTATGACCTGTGACCTCTCCCTTTAGAGGTACGAATCTGTATGGGACCCGCATAATCAACACCGCTCCGATAGAAAGCTCGAATTGGTGTAACCCGGGCTGGAGGCAGTTGTCCCATCAGTTGTTCTCTAGCCTGGGCAGCATGTCGTACACAGACAACACACTTTCGAGTAACCATTTTTGCTCGATTTTTAGCATCAATAACCCAATACTTAGTTCGCAGATAATTCAACATTAGCTGTGGTCCACCGTGCAATGTTATGTGATGAGTTTCAGCGAGGACTAAATCGGTGAAATGAGCTTTTGGCGGTAAAATTATTGGATGTTTTTGGTCGGTTTGGATTTCAGCCTTCTCTAGACGACCACCCACTCTTAGGATACCTAAGTTATCTAGATACGGATTTAATGACGTAAGTTTGCTGTTCTTTTTTACTGTTTTGTTTTCTACAATATCTTTTATTTCTTGCTGAAAATTTGTTCCTTGACATTCTTTGATGCATATATGAAGAGCTTCATTTAATTCTGTGCTAGTCAACCATACAGGTAAGTTACGATTATCTATATTTTTTAACTTTTTGATAAATCTCCTGCAATAAGCTAAAATCCTAACCAACTTACGAAGAGACGAAAACTTGGTCCATAACTCGAGATTATCAGTTTGCGTAACATGGTAAACTTTCTTTGACTTCTCTTCAAGGTTAGTATCTGGTATTTCTTTCCTATCATAGTTTACACTAACATTTTTCAACCATGATGGCCCTGTTTTCCATAACTGAAAACTCGCTAATTCTGATGGATTAATTCCACGAGACGCACAATCTGCTGGATTGTCGGAAGATGATACATGTGACCATTGGTCCCTATCTAAAATATTGAGGATCTCCGATGTTCGGTTGGCTACAAACGTTTTCCAGCGAGTTGGATGGCTGCTTAACCAAGACAGCACAACTGTGGAGTCTGTCCACGCCCGTATCTTACCCTTCGGAATGTTCAAAACTGTCGAGACTTCCTGTAAAAGCTTAGCTAACAAGACTGCCCCACACAACTCAAGCCTCGGAATGGATATTTGCTTAATTGGTGCCACTCTTGTTTTGGAAGTCACTAGATTAATGTAAACGTTTCCCGTATCATCTAGGACCCGCATATAGACCGCAGCAGCATAAGCTTTACAGGATGCGTCGCTAAAACCATGGAGTTCCAAGGTACTGTTCTTCCTTGAGTCAATCCATCGTGGAAGTCTAAATTTGGTAAGTTCATCCAGTTCTGCACGGTAAGTAATCCACTCGTTTAAAAGATTAGACGGTAGTTTATCATCCCATTCTATTCCTGCAAGCCAAAGCTTTTGAATCATCATTTTAGCTTTTATGATTGCTGGTGATATCCATCCCATTGGATCGAACAATCTTGCTATATCAGAAATAACTTTTCTTTTTGTTACAGGTTCACTGATTGGTGGTAGCTGAACGGAGTACTCGAAATCATCGCCTCGTCGATTCCAGGTAAGTCCCAGTATCTTCATCGTTTCATTTTCTTTTAGTTCTAGGTTGGTTTCTATTGCTTTGTTGTTTTCATTTATTTCTTTAGTTAGTTGCTTATCATTACTTGACCATTTCTGTAGCTCGAAGCCTCCTTTGCTTAGTACGTCAGTAATTTCTGTAAATATCTGTTTTCCTTCAGACACAGTTTGGCACCCAGTGAGCAAGTCATCCATATAAAAGTCATTTAATATTTTTTCAGATGCTAATGGGAATTGGTTTCCTTCGTCATAAGCGACTTGGTGAAGCGCTCTTACTGCCAAGTATGGTGCTGAAGCAGTTCCAAAAGTTACTCTTCCTAATCGCAAATGCTGTATGTCCTCTTTACAGTTAGCTCTCCACACCAACCGTTGGCAGTCAGCATCTTGGTCAGTTACTTTCACCTGTCGATACATCTTGATGATGTCCGCTACCAAACAGATGGGGTGAAGCCGCCACCTCATAATAATGTGCCTGAGGTCGGCTTGTAATGTTGGTCCTACCAGGAGGTTGCTATTGAGTGAAACTCCGTTATTATCCCGATTAGAGGCATTAAATACGACCCGGAATTTGGTTGTGGTTTTATCATCTCTAACAACCTCATGATAAGGTAAGTATACTGCTTCGGTATTATCTATTTCAGATTTTTCTGTTATCGGTTCCATGTGACCTAGCTTTATGTACTCATTAATAACCTCGGAGTATTTAACTTTTAAATCAGGTACTTTTATAAAACGTTTCTCTAAAGCTAGTAATCTTTTTATAGCAATAGAACGCGAATTTCCATATTTGCAGCTCGGTTCTTCCTCTTTAAAAGGTAATTTTACAATATACCGACCGCAACTATCGCGTTTAGTTGTTTTGATAAAAATCTCTTCACAACGTTTTTCATCTGGAGTGAATTGTTTTTTATCCAAAGTAAAGTTGTCTGATTCGAGCTCCCAGAATTGTTTCAGGTTAAAATCTTCATTGCAAATGTTGGTATGCAATGTGATGATAGTACTGTTGCAGTTTACAGTGTTGATCTCACTATCACCTCCCACTTTGCCAGACAAAACCCAACCCAGTTTGGTATTTTGCGCTATTGGTGTTCCAGGCGGGCCTCGTATCAATCCCTCACTTATTATTTGACAATAGACTTCTGCACCGAGCAGTAAATCTATTTTGTTAGGTATATTAAACTTAGGGTCTGCTAACTTCATAACTGGTAAGTTAGGCCACTGCTGGACCACAATTTTCCTTTCGGGTAGAAATGAAGTTAACTTTTTAAGTACATATGCTTTGACTTGTATGGTAAAAGTAGGATCCTGGAGAGATTGTAGTTTGACATAGACTACATTCTTACAATTTAGTGAGGCAGTGTGATCACCCCCCACTCCAACTACAACACTGTTGCATTTGTATCTTTTCAGCCCAAGTAATTGGACTGCAGACTCCGTTATAAAAGAAGCCTGTGATCCCTGGTCGACTAAAGACCTCAGTGTTGTAGTAGACCCTGTGTTAGTTTCTGCTTTTACCAAGGCAGTTGCTAAAACAACCTGACAATTTGTGTTAGAAAAACAACTAGTTATGTTGCCTACCTTGATCTCGTCTTCTGATGTTGTTGCGGTTGCAACAACATTGGTACTATCAACTGATTGCTTGTTTGGTTCCTCACTATCAGTTGTTTGGTTATTATTGGTGGAGTGCAGTAACGAATGGTGTTTTTTCTTGCAAATTCTACATCTAGTGGGCAAACGACACGATTTTACCGAATGATTTGCACCTAAACAATTAAAACACAATCCGGAATTTTGGACAAAATTACGACGCGCTGACAATTCTTCTTTCGCAAATTCTTTACAATTTCCTATTTTATGACTATTGTTCGAACAAAAGGAACATTCAGATGGGTTACCCTGATGAACATGATGTGACTTGGTAGTAGTGCTCTTAACGACTTTAGAACATAAAAATTCAAGTGACCTAAATCTGTGCTCAATAAACTCCAAAAAAATCTTTAAGGTTGGTAATTCGTTATTGTTATTACAAATTTTAGCTTCCCACTGTTTTCGAGATTCATTATCTAACTTAGAACATAATATATAAATAACAATGAGGTCCCAACTTGTTATATCAACACCTTCATTTTTTAACGCATTTAAACATTCATTAGTGGTATCAAACATTTCTTTTAAACAGTTAGATGACTCATTAGTAAGGTTTTTCTGACTGAAGAATCTTTTCAAAATACAATCTGTTAGATATTTCTTATTATTAAATCTATGTTCTAAAATGTTCCAACAAGTAGAATAGTTATCACTTGTGATCGGTAAGTGTCGCAAAAGTTGTTCAGCTTCACCAGTTAGATATCCTTTTAAATAATGTAATTTTTGCACGTTTTCTAACGAGTGGTTGTTGTGAATCAATGAAAGAAATAGGTCCCGAAATGATGTCCATTGTGAATAGTGACCAGAAAACGATGGTATTGTTATTCTAGGCAATTTTACGCCATTCTGGATCATTTTGTTGCCTGCAGAATCCTTATCACAGTCGTCGGACACGATGTTTTTGTTTGTGGTATTAGCCTTCAAACGATCTTTCAATGCTATTTTGTAATCTGAATATAAATCTTCCGATTGACCGTACATGTCATTTAAATAGTAGTCAGACTTTTCAAACTCTTCTCGTTTGCACTGTGTTATGAGTTTTGTATGGGTATCATCAAACATCATCCACTGTTTTTCCAAACTTTCAAGTCTTGTTTCTAAGTAGCTTACAGTGACTCTTTCCTTGGGAGATTTTTTAAAATTAGTATAACCTCTCTCTATTTTTGTTCTTGTATCGACTTGCAATCTTATTAACGAATCCATGTTGATGGTCCAGCAATAACTTTAAAAAATTCTAAGTTCAATTTCCGAAATTTTTCTAAGTCCAAATTTGATCCGAATTTTCTAAGTCCAAAATTGATCAAAATTTTCTAAGTGTTTGAACTTCTAAACACTTAGCCGAAATCGGGCATGGATTCCCCGTCTGGTCACTTTTTGAAATTTTACAAGTCCTTGTAACTTCAAACGACTTTGAACTGATATGAGTCTTTGAAATTTACAAGTTTATGGCACAACAAGAGTACTTACAGTTTGTCCAGAACACAATTACACTGTCACAATCACTTTACTCACAACTTTGATATTTTTCACCGATAGGGGGCGCCACCGTCGCACCGTCCAAATTTTACTCACTACTGTGCACTAGATACTATATCCGGCTACGAATGACCATGAATAAAACCAATGTTACTTGACGAAGACATATAATCAAAAATTGGGTTGAGAGCTTATAGTTTTCGATGCAACGAAACCATAGCGTGATTCAGAAAAGGCGTCTCACCTAACAACGCCATCTAGTTACAGTTTTGGTACTATTATAAATAAATTACTTTACGAGTTACTTCAAGATTATACATTTAGAATTCAGAAGAATTTGTGAAATTGGAATGGTTCTCGTTTTGATATTACTGCAGCATTCATGCTGTGGTGATTAATATAATATAGTTAAGTTGAGGATTACTTCTAAGTACTATACGTTTCGAAAACACGATTCCATTACATTTTACAAAAATATCGCAAAGTTCCCTCTAAAAAGAATTTCAAATGTATAATATTCAATGAAAAACACCAATTTTGGCCATGACATTTTGCAGGACATTTGAACACACCTTAATAAGTAGATACACAAAGTATTATTAGTATATAAGTAAAACTTTCCTACTTAAATAATATAAGGTATTTGCAAGCTTGCAACAGTGTTTAAGGTCTGATATTCAGGACCAAATTAATTCTTTGGTACTTACATAAATATCTATATTATTCAGATTATTAAGTGAACTAATAACTACCGAAATATTCAGACTAAATGCCATTGTGACCAAGTCAGTCCATGAAACATTGTTTTACTTAGGTACAAAAGTTTAAATAAGAAGAATGACAAATCTAACATAATTTGGTACCTACTTACTTAGGTATATGCCATCGTGTTATTTTAATTACACCCTGTACCACTATGACCTACTACATTTGTACATGGCATATTAACATAATATGTAAGTAATAGATTTTTTAATATTAAAACTAAGACAAAATCCTTGTACATTTTAAATGCGAGTCATAAATAATCTTAGTACTACAATCTTAGGCTACAATTAATTCAAGATTTTTTTATGTAGACCCATAATAAATATGAATATGTGTTTTGAGACAATGCAGAAACTTAAAAAATCCAACATAAAAAAATATGTACAACTTGCTAGTAAGAAGCCATCTCGAGTATTGCAGCATAGTCTGGTCACCTAACTATAAGGTTCATATCAAGGGCTTGAATGGCTACAAAAACGGTTCAAATGGCCTCTAAGTTACTCTAATAATATGGGCAATTCGTACCAACAGCGACTTAAGTATTTTAAGATCGAGTCAGTGTGTCTTTAGAAAGCTAGTAACGGGCTCTCTGGATTGTCCGGATTTGCTCAGTAGTTTTATTCCATGCGCATTTGCCAAGAAGTTCCACTATGAGACTTGTCTGCATGGCTAGATGTCATACCAACTTAAAGCATAACTGTCCACTGACAAGAATGTTTGCTACAAACAAAGAGCACGAAAAGGTCATGTCAATGACCTCTTTAGCTCATCGGTATTAGCTGTAAAAAAAGCCGCGCTTGCTCATTAATTGTCATCCCTTGTTCTTATTTTAACAATAAAATCATTTAATTTAAATAAAATTCAATTAAAAATTTTCCATAATCTGTATAACTTGTTATAATAAATTAATTATTATCTGCACATATTGTAGTGCATACTGTGCTTCTCTATAAGTAATGAGGCCTTATATTAAATAAATAAAACATGTACCGAGGTACAAAGTACCTTTTTTTTAAAATGATTTTAGATTTACATAATTATGGTTTTGTACAATTTAAATAGGTACTCTATTGATACTCGCTACTTTGCTTGGTTCAACTACACATAATAATACTCACATTTCGTGCAGGTTTTTTTAGAAAAACCCAAGCAATAAATGAAGCTCTTGATTTGCTCGAAAATATACAATTGGACACACTTCACTCAAAACCCTTTGTATACTAATAAAATAGTTAATTTCTTAATCAGTCTAAATGCCTGTTTTCAATCAGGTGCTTAACTGCATCTGCTCCTGCTTTTAACAGATCACCATCACATCTATCACTTCTTAGATCCCCCTCATATCCTAGTTAGGGGGACAGCTAGACCAAATCCGCCAGGTGGCGCTGTTAAGTAAACATCTGTTAATGTCAAAGCAATTTTTAAATATTTCAAAGTATTAAAGTCGAGCGAATGTAGTGATTACGAGTGCATATAAGTGATCGTGGTGTTGGACTCTCTGCGTGGAAGTGTTATCTCTTTTAAAAACACGCTGAAACTCAAGTTATTACAAGTAAAGTGAAGTTGACAGGTTGGTGATGTTATTACCCAAATAATTAAAGACACTAAACATCCTTACCAAACCATACTAAAACTACATCGAACGGAATCAACTAACGTGTAAAATAAGTGACTATAAAGCGCCTATGAAGAGAATTATGTGCATGCACTGTGCTGTGCTGCCTCTAGTGACAAAAAGCCGTAGCAACGATTTTTAAAATATCTAATCGTTACACAAAATGTTGTCGCTGTGGTAATTATAGATAGCAGCACTCACTTTGTTTTTTCGCACTGTACGCTATAAGTGACATCTGTTATTGAATAGCAGAACCTGGATGTCAACCACCACACCACATCAGTCAACACAAGTGTGTCTCATTAGAGGTGCATTGAGATACCTAGCGACACCTATCGGCTGATAGCAAAATTACCTAGGACAACCTTATACATGCGCCTCCGCAACAAGATCTACCTGACCAAGATTCCAGTCCACTACTCCTAACAAATATAGAGGGAGCTAGTGGAAATTAAATGAACTGAGACGTACCTATATTTTTTTTTTTATTCTACGATCTTTGCAATATATGAAAATGAACTTCTTGGAGAACATCACTTTCCGCCGCACCCGCTCACGATCGGAACATTCGGAACCAAGTGAGAGTGACATAATTTCACAAACGCTGAATTACACAGCAAACAGTATGCCAGAAGTAACCGAAGACGATGAAAGTGGTCAACAAATAAAGATAATGAAGGATAAGATTGAAGAATTAACATCACAACTAACTAGCGCCCACAACGAAATAGAAATATTATCACTAGAAAATAGTAAATTGAAGAAAAACAACGAAGATTTAATAAAGAAGAACGAGATGTTTAAAAGAATTGCCAGTAGCCCCATAAAACACAAACCTACGCCAAAGAAGAACACGAAAAAGAACAGTAACACGGAAAAAATACTAACAAATATCCAACCAGAAAGTGCGGATGGTAACTATACAAATATCTCTGTTGCCACTCAAAATATTGATCATACCACAGTTCTGGATTCCCAATATCCGGTTTTGGTATCGTCCTCGAAACACAAATTATGCATTATAAGTGGTGAAACGTCCAACAGGCTATACACTTTAACTGAAAGGACACTATTATGTAATTATGAAGTTTGCCACTACCGTAAACCCAATTGTGGAATAGAATGTATCTTAAGCAATATTGATGGAAAAGTCCGTGATTTTACAAAGTCTGACTATTGTGTTATTTATATTGGCGGGGAAGATTTTAGGGAAACTCATAACTATAGGAAACTTGTCATGTCCATTCATGAATACTTGATGCCTTTAACTCATACTAACTTTATAATTTGTTTACCAACATTTAAATACATGATTAATACTAATGTTATGTTTAATAGCCGAATAGAAGCATTTAACAACCTACTTTACATGGATGTCGAGACCAATAAGTATGCTTTTGTCTTAGATTCAAACCTGAATTTACCTTATACTAATAATACGTATAGCCAACGTTTTGGGACTTTGAACTACAAAGGTCAAGAAATAATAATGCACGATTTACAAGACCTTATTAAAGACTTAAGTTTACTGAACTCTGTTCAAGTGGAAGTTGATAGTTTCCAAAAGAAACAACAACAATCTTTAATACACATCGAAACACAGAATAATTCTCAGCTTTTTCTTGAGTAACCGCAATAGCTTTGATCAAAATCCCTTAAAATCTATTAAAATATTATTCCAAAACATCCAAAGCCTTTATAACAAACAGCATATAATGGAAGCATTCATTACTCAAGGCCCGAAATACCAGGCCATTTGTATATCCGAAACATGGCTATCACGTGATAAATTAAGTATGATAAATTTTAGTGGATACAACGTTGCTTCATCCTATTGTCGGGAAAACCGAGGAGGTGGCGGCGTTTGTATATTACTCCAAGATCACATAAACTACGTGGATAGAACCGATATAACCGATATGTCAATTGAATATATTTTGGAGGTCTGCGCTGTCGAAATACCAGACGAAAATGTAATTTTGATTTTAATGTATTGGAACAGAAGAGAAGAAAATATATTTTACAGTCAACTCAATAAAATACTTACCTATATAAATAATAAATATACAAAGCGTAACGTCGTTCTCGGCGGGGATTTCAATATAGACATCCTAAAAAATAATACAAAAACAAATAATTTTATAGACCTCATGTCTGAATTTAAATTCACACAGCATATTAAACATCCTACACATATAACACAAACAACATCGACCTTACTAGACCACATTTTTACAAATTTTAATAAAAATGAAGTACATACATGTGTGGAAGATCTAGGCTTCTCAGATCACTGTGGTACAATTATTGACTTTAAGGTACCACAACGACCTAAACCAACAATATGGTATGCTGAAAAACGGTTATACACTAAAACCAATATCGAATCTTTTAAATCAACTTTAAAATCAATAAATTGGAGGGAAATCATTCTAGAAACACAAAACGCAAACCAAAACTATACAGCTTTATCCAACATATTAACTCAAGCATTGGACCAAAACATACCAAAAACAAAAATTAAACTAAGGACGCATTACAAAAAGTACTAGTTAACTAAAGGCATAAAACTATCATGTACAAACAAAAGGCTACTGAAAATATTAATTACAAGGACAAACAATACAATACTAAAGAGACATTATAAAAAATATGAAAAAACATTAAAACATGTAGTAACTACATCTAAAAAACTACACTACATTAAAAAAATTAAAATATCCCAAAACAAGGTTAAAACTATGTGGAGTGTTGTACATGAACGGACTAATAAAAAAGTATCTGCAAAGACAGACAACATCCAATTGCAGATAAATAATACACTGATTTCAGACCCTAAACAAATAGTGAATCATTTCAACAACTATTTTGCGACCATTGGCAAAGACAGCACACGCCCGGCTGGCAGTGAGGCACAGGGAACACCTGTACACAACCCTACAGAAAATACCTTCTTCCTTCGCCTATTAGATATAAAAGAAACGCACAGAATTATAACAAACTTAAAAAACAAAAAAAGGTTGCGGCATAGACGAATTACCCCCCTTTTTAATAAGACAATGCGCAGATGAACTTGCAGTACCTTTCTGCGTATGTATAAACCAGTCTTTCGATGATGGTATATTTCCTGATGTCTTAAAAAAGGCCATTGTAAAGCAAATTCATAAAAAAAGTCAAAAACTGACCCCAGTAACTATCGGCCAATAGCTCTCCTACCCACGTCATCCAAAATTTATGAAAAGGCTATGTGTGACCAAATATACAGCTTCTGCGAAAAATATAAAGTGTTTGATGAAAGTCAAAACGGGTTTCGTAGACAACGGTCCACAACACTTGCTGTTTATAAATATGTAAAGGAAATACTAAATGCCTTAAATGACAAAAAATACGCAGTTGGAATACTCTTGGACATGACAAAAGCATATGACAAAGTCCAATTTAAAATACTTCTAGATAAATTGCATGGAATAGGAATTCGGGGAACAGCTCATAAATGGTTTGCATCATATTTAAAAAACAGAGAGCAATATGTGGAAACAGACTATTTCAATCGCGAGAATAAACAAATAACACACGTAAGATCTGATAAAATGATCATGAACGCATCAATCCCACAAGGTAGTGTCATCGGATGTCTTTTGTTTATTATCTATATCAATGACCTTCCCAAAATAATAGATGAACCGTGCATACTATTCGCGGACGATATATCTGTACTCACAACATGCAAAAATAATTGTAATATCGATGAACGGCTAACAACAATATTAGATAAAATAACAAAATGGCTAAGCGAGCACAACCTCGAAATAAATTATAATAAAACTAAAGTGATGACTTTTCATCCACGTCAGAAAACCCCAATAACAGTTAACCTCATAGCAAATGACACAAAAATAGAGGTCGTTAACGATTTCTCACTATTAGGTCTCACCATAGATACACACATCTCCTGGAAGCCCCATATCAAATGTGTACGTTCAAAACTTTCCAAATTTTGCTACGCGCTACGAGAAGTGAAGAAAACCACTGACATACAAACAGCTTTGACTACGTACTACGCCTACGCATATGCATGGCTCAACTATGGGATAATTATGTGGGGAAACAGCACAGATGCGCACACACTGTTTATTCTGCAAAAGAAATTAGTTCGCATCATAGTTAATGTAACACAAACCGACAGCTGCAAACTTATCTACAAACAACTTAAAATACTCACACTACCGTCCATCTATATTCTTGAGGTATGTAAATTTGTCAGAAAATATAAGAACTTCTACACAACTCGTGGAAACAAACATAATGACCGGTCAGTGAGATACAAAAACATGTTAATGCCTCCCTCCTCGCAAATGAAACTTCATACAAACAGCCCATATATAATGTCGATTAAGATTTATAATAAATTACCAGATTGCTTATCAAATGAAATCAGTGACACAAAATTTGTAAATAAACTTAAAATAATTCTAGTTAATAAAGCTTACTACTCAATATATGACTGATAAAAATATTGACAGTGATCTTAGTGCTTAGCAATAATATGTTGTGATACTTAATTTTTGATTATTTAATTTAATTTGACTTTATTACTAATTATTTGGTTTTTATTTCTTATTATATAATTTAATAATAATTGAAAATGCATTGATAGTTATAATTTATAATTTTTTATTGATGAATTTATTTTTTATATGTATTACTATGTTGCTGTGCCCTTACAGGGTCCATAATTGTACCTTAGTTTTAAGACTTATTTAACACCTTTCCACATTATGGTATGCAAATAAATATGAATATGAAATCATACCAAGGATAAAATGTGCTGGTACAATATGTATGGAACCTTTTAAAAGTGATTCAAGTATGGAAAGCATTAATTAATGATTTTTAGCACTTTCCCAAAAGCAGCTGTCCTATCTTCCTGTCTTAAAGCAATTCTGCCCAACTGTTCATACTTTTTGAACGGTTCCATACATATGGTACCTGTAGATTCGAGCCGCAATATGACTGCTTGGCCTTGTTTCACATAGCGGGGCCGGGTTAAAGTCTTTTGACCAGTTTTGCGGTCTACTAGGCAGATGAGTCCTTTCACAGTGACTTCCTGTGTAGCGCAATGTATGTGCATTATAGCTGAGAAGCCTGCGCATATTAAAGATTTTGATTCTAAAATTACCAATTGTACATCAAATAATTTCCCAGTTGAAACAGGATTATTTATGTCACACAACACAAAGCCTATAGACACTTCTTCCTCTTCAATGCTTTTTATTTTAACTTTTATGTTTTCTCCAGATGAAACTGATGTTACTACTATATCGTCAGTCCAAAGTTGTTCCCCGGCCCCGCGTAGTGAGTTGTGCACTTAGAAGAAATCGGCCTTTAAGTTCTCTAGTGGTTATATTCTCTATGATTTGACTATACGCTGTATTTTTTTTTTGGCTTGTGGTATGTACAGATACGGCTAACTTTGCGACGAAAATCTAGACGTTTTACTAAGTGTACGCTTTGTACAGAGCCTTAAGTCGTAAGCGCTCATGAGACGGTATTTTGCCAAATTTTATCCCTAAGGGGGTGAAACAGGGTGGCAGAGTTTGTATGAAAGAATGCGATTGCTTGGCGGGATTAACTTGAAATTTTGCATAGGCAATCTATATAACATCACGATAAACATTAAGGAACTGAGCAGTATGTAAAACCGCTAGAGACAGCTTGTTTAATATATTGAGCTAAGTCCAAGACAAATTAACAAGCGTTTTTTTTTGTCCTCCGAATGACTTATTTCTTTTAAACAATCTTATGGTAAACCAATTTGAAAAAGAGACTCTTTTAAACCCTTATACCCCCCATTAACCTTTTAAAATTGAAGGGTTAAGGGGGGGGGTATGGGCTTTTTTACAGTCCTTTCATGTGTGAAAGGACTGTTATGAAGGCATATTGTGATTGTATCTTTGACATGCGCATTATAGAGAGAGCTTCTGCAAGCTTCTGAGAGCCCTTCATGAGCTTCAGTTGGCTTTCTAACTCCCATAAATATAACCAACTCACCTTCTGAGATTGGGACCATAAAGTGCGGGAAAATGGTTCGTTCCTTGCTTTTGCCACGAGTATTAGTCGCGTACAACACAGCCGTCAGTTCTGCTTATCCACAATATTCGGTATATAAAAAACACCATCTCTGTCGGTAACATTCTTCAGTCGTACCCCATCTTCGTCGACGTTGTCCAGGTGAACAATCTGAGAGCGACCACCGTCCCAACCTGTAAAAATTAGAAACAAAAATAGAACTCATTGATGTTGGTCGATGTCTTTAGCAGGAATTCTAGCCGTATAAATGTATTGTCTAAAAATAAATGTCTGTAACCCCATGGACGGTACGGCCCTGTAAGGAAGCCTGTGTACCATTAATGAGTATAAGTCTTATGAACTGACTAGCCGTGCACCGCGCGGGCAGTCCGGGATAAAAAAGTATCTAATCGTCTATGTGTTAATCTTGTAGTCTTTGTGTTAATCGAAGGTATAAATAAAAGCATCTACACACCAAGTTTTATCCAATTCCGTTAGACCAATTAAGCGTCAAGGACGAACAAATATAACCAGATACATACAAACTTAAGCCTTTACAAAATTTGTGTGATTATATATACTACTTTCATTGTGAATTTCTCACCTTTCTTGCAATTGGCTCTGAGTGAGTTGGGGTAATTCTGGTGACTTCGCAAGAAGGCACTTCGGGTGGGCCTCCCGCGGATACGTTGAAGAAGCATGCCTTTTTCATTTCGCCAAACTTGTTCGTGACAGCTTAAGCTGCCGACGTCTCCGCCGCGGGACAGCCAATTCAGGTGGGAACTGTATCGGTTTTTGAAACCGACCACTTTGTGTAATTCACAACATCAAGAACTTGATTTTAATAATAATAAAGCATGAAAATAAAAAGAGCTAATAAATATTAAGGGGCTCCCTACGAAAAGAGTTTCAAAATATACATTTTACAAATGGTAACATAAAAGTCACAAAAAAATGCAATACTTTGATTGGCACTGTTCAATTTTGCAGAGATATTGTTTTCATATACTACTCTGTCAAGAAAGTACCGGGAAAAGATCAATAATACACAAAATGTCTGTTATTCATCCAAATTTATTTTATCACCTTCAAAGTATGCTCTTTTAGAAACGATACACTTGCGCCAACGAATAATCCATTCATCAAAACATTTTTTAAACGCTGCTTCCGAAATTGAGTTCAGTTCTCGCCGCGAATTCTCCTTTATGTCTTCTATCGATTGAAAACGGGTGCCACGAAGTGGTAATTTGAGTTTAGGAAAAAGAAAAAAAAGTCAGCAGGAGCCATATCTGGTGAATATGGTGGTTGCTGGATGGTATTTGTTGTGTTTGGTCAAAAATTCGTTCACAATGATAGCCTTGTGCGAAGGCGCATTGTCGTGGTGCAATATCCAAGAATTTTCTTTCCACAAATCTGGCCTTTTTCGTCGAATTTGCTCTCTTAAACGCCGCATAACGCTCAAATAATATTCTTTATTTACCGTTAGACCTTCCGGTAAGAATTCAGAGTGCACAACACCGCGATAGTCAAAGAAAACAGTCAACATGACTTTGACTTTTGATCGACTTTGGCGTGGTTTTTTCGGTTTCGGTTCAGTTGGAAGGCGCCACTCCGAAGCTTGTTGACTAGTTTGCATGTCAAACTCGTAAACCCACGTCTCGTCACCAGTAACAATGCGTTTCATGAATGTTGGGTCCGAACTGACTCGTTCTAGCATGTCCTCAGCGACTTTCATGCGATTGAGTTTTTGGAGAAAATTCAGATCTTTTGGGACTAGCCGAGCAGCAACATGTTTCATACCCAAATGATTAGTTACAATGGTACGGATCGACTCGTGAGATACAGAAAGTTCGGCGGCTATCTCTCTCAGAGTTGAATGGGGATTTTCAGTCACTATTTTCTTCACTTTTGCGATGTTAACTTCAGTTGCAGACGTTGACGGCCTACCAGAGCGAGGCAAATCTTCCATCACATCTCGACCGCTTTTGAACGCTTTGAACCACTCATAAGCACGAGTTTTTGATAAAGTCGATTCACCGTAAGCCTTCTGTAACATTTTCAGTGACTCCGAACACGAAATTCCATTGGCGATGCAAAATTTAAGACAAACTCTTTGTTCGATATTTGTGTCCATTATGAAATTCGCAATACACACTATATATGATATTACTAAAACCAGCACTGTATTTAATACTAGCTGTGCCCGCGACTTCGTCCGCGTGGAATAGTATTTTGGGCATCATATTTATTTTTGCAAACAACCTCCTCAGCTTTATAAATTATAACTGTTACCCACGACTTTGTCCGCGTCTTAGCCCAAGTTCCGGAATTCTGTGAGGATAAACGTTGAGAACGTTCAGCGCTTGATTCCCGTAGTCGGTTCACCAAAGTTCGAGAACTCTGTGAGGCTAAACGTTGAGAACGTTCAGCGCTTGATTCCCGTAGTCGGTTCACCAAAGTTCGAGAACTCTGTGAGGCTAAACGTTGAGAACGTTCAGCGCTTGATTCCCGTTCTCGGTTTATCAAAGTTCGGAAATTTTGTAAGGATAAACGTTCAGCGCTTGATTCCCGTTGACGGTTTGCCGAAGTTCGGAAATTTTGTAAGGATAAACGTTCAGCGCTTGCTTCCCGTTGACGGTTTGCCGAAGTTCGGAAATTTTGTGAGGCTAGATACTGCGAACGTTCAACGATCGATTCATTAGCACGGTTTTGTTCACTGATTCCTCGTTGAGTAGCCAACCTATGCATATTTTCATTCTCTGTTTCACTGCTGCGCAAAGCTCGCAGCCGCTTTGCGGTAACAGTCTGCCAAGAAAGCTGAGTTCTTTTTCTAGGCATTATAGTGACGAAGAAAGAAAATAGGAAATGAAAACTTAACCAAACCGTAACTCGTAATCAAGAAAAAACGAACGTAAGGTTAATAATTAGGATCCTAATTATTGTTACCTGTATTTGGTACTTACGTAAAATATAAGGTTAACTAACTGTGTACTTAAACTAAAACCTAACCTAATAAGGGCTGATTTTTTAATAGTCAGTTAATTTTTATCTGAGGAGTAAAAATAGCAGTTTGACATATTTTCTATAGATGAGCTGTCAAACCGCCATTTTTATTCCTCAGATAAAAGTTATCTGACTATTGAATAAACAGCCCTAAGAATAATTATGTAGATGACACCTATTTACAGGTATTATCTACAATTTTTTTTTTAATAATTGTGAAATTTATAAAAAAAAATAGCTCATGAGGAGCTCGTGGCTAAATAATAGCAGCCGCTCGGGTCGATCTTTAGGTTAAGCCGCGCTTGCCTAGGTTGGTCTGTGGATGGGTGACCAGTGACCACCCGTTACATACCGAGTTTCCTCCGTGCCTCGGAAAGCACGTTAAGCCGTTGGTCCCGGCTGTCATTTGTAGATCTTTGACAGTCGTAACAGGTAGTCAGTGTTCCAAAAGTCTGACAACCAGTCTTACCAAGGGGTATCGTATTACCCAGTATTAACTGGTTGTGGAGGTCAGATAGGCAGTCGCTCCATGTAAAATACTGATATTCAGCTGCATCCGTTTAGACTGGAAACCGACCCCAACATAGTTGGGAAAAAGCTAGGCAGATGATGAATAATTGTGAAATTATTAGAACCAAAATATTATCCTTGACAATCGTAGAGCTATACCCCCCCTCCGCGTCGCCCGCAAGCAACGCCTCTCCTCGCCCATGCCCAGCGTCATGTTTTGCACATCATGCGGCGCGTGTGAATTTTATATCTGAGTTATTTTAAAATTGTAATATCTTCTAAGATGTTCATTGAAATTAAGTGATGTCAAAGACAATTTTGTTCACAATTAAATACTGTTAATCAACAACACATTTATTTGGATAAAGATTAATATTATTATGTTGAAACAACTCTAACAAATAATTGGTAATCATGCATTAATTTTGACCAAATTTGATTACCATAAAAACGGTTCTAGTGAGTTAATCTTAAAAGATAGACATATACCGTCACGGACATTTTTTTAGATCATTTCAAGAGGAATAATTCTTTTCTACATATTTTTTTGATATCTTTAACCGTTTTCGCAGCGCACGCAACGGAAGCCCTCAAAGATGAATAATTTTCCCCGTTTTTTTCACATTTTCCATTGTTTCTTCGCTCCTATTAGTCGCAGCGTGATGTTATATAGCCTAGCCTAGCCTTCCTCGATAAATGGTCTATTCAACACAAAAAGAATTTTTCAATTCGAACCAGTAGTTCCTGAGATTAGCGCGTTCAAACAAACAAACAAACAAACTCTTCAGCTTTATAATATTAGTATAGATATTAGTATAGATAAATAAAACATGTACCGAGGTACAAAGTGTAACGACCGTACGCTGAGATGTACTGTAGGTTAGTATAAGTGTCGGGTACTGTGGCCCAAATAAACATTCGCTGCCCAACCGCCACCGCGTACGGACGTGCTACCTGCTCGCCCCGCCGCTATTGTGTTGTGTCAGTGCTCGCCGATTCGTCACGCTCGCGTGACGTCATCCGTAGTCTCGGACTACGCCCGCAACAATTGCTGTCTTTTTCAAGACAGCTCTTGTTACAGTGTTTCTCTTTTCGGAGATTCTGTCAAACGTTACTTGCCCCTTCTGGGAAAATCCACAGTTTCGTGGTTCTTGGTGGAAACCTTTCGGTGCCAACGAAGCCAAGAGGTGTTGACCCGATACACCGAGTCTACCCCCTTCAGGGGTGACCCAAATTGGAAGGGCACTGAACACACGGCCTTGGGGGATCTCCTAGTCGCGCCCAGTTGCTTAACCCCGTTCTCTTTCAGCATTCACCCGGGTCGTCTGGGTGTGTCAACCCCAGCGCCCCGGACCGGTCTTCTGACCCTAGGGCCCCGCTGCTCAATAAGACTAGCAGCGGGTTTACAAGCTTAGGGCACACCTTAGGTACTCACCTCCCTGTCATACACAATCCCGACAGGGAGGCTACACACCCCCGGGCCCACCCACCCGGGGAGTTAGGATTTTTAGGGCCTTAGGTGAGCTTCACTCATGCCGGTTAACTTTTAACCGCCTTAGGGCTATTTTTCCATTATGGCGTCGGAGAGCGCCATATTGGCGTTTCTCCAACGCTTGTTTAAGGATCTGCCTCATTTAGAGGCTAAGTATGGCGCCGAACTCGCAGCACTGGAGCGCAATTCCATTGCGCAGTTCAGTGACTGTCTCGACAGCCCGCTCTCGCCGCCGCCTGCCGACAAAGGCAGGCCACGTAGCGAGCTAATCCCGCCGCCGGTGACTCGCCCTTTGTCCGGGCCGACAAAGGGTTCTGAGAAACCGGACCCCGTGAAATCCATTGTTCGCAGTACAATGGTACCGACAAAGGGTTCCGAGAAATCGGACCCCGATAATTCCATTGTTCGTGGAACAATGGCGCCGACACAGGTGTCGTCCGCACCTGAAATTATGGACACGTCATGCCCGGTATCCGATTCCGAGCATGCTGCTGAACTCTCGGACATCTCTTCGACCTCGGAAGACGAGTACCAACTCGTCGGAAAGGGAAAGAGGAAGAAGGGCAAAAGCTCGCAGGCCACCAAGGCCAAAAAAGCTGCCGAAGCGCCTACCTGCCCTCCCTCTCCCCTCCCCTCGACCTCCGCCGCCGCTGCTCATACCAGCCGGCCAGCTAGCCCTAGCGTTGCCCCCGCTGCGACTTCAGCTAAAAAGCTGAAACCTCCTCCTCCGGTCTTTCTTCAAGAGAAAGCCAAATGGACCGACGTGTCCAAGTTGTGTCTGGCTCACAAGATCCAGTACACCAAGGCCACCAACACCCAGCAGGGTATTAAAATAACAGTCCCGACTGCTTCTGATTACAGGGAGCTGATCCGTCAACTGCGTGGAAGGAACATCGCCTTCCACACCTACACCCTCCCAGAGGAAGCGCCCACTCGTGTGGTGATCAGGCGCGTCCCGAAGGAGATCCCGTCAACCGACATCCTAGAAGACCTCAAGGCCCAGGACATCCCAGTCTTGGCCGTCCACCGCCTTCACAAAGCGAGAGGAGGCGAACAGTACGATATGGTACTGGTCGTCTGCGAACCAGTGGAGGGTCATCATCCCATTTTTAAAATCCGTTCCGTCTGCTCTCTTACAGGCATAGCAGTCGAGAAACCGTACAGGTCCCACGTCATCGGTCAGTGCCACCGATGCCAACTCTACGGGCACAGTCAGAGGAACTGCTACGCGCCTCACAGGTGCGTCAAGTGCCTGGGCGACCACGGCACTGCTGACTGCCCACGACCGAAGGACATCGCTCTCTGCACAGAGCCACCCAGCTGTGTGCTATGCGGCCAGTCCGGGCACCCGGCTAACTACCGAGGCTGCCCCAAAGCGCCCAAACCATCCTCCTCGAAGTTGGCGAAGCGTGCCCACGCCCGCCAGCAACGTGAAAGCCCCTCTGTGAGGTTTCCCTCCTCGCAGATGCCAGAGCGCCTCAGTCCACAGAGGCCCATCCCATGGACTCAGCAGAGCCACCAGCGAGCGTTCCCAGCTCTCGCTCAGGCTAAGTCCAACACCATTCCCGGGCTCTTAGATGCCCCCGTCCCTCCGCCTATTACTCGCGAAATCGTTCCCGCGCCCTCTCAACCCGCGCTCTCTCAACTCGCGCCTTCTCAACCCGCGCCCCCTCGTCCCGTGGCCTCCGGCGCCGCGGCCGGACGCGGTAGAAGGAATTACGAGATCATCACCAAGGCCTTTGGTGCTTTTGTCACCGCAGAAGCCGACCGTATGGCAGACGAAATCGAAGCTGCCAATGGTGATGCCGCAACTTTGTCACGCATCTGGGAGTCATATCCCACGATCCTCTCGAACCTCCGAGAACTTACTTTTAATAAACCTCTCAATGGCTAACAAAAATTTAAGTTGCTTCAAACCCCGTTCCCTCAAGTTAGGTTATTTTAACGCCAACGGCATTAGAGACCAACGTGATGAGATCGCCTCGTTTTTGCGCGACCATCAAATAGATATTCTCCTCATCCAGGAAACCTTCCTCAAGCCTTACCATCGCGACCCGAGAATTGCCAACTATCGCGTAGTTCGCAACGATCGGTCGCGCTGCCACAAAGGCGGTACGTTAATTTATTACAAGAAGGAATTGCACTGCATCCCTCTAGATCCTCCTCCCTTAAAGTCTCTCCTCGAGGTATCCATTTGTCGGCTTGGTATGACCGGTCACCAGCCTATCTCCATCGTTTCCGCGTACATTCCTCCCGCTAGTTCATCAGAGGATCATACACCTCTCATGGGCGACCTGACTTCCCTATTCGGCTTGAGTGACTCCGTTATCATAGCGGGTGATCTCAACGCCAAGCACCCCGCCTGGAATAGTTCGACGACCAATCCCAGAGGAAGAGCCCTCTTCAACTTAGGTGACAGACTTAACTTTGACCTTATCGCGCCTATGGAACCCACCCACTTTCCCCACGACCCCGCGCACCGCGCCGACGTTCTCGACTTAGCGCTTCTCAAAAATATCAACCTTAGGTTGCATACCATTGAGACGATTCACGAACTAGACTCGGATCACCGCCCAGTTTTTCTCCACTTAGTTCCTCGCTCGGGCCCTTCTGACCCCAGCCAGCCCAAACCTGCCCAAGTCCAAGTGATAACTGACTGGAAGAAAGTCAGCGAAAAGCTGAACTCCGCCACGTCACCTCACCTGGACGCCATCCCCGATCACATAGTTTCGGCCGCAGACACGACGGCCGCTATCGACTCGTTTACAGAGCACGTTCAATCCATACTAAAGGATTGTTCACGGGAAGTCCCAGCAATGAGTGATCATCGCTGGCGTCTACCCGCTGACGTACGTGATCTGATAACCGAGAAGAACGCGGCCATTCGTGCCTACAGCCATTTTCCCTGCGACGCGAACAAGGCTCACATGCGCTCATTACAGCGTGCTGTAAGGAAACGCACTAGCGAGCATCGTTCGAATCGTTGGGACAATGAGCTCAGCGAACTGGAACCCACCCACCAAGCCTTTTGGCAACTACAGAGAAGAATGCGCGCCACCGAGGAGGCTTCGATGCCCCCGCTCATTCGTCCGGACAAAAGCGTCGCATTCGATGACTCTGAAAAGGCAGAATGCCTAGCAGACAGTTTGGAGTCCCAGTGCTCCCCTAGCACACAACCGGTCATCAAGCGTCACCTCGACAAGGTGAACGCAGAAGTAGAACGTAGAGCTGCCCTACCTCCCGTAGAAGACCCCGATGATCCTCTGCCCCTCGTCACGCCCGACGAGGTGCAAGACATCATCAAAAGGCTTCAACCACGGAAAGCTCCCGGCTCCGACGGTATCACCAATAGGGTAATCAAACTCCTCCCCGCTCAGCTCATCATCCTTTTGGCGGCCATCTTCAATGGCGCCTTGAGCAACAACTTCTTCCCCCAGGTATGGAAAGAGGCCACTGTTATCGGTATCCCCAAGCCAGGCAAGCCCAAGTCTGAGCCCACGAGCTACCGACCCATCAGTCTCCTGAACGCACTCGGCAAAATCTATGAGAGACTTATTTATAAGCGACTCAGAGATTTCGCCGAGACTAAGAGTCTCATTCCCAACGAGCAATTCGGCTTCAGGACCGAACATTCGTGTATCCAACAGGTCCACCGCATCGTCGAACACATGAGCGCTGGCTTCCAGCGCGGGGCGATGACGGGCGTACTATTCTTCGACATAGCGAAAGCTTTCGACAAAGTCTGGCACAACGGCTTATTATACAAGCTGTACTCACTAGGAGTGCCGGACCGTCTCGTGCTCATCTTACGGGACTTTTTGTCGAACCGCACCTTCCGCTATCGCATAGGGGCCTCATTTTCTTCCCCTCATCCTATTAGGGCCGGTGTCCCTCAGGGTTCCGTCTTATCCCCCCTCGTCTTCACGCTGTTCACTAGCGATATTCCCAAGAGCAAAAATGCTCAGTTAGCTCTGTTCGCGGATGACACGGCCATTTATCATACTGGCCGCTGTACAAACGCTATCGCCCGTACCCTCCAAACCTCAGCCGACGTCCTAGGCGCTTGGTTCAGGAAATGGAGAATCGAGGTGAATCCCGGTAAAAGTCAGGCGGTTATTTACTCCAAACCACGCTTTAATCCTCCGATCCCCAGTCCGATCGCTATGTACGGCAAGCCTATCCCCTGGGAGAAGCAAGCCAAATACTTAGGTGTCATTCTAGACAGTCACTTGTCCTTCGCGGCTCATATCAAAGCGGCTCGTTCGCGCGCTGCCTTTGCTATGGGTAGGCTTCACTTTTTAATTCAGGCAAAAAGCAAATTGTCACTCAAGTGCAAATTGCGTATATACACCGCGGTCATCCGTCCCATCATGACATACGCATGTGTCGTGTTCGCCCACTCCAACCCGCGTAGCCTTCATAAGATGCAGGTCTTGCAAAACCGATTCCTTCGTAAAATCACGGGAGCCCCTTTTTACGTCCGTAACGATAGTCTTCACTTAGACTTAAGAATCCCCACCGTCGTTCAATTCATGAAGCGCCTTACCAAGCGCTTCTTTGACTCCGCGTTAAAACATCGCAACCCCCTTATCGCATCGGCCGCTCGATACGATCCCTCGCGAATAAGTAAAATTCGTCGTCCCCGTCATACCCTCGTCACTCCTGACGATGCTACAACCCTGCTTCAGGAGAGCAGCAGGGAGACTAGCACTCTTCGAAAATTCAGACGCAAAGCGCCGTCATTCCGTCCTCGCCGACGAGGCCCGTCGCGACGTCCCGGTAATTGTCCCACCCGTCCCTTGCAAGAGCCAGCCCGCGCTGCTGAGCCAGTAAGTCCAAATCAGCCCATAAATAATATCACTCAGATCCAGCTTGTCCCTTGCTGTCCCTCAGCGACGCCCTAAGCCGAGGCTCGTACCCCACAGGGGGTGCCCTTAGCGTGTAGTCGCTTAGTTTATAAGTTTTTACCCTGGCTGGAGGTCTTAATTTTTAAGGCATCCACAGGATTCGCCCGGTTAAGCAGACGACAACCTCCTTGGTTGAACTGCGAGATGCCATTCCTAAAAAAAAAAAAAAAAAGCCCAAATAAACAGTTTGTTGCTTACCGCCGCCTTTTACTCACGTCTCATTGGCGACGAGAACGGGATTACTTTTTAGTTTTTAACTTTTTTGTTTCGCGTGTGTCAAGATGCCTATTGGTAAAATTGAACCATTCAATTTGAGCTCTAAACAGTGGCCAGCTTATATCCGTCGAGTAAATCAGTACGTACTACTGAATGAAATCGGCGTTGAACTGAAAGTGCCTATGCTAATAACGGTCGTAGGGGAAGAAACATATGCGCTTATGTGCGATCTGTGTTCACCAAGTTATCCGGAGAACAAAACGTACGACGAATTAGTAAGATTAGTGGCAGAACACCTGGAACCGCAACGATCGGAGATCGCCGAACGCCACGTGTTTCGGTTGCGCCGACAGCGCCCGGGCGAGTCCCTCACAGAATACCTGCAGGCATTGAAACACCTGGCAGCTACGTGCAGCTTCGGAAAGTGCAAGTCATGTTCGACGCTGGAAGAGAATTTGCGCGACCAGTTCGTCTCAGGACTGGCAAGTGACGTAATGCGATCGAGAATATTCGCAGAAAAGAACGTGCAATACAAAGAAGCAGTGGAGCTGGCGCTGGCATTAGAGGCAGCGGAGAAGCATGCCGAAGTGAGCGGCACCACGATGGTGACAGCGGCAAACTCAACGGTGGTGGCGAGCAGCGCGGCGGGCGAGGGCCTGCACTACGCACGCGGTGGCGGCGGACGAGCCGGCCAGCGCGGGCGCCAGGCGCGCGCGCCGGCCACAGGCGCAGGATCAGGCAGCGGAGCTCCATTTTGCTGGCGCTGTGGCAAGGCGCATACGGCCGACAGATGCCGATTCAAAAACTATAGTTGTGATGAGTGCAAACAAAAAGGTCATTTAAAAGTGATGTGTAAACAAGTACGTGACAAAGACACCCGACAAAATTACGTGAGCGAAGAAGAGTCGGATGACGGTATGTTTAACATTGAAGTGGCAGCTCGAGGGAACAAACCATATTTTATTAAATTAACTATAGATAACATTGACATTAAAGGTCTCTGCACACAGCGGGCGCGGCGCGGCGGGACGGGACGGCGACGCGACACTGAGCAGTTGTAATGTACTAGATATTACCGACGACGCCACACAGAGCCGTCCCGCTCGACGCGACGGTAACCGTCGCGCCACGCCGCCGCCGCGCCGAGCGGGAATACAAGTCAGAAGCGGCGGGGACGGGCGCGGCGGGACGCCAGCGCAGCGCCCTCAGGACGCCGACGCTTTGTGTTGTTTGGTTTACGTATGTAGTAGTCACACTGCCGGCGGGGCGTGAGCACGTCGCGTCGGACGGTACGGAGCGTGAATGTGATTTTGTATCGTTTTACAAAAATGGATGTCGAAAAATTAGTCGAATGTGATCGTGCTCACGTATGTTTGTACGATTTGGGCCATAGGCCGTATAAAAACGGTATACGGTCGGCGTGAATGGGCGCCGCGGGACGGGACGTGATCGCGTCCGCAGTGTGAACGCTGCCGCCGCGCCAGCGCAGCGTCGCCGCCCCGCCACGCCGCGCCCCGCCACGCCACGCCGGCTGTGTGCAGAGACCTTTAGTGTGAAGTGGACACAGGTAGCCGCATTTCGGCAATTAGTGAAAAAATGTACAAACAGATGTTCTCGCATAAAAAAATTGTCGCAGACAAGTTATTGTTACGTTGTTACTCGGGCTCCCCAATTACGTCATTAGGTTATATAGAAGTAGATGTGTGTTTAGGACAAATAAAAGGGAAGTCATTGCGTCTTTACGTTATCCTAGGGGGCGCACGACCCTTGCTAGGTCGAGAGTGGATGCGAGTTTTAAAAGTATCTCAAATAACACTCAATGAAATAATAGATGACGACTGGGTGACGCAATTGTGTAATGAATTCCCCGAAGTATTTTGTGAGAAGTTAGGAACTTGTAAACAACGCATCCGCTTACAGCTCACAGATAACGAACCGGTTTATGTGAAGGCGAGACCGATGCCTCTGGCACTTCGCGCAAATTAAGTGATCGACACTTGATTAGTTTAAAAAAAACTACACATGTATTTATATTTACTTATTGCTAATTTGACAATATTCTTATAACTACTTAAATGCTATTGTGCGTGGAGGGGGATTTGCTGACGAAGCGAATAGAGTTGGGGTCATCACACTTAACTCGCACGTGTTGAGAGGGAATTAGAACGTTTAGAGACAGATGGCACTATCTACCGCGTAGATTATTCCGACTACGGGACTCCAATCGTACCTGTTGTGAAAGCAAATGGGAGTATACGTATTTGTGGTGACTACAAGGTCACTATCAATCCCAAATTAAAACGGGATTATTATCCTTTACCGCGAATTGAAGAGTTATTTGCAAATCTTAGCGGTGGGGAACAATTCACAAAAATTGATTTAAGACATGCGTATGAACAATGTTTTTTAACCGAGGATTCCCAACCGTATACGGCAATTACGACACACATGGGAACATACGTTTATAAACGCACACCTTATGGTTTATCCAGTATCCCTGAGAAATTCCAAAAGATTATGGAAGAAACCTTGCGCGGGGTGCCCGGATGCGTATTGCCATAATGTATACTAGCACAGACAGGGGTTGCTCTGTAATCGCACGCAATATGCTCTTGTAGCTAGAGAGCATACTGCATATCAGTACAGAGACAGACTGAAATAAAATACACTTTGCTCTAATTCGTGAGAGCAAAACACATACGAGTACAGACAATTTGGCTGCCGTAGTAGGCACCCCGACATGGACAGGTTAGGTTCGAAGGGTTAGATTACTTTAAACCCTTCGTGTTAGGTTACTTTAAACCTTGAATGCAGAGGTAGGAGCCCCGCGAAGCGGGGCTCCGTCGAGCCACTTTGATAGGTAGTAATCAGTGAGAGCTCGGGACTTGGGGCACCCCGACATGGACAGGTTAGGTTCGAAGGGGATGGCGGGGTCTGAAAGACCCCGCCATCCCCTTCGTGTTAGGTTACTTTAAACCTTGAATGCAGAGGTAGGAGCCCCGCGAAGCGGGGCTCCGTCGAGCCACTTTGATAGGTAGTAATCAGTGAGAGCACATTTTGCTTTAGACATATGCGAACAAACCGTATACTTATACAGACAGGTCTGTAGTCATACGTAGTTTGCTTTAAAAATATGCAAGCAAACTGTATACTTATACAGACTGGTCTGTAGTTATACGTAGTTTGCTTTAGAGTATTTGTTATTTTTAAGAGCACAAAGTGATCTAGTACAGACTATGGGTGTCTGTACTGATATACACAATGGCAATACGCTGCCCGGATGCGTAGTGTTTTTAGATGATATTTGTGTGACGGGGGCAAATAAGTTAGAACATGTTAAAAACCTGCGAGCTGTACTCGAAAGATTGCGCAATATGGGTCTTACGGTTAAACTAAGTAAATGTCGATTTTTACAGGACAGTGTAAAATATTTGGGTTTTATAATTAACTAGCTTCCGCCCGCGGCTTCGCCCGCGTGGTGTGTTGATAAAAAGCAGCCTATAGCAAAAATAACAAAATTGAAGTATAAATAAAATTAGGTACGTCTCATTTTTAAGGTTACGTCCCCAATGGGTAAAAACTCTATTACTAAGTCTTCGCTGTCCGTCCGTCCATAGGTAATGGTACGAATCTAACTAATAGGTATGTATTATGAAACTTCATACCTATGTTTTATTTCATTTTATGTAATTAGATCTTATTGTACCTAAATGTTCACAAATAAAGGATTTGAATTTAGTTTGTAAGGAACTTGTCAACTCAACGTACTCTGTGCTCACGCGTCTGCCCGTGTTCGGGTCGCGCACTCAGCGATGAGCGACTTGTTCCCTACACCGCGCCCGAGCGGGCCAGCCTAGTCACGGCGACATGAAATTAATTTTGTTGCGCGTTATTTTGATTTTGCTATATCTCCTAAAGTATTTATTTAATCTGCATGATGTAAAAGGAAAAAATAATCTTCATGAAATGTTCATGCCAACCAACTTATTTAAAATGATAAGGATTAATACTGTATTTGTGTAAATAGCTTTCCAAGTTAGCGCTTTATAATTGCCCATTTGTTAAAGTATTAAAATGGATATAGTATGTTATCCTTAAGATATAGACATATGTCACCGCTGACTTTTCTGTGGACCTATATAAGATACACAATTACACCATACATTATTTTGTTATATCTTAAAGGGTTTAGGCAGCGTTTTCGTTGAAAGCTCCCAGACAGCATACTTTTTGCCGACATCTTCAACAAATATAGTTAATGTACACAGAAATAAATAGAAAAACTTAACAAATTATATACTAAAACCTTCCTTAAGAATCACTCTCTAAAAACCGCATCAAAATCCGTTGCGTAGTTTTAAAGATTTAAGCATACAAAGGGACATAGGGACAGAGAAAGCGACTTAGTTTTATACTATGTAGTGATAAGGATGGCTTGCGGCCTGATCCCGAGAAACTAGAGGCCATTTCCAGCGCACCGAGACCTGAAAACGTAACTCAACTTAAAAGTTTCCTTGGGATGGTCAATTATTATGGACGATTCATTCAAAATCTGAGTACTTTATTGCAACCGATGCATACATTATTAAAAAAGGAGGTCCGCTGGAATTGGAACTCAAAATGTGAAAAGGTTTTTTTAGAAGCGAAGCGAATCCTCCTCAGTGAACGTGTACTAGCACACTACGAGGAGGGGCGCGAACTTGTGTTATCGGTGGACAGCAGCGCGTACGGACTGGGCGCAGTGCTAGCTCACCGGTATGGGGACGGAAGCGAACGGCCCGTCAGTTGCGTCTCGCGAACGCTTAGTGCCTCCGAGCGCAACTACAGTCAATTAGACAAAGAGGCACTAGCTATTTTGTTCGGTGTCACTAAACACCATCAATACTTGTTTGGTAGGCGATTTACGTTACGTACGGATCACATGCCACTGACGTATATTTTTGGGGACAAGGGAGGAATTCCGCAAACGGCTGCCAGCCGTTTACAAAGATGGGCGGCACGATTAGCCGCATATGATTTCCGTATTGAATACGTGCGATCGGCGGACAACGGTCCGGCTGATGCTTTGTCACGATTACCGTTACCTCAGGAGGGTCGCTCTGCGGCGACAGAAACCGTAGATTATTTAAATCTAGTCGAGGTAGCACTGCCTATTTGTTATAAGGATATCGCGAAAGAAACGGAACGTGATACGTTACTTAGTAAAATTAAAGGTTACGTACTTTTTGGCTGGCCGTCGGCCCCGAGCTGTGACGCGGAAAACGCGTATTTTGCAAGAAGACAGGATTTCGTAGTAGACCAGGGGTGTATCATTTTCAAATACAGAATTGTAATACCATACGCCTTACAAAAGAAAATTTTAGAAGAAGTGCACGAGGGTCATTTAGGTATAAATAAAATGAAAAGCTTATCACGAAACTATATTTATTGGGCCAATTTAGATAAGGATATAGAGGAAATAGGAAAATCATGCGCCGCATGTCGTATAGTTTGCGACGCGCCGCCGCATGCGCAGTTACATCCCTGGGAGTTTCCGCTATACCCGTGGCAGCGCGTACACGCCGACTTCGCGGATTGTGGAGGTGTGCGATATTTTGTTATTGTAGACGCGCACTCAAAGTGGATTGAGGCGTTACCAATGAAAAGTACAAATGCAGCCTCAACAATTAAAGTATTGAGAAATGTTTTCGCACGTTTTGGTTTGCCGTCGCAGCTCGTGACCGATAACGGACCACCATTTGCATCACATGAATTTAAGGTTTATTGTGAAAATAACTGTATAAAACATACAACGTCGGCTCCTTATAGGCCGCAAGGAAATGGTGCAGCGGAAAACGCTGTAAAAACAGTTAAAAAGGCAATCAAAAGAGCGCTGTATGAAAATGAGGACGTAAACGCGGCTTTGTGTAAGTTCTTGTTACAATATCGCAATTGCGAACACGCGACGACCGGGGTATCACCTGCAGTGGCGCTCCAAGGGCGACGGCTCAGGAGTCGCCTGGACGCGCTGCGGCCGGACGTGGCGGCCACGGTGCGCGCCAAGCAGGAGCGCCAAGTCGCGCGTTCCTCCGGCACCGACAGGAATGTAGACGTAGGGGACATGGTTTTAGCTCGTGACTATACAGCAAGGGGGGAAAAATGGACCGAGGCTAAGGTCGTTAAAAAGACTGGCCCTGTATCATTCAGAGTTAATGTGGGGAACGGCTTAGAATGGCGCCGTCATGCCGATCAAATCATCCCAATAAACACTAATAAAAATAGATACTCTCTATCTCGAATGAGTGGATTACCAGTAGGCGAAGAAAAGACAGAACAGACACCTTATTCAAAACCTTCTATCGAGAATAGGGCCGACGATGATTTGTTTGAGGATGCATCGGGCGGTGACTGTGAGGTAGCGAGTGCGTCAGAGACACCAGCGGCAGAGTCAGATAAAAGGCCGCCCCTGTCAGAACAGACACCGCCTGCGGCATCGGCTCGGGCACTGCGTGCCTACAATCGAGCTAAACGTGTAAATTAGATAAGACTACTCTTACTTTTATTTTTGATAAGGTAAATTTGGCATGCTTTAGTCTAAGTTTATATTTTATATTCCTTATATTAATCATAGCTTAGTGAGGAGAGGTGTAACGACCGTATGCTGAGATGTACTGTAGGTTAGTATAAGTGTCGGGTACTGTGGCCCAAATAAACAGTTTGTTGCTTACCGCCGCCTTTTACTCACGTCTCACAAAGTACCTTTTTTTTAAATGATTTTAGATTTACATAATTATGGTTTTGTACAATTCAAATAGGTACTCTATTGATACTCGCTACTTTGCTTGGTTCAACTACACATAATAATACTCACATTTCGTGCAGGTTTTTTTAGAAAAACCCAAGCAATAAATGAAGCTCTTGATTTGCTCGAAAATATACAATTGGACACACTTCACTCAAAACCCTTTGTATACTAATAAAATAGTTAATTTCTTAATCAGTCTAAATGCCTGTTTTCAATCAGGTGCTTAACTGCATCTGCTCCTGCTTTTAACAGATCACCATCACATCTATCACTTCTTAGATCCCCTCATATCCTAGTTAGGGGGACAGCTAGACCAAATCATACCAAGGATAAAATGTGCTGGTACAATATGTATGGAACCTTTTAAAAGTGATTCAAGTATGGAAAGCATTAATTAATGATTTTTAGCACTTTCCCAAAAGCAACTGTCCTATCTTCCTGTCTTAAAGCAATTCTGCCCAACTGTTTATACTTTTTGAACGGTTCCATACATATGGTACCTGTAGATTCGAGCCGCAATATGACTGCTTGGCCTTGTTTCACATAGCGGGGCCGGGTTAAAGTCTTTTGACCAGTTTTGCGGTCTACTAGGCAGATGAGTCCTTTCACAGTGACTTCCTGTGTAGCGCAATGTATGTGCATTATAGCTGAGAAGCCTGCGCATATTAAAGATTTTGATTCTAAAATTACCAATTGTACATCAAATAATTGCCCAGTTGAAACAGGATTATTTATGTCACACAACACAAAGCCTATAGACACTTCTTCCTCTTCAATGCTTTTTATTTTAACTTTTATGTTTTCTCCAGATGAAACTGATGTTACTTCTATATCGTCAGTCCAAAGTTGTTCCCCGGCCCCGCGTAGTGAGTTGTGCACTAAGAAGAAATCGGCCTTTAAGTTCTCTAGTGGTTATATTCTCTATGATTTGACTATACGCTGTATTTTTTTTTTGGCTTGTGGTATGTACAGATACGGCTAACTTTGCGACGAAAATCTAGACGTTTTACTAAGTGTACGCTTTGTACAGAGCCTTAAGTCGTAAGCGCTCATGAGACGGTATTTTGCCAAATTTTATCCCTAAGGGGGTGAAACAGGGTGGCAGAGTTTGTATGAAAGAATGCGATTCCTTGGCGGGATTAACTTGAAATTTTGCATAGGCAATCTATATAACATCACGATAAACATTAAGGAACTGAGCAGTATGTAAAACCGCTAGAGACAGCTTGTTTAATATATTGAGCTAAGTCCAAGACAAATTAACAAGCGTTTTTTTTTGTCCTCCGAATGACTTATTTCTTTTAAACAATCTTATGGTAAACCAATTTGAAAAAGAGACTCTTTTAAACCCTTATACCCCCCATTAACCTTTTAAAATTGAAGGGTTAAGGGGGGGGGGTATGGGCTTTTTTACAGTCCTTTCATGTGTGAAAGGACTGTTATGAAGGCATATTGTGATTGTATCTTTGACATGCGCATTATAGAGAGAGCTTCTGCAAGCTTCTGAGAGCCCTTCATGAGCTTCAGTTGGCTTTCTAACTCCCATAAATATAACCAACTCACCTTCTGAGATTGGGACCATAAAGTGCGGGAAAATGGTTCGTTCCTTGCTTTTGCCACGAGTATTAGTCGCGTACAACACAGCCGTCAGTTCTGCTTATCCACAATATTCGGTATATAAAAAACACCATCTCTGTCGGTAACATTCTTCAGTCGTACCCCATCTTCGTCGACGATGTCCAGGTGAACAATCTGAGAGCGACCACCGTCCCAACCTGTAAAAATTAGAAACAAAAATAGAACTCATTGATGTTGGTCGATGTCTTTAGCAGGAATTCTAGCCGTATAAATGTATTGTCTAAAAATAAATGTCTGTAACCCCATGGACGGTACGGCCCTGTAAGGAAGCCTGTGTACCATTAATGAGTATAAGTCTTATGAACTGACTAGCCGTGCACCGCGCGGGCAGTCCGGGATAAAAAAGTATCTAATCGTCTATGTGTTAATCTTGTAGTCTTTGTGTTAATCGAAGGTATAAATAAAAGCATCTACACACCAAGTTTTATCCAATTCCGTTAGACCAATTAAGCGTCAAGGACGAACAAATATAACCAGATACATACAAACTTAAGCCTTTACAAAATTTGTGTGATTATATATACTACTTTCATTGTGAATTTCTCACCTTTCTTGCAATTGGCTCTGAGTGAGTTGGGGTAATTCTGGTGACTTCGCAAGAAGGCACTTCGGGTGGGCCTCCCGCGGATACGTTGAAGAAGCATGCCTTTTTCATTTCGCCAAACTTGTTCGTGACAGCTTAAGCTGCCGACGTCTCCGCCGCGGGACAGCCAATTCAGGTGGGAACTGTATCGGTTTTTGAAACCGACCACTTTGTGTAATTCACAACATCAAGAACTTGATTTTAATAATAATAAAGCATGACCTTGAGGTCAATGTCATTGACCTTGGGGTCAAGGTCATCGATCTTTAGAGTTTCTGGCATTTCCGGTGTTTATTTTAAATTTGTCCTTGAGGTCAAGGTCATTGACCTTGGGGTCAAGGTTATCGATCTTAAGGGTCCCCGGCCTTTCCGGTGTTTTTTATAAATTTGACCTTGATGTCAAGGTCATTGACCTTGGGTCAAGGTCATCGATCTTAAGGGTTCCCGGCATTTCCGGTATTTTTTATAAATTGATCTTTGACCTTGAGGTCAAGGTCATTGACCTTGGGGTCAAGGCCGTTGACCTTAAGGTCGTTCCCGGGTGTTTCCCCCACCCTAATACTCCCACATCCCACCGGATCCCGAAGGCTTGATTAGGCGTTGTTTTTGAGTAAAAATTTTCTGTCTTTTTTTCATAGTGCCCCGTTTCGTATACCACGACCTCAAGCCTTACATGGAACGCCTCAGAGCGAGGTAACGCCGCATGAGTCATGTTTTTTCGTGCGTGCAGCCGGCTCTATCGAATTATAAGACGTTGTCACGTCAAAAAATGCAATACTTTGATTGGCACTGTTCAATTTTGCAGAGATATTGTTTTCATATATTTTAACAAATACAAATAACAATTTTTTGTGCAAATTATGATTCAACTTCTTAACCTGTGCGTTAATCAACATGAAATTATCGCCTATCACTAGAGAATTTAATGACTTATTGTATTTTTTGGAAAAATACTTTGTTTTAGGATATATGTAGATTATAGGTATACATTTTTTTTTTGAGATAATTGCGTTTTTTAAGTTTTAGAATTCAGAAGAATTTGTGAAATTGGAATGGTTCTCGTTTTGATATTACTGCAGCATTCATGCTGTGGTGATTAATATAATATAGTTAAGTTGAGGATTACTTCTAAGTACTATACGTTTCGAAAACACGATTCCATTACATTTTACAAAAATATCGCAAAGTTCCCTCTAAAAAGAATTTCAAATGTATAATATTCAATGAAAAACACCAATTTTGGCCATGACATTTTGCAGGACATTTGAACACACCTTAATAAGTAGATACACAAAGTATTATTAGTATATAAGTAAAACTTTCCTACTTAAATAATATAAGGTATTTGCAAGCTTGCAACAGTGTTTAAGGTCTGATATTCAGGACCAAATTAATTCTTTGGTACTTACATAAATATCTATATTATTCAGATTATTAAGTGAACTAATAACTACCGAAATATTCAGACTAAATGCCATTGTGACCAAGTCAGTCCATGAAACATTGTTTTACTTAGGTACAAAAGTTTAAATAAGAAGAATGACAAATCTAACATAATTTGGTACCTACTTACTTAGGTATGGCATATTAACATAATATGTAAGTAATAGATTTTTTAATATTAAAACTAAGACAAAATCCTTGTACATTTTAAATGCGAGTCATAAATAATCTTAGTACTACAATCTTAGGCTACAATTAATTCAAGATTTTTTTATGTAGACCCAAAATAAATATGAATATGTGTTTTGAGACAATGCAAAAACTTAAAAAAATCCAACATAAAAAAATATGTACAACTTGCTAGTAAGAAGCCATCTCGAGTATTGCAGCATAGTCTGGTCACCTAACTATAAGGTTCATATCAAGGGCTTGAATGGCTACAAAAACGGTTCATATGGCCTCCAAGTTACTCTAATAATATGGGCAATTCGTACCAACAGCGACTTAAGTATTTTAAGATCGAGTCAGTGTGTCTTTAGAAAGCTAGTAACGGGCTCTCTGGATTGTCCGGATTTGCTCAGTAGTTTTATTCCATGCGCATTTGCCAAGAAGTTCCACTATGAGACTTGTCTGCATGGCTAGATGTCATACCAACTTAAAGCATAACTGTCCACTGTCAAGAATGTTTGCTACATACAAAGAGCACGAAAAGGTCATGTCAATGACCTCTTTAGCTCATCGGTATTAGCTGTAAAAAAAGCCGCGCTTGCTCATTAATTGTCATTCATCCCTTGTTCTTATTTAAACAATAAAATCATTTAATTTAAATAAAATTCTAATTTAATTCAATTAAAAATTTTCCATAATCTGTATAACTTGTTATAATAAATTAATTATTATCTGCACATATTGTAGTGCATACTGTGCTTCTCTATAAGTAATGAGGCCTTATATTAAATAAATAAAACATGTACCGAGGTACAAAGTACCTTTTTTTTAAATGATTTTAGATTTACATAATTATGGTTTTGTACAATTTAAATAGGTACTCTATTGATACTCGCTACTTTGCTTGGTTCAACTACACATAATAATACTCACATTTCGTGCAGGTTTTTTTAGAAAAACCCAAGCAATAAATGAAGCTCTTGATTTGCTCGAAAATATACAATTGGACACACTTCACTCAAAACCCTTTGTATACTAATAAAATAGTTAATTTCTTAATCAGTCTAAATGCCTGTTTTCAATCAGGTGCTTAACTGCATCTGCTCCTGCTTTTAACAGATCACCATCACATCTATCACTTCTTAGATCCCCTCATATCCTAGTTAGGGGGACAGCTAGACCAAATCATACCAAGGATAAAATGTGCTGGTACAATATGTATGGAACCTTTTAAAAGTGATTCAAGTATGGAAAGCATTAATTAATGATTTTTAGCACTTTCCCAAAAGCAACTGTCCTATCTTCCTGTCTTAAAGCAATTCTGCCCAACTGTTCATACTTTTTGAACGGTTCCATACATATGGTACCTGTAGATTCGAGCCGCAATATGACTGCTTGGCCTTGTTTCACATAGCGGGGCCGGGTTAAAGTCTTTTGACCGTTTTGCGGTCTACTAGGCAGATGAGTCCTTTCACAGTGACTTCCTGTGTAGCGCAATGTATGTGCATTATAGCTGAGAAGCCTGCGCATATTAAAGATTTTGATTCTAAAATTACCAATTGTACATCAAATAATTTCCCAGTTGAAACAGGATTATTTATGTCACACAACACAAAGCCTATAGACACTTCTTCCTCTTCAATGCTTTTTATTTTAACTTTTATGTTTTCTCCAGATGAAACTGATGTTACTTCTATATCGTCAGTCCAAAGTTGTTCCCCGGCCCCGCGTAGTGAGTTGTGCACTAAGAAGAAATCGGCCTTTAAGTTCTCTAGTGGTTATATTCTCTATGATTTGACTATACGCTGTATTTTTTTTTTGGCTTGTGGTATGTACAGATACGGCTAACTTTGCGACGAAAATCTAGACGTTTTACTAAGTGTACGCTTTGTACAGAGCCTTAAGTCGTAAGCGCTCATGAGACGGTATTTTGCCAAATTTTATCCCTAAGGGGGTGAAACAGGGTGGCAGAGTTTGTATGAAAGAATGCGATTCCTTGGCGGGATTAACTTGAAATTTTGCATAGGCAATCTATATAACATTACGATAAACATTAAGGAACTGAGCAGTATGTAAAACCGCTAGAGACAGCTGTTTAATATATTGAGTTAAGTCCAAGACAAATTAACAAGCGTTTTTTTTGTCCTCCGAATGACTTATTTCTTTTAAACAATCTAATGGTAAACCAATTTGAAAAAGAGACTCTTTTAAACCCTTATACCCCCCATTAACCTTTTAAAATTGAATGGTTAAGGGGGGGGGGGTATGGGCTTTTTTACAGTCCTTTCATGTGTGAAAGGACTGTTATGAAGGCATATTGTGATTGTATCTTTGACATGCGCATTATAGAGAGAGCTTCTGCAAGCTTCTGAGAGCCCTTCATGAGCTTCAGTTGGCTTTCTAACTCCCATAAATATAACCAACTCACCTTCTGAGATTGGGACCATAAAGTGCGGGAAAATGGTTCGTTCCTTGCTTTTGCCACGAGTATTAGTCGCGTACAACACAGCCGTCAGTTCTGCTTATCCACAATATTCGGTATATAAAAAACACCATCTCTGTCGGTAACATTCTTCAGTCGTACCCCATCTTCGTCGACGATGTCCAGGTGAACAATCTGAGAGCGACCACCGTCCCAACCTGTAAAAATTAGAAACAAAAATAGAACTCATTGATGTTGGTCGATGTCTTTAGCAGGAATTCTAGCCGTATAAATGTATTGTCTAAAAATAAATGTCTGTAACCCCATGGACGGTACGGCCCTGTAAGGAAGCCTGTGTACCATTAATGAGTATAAGTCTTATGAACTGACTAGCCGTGCACCGCGCGGGCAGTCCGGGATAAAAAAGTATCTAATCGTCTATGTGTTAATCTTGTAGTCTTTGTGTTAATCGAAGGTATAAATAAAAGCATCTACACACCAAGTTTTATCCAATTCCGTTAGACCAATTAAGCGTCAAGGACGAACAAATATAACCAGATACATACAAACTTAAGCCTTTACAAAATTTGTGTGATTATATATACTACTTTCATTGTGAATTTCTCACCTTTCTTGCAATTGGCTCTGAGTGAGTTGGGGTAATTCTGGTGACTTCGCAAGAAGGCACTTCGGGTGGGCCTCCCGCGGATACGTTGAAGAAGCATGCCTTTTTCATTTCGCCAAACTTGTTCGTGACAGCTTAAGCTGCCGACGTCTCCGCCGCGGGACAGCCAATTCAGGTGGGAACTGTATCGGTTTTTGAAACCGACCACTTTGTGTAATTCACAACATCAAGAACTTGATTTTAATAATAATAAAGCATGAAAATTAAAAGAGCTAATAAATATTAAGGGGCTCCCTACGAAAAGAGTTTCAAAATATACATTTTACAAATGGTAACATAAAAGTCACAAAAAAAAATGCAATACTTTGATTGGCACTGTTCAATTTTGCAGAGATATTGTTTTCATATATTTTAATAAATACAAATAACAATTTTTTGTGCAAATTATGATTCAACTTCTTAAGAGCCATTTCACAAAATGATTGCGCTCGAGTTTAGGCAAAAGAGTGCGTCATTGTTTATGTGTGCGTAGCGAGCCACACACGTGCAATATAAACAGTGTAACACGAGAGCAATCTTGAGCCGTAATCGTAATATGATTTGGTAAATTTTATTTTAGTATTGTATTAGTATTTATATGTTATTGTAATTTAGACTGATGTTCAAATTGATATTTTGACAAATTATATGCAAATATTTTCAAAATAACTATAGGGTTCGATTTCCCAAAGAACATAGATTATTTCTGAATAATTTTATTTTTATAACTAGCTTTCGCCCGCGGCTTCGCTCGCGTTAAATTCGGTAGCGCCTTATTGATTTGTAATAGCAACGCTAAGTTTTCCCTTTTCTTCCCTCTTTCTCCGTCACATCCCACTTTTTTAGAATAAAAATTAGCCTATGTCCGTCTCCTGGTTCCCAACTATCTCTGTACCAAAATTCATCAAAATCGGTGTAGCCATTAAAGCGTGAAGAGGTAACAAACAAACAAACAAACAAACAAACTCACTTTCGCTTTTATAATATTAGTAAGGATTACTATGTATTAGAACCAAAAAACACGTAAAAAAAACAAAATGAAAGTTAAAAATTGGTCTAAGAATTTATTTTTTTACTAATTAATGGTAATATAATTCAGGAATCTATTTCATTAAACGACGATTTAAATATATGTCTGAACCTGTATGTATTTTGTTTAGTTTCATTTATAAGTATTATTGATAGATTTAGGACTCAGAAGTAGACTCTGCGGCAATTTTTCAGTAAAATGGTTGTGGGAGATGTGTCATTATAAATTAAACAAACCGATTTTAGTAAATGTGTTACATTAAACGACACTATAAACGATTAATCTATATTTTGTATTCATTCAATAAATTCTAGATATTACTTAGATGGTAATAGAGAAGCTCAAAGTCTTAAAAATTTGGGCGAAAATGTGAAATGGCTCTTAACCTGTGCGTTAATCAACATGAAATTATCGCCTATCACTAGAGAATTTAATGACTTATTGTATTTTTTGGAAAAATACTTTGTTTTAGGATATAGATTATAGGTATACATTTTTTTTGAGATAATTGCGTTTTTTAAGTTTTAGAATTCAGAAGAATTTGTGAAATTGGAATGGTTCTCGTTTTGATATTACTGCAGCATTCATGCTGTGGTGATTAATATAATATAGTTAAGTTGAGGATTACTTCTAAGTACTATACGTTTCGAAAACACGATTCCATTACATTTTACAAAAATATCGCAAAGTTCCCTCTAAAAAGAATTTCAAATGTATAATATTCAATGAAAAACACCAATTTTGGCCATGACATTTTGCAGGACATTTGAACACACCTTAATAAGTAGATACACAAAGTATTATTAGTATATAAGTAAAACTTTCCTACTTAAATAATATAAGGTATTTGCAAGCTTGCAACAGTGTTTAAGGTCTGATATTCAGGACCAAATTAATTCTTTGGTACTTACATAAATATCTATATTATTCAGATTATTAAGTGAACTAATAACTACCGAAATATTCAGACTAAATGCCATTGTGACCAAGTCAGTCCATGAAACATTGTTTTACTTAGGTACAAAAGTTTAAATAAGAAGAATGACAAATCTAACATAATTTGGTACCTACTTACTTAGGTATATGCCATCGTGTTATTTTAATTACACCCTGTACCACTATGACCTACTACATTTGTACATGGCATATTAACATAATATGTAAGTAATAGATTTTTTAATATTAAAACTAAGACAAAATCCTTGTACAGACGGCTGCACATCAAGCTAAACTATATAAATATCTATAACTACGACGTGCCATAGAGTGTTAGAAAGAAAGTATGCTTGGCATGATTGGTGGAGTTTTTAGCGTTTCTAAAATTGACCAATCGTTGCACATACTTATTATTGGAAGGGAATTATGATCTCAAAAAAAAAAAAAGCCACACCCTCTTGTCTATGCGCGTTCGTAAAACTGCTCCCGAGTTGACCCGATCTTTCACGAAATTAAACGAAAGTCTCTCGATCACATCGTGGTTCGCTTCCGTTTGGTCGGCCATTACGTCATTTGGAACCGAAGTGTGTGGTGTGTTTACCGTGTTTTTTATTACTTTTAATTAATATAAATGGCGCCTCCGTTAAGTCATTTAGAAAGACAGCGCTTTCACGAAAGTCTCTCAATCACATCGTGGTTCGCTTCGTTCGGTCGGCCATTTCGTACGTCATTTGGAACCGAAGTGTGTGATGTGTATACTGTGCTAAAATCTTATATCTTATAATTAACTAGCTTTCGCCCGCGGCTTCGCTCGCGTTAAATTCTGTATAACACACCAAACAGACCTGCAGTTTTTGCTCTTGCGCCTGATGGATTTGTAATAGCAACGCTAAGTTTTCTCTTTTCTTCCCTCGTTCTCCCTCATATCCCACTTTTTTTTTAATAAAAGTTAGCCTATGTCCGTCTCCTGGTTCCCAACTATCTCTGTACCAAAATTCATCAAAATCGGTTTAGCCATTAAAGCGTGAAGAGGTAACAAACAAACAAACAAACAAATAAACAAACAAACAAACTCACTTTCGCTTTTATAATATTAATAATAAGTAATAAGTAAGGATTTAGTCGGTGGTGTGGTACTTACTACTAAGACTAAAATGGAAAAAAAACGTGTGGTGTTTTCTATAGAATTTTCGAAATTAGTTTACGCTGCACGCTGTTTCAAGCGTCATTGAATGCCGTAAAAGCTTAAATTCAGAGTTATATTTAAGTAAACAGAATTCGATGAACTATAATAATTGTTTTGTTTCCATTTATGGCTGGTTTTTCAAACGTAAGATAATTTGACGGTTTAAGACTCAATAAGAATACAATGCCCTAAATATTAGAAATACCCCTTTGAGTATCGACTTGAAAGTTGTATTTCTGATATTTAGGGCATAACGATTATAGATAACACGTAAAGTATGTAGGTATTCAAAGAAGAAAAATTAAAACATCCGATGAGATACAAGCTAATTTTAAAACTAAACAGGTTCATACCTGTTGTTGAATGTTGAATGACGAAATAACAAATAAAAAGTCTATTTTAAATTGAACTGTTTCATTATTTAAAAATTATCTGTGTATTGAAAAATCAGGCCTTAGTCATGTAACAAAATCCAGTAGACACTGATTGGATTTCAAAGTATTGTATCTTCATTAAAATCAAATCAGTGTCTATTGGATTTACTGGTTAAACTTTCCTTTGCGGGCCGTTGATTTAAGGGTCGCGGGGGGGAGGGGGCTACCCCCCTGTCCCACCCCCAACCCGCGGAGCCCCATGGTTATGGAGATATCCATGGTTAAAGTTTTTGAGGTTATGTTACTTTCAAAAACTAATATCTATCAATTTGTACTCTAATTTCAATATTTTCAATAGATTTATGGGGCGGGGAGGGCGAGGGTGCTAGGGGCCTACCCCCTGTACCATCCTCATCCCGCGGAACCCCATGGTTATGGAGATATCCATGGTTAAATTTTTGAGGTTATGTTACTTTCAAATTTCTTTCAATTTGTACTCTAATTTCAATATATTTATGGGGCGGGGAGGGCGAAGGTGCTAGAGGCCTACCCCAGTACCATCTTCATCCCGCGAAACCCCATGGTTACGGAGATATTTGGGGTGAAAATGTTGAGATTGGGTTAGGGTGTTTTTAGGATAGTTAGAATAAAACACAAGGAATATTATTAATCATATATTGATCATATTTATACACATGTTTAATAGCATTTATTAATTCCTCATATGGATCCAAGTGTTCAATCATGTTTCTCCGTCTCCATACATACTCGCACAACCATTGTGTGACATCTTGTTTGTGTTGTTCTGGCTCACTGGCTCTCTATACGTTGAGTGTGTGTCCCGTCTGGTGCCACAAACTTATTAGTTGGGTTACTATGGTTGACCCTGTTATGAACATAGCCATGCTGGGAAAGGCTCAAATAGGCTCTCCAATAATCTGTGTGGATGATGGAGCCCTCCTGTACATGTTTTTTAATCAGTGGCACCAAAATTTCTGCAGGCCTATCATTGTCAGGACACACCTCCAGCCGCAAATCGTCGCTGCCGTCTTCAATCATACCAATTACTCAATGGCCCTCAATGTGTCGACCACAATTGTATTTCCTTCTTCCAAATTTGGATTCATCTATCTGTACCACCTTATTAGGGCCACCTATCTTCCCTTGGTCCCTTTGGTTTTCCAGCTCATATATAGTTATAGTCTCCCGGCAATAACTGAGTCCTCTCTCCTCTGCAAACTGGACACACTGATTGTAGGTTCCCAGCTTAGAGAAAATCTTCCTCCAGTTCCGTCAAAAAATACTGTCATCGGCCATGCTTTTTAAAACACCAATCCAAAGTGTGATACGTCAGCCCTCAGTAAATACTGTCACTGTCACCGAATTTATTTCGAGTTTCGACTATCTCTTGAGTTTTTACATTGTTTAAATTGATTAAAAGTGGTATCATAAGATCTGTATCGGTCTTTTGCTTACTTCATTAACTAATTAAGCCATGGAACTAGGATTTACTAAAGCAAACAGTTCTAATTTGCCCCGAATTGATTTGTTAATGCTGGGATTAATTTGTACTTTTATTTTTTCCTAATTAAATCATGATAATTCAAAAAGAGGTTAATAATCATAGGTTACTTATTTAACTAAAGAATCCTGTAAATTAATTAAACCACAGGCAATGGTTATAATATCGTCCAGAACTTTAACTAGACTGATTCACACATGCATGTGGTTTCAATATGCTAAATTCTCTTAAGCGACGAATCACTCTCACATGCATCCTTAAACTAGCAATTTGTTTTCCCTCACCTCAGTCTTTGAGAGTTTAGCCCCTGTTACAACACTAGGAGGTCGCATTAATTTTACTCCCATGTTTCAGTAAATATGATTCTACATGCTTAAAACCTCTATCAGCCATCACACACATACCTGGTTCCAAACATTTAATAAAATCACATGTTTCCACTAGACATGTGTCTGTTACTCTTCCTTCATACCCAGGTGATATATAATTCACCAGACCATTTGGTGTGCAAGATTCAAGATATTTGATAGTGTTTTTTTTTATATTCCGACCAGGAGAGACATTGATTTAAAGCTTTTGAAGGCTTTTGTATTTCTATCTCTAAACAGTCAATGATGCAACTTGATTATATTTATGCCTAAATGCCACTGGTAAATTATTTTTTATGTTACATTTATCTAATTTTGCTAAGAAAGGACGCATTACACTAGCCAACAAAGGAATATTTTTAAGAAATATCTTACTAGCATAACTTGGTGTAATGGAGAAATCATCAGCAAGTTTTTTGAATGAGTTATTTAGCCTAATCTTTTTCAAACATATGAGTAAATGAACTGGAGGAATGTTTGTATTTTTTCAATTAAATCTACTAAATAATAACAGTCTTTAGGTACACCTATATAAGCACGGGGATTTCTGTAAATTCGAAGTAATGTGCATTGCAGCATTTGAGTTGACTCTTTCTGTTTATCATCTTGTATCAACTCACTGCAATCTGAAGATGATTTTGTTTGAACAGAATATGGTTGGTGATGATTCTCCATGTGTAATGGAGGGTGTGTACGAAATATCACTATCAGAATGGTGTTCAGATACAAATATTTTTCTTGAACTTTTGTAAATGTTTGATGTGGTTGGTTTGATTTGGGAAGTGCATCTTGTTATCTTAAATGGCGATGTAGAGACAGATTGGCGATTCGGTTTAAATGGCGATGTCATCTGGTTTAATATTAACTTCAGTTTTAACGGCTTTGCATACTTTAAACACTCAAATTATTAATACGGATTATAAAATAGTCTATTTGTAAGTAGATCGACAATTTGCTAGTCTAAAGTGTAAGAATGGTGTTGGGAAAATTACAATCAGCTGTTTACGAATTTGCGTCGTCACGTCGCGTCCGCTACCGCGACTCGCGTACAGGGGGTACGCGAGTCGCGTCGCGGAGTCCTAGGCCGCCCGCCAAAGACGCACGCGCAGTTTACGGAGCACATATATATAATTTTTTTGTGAAGTGAAAATATTGCAGATCTTTAAAACGGGTTGTTATTTTAAAATATATTTTGTATTTGTAATTCTAAACAACTTGTTACTTTTCTTATTATTTTTTTAACACCTACATAAAGTATTAGCTGCGCCCCGCGATTTCACCTGCATTAGTTTCGATCCTGTTGGGATAAAAACAAATCCGTTCATTAGATTTGTGTGAAGGAGTAACAAACACACTCACTTATAAACTTTCGCCTTTATAGTATTAGTATGATTCATCTTTGGGGCCATCCATAAAGTACGTCACATGTAAAGGGGGGGAGGGGGTCGACGAAATGTGACATGGTGTGACAAGGGGTGGGGGGGTCCTAGTTTTGGTCTAAAAATCATGAAATTCGTGTTACGTACTTTATGGATGGCCCCTTTGCCTATAGTAATTGAATAATAATGGGCAAATAAACTGTAGTTATTTCTTTATTCCAGAAAAAAACTGTCTACTTCTGGCTTCGGCGGTGGGAAGAAAGTGGATCTCTGGAAGCCCACCGCCGCCAACTCTTCGCCAGAGCGACTACGGTGGCAGAGGATGAGGCTATAGTCGCTGCACACTGCCGATCCGTTTTTCAGCACACGAGTAACTTCAACTTCGTACAGCGTGAGTCCATGTATAGCTTATTATTACAAACACGGTGTTTATCACCCTAAATTGTTCATCATTACATAAAATATTATGGTTTTCTGAAAAGTGAATAAAAAACTGATTAAAAGCTAACCTCTTACCTTAATACACATTAGACATGATACCTACAGACTCGAATTGGCTTACTCGGCGGCGCTTACGCAAACTGGTTATACTCGCGCCGCGCAGCCAGACTAGGCGGTTGTTATTATTACTATTAGATAAATCTTTAGTTATTTAAATCCCACCCCAACAATGTCAACGAAGTTCTCAATTCGAAAAATTGTTTATTTGTGTATATTTTGAAGACTTGATGGCACGGTTGGCGCAGTGGCTGAGCGATCGACTGCTGCGCTGCGTGTCGCGGGTTCGATTCCCGCACGGAACAAATATTTGTATGACCTGCAGATAAGTAGTTGTTTCGGGTCTGGCTGTTTGTATATGTGAGTTTAAATGTTTGTAAATGCATTCACGATACAGGAGAAATACCTAGTGCGGAGCAACTTTTTTCTTCAAATATATATTTATATTAATCGACCCATACTCATTAAAAGTGAATTCGAACGAATATTTCAAATTTATGTTATTTCAAGTTAAACAAACACCAACTTTATTTCAAATAAAATTAGGTCGATTTTAGAATGACTGGCACTACTCAACTAGCAGTTATAAAAATGTTTAAAGCGGTAGGGTAAACTGATTTTTATTGTGTAGGAATTAAAGTTATTTTCCATAAACTCATATTTGTTTACACTGTAGGCAAATAAATCGCGAACGCAGTTAGTAAGTCTATACTATTTGTCATAGTAAAGAATTTTGTGTAATTGACATTATTTCTCTGTTTTAGATATCAATGGACACAGTCAGGAGGCGTCTACAGGAAGCCGGAAAGAAATGCTGCTGCCCTGCCAAGAAGATAGCAAAGACCCAGGCTCATTAGGAGGCAAGAGTAAGTTTTTGCCTAGAGTATTATAATTTTGACTGGGAAAAGAATGTCGTTATTTTTGTTGACGAGAAAAGCTTCCGGTCGGATATGGATAGAAGAAAAATATCATGGCGCAATAGGAATGAGCGTTATGTAGAGGTGAATACTTTGCCAAATCGGGCAAGTGGAAGAATATCACTCAATTTTTGGGGATGGATGAGTTCTATGGGACCGGGTGAACGGGTGGAGGTTAGCGGGCGCATGAATGGAGAACAGTACGTCGAAATATTACGCGACGTGATGATTCCCACCGTGCGCGCCTGCACTACCCAGAGGGTATTATTTACTTGTGCCAAGACAACTGCCGCATACACACCTGCACAGTGGTGCAGGAGTGGTTTGCGGCACAGGAGGACGCGATCCTCCTGCCATGGCCTGCAAAGAGCCCCGACTTAAACCCAATCGAGAATCTATGGGGTCTCATGGTTCTCGATTAGGATTGTTCAGAAATACGCCCATACTACATGGGAGCAATTCAGAGGTAATGATACCGGCTGGAACATAGTGGTTGGAATGAAGGACAGGCTGGCCGCTGTCATAGACGCGCAAGGTGGTCCAACCAAATATTAAATATGTGTATTGTTTTGTTAAAAATATACATTATTTTTTATTTCGTTTCACTATTCACTATCTTTCTAAAATAATATTAATAAATAAATACCTTAATTTGCTTATATTTGTATTGTTATATTATTACTATTCTGCAGTATCGATATTAGAATTTAACTAATGTAAGTAAGTTATTATTTATCATTTAATAACAATATATTGTTTTGGCAAGACGTTACGCTCCCATGTAGTACCTATACTTCATAAAACTGAAAGGCCGATTCTGTTGCGTATTTCTGAGGTCATGTTTGGGCTCTTTTAGGTCATGGCTTATTCTTCATCGCTCATAAGACTCGAGCAAACGTAGTTTAGTCTACAACACTACAGGCAGTACACTCAATGTCATGTTATGAGTGTTCGGACACTAGCGGACACTGAGTGCACGGCGTGTAGAGTTGTAGCCTAAACTAAGTTTTAGGTGACAAACTCCGTTTCTACGGCACAAGTAAATAATGCACTTGATTCTGCATTCACCCGTGTTTCCGTAGGAATCTATTCTAGGTATTAATCTAGGTCATGATCTATTTAAGTGCTAAGTTTCATTGAAATCTGTATAACCGTTAATGCGTGAAAAGTAACAAACATACGTTCATCCATTTCCACAAATATACACATTAAATATTAGCACAGTTTTACAATCCATAAGTTGTATTTTAATTTATCATACTATAGGTATATATTATTTGATATACCTACAGATCTCAAACGCTTCTTCTTCCATTGCTCGATTTGGGAAAGACGCCAGACATATCGTTCGTTCATGTTGTGTCATAATAAACCAGCTTCCTCCATACCTTCCGCAGGCCCAAGCCTGCGGAAGGTATGGAATATGTAACTATCTCCATATTTTTCATCACGATTGCCTAGCGGTTTGGCCGTGAAGGCGTAACAGACAGACAAGTTACTTTCGCATTTATAAGATTAGTATGGATAATTCTTCTAATAATGTAATAAACATATCATAATAATTTATACTGTAAATTGAAATCATATACTTTGCGCACCATTTTTATATTTTTGAGATTTTTTACTTTACTACTTACTTGTTGATGATAATTTAAGTTACGGCCGTCACCTACTGGTGGCACGGCACGACAAGTGATTTTAGTAAGCGCAAATGATTTGAGATACGAAACAATAGTTTATAATGGTTAGCATTCACATTTCGGGATGCCGCGGCATGCCAGAACCTACCGAAAGAGCCTGCTTTGGCAGCAACCACAATCGCAGCTTTGCTGTGACGTATTAATGAAATGTGGGTGTTTACAATGTTAAATTAGATTCAAAATAATCAGTAAGTATTACAATAATCCCTTGTCGTGCCTTGCTGCCTGTGGGTGCAGGGCCTTATACATATACATCCCAGTCAAATTATACTAATCTAGGTAAAAGCTTGCTTTTGTTTGGCGGCAGCATTTTATTTTGCTTGGTAACCTTTGGTGGCACATGTAATTGTATAATGAAAATGTAACAAATATCAATATTTTTTTTTTTGTGTTTGTGTCCTTGTCGCGTCATGTTTATTGCAAATGAACATATTTTCTTTTTTCTAAACATTATAACTTGTAAAATATAAATATTATCTACTTGATTTTAATCCATCGTATAGTTTGGTAGGTAGGTATTTACTTATAAGTTTTCAATTATAATAAAATAAAAGATTTAGAGTATTATTCTGCATTTTGTTTTGATACTAGCTGGCGCCCGCGGCTACGCCCGCGTTATTTAAAAAAAATATACGTATAAACAATATTCTATGTGTTATTCTAGATTATAATCTACCTCTGTGCCAAATTTCATCAAGATCCGTCCAGCCATTTTGACGTGAAAGAGTAACAAACATCCATAAATCAATCCATTCAGCCTCACAACATTCACATTTTGTAATTATAAAATATTAGTAGAAAGTAGGATAGCTGGCGCCCGCGGCTTCGCCCGGGTGATATCGAGAAAAAACTATCCCATGTCATGTGTTATTTCAGACTAAAATCTACCTCTGTGCCAAATTTTATCAAGATCCGTTTTGACGTGAAAGAGTAGGTAACAAACATCCATACATACCTACATCCATCCTCACAAACATTCGCATTTATAATATTAAATAGTAGGTAGTAGGAATTTTATTCGTTTCACTAGCGTTCCCATAGTAACCTATCTATCATATTCATATATCCTTTCTGATAGGTTTTTAGATTCATGATGATCGGT